>JAUDYJ010000001.1:121804623-124204623 GCA_030761175.1 Masticophis lateralis | reverse complement strand
TTCCTCCTTAGGAATAATTTCCTCTTTACTTCTCGGGCACACAGCCCATCTTTAACTGCTCTGGAGCTTAAAGGAGAACAATTTACCACTTTCACTTCATCGCCATCAGCTGTAAAACACTACGCCTTCTAGCTGACATCTTTACCAAGTTCATATTTTAATAATCATTCATGTTTCTCACTATCCATTTTATTAATTTCCATAATGGGAGACATGTTTGCACAGCTCGCTTTGTTAGTATTTGGACCACTATTTTTATTTCCAATTCCGTCATCATTGAGAATCCTGCCATTCCATACATTCTGTAATATATTTGATGTCTGTGACATGGGGGACAATCTGCATCCCTGTCCATCTCTTTTGTCTGTACTTGAGGCTAACAAAACTATAAGGGCTGGGCAGTGATCTGGAGTTGAGGTCAAAATGTGATTTGGAAAATGCATCTATCACTTATTGGGAACATATTATCTGTATCTTTTGCTAGGCTCACACAGCTGTTTACCAAAGCAGCTGTGTAATACGTTTAATTTAAATTATTCTATCTTAATTAAGCCATGTGGTATAGTGATTGAGGCATCAGGCTAGAAACTTTAAGATCATGAGTTCTAGTCCCACCTTAGGCACAAAGCAGCTGGGTAACCTTCCACCAGGGGTGGGTTCTACTTATCTTTACTACCGGTTCGCAACGGGATCACTCATGCATGCTCACTTTGCTCACACATGTGTCTTGCTTCTGCGCATGCACAGATCGCTTCTCATGACATCAGGGTCAGTGGGCGGAGCTTCTGCCAATTTTACTATCGGTTCTGTAGAACTGATCCAAACCAGGGGCAACCCACCACTGCCTTGGGCCAGTCAATCTCTCTCAGCCCTAGGAAGGAGGGAAGGGCAAGCCACTTCTGAAAAACCTTGCCAAGAAGACTACAGGGACTAATCCATGCAACCTCTTAGAATCACAGAGCTCAGATAGGCTCTAAAATACATTTTATCTCTCAAATCTGAATTGCTTTAGAGTTTGGTTATTTATTATCTACCCATGTCACTTCTGAGATGCTTTATACAAAGCTCCTGTTATAGTCAATAAAATTCATAGCGAAGCCAATTTTATTTCTTATATTAGAGATTCTATTGGGTCTTCTTTATTTTTTCTGAAACCTATCTACTCATCTGACACCTCTCTCCATGTATGGCTCTGTTCTTCCTTGGAACATCTTTTAGCAAAAACTTGCTTGCATGATGAATTAATACAGTGGTTTGGGGCTTCTCTTTAAGCTCTTTTTAGTGCCAAATATGTACTACAAAGTTTCCAGTTTCTAAGCCATACAGCCATGTGTATAATTGTTGATGTAAAACTGTTGTCACTTTAATTTTCTATTCTCCTGCAGTTTTTTACAGATCAGTAATATAGTTAATCTTTCCTGGTGCTTTCCCATTACACAAGAGTCTACCTGCCTATCTTAATAGATTCACTATATTCAGTTCCTGGATCTATTCCCTCTCTACAAATATTTCTTTCATTCTATAAAATGATTGAGACTCGGACTCTGTTTAGTCCGAGATTTAATAGTCTCTAATAAATACATTCATTATTTCTCTTAAAAATTCTTGCCTAAGTGTAAATGTGATTTCTCTAGTCTTATTAAACTATGTCTTGTTTTCTTTACACTGTTTTTTCCTTCTAATTGTTGATATTTTTGACTGCAGCATCTTCCTTTCTTCTTTCTTGGTTGATGTTGAAACTCAGCATTGGGTTGTTGCATGTACTTTTAGTTGTCTATGGTTTTCGTTCTCCTTCTTTATTTGGCTACCATTATATCTTATTCTGTACATCAGTGGAATCTTTTTGAAATGTTTTCCTTCCGTTGTGATGTCTCTTCTTTTCATAGATTTTTAGGTTCCTTTTTGTACAAGAGTTGAAAATATGCTCTGTACATGGATTCTGACCATATGTCTTCCTGGTCAAATCCTGCTGGTATATCTGCCTTCTTTAATTTTTTTTAAGCTTAACCTTATCTGACCCTGCTTATCTTTCGTTAAGTTTAACCAAATTTGGGAAGATGCTGCCACCTGCTGTGACAATTTTCTTTAGTTTGGGTTTTTCCAGATGGTCTGGCTCTGAATTTTGGGAATCCGCTGGGTGAAACTGGCTGAAGGAATATATTTAAAGGAATAAAATTTTGGTGATGAAATCTGCATGGATTTATTCAGGAACAAATCTCATTTATTTTTGTGGGATTTCGTTCAAAATCATGCATCTATTTGGTAGGCTAATCCTTTAGTAGTAATTTAAATAATAAAGAAGCTCAGATAGTTGGTTTTGGTCTAATGGTGTCTAGGGCTGGCTGTAGTCCATATATATAACATCTATGAGTGATTTTTTTAAAAAAATAGCATTGTAAATTGAACGGTTTCAGTCTTCAAAAAAGGGGCTTAAACTGCAATTGAATTTGCCAAAACAATAACTATCTGCCAAATAGACACAAGAAGGCTATAATCATTATAGCATTTCATTCTTTTTGTTAATTTGCAACTCTGTTATTTTTTAATACCTGGCATCCATTCCTACACAGAGGGATACTGGAATGAATTTAAACGATCTGGATATCTCTACTCTTCTAAACTGCCCATTTTTCTTTTCTGAATTCAAATTGCAGTGACCAATTCAGTAAAAAAACAAAACAAAACAAAACCAGACAAGCTTCAATCGACTCAGAGGAAGTTTTCCCTAAAAACATATTAAGTTTCAAATGCTTTTCAGTGCAACATGGCTGCTTTACCCAATCTGGAACCCAGTTCCCATAAATCCATTCTCAGTTTCATCATTGCGGAGCATTCTGGGAAATAAATTTCCCCTTTTGCCACTTAAATTTGGAGATACCAAGGTTGGGGACATTGCAAGAGAAGGTCAGGGGATAAAGGACATATTTGCTGGTTTCAGACACACTTTTCACACCTGGATTTGGGTTTTATGAGAAGAGGAAAATTGTATATGTGTGGATTTGCTTGGTACTATACACAAATCATAATCTACAGTATCAGTATCATAATCGAACAAAAATATTCCTCTCCATGGAAATCTTTAGTAAAAGGCAAAAGATTCATACAACCTGAAGAGAAACTCAAATAAGAAAAGCCTTTATCTTGTTTTTTCCCCCACTTTAATTACAGATAGTCTTTGACCCTAATCAGCACCAGAATTTCTGTTGCTAAACAAGGCAATTGTCAGTGAATGACACTCCCTTTCATGACCTTTGTTTTTGCCACAGTTGTTAAGCGAATAACTGCAGACGTTAAGCGAATCATGCAATTGTGAAGCAAATCTGGCTTCCCCCATTGGCTTTGCTTGTTGGGAGCTGGCTGGGGAAATTCAACTATTGTAAATACATGTCACTGCATTTTCACTGGTGCTTGAATTTGGATCGCACGATCATGGGAATGCTGTAATGGTTATAATGTGCAAGAACTAATCATAAATCACTTTTTTTTAGAGCTGTCATAACTTTGTTCACTAAATGAATGGTTGGAAACTGATGACTGCCTATACCCTTGATGGTGAACCTGTGGCACGTGTGCCCGAAGTGGCACATGGAGCCATGTTGCCTGGCATATGCGGCGTCGCCCGTTCCTCTTCTGGGTCTCTGGCACGCATGGGTGTGCAATGATCAGCTGGCTTTTTTGTGTGTGGCAGTGCTGGAAACTGGAAGAGCTGGTCTTCTGTTTTCCTGCGTGAGCATGCACGCCGGCCAGCTGATCATTGCACGCGCATGCATGCCAGAAACCTGGCTGGCGCACTTGTGCGTGCTGGAAACCGGAAGTTCATTTTTGGGCATGCGCATGCACCCTCTTCCGGGTTGCGGACCAGACAAGTGTGCACTTACTCCCTTTTCGGTACTCAGTACCAAAAAGGTTTGCCATTAGTAGCCTATACTTAATTTACATATCATATGGGATCAGACTAGGGCAGTGTCTTGCAGAGGCACCCACATCAGACATCAAAAACGTCAACATGGCAGCTGCATGGACATTTTGAAGCCCTACCATTATCTGACTTGTGTTTGATGCAGGATCCTTCTTGCTATTTTTGTCACCCTTCCTGAAAATACTTCAGGCATCCTGTCTACCCCAATAATTAATGGCATGCCTTTGAGAATTTCAAAAATGTAATTAAAAAACAAAGAGACATCTTTAATATTCCCTAGCAACTGGCCCAATAACATTCTATGTGTGGTGATTATGAGTAGTACTCTTTTGAGTATCTGATATCTGTGGAAGTGCGTGGTCACTTTTTACAGCAATCTAAATGAATGGGTATCACAATCCCTAGTAGCAATGAATTCTATAAATTCCTCAATTTTTATTTGAGAAAGTAAACAGTCAGTTTCATGGGAAAGATTAGGAATGTATAAACACCTACGAGATGTTTCTTTAAAAACATTTGGTTTACCTACTTCTTCATACAGTGCAATATGTTATAAAATTTAGAATGTTAAAATAATGAAATTAATAACAATGATACAAAATGGAAAATTATATCTTCAGGGATAGATAGTTAAAAAAGAAAGAGAAAAAAAGAAGGGAAAACAAGGAAAAACCAGAAATATTATATTACATACAGAAAATCATTCTCTTTATTTTTTAAATACATATTTAATGTCACCACATAAAATAATATTGGTCAGTCTGTCTATGCCAGCTCAGACAGGAAATAGAAATCAACAATCCAGAATTTTAAGTCTGGAGCTACATTGCTTTTGCAGAGAGAAAAGCTGGAGAGGAGGAGGCTTAATAAATCAATACATATAGTGATACATAATACATTTCTGGTATACAATTCAGAAATTTACATCTTTAAACTTTATTGATCTTTGTAATACCACATCAACAATGGTCATAGTTATGAACCAACAGTGGAACCACATATATGAATGAGCAGGGGTGGGCTTCAAAAAATTTAGCAAGGGGTTCACTTCACAGTTCCTGGGTGGGCATGGCCATGGTGGGCGTGGCCTAGTCAGCCTCCTGCATCATGGCGGGGAGGGGGGCGTTTTTGTCCTCCCTGGGCTCCAGAAGCTTTTCTCGAGCCTCTGGGAGGACAAAAATGGCCTCCCCAGGCTGCAGAGGCCCTTTGGAGGCTGGAAATGGCCTGAACTTCTGGTAGGCCTGTTTTTCACCCTCCCTGTGCCTCCACACGCACCCTGCACTTACCTGCATTCAAAACAGGCCATGTGGAGACTCCTGGGAGGGACAGGGCAGGGTGAGCGGGGCCAGCCAAGAGTGGGATTTGGAGGTTCTCCGAACTGCACAGAATCTTAGCTAGAGGTTCTCCTGAACCCCTGCGAACCCCCAGCAGCCCACCCCTGTGAGTGAGCATTTATTCAACCACGTTACATTTTCAACATGATGAAATTGTTAACCAATCCATTCTAAACATTGTCTATGGTATCCAATAAATATGGAAAAAAAAATTCTTGAATTATACTCATCTTAAGCGTGTAAAAAAAGAAATTTTCAAGATTAGCCATTGATTTGTTAATATTGGGTATTCCAATTCTTTTTTTTTTTCAAAGTTCTAAGAAATAACCAACAACAACCTTTGCAATACTCTTAATTATTCATTAGAAATTACTGTAGACTTATATTTATTCAGTGCACATTCCAATACTAGGGAGTTTTAGATCCTGCTAAACCATTGGGCCAAACTGTTTAGGGGAATATAATGCTATTTCACAATTATAGTGCAAATTAAATTCTATCTGAAACAATTCATATTGTTTCAAAACTTGATTGGCAATAAACCAATCTAAAGTATTCCTTGTCATGGGCAGGGTGAGGGGACGCTTACTGATTACCTGGTTTACCCCAGAATGTAAATTTAGCATTTGAAAAGAAAAAATGCTTAAAATAATATTTATGATAAATAATTTATCATTTGTTATACTTCTCTATATCCGGTTTTTACTTAACTTGTTGAAAAGGTAGGCATTGTGATAAAGTATCTTTGGTTTTATTTAAATGTTACTTTACTTTATTGTTGCTAAGTAATAATACAATTCATTTCACATGGCTTGCTCTGAATGTCTTATGAATCTAATTAGCTAGCTGACTTGGTTTACAACTTTTTCTGGACAAGGCTAAATTTATAGTTATCTCAGCTTCAGACCATCATTCAAGAATGGACCCCATCATATGTAATATGCAAACATTTCCCCTTCCATCTCTGGATTCTTAAATCTGGCACATTTTCCTACTGCACTACATTCCCAAAGTAACAAATACACATGAACACATACACACATACAGAATAACAGAGTTGAAAAGGACCGTGGAAATCTTCTAGTTCAACCCACTGTTCAGGCAGGAAATATACCATTTCAGACAAATGATTGTCCAATCTGTTCTAAAAAAAACTTCCAGTGTTGGAGCACCTACAACTTCTGGAAGAAAGCCATTCCACTGATTAATTATTCTGTCAGGAAATTTCTCCTTAGTTCTAGGTAGCTTCTCTCCTTGATTAGTTTCCATCCATTGCTTCTTGTCCTGCCTTCAGGTGCTTTGGAGAATAGATTGATCCCCTCTTCTTTGTGGCAGCCCCTTAGATTTTGGAACATTGCGATCATGTAATTCCCAGTCCTTCTTTTCATTAAACTAGACATACTCAATATCTGAAACTGTTCTTCATATGTTTTAGCCTCCAGTCCCCTAATCATCTTTGTTGCTCTTCTCTGCACTCTTTCTAGAATCTCAACTTCTTTTTTTACATCATGGCCGCCAAAACTGGATGCAGTATTCCGAGTGTGGTTTCATCAAGGCATTATAAAGTGGTATTAACACTTCACATGATCTTGATTCTATCTCTCTGTTAATGCAGCCAAGGACTGCATTGGCTTTTTTGGCAGCTGCAGCACACTGCTGGCCAATATTTAAGTGATTTTCCACTAAGACTCCCTCTCGCAGTTGTACTATTGAGCCAGGTACCATCTATACACATATACAATACACGCATATAGCAGTTTAATAGAATGTAACTTGAAAACCCTTGCACTAATGTCTATGATATTTGGCAAACTTCATCTTTTCTTAAAGCAAGAGCTTTCCAATAAATTAGATCAAATTCTGATAAAAACTAAAGCAAAGCTAGATCCCTATGGATTCTTATTGCTAGAATTTGTTTGTTCAACTCTTTCCTTGGATTAGGACAGTGAATCTGAGGTGTCCTAGACCTGTTTCTTTATTTTCAGTTTGCCAAATTGCTTCTCCCTCCACAGATATAGAAAATGAATCCTCCGTATAAAGGAGAGAATGGTAATTAGAAAATGAAAGCATAGCAGTTGCTGTATGATACTGCTGCATCTTCAAACCAAACTTTTCCCTAATATTTTTCCCCATCCTTAATTTTTATTTAGTTATTTTGCCCCGTTCTATTCTTTGGGTCAAGTTTATATCCTTCAGTCTCAAAGAATGGAGTCATTCAGTCAGAACAAAGGGGCAAATCAGCACTATATTGGGCCATTAGACTCCATTTCTTCCTGTCTCTTTTATTTTGGTGAGCTTATTCCCTGAGCTGCAGCACCATCCTTCCTTCTCTCTGCAATCCTCCACCAATTTCTGTGCCTGCCTTTTTCTATTCCACCATCTATCACTATTTTCTTATTTTGTTTTCATTCAGTCTTCCCATTCATTGTACGTTTCCTTTCCTAATGGCGTGCATTTTTCCTCAAAGCAGGTAGTTGTGGGAAGATGGCCTCAGAAAGGAAATGTCAAATGTCATC
This sequence comes from Masticophis lateralis, assembly GCA_030761175.1. Taxonomy (NCBI): domain Eukaryota; kingdom Metazoa; phylum Chordata; class Lepidosauria; order Squamata; family Colubridae; genus Masticophis; species Masticophis lateralis. Next base: position 124,196,854 of record JAUDYJ010000001.1, on the reverse strand, counting down.
AGCTTTAGCTTCCTTCCTGCAGACAGTTTATCCACCTTTCTGTTTATCTTTGGGCTTTCAATCTGCTTGTTTTCATTACTGGACATCTTTGTAAAACTCCATGCCCTTTCTTGTTCAGCCAGTCTTCGGCTTCCCAAATAACCATTTCAAGGATGAATTATTTAAATGCACACTCAAATGCTTGCAGAGGATGAAAGCAAAACAAAAGCACAACTGCTTTTGGAAAGAGGATAAAATACATTTAGTCTAAATCCTATAAGTTTGTTGTTCTAATAATGATACTAAAGGTAGTCCTCAATTTACAACCACAATGGAGCTCAAAATTTCCATTGCTAAGCAAGATAATTGTTAAGAGAATTGTGCCCCATTTTATGACCTTTTTTTGCCAGGGTTGTTAAGTGTATTGCTGTAACTGTTAAGTGAATTCTATGTTTGTTAAGTGAATTTGTCTTCCCCAATTGTCTTTGCTTGCCAGAAGCCAGCTAGGAAGGTTACAAATGGTGATTCCATGACCCGGGACAGTGCAACTATCATAAATACTGTACATGTGAATTGTCAAGCGATTTTAAATGACAATAAACCAGTGGAAAACAAAATAAAACTTGGTATATTAAACATCTGCTGTTTTTCTCCTTTTCATACTGTTTATGAAATACAGGAATATGATCAAGCAAAGACAAATCATTGTTTTACCATGAATCATTTCCTGTTCTTCTACTCAATCTTAAATAGATTTGTTTTTTTTTTTTGTTTGTTTTTTTTGATAGAACAGATTTAGTTGTCCATTACCATATGATTCAGAATAATTTCAAGGATGTAAAAAATTCTGCTCAAGAAAATGATCCTGTTGCCTGGTGAAAAGGACAAGATACTTTTTTATGGGGGTAAAGAGGAAAAATAAGTGAGGTACAGTAGTCATGAGATAGATGCATTCTGATTCAGATTTCATGGGACATAATCCTTCGTCTCAAACTCTCTTTACCTATGAGGCTTAATATAAGAATAAAGTGTTAATGGGTAAGCCGAATAACTGCATGATCACTTAGCAACATGTAGGGGTATTTTGTTTTGTTTTCTTCCATTTGGACTTTACCAAGGTATGGCCCATTCTAAAATAGTGACAGTTCCTTTTATATCTTATGCAGTGTAGGAGATGGAGCAAGAATGGTTTTTCCTGATCGGTTCACTGAGGAACTGAGGTAAGATGGGATGATCCTAATCTTCTACTTTCTTCCATGCTGGCTTTGCTCCAGGTCTTAGGGGGAGTAACACATGGTCTGGAGGTCTGTAGAGATTATCAGTCATCCAAGAAGCTTCTTCAGCTCTGACAAGATAGTGTGGAATGGTGTGGGAGTAGGAATGGATTTCCAGAGGAAAAAATTGCAGACTACAGGAACCAGGACACTATTGAGGTGACCCTGAGGACACAGATAAACCTCCAAGTTTACTCCAACTCCAAGGTTGACTCAGCCTTCCATCCTTCCGAGGTGGGTAAAATGAGGACCCAGATTGTTGGGGGCAATATGCTATTTAGTATACTGTCAATTGTTGTAAGCTGCCCAGAGTCCTTGGAGATTGGGCGGCATAGAAATATGATTAATAAAATAAATAAAATAAAATAAATAAGTGCTTTAACGACCCTCTAAAAGGGTGCAAGTTACCAGCTGTCTGCAAGGAATATAAATCCTTCCATTCCCCACTATCCTGTCAGAGCTGAAGAAACTTCTTGGATGAGAAGTGGAACATCTTCAAAAGAAAAACTAAGAAAGTCCAGTTGCCTCCTGAGCCTTTGGGATTTGATCTGGAGGTGGCAGAGCATTGCTTTCTCTGAAATAATTTATATCCTTTTCTGGAAAGACTGACTCAAACTGCTGAAAACTCCTTTTACAAAAACATGGATGGCATTTTTGAGGAATCAAATGAATTGGACACATTTCTGTGAGAAGATTCACAAAATGGCTGCTGTGTGGAACTTGTGGTCAGGTACAAAAATCCAATTACCACAGTCCCAGGATTGATGGATTGACTGATTTCTGACAAAAAATCAGAATGGCAAACTTATTGATCTGATCAAAACTCTGCTCCTTCCTTATGTGTGAATAGATGTAAAAAAGGAGTGGGGTTTCAATCACATGTTCATGTATCCTATTTTAATTAACTTGATTGACCATTCAACTAGATGGCCCTTACTCCTAGAAGCTAAAACATATGAAGAATGATTGCAGGAATTGGGTTTGTCTAGTCCAGAGAGAAGAAGGACCGGTGTGTCATGGTAGCATTTTCCAATACTTGAAGGGCTGCCACAAGGAAAAGGAGGCCAATTTATTTACTATAACACCTGAAGGCATGACAAGAAACAAGAAACAATGGATGGAAATTTACCAAGGAGAGAAGGAACCTAGAACTAAGGAGAAAATTCCTATCAGTGAGAACAACTAACCAGTGAAACAAATTGCCTTTGGAAGTTGTGAATGCCCAACAGAGAAGAGACCCGACAGCCACTTATTAGAAATAGTTTAGGTGTCCTGTGAGAGCAAGGGGTTGGACTAGACGACCTCCAATTTACCTCCCAACTCTGTTACTGTTCCACTCACAGCCTTTGAATCTTTGGTCAACCCCATTATATAAATTCAGCAATCCCTAAGCAAATGTCACTGAAACATGACAGGAAAGCTCACTATAGTTGTAGGTTTGATACAAAATGGGTGTGTGCGCGTCACCCTGTAAAACGAGACAGTGTTTCCTTTTTCCCTGTTCTTTTTTATTTGCTTTTGTTCCATACAGTGCTTGTCTTAAAGTGGCAAGAAACTGCCTTGCCTCTTTTTTACACAGTGTATTTTAGGAGAACAACAAGCGAGGAGCTTCAATTCATCCACTTCTACATTTTGACCATTCGCGTCATATGAGGAAACTGTCGTGCTGATTCTGCTTCTGTTTTTCCAGAATCCATTCTTCTGGAATAAAGCTGTGGCTGGTGATTTTCTGTTGCTCTGTGTAATTGTAAAGAAAGCATTTGTGATAACAAGCTGTCAAAGATATCCATCTTGGCCTTCAGATGAACATCAAATTATGCACGCCATTTCCCACAAGATGCATTTTGGTGAAATCCAAACATTCAAAATCCCATAACAGAAATTCCATTCAAATTAATAACCCTGCACATACAACAAGTGAAGTAAATTAGAAATCTAAGCTGGATCAATTTGCCTATCACCTAGTTACTCCACATGCATTCTGCCTGAGGCACATTAGGTTGTTACTGACTGATGTTGCTTTTGGAAAACAAAATGAACCCAGAATGATATAATGTTTAGTATTTAAATGAATCATTTATTTGGATCATTATCATGTTATTTTGAACTGAAATTATGTATTTAGGGTGTTTATAAGGGAATGATGGCATACTTTTGTTTTGCAAACTGCCGAGCACTACTTTTACTATTGCTATTAGTACTAACAGTAATGTTATCTCAGTGGTGCCATTTTATCTAGGTTACTCTTAAGAAATGCCCTTCCACATTGATCTTCAGCAGGTAAACAATTCTAGTTGGGAGTAAATAGAGAGAAAGCCTCCTCCTCCTTCTGGCTAAGAGAAAGTGACTGGCCTAAAATTCAGCAATGTAGATATGTCACGTTTACTAGAATTGTAGATTTGCTCAGAAGGGTACCAAAATCACAATAATAGCATAAGCAAAGTGCTATCCACACCCCTACCTCCAAAGTACTGAGACAAATATGTCTTCCCGATGGTTTGGCATGGACAATTTGCATTCTGCATATCCTCATGTATAAGTATGCCAAACCCTAATGGAAGTGTCTTCTGTATATAGATTGAAGGCATTCTACAACAGCATTGCTCCATATGATTTGCACAGCCCTAATAAGTATCTAATATTGCTTGGGCTTGAGAGCCAGTTTGGTATAGTGTTTAAAGAAGAAGAGGAGGAAGAGGAGGATTTCTCTCTATTTACTCCCAACTGGAAGTATTTACTTGCTTTATTTAAAAGCAAAAATAATTACTTGTCTTGAAGTGCTATTTTTTGTAGACAATAAGACAACTGGTGAAACTGGGATCTTTAGTTACTTCTACTTACTTCAGATTTACTGCTAATTTACTTCTTGCATTCACCCAGAAGTAAATTCTGGCAGCCAACTTCCATAGGACAGCTGTCAGCTTTACTTTATGGTTATCTTAAGCATGATTGATTTTGCTTTATTTATCAAGGATGCCTTTTGAAATTCTGACTGGGTTCTAATATAGCTTGTCTATTAATCTAAGAGAAAGCATGAAATTTAATATTTTCACCATGACAAACCCATGAAATTTATCAGCCTAGCCTGAGCTCTGTTAGGAGCACAGTTTGTAATCTACTGCTGTTTAGAGTAAAAGAAGTTTAAGTAAATGAATAAACATGCAGAATATTCCTCCCTATGGTCATATTATTAATTACTTTTGTAGAATATAAAGTTTACATTATGCTCAAAGCCATCACAGAGTGTTCTGTCTGTCTTTGTTATATTGATTTATGAAATTAAAGTTCAACAGAATACTAACTGAGCAACAAACTGTGGTTATAAATGCAGGATTTAGCAGGAGAGGGAACCTGGTAATTTACAATCACCTGCTGGCCATATAGATTGCTTTTACACCACCTGCAATGTTATAAAATTGGTAATATTTGATATGATAAATGCTCATTCATAATCTGTCTATTTAGCTTATTAAGTCTTGTTAAAATAATTTCAGTAATTTACCTAAATAACTTCTAAACAATGTGTTGGATTCAATCTATGTAGACAGCTAATGCTAAGGTTCCACTGAAATCTCTGTATATGAAAATTAACTGCATTGATTTCAACTAACCTGCAATTCTTATTCATGTCAAATAAGGCGTAAGTCTCATTCATTTATTCTTAGGTGACGGTACAAGCCAGGGGATCTAGGGTCACAGAATAATGCCTGTAACACCTACAATAACGCCTATTTATTATTTAGGCAAATACTGTATATTGTATTATTAAGCCTCCAAATAGTCTAACAAATGAAACTTACAAAAGAGATGTCAGGAAGTTAGCAACTGGACTGCTTTTCTTTTTGGTTTTAAACATTTTGCTGCTTATCCAAGTAGCTTCAGTCCAAAGATACAAAGGAGATGGATTTAACCAATGCTGCAAATATATTATTTATATTCTTTTTCTATCTTTCCTCAACAAACCCTTGAACTGAAATGGCTGGCTTCTAAAACGGCTACCAATTCTGCTATTTCCATCCTGTTTTACCAAAAAATAGAAGAGCTGCATGCCTTTAATTATATTCCATTCTAATTATTTAAACCTTTTAGGTATGAAATCATTGAATCCCACTTTCTTACTGTAAACTTACTTAGTTACTAAGCCAATCCACAAAAGCAATTAAAGTGGAATTTAGCAAAAGTTAACATTCATAATGGCAAACCATTCTAAGAAGATAGTTTTGAGAGCAATGAAATAGTACGTCTTCTTTTTCTTGTTTTTTTCACATGCTTATCTGAGATGGAAACAAGATAATTTTGTACCATTTTAAGACAGTGTCTTAAGAAGTTTGTGCCTTTTCTTTAAGAAGAAGACTAGACAAATATTTCCATATTCATAGTTTTGGAGCTAATATTTTTCTGCAAGGAATATTAAAAGTCAAAAATGGGCAATGAGTGATGAGCTAGGCAACAGATCAATTGACAACAAATTGATTGAGATCACTTAGAAGCAACCCAAATACTTGTTAAATGATAAATTATATGAAACTGTGTGAGATATGAAATTACATGTTAGGAAGAAAGACAGACAACCTCACATCAGTGGAATGGAGAAAAAGTGATGTTGGCTTGTGCTTTTCCTTTGAATATCTGATGAAGTTTCATAAGAAACCTTCTGGGTCTTACAAGACTTTCAGTTAAAAATGTTAGTATCAGGTCCTCTTGTCTGATGATCTCATTACTTATTAATCGTCTTCCCAGGACAACTTCATTTCCCTATTCTCAAATACTCTCTAAAATATTAATCACAACAGGATGTTTTTAGCATTGGTTATTTCTATGCAAGTAAATAAGAAATGGTTTACTTATGTGATAACAAAATCTTGTTGTCTGTGGAATTGTGCATCTGGATAGATACTTACTGAACGTTAAAGGTAAAGGTAAAGGTTCCCCTCACACATATGTGCTAGTCATTTCCGACTCTAGGAGGCAGTGTTCATCTCCATTTCAAAGCCAAAGAGCCAGCGCTGTCCAAAGATGTCTCCGTGGTCATGTGGCCAGCATGACTAAATGCCAAAAGCACACAGAACACTGTTACCTTCCCACCAAAGGTATTTTTCCCTATTTTTCTACATGCATTTTTTATGTGCTTTTGAACTGCTAAGTTGGCAGAAGCTGGGACAAGTAACAGGACTTCACCCCCTTACACAGCACTAGGGATTTGAACTGCTGAACTGCCAACCTTTCAAACCAGAAGCTCAGCATCTTAGCCAATGAGCCACCACGTCCATTGCTGAATGTTAGGACCAGGTAAAATATTATGAAGGAACAATGACAGTGATGTACATCAACAACCACATATCTTCTTGAAAAAGACTGCTGACATATAATTTAATCTACCCTAGTGATAAGATCAAGAAATATAACGTACTGGGGAAAGAATAGAGAAGTAGGCTGCTAATCAACAAATGCTTAACTACATGGTAATGCTGAGCTCCAGGGCAAAGGACTACATCATAAAATGCTCCATTTCTTTGGGGGAGGATGAAATTGGGACCAGGTTAGAAGAGCTCAGTTGGTGGTACAAAGGAGCCCACAAAAGCCCTGGTTTGTCACACGTAGTTATTCTTGGATATTTTGGATCAATGGCCTCTGATTCTTCCCTTGTTAAATGCAACTTGCTGATTGTCTGTCTCTTATTTTTAAAATCCTCATGAGACCATTGCTGTATCTGCTCCTTTATGATACCTTAGTTGCAACATTTATCTCTAGGACAGAGTTTTATGTCCTTGATATTTAGATAATGTCAAGTTAGCTCATTAGTTAGTTAGTAGATAATTAGACAGTTGTCCTATGAAGGAACAGTGCAACCTTTCCTTTACTGCAGGACCAGCAAATAATACCTACCTTCTCTCATTCATTGGCTGTTGCTTGAAAAGCAGGTAGAATTACAATTGCCCAAACTGAGAATGTCAGCTATAGAGTCTGTATCTTCTTTCAAACATAACTGTTTGTTTTATTCCCCCTCTTTTCTTGCAGCCATTTGTCCTCTTTCTAAAACAAAGCTTTTATCCAAGAGGCCATTTAGAATAGAATAGAATAGAATAGAATAGAATAGAATAGAATAGAATAGAATAGAATAGAATAGAATAGAATAGAATAGAATAGAATAGAATAGAATAGAATAGAATAGAATAGAATAGAATAGAATATTTATTAGTTCGATTTATATATGTCGCCCCTCTCTGGAGACTCAGGGCGGCTTACAATGCATTAAGCAATAGCCTTCATACTTTTGTATATACCTGCTTAGTAGGGCTTTTTGGCCCCCCCTGAATGGTGTTCTATTTTAAACAAAGTCAGCTTATTGCCCCACAAACCGGATCCTCATTTTACCTACCTCGAAAGGATGGAAGGCTGAGTCAACCTTGAGCCTGGTGAGAATTGAACTCGCAGTAATTGCAGGCAGCTGGCAGCTAAGCACTACTTTAACAGCAGATGTCGAGGCTGACATCAGCTCGACATATTTGTCAGAGGGAGAGGCATCCATGGCCGACTAAAGAATCCAAGACCGACTAAAGAATCTACAGAAAAGCAGTGGGGATAGTTATTAGATACTCAGGGTAGTAGTGGTGACTACTCGGGGTAGTAGTGGTGATGGGTTCGTTAGGTTCTGGTGGTGGTGGTGGTGGTTACTAATACCTGTGCTTAGGCTGTGAGTCAGGATCGTCTGTGAAGAATTGGCGTCTGCAACATTTGAATGCGGAAATACCGTCGGCTTGGGAAGAAGGAAATAAGGAACAGCTGGAAAGACGATTACATACAGGTGGGCACAGTTGGCGCGCTGCTTTAAAAAACACTGACAAACCCAAACATTCAGTGCTGACTTTATTACATTCGTACTTGTTTTTTCTTCGATACCCGACTGTTGTGGAGTAAAGATTGCTTGACTAAACCCTGTTTTCCCTGTTTGGTGATTCATCTGATGAACCGCCCAGAGGCAGATTAGAAGAGCCGGGATCAGCAGTTTAGTCCACTGCACCATCAAGGCTCAGAATAGAATAGAATAGAATAGAATAGAATAGAATAGAATAGAATAGAATAGAATAGAATAGAATAGAATAGAATAGAATAGAATAGAATAGAATTCTTTATTGGCCAAGTGTGATTGGACACACAAGGAATTTGTCTTGGTGCATACACTCTCAGTGTACATAAAAGAAAAGATACATTCGTCAAGAATCATAGATACAACACTTAATAATAGTCATAGGGAAAGAGTCAATATAAATATTAAGGATACCAGCAACAAGGTTACAGTCATAAGTGGGAGGAGATGGGTGATAGGAACATGAGAAGATTAATAGTAATGCAGATTTAGTGAATAGTTTGACAGTATTGAGGGAATTATTTGTTTAGCAGAGTGATGGCATTCAGGAAAAAATTGTTCTTGTGTCTAGTTGTTCTGGTGTGCAGTGCTCTGTAGCGTCATTTTGAGGGTAGGAGTTGAAACAGTTTATGTCCAGGATACAAGGGGACTGTAAATATTTTCATAGCCCCCTTTTTGACTCGTGCAGTATACAGGTACACAATGGAAGGCAAGTTAGTAGTAATTGTTTATAATGGTTAACTCTTGCTAGATCCCATTCTAATCACTTTGAAGTGCTCCATTTCTGTACGCTGCTTCCTATCTCCATTAAGCATAAGATTGTATCCTGGTTCATATGGTTCCCCCCCCCCCCAAAATGAACGCTATCATCTTCAGCCTCATCAACTTCAGCAAATGATCACATCTCGCCAAATGTCTCATTATTCTCTCTCTACTATATTTTTCTGGCACATTTAATCAGAAGTGCTAATTTGCAAAAAAAAAAAGCAACAACACTACCAGTAATGCCCTCATCAAGTATAAGTTGCAGAGGAGAAACTGTTGCCAGTCAGTTTGACCTGCCAATAGACATCTTTTCAATTCATTATTTTAACAAGCTGTTTTTCTACTAATTGGCATCTGCATACCTTCTGTTGCTAATGTGACATCAAAATGCCTTTTTAGTGTGCAGATATTTAAATGGGATTTGTGCAGGACCCTTCTCAAGAGGGATGGTTTGGGTGCTCCAGATTTTTTTTGGTGGGGGAGAGGGGAGAACTCCATACTTGATTAAATGACTTTTACACTTATCAATCTTTTATGATCCTAAGACATATACAAATTCACAGTTGTAAATTTATACAATTAGCTTAATCCTAGCAGATTGTCCTTTAGCTGTACTCTGAATACTGCTTATTTTCCATATTGCACTTTGAAACAAATGGGGGGGAGGGCCTGTTTTTTTAAAACATATTATAAAGATCAAGAAGGGTTCAAAATAACAGTAACAGAGTTGGGAGGGACCTTGGAAGTCATCTACTCCAACCCCCTGCTCACATAGGAGACCTCTACTAGGGATTCGAACTGCCAATCTTTCTGATCGACAAGCTCAGTTTCTTAGCCACTGAGCCACCTAGTCAGGCAGGATATATGTCACAATCTACAGCGGTGTTTACAAGTTTGTGAACCTTTTAGAATTTTCAATATTTCTGCATGAATGTGGTCTGAAGTGTGATCTGTTCTCCACAGGAGCCCTAAAATTAGATAAAGGCTGGCCCATCAATCAAATGAGTCAGAAGCAATATACGTGTTCATTTATTTATTGATTGAAGAAAATTATCCATATTTGTGTGTTGCAAAAAATATATGAACTTCAAGGATTATCAGTTCATTTGAAAGGAAAATTAGAATTAGGTATTTAGATCAAGGGGATGCTAATCATGTGTGAGTGTGGGAGGTCTAGCTTTATTTTAGAGAACAAAATTCGGGATATTCACCATCAAAGTTTTATCTTCATAGTACTAATATGTGGAAATGTATCATGGTTTAAAAGAAGAGATTTCTGAGCATCTCCAAAAAACAGTTGTTGGTATATATCAGGCTGGAAAAGACTACAAAACTGTTTGGACTCTGCCAGGGTACTGTCAGACAAATGATATGATGAATGCAGACAATTCAGTACCATTGTTATCTTCTTTAGGAGCAGTTGACCAACTAAGATCAAGAGCTTGTAATCCTCCAGGAGGTGTCAAGAACCATAAAATAATGTTGGAAGAACTAAAGGCCACTCTTGCATTACAAATCTTGATGTTCACGAGACCAGTAAAAAATAATGAAGTTCATGGCAGCATTGCAAAGAGAAAGCCATTACTCTCCCACAAAACAAGGCTCCTGCTGGTCTACAGTTTGCAAAAGACCATGCAGATAAGCCAGAAAGCTATTGGAAGAATGTTCTGGGAACAGATGAGATCAAAATAGAACATTTTGGCTTGAAAGAGAAGCCTTATGTTTGGCAAAAGGCAAACGCTGCATTCCAGCATAAGGATCCTATTCCATCGGTGAAACATGGTGGTGGCAGTATCATGATTTGGGACTGCTTCTCTGCCTCTTGATCAGGACAGCTTGCCATCGTTGATGGAACCATAAATTCAGAATTTTGCCAGAAAATTCTATAGGAAACTGACGGGTATTTTAAGCTGAAGAGAAAGAGGACCATGAGTAAAGACTATGGCCAAAATACACCTCGGATGATTAAAGAATGGTTAAAGCAGAAGGAAATTGATGTTTTGTTGAGTTGTAGTTTATTGCTCACCATGAGGGTACCTCAGTTACTGAAAGCAAAAGTTCACATATCCCCCCCCCCCACATACACACAAATTTGTAGCTTTGGATAATTTTCTTCAATAAATATATGAATAATCCCCATTGTTGTTTATCTTAACTTTAGAAGTGTTGTTGAACTCTCTACGGGACTCTAACAACTTGAATGGAATAGTTGTAAGGCAAAAAGATTACAGAACAAAAGCATTCGCAGATGATCTGGTTGTTACCCTAACACGACCTTTGGAATCAATCATTCAGATGAAAAACATTATAGAGGAATATGGTCTGGTTTCAGGTTTTAATCTGAACCAGAAAAAGACTAAGATGATAGTTAAAAATATGTTGGAACCACAAAGGAGTGAACTGGAAAGGTTGGCAGGCTTTGAAATAGCTACAAAGGTGAAATATCTAGGAGTTCAGGTTGCAGCATCTAATATAAAACTTTTTCAAAATAATTATGAGGAATTGTGGCATAAGATTCAAAAGGACCTTGAAACTTGGAAGAAACTGCAACTATCTTTAGTTGGTAGAATAGCAGCTATTAAGATGAATGTTCTACCTAGATTTCTGTTTTTATTTCAAATGATTCCGGTGCTTAAAAGTGATAAGACCTTGATGGAATGGCAAGCAGGTTTAAATAAATTTATTTGGAATGGGAAAAAACCAAGAGTTAAACTTAAAATTATGCAAGATGTTCGTGAAAGAGGTGGCCTCAAAGTTCCAAACCTACGTTTATACTACGGGGCAGCAGTGTTGACACAAGTGGGTGATGGGTTTGGTACAACGAAAACAGAAATTTTGAATATAGAAGGCCACGACTTGGAATTTGGTTGGCATGCATGCTTATTCTATGAAGAGAAGTTGAATAGAGTATTCAACAGTCACATTTTGAGACATGCTTTGATGAGAGTCTGGAAGAAGCACCAGTTTCGATTGGATTACAAAATACCTTTGTGGTTGGATCTTGGGCAGATTATGCCAAATATAAAGTCACTCGGGGGGATTTTATACAAAGAGATGCTTTTTAATGATGGGGGCAGATGGAGTTTGAAACCTTTGAATATTCTGTTGGAAGAAGGGGTGAATTTAACTTGGTTGCAGTATCTTCAACTTCAAGCGAGATGGAGAGAAGATCAGAAAATTGGACTAATGTTACATGAAGAAGATTTGGTGACTCAGATAAAATGTAAAGGGCCGATGCATATTAAGCGAGTGTATAACTTAGTGTTAGAAAGAGATTCAGAGGGTGAATTAGTTAAAGATTGTATGATAAAACGGGCACAAAATTTTGCAGAACCAGTAATGTTGGAAACATGGGAAAAGATTTGGGTCCAGAATGTTAAATTTACACAAGCGCAGAATCTGAGGGAAATTTTTTACAAGATGTTTTATAGATGGCATTTAGATCCCAAAAAATTATCATGTATGTATCCAAATGTTCAGCCTAAATGTTGGAGGTGTGATTGTTTGGATGCAACATATTTTCATATTTGGTGGACTTGCAGAAAATTGAAAGCATTTTGGATTAAACTTTGGTGGGTTATGCAGAACATTTTGAAGAAGAAGCTTGAATTTTCTCCTCAGTTTTTTTTGCTGGGGATAGTTAAGGATTGCTCATCGACTGAAACGAGACTGATCTTATATATGATTACTGCAGCTAGACTACTGATTGGTCAATACTGGAAAAAAGATAGTGTGCCTACTATAGAGGAATGGATATTGAAGATGTCTAATTTTGCAGAAATGGCTAAGATTTCTGCATACCTAAAAGACAGGACCCATGAAGTTTTTGCTAAGGAGTGGAAGAAATGGGTAGAGTACATGCAGAATAAATATCAAAGTAAGAAGTTTCAACTAGCATTTGACTCATAACTATATCTATTAATTATTTTATTACATATTTGAATTTGAATTTATATCTTTATTAAGCTATATATTTATATTAATATTTAGATATATTATAAATGTTAAAAATAAGTTTATATATCTGATTAGCCTTATATTATCTAATCTTAAAAAGAAATTTATGATGTATTATTTGAATTCTATATATTTTTCTAAATAATATTACTAAGATTGAATATTGGGAATTATATTTAATGTTAAATATTTATATGATATTTTACTCTAAAAACTTATGATGCTCAAAGTTAATTTTCTTATATATATTGACATATTTGTAATATTTGTTAGGCCATGAGTTTTTATAAATGATTTATGGTTATATTATATATATTTGAATTAGGGGGGGTAAAAGATGTCAGAAGTTTAGATTAATATTTTTATTATTTAAGGTTAAATTTGTTATATTTTTAGCTGGATCTCGCCTAGATTCTTTTTTTGTTGTTTGATGATGATTGATATATATGATTGGTTAATAATGGAAGTCAGGGGGGGAAGGGGGAGGGATAGGGGGGCAAAGGGAGGGGGTGGTACCTGGGTGGGGGGAGTGGGGGGGGGAAAGGGGTATTAAAATTGTATTGTAAAACTTTTTCAATAAAAAAAATAAATAAATATATGAATAAATATTTACTCATTAAATTTATGTGCTTAATTTTGTCCTCCTTATCTAGTTTTATGATTTTTGTGGTGAACACTTCATATTTTAGGCCATCACGGTATAATCATTTCACTTCTGTGATGCAAGAAGTGTCTCTAAGAGTCAACTTTCAATTTCTAGGTTAGATGATTCTGAAAGTGTTGGAGCTTTTGCTAATATACACAATGATCCAATCCAATCTTGATGCAGAATTCAGATTAGCCAAGAATGGGGGATTGATTGATTATGTGCTGTCAAGTTACTGTTGTCTCTTGGCAACACATAGATTCTTTCAAAAATGATCTCTCTCTAACCTGGTCTTCCAACAATGGATCTATCAACACTATAGCTGAGTCCATTCAGCTTTCTTCTACTTACCTTCTTCTTCTTCTTCTTCTTCTTCTTCTTCTTCTTCTTCTTCTTCTTCTTCTTCTTCTTCTTCTTCTTCTTCTTCTTCTTCTTCTTCTTCTTCTTCTTCTTCTTCTTCTTCTTCTTCTTCTTCTTCTTCTTCTTCTTCTTCTTCTTCTTCTTCTTCTTCTTCTTCTTCTTCTTCTTCTTCTTCTTCTTTGCATTTTTCCCAGCATTAGAACCTTCTACAGAGAGCTAGATCTTCACATTCAGAGTAGCCAAATTTGAGCTTGATCATTTGTTCCTCAACTGAGAATCTGAGTGGAACAGGGAAGAGTATATATATTATTGTAACATTTTTAAAAAAATACTTTTTTTTTTTTTGCAATTTCTGTATATAAAGTAGTTGGATTACATAAATCATGGTCTTTAGTGCCATGTACTTGTGAATTACAGGGCCTCATAAGTGCCCAATTAGTTGTCAGAAGTTTTCAGAGTTCACCTATGCACCAAAATAACAGTTCTTAATAATATTACAGCCAACAAACGCTTGGCTGATTTATCAGGTGATCTCTGACATTATCATCATTCTTAGAACTTTGGAGGGGGGGAAGAGGGAGGTGGTTGCTTAGCAACTTGAGAATCTTTTATCATGCATGATGAGTAATTTTTGTGCCTTGATTCCTATTTCTAGCTGCTGTCCTAGTTGGTACTGTGCCATCACCTAAGTAAGAGAGCAATAGATATTTAATGATGATTAATGAAGTTGAGTGGCTACAAAGTAACCGTATAGGTTACTTCTAGAATTTAAAGGGGGAACCTGGAATTAACTGTTAAATACATTTTCCAGTAAGATCTGTCATTTTTTTTTTACTTCATGGATTTGCTCTGAAAGAAAATGAAGGGAGCAATGCAGTGAAAAAATAAGATGACTACAAATAAATAATGTTACTGTCTGAAACTTTTAATAAAAATCGAACATCAAAGCTGAATGCCAGATCAGTCAGCAATAGGGCCGCTCTCATTCATGACTTGAGTGTTGATGAGAAGGCTGACCCGGGATGCATTAGTGAGATGTGGCTGAGACAGGAGGGAGGGGGGAATTCCTCTCTTTGAGATATGCCCAGTGGAGTTCTATATGTGGTACCAGCTGAAATCCCATGGTAGGAATAGTGAGGTGGCACTGGTCATCCAAGATTCTTGGGAGACATCTAGGGCTCTGCTCCTCAGATATCCAGCTATGAGACCCTCTTTGTGAATTTAGCCTCTTTGAGGGATCTCTTGGGATGGTTGCTATTATACCAGCCTCCCTGGTGTGTAGTGACTTCCCTGCCTAAACTACTTGATTTATGGTAGGGTTGGCAGTGGAGTTTCTCTAATCTGGATTGAGGGGCATTGTGCTGTGCTGGTTCTCCTCCAGAGTTGATTCCAGTTTGTTTGAATCTGGGGGGTGGGTGGGTGGGGATCAAATGTTCTTCGCTTTGTGGGATGCCACAGGGCTCAGTTCCCTCTCCCCTCTTATTTAAGGATAATTAGAACTGCAGAAAAAACAATTACTATCAATCTGTCTTCTGTTGAGGACCTGTATACCGCAGAGTCAAAAAGAGGGCTGTAAAAATATTTACAGACCCCTCGCATCCTGGAGGGGTCTGTAAATATTGTTTCAACTCCTACTCTCAAAACGACACTATAGAGCACTTGAACACTAAAATAACTAGACACAAGAACATTTTTTCCCGAATGCCATCATTCTGCTAAACAAAAAATTCCCTCAACACTGTCAAACTATTCACTAAGTCTGCATTACTATTACTATTAGTGCTCTCATCATTCCTATCACTCATCTCCTCCCATTTATGACTGCATGACTGTAACTTTGTTGCTTGTATCCTTATGATTTATATTGATATTGATTGTTTCCTAGTATGATTTGATTGCTTATTTATACCCTATGACTATCATTAAGTGTTGTACCTATGATTCTTGATGAATGTATCTTGTTTTTTATGTATACTAAGAGCATATCCACCAAAGACCAATTCCTTGTGTGTCCAATCACATTTGGCCAATAAAGAATTCTATTCTATTCTATTCTATTCTATTCTATTCTATTCTATTCTATTCTATTCTATTCTATTCTATTCTATTCTACTCTACTCTACTCTACTCTACTCTACTCTACTCTACTCAGCTGAGCCAATCCAACAGTTTAGAAAAAATTATCATCAATATGCTGATGACACCCAGCTTTATGTTTCATTTTTGCTTGCATAGTCCAATGATTTCAGATTGAACTTGACCATAAAATTAATTAATCTCCTCCTCTTCTGCACTAGCAATTGGAGCATACAACAACAACAACAACAACAAAATAACAACAAAACAACAACAACAACAACAACAATAATAATAATAAAATAATAATAATAATAATTTTATTTCTATTCTGCCATTCTCCTGAAGGACTCAAGGCAGTGTACAGCCTATTAAAGACACAAAAAACTGACATCAATTAAAAAATAATTAATAATAATTAGCTCCCACAGAGAAGGCCCTCCCCCTGGGTGTCGCCAGCCGACATAACTTGGCCGATGGTATCCGGAGGAGCCCCTCTCTGTGGGAGCAGACTGGCTGGTGGGAGGCTATTGGTGGCAGAGGTCGGTCTCGAAGGTACCCGGGTCCTAAGCCATGAAGCGCTTTAAAGGTGGTGACCAGCACCTTGAATCACACCTGGAAGACCACTGGGAGCCAGTGCACCTCGCACAGGAGAGGTGTCACATGGGCATAATGAGTCACACCCGTAACCACCCACGCGGCTGCATTCTGGACCAGTTGGAGCCTCCTAGTGCTCTTCAAGGGGAGCCCCATGTAGAGAGCATTACAGTAGTCCAGCCAGGAGGTGACAAGGGCGTGAGTGACTGTGTGCAAGGCCCGGTCCAGAACGGGCCACAACTGGCGAATCAGGCAAACCTGATAAAAAGCCCCCCTGGCCACAGCCGTCATATGCTCTTCTAAAGACAGCCATGCATCCAGAAGGACACCCAGATTGTGAGCCCTCTGGGGCAGAGATTCACCCCTAATAGTCAGCGATGGCACCAGCTGACTATATCGGGACGCCAGAAGCTACAGCCACTAAGTCTTGGAATGGTTGAGTCTGAGCCTATTTCTCCCCATCCAGACCCGCACGGCCTCGAGGCAGCGAGACATCAGATCAAGGGCATCATTGGGGTGGTCTGGGGTGAAGATATGCAGCTGAGTATCATCAGCATACTGATGGACTCTCACCCCAAAACCACGGATGATCTCTCCCAGCGGCTTCACATAAATGTTGAACAGAAGGAGTGAGAGGACCGACCCTTGCGGCACTCCCCATGTGAGGTGCCTCGAGGTCGACCTCTGCCCCCCTGCCAACACAAACTGTGAACAGTCGGAGAGGAAGGAGGAAAACCACCGCAGGATGGTGCCCCCTATTCCTAACCCCCTCAACCGCTGCAGCATTATACCATGGTCGATGGTATCAAAAGCTGCTGAGAGACCTAATAGGACCAGGACAAAGGAACAACTCCTGTCTCGAGCCCTCCAGAGATCATCCACCAATGCAACCAATGCCGTTTCTGTGCTGTACCCATGCCTGAAGCCCGACTGGTACGGTTCCAGATAGATAGCTTCATCCAGGTACCGGGGAAGCTGTTGTGCCACCACGACAGCTTCCCCGGTTGACTCTCAACAACCTTCGCCGGTTGACTCTCAACAACCTTCGCCACAAAATGAAGGTTGGAGACCAGACGGTAGTTAGCTAATTCAGCCAGGTCCAGGGATGGCTTCTTGAGGAGGGGCCCCACCACTGCCTCTTTCAAGGTGGTGGGAAAGGCATCAATCATATTAAAAAGTTGTCCATACAATCTAATATTATTTGTTTATTGACAGCATTGTTCTCAGGCACTGTCCTTTTTAAATCATTGCTGAGTAGTAATATCATCTTCTTGATTGAAAGTGTCCAATTCCTTTTCAATTTGCTGATGCCTAAATGACCATGTCTACTCGTTTCACTTTGTCTTTCATTCTGTTGAGCTTTCCATGTTCATGTTTCTTATGTTGCACATTCTCACTGGAATTCTGTCTTTACAGATTTTCTTTTCCATGCAACGCGAGATAAGCAACTACACCCAAAGGTTTTAATCTAGCTATGTCATTGATACCATTAGTGATCCTCACCTCTTCCTCTGAAGTCTGTTAAGTGCCATCTGACCTTAGCTGCCCACCATCTGGCACTATATTGGCCATCATTTTATATTGTGTATCTTTTTTTTTTTTTTAGTAAAATAGAAACTGGTTTACCGCTGTCTTCTCCCCCACAATAGGAAATGATGACTGTGCCATTGTCACTTATATGCTCCTACTTCTGGCATTTTTCTGTATCACTGCTGCTAATATAGGTGCCTTAGGTGGGCAGCTGGGATTTAGAGTATTACTCTCATTTATATTGCAAATTGGGTGCCATCGTTTTGGTGGAAATCCCTCCCTTCCTCCTTCCCTCCCTCCCTTCCTTCCTTTTCACATTTCTGAACCACCCATCTCCCTCAAAGAGAGCACCATTTCCCTGATGAAGGCATTTTCCTTCAAAAGGCCTGCTTTTATTAGACCTGTTTTCCAATAAAGTATGTGTACAATGCATTTCTTTCTTTTCAATCCTTTTTTTTTTTTTTGTGGCCGTATCAATGAAAGCAACAATAACGCTCAACTCAATCCCTATGCATCCATAAAACTGTAATTAAGAACCAAGCCAAAGAATGCTAGGACTATGTCTCCCCCACAAGCTAGATAAATTAATAGTTCATGAGAAAGTAAATGTCTTGAAGTGACAGTTGAACCTTGACAGAGGACAGAATAGAAAACAAATATTTGAAAATTAAAGCATAAAAATGCATAATTGCTAAGTACCTTCAACTGTGCCTGAAAAGTCAAAAGGATATTCAAGTGGAGGTTAGCGCCCCACAAATATTGACATCTTTTCCAAGCATCTTGATTCACCAAACCCCAATTCTGCTTTTGGAAACTTGCAAAGAGAAGGAGAAATAAGGGCAATGGCCAAGATAGTTCCTACTAAGCAGAACATGTAAATACTGGAAGTCTGCTTCAGATTCAGCCAAAATTTTACCTTGAGATTATAACTGAGTATATAAATTCAGTCCCAAACTATATGTGCAGACTTTTTGCATGGTACAAATTTCATTCATGCATTCATTCAATTCATTCATTCATTCATTCACTCACTCACTCATTCATTCATATGCCATCCATTTGTTATCAAATGGTAGTGAGGCAATTTCTAATTAGAAAAACATTCAATATTTATGCCAAATTCCAGGACAGGTGGAGCAGGGGTAAAATCTACTTACCTTCCTTACCGGTTCGGAAGTGTGTCACATGTATGCGCAAAATCTGTGCATGCGCAGAGGGTAAAAAACACATTAAACCAGGAAGTTATGACATCTGGGTGGGTGGGCGGAGCCTCGCACCGCCATAGCTACCTGCCACAATTGCTACCGGATCGCTTGATCCGGTCCGAACTAGGAACATTTCATCCCTGAGGTGAAGGGGGAATATTAGATTCAATAATTGACAAATGTATCCTCAAATCACTATGATCTTTACTATTGATTGCCCAGCCACAGAGTCTTGTGCTGCAGAGAGGACAGCTTGTACTTTTACCACATAGTTCACACAGCCTTTTAATGTGTGTTTGGGTGTATATATTTTCTGAGTTGCACTAGCTATTGGAAATTTTGAGTAGTAGAACTGACAAATTCCACCTCTGGCTGGCCTCAGAGTCGGGTGGGAATTGAGATTTTGCAGTATCCTTCCCTTGCAACACCCACCAAGCCATGCCACGCCCACCAAGCCACACCCAGAGAACCAGTAATAAAAAAATTGGATTTCACCACTGGTTATATGGGTGTTTTACATTGTAAAGGCTGTATGGGTCAAGCAAATGCTCAATTTGAAGATTTGTTTTGAGGGCCATTTCATGAAACTCTGAACTGAGTCTTTGAATTAAATGTCTCTGAATATATTCAAAAGATGAATTTCCTCTTCAAACCTATCTTTAGAGTCTATTCTGTTTTCTAAATTATTTCAGATCTGATTGACAAATGTCTAGAAGCTCACACGTCATCATATTTTACCTGAAAACAAAATTAAACACCCTTTTTAAAAAGGCTTTTAATAGTATACAGCTCTTAATACCTAAATGGGTTTTCATAATATCCAGGAAATCATATAATCTAAATGACTAACAAAATAATATCGATTTTTGTTTTTTTGAAGAATGATCCCCCCTCCCCCATTATATTATAGGAGAACAAAGTTTTTATTTACAAAACCTCAGTGTGGATCTAGTCAATTAATCAGATTGAAGTATCTGGATTGGATCATCATTTCTGGAACTTTAAAACAGATCCTGGGGCTGGATTAGGTCATCTCTGCTGACCCTTAATGAGTAAGCTATTGAGCTGTTAATGCTATAACTTCTTGAGGGAGCTAGTAAATGGAACAACAGACAACAACAACAATAGCAATAGCAATAGACTTATATACTGCTTCACAGTGCTTTATAGTTCTCTCTAAACAGCTTACAGCATCAACCTATTGTGCCCAACAAACTGGGTCCTCATTTTACTGACCTCAAAAGAATGGAAGGTTGAGTCAACCTTGAGGTTGTGAGGATAGAACCCCTGGCAGTCAGCAGAATTAACCTGCAATACTGCATTCTAACCACTGCACCACTACAGCTTTTAAATAGCACCACCATCAGCCAGAGCTATCCTCAATTAATAGAAAATCCAAAGATAAACAATGCCATCTATTTTCATCTGTTGAGGTAAGGAACCTAAATACAGGTAGTCCTCGACTTATAGCCATTTGTTCAACGACCACTCAAAGTTACAATGGCACTGAAAAAAGTGACTGATGACAGTTTTTCACACTTATGACCATTGCAACATCCCTATGGTCATGTGATCACCAAGCAAAGTCAATGGGAGGCCAGATTTACTCAACAACTGTGTTACTAATTTAACAACTGCTCACTTAACAACTATTCACTTAACTACTGTGGCACAAAAGGTCATGATATGGGGGCAAAATCCACTTAACAACTGTCTTCTTAGCAACAAAGATGTTGGGCTCAGTTGTGATCCTAAATCAAGGACTACTTGTATGATTCTGTGATCCTTCCATCTTTTGATACAAGTATAGTAGGAAACGACGGTGTGTCATTTTTATATATTGTGAATATATAAAATTTATATTCCACATATTTACATATATGTGGAAAACTGTTTCTAAACAAGCACTGGAGGGTTTTATTTTTATAGAACAGATGTTCTATACATGCCCCTCCCTGGGTCCCAGGCTTTTACTCTTCATTTAATGTAATTTGTTTTCTGTTTCACATCTTCCTATTTCTACCACCACCTTTGGTTTTATACTATTTTGGAGTCCCAAGCTGAACTCATGTCTGTTTGCCAAGCCAAAGTAAGGGATATAAAGGACAGTTACATGGAAATAAAATCAGCTAAATTCAGTGTTTCTCAACCTTGGACATTTGAAGATTTGTGAACCTCAACACCCAGAATTCCACAGCCAGCCTGCTTGCTCTGGAACTCAGGGAGTTGAAGTCCACACGTCTTCAAGCAGCCACGGTTGAGATTATTATCTCTAGATAGATTATTACCGAGATAGATTATTACCAAGTACAAGGCATTAAGAGGAGCTAATGCAAATGCTAATGATGAAGAAAGCCAAAGTTTCAGAGATTAGATGAACAATTCTAGCAAGGTTGAAGAAATACAGAGAACTCCATCAAAATTCCTGTGGCAATTGGCTCTTAAGAAATGTGTATTCAAAAACATTCTGACTCTTAAATTTTAACCCTAAGAAGCCCAGCACTATCCAGTGAGTTGTATTTGGCAGTAATGTTATTCCTCTGGACTTGTAAATTCTGATTTGTTTCAAGTAAACCCAGTTTTTATTGTAATTAAAGGCACTTTAACAAGACATTTCATTTGGGTGCATATTGTGCTCATTTTATTGTATTTTTAATACTTTATTTTAAAGATGCAATTTTTGTGCAAACTTTTGCTACTAATGGGATCATAAAGTAAATTTACAAAAATACATTTTTCTACCTTGACATAGACAAGGATGTACATCAGGAGATGAACCTAAAACGATTAAAACTTTCAATATATAACAGAATAAATTGTGGCAGGAAATTATTTAAACCTAGTATAGAAAAGAAATAATAACTCATCCATGTTTGATTCAACAGAGAACAAAGAACTACTATTTTGTCTGTCTTCTTTATATGTGAAGTATAATTCAGTGCAATATTAACAATAATCACAAATAAGATCAAGAAAAAAAACCACAGAGAAGAATAGAAAATAACTTGGTATAAAACAGTTTATTATAATTATGGATTCTGGGGTAAAAGCCTGCAATTCTAGAGGAAAGTACAAGTGTAAAAATAGTCTTAAAATTGCCCGGAGTTGTGAATTGTTAAAATAAGAGTGACTAGTTAATTCATCTTATCTGCTTCATCCATCTTCAAACAGCTATTCCATGGTTAAATGAGGTTTTTCATGGTGTCAAGGTCATTTCAATTACCTTGTATCCTGCAGGACAGAAATGCATTTTCCCCGTTCATTTCTACTGGGATCTACACAATCCCCAATGCTGTATATTTGAAGCTTTCATATTTAAGATAGAAGAGGGATTCTAACATGACAGAAGAATCGGCTACTTTGCTGAGTCCCTTCATGACTAAGCTTATCAGCAACACAAGCCATCTCCAAGGGAGGATAAAGGAACCATTCCATTAAGCATTTGTGCCACAATGTGCAAACATCCAGCACCATTTTGGACTAAAAAAACCACAAGAAAAGTAGACTTTGTTGGTCGGCCTTGGCCTCCCGTACCCAAATGATTCCATCTTAGCACTAATGCCTAGTTTCTCAAAGTAAATAAAAGTGCAATAATCTTCTCTAAGCATCTGTCCTCTCCAAATCGGAAGAGAATGCTACATTTAGAAATTGCTCTTAGCATTCATCATCTTTTTTCTCAGCTCAGCTGAATAAGTGGCAGCCGTGTTTGCACAAAGTACTGGAGCCTGAAAGCAAAAACAATATCCAATTAAGAGAGATAACCGTGCTATAAAAGAACCACCACCAGAGGTACAAATAAAGGCAAATGAAACTAGGAGAGGAGAGCGGAATTCATGAAAGTAAGATGAGGGGAAAATCCATATCAAAACCTAATATTGGGAGGAAAGTAATAAAAAAAAATACCCTGCTGAACCCTGGGGAAAGGGGGCAAAAATCCACAAGAAACAACCAAATACAAAAATCTGGCATTCAGTACTGCCAGGGAATTTTGATAGTTTGCATGAAGTAAATATTTGAAAACCCTAATTAAATCAAGCTGCTATTGAGCTGAATTGGCAAATGACCTTTTTTTTTTTTTTTTGGATAGGCAACCAAATTGGGAAAATAATGAACTATAAAACTAAAACATTTACAAATAAAGGGAAAAATGAATTTTGCATATCGTCCTTTTTTACATTATATCCTGTATTTGTTTTTCCAATCTGCTCATTTGGAAATGTATGGCAACAAATGCCAATTATAAAGGAAAACATGAGAATTAGTCTATTCTGGAAATAATATAACTTGGCTTTCTTTTCTTTTCTTTTCTTTTCTTTTCTTTTCTGAAGCAAGGATTCTATTCTACTTTGCTGTTACTGTTCATCAAATACATCCAACTTTTGCTAAAAAGACAAAGTGCAGTATATCTTCTACTTTTTCATAGTAATGTTACTAAGAATCTTATTTTGAAAATTTCTCATTATTACAAATTATGTTTACATTTGGATAAACCATCTCCCTTCCAAACCTATGATTCTATGATCTGTAAGCAAATGTGGCATTTACACATTGCTGAATTTCAATCGTACTGTAAATCAAGAGTATATCACAGCCTAAAATTCTACTAAGTAGTTTTGGAAATATTGGAAATGTATCCACTTATTACCCAACCGATAAAATTTAGCATTATGAAAATAAATGGAAATATTTTAAAACGTACTAATACCACTAGACAAAAAAAGGGTTTTGCAGTTATACAATTGTGATCCCAAGAATTCAAAAACATACATATTAACAAGCAAAAATAGAACCAATTATTTTTCTTCAAACTTTTACAGAACATTTCTTCAAAAAGATCTATGTTCATCAAATTCTGTTATTTTTTTTAAGCTTGGCTTTTTCCAATTTTTTAAAATTGGTGGATTTGCCAATAATCTTTTATGAGATTATTCACAGGAATTTATTATTCAAGTGTATGTGCTGCTTTAGTTACAAACCAACTCTAAACTGAAGCTATTCTACCCTAGTAAATTGGATTAGAAATACTGTAATACTCTACAACACAATGTAATATTTCCTATCATCTGTTATCACATTCTTTTTTACTACAGAGAAGGATCTCAGCCAAAGGATTCTTGAAAAATTGAGATCCTAATGGCTTATTTAGACTGCAGGCTATGACACAGACTGCTTATTTTTGTTGGTTTGTATGCATTTTATTTTATAGATGTAGACCATAATGCCAAAAAGAATATCTTACTGCAACAAATGCCAACTAATCTTTATATACTTCATCAAAAGAAGAAAATACATGGAATTTATTCTCTTACTGTGAAATCTCATTCAAATTCTCATCTCAAACATCTCAATACACCCTTCTTAAAGTATAAAATTTCAGTGGAAGGAGATTTAAATGACAAGTACTGTGAAAAAGTATCAGGGATATGAAAACAAAGTTTGATGCATACATATCATTCATGATTTGTGTTTGGGCAACCTAGCTGGACCAAACTGCATTAGAAACCCATAGATTTTCTCTTCTAGATAATTGTTCGTCTACATCAATTCCAACAAGATCTTGTAATTTAATTTCTTCCAATGCACTGTACTTTTTTTTTTTTTAAATAGAGTGTCTTGGCTGACAGAAGGGAGAAACTAGCTATATATACACATGCAGTCATTTGACTTGAGATTTATATTCCATTATTGCCTTTTTCAATTATTTAGAAGTTTTGTCAATTCAAATCTTATTATGGAAGCAATTGTACCATAGATTTGAAAAAGTTCTCCTATTATTTCTAAGATTAACAATCTCCCTAGTGAAGTGTTGGTATAAGTAGTACACTGGCCATTTTTATAATTGTCTGTCAAATTATTTTTTAGTTTAGGATTGTGTTTTAATAATAGAATATTAATCTAATATATTTTGCATTAGCTATTGTTTTGTTAAAGTATTGTAGGAAGTTAGCACCCACCCTTTTCCTGGAGGAATGAAATATTTTGGGAAATATTAAAAAGGCAAAATATTATGTTTCCTGGATGAGAAATGGAGAAGCATGTTTTAAAGATGAAGCAGCTCCTATCTTCCTGCTCCCATCCTTTGTCAATGGGCCAGAGGCAGAAACTCATTATTTGTCAATGGACCATCATCTGTAACACAATAGGACCCATCTAGAAACAGGAACTCACCACGTGGCACCTGGGAAGATTACATCAGCCAGCAAGGCTAGCTAAGACCCCTACCCCTTGGGAGTCTGACAACCAATCAGGATACTCTTTCGGGGCCCCAGGAAGTTTAAAACCAGAGAGGGCATAAAACCTGGGGACTCTCAGCATCTCGGCCCTTTTTTCTGTTCAGGAACTCAAACCATGTGATCCTGTCCACCAGTAAACCATCTTTCCAAGGAGTCTCCATGTTTCCAGTGTCTTTTTCCCCACTTGGAGCTGAACACAGAAGGATATTTCTTCCTACATATAAAGTTCTAACTAAGTGGAGACCTGCAACAGGAATTCTTCTGTTTCAAAGAAAGAGAGGAAAAGAAGAGCTTAAATTCCATTTAAATAGAGTACATGTAGTTTAATCCTTTTGTCTTAATATAATAAGCTTCTAAACATGGTCTGAGGGGTTTTTTAACCAGGTTTTTATACCAAATTTTAAGGGGATCCGGGAAGCGGGTGGTGAAAGATGAGCCAGGGGCGGCTCCCCCCGACCAGAAATCAGGCCTGTCAGGTGTCTGTAGGTGGAGGGGGGGAGGGGGAGGAAGTGTGGAGGTTCGGTGGAGTGAGGGTCTTTCTATCCTGGTGTTGGTTGGGAGGGGCGGGGATGGGGAGAGGAGGAGGCTTGGAGACCCCCACCATCTGCTTCAGGCGGTGCGGCTCTCCAGCCCCCTTCACCCATCCTGTTCCCCCGGTGGGGATGGAGAGCGGTCCCCTGGACTCCAGCTGTTGTACCTGAATGCCAGATCTGTGGCGAACAAGGCCCTCCTCATCCAGGATTTAATTGATGAGGAGGATGCGGACTGGTTTGTATCACCGAAACCTGGCTTGGGACGGAGGGAGGTGTGTCCCCCAGGTTTTCAGGCACTTCATCAGCCACAACTCCGGGGGGGGGCGGGGGAGGGGCGGTAGTGATCAAGGAAAGGCTCAGTCCTAGGGAGGTCACTGTCCCTCAGATAGGCAGGTGTGAATTACTCCTTCTGAAGTGGGATTCTGGAGTTCAGTTGGGTTTGTTGGTTGTGTACCTATCACCCAGCTGCGTAGCCTCAGCCCTGCCCGCACTGCTAGATGTCTTGGCCGAGTTGGTGGTGGAACTCTCCAACCTCTTGGTTGTCAGAGATTTCAACCTGCCCTCGGCTGGGGAGACATCTGAGCTGGTGCGGGAGTTCATGGCCTCCATGGCGGCCATGGACCTGACTCAGATTGTACAGGCCCCAACTCATAATTGAGGAAACACACTCGACCTGATTTTTCTCTCTGGGCAGTGGATAAATGATTGGGGGGTGGGGTCTTTGTCTATTAACCCCCTGTCATGGACTGATCATTTCCTCCTTAGGCTAGACTTTCCTATCGCCTTACCCCATCACTGGGTGGCGGAACCGGTGCGCTGGTTCCACCCCAGGCGCCTGATGGAACCTGAAAGGTGCCTGATGGAGCTTGGGTCATTTCCCGCCTCCTTAACTCACGATTCATCCGAGACCCTAGTGGAAGCCTGGGAGCTGGGTCGAATCGCGCCTAGGCGGCCTCTGATCCGGCGCAGAACCCAAGTGGCTCCATGGTTTACCATAAAGCTCAGGGAAATGAAGCATTGGAAAAGATGCCTGGAGGGTGGTTGGAGGTCCTCTCGGGCTGAATCTGACCGAACACAGTTAAGAACCTTTATTAGGTCTTACCTTGTGGTGATAGAAGCAGCGAAATGCTAATATTTCACTGCACTTATTGCATCTGCAGAAAACCACCCAGCCGCCCTGTTTAGGGTAACCCACTCCCTTCTAAACCAGGGAGTAAGGGAGGACCCCTTGCAGAGTCGTGCTGAGGATTTTGCACAGTTTCTGCAAGATAAAATCGCTCGGATCCGGACCAAGTTGGACTCCGACTGGACAGAATCCACTGAGGAGACTGGGGCTAGTCTTGATGAAATTTTCTGGGAGGAGTTTGAGCCTGTTTCGTTGGATGAAGTGGACAGGATTATGGGTCAGCTGGGGGCCTCTATGTGTGTTCTGGACCCGTGTCCCTCCTGGCTTGTTTCTACAGCCAGAGAGGTGACTGGAGACTGGATCCAGGCAGTTGTCAACGCTTTGCGAGGGAGGGTTTTGTCCCCGCCTCATTAAAAGAAGCAGTGGTACAACCCCTCCTTAAGAAGCCTAACCTGGATCTGGACTCACTTATCAACTATCATCCTGTCTCCAACCTTCGCTTTTTAGTGAAGGTTGTTGAGACCGTGGTGGCACAGCAATTTCCTCATTTCCTGGAGGAAATGGACTACCTTGATCCTTACCAATCTGGCTTCAGGCGCAGCCACAGCACGGAAACGGCATTGGTCACCCTGGTGAATGATCTCTGGTGGACCCGTGATGGGGGTTGTTCCTCCATCCTGGTCCTTCTTGACCTCTCAGCGACTTTCGATACCATCGACCATGGTATCCTACTGCAGCGACTCAGGGGGTTGGGGATAGGAGGCACTGTGTTGCAGTGGTTCTCCTCCTACCTCTCGGTCCGCTCGCAGTATGTATTGGCGGGGGGTCAGGGATACTCCCAGAGGCCTCTCACTTGTGTGGTGCCTCAGGGATCGGTTCTCTCCCCCTTGCTCTTTAACATCTATATGAAGCCGCTGGGTGAGATCATTCATGGCTTCAGGGTAAGGTATCACCAATATGCGGATGTTACCCAGCTTTACATCTCTACCCCGGGCCACCCTGGGGATGCCCTTTCCGTGATGTCCCGCTGCTTGGAGGCATTGCAGGTTTGGATGGGTAAGAACAGGCTCAGACTGAATCCCTCCAAGACGGAATGGCTGTGGGTACCGGCATTTCGGGATCCCGAGATACCATCTCTAGTGATCGGTGGGGAGACTATCGCCCCATCCGATAGGGTTCCCAATCTGGGTGTCCTCCTGGATTCTCGGCTATTGTTGAATGACCTTCTGATGGCTGTAACCAGGGCAGCCTTCGCACAAGTACGTCTTGTATGCCAGTTGCGCCCTTTTTTGGACCGAGATGCCCTCACCACGGTCACCCATGCCCTGGTTACTTCTCAGTTGGATTACTGTAATGCCCTCTACATGGGGCTGCCCTTGGGACATATCCGGAGACTCCAGTTAGTCCAGAATGCGGCTGGGTGGGTAGTTACGGGGGCTTCTCGTTACTCCCGTGTTACACCTCTCCTGTGCAGGCTTCACTGGCTACCGGTTGTTCACCAGGTTCGTTTCAAGGTGCTGGTTTTAACCTATAAAGCCCTACATGGCTTAGGCCCGGGGTACTTACAGGACCACCTCCTGCCTTCCTCCCACCGTCCAGTGCGCTCCCATAGAGTGGGCCTCCTCCAGGTGCCATCAGCCAAGCAATGTCGGCTGGCAGCCCCCTGGGGAAGGGCTTTCTCTGTCAGAGCCCCGACCCTCTGGAATAGTCTTCCCACTGACCTCAGGACAGCCCCCGACCTCCTCTCCTTTTGCCAGGGATTAAAGACATGGCTGTTTAAAGAACATTATGATCGTGGGGTTATATAGTCCTTTTTAGAATGATTTTAATGGATTTTAATGTGTTTTAATTGTGTTTATTGTAATTTGTATTTATGATTGTTTTTCTAAGCCACCCTGAGTCCTTGGGGAGAATGGCGGCATATAAATCACATAAATAAAATAAATAAATAATAAAATATCAATGATCACAAAATATTTGCTGTTTTCCGTTGTATCATTTATATATAAGAGCATGATCTAATTGAGTAGAGTTTGTAGATTGAAAACATGATAGAGTGGGAGGGCTTGATTCAGTTTTTTTTAAAGATTGATATATGTGAATATATGACAGAAGGCTGAGGTGTTGTCAGAGTTTCTTGCAAAAATTAAATCCAGAAGCACATACAGATAAACTGATGCAGCAGGATTCATTAACTCCTTTATATTCACAATAATACATCAAGTAAGTTTAAAATACCAACAGCAGATTCACAGTTTCATTTAAGCAGAAAAGACAGCATGCACTGCTTGGTTTCAGTTTCGTTTCTCTGCACAGAATCAGAAGCTGCAGACTAAGACATGCCCTGGCTCCACTCTGTCTCCACTCCCAATTGGCTGATTTAGTTGCTATGCCTATTCATTGGCCGACCTTGTTACCATGTCTTCCCAGTCATGAATATTCTGACAGGTGTCCCTTGGTTTGTGTGCTAGGAAAAACATGACATTGCCAAAGCCATCAATTGAAGAAATGCATAACTGTTGCACCAATTTATGAACAGATGGTGGAACTATTCAATAACTTTGTACATCAGATAAATCACATGGGCTTAGTATCTATGTATAGAAGGCAAAGGATCACAGCAAGTGAGCTTCTAGAATGAAACCTTCCACAGGACAAACATTTGTGTTTTAATTGTAGATGTTCAAAATGGTGCAAGCCTATGGTAGGTTTGCACATGATGCCAAACCTTTGCGGTTTCTTAATCTTATTTTAGGAGTTAATGTGGCATGTGAATTCAGGTCAACCATTGTTAAACAAACTATGGCCTAGTAAAATGTGTATCTTGTTTAACAGAGCACAGTTAAACGCAAAGCACAGTTTATAGAGCACAACCTGAGGTGGTTTTTTTATGATAGGACAAAGTTAAGGTTAATATAGACATCAAGAATCATTATGTTAGAAGTGCCATAGAATGTGGAATAGGTACAAATTTAGGTAGTGCTTGAAAATGCCTTTGTGGGTCTCAGTACAAGAAACATTTTATAGAAAAAAAAAAGCAGACAAAGAGAAATGACTAACGTATGAGAGTTTTTGAACAAGAACATGGAGAATATAAAATGAAGTCAAGAGATCAATTGATTGCAGAGGGATTTAGTTTTCAGTGGTTTTCATCTGTACAGTTAAGAAAAAGATTGAAACTAGACAAAGTGTTATTTGGACTTGAACAGCATAAGACAGAATTTGAAATTAAGTTATTTACAAATGATGAACATATAACTACTAAAATTTACAAGCTTTTGTGAAATCTGAAGTGAAAAAACAACACATTAAAGAGTGTGTGATAAAATAGTCCAAGAACATTGGAACAATGGGAAAATATCTTGCTGAAAGGATTTAAATTTACATTATGTTATAATTCAAAAGAAAACTTTCATAAAATGACACACCATTGGGATATGGTACCAGAAAAATTATCCAGAATGTATAAAGGTGCTTCAAATTTATGTTTGGAAATGTGGAAACCATGAGGGATCATTTTGTCATGCCTGATGGGTTCAAATCAGTGGTGGGTTGCCTCTGGTTCGCACCCGTTCTATAGAACTAGTAGTAAAACTGGCAGGAAACTCCACCCACTGACCCTGACATCATGAAAATGCTTCTGCGCTTGCGCAGAAGAGCAAGAGAGAGAGAGAGAGAGAGAGAGAGAGAAGCGAGCATGCGTGCACAGCCTCATTGCAAACCAGTAGTAAAGGTAAGTAGAACTCACCCTTGATTCAAATACATACATCAGTACAAAGAATTTTAAAGATAAATATTCAGTTGAAACCATAAATTTGGCAAGGGGGGCGGGAGGCTAATGGATGGACAATTCAAACAGGTGGAAAGACATTGAGGCATCCACAATGGAGGAATGGTTGGTGAAGATGACAGAGTTTGCAAAGATGGCAAAATCGACTTGTTTGATTAAAGAAAAGACATTCATTTGTAAACGACTGGAAACACTTTATGGACTATTTTTACTGAAAATAAAAAAAAAAAGCAAGTTATGATTTATGGGTCTGGTGATTAGAAAGGGTAGAATACAAAAGAAGGGAGCCATAATGTAATCTGAGAGAGGCAGGATAAATTATAAATGCATTTATAACTATTGTAATGAAGATCAGAAGCTGCTCCTTCCTTCCTTCCTTCCTTCCTTCCTTCCTTCCTTCCTTCCTTCCTTCCTTCCTTCCTCATTTCTCTCTCTCTCTCTTTATATCCTTCTCTTCTATTATTTCTTAATTACTTATAACTTTCTTTTTTTTTCTAAACTTGTACTTTTTAAAAAAAGTATTTTGAAAAACAGCTACATTAACCTAGCCTAGCAATACCAGGGATGGGAATTAGTTCATACAGACCAGACATTCAGGGTCAATGGAACTGCTCACAAGGTGACTTTCAACCAGAAATTCTTCCTTAGCCCATTGTGAACTACAATCTAGTTCAGTGGTCCCCAACCTTTTTGGCTCCATGAACTGGCAATGATGGCAGCTACGATGGGTTAGAGGGGATGGTTTTGCATGCACAACCTGAGCCTGGACATGCACGATAAAACTTTGCACACTTGCCCACCCTTTGCACAGCCCCAACGGGCCATGGATCAGTACCAATCCACAGCCTGGGGGTTGGGGACCCCTGGTCTACTTAGTATAGAAAAACATGGAGATGACTTTGAGAGAAATAGGAAAAATATATTATTTATTCAAAGAGGGCTGACAAGCAAAGTCAATGGGAAGAAGCCACATTCACTTAACAACTCTGTTACTAACTTAATAACTGCAGTGATTCACTTGACAGCCATGGCAGGAAAGTTTTTAAATGAGGCAAGATTCTATTAAGAGAGTCTTGCCCCATTTAAAGAGTATACTCCCCATTTAAGAGAGTATTGCTTAGCAACAGAAATTTTGGACTCAGTTGTAGTCATAAATCGAGGACTACCTGTATAGTTTCAGATTCTTTGCTTCTTTTCTTTCATTTTTCCATAGATACCTATCAAATTAATTAGCTAGACCTGCTTCTTCTATTATTGATATTCTAAATGTTTGGAGAGCTTATCCATTGCGTTATCTATGATAGTTTTTTTCTGTAGAACAGTTTTAGACTGGGAGATGCTAAGTCTTTTACAAGACTTCTTTGAGAACATCTCATCTTACTCTTGGGTTTTTGTTTTTTTTACGGCTTCTTATCAATCTATTGAGTATTCACTGCCAATTCTGGGGGTGGGTTTATGGAAATCACAATCGGTGCCATTTGGAATAGAAGATTGCAAAGAAAGTGTCTTTTGATTCCATGTACACACTCCCAGACACAATGTAGTCCTCACTCTTTGTACAAAGCATTAAAGGCAGAAGAAATCTTCATCTTGGCACAATATCTTCCAAAACACAGGTTCTCTCTTACGAACCTTTTGCTAATAAGACAAGCTCATTCTGCTAGGTTAGTGCTGAGTAGCCATTTTCTCAGAAGAGGCTTCAATCAAAACTTTGCCCCAAAAAATTATTTTTCCATCCCATGCAGGGGAGGGGGAGGAAAGGGAGGGAAAAGTCATCTAACCTAACAATACAGTTCAAAACCACCATGGTGATTTAATGGAACAATCAGCAACATGTCAGATTTTATTGATGGAGCCCTTCAACATCACGGCAGGCGATTAGATCCCCAATGAGGCAGACAAAACTTCTCTTTTCCTCTCCTGAAAAACCTGCTGGAGAAACATTTTTATTTTGAATAAAGCGTCTCTTTATGTTTGCTCTTGAACTGAGGTGACTTTGTTACGGTAGCAGCTGCTGTTGTTTAACGCCTGGTGCTTAGATCCGAACCCTTCTGCGCTGTGTCTAAAGATTTTATTTATGACAGCCCAGGCTCTCTTGCTTTTCAAAAATGTCAAATGTTCAGTCAGGTGGTTGAAAAACTTATTGCACTGATAAGTAAGTTGCTGAGTTGAAAAGATAAAGGTAATTTGCACCAAGAAGTCATTTTAATAGCTTGGGATGCGGGTTTTAAAATACTGAGATTTTACAATTGGAACAGATTTTGCAAACATCCTTTTAGTTGAGCTGATGTGGAAATGTGAATGGCAGGAATGGCAGAGGACAAAATAAGCACCCATCGGGTTGTGGGGGGAGTCAATTTTCATTCCAAAGGGATACCAATCGCTCCGCTCTAAGTGATCATTTGATTCGACAAAATGTGCACTTTGGGAAGCTTTCCTGTAGGTAGCATGTCATAAAAATGATTTTAAAGAAAAAAGGAAAGCTTGTAAATGATGTGAATTTTCCTTATTACTGCTCACTCAGTTGATATGAAAAAACAGACCAACCTTGCTCCCTTACATTTCATGGCTCTAGGCAGACAGCTCTCCAAGAAATTGTTTCAGATTATTAAAATGAGACTGTGCGATTTCATACAGCCAGTGACATGCACGTATTGTTACCCCAAGTAGTGAGGTGAAAGGAAGAAAGCCCCTCCCCATTTAAGCCTCTTCCCCCCCCACCCCCCACCCCCATTTAATTAAACTGTTGTCACATTAGCATGCAGGAAGACAAGATGGGAAGAATAGGGTGGAAGGGAAAGGTAAAAAAAAATGCCTTGATAAGGCCACACTTGGAATACTGCATCCAGTTTTGGTTGCCATGATGTAAAAAAGATGTTGAGACTCTAAAAAGAGTGCAAAGAAGAGCAACGGAGATTATTAGGGGACTGGAGCTAAAACATATAAAGAACAGTTGCTGGAACTGGGTATGTCTAATCTGATGGAAAGAAGGACTAGGGGAGACATGTTAGCAGTGTTCCAATAATCTCAGGGGCTGCCACAAAGAAGATGGCATCAAGCTATTCTCCAAAGCACCTGATGAGAGAACAAGAAACAATGGGTGGAAACTAATCAAGGAGAGAAGCAACTTAAAAGTAAGGAGAAATTTCCTGACAGAACAATTAATCAGTGGAACAACTTGCCTCCAGAAGTTGTGAATGCTCCAACACTGGGAGTTTTAAAGAAGAGATTGGATAACCATTTGTCTGAAGTGGTGCAGAGTATCCTGCCTAAGCAGGGGGTTGGACTAGAAGATCTCCAAGGTCCCTTCCAATTCTGTTATTTTATTCTAAAATAAACCAGAGTCGATTTTCCCCCCTCTTGTACCTTATTCTTTTGGCCAATTTTTGGCATTCTATAGCCCCATTTGTTTTTTAAATTGCATCACTTTTCTATTTCTCTCATTTAATTTTCTCAATTTTTGTTTGTATTTGTATTTTATCTTAGAATAAACTCTAATAAAAAATACTTTTTTAAAAAAATTGGTATTGCTTTAATATACACAGAGAGAAACAAGTTACAAAAGAAAAGAATATACTATCAACAACAAAGAAAAATGGACAAAGTCTCTTTCTCCCTCCCTCCCTCCCCCGTCCCTCTCCCTCTCTCTCTCAACAAGCTTTAAACATTGACCACATGGAATAATCTTGATCATTTGCCATTTATGTTAAACAGCCAATTCATGAACAGAGAGTGAATGCATGCCATTAGTCTGAGACCATAAATTCAAAGTGATGCTGTCTCTTAACTGTCTTTAAGACATTTTCTCTAAAGGGATTAAATTGTAACAAGTTCCTATCATCTGGTTCAGTGTTCTTACATCATTTTACACTTTCAGGATAAAAGAGTTGATGGCTACATCTTTATATCACATTCTCTGTGGTAGCCAACAAAAGTGTGTGGGGGGGGGGAGGGAATCCTGCTGATTTTTCTTTTCTCAAGGTCTTCAATTTGCAAATGGCTAACAAGGTTTTTTGCAAATAATTGTTAATAGTATTTTAACAATGCAATGCATTTTAATAGTACAAGCAGTGTAGCTTTGGAATAATCCAAACTAAATTTAAATGCTGATAAATTATTCAGAAGTTTTTAAGTACTGCTAACCAGTGGTGGGTTGTTACCGGTTCTCCCCAGTTCTTGCAAACCAATAGTGGAAATTTTGAGTAGTTCGGAGAACCGTTAAATACTACCTCTGCCTGGCCCCACCCCCAATCTATTCACTGCCTCCAAGTCCCAGCTGATCAGCTAGAAGGAAAAAAAACTGTTTAAATTCTTGCTGTGGCACTTCAAAGGGCCGCCGTACAGCTGATCAGCAGTAAAAGGCAGCATGGTGGTAGACCAGTACACTCCAAAAACAAATGAGTAGATTGGAATGCTCCAAAAACAAATGGGTAGACCGGTACGCTCCAAAAATAAATGGGTAGACCATATGGCTCTGCAAGCAGTTAAAAGCCTGGTAGACTATTACCTCTGCTAAATCCTAAGGAATTGTCACATGACCATCAAACCATGCCCACAAAATAAGCCACACCCACAGAACTGGTAGTAAAAAAATTTAGAACCCACCCCTGCTGCTAATGCATGTGGACCAAACTATAAACTCAGGCTAGAATCCAGGAAACTGTGAGTTCTAGTCCTGTTTTAGGCATGAAAGCCACCTGTGAGACTTTGAGCCAGTGAAATTAGGAGGAGGAAGAAATATTAGGTATGTTAGTTGAAGGGTAGGTTTTCACTTGCTTTCGCTACTGGTTTGCAAATGTGAGCATGCACATTGGGCCTTCCGCACAAGCACAGAGCATCAAAAATATGGATAAATGGGACGTGATGACATCCAGGTGGGTGGACAGAGCCTCCCGCAGCCACCGCTACCTGTTTGCCCGAACCAGATAGAACGGCTGAATACCATCACTGGTAGTTGCCTTAGGTTATTTATAAAAATAATAGAGCTGGATTTAGATAGTCCACATTCCTTTGCAATAATTAAAATGGTTTAATTGGCAGCTAATTTAAAGGATTATTACGATGAATCCGTGGAAAAAAAATATAGGTTTCAGTTTAAGCTTTTAATGTAAAATGAGATTAAAATTAATAAATAACTGCTTGATATGATTTTTGAAGTTGAAAAATTGGATTCCATAAAGGCAGATATGTTGAAATATATCCCCGCTGATAAAATAGGAAAGTTAAAACCCCCATTACTACATGGAAAAAGAAACAGAACTACAGATGATACAGCATAAATCAGACAAGATGGTAGCAAAATAAAATCCAAATTGGCGATTTGAAATCTAAAGACAATAAGATTTGATTAGAACTAATTCAAAATCTAAGTCTTTAAAGATGTCCCTGTAGGCTATAACGGGGAAATATTAATAAATGCCTGCAACGCTATATCGATTTCAGCTCAATAGTTTCAAGGGTTTCCCTGAAATAAATATTTGCAACATTCCTCTTAAGACCAAGCTTTCAGCCAATACCTCTTGAAGAGATTTGGTCAAATCAGTACAAAAAGAGTCTTACTCTAAGATGTTTCAAAAATAATATTTTTATTGAAGGTATTAGAATAATTCATGGGCAAAGTTGGCCTTCTCTTTTCTGATTCTTTTCATTGTGTGAGGTCATTTCATTTGGGTGAGGATATTTTATTACTATTACATATAAAACATATTATCAAATGAAAACATAGTTTACTTCCTGTTAAGCTATTGCATGTAATACAAACTATCTCACACATGGGCAGTGAATAAATCTGTGAAAAGTATAGATCTCTCCTTCCAAGCAAACGTCCCTGAAGGTATACTAAGAAAAAAAGTGAGAGATTTAAACAGTAGAGGAACATTTCTGCCTATCAGTTGATTGCTTGGTGCTCTTCAACCTTGGTTATTTTCTTGCAGACGTTTCCTTAACCATAAGGTAACTTCATCAGTGCAAGGATGATGTTACCTAGTTTGGTAATGAAAGGTCTACAAGCAAACAATGCAACAAACACGGAGAGCCCCAAGATCCACACAGTTCAATCCTGATCGACAGATACTCTCCTTTGTTGAAACTCATATCAGTAGCAGAAAGTCCATCATGCTATTGCCATGCAGTTCCTTTCCTCTTTGTCCATATGAGGAAGGAATACACTAATAAAGTTTGTGAGTTTGCAAATCAAAAGTTATTGCATCTGGGTATCAGCTTTGAAACTTTCCTAAATTATTCAATAGGAAATTATTTGAATGATTTCAAAATGATTCCGTTTTGATGTTTCTGATTAATCTGACTTTTTTTTTTCATTTAAAGAGGCAATTAAAAGGGATGATTCAGTGGAATCTCCTTTGAATCAAATCATCGATTTCAAACATTGCACACCCACACCCACACTATTTGCATCATTCTGAGCACCAAAATGATTTTCCACAGCTCCTTCTTCCACAGTTGTTCTCCCTTGTGTTGTGTATCTTTCAGAATATAAACCAGGAGGCAGAAATTTGGCCAATTATTATTTATTTGGAAACCATCCTGGGAAACTGGGGATGAGGCAGGGAGTTAAAAATCAGATTAAAATGCTTTAAATAAATCAGGAAGATGATTTCAGGTGCCATGAAAGAACAATGAATTGTTATTTAATTTATTGCTGCATTTTTCTTGCTGTGGAACAGGAAAGATTCTAATCCAGCCTTAAATCATATGCACCTTAATATATGTGTGGTAGGGCAGAAAGGAGGATATGCTGCTGTGCCTCAAGCAATAAACTCTTTTGGGCCAATCCTGCTCACTAAACTGTATACGAATTACTTCTGGCTATACACGCTTAGAATCATGCCGCATAATATCTATCGCTGAATACAAAATGTAAACTGAGAATTGCATGTGTGTTATGCCAAGCGGGAGCTGTTGCTGATTAAAAAATAAAGACATAAAAGACAGAACAGTAAACCAATTTACTCACAGTCAGAAAGTTCTTTATCTTCTTAGAATTAAAAAAAAGTCACATTCTTTATCTTGTTAAATAATAAGCAGCCACAGTATTTACCATTGTGACTAGGATTGTTTTATGAACATATGTATCTTCATTTCAGCAAAGAATTTGAATAAATAACCTATGGAGTTCAGATAAGTAAGCTAGTTAAGTGTGGGATGGATAGTGTCCTATTTAGGTGGATTAACAGGTAGTTAGGGAGTATCACTGAGGGATTTGACCTGATATTTTTCCAGTTACATTTACCCAACCCTCCAGAATGGGGCGGCAGGGACATTACAGATCCACTCTCCTAAAGAAGCCTATCTAGTGAGACCAAGAAGAAGGTCCTTCGTCCCTGTGGAACATCATCCCAGCAGAAATAAAATAGCCCCCCCCCCCTTTAGAAAGGCCCTGAAGATACAGTTTTGCCAGTGGGCCCAGGGACTCCAAGATGATATGGAGCTCATCAAGCAGTTGGTTTGATTGTTGACACCATGGAGATGGAGGTTTGTTGGGTTTTGTATTGGTATTTAATTTCTGTCAGCTGCCCAGAGTCACCATGACTGAGTTGGGTAGTCACATAAATTTTCTAAACAAACAAACATGTTTTTTATTGAAGCTTTGAATGACAAGATGGGACTGGTGATTGTATTTATAGATACTGTAGAAGAAAATGGGTGGAATAGCTAATACTATAAGAAACAGAAATAAAATTCAAAATGATTGTAACGAGTAGAAATATTAGGATAGAAATGTTTACTTGTTTATATTTATTTGCATCACATATAACAATAATATAACATAACAATAATGTAAAGAATGACTTGATATTTTTCTCTTTGAGAAGGGAAAATTGAGGGGGGAAAACGTGACAGCATCATTCAGAAACCAGAAAGGATGTCCTTCAGATGAAGGCGAAGGCCATTTCTCTTTTCTTCCAAAGTGCAAGATACACACTAATGAATTTAAGTTACAGGAAAGCAAATTCAAAACCAAACCACACACTATCTTAGCAGTAAAAGCTATTTGGTAGTGAAACTAATTCCCTGAAGACATGGTGAGCTTCCTTCATTGGAAACTATCAGGCAGAAAGCACTTTGTTAGAGATAGCTCAAATGGCATTTTCATTTCTATAACACAGTTAACATGAAGTAAATAATAAAATTAGATATTGTACTTTCAATAAATCTGATCTTTTGTGATTCTTAAAAATAGACATAGGGATGAAATGTTGCCTCATGCTTTACTTTTTTCTAACTAACTTTTTCTAACTAAAAAGTCTTCAGATATAGTAGAATATTTTTTTTTAAAAAATCTGATTCTGCATTCAAGAAACAGAAGTGAAACATTTTCAAATAGTAATTTTTGTCAGTTTTCTTATTAAGCAATCGTTAGCTTTACCATAGTCATTTTAAGAATGTCAAATATTGGGAGGAAAATATTTCATTATTCTTTAGAAAATCTGATCTTTAAATTATCATTTATAAAACTAGCAGCCAATTTTTATATTCCTATATTGTTGAAATAAATCTAGTGAAGTTCTAAAAAAGAAATAGAAAAGAAACCGCAAACATCAGTGTTAACACCCCTCTACAAAAATTTTCCTTTTTTTTTGTTCAAATCATTTTAATTTTTAATTATATGCATAATTTTTCAACATAACAAGACTTAGTTGCGCATTAGGAAGAGTATGAGAACTTTTAGTGAATAATTGAAAATTATTACATTTGAATAATAATAGAGTTGAATAATTTATCATTCTAATTTCATTAAGCAAGCAAATTATAACAAACTCATCGGATAGTTTTTCAGCCCTGTGGCTTCAAGAATGGCAGGATTCTGTTATCTTATTCCAGCCTTTTATGACCTGCCATCTTCTACTGCAGAGGTCTTCAAACTTGGCAGCTTTAAGACTAAGCATAGCTGGCTGGAAAATTCTGGGAGTTGAAGTCCACAAGTCTTAAAGCTGCCAAGTTTGGAGACCCCCGTTCTACTGTATATGCATTAGGACTACAATACCCAGAATTCCTAGAAGCATGACCTTTGCTGCACTTCACAAACACCTAGAGATTGCAAACAGTAAAAGACTGTTTCAGTGACAAAAACATGATTAGAGTGAAACATTACCTAAGATAACTAATGGAAAGGGAGGAAGTCTTCCTTCCTTCCTTCCTTCCTTCCTTCCTACCTTCCTTCCTTCCTTCCTTCCTTCCTTCCTTCCTTCCTTCCTTCCTTCCTTCCTTCCTTCTGATTTCTCAAGCCTGCTGGATTTCTTCTGATATTTTTCTATGGAAAGCAAACGTTTGTAGCTGGATTGGAACTGTCATTTAAAAAAAAAAAAACCCCTCCTCTCCTGTTTGGGTCTGCTGGATGAAAACTCTTTCAGGGACAAAAATCTTGACCCAAAATGTAGATCAGCATCCAAAAGCTTTGTGCCAGGATGGCACGTCTCTAATTTCTATATATGCTGAAATACGTCTCAGTTCTCAGGTAAGGAGAGAGTGCAGAGGAGGTGTAAGAAGCAACTCAGTTCAGAAAATCAGAGAAAAATGGTGAAGACAGCTTCTTTCTAATAGGACCCTATGTTTTATGGGAGGGTTAGCATACTTTAATTTGGCAAGACTCAGTCTATGGATGAGGAATAATAAAGAAATCTGCTTTGAAGAATCACAACATCTTTCTTGGTTTTTTTTTTATTGAAAAAGTTTTACAATACAATTTTTAATATTCCCCCCAACCCCCCACCCCAACAACCACCCCTCCCCTCCCCCCTCGCCCTCCCCCTCCCCCCCGACTTCCACTATTAAACAATCATATATTACAATCCGCAACCAACAACTTTTTAGGTGAGATCTAGCTAACAATATAA
Source organism: Masticophis lateralis (assembly GCA_030761175.1). Lineage (NCBI taxonomy): Eukaryota > Metazoa > Chordata > Lepidosauria > Squamata > Colubridae > Masticophis > Masticophis lateralis. Next base: position 124,156,061 of record JAUDYJ010000001.1, on the reverse strand, counting down.
CAAATTTAAGCTTAAATAGTACAAAAAATATTCTAAACTGATCTTTCTTGGTTTTTGAAGCCTGACATTATTCCAGTTAGAGTCTCTTGTGCTGTACCCCATGCTGTTCCAGAAAGCTTGTGTGGCTAATGGAGAAATGAAGATATTTAAAATCCTTACCCTTCCTAGTATGACTATCATCTGTCTGTCTGCCTTTCTGTCTGTCATATGTATATCTGTCATCTATACAACTGTCATCTATCTATCTATCTATCTATCTATCTATCTATCTATCTATCTATCTATCTATCTATCTATCTATCTATCTATCTGGAATTCATTCATTCATTTCAAGTGAGATTGCAAAAGTGAGAATTAATCCCCCATGTTTTATTACAGGTTGCCCATCTCAATATTAAAATTTTGCTTTAGTGTTCTCATGCTTAATACCATCTTCTAGAACTCAGAGAAGAAAAGTGATCCTTCATAATGAGGAAGCATATGAAATTCGACTGCTCGGGTTGCAGTCACACTGGGGAAGACATTCCTCATATGATCTCTTTTCCAGTTTCACGTTTCAATGAGTTAAACCATCTATGGATTATTGCCTGACAGGACATTCAATTTAACAATAAAATTAATTGTTGTTAAATTAAATGACATGCATATTTCCCTTTCCCCAGCAGGCACAACTAATTCAAAGTCTATGATGATTACATAAGGGAAACAGATTTGGGAAATATAATTTGCTTTTGACTTCTGATTACAGTTATAATCTAATATCATTTTTTTGATTGGGGAACAGGTGGAGAGAGATAGTTTATTTTTTTCAGAAAGAGTTCTTCCATGTTTATACTTCATTTGAAGGTGAACGCTCCAGTCAGAATTAAGTTGGAATTCTTGGATAGCAGCCCCAACACAATTGGGAGAGGCTGAGAAAACTTCCTCTAGAGTACATTCATGTAAATCTTATATCTTAGAGCTCGGGTGTCAAACTCACGGCGTTTGACACCCAAGGCATCACGTTGCCATCATGTGACTTTTTGCGACATTTTTTCCCTTTGCAGACCTGGGGTGGGTGTGTCCTGCATGTGATGCATCCAACCCATGAGCCACCAGTTTGACACCCCTGTCTTAGAGAAATATGCTAAATTTGGCTTAGTTTATGTAACTGGCTTCCACTTTTGAAACATATACAGTATCCAGGTTCTGCAGCCTAGGAATTTTTGCCTGATTCTCCACATTTTCCTTTTGTTACTCATTTAATCATATGTTTTCTGGAAGTAATTAATGTTACAGTGCCATCAGTTCCAGTAATAGGTACTTGATATCCTTCAGATGTCCAGGGGTAGAGATGAAAAGCTGGGTATCATCAACTCACTAGGGACATTTCACCTGAGCCATTGGATCACCTAACCTAGCAGCTCGTGTACATGATAAAACAGGGAAAGAGACAGAACCAAACCCAGTTGGCATCTCACAAAGTAGGGACCAAAGGCTGGACCATTTCCCTCTTATGAACACCAGGTGGAATCAGCCCTGAGAAAAAAAGAGAATTGGCCAAACACCGTGCCACCCATCCCTACTTTCCAAAACTAGTTCTAAAGGTTACCATGATTGATGGTATGGAATGCTGCGTACAGGTCAATAGAACAAGGATGGAATTGCTACCTGCATCCTGCTCCTGCCAGAGATCACCCAAGAGTGAGATCAATGTAATATAGGTCCCAGATCCATGATGGTGAACCTATGGCATACGTGCCAGAGGTGGCATGCAGCGCCGACTCTGATGGCACACGAGCCATTGCCCCAGTCCAGCTCTGCTGCACATGCACGTGTACCTCCCACCAGTCCGCTGGTGTTTCGATCTCTGCTGCGCACGTGTGGATGGCAGGGCGGGTGGGGAGGCACATGCACGGCAGAGACCCGAAGACCACCTGGCTGGTCGGTTAACTCATTTTTCTCCAGTTTTCGCCTACCACTCTTGCATCTTGCAGCTGGAACCTCATCATTTCAGAAAGGGAATGACTTTTCCTGCCTGTCAAATCTTTATTTATTTATTTAATTGTTTGTCAACAAGTACAAGGAAACAAGTATCAATTTAGACATAGGCATAGATACATGAAAAAAAATGGGACAAATAAATGGATATAAATAGGCAAAACATAGCTATAAACGCATAAAATGATTACATATAGATGGGGACAGTAAGACAGGGACGGTAGTAATGCTGGTACACTTCTGCATGCTCCTCTAGGGACCTCTTAAGAAATGGGTAAGGTCCATGGTAGACAATTTAAGGTAGAAGTTGTATTTTCTGCAATCATTTAGTTTGTATCTATTGATAGCCCTTGAATTATTGTGGTTGAAGTTAAAGTAGTTATTAACAGGTAGATAATCTTGTGTACTAAGCTTAGGTCAGAACATAGACAGTGTAATTCAAGGTTATCCAGGCCTAAAATTTCAAGCCTGGTGGTATAAGGAATTTTATTGCAAGCAGAGGAGTTGAGTTCTCTTCTTGTAAAATACCTCTGTACCCTCTCTAATGTATTAATGTCCGAAATACAGTGTGGGTTCCAGGCAGGTGAGCAGTATTCAAGGATAGCAAAGGTTTTGTATGCCCTAGTTAGAAGTATAGCGTTACCAGAGAGAAAACTTTGTAAAATAATGTTGACAACTCTTAATGCCTTTTTAGCAAAGTTGTTACAGTGAGCTCTGGGGCTTAGATCTTTTGAAATGAGTACTCCTAGGTCCTTGACAGAGTGTGAGGTCACTTTTAGATTGTTTCCACCCAGCTTGTATTTGATGTTCTGATTTTTATTGCCAATGTGCAGGACTGAGTATTTGTTAGCAGAGATTTGGAATTGCTAATTGTTTGACTATTCAGATACATAATCTAGTTGTTGTGTAGTAGAATTGTCTGTGGTGTTAAATAGTTTTACATTGTCAGCAAAGAAGACACAGCTGCTTGTAATATGATCACAAAGGTCATTAATATAAAGCAGAGTGAGGGTTGGTCCTAGAACGCTGCCTTGGGGAACACCACTGTTAATTGGTACAGGGTTTGATATAGTTTTCCAATTTTAGTTACTTGATGCCTGTCTGATAGGAATGTAGCTATCCACTTGTGCAAAGATCCAGAAATGTCATAAGAACTTAGTTTTAATAAAAGTTTGTCATGTACCACTGAATCAAAGGCTTTGCAGAAGTCTATGTAGATTGCATCTATTGCTTTATCCTGGTCGAGTTGAGAGGTCCAAATGGTTTTGTATGAGTTGCAGATTACATGGCAAATTTTTCGTGAAACCAAATTGCTTATCAGAGAGTAGGTTATTTGACACTAAGTGTAGGGTGATGGATTGGTTTATGATGCATTCCATGACTTTACAGGTGACACAGCAAAGGAAGATTGGTCTATAATTCTCAACAAGGCCGAGGTCACCTTTTTTGAAGATAGGTATGACTATTGCTAATGACCATATGGCGGGTAAGGAGCTCATTCTAAAAGATACTTCATAGATGATGCTTAGAAGTTCAGCTATGGCAGAGGAGAGCTTTTTTAGAAAGTAGGAACATATTACATCAGAACCAATAGATAGAGATGGCTTTAGTTTGTGTAGTGCCCTTTTGATGGTATCTTCAGTAAAATAAAGGTGGATTAGATCAGTGCAATTGGTTGTAGTATGACTAGGAAATGAGGGGGAGATGCCATTGCTGTTGACAAAGGCTGAACTGAAAAAAGTGTTGGAGAGATGAAAAGATACCTTAACAGCATCATTGTTACAATATTCACCATTTTTCTCTTTTAGAGGTGGGATGTTTTTGAGTCTTTAAGTTTAGCTTTTATGAAATTATAGAATGCACGGTTGGATTTCATGTGTAATTGCTCTTCCTCCTGTTTGCAGTGGTAATTGGTACATTCTGTTTTTATTTGGCAGCATAAGATTTTATATCAGTTTTTGAAATTAGTATATAGCCAGTTTTATTTTTTTTGGATTTGAATTTTCTTATTGATATGGGTAATTTGTTCTTTTTGGCTTTGGGTGTTACTAAAGGTACATATAGATTAATGACTCTTTGAACTTCAAGTAGAAAAGTGTTATAACAGTCATCTGTAGTGTTGCAGTCATTGAATAGGATTTGCCAATCTAGTGATGAGAGGTCGGCAGATTGTAGTTTGCTTTTTTGAAGTTGTATTTAGGAGTCCTATTATGAGGTTCTTTGTATGGATGTAAATTTAGACAAAAGTCAATCATGCTATGGTCACTGTTGGAAAAAGGTTCTTTGATATAAGGTTATAAATTGTGTTTAAATTGTTGCAGAAGATTAGATCAAGGCAGTTGAATCTAGTGTTGATAGTTACCAACTGATCAAATCCTAAAGTAGTGACGGCATTATACAGGGTTGTATGTATTGTTTCAGTTGAGCACTCATTTAGGGTCCAATTAATAAGAGGTAAATTGAGGTCACCAAGAAAGATAATGGGATGTTAGTATTGTAGATAGTATTGTAGATAGTATTGTAGTTAGTATTGTAGATAGTTTGCTCGCCATGATCAAAGTTATAATCAGGGGCTCTGTAACATAATAGGAAGCGAATTGTGGTATTTAGTAATAGATCACAGATAATAGTTTCAGGAAGAAAAAGCTCTTGTGTTACTTGAATATTTTTCATATCTAGGGATTTTTTATAGAAGATGGCAACACCACTTCCTCTTCGGATTTCACGGTCAGACCGGTGGACATGGGAGTCACTTGCAGTGGTAATGGAGTCAGGAAATGATTTGTTTAACCATGTTTTGCAGACAAATATAATGTCAAATTGAGCCATATTTAGTAAAAGAAGAAATTCGGGGATTTTGTTTGTGAGACTTCTTGCATCGAATAGTTTGCATTTAAGGTCTATAGTGGTGAACCTGGATGATCTTGGGGGTGTGCATGCCTGGTTTTGGATGTTGGCGTATTGAGGGTGTTGATTGTTGGTTGTTGGGATGTTTGGTTGTTGGGATTGTTGATTGTTGGTTATTGGGTTCTTGTGGTTTTTGGGACATGAGCCGTTGGTCTTGTGTTTGATACAGTCAGCGCGGTAATCAATGTAAAGGTCAGTCTCTCCATGATCCAGGTGATTTTTAGCACTGTGTGGAGCTCACAGAAGAGTGCATGCTGTAATATGGATAGGTCAGGCTACGAACGCAGTTTGTTATGGTTAGTGTAGTTTCTGGCAAGTGTGTTTATTGAGTGGATGAATTTGTGTTTACTGGCCTCACTATTGCAAATGACTCTGCAGAAGTGTGGAGCCATCGTACCGTCGTTGTTTTTGTATTCAGGGCTGTCACGGGAGATGTAAATAATTTCATCAGGAGAGATTGTCGATGCCAGAAAGTTGCTGCTGCTGCTGCGAACAATAGATGATGTCATCTATTTCATTGTTGTACTCAAGTCCAAATAAGATGGCGTTTGGATGCCTCTGTACATGTTCAAGTGCATCTTTGATGAAGATTGAGATATCAGTAGTAGTGTAGCTGGTTCCATGAGGTTGTGGTTGAGGATGAGGTTGTTGAGATGGGGTAGGTTTTTGAGATGATGGGTCTTCACTTTTCTGCTTTATATCATCTTTTTTGAGGGATGCTACACTGGTGTTAAGGGATTTTAATTGCGTGTTCAAAGGTGTTGAGGGATGCTAAATGAAATTCAATAGAGTTTACCCTTTCTTGCAGGACATTGGCATTGTCTAGTTTTAGTTTGCAAGATAGGCAGAGAAGTGGGAGTGCGAAATTGGAGGATGGGAGTAAAACCATCCTCCAATTTTGCAAAAAAAAGCATTTCAGAAAAAAATGCTTTTAAAAGCCTCTGACGATCCCAGCTGAGCCACGCAATCATCAGAGGCTTTTTTATTTATTTTTAAAAGCATTTTTTCGGCCAAAGAGGTTGTAGAAAAAATGCTTTTAAAAGTAAAAAAAAAGTTTCTGATGATCGCACAGCTCAGCTGGGCATGGGGGGGGCAGGGATTTTGCTACCGGTTCTCCAAACTACCTGCCACCATCGCTACCAGATCAGGCAATCTGGTCCAAACCGGGATAATTTCACCCCTGGATTTATCACACAAATCAATATCCACTTCCTCTTTCATTTGTAATGCATGAACCACAACTTATTAACTATTAAGCAGTGATTTTAAAGTAAGAATAATCAGCATTTTCCCCTCTCTACAGGTATATTTAGCCTTGATTTCTCGTCTTCAGCCTTTCTGAAAAGATGGATATTGTCAACTAGGGATCTTTCCTTATATAAGACTAAGAGGGATTTCTGGTGTCCTTGGCTTCATCTAAATCCTTAAATGTTCAATAATAAAATCTCTTACTAGCAGGCAAACTGCTTCAGCTGCTCTCCCAAGCCCTTTTCTCCTGCCCTGTCACTTTGTCTAAATGTTGTTCTTTGAAACTTTAGGAACACTTCTGCCTTGAATGACCAGCAGGAGCATTTGAGTCCTTCAGTCCTTCAGTGCTTCTATGGGCTGAAACGTTGCTAACTCCATTTCTGAAAAGCTGTCTGCTTACTTTTCCAATCTGACCCTTGAGTGCTGTGTCTATCTCTAAGAAGCAGCAGCCGCAGAGGGTGGTAGAGGAATGTGGTGCCAAAGAACAGCAGTACAGCGAAGCAGTACAAGCTTTCACTCTTTTCTACATATGTTGTGATACCAGATGCATACTGAAAAAGCTTGAAATTCTGCTTTTCATATTCCGATGAAAGCAGTGACTACCTGTGGATGCCACTAGCTCAGGATATTACATTTTGAGAGAGAGTCAAAGAAATCGCAACAAGCTCAGATGGGAAAAGGACACCAAGGGGACTAGAAACTGAATTCTATATATATTTAAAAAAGAGTTTTAAGAAACTGTTTAATCCTGGGAAAATATGACTGGGGGGGTGTCGCTACAATAGCATTCCTCAAGTACTGAAATAATGTCACAAAGAGAAAGGTCAGATCAAGACCCTTTATCTCTCTTGTTTCACAGCGTAGGAAATAGAGTAGAGAATTTAATGTACAGAAAGGCAGATTGAATGTGACACTTCTTAATAGTGAGAATAGTTTAACAGTGGAGCCAATTACTTAGAGAAATGGTGGGTTCCCCTTCACTGGAAGAGACACTGCTGAAGCAGAGGCAGGCCTGCCATTTGTGTGGGACATTTTAATTTAGATTCATGCACTGAGCAGAAGCTGGACTTGCAGCCTAAGTGAGCCCTTCCAGCTATGGGAGTCTCTGAAAAAACAAGGCTAGCAAGAAACACTGTATATCTAAGCCAATATAGTTAACATATTTAAACTTTGCTACAGTAAGGATTAAGGACCTTTGATGGCTCACTGGTTAAAGATACTGAGCTTGGACAGCCCAAGTTCAAGACCTGAGCACCCCAGAACAGGGTGAGCTCCCATTACTTATCCCAGCTCCTGCTCACTTAGCAGTTTGAAAGCATGCAAATACAAGTAGATAAATAGTTACATTTCGATGGGAAAGTAACAGTGTTCCATACTGGCCACATGACCACGGAAATGTCTTTGGACAACACTGGCTCCCTCAGCTAGGAAACAGAGATGTTTTCTACCACCACCCTAGAGTCAGACACTACTGGATGGGTGAAGTTTTATCTTTACCTTTATAGTAAGAGTTAAGGACAACAGAAAAAAAAATGAGAATTAGGATTTAAGGGCAACAAAAGCAAGATTCTTTGCAGATTCTCAAAAGATGGTATATCAGGAGATGTTGAAGCCTATTCTTCTGCAGAGAAGCTACAGTTGATCATGAGAACTCTTCATGTGATCTTGATTCTATCCATCTGCTAATGCAGCCTAGAACTGTGTGGGCTTTTTTGGCAGCTGCAGCACACTGCTGTCTCATATTTACCAAATTTTTCAGAGTATAAAATGCTCCAGATTATAAAACATGCCTATCTTTTTAGGGGAGGAAAACAAGAAAAAAAAAATCTGCCTCTGCCTCCCAGCAATCTGCCTCCTTGCAGCAAACAGCTTGTTTCAGCTTCAACTTCAGCACAGCCTGATTAGCACAAGCAGCTGATTGTTGGTTGGATTGGCCTCCCGAAGATCAGTTGTTTCAGGCTGCAGGGATTGCCATAGTCTATTGCCATCTCTGTGCACCCCATTTTCCGGCAGGTGGGTGGGGCTACATTCGGTGTATAAGATGCACCCAAATTTTCACCCTCTTTGGGGGGGGGGTAATGCGTCTTATACTCCAAAAAATACGGTAAGTCATTGTCCACTAGGACTCCAAGATCCCTCTCACAGTTACTATTATTTAGTGAGGCACCACATATACTGTATCTGTGCATTTTGTTTTTCTTGCCTAAATGTAGAACCTTTTTTCAACATTGACTTTCGATTTGTTAGATAGCGCCCAATGGTGAAAGTCAAGATCCTTCTGTATCTTAAGCCTAGCTTTTGGAGTGTTGGCTATTCCTGCCAGCTTGATGTCATCTCAAATTTGATGCGTCCCTCATCTATCCCCTCATTCAAATCATTGTTGAAGATGTTGAACAGTATTGGGCCTCTCAAACTTTCCTTTGCTTCATTTGACAATCCTGGATATTGGATCCAGGATTGTCTCCCTCTAGCCTTGGCAGTCTGTAGACATGATGTTAGGAATGCTATTAGAAAATCCATGAAATGTGTTTTCCAATAATGCCAATGGGGATATTGAAAAGCTCCACAACTGCAATTAATTAAAAGAGAGTAGGCATGCTTTGTAGTAATGCTCAAATCTTTATTTCAGTCCCAAACCAGATTAAATTACACAGAGAAGGTAAGAATTGTAATCAGTAGAATACAGCTAGTGAAGTCCATCTACTATAACATGAATAAAGCCACCTAACACACTCTATTACATTTAAATGTTAGACCAGCGAACGTCAATAGGCATGTTGGTATATACACTATTCCACCAGTATTGCCTCTACAATTAAGAGACTATTACCTGTGTAATATATAAAATAGGGTAAGAATATTGTATATTATCAGATATCATAAGATAGCATAGCAGTTCATTATTACAACTAAGAATAAATTATATATAAATAAATTACAATTATATATTTATATAAACACAAACACATATGACACATATATTGATATATTGAATCTGCTAGTCAGGCTGGAAGGAGTGATCAAGTGGGAAATTAGCCTTGAGTGCTTACACAGTTGCAAAAAAGCATAAGCCTGACCACCACCATCACCCCAAGATCCATGAAACTTTATCTGCTTGTTCCCAGGGAAGCAATGCAGTCTGGGGAGATTCTTGTAATATAGCTATAAGTCAATAAAGTTGCTGATGTAAGCTATTCATGACTAAATCTAGTTGCTTATACCTGGCACACACATACACACCCATATATAGATAGGCATATAGACATTACAGATAGATCCAGGTTATGCTTTCTAATGACACTTACCTTGTGTGTGTGATCTGCAGCAGAAGAAAGAAAGAGCACCATTCAAAATAAACATTTCCTCACTTAACCTTTTCCTACCAGGTCAAAACTGGAATTGAGTCCAAAGCAGAAGAAAGGGGATTGGATGGTGACACCCAAAAAATGGTGATTCTGTCAAGAATTGCTTGGATGAGGATACCCAGAACTTGAAGGTAGAATTTTTCATGGATTGTCTATCAATCATTCATCATAGGACTTTTGAGATCTTCTAGTACAATCCCTACACAAGGTAGGAATCCTTAAACCATTCTGGACAAATAATTCTCCAATATCTATGGAGATTCTCAGTCATCCAGATCATGGTTGTCCCAAAGGTGCTTTTTCAAAAAGCAATTAGACTTTGTTTTTCCTTGAAGATGTTTCACTTCTTATTCAAGAAGCTTCTTCAATTCTAAACTGTTCTGAACTGAAGAAGTTTCTTGGATGAGAAGTGAAATGTCTTCAAGGAAACAAAGTCCAGTTGTCTTTTGAAAAAAGCACCGTTGGTTCTCTAATATTTTCTTGAACAACTCTAGCGATTTTTCACCTACAATTCCAGGAGGCAAGCTGTTCCACTGATTAATCATTCCATTGATTTATCATTTTCATAGTCCTGCTTTTAGTCCTGTCTTCAGGTATTTTGAAGAACAAATCAACCCTTTTCTGTGATAGCCTTTAAAGTATTGGAAGATGGCTATCATGTCACCCCTAAGACTTCTCTTTGTTAGGCTCAACATACCTGGTTCCTTTAGCCATTCCTCATATGGTTTAACCTCCAAACTCCTTCTCACATTTGTTGCTTTTCTCTGCACTCTTTGTAGGGTCTTAGCATCTTTTTTGTAGATGCTAAGAACTGGACATAGTACTCCAAATATGGTCTCACTAGTGCAGTATAAAATGGTACTATCACTTTTTCTCATCTTGATTCTACCTCTCTGTTGAAGCAGAGTACATTGGCATCTTTGGCAGCTGCAGAACACTGCAGAAATATGAAATCACTTCATATTTAAGTGATGGTTCACCAGGACATCTGCTGTAGATCCTTCTCACAGTTACTACTGTTGAGCCAGGTACTGTCTTTTCTGTACTGTGCATCACGTTTTTCCTGCCTAAGTGCAAGACATTACTTTTCTCACCACTGAACTGTATTTTATTGGGTAGGGCCCAATGTTCAAATCTGTCAAGATCCTTCTGAATCTTGAGTCTATCTTCCAAAGTGGTAACAATTCCCCCCAAGCTTGGTGTCATCTGCAAATTCGATGTGCGTCTCTTCTATCCTCTCATCCAGGTCATTTATGAAGATGTTGAAAAGCAAGACAGAACTTTGAAGTACCCAACTTCATGCTTCTCTCCAAAACAGGAAATCAAACAAGGAGGAAAGTCTATAGAGATTCTCAATCATCCAGGCCATGGTTGTCCCAAAGGTAGTTTTTTAAGAGGCAACTGGACTTTCTAGTTTTTCTTTGAAGACATTTAGCTTCTCATCTAAGAAGCTGAAGAAGCTTCTTGGATGAAAAGCAAAACATCTTCAAAGAAAAAACAGAAAGCCCAGTTGCCTCTCGAAAAACCATCTTTTGGGACAAACAAGGAGGAAGGGAGTGGTAAGAAGGAAGGGGCACTCCAGTGTAAAACAAGAGAACAGCAGGAAGCAAATGGAGGTTCAACCCTAAAGGACTCAGATGCCTGTACACTAATACTCAGAGTATGGGGAACAAACAGGAAGAACTAGAAGTTCTAGTACATGGGGGCAGATATGATATTGTTGCTATTACTGAAATAGAGGTAGGATGGAAACCATGATTGGAACACACTGCTAGGATTTAAATTGTTTAAATAAAAGAGAGGGAGGAGTTGCATTGTATGTAAAGAATTACTATACAGAAATACACAATACAAAGTATAAAAGTCTTTAAAGTATTTGGGTGAATATTAGAGGAAAAAGAAATGACATTGCTATAGGTGTGTACTGTAGACCACCCAGCCAATCCGAGGAAATGTTTGTTTGTTTGTTTGTTTGTTTTGTCGCATTTCTATGCCACCCAACTCCCAAATTTTTGCTAAACAGTTAACTGAGGTATGCAGGAAACACACCACTGTAGTAATGGGGGACTTTAACTACCAAGATATCAACTGGAAGACAAACCCTCAGTGAGCGGGAGATCAAACAGTTCCTGACATGCCTAGCTGATATCTTTATTTTTTATTTTTTTTATTTTGTCAAGCATGTATAAGATAACAGATATATGTCTAAACATGATTATGAATACATGAAATGGATACAAATAAATGGGGACAGTAGGACAGGGACGGTAGGCACATTGGTGCGCTTAGGCACACCCCTTACAGACCTCTTTGGAATGGGGTGAGGTCAACAGTAGACATCTTTATCATCTTTATCATCCAAAACAGTAGACAACCAAAACAGTAGACATCTTTATCATCCAAAAGGTGGAGATAGGAACTAGAGGGTCAGCTGTACTGAATTTAATTCTTACTAATGAATATTAAATGGTTGTGGGAGTGGACGTTGTAGTAACTTGGGGGGGGAGTGACCAGGTCATCCTAGAATTGCATTAGAATTGATCATAATGCAAACACAGGTGCTGAACATAGACTAGTGCTTTTTTTTGTTTAACGAGGAAGGTTTTCTTTGAAGAAATCCCACTTCCTCCTGATAATTCTTAAACTACTTCTAATACCTCTCAGTTTTCTTACAGGTTCCTGCCTTCTTACCAATGGCAGGTAATTGGATTTGACCCACACTGAAGTCTTCATATAATGATTGATGTTCTGCTTATTTCTCATCATTCTCTCCTGACCTGTGTAGCCAACATTTATTTGACCTTGAGTGTCCATTCTGAAACAAAATCCTACCGCCTGGGACTGTCCCAGTTTTTTGCTTACTAAAGCATTTCCTAATGGCTCCTTATACAGGGTGAAAATGGGGCCACCTATCATTTATGTCAGTCCTTTGCTGACATGCTGTAACATTCCTTACCTTTGGGCACTAGAACAGCTGGCTTTTCTCTTCTTTTTATCAGTTATGTACTGTAGCATCCTTTTTTCCCTTGTCAAATTCCTACAGGTTATAATCACTTAGAACAGTGGCTTGTCATCTTCCTGGGCTACATGAAAGCTTCTTATATTTATGAAGAGCTGAACCTTTGAAATTCCCCTGAAGACTCCAAAATGGTTCTATCTATATTGTTCAGCTAAGAGTGTCCAGAAATTTAGAATTTGGGCTACTCTGTTTAATGGCAGCTGAAATGTACAACTGGCAGAGCCTAAGGGATTTGGTGAAAAAAGTCAAAACTAAATTTAGTAGTTTTAAGGTTGTGTCAGGAAAGAGAAAACAGGAGTGGAATTTAAAAAAGAAAGAAATATGAAGGAAAATGGAATGAAGTGTTTACAACCAGTTTAATTCTTTTTTTTTCTTTTTACAACCCTGTAATTCCTTGATTTGGGGTGGAGTTCGGGTGACTGTGTGGATCTGAGCATTTACTGGCCAGATGCCCTTCCTAATGCCTATGCGGAGTTCACAGCAGATATTTTCTCTTTGCACCCTGATAGAGAAACATCTGTTGCTGTCTAGGATTGAACTCTCAATCTTGGGGGTGGGAGGCAAGTGTCTTTACCTCTGGGCTACTGTGCTGTTCTACCCACATTAATTATTTATCTTTTCCAAATATACTCCTTGACATATTTCACAAGCAATATCTTACTATGTATAAGCATCACATTAAACAAAATGTCAGCTGGAAGCCCAAATTCCTACAATATTGAGATGACAATATACAAAAACTTTATACTAGAAAATAGACATAACATAACTCTCTAGATAATGCTGTAGAGAGGATTTGTTAGGATTGTGTGATGTTTCCAATTAAGATTAGTCATGCTGACAGCAAACAATCTCCCATTGTCAACCAGCCTGCCTCAATCTGGTTGCCCACTGATGGGAATTTCAACTCCTCAAATTTTCAGCTTTAGTCATGCTGGCTGGGGAATTCAAATGGAAGGCAACTAGGTTGGAAACAGCTGCTCCAAAGAAACAAATGTGTCTGACAGGTTTATATAACAATGTGATTAATAATATTTAAGTAATATTTACAGCCTTTCAAAGTTATACCTACATGCATATAAAGGTTTTATTTATGCTAGCAATGCCATGTAAGAGCATGGCATAAGATACTCAGAGCAAAATTCACTGATTCAGTTTCTATGATTAATGCTTTGCAATTTGCGATAGAAACTTCCAGAAGTGATAATATACAGAAAAATCTATGTCCCGGTGACATGAACGGATACATAGCTCATTTTGGTGCTTCGGGTATCTTGGCTTTGAAGTGTTTAGGCATTTCAATGTAATGATTGATTTTCCCATGTTATAATGCATATACTAGCCGATAGGCCATTAATTATATAAACCATTCTTCCCTAATCTAGTGCCCTCCAGATAGCTTGGATTTCAATGCTATTACCCCCAGCCAACACAGCCTTACTGATCAACAATGAATCCTTTGATCTAATTCTGCCTTTCATAATCTAGCTTTAATTTATCAGTTGCAAAGAGCCAAACAAGTTTCAGGTTGGTAATGAATAATAATAAACCCAGAATGCCTCCACAGAAAATTATCTTTCTAATCTCTGGGTATTGTTGCTCAGCCAATTAGCTCAGGTCATCCATCTCTTGTAATGTTTGTTTCCAAGGTACAAAGACCTGCATTTGCTATTGTCTCTTTTAATGGTCATGAGATGTCCACAACAAAATAACTCTCGGCAATGCTTATGCTCTTCTGCTCGGAAATGGGCAAAACAGGCTTGTCAGTGATACATGTGGCGGCATTGCTAAGCTGACATTTATACAAGAGAGCTGTAGACTGCAACAAATGCCAGTCCATATTTTTCCCCCAGCATAAAGAGGAAGTCTATTTGCAGTACAACGCCTTTAAAAGGATGCATTAGCAATCTTGGCTTGAACCTTGAACTCTTGACTTCCCATCTCTAGCTGTTCTTAGAATTGGTGAAGACACAGACAGTGATAACCTGGTAATGAACGCCACCAAAATGCTAACCTGATTCCCAGGCCAAAGATGAGCAAAATCATAGCTCCATACTTTCAACTGTAGTAGGTGTTTTTTTTTTTTTAAAAAAAATAGCAGACCGAGTACAATTGAAAAATAGCTTATTGTAGCTGCACAAACAGAGGTAGGTTTCAGCAGGTTCTGACCAGTTCTGGAGAACTGTTAGCAGAAATTTTGAGTAGTTTGGAGAACCAGTAGTAAAAATTCTGACTGGCCCCACCCCCATCTATTCTCTTCCTCCCAAGTCCCAGCTGATCGGGAGGAAATGGGGATTTTGCAGTAACCTTTCCCTGGATTGGGGAGGGAATGGAGATTTTACAATATCCTTCCCCTGCCATGCCCACCAAGTCACACCCACCAAGCCAACCAGTAGTAAAAAATGTTTGAAACCCACCACTGTGCACGAACTGTACTTGTATCATTCAAGGAACTTCAGCTGCATTTCTCACATCAGATATTCTCTCTAACTAGCTTTACATGGATTTCATGATGCTTCCAGAAATGCCCCAGAGAAGGTGATCCTAGATTTCAGAGGCATGGCAGTGAGGGTAAGGGTGGGGGGGAGATAGGCTCCCTAGTTATGCCATCTGCATGATTGATTGTCTAGTTGCTTAAAGAGTCACTAATTTCCTTATGGATCCCTCTTCCCCAAAGATCTCGTTTAGCATTTTAATAAGAATGCTACCAGGCAGTTGCCTATTTTATGTCATTCTGAGCAAAATTAAGCCAGGGGATTTGAATATTGAAAAGAAATATGTATATTACATATTGCTTTATTGGCATATTCAATATTGTCTTGCCTTAATTTATTCTAAACTAACCAGCAAAAGATAACTGCAGCTCTATGTTGTAGTCACTAAATTGTATACTAATTCCCTTCTCCACCACATTAATTGCAGAGCTATAAAACATATGTAGATTTCAGAAGGAGTGCATCTGAGCCTAAAAACATGCATAGAATTATTTATTGGGAGGGGGAAAGCCTCATCCTAATAGTTATCAATTATCCAGTCCTACATATTTAATAAATCATCACATGGTGAGTCTTCCTTTTGCATGAATTCAGATGAACTATTCATATATAAAGATAGTGCGGTCCACCCACAACAAAACTTTCGTGTAAGTAAGATTTCAAATAGGTAAGAAAATCAGATTTCACAATGACTTGATTGAATCAAATAAGTATAATTATAGGTAGATGGAAATATGAAACCAAACAGGGCCATTTTGGGTAACCTAGGAAGTCAATCAATCAATCAAATAAACAATTAATCTTGAATCCAAAATCTCAATATATATATATATATATATATATATATATATATATATATATATATATATATAAAATATCCCAAAGGTGGTTTTTCAAGAGGCAACTGGACTTTCTGGTTTTTCTCTGAAAACATTTCGCTTCTCATTCAAGAAGTCAAAGAAATAATAGAAAGTCCAGTTGCCTCTTGAAAAACCGCCTTCGGGACAACCATGACCTGGGTGATTGAGAACCTCCATAGACACTCTCAAATATATATATTTGCTACCATGACTGGAAATCAAAAAATGAAATGATGTTGAAAAGGTACCTGGAGTGATTGATTGTATTAATTTATAAATGCATTTTAATTAATTTTATACAATTACTATAGAGTTAAGCATAATAAATCCAGGAAAGAATAACATCCTATGGCCATGATGGCGAACCTATGGCATGCATGCCACAGGTGGCATGTGTAGCCATATCAGTGGGCACTCCAGCTCAGCTCTGGCACCAGCCAGCTGATTTTCGGGCCTTTTGGGCCCACCAGAAGTAGGGAAACAGGCTGTTTCCTGCCTCCAGAAGGCCTGGGGGGCTGGGGAAGGCCCGTTTTTCTTTCTCACCTGGCTCCAGATCCTCTCTATGTGTCTGGGGAGGGTGAAAACAACTTTCCCCTCCCCATTGCAGACCCTCCAGAGGCACGAAAAGGCCCATTTCCCAACTTCCAGTTGGACAGGAAGTGACTTTTTTGCTGTCCCCAGCCTCCAGAGACTCCTAGAGAGGAGGTGGGGAAGTCTGTTTTCACCCTCCCCAGACACATAGAGAGGATCTAGAGCCAGGTGAGAAAGAAAAACGGGCCTACCGGGCCATCATGTGCCAGGAGCGGGGAGGAGGGGGGTCACGCACACATGCATGGAGCGCATAGAATTATGGGTGTGAGCACGCATGTGCGCGAACCTCTCCCACCCCCCACCCCTTTCCTGGCACACGATGGCAAAAAAGTTAGCCATCACTGTCCTATGGCATCAAAATACCTTTGTGTTTATTGGTCACAGTTTTGTGCCTATACCCTAATCCAGCTTTTCTGAACAGAATAACTTTTGAAAACTTTGTAAAAGCTTTATTTTTCAGAGTCCTACTATGGTGCAAATTTTCTAATTTCATCCAATTTTTAAAAAATGAATGTTCATGCAACTTTTTCTTTGATTAAAGGTAAAGATGACCCAAACTCAGTTTCTGGTGATTTCATTGGTATAGCCTTGTAGTTTTCTAAGTAGCAACACAGAAGAGATTTGCTACTGCTGTCTTGTGTGGTCTATTTTGTATTTGTTGATCTAACCTCTGGGATTTTGTAGCATTCTCTTGTCCAAATGTTAACCAGTGCTGCCAGCTAGAGGAATTTCTGGAATTATATAGATGTATATAATGTGGTTGTATAGATAATAATCCACAGTTGTTTGTCCCAAAGCTGGATTTTTTTTTTTAAAAAAAAAGACTTTTTAAATAGTTCATATATTTATGCAATAAATTTAATTATTTTATTCTGACATAAATTGACTCCCAGTCTGATAGCAGTTTCATGGATAGCTGCTGATATTTTGGCTCTACCAAACAATTAAATTATATTAGTTTTTTTTTCTCACATATTCTAATGTAAATAGCATCATTTCTTTAATAATGTGAGCTGTTTGGAAAATAATGCTGTCTTTTAAAGTCAATTCTAGGACAGATATGATTTTAATAAAGAATCATTAATTAGAGAATAGCTACCTCACTGTGAACTGACTTTAGTTAATCAAAAGTACTTGGAAACTAAAATCACTAATTAACTTTGCTTGGTTTTGTACTAATGATGGGCTTAGAGAGTTCCTAAGAATCCATGAAATTAAGTTACCCTGGGAAAAAAAAACCAGAATAGACTTTTTAATATATAATAGATTATACATTTTCCTATTTGTA
This sequence comes from Masticophis lateralis, assembly GCA_030761175.1. NCBI lineage: Eukaryota > Metazoa > Chordata > Lepidosauria > Squamata > Colubridae > Masticophis > Masticophis lateralis. The sequence goes on along the minus strand of JAUDYJ010000001.1, from coordinate 124,138,308 downwards.
GTCAAGCCAACGCATTTCAGTTCAATTAAAAAAGGATTTAATTTTGAAAAGCTAAGTGTTTGATTTGAAGTCCATCTCCATCTGCTATATCTACAATGTTTCTTAGCAAGCACTTAGTACATTTCTAGATGCAATTTTTTTTTTTATCCTCATTGGTGTCAGTGCTGACATTGAAGGAACAACGGTCTTCCACAACTTTTTCTCTTTCTTGTAATTCTTGGAGAAGAAGATCTAAGCAACTATATGACCTTCTTTTATTCTCCTAGATTTGTGGTTTATGAAAATTAATCCTTGTATATTGTTTACCTGTATATTGCTTGACTATATCCCATCAAGTCAGTATCAACTCTTAACTGATAAACCTTCTTGAGAGGATCAGTCCACAATCTTCAGGTCTTCCACAGTGTACCCTTACCATTGTAAATGAATCAATTCACCCTACTATTATTATCCCTCTTCTTCTATTCCTCTCTTTCCTTCCACCTTTCCCAACATTACAGAACTATCAAGAGAACTACATGTATGTCTGTCTCTATCCACAGTATCTATCCATGTAATTAAAAATTACAATCCAAACCAGAAAGAATCAAGAATGAAGAAAATGTTCTTTCTAAAGCAGGTCAGTTAAGAACTTATAGAAGGAGAAATGTCCCAAAGAATCCTAGCAAACAATTTTTTGGTGAAGGGACTTCTACATTCTGGTCCTAAATCAAGAAATGTTTTCCCCCTTACCTTATCTTTTTCCTGAATGGAATCTTGGTATTATGTGTGAATACCTGACTGCAATCTTTGATGAATGAACAAAAAAGATTGACATGATTTTATTCACAATCATAACATACTATACCTTAGTCAGGTATTGAGAGCCATCACAAAATTATTATTATTATTATTATTATTATTATTATTATTATTATTATTATTATTATTATTATTAGTTAATCTGTAGTGAGTCACAGTCTTTGAGGCTGGTTAATAGCTCAGCAGCTCGAGTCCTAACCAAGGACCTAGGAACTGTTAAGGTATCGTCGGAGGATGTAAGCTGTTCCGAGTAAGGTGGTTTTTTGTAGAGTCAAAATGTTGTTGTTGTTGTTGTTGTTGTTGTTGTTGTTGTTGTTATTATTATTATTATTATTATTATTATTATTATTATTATTATTATTCAGTGTGGCACTTTAACAAGATAATTATTTCTATTAAACTAACACTTTTTGAAACTCCCACAATATCATTTTGGATTAGCAAAAGTTTCTGGTCTTCCAAGAAGTGCCATCCAGAACATATTATAGTAATCCAATGTAAATGTGATTAAAACATGAATATCTGGATCCTACCATTAAAGAATCAGGCCCTTCATTTTCTTGATGATGAAAATGCCTTAATATGTCCTTCAAAGAAAGAAATGCTTTCCCTACTTCACTTGCGGACAGTCTAATGAACTGCCTTATGCCTGTTTGTTACACATGATGGCTGAGACAAATGGAAGTAGTACAAGCAATTTACAACAATTAGTTCAAAATTTCCATTGCTAAGCAAGACAGTTGTTCAATGAATTTTGCCCCATTGTACAACCTTTCTTGCCACAGTTATTAAATGAATCACTGCAGATGTTGAATAAGTTAGCAATGTGGTTGTTAAGTAAACCTGGTTTACTTAACCACTACAACCACTACTCTAATACTTTTAATTTTTTTTTATTTTGATGTTTGCATATTTTGTGTTTTTAATTGGCTGTACACCATCCCGAGTCCTTCGGGAGAAGGGTGGTATAGAAATTAAATTATAAATAAATAAATAAATAAATAAGTAAATAAATAAATAAATAAATAAATAAATAAATAAATAAATAAATATAAAATAAATACCCATTGCCTTTGTGTTGTCAGAAGATCACAAAAGGTGATCACACGGCCCTGGGACATTGCAACTGTCATAAAAAGTTGCCAAGCATCCAAATCTTGATCATGTGATCATGGGGATGCTGCAACGGTCGTCAGCATGAAAAATGGTCATAAGTCACTTTTTTCAATGTTGTTGTAACTTTGAATGGTCACTAAACAAATGGTTGTGGGTTGAGAATTATCTGTAATCCAAGTTATCAGGAAAGGTCACATTCCTAAAACCCGAATAATAATTAACAATTTCCAGTATGTAAATCTGAAGGACAGTATAAGTGCTTGCATCTGTGATAAACATCCTCATGCTAGATCTGAAGTGCCTTTTCCCACTTTGGGTCCTGAATCCTGCGCACCTCTACTATTGATGTTTTTGTGACTGTTAGATGAAATATGGTTGCACTGAAGTCATAAGTACCTGTCACTTCTCTTCTGTAGGAGAAATAATGATTGCAACCTTTACTGTAGCTTTTTACAAAACCGGATATTATTTCCCTTACTTTTTGGGTTTTTTTTAAAAAAATATATATTAAAAGGTATTTAAGGCTGGATGGACACCATAATATGGGAAGTGGCCGTACAATCTCTCCACATTCTGGCACTATATGCAAAACTAATTTTAAAAAATAATATTTTTATTAGGGAAGTAAGGGTCATTTTAGTCTTTTTTCAACAGAGAAACAGCGAGAGCTATCCCCTAACGTGCTCCTTTATAGATATAATGAAATGCTTTAGGTCTTAAAACCACCCTTCCCCACAGACGGAAATGCAATCAGATCAGGCTTTGGGTGGTTGGTCAGAAAGTCATTTGAGAGGAACGAAAGAGTCGGGTGTTATTAAGTCAAGTTTGCCTGTGGGCCTCTGGCATCAAGTGCCATTTATCTGTAGCAGAACATGAACATTACTCTGGAAATGGGCCATAAAGCAGTCATTCCTCCAAAACAACACCATGACTGACAGGAGACCTTTTCTGATGATTTCTGAGGCTGGGGATGGTTCAGGTTGTAATTGCTTTGCCTTGTATCCCAGGAGGGGCTAGTGGGAAATCACCCTTTAAAAGTAATCACCATTTTGTAATCGCCACAGAAGATTGGGAGGGACATCATCGATGACAGAGTGATATTTGGTGTACTCTTTGGGGGGATTTTTAAAACACACACACACACACACACACACACACACACAATTATTTTGCCAACATTCAGGGAAGCATATTTTCCCCATTTGTACTGAGAAAAATGGGACAACTGTATTGTTCAGAGTCAAGAATTTGGCCTGGTTTCAGTAATGCAAACCGGGGATATTCTAGAGGAGTGCAGAGGGAGTGACCTTGATGGACAGGCAGAAGAGATACTATCAAAACAATGATGACATAAAAGAGGCCTGAGCCCAGGCCAGGCATGTAACATGATTTCACATCTCAAGCAACACTTCCCTAGGTTACATGAAGATAAAGGGTGGGAGGTTGAATTGCATTCAGACTTGCAACATTCTGTTACTAAAGGTTTACAAAAGCAGTACCGACATACGTGGCATTAGTTTTCTAGTCTGGCCTATGTTGAAGGGCTGACAGAGTGCAAGTAATACCTGTAGAATCACCAGACTCCTTGAGTTTTACTTGTTTTCCCAGGATTTTGATCATCTTATAAAGAGGGCAATTAACAAGGATATCATTATGTTGCAAGTCAGTCCCAAGTTCTCATAAACATGAGAATATGTCAGGAAATGGGCTTCACGGTGCCCTGAGATCCTAAATGGATTTATTAACTAGTCTCACATTTAGCAACTTGACTGTAGGAGATAACCAGGCTGAACCCAAGTTCAGATCACTTTGATGCCTCTTTTATCTCCCATGCATTTCCCTTAACAGTCAATTGGTCAGATTCTTGTAGAGAGCTTAAGCTTGCAATAAATCTTAATACTCATTTGAACTACCTGAATTTAACATTGAGTCTGTTACTGAAAGTGGCTGGACAGCCATACTAACTAACTAACTAACTAACTAACTAACTAACTAACTAACTAATTAAATACTGAAGCCCAGGCCTAGTGAAATAGAGATCAGCTCTTTAACCACTTCATGGTAGAATTATATTTCCCATGAACATGTAGATAGGCCATCCTGAACAGGGGAATTGCCTATGGACTTTATTCATAAACAGAAAAAAATGAACTTACTATTTATGGCTTAGAAAGGATTGTATACAGAAAGAAGAGAGTTATGTTGCAACCATAGACTAAGAGGTATATTATTAATTCTACTTACAACTGTTGTAAAAATGATTGGAAGCTATTTTTTAAAATCTTTTTTATTTTTCATTTTCTGTTCTTTCTTTCTTTGGACATTCTTTTGATTTATTCCTTTTTCTTCTCTTCTGACTTTATATTAGTTTGTATTCATTTTTAATCTTTGTCTTAAAAATCTGTCAATAAAAAATTGTGTGTGTGTACATGTGTAAGAGCTTCTGCCCTATACTAGAGACTCATCCTAGCTATCCTTTCTTTGATATCTTCCTGGACTGTCTTGCAATATCTATTCCCATTTGCAATGTTGAGATTGTGTTATGTGCAGTCTTGCTACAAAATGGCTGCCTCCGGAGGTTCTTCATAAATTGTGTCTATTCTGAGCATGGCTTGTCATGAAACAATCAATTTTTACAGAAAACAAACTGATGAGGCTGCTTCCTGCCATTTTCACTAGTATCCTGGGATGTTTCTTCCTCTACCACTGTTTATCACTTTCCTGAGCAACTGGGTACATTTCAAAATACAGAATGTAGCCAATTGCCATTTTATTTTCTAAAAATACATGCTGTGGAAAAGTCCATAGGCAAAAGGATTGGGAATCGAGGCTTTTGTGGGAAGGGAGGTGATTTTAGAGAATGATCCTTTGTTCCCTAGCAAGCCGGCCTCCTCTCCCAACCTCATTTTCCCCTCTCTCTCAATATATAGGCATAGCCTGCAAATGAAATATGTGAAATAAATCAGCTTTATTAGAACTACAAAGCCACATGTTGAAAGTTAAAAGATAATGGCAAAACACATTAAATCATGCGCCAAGTTGGAACTTTAAATGAAACATCAAAGACAATAAAGAAAGAGAGGTTGAGAAAAACTGTTTGGTTCTATAGGAAATGCATAATCGCCTCGGTCTCATGCTTCAGGCAATTAGAAAGCTAGTAATAGTAATATATGTGACAGGTGCTTCTATCGGTATTCCCTTGAGCTCTGTGGAAATCTTGAAAGCAAGAAGCTGATTATTTCTTCTTCAAAATCAGAAGGAAGCCACTTGTTTGAAATAAGAGGAAAATGGGCCACTTGAGCTTAATTTTTCAACTCGTGCTCAGAGAGAAGTGTGCTTATTTCCATCACTGTAGACAGTTGTCTATTGATGTTAGGTATAGCACTGAGGAATGGAAGCAGGAATGGATGCCAGAAATAATTTCCCTTACCTGGCATCTCTTTGAGGGGAGCAGAAGATTTTCTCCCATTGTGTGAATAAAGTTTGAAGACAAAGGAAGAAATTTGTTACACAGCCTCTGGTGTCGGAAAAAAAATCCTTGTCTTTAGGGAAAGACTCTGAGTGGCCTTCTGCCAATATTCCCACATACAAAAATTGGCAGATGCTAAATCCACGTTACTTTCTTGGTGTACAAGAACTGGGTAAGCAAGTGATGTTCAAAGTCTTTATATATATATATATACAGTATATGTTTTATATATGTTTTCTGAGGTTTTCATGGGTGTTTGTATGTAGGTCTTCGGTTATTCGGATCTTCTCCCACATAAAAACTATATATATATATATATATATATATATATATATATATATATATATATATATATATATATATATATATATATATATATTACAAACTATTATAAAAATATGAGTTTCAGATATATTAGTAAAGAAAGAAGCAGACATCCTATGAGCTCCGGAACTTAAAATTTTAAAATTTTATTTAACTGAGCTTTCATCAGCCATCTGCTGACATCGTCAGCTGATAAGCAAGCTAGGAAGGAGGAAACAGTAGAAATTAAGGCTCCATCATCCAGCATGATGACAGCAAAAACAATACAGCTGATTACAAGCGGGAGATGGCTGGAAGGGCCTATTACGCGCAAGGGCCAAATTGATTAATGGCATATAAAGGCAGAGATCTCTATAATGATAGTTTAATACTCTGACGATGTCAGCAGATGGCTGATGAACATTTAGTTAAATAAATTTTTAATTATTTTAAAATTTTAAGTTCCAGAGCTCTGAGCCCCACATTTCTTAATTTGTTAAGTGTGATAGTTGTTAAGTGAGTTCTGCTCCGTTTTATTACCTTTCTTGCCAATTATTGTTAATTGAATTGCTGTAATTGTTAAGTTAGGAAGACAGTTGTAAATGAATCTGGCTTCCCCACTGATTTTGCATGTCAGAAAGATGCAAAAGGGGACCTGACTCCGGTACACTGCAACCATCATAAATATGAACTAGGTGCTGAGCATCTAAATTTTGATCATGTGACCATTGGGATGGTGCAATGGTCATAAGCAGGGGTGGGCTGCTGCCCTTGTAACAACAGGTTTGCCGGGAACTGAAAATCTCACTTTGCTCTCACGCATGCCTTCAGTGCATGCACGCAGCATCGAAAAACCAGCAATTATATAGGACATGATAGCGCCAAGGCAGGTGGGCGGGACCAGCCCTGATCAGAACTACTGGTTTGCCCAAGACCCACCACTGGTCTTAAGTATGAAAAACAGTCATGAGTCATCTTTTCAGTGCTGTTGTAACTTTGAGAGGTCGCTAAATGAATGGTTTTAAATTGAGGACAACCTGTAAAGCATATTCTAAAATAATTTTTCCTAACTGATATGATCCATCTCCTGTTTGGCAATTCTATGAAGTAAGATATTTATTTTACTTTTTAATTTCATTTATTTAGATCCCACTTTATTATTTTTACGAATAATTCAAGGTGGCGAACATATCCAACACATAAGGTCACCCATCACAAATATTTACAGAAAGAAAGAAAAAATGGGAGGGATCTAGTTTTGAACTAATAAAACTATAATTTGGACCTGTCCTGTCAAAACTAATCCTTCCATCCTTCCATCCTTTCAGCCCCAACCCCCACCCCCATCCAGTCAGAATTGATGAAGAGTCTTGGATGAAAATGAAGCAACTTCTTTTTCTTCAAGGGGGAAAAAACCCCATAGTGTAGTTGCCTTTTGAAAAAGCACCTTTGAGACTGTCATTTGACCATCTTCAGATTGTTAGTTTACTTTGTGAGTTAATATTGCTGTGATACAGTCAACTAAAGCTCAAAATGACCTGATACTTGTCAGAGATGCTAAAAATAACACAAAGGCTTATTTAGGTATATTAGAAATAAACAGAAAACCAAAGAAAATGTTAGTCAGTTGGGAAGACAAAGTAGCAAATTTGGGCAATGATAGAGGGCAGAACTTCTGACCTTCTAGTTTGGGTCTGTCTATGCTCAGAAGGTGTAGTGGAATCCTAGTTTATCATGTATATGCCACAGAGAGAAGGAGGAACTGTAGGGTAGACAGGAAAAAGTAAGGGAAAACTTCATTAATTTAAATCAGGGGTGTCAAACATTGTATCGTCACATTGTCGTCACGTCGTCCATCACATGACGTATCATGACTTTCCCCCCTTTGCTAAACCAGGGGTGAACGTAGCCAGCATGTGATGCATCTGGCCTGTGGGCCGCGAGTTTCACACCCCTGATTTAAATGAATTCAAATCTTCAGGATGAGATGAATTACAACCTAAGGTACTGATCAAACTATCAGAGGAGCTCATACAACCCTCATTGGTAATATTTTAGAACTTTTGGCAGATTAGTGGAGTGCCAGAAGACTGGAAGAGAGCAACGTCATCTCAGTCTTCAAAAAAGAGAAGAAGGAATGACAGATCTGTCAGCTGGATATCCATCCTGCACAAAATCCCTGAACAGAATCTCAAGCAACATCTTTGTGAGGACTTGGATAGGTATGCTACAATGAACAGGAGCCAACATATCTTTGTTGCAAACAAATTGTGCTGAATTTGTTATCTCCTCCTGTGACTGAGTGACTTGTTTAGTAAATCAAGGGAATGCCATAGGCACAGCATACCTCGATCTCAGAAAAGCCCTCAGTAGAACACCTTGTGATATTTTCTTCCATAAAATGATAAAATATGGAACTATAAAATAGTACCCTTAGATGAGCACAAAATTGGCTGAATGCTGGCACTCAAAGAATGCTTATTCAATGTCAAGTGGAATGCCACAGGGCTGCATCCTGGCCCCATGTGGTTCAATTTTTTCCTCAGTATCTCGGATTACAGAGTTAAAAGGATTCTTACAAATGTTCAGATGACACAAAAATGTTAGAGGGATAGCTAATACTATACTTTAGATAAAAGAAATGATCCAACAGTTACAGATAGGCTGAAATGAATCAAATAGAATTTAACACGGAGAAATATAAACATTTTCCATACAGCTAGAAAAAATGTAAGGTACTGAAAGAGATCTGGACATTCTAGCTGCAAATTACATATCATCCAGCAATGTGATAAAGCTGGTGAAAAGCTAAATGGTGTTTTGAAATATTGCATATTACTGTGGTCAGATCACATTTGGAGGATCGTGTCCTATTTTGGACACCACAATTCATAATGGACAGTTCAAACAAGTTCAGAGGAGGACTGTCAACATAGTGAAAAACCTGGAACCAAGCTCTAGGACAGGGCTGTCAAACTCATGGTCCGTGAGCCAGATGCGTCACCCGCTGGCCATGCCCATGCCTGGTTAGCGAAGGGGGTAAAGTTCCAATACGTCACATGACAATGTGAGTTTGACACCCCTGCTCTAGGATGAACAGTTAAAGGAACTATGTTTAGAAAAGATATCTGAGGAGAATTATGATAACTGTCTTCAAATATTTCAAGTGTTTCATCCCTTTGAGGTAGGCCACATCACTAAACAGTCTCTTCAAGAATGACTAGAACTCAACTTTATTGATATAGGCATATTATTAACAGAATTTTGAAAGCTGGACTGTTTTTCTTTCCCTTTCATATCCCAGGGAGTTGAGTTAATGTAGAGCCAATCTGAATTTCTTTCTAATGTTTTCTTTGTTTCCTAGGCTTAAAACATGTTTTTGTTACTGATGCTGCACATTTTCTCCAGAGATTATCTTTGTGGCTCTCCATAGTCACACAGAAGAGGAATGGATTTGTTCTCTATCACTCCAGAGGCTATGATCAGAACTAATGGGCTAAAAGTATAATAAAAGAATGTTATGGTAGACATCAAAAAAAGAAATCCAGCTAGTGGAACAGGCTGCCATAAGGTACGATGAGTTCTCCTTCACTAGAGGTCTTTGAACCTAGCCTGGGTCATCATCCGTCAAAGATGCTCTAGTGAATCCTGTTTTGGGCATGAAATTGGACTAGTGATCATTTAAATGTCTTTGAACCTAATGTTCTGCAATGCCCATTACTACAGACATCATGTCCAATGTCCATATTCAGAAGACATTTCTTTTTTCAAGTATAATTTTTAAAAAGGAATGGTACACTAGCAAGAAGGAAACGGTCCCATTTATGTGGTGACTCATGCTACATTCAAAAGAAATTAACCTTTTCAGGTCCCTATGATGGGATAGAAAGTCCTTAATTCTGCAGCCTTGCAGAAAACGGAAAAGGTGCAAAAGTTTTGCTCTTAGCTACAATGTGACATCAACTTTTCATTACCTTTCATGCCCATCTGCATTACAAAATGCTTGTCCTTCACTTCAACAGGGGAAATGATTTAATTTAAATTAAATCTATTGTTCAGAAAAAAAGGAGTTTTAGATCTAGCCAGATCAGAATTTTGGCCTTCACTTAAGAAAAGAGTAGGAAGGGCCACCTTTAACAATATGCTCTAGTTTGTCTCCAAGGTGCTTTTCCAAAACTGGACTTTCTTATTTTTTTTTTCATTGAAAACATTTCACTTCTCATCTAAGAAGTTTCTTCAGTTCTCCAAGCTTCTTAGATGATGAAGCAAAATGTTTTCAAGGGGAAAAAAAAAAGAAAGCCCAGTTGCCTTTTGGAAAAATACCTTTGGGATTGTTCTGTCCCCGACCCCACGCACACACACCAACAAGCATTCAGGAGATAAGGAGCAACCCAGCCGGCAAAAATCTAGTGGCTGCCTGCCCAGAGTTTATTAGTTACAAAGAGAAGAGATAACTTCTCTCCACTTCTGGCACATCAAAGGTAAGCAGCTCAATAATTACAATTCAGTCCAGAGATAATCCAGTCTTAAAGCAAGAGTCCGGCAGTGCAGAACGGCATGGAAGCTTTCAGCTTTGTTTGTCACAAAGTTTGACTGGCCACCACACTCCCTTTTATATCCTGTGGGGTGTGGTCCAGTGACTCAGCTAATCTCTGGCACGCCTTCCCTTCTGCTGTGCACATTTCTCCCTGTGTTGCTGTCGAGGATCCAGCCAGCACTTATCTCCTTCGTCGCTGTCCACCTGTGGCTGCGTGGACATGCTTGGCTCTGGGCCTATCTCTTGCCCTTCGGTGTCCTCCGGAGGCATTACCAGAGAGGAGGGTCCTGGAGAGGGAGGCCTTGCCAACTCCTCTCCCTCACTCTCAGAGTCTGCGTCTGCCGAAGACACAGGCTCAGGCAATGGAGTCACAACAGGGATAAGCATGACCTGGATGATTGAGAATCTCCATAGATATGCTCCAGATTGACTTCTGAGGAAGAAATGGAAAACTAAAGATACCTCTACAGAGAATGGAACCAATAACCCTGGAGGAATGAAGAGCCAGAGTAAAAAGCCAACTCTTTGTGACTCTCTCCAGACAAAGGATAGGACTGGGATCACACACAGGCATTCCATACTGCTGCTCTCCCTGAGGAGATTGCCAAAAACAGACTTCCAGTGAGCATTTTGAGACAAGGGAATGTCACCATAGTTTATACTATGGCCCAGCACATTTAAAAAGGCACCAAATTTGCATACTTAATCATCTTTGGAAATTTCTTGCTAATTGTTTGTTTGTTTGTTTGTTTGTTGTAATATTAGGAAACTCCATAATGGTAAGTTTTACTATACTGGGTGAGTTTTCTTCAACCCTTGGTGAAATAAATTTTATACAATTTTAAGGATTGAAAACAATTATTTTTCAAGGGAAAGGGGATGAATTACAAGAGGGTAGTTAGAGCATTGATTGGATTTGAAATAAGATTTTGAAATTAATTATAATAATCCTTCCTGTGGAAAAATTCTATTGTTTTAAATACATTAAAAATATGATGAGACAGGATTTTGAAGGTTGGACACTAGTGGAAACTTAAAAGAATTAAAGATTACAATTAAAGCAGGAGAGCACTTTTATTTGATTTATAGAATGATTTAGTAAAACAGAATGGCACAAAATACTCTTAACATTGGACACTTGGTATTCGGGGATATTTATGAACATAGGACTCAAAATTACGCGGGTGATTATGGGTGCATCTCATTGCGCCCGTGTAACACCTCTCCTATGCAAGCTGCACTGGCTCCCAGTGGTCTTCCGGGTGCGATTCAAGATGTTAGTTATCACCTTTAAAGCGCTCCATGGCTTAGGATCTGGGTACTTATGAGACCATCTTTTGCCACCAATAGCCTCCCACCGACCAGTTCGTTCTACAGGGAGGGACTACTCAGGGTACCATCAGTCAAATTGTGCCAACTGGCGACTCCCAGGGTCTCCAACCCTTTGGAATGAACTACCCCCTGATATACGAAACATCCCTAATGTCCGTGCTTTCCGCTTTGCCCTCAAGACCCTGATGTTCAATCAGGCGGGGCTAAACATGTGAACTGGAAATGATTAAAATATTATCTAATTCTGGGTTTTATTTAATTTGGGCTAAACTATGTTATAATTTTAATTATCAATTTTATGATGTTTATGTATTTTTTATTTTTTCTTGACTGTACACTGCCTTAAGTCCTGCGGGAGAAAGATGGGATTGAAATATAATAAATAAATAAATAAATAAATAAAATGCCTTCCATTATAGATAGATAGGAAGATGATATGGAAAACAAACAAGCTTTACTGGACAGTTCTGAGTCTGATTTGAAAGTATATCTAAAAGAGATTGATATGAGAATGATGTGAAAGGAGATGCTACATTGAATATTCAAATGAAACTGGTTGATGCCTCATCAAACCAAAAGAATGACCTTGATAACTTTCCTATTCTGGATTTACGAAAGAAATCTATTAAAGTTCTGAAAATTTTTGGGACAAGGGATGAAGAATGAGAAGAAATCAGGTTCCAGCAATTTATCTGAAGGGGAATTGTTATGTATTGAATATATATAGTTGTGTTGTGACCTAGGCTTCTTGAGTCATTAAAACACAGGAGTAGTCCCAAAAACCTCTTTTATTGCAACAGCTGTGAATTATGTTCATTCACAGCTGAGTCCCAATTAGTTGCAAAAAGTCTTTAGGGAGAACTCCTTCAGGATAATCACCAACTTTTATCTCCTTTGACACTCTGCTAAAGACTTACTTGGCAAAGCCACATGGATTCTAGAATCAAACAGAGATGCCGACTGGGAACAGAATTAACAATGTTGCTTTCCTGCAAAGTGCCCATGTGCCTTTTAAGCCTTATGGGAGGGGCCAATCATCTCCAGGCCTTACTCCCGAGTCATCCCTTTTGTTTTAACTGTTCATGCCTTCTGGCAGCTCTGTGCATGCGCACACTAGGAGCAGGCTCCTCCTGTTCCTCTGCCTCTCTGCTGTCTGACTCTGAAGGCTCCGGAGTCCACACATCACTCCCAGATGGCCCTGGCCCCATTTCTGCCTCTGACGCAGAGCCCTCATCCAGGCCTTCCCCAGGCTCCAGGACTGGCCCATGTTCCTCCCCAGCCTCCTTACTGTCTGACTCCATTGTCAGCTCCGCGGGCCATAACAAGTTGTGTTAAGTCCTGCTAAAGTGAAACTAACCTTTAGATGACCCTAACTGTTAACTCCAACTGATTTGGAGGAAAACTTAGAACATTCATATTTGGGCGGGCTTTTTCACGTACTATGATTGGTTAAGGCCCTGTAGGCCTAGAGTATAAATTACAGGCATTTGCCTGCTGTTCCTCAGTTCCAGTTTTGAATCACTAAATGTTGTTATAGCTATGCTGGTCTGCGTCTTGTCTATTGAAGCCTACTACATAATAGGAATGATCACAAAAACCATAAAAATATGGTTAAAATTAAAAGAAAAAAAAATATAAAGTTGTTTTATGTGATGGACTACAGTGAAATAGAATTTTCCAGAAAAAGGGGTGAGACAAGAGGCAGCACACCTCAAAGCTGGATAGGAGACAGAGAGTAAGGATAACCATTTTCTAGAATCTCTCAGGGCATATCTGTTAGTGAGAGTAATAAGGATTGAGTCTGGCAAGATTCTGGCTATTGTGTATAACACAAATAAAGGACTGAACTCTGAATTGTTCTGTGTTGTTCTTGAGCTCCGTTTGACAGCTTATTTGATCAAGGTTAAAATAGATACATTGTTATCTTTGGTAACCTTTAATGGAATTTCGGTGATAAGGACTGAAAGATGAGGGTTTAAAGATTTGTATATAGATAAAAGCTGAGATATAATAAGAAGAGATTATTTGTTGAATTTTAAGAGAAGGTGATAAATTACTAAAATTGCTTATAGTTGTGATAAAAGGGGAAGTAACTTCTTTAAACTTTTCTTTCTTCTTTCCTTTCTGCAATCCCTATTTTTTCTTTTTCTTTTTTAAAGAAAGATCCACCTTTTTAGTTATACAGGTAGTCCTCAACATATGACCACAACTGCGCCCAAAATTTCTGCTGTTAAGGGAGACCTTTGTTAAGTGAGTTTTGCTCCATTTTATGACCTTTCTTGCCACAGTTGTTAAGCGAATCACTGCAGTTGATAAGTTAGAAATATGATTGTTAAGGGAATCTGGCTTCCCCACTGACTTTGCCAAAGGTTGCAAAAAGCGATCACATGATCTTGGGACACAGCAATGGTCATAAGTATGAATCAGTTTGCCAAGCATCTGAATTTGATCACATGAATATGGGGGTGCTACAAAGGTTATAACTGTGAAAAATGGTACATAAGTCACTTTTTTCAATGGCGTTGTAACTTTGAACGGTCACGAAATGGACTATTGTAAATCAAAGACTACCTGTAGTGCTTAATAAAAATATTATAAAAATGTGCTCCAGTTCATCTGTCAGGGAGACTTAAAGAACAGTTTATATTGAAAGGGGGAATTATTTAGCCCATCTGAAACATGTTTTCCATAGATTCTCCCAGGATCGGAAATATATGACACTCTTAATCCAGATTCTGCAAACTGAACTGATGAAACGGATCTAAACTAAGGAACAAAACTGTGGCCATGTCAGTTTGTCTTTAATCCTTCCTCTACTCCTGCTAAAGGAGAGGTAGAAAGGAGACAAAAAAAGCAGCAGAGAATTCTGGACGTTACAGAATGACCAGGCTGTCATCTAGATTTTAATCAGATTTCTTAGTTTTCTTAGATTTCTCCTCACAGCAGAAGTCCATTTTTTAAACAAATTTTTAGCAGTGAGCAACTTGCTTCAATTTAGCAATATTTTCTGGCCATGATTTTTCTCAGTCAAATTGTATTAGAAATCCCTATGCAACCAAGCAGTACATGAATAAGGCCACATATTTAATTTTTAAAAAAGGAAAACATATCCTGTTAATCAAAAATAAACTGGCAAACTCAATTTGAAAAAGGTTTGGCAAATCATTATTGTTCAGTGAACATATGAAAATTAATACTGTCACCCCATCACTGATACAATCATCTGTATTTGTTGCACATACGACTCACAGACCCACCCTGGGATTTGTTGAAGTTTTATTATTATAAAGATAATATCTTAAGCTGATTAGCACTGGCCCTATGGCGAAAGGAAGACCAAGTTATATTCAAGAAAATAAGATTTCATTCTTTAGTGATTAGCTTTTCGCCTACAGTAGATCAGATTAACCTTGAAATGTTTACATTTTTATTTTTTTTTCCCATCTTGGCATAACAAATGTGTAGCTGAGATTTAACTAAGTTTAACAGTGTATATGGAAGCTTTAAAATATACTTGCCATAAGCTGAGAAGTGAGCAGGAGCACACCAGTGGGATTCTACACAACTAGGATGCTACATATCTCCTTAATCCAGATTTTCCAGCAGTAATTTATGAATTTTAAATTGCTGCTAAATTCAATCAAGTAGAAACAGCCAACTGGCTTTCCAGTGTTTTTATGTGCAACCCCTATATTACAAGATTTGTAATTCTACATTTCAGTCCCACAGAGTGGCATAAATCATGTGAAAACAGGACAAAATGCAGTAAAATATCTCTCTTTAAAAATTCGGGATTATTTGTAAGCGCATCTTTAGAGAAATATCAGATTTAAACAGGCAAGTTTTCTCTGTGGTTTTACAAGCATCAAACCATTTCAGTTCCCACCATAAAGTACTTTTAAAGTATCTTTGGGGTCAAAGAGACTCAATTCCATCTTGGTGCTGAAAATTGGAATAAAACGCTGTGCATTTTCTACAAAAAAAATCTTCAAAAATTATTTTGAAAGAAAATTGTACATCTATTATTTTGCTTCTAAAGAAAAAAAGCATTTATTGAATAAAGGTATTGGCAAAGGAAGAGTGAGACATTGTTTAAAGAGAAGCACTATTTACAAAACCACCAAACTGTCAATATTTTTACTCTGCTAGATCACGCCTAGCAAGAAAGTTGGTGTTTGAAGTCAAAAGAAGTCATAGATTTCACACAATTTATACATTGAGGGAAAAAAAACCCTTCTTGTTCATGTTCAGCAATGTGATTTGCATTCATAAACTATGCCAAATTTATTATGGTTTCTTTGGTTATGGTTTACTGTGTTGTATCAAGCCAGCCTATTATAGTATGTAATTCATGCTTTATGGTATAGTTCAGTATATGACGCCACCCATTTGAGGCTTGTTCGATGAACTGTGAGTAAACAAACCATGGCCTAACACAGGGGTCTGCAACCTTAAACACTCAAAGAGCCATTTGGACTCATTTCCCACAGAAAAGAAATCACCCGGAGCCACAAAACCTGGGTGGCCATGTCCAACTCGACATCACTCACTCCCACCCAGTCACATGACCCCCTCCACAAGCCATGCTTACCAGGTTTTGTGGCTCTCGGTGTTTTCTGTGGGAAAAAGGTCTCTCTCTCTCTCTCTGACTCCCTGTCTCTGTTTCTCTTTCTCTCTCTATCACTATCTCTCGCTTTCTTTCTTTCCTGCTGTGGCTCCCTGTTGACTGAACCCACCACTGGCTGGCCATGCCCCTTGCCCTCCCCTCCCAGTCACTCCTCGCCTGTCCTGAGAAGGTAAGGGTGATGGCGGGGGATGGAGACTCGCTCCATATTCCAGAGCGGGAATGAAGCACATTTGTACTTGCCATATCTTGCAAGCTCTTCTTCCGGCACTTGTTGGTGCTGCACACACCTTGGTCACTTGGGGAATGCACGACTTACTCTCTCGCCCTGGCTGCGGCCGATGCCGTTGCTATTACAACTTCCATAGCCTGCCTGCTGCTCTCAGAATGCCTTGCACACCACAGTTAAATTTAGTGCGCTTCACAATGGGGGAGACAGCATCCCTTCCTTCTCCTGGAGCCCATTATGATGCAGAGCATCAGTTGCAACTGGACTGGGATGGGGAGGAGAGCAAGTCATGCATCTCCCCAAGTGACCGAGGTGTGCACAGCACAAACAAGGGCCGGAAGAAGAGCCTGCAAGATATGGCAAGTACAGGGAGCGAGTCTCCATCCCGCACCTTCTCAGGCCAGGTGAGGAATGATTGGGAGGGAGGGCAAGGTGTGAGGCCAGCCAGTGGTGGGTTCAGCAGACAGGGAGCCATAGCAGGGGGACCAAAGAGCCTCATGTGGCTCCTTAGCCGCAGGTTGCAGACACCCAGCCTAACACAATGTATGAACTCAGTCTTTAATGTTGGACACCTTTTTTTTAAATAGCTGAACCACAGTCAATTAACCAAATAACTAAATACCCTTTCCATAATTTTTTTGTTCAGTGTCTAGAGAACAATTCCTATTGTGTGATGCTTAATCCTGGAATCCTTAAAAATAAAAAACACCTTAGTAAAACTTTGACACACAATCACTATATCTACTACTACACTCAAGCATGATATTATATTCTTTGATTTATACATAGGGTTAGGGTTAGGGTTAGGGTTAGGGTTAGGGTTAGGGTTACATACTATTTTTTATAAACTTACTGAATTAAAATACCTAAAACCAATATTGATTAATGTAGCTATTCAATTTTTTTTTTGAAAAAGTTTAGAATAGTGAAAAAAATCTGTAATATTTAAAAGAATAGGGATTGCAACGTTTTACTTCATTGGAGCAAAAATAAATTGTTATGCTGTTTGGAGATGTATGTCAAATATGCAGGTTATGTGTGGTGTTTTGTTTTGTTTTGTTTTCCTTTTTCATGCTGTTGTCTCTGGCACACATGTAATTTAATTGATAAATTGACATTACATATGATTTAAATCTATATTAATACATTTTCTGTATATATTTTGTATACAGGTATCCATCTATATTTTAATACACTATGTATAAAATATCTGTGTATATTTTAATATACTAATCTATAGGTTTGTGTTTTAAGATGGAAGACAGTTATTGTTTTCATGTAGTATTTTAAAGTTCTGAAATATTAAGATACAGTTGTCTGTAATGCTCAGTAAACTTTCTCAAATAATCTCTCTACTTAGCCTGATCACAAGCCAGGTTGTATTAAAATCTGTTCCGCATAACATTTAGGAATTAGCATTTAAAATCAGCTTCATGCAACATTATTGCATCAATGATGCCTGATAATAGAACCCTTCATGGCTGAAAGAGCAAATCACAGTTTTTCTCTTTCTTAAAAAAAAATACAATTTTTCAAAATGATTCAGTACACCCACTATTTCCTTTTGGTCTCTACAAATTCTGTCAGTAAAGTCTTGGCAGAAAAACTTTTCTCTCCCTTGTTCACCTTCTGAATAACTTTTTTATCTCTAACCTAGTGCTTTCACAAGTGTACTACATAGATTTTTATAATAACTTTTCCTTTTACTTTGTAATCTCTCCCCCGCCCCCACCTTTTCTCTCTGAAACTCCCTCTGTAAAGAACATGGGAATGTGATACCTGGAGCCTTCAGTCATGGTCCCTCTCTTTTCACCTTTGAAATGTTTTTCTCTCTTCTGGCTTCCCTACTTCAGTCTCCACAAATGTTTATATAATTATTCTCTAGCTCTGAAAGAAAGATAATATTTTCTTGTGAGTCTTGGGCAGCCTCCAATACGTTAGGAATCAGATGTTGTCATCTGTGCTTTGCCTTCTTTTGAATATAATCATTTTGGCTTGTCAGAGCTGCCTGAGATATGACATTACCCAAATGGGTGCAGTGCCGTAAGTATGCCCCCTTTTGAAGTTAACACATTGTACAGAGCACAGGAAAAGATTAAAAAGTTAAAGGAAGAATGGGAAATAAGAAGAAGAGAAAAAAAATAGCTGGAAAGCCTTGCGATTCTCAGTAAAATTATATTAGAATCCAACACTAAGAACTTAGAATATGCAACAATAAAAACAAGTTTTAAGAATACTTTATTGAGGATCCTTCTGTACCTAGGATGACATCCATGTAGAATTTTAAAATGGAATTTCTATCTGCTGGGAGAGTTTTAACTTTGCTAAAAGAAAGTACTTTGAAAGACTCATGAGCACAATATTAAGAAGGCATTGAGTACTGTAGCTAAGGGAGATTTTAGATCATATTTTCTACAAGGGTATTTCCACATGGCAGTGTGATGGAATGTAGTCTGGATTCCCAGGAGGGAGGGGCTGTTGCATTCCAAGCAGAGGCACCTAGTTCACTAGAGGAAGAAATCAATGCACAGGAGAGCTCATGTTGAGATGTTTCAGATATTCAGATAACCAGCCAGAAAGAGTTTGATGATGAAAGAGATGATGTCAACCAATAGATGAATGTAAAAAGTAACCTTAATAGAAATAGCAATAGCACTTTGACTTATATATCACTTCACAGTGCTTTACAGACCTCTCTAAGCAGTTTACAAAGTTAGCCTATTGTCCCCAACAATCTGGGTCCTCATTTTACCCACCTCGGAAGGATGGAAGGCCGAGTCGCCCTTGGTGAGATTTTCAAATTGCAGGCAGCCTTCAGGATTTGCTAAAAGTGATTATGTGGGACCTCTGCTGGTCAATTGGCTGCCCTATGTAAGAACAGTTGTGGTACATCAGACATCTGCCCAAGTGTTATGTGTGGACTTGTCCTCTCAGTCATGAAATGTAATGCAAAGATGTGAGAAGGAAACAACAAACATGGTTTGTCCAGTGCTATTACTTTATGTACTTTAAGGCACAATTAAGATCAACCATGGGTGGGTACCGGGGGTAAAAATTAGAATGTGAAAAAACTGAGATTTTGCTAATGAAGCACAGGGGGAAGCAGCACGAGGCATGCTTCAAATTGACATTATATATGTGTAATGATATGTGGAAATGATCTTAGGAAATAGTGGGGAGAGATGCATTCCAGGATGTAATTGAGATGGCAGGAAATTTAAACGATCACACTAGCAAGATTTGATTAAAGTAATCTATCAATCCATCCATCCATCTATCTATCTATCTATCTATCTATCTATCTATCTATCTATCTATCTATCTTTTTTTTAAATTTGATTTATATGTCGCCCTTCTCCAGAGACTCAAGGCAGCTTACAATGCATTAAGCAATAGCCTTCATACTTTTGTATATATTTATACAAAGTCAGCTTATTGCCCCCTACCAACTGGGTCCTCAATTTACCCACCTTAGAAAGGATGGAAGGCTGAGTCGACCTTGAGCCTGGCTAGGATTGAATTCACAGAATTACAGGCAGCTGGATGTTAATTGCTGCCTTTAGTAGGAGGCATTAACCCCCTATGCTACTCAGGCTCTCTGTTCATCTATTTATGAAATTTGTTTGCCAATAAAGTAGAATTAGCTCATCTTCCAGTCTACAGGTCCACCTGGGAAGTTTGACTCCAGTGATTCCTAACATTGGATTACATGCCATCCTTTGCCTAATGTTAGATAATTCTAGCAGAGGGTAGTATATACTAGACCTGTTGGATCCTCCTTTCAAAGATATATCTTTACATGAAAAGAAAAACAAAATGACCACAGATGGGCAAACCCCCCCCCCCAAAAAACAGTAGGAACAGGAGCAATTTCCAACTTCTTGCTGGCCTCCTCCATTAATATGCTTCTGGGAAGCTGGCAGGGGGCATCGGAAATCACTCCTCCTCTTCCTTGGCTGACCCATGAAACTGCCTGCCACTTTGATGGTGGAGGCTCTGAACAAATGAAGACCATGAGGAAAACTGTAACCTGCTCTCCATCCTGGCATGCCTTCAAGGGCCCTCTCCCTCCAGAGAGGAAGTGGGCTCACCTGTTAACCACCAGCACCCTCCAAGCCACCTCTACCTTGCCACATTGCTCCCTCATCTTTCCTTGCCACCCACCATTATTAATAGATTTTAAATTCCAGCCGCTATTGCAGAACAGTCAGTTACAGTTTACCATCAGCCTTGCCACCAGATGAATGGGCACAACAGTGGGAGCAGGAGCAACCACTGACTTCCTGCCAGTTTCCCCAATGACTATGCTTGTGGAAAGCTGGCAGGAAGCATCAGAAATCACTCCTCCTCATTCTTGGCTGACCTGGAGAACTGCCTGCCACTTTGTTGCGGAGAGGGGGAACAATGGAATGACCATAGGAAGGAAAAAAAAAAAAAAAGCAGTGGGAAAATAAGACTTCCAACTTCTTGCAAGGGTTCCCATTTATGTTGCTTTGCAGAGAGCATCAGAAAGCACTCTTCCTCTTCCTTAACTGACCCACAGAACTGTCTTCTGCTGGGCAGAAGTGGAAATGAAGAGATCTGCAGACCGTGAGGAAAACTGCACTCCCCATCTTATCAGGTCTTCAAGGGTCCCCACCCTCCAGGGAGGAAGAGGGCTCACCCATCGATCACCAGCACCTCCCAGCAAGCCTTATTTCACTAGCAGGCATCCAAGTCATTCCCTTGATTTTCTCTCACCTCCCACCGCTATTAAGAAATTTCAAATTTGGCTTCACTTCATGTAGGAAATCTTGTTTCCTTATATTTCAGTTAGCTTAAATTTCAAATACCTTCACCTCTGCAGCTTTTATCTCCCAGACCATCATTCTCCCTATGTTAGTTTCTTAAATTGTATGTTTGGACTAAGGGATTTCCTGCTTACTTTCTAAGAACAATTTACTTTAATTTTAAAATTGTTGGTAATTGTGTCATTTGGCGCTCTTCCTTGATGAACTGTTTTCTATGCAGTTAGCTTTATGCCAGAAATTTACCAAAACTCAGGCCATTGTTTTGGTTCAGCTGATTTATCAGTTAGTACTGAGAACAGAAACCATGCTTGTTGGCTTGAGATGAGAGATATGACCTGTGATTTTTATTAACATGTCAAAAAAAAAAAAAACCCTAAAACTTGTCAAAGATAATCTTCCGGTCCTTTTTCTCGAGTCTGTGGCTCCTAGGGAGTTACATATATTTAGGAGGATTTTTAAAAAACAAGATAAATTGACATCCCAACTTGCTTATTCAGAAATTAGTTTAGACTGGATTTGATTAGAGATATTTATTACTGCCAAAGTCCAAACATTTAAAATATAAATAACAGTACCATAAATAGTGAAACAGAAAGTAATGTAAAGGCAAGAAAACACTATGCGCTACAGCTAGCAACAAGACTGAGCTACTAATTATAATGAAATTCTCATGTAATCTATTGCCATAATCTACAGGCAGCCATGCAAGATTTTGCAGTAATTATAGGCAGTAACAGATTCCCTGTCCAAAAGTAAGAAGGAAGTGAGGAATTTATCTGACAGGAGAAGCTTAAAATAAATGGCATAATGAATTTATTTGATATTACCAGATAGACAAGGGTTGACATTTTGCATCACTACCAGAAGGTAATATCTCTTAATCTATCACCCTCCATCATGTTGTTTAGAATAAATAGGTCCAACTGGCTTGCCACCTTAATCAGATTAAACCCTGCCAAATTGCATTTAATATCTTTGGAAGGTCCTGAAGTAGGAATATGTTGCCATATAACTTTGATATTTTACCACATAGTGTTATTGTTATTGTTGTTGTTAATTATTGTTGTTGTTGCTGTTGTTGTTGGTTAATCTGTAGTAAGATTCACAGCCTTTGAGGCTGGTTAATAGCTTAGCAGCTCAAGTCCTAACCAAGGACCTAGGAACTGTTAAGGTATCGTCAGAGGATGTAAGCTGTTCTGAGTAAGGTGGTTTTTTGTAGAGTCAAAATGTTCAAGTCTGGTAAATTTAGAATTTCTAAATAGCGGGGTAGCCCTTTGGGTATTGCTCCAAGGGCTCCAATTACTACTACTACCACTACCACTACTACTACTACTACTACTACTACTACTACTACTATATGATGATGATGATGATGATGATGATGATGATGATGTCAACTGGACTTTTAAAAATGTGTCACAAATATGAGTGACAACCAGTCACTCATGGTTGATACGGGTTGCTGCCAGCATCCTAGTATCTTCTTAAAATATATGATGTTCCGAATAGCGCAGTTTTTTGCAGTTCCGCTGGTATTATTGCAGGAAGCTGCAATTTCTTGATGTGTTTCGTAAAATTCTTGGACATAGTACCAAGTACCAAGTACCAATGACAGTGGGTATCATTGTTACATGTTTCATCCATAGCCGTGTAGTTTCGATGGCCAGGTCGCAATATTTCATGATTTTTTCCAGTTCTTTTTCTTCGACTCTGGCGTCTCCTGGTACAGCGATATCAATAAACTGTACACTTTGGCTCTCAGCAACTATGATATCTGGCGGGATATGTTCCAATGATAATTTGTCTGTATTTGAAAGTCCCACAAGATCTTCACTGTCTCATTTTCGATAATTATTTCCACTTTGTGCTCCCATGACGTTTCGGATACAGGTATGTCATATTTTTTACATAATGAGCAGTAGACTAATTTAGCACCTCGATCATGTCTATTGATATTAATTATTATTATTATTATTATTATTATTATTATTATTATTATCATCATCATCATCATCATCATCATCATCACTTTTTTCATGCATACACAGCAAACAAGATGACCATGCTGGATTTCATATCCCAAATCACTAGTCGAACACTTCCCAGTTACTAAGAATATTAATATTAGCATTAGAATTAGCATTATTATTAGCATTATTAGCATTATTAACATTAGATTTAGCATTGTTACAGTAGCCAGTAGATCACAATTATATTGCAGAGTAGTAGTTTGGCTTGCCAAGGTACTAGCTCTGTTATAGGACACACTTGCACACTTCCCAAGATGCACCATAGGAGGGCAAGCTGGCTTCAAACCAGAGAGAAAGATGAGCAGCTCTTCCTGCAGCATCAGGAAGGGCTGATTACCCAAGGCCCCCTCCCTTCCCAGAACTGCCTCACAAAAATGTGCCACAACCGGGAAAGTTCAGAGCCATCAGGAAACTGACTGCCTGTACAGAACACCAGCTCATCTCTTCACTGAAGTGATACCTATTTATCTATTGCATAGATAGTGCTTTTGAACTATTAGGTGGACAAAAGATGAGGCAAGACTCATGAGCCCACCCTGCCTTGCAGTGCTAGGGCTTGAACCACCAGAGCTAAGACATCTCCAATGTTATTAAGCCACTGGAGCCACTGCTTAGACATATAGCTTTGGTATTTTGCATATAGGGCCTTGTGCTTGATCCCATTCTAGTCAACATGCTCATCTGGATCAGCATCTAAAAACATTAGCTACATAGACTGCAGTGCTTAGATTTTATCAGAGCTACAGCAACCCACTATGCACTGGCCATGGAGAAATAACTTTAAGATTGCTTGCAGGCCTCTGGAGACTCAAACTCAACCCTCTCCTTATGTTGTTCTCCTTTCCACTGGAGTTAATACTGATCAAATGCAATCAGCATCCATTTTTCTGATGGGCTGAATCTCATGTAAGAGCAAAATGCCAGTTTCATAGATAGATAGATAGATAGATAGATAGATAGATAGATAGATAGATAGATAGATAGATAGATAGATAGATAGATAGATGATAGATAGATAGATACACACATACATACATACATACATATATATGTATATATAAAGGTTCAGACCTTTTGCCTCATTAGCCAGCACAAGAGAAATATCAAACAAATGTAAACAAATCTAGAAATAGAACATTCCATTTCTGCTTTTTACTCCTGTCTTCAAGATGTTGCCTGATCCAATCTGTGTCTCTCATCCATTACCAAACCATTTCTCTCATCTCCTTCCAACTTTCTTGTAACTATTTCCTCTCTCTCCTTGCTCGCCACTTCTGTCCAGTGGTGAAATGCACCAATTCAGGCGAACCAGTAGTGATACAATCTACAGGTTCGGGTGAACCAGTAGTAAAAAAAAAAAGCTACCATTTCCTCTGAATCGGTATTTCCGAAGATCAGCTGTGCCGTGTGATTTAAAGTCGCTAGAAAGTAGGAAAACCTGCTTTCAAGCGAATCTCAATCATGCGGCACAGCTGTTTTCCCCCCCCCCGCTGTTCTACTTACCTTCCCAAGTCTCCTTTTTCCATGCGAAACGCTCATTTGGAGCGCACTGTGCATGTGTGCACACCACATGCATTTAGCGCATATTATGCATGCACACGCACCACACATGCACAGGCAGTGAAGTGGTGACAAACTGGGGAAGATTTCACCACTGATGCTGTCCCTATATCTTACTAATACAGTAGTCTTATTAATCTTATTAATCACAGTAAACCTATTTCTATGGAAATTCTCAATCATCCAGGTCATAGTTGTCCCACAGTTGCTTTTCCAGAGGGCAACTGGACTTTCTTGGCTTTTTTTTTCCTGGAAAACATTTCACTTCTCATTCAAGAAGCTTCTTCAATTCTAACTGAATGGTGGGGGATAGATGAATACATATTCTTTGCAGTCCTTAGTTGGTCATTAATTGGTTTTCAAGGAAAAGAACCAAGAAAGTCTAGTTGCCTTTTGGAAAAACACATCTCTGGGAAAACCTATGATTGATTGATTTTCTTATTTTTTTTTCCTATTAGTATACAAAGAGCATCGCTAAAAGGTCTAGCATTGTACAACTTTAAAAAAACCCACAAAAGCATTGAAACACGATTAAAATTACATTAATTTTAAAAAAATAGTATCACATAACTCAGGTGGTAATGTTCAATTTTTGGCTAGTATCTCACTGTTTCTGTTTTCTCCACAGCACCTAAATCTGTCACGCTGCCAAAGACCCAGGTCATCTGTTAAATTTCTGAGTACAGTTTTGACAAACTGAATGTTCCATTTTAAGGGAGAGAAAAAAACCCAAAGAGAATATTTGATAGTTTCCAACTGGGAGGTAATTACTACCTGAAGGTATCTGCTATATAGAAAGAAGTCACTGTGTTTTTATACCCTGAGGCTCTGGGAAGAGGAAATTAAATTGAATTTACTTCTATGGATGTATTCATTATTTTTATTGAAGTTCTCATTTTGTTAGAAATGTTTCATTCCCATAGATGATGTTTCCTCACTGATCTTTCCTGTTTGCTAAAAAAAAAACGCACAAAAAACCACATATGCCTCTTATCCTATATAACATAACCAATTATCGTGTGCATTTAGGCATATTTTACCATTTTTCATTGAGTTCAGTGGATTGTATTTCCTGCTTAGCTTGTGTAGGATTGCAACTTTCTGAGCAAATCTAAGAGTTGAGGGAGAACAGAGCTGCAGACAGTCCATTTCCGAAGTCTGCTATTGTACACCGGTTAAAGGTGTGGGTTTTTGCTCACAAAGATGATGTGCTTTGAAAACCAGTAGCAGGCTTAAGACCAGTGGTGGGATTCAGCCAATTCGCACCACTTCGGAAGAACCGGTTGTTAACTTTCTGAGCATTTTGGTGAACTGGTTGTTGGAAGAAATCATTAGGGCAGAGAACCGGTTGTTAAATTAGTTGAACCCCACCACTGCTTAAGACTCATAACAATCTGTTCCCACAATATCTCATTTTAGAGTCTCTTGGTTGGAGGAACATGGCCAATGGTAGATCTGTGCCCACTTTCAGGGTTCTCCATTGCAGATATTTTAACCACCATCAGAGCTTTTCTCTAGCAGAAAAAGTCAGTTTTGCTTCATCCTATTTTTCCTTGAATGGCTCTTTGAGAAAGATAAGATGGTACTTTTACTCACTTCAGTTCTGGATAACATTCCCAGGCAAGAATGGCAGAAAAAACAACACAACCCCCCAGCAAATTTTTCCACCTACCTTTCACTTACTTACAAAAGAAGAAAGCAATTTTCCCAATCAAATAAAATTGGTTATACTTCTGAAAAATAAAAAAGGGAGCCACTTTTCTTTTTACCATCAAAACTTCCTAACCTAACCACAATCCTTCCACGCAGGTTTCTTCATTATTGAAGGTGCATTCTTATTCAAATTAATACAGGAGTATAATCGGGGTGAAGGATGTTATTTCCATAGTTATTTTCCATAGTTTCCATTATTCTTTCCACAGAAGAATAATGCAAGAGACACAAGAAGCAATCAAGGCTGTATTTCCCATTTTTCCTTGATTTTGCTCTACCTGAGGTTATACATTCAACTTTTAGGAAGTTATTGGAATTTTCTGTCTAAATATGCATGGTTAATAAAAGGTTTTATGTATCTACAGTAGTATGGATTGTGTCAATTATCCACTTATGATAGTTAAGTGAGGTCTTACTTAAGTCTGATGGAATCTTCAATTCTTTAATGTCTTTAATTTGAAAAAGATGATTCTCTGCGACACATTTTTATTCATCCCAATCCAGTGGAATTCTGGAAAGAAATTACATAAAGGAAGTCTTTCTTCCTGGCTGGCTGTCAATCAGTGGAACTGTTATTAAGAAGTTGCAGAGTATTCCAGAAATCGGGTTCAGAATCCTTCATCTTTAAATAGTGCACTAGAAGCCAGATTCACTGTATCTTTGCCTTATATTAATAGGTTTTTAATATTCTGTAAGTTAATTTATTGCTTTTAATTTAACATCACCCAAACTCTATTAGTTTCTAAGTTGCATTTTTAGGTTGGGATCCAAACATTCTCCACATCCATTTCTCTATGGCTGAGAAATAAAATTTCATAGCTCCATGATAACAATCCTCGTCTGAGGGACATTTTTGGTAGTCTCTAAAAACTGCAACACTGTGACAGGCATGAATGGAAAATTCATGATGCATTGTTTTTATTACATGTAAACACAAGCCTGGCCATTTTATCCCCTATATAATTGTACTTATTATTTTGTCAGGCACAAGTTTTCCAGCATTTAAATTTTATCTCAAAGACAAAAGCCCATCCAACCATTTTGGCAGATATTAGGGACAAAACTTTGAAAAGTAGCTTTTGTCCTCATACTACTCTCCCCATGGTGCCCTAGCAAAATAAGTGGAAAATATTTTTAAATTGTATAAAAAGTCATCCAACCTTGTAAAGCAGAGATGCACAACATTTTTTGAAACTGGGAATCACCTTCTGAGTAGTATGCTACTCTCCAATGAGGGGTTGGAGGCCAAAATATTAGATAGAACTAGGATAAATTTCATTTAATTAATTCACCTGCCTATGTGCTGTCCATGAGATCATATTTTTTAATTTAATTTTTAAAATTGTTTATTTATTTATTTATATTTATAGCCTCCCACATTACCTCAAGGTAACTCTTAAATTAGTGTCTTGAGTATACATAAACATTATCATTTTCTAGATAACATTATTGAAAATGGGTATTACATTTGTTGAATAGTGTTTTAAGATAGCAATCAATCTACAATAAGATGTAACAAAAGTAGGAAACCTTGGGACTGTTATCCCTGGGACAGAAAAAAAGGATCCTGATTTTCTTCCGTGACCAATTTTTACACTAAAAGTTGATGGTGCCTAGAGGAAAAACTGTGGACAGTCACAAAGTCATGCTGAGTTTCAGAAAAGATCTGAAGGCTTGATTTACAACTCAAGGAAAACTTAAGACTCCTTTCATACATGCACCTAAAGTATCCTTTGATAGAAAGAAAAGATCTCCAGATTAGATTATAACCAACTAGATTCTTGAGATTATTTTTAACTTTATTTTCTTGGGGTGGGAAGTACTAGAAGGAATGTAACATATTGAAGAATACAGTAGAACCTCTGGTCAGGACCATAATTTGTTCCATAACTTTGGTTGCAAACTGATTTGGTCGTGACCAGAACCTAATTTTGGAAATTTGGTGCTTACAAAAAAAAGGCGTGGAAGGGGAAATCAGCCATGAAAAAAAATTGTGAATTTTTTGGTCAGAACCTGATTTGGTCATGGTCAGAAGTGTTCGTGACCAGAGGTTCTACTGTATGTCTGTTTTCTATACCTTCTCAAAGATGATTTAGGGAAATAAAAATTAGAAATAGTTTCTGATATACAGGTAGTCCTTGACTTGCAACAATTCATTTAGTGACCATTCAAAATTACAACGGCACTGAAAAAAGTGACTTATGACCATATTTCACCCTTATGACCGTTGCAGTGTCCCCCATCATTATGTGATCAAAATTCAGTTGCTTTGCAACTGGTTCATATTTATGACCTTTGCTGTGTCCCAAAGTCATGTGATCTTCTTTTGCGACCTTCTGACAAGCAAAAGTCAACAAGGAAGCGAGATTCACTTAACAATCAGGTTACTCACTTATCAACTGCAGTGATTCTCTTAACAACAGGAGCAAGAAAAGTCATAAAATGGGGCAAAACTCACTTAACAACTGTCTCACTTAATAAAAATTTTGGGCTCAATTGTGGTTGTAAGTTGAGGACTATCTGTAGATAGATGTTTCAAAGAAAAATAGCTACTGAAATATGCAATAGGTGAGTGTATAATGTGGTATGAGAATACCAAGCAGCACACAATGCTATCCTTCCCCATCTACACACAACCCTTATGTTTTTTTCTGCAACTTAAATTGCTCTTCTCCCACCTGTAACCCAAAACCTGGCATCCTCATTGATAGTTCCAATGCATGCAATTCCATATTGTCCAAATAATGTACACCCATCTTCTACTGTTCCTGAGAACCATTTTGGCACAGAGCTGTCTCATTGACATTTCACATTACGAAGCCTGTGAAGGAATGTGAAGGTCTTGACCTTCGAAGTTATTCTTTTTTTTCCCCCTGCATCCTTTGAAGTAGAATGGCAGGCAGAGTCCATCTTTTAAACACCATTTGTCCTGACAACTAGGAAATGAAACAAGCCCTTTGCTGACACAAATCAAATCATTTTCCCCAGTTCTTGACATATCTGCATCCTTAGTGACACCATGGCATGGGAAAGATAACAGGCAAGGAGAAGGAAACTTGATGAAAATAGTAAATGTCCCAAAAGGGTAAGAAGAGAAGAAATGGAAGTTTTATAAGAACATAGTATTGCCAGGTTGGCAAGTAAAAGCTAAAGCTCATTTAATCTAGTATTTTAAGTCTCCACTTCTTATGTTGTATGCATTGTATGTAAAACGCATTGTATTCTCCATATTGTCTTCACCTTCATCCAAATGAATCAAGTCATTGAAGCTAAAGATGTGTCGATCATTTCGTGCTCAAGTTAGTAAGGAATAATTTTTACCCTTCCAACCCTTCCTTTATCTATATGTCATTTGAATAAATTCTTGTTCACAAGTTTTCTACTGTTTTTAAGATAAATTTCACTGAATTTCTATTACTTTAGTTATAGTTTTGCTACTTATAAAATAGTTTCATTTATAGTTTAAAATCCATTCGTTTTTAAACAAAAATGCACATACCACGAACACATACCCAGAACACATATACTCGATTTACAATTATCATTGAGTCCGAAATTTATATTGCTAAGTGAGAAATTTATTAAGTGAGTTTTGCCCCATTTGATGACTCTTCTTGCCACATTTGTTAAGTGAATCATTGCAGTTGTTAAATTGATAACATGGTTGTTAAGTGAATCTGGCTTCCTCATTGACTTTGCTTGCCAGAAGGTCACAAAAGGGGAACATATGACCCGAGATATTGCAACTGTCATAAATATGAACCAGTTGCCAAGCATCCAAATGTAAATCATATGACCACAGGGATGCTGCAATGGTCATTGAGGACCCAGTTTGTGGGGGCAATAAACTGACTTTGTATAAAGTATACAAAGTATACAAAAGTATGAAGGCTATTGCTTAACGCATTGTAAGCCGCCCTGAGTCTCCAGAAAAGGGAGGCATATAAATCAAATTTTTTAAAAAAGTGTGAAAAATGGCTATAAGTCACTTTTTTCAATGCTGTTGTAACTTTTGAATGGTCACTAAATGAACTATTGTAAGCTGAGAACTGTCTGTATTTTTGTGCAGTCTTCCTATTTGTATTCTTATTTTCAAACACATTTTGGACAAATAAGGTATTCTTATTTATATCCTAAGGGATGTGGTGGCTCAGTGGCTAAGATGCTGAGCTTGTCAATCAAAAGGTCGGCAGTTCAGCAGTTCGAATCCCTAGTGCTGAATAACGGGGTGAGCTCCCATTATTTGTTCCAGATTCTGCCAACCTAGCAGTTCGAAAGCATGTAAAAAATGCAAATAGAAAAATAGGGACTACCTTTGTAACAGTGTTCCGTGCACCTTTGGCATTTAGTCATGCCAGCCACATGACCACAGAGACCTCTTTGGACAGTGCTGGCTCTTCGGCTTTGAAACGGAGATGAGCACCGTCCGCTAGAGTTGGGAACGACTAGCACATTTGTGTGAGGGGAACTTTTACCTTTACCTATTTATATCCTGCTTCTGAAACACATCATTGACCAATAAGGGTCATTTTCTACAGTTCTTGACTAGAATGGGATGGGTGATGATGACATGAGAAGACTGGGAAGTCACAGAAATTGGCTCCTTCAGAAAACAGTGGTAGATCATTTTTTAAACATCCCTACTCTAAATATGGATAATTCATTTGGTTTTTGTCACCTTAGTAACTATATCTTTGAGTCCACTTAGTTAATTAGGAAGTATGTAAACTCCACTCCTACTTGTGTATGCTCAAATATGCATGGCTTGTTCCAGCTCTTGTATGAACTCATGGTGGCTGCACATTGTTTCATATAGAATGAACGATTAGAACCGTATTAATTCTTCTTCTCCATCTCAAAATAATAGTACCATTTCCTAGACGTTGATTGACAACCTGGTAACCATGGTGCCAATAGTTTATGGTACATTGCTGGGAAGCTATGTACTCTGAAGACCAATTTTAATTCAGATGAAAACACTATTGATTCAGCGTTCTATTAAAATTTTTGCTGTGGGTCAATTTTAGTTTAATATGGAATTCTGAATAGGGAGGAAATGTATTGCCTTAAGGATTGGAGTTTTGGGAGAGAAAGCACTGTATTAAGGAAATTGTTAACAAGGTTGGCTGAGTCACATTACAAACAGATTTTTTTCATATGTATAAAAAGTAAATACATACAATTATTGTTTAATTAATAAGTGTTTTATTAATAAACTAATTAATTAAGTTTAATTAGCATGTAAATTTTTAACATTATTATGTGATTTATATACATTAACTCTATTATATATTGTACATGGAGTGCAACACAATTCCTGTTCACTCAATGCAGCCAAGGCAAGCCAAAAAGATGGACACCCCTGTTCTATGATATACTATTGGCTGAAATTCTAACTTTTTCCTAATATCAATTTGACACTATCAAGTTTAGCCTGTACTCCTGTTCAGAACATTTAACTATAGAATTCATGCTCCTCGACTTACAACAGTTCGTTTAGTGACCATTCAGTTACCACGGCACTGAAAAATGTGACTTGTGACAGTTTTTCACAATTACATCCTCTGCAACATCCTCATGATCATGTGATCAAAATTCAGATGCTTGGCAATTGGCTCATATTTATGACCGCTGCTGTGTTCTAAGGTTATATGATCACCTTTTCTGACCTCCTGTTAAGCAAAGTCAATGGGGAAGCCAGATTCACTTAACAACTGGGTTACCAACTTACCAACTGCAGTGATTCACTTAACAATTATGGCAAGAAACATCATAAAATGGGGAAAACTCACTTAACAAATGTCTCACTTTACAACAGAAATGTTGGACTGAATTGTGTTCATAAGTCAAAGACTACCTGTATTTATTAACATAGGTGGGCTATAAACTCCATTTCAAAGTACATGGCAGGAACAAAATATAATAAAACTTTCTGATTTTATTTGTTATATTAAACTATATTTATTAAACTTTCGTATTACTTTATTTGAACATGGATTAGATCAGGGGTGGGTTCTATTTTTTTTTTACTACCGGTTCTGTGGGTGTGGCTTATTTTGTGGGCGTGGCTTGATGGTCATGTGACAATTCTTTAGGATTTAGCAGAGGTACTGGTCTACCAGGCTTTTAACTGCTTGCAGAGCTGTACTGATCTACCTATTTATTTTTTGCAGGCACTGGTCTACCCATTTATTTTTGCAGGCACAGATCTACTCATGTATTTTTGCAGGCACCAGTCTACTCATTTGTTTTCTTTTAACATTGATCAGCTTTAGGGCGGCCCTTTGAAGCCCCGCAGCAAGAGTTTAAACAGTTTTTTCCCTCTAGCCATCAGCTGGGACTCAAGAGGCAGCAATAGATTGGGGGTGGGGTCAAATAAAAGGTAAGAATAATGCAGGGGGTGGGTGGATGGATGGCGCGGGGGGTGTGGGGGGCATGGGGGGGCAGAACCGGTTTAGTGACATCATATTGCCACCGCTACCGGCTCAGGAGAACCGGGCCGAACTGGGAGGAACCCACCACTGGCTTAGATACAGATTCAATTTTGAAATTTGTAGCTCAGCTGTTTGAGTTTAAAGAAAATATATTCCATTAGACAATGCCTAATAGATTCCTCTTCTGCTACAGAAATACCGACATGTTTAGTCTGAGTAGAAAATATTGATTTTTATATAAAGAGTTAAAAATAAGTCTCACCAGTGTTCATTGTATAATATGGTGGTCTGTATGGAATGGAATACAGGATCATATATATACATGTATATGTTTGATTTTGGAATAAGAGCGTTATGCAAAATGTAGAAAAACTATGAGATGGACTCATCAAAGCAATTAAAAGTAGGTCTAAATCTAGCTTATCCCAATACCATTCACTACATTTTTTTTCTTTGCTCTCCTTCTAAACCACCCTTGCTTCTATCACTTTGATTCATATAAGCCTGCACTTCTGTTATTTTCCAAAGTTCATTTAACTTCATTTTCTAAAATGTATGGCTCTAGCTTCATACATATCAAGGGTTTTAGGATCCTTTTTATAGTCCTTCACAATATATGCACCATCTCTTCTTTATATTTTTTTCTGCATTAGTGTACTGTCTTCTTTATTTTTATCATGACTCGCTTTGTCTACATTTCCCTTGATTTCTCTAATTTTCTTCAATAAATTTCCTGCCTTTTCTGTTCAACTATTGTCCTGAATTTCTTTGCATTCCTTATTTAGATATACGCCTTGTCTCTTCTTGGTCTTCTTAGTCTATGTTGACATTTAACTGTGTACATTTTTTCTCTTTCTGTGCTTCTGCATTTTATTTTTTAAAATTCCCCCACTGTCTTCCATATAGCAGTAGAAATTTATTTTGCCTTCTTTTGATTTTTAGAATGTGGAATATTCCTATTTGTTTCAACATTTAATCACAAGCTGCACTCCAGAATCTTCAGGCTCTTTGAAAAAAAGTCTCTGTACAAGATCAATATTTGTGTGTTTTATATTACTTGGGAATATAAAACACACAAATATTGACCTTGTACAGAGATTTTTTTCCCCTTTTAATGACCCTGTAATCCCTTGCATCAGGGTGGAGTCAGGGCGATTGAATAGAGCTGAGCATTTACTGGCTGGATGCCCTTCCTGATGCCTAAGCAGAGCTCACAGCAGATATTTTCTCTTTGCGCTCAGAGAGATAAATATTTGCTGCTACCTAGGATGGAACTCACAGCTCCTAATTGTGAGGCAAGAACTTCACCTCTAGGCCACCAAACCACCCTACAGAGACAATAAATACTAGAGAGAAAAAAATGTCAGACTCAAAAACACATAGTCAAAGAAAAAAATAATTTTATATTTCCAGGTAAACTTATTATCTTTAGGATGTTCTGATATCTGAAACTAAAATCATCAGTTTCCTTTCTTGGACTTGCTTATCTTTCTTCTCCTAGCAACTGTCTGAAATTTCCCAAACAACAAAAACTCTTCCACTTAGAGAAAGAAAGGTTGGGGAAATCTGACTTTTGCTCCATGTTAATGGAGGCATCGTTTTCTCACCAAGCTGTAGTGATGAGAAATGCTTTCTGGCTCTGGGTTGGGGGTTTGTCTTCCCACTCACTACATGCACATTTCATCCCCTACCCTCCCAAGGACAGCCATGCATTCAACCAGAATGGATCCTCAGGCACAGAAGCAAATTCCAGTTTAATATGATCATCATAATTTGCTAAAAACTCTAGCTGCTAATATTTCATGTGAAGTGTGCCTTGAGCCCTAAATATTTCCCATTTTTGTCAACAAAGTAGCCCAACGTCACAACTAACCTTGCAGCTACCTAGACATTGCTAGAGAGAGGAAAAAAAACTCTGCTTCTCCTTCTCAGTTGTTTGAGCAATTATTAAGCATTTCCCCCATTTTTAACTCTTGTGAGAGTAGAAACAATCCCATTGTATTTTATTACAAGTACTTCCTTAAAGGCCATTATTAATGATACAGGAGTAGCTCTTTTATTATTATCATTGTTCTCTGCTATATTGCATAGCAGTCCAAACAACTCTTCTGAGAGCCAAAGTGTCTAGTGCCAATCTTCTTTGTCAATTCCCCAGTTACGGCAGATGAAAATTATCTTGACACTCGGTGCATTTTTCTGGATGTTATCCAGTGCTGCTGTTGTAACCTCCTTTGAAGCATCGTGCTGAACACAGATTCAATTTCTGAAGCACCTGAAGGCAGTGTCAGCATTAAGAAACTGTGCCAAAGCCTCACACTGGTAAAGTGGAACAAAAAAAGGATTCTGATGGCATTGAGAGGAGAAAAGAAAGGAGAGAAAGGGGAAGGAGAAAAGGATTCTCTAAAATACTTGGCAGGAAGTTGCAGAATTTCAAAGGCTTGCCTCAAGTAAATACTGTACATGCAGTCTCCCAGTTAAGAACAAGGTCCATTCCTAACTCTGTCTTTAACTCAAATTTGTATGTAAGTTGGAACTCGTATGGTGTTTCCCCGAAAATAAGACCCTGTTTTATATTTTTTTTGAACCCTGAAATAAGCGCTTGGCCTTATTGCCATGCACTCAAATGTCTGATTGGGCTTATTGCCTATTACTAAGTATTACCTATTACTAAATAGGCAAGTATTGCCTATTACTAAAAATGATGGTTGGTGTCATTCTTCCTTGAGCTGATGAACTGCTGAAATAGCCAGGCATAGGAAATCAGGAAACAGGAGACATAATAGAATTCAAAAGCACTCCAAGTTTATTTCATGCTATCTATTCATAAGAATCTGAACTACTAGTGATCAAGGCCAACTGACACCAGATAAGAGTCAATAGACTTCAAGGGGGCCTGGACTTAGATCTCTTATGAGGAAGTAGTTACTGATGATGCATTTGACCCTGCCCTCAGGTTCAGCCTGGTCATCTTCTGCACCAATCCTGCAATGTTTTTATGAACCACTGAAACCAATGAAAATAGACTATATATCAAATAAACACATCTTTAGTGGCT
The DNA here is from genome assembly GCA_030761175.1 of Masticophis lateralis. Taxonomy (NCBI): domain Eukaryota; kingdom Metazoa; phylum Chordata; class Lepidosauria; order Squamata; family Colubridae; genus Masticophis; species Masticophis lateralis. Next base: position 124,102,315 of record JAUDYJ010000001.1, on the reverse strand, counting down.
CACAAAAACATTGTGTATCTTCAGCAATTTGTCAGCTCAAGGAAGAGCAATGCCAGCTGCCATTTTTAGAAATAGGCAGCCTTATTCATAAGTTCATAAGGACAGGAAGTCAGAGATTCTTAACCTGGGGATTGCCTTTACACAGAATTATACAAGAGAAGAATTGCAAAAGCTAAATAACTAATGCTTTGAACCCTAGCAAGATTCAGGCAGCAATGCATTTGGCTCTACTGGAATTCAGGGTTTCTGTTAATACACTCTTTTGATTTCTTGTTGAAAATATTTTTTTAAGAAAACTTGATTAGAAATTAATCTTGATACAGACTATATGTATAAGATGTTTGTTCAATGTTCTGCTAAAACTGAAACTCAAATTTTCTGTTTCTCTTAAGCTTCATAAAGAAACAAGGATCCTTTTGCCTTTTTAAAAAAAAATCAGGATAGTTTCTTGCTGAAATTGAGTAAAAGTTTCATGGACTTAGGACTATGACTGATGACAGGACAGTCCTCTAATTTTAAACCTTTGAATAATTAATTGATCCCACTTTCACATGTCACAAATTGTAAAGATTCATCAAGAATGACTATTCAACGTACAGTCAGTCTCCATGATATGTACATCATGTTTTGCACATGCTTCATACATATGGAATTCCTTCCTCTAGAAATTCATTAAATCCAAAACTGAACATAACTTCTGAAGCACCATAAGGCATCTTGTTTATATCAGCTCTTGGCTGCTGAAAGATCAGTCAAGATGAGGCATAATTCCTCATTGTCATATATAAGATGTAACTTAACTTCTCACAAGGTCAGACTCAAATAATCCGAAGCCAGATTTGTTATACCATCCATAATGAGAAACAGATGGAAACCCCTAACCCTCTATCCCAAGAAAAAGCAGCTTCAAATCCACTGAACTTTCTTTCACTATAAATAGGGCTTGCATCTAATACATAGCAGTCTCTTCAACTTGTTTGTAAAGATGCCATTCATTTTTTTTTTTTACAAACGATCTAGAGATCTGCCTCCTTCAATGCTTGCCTGTGCCTGCTTGCAGTTCCAGTGTCTGCTGAGAAAAGTCTGCCAATATAATTAAGTAGCTTGATTTTAAGTCTCATTGCCTAAGGTGGCTGTGATATCTAAATCAGTTGTCAATATTTTCCAGCCAGAGCTGCTACTGCTGCCTAGCGCACCCGTCTCAGAATCTACAGTCCCTCAACTGCATAATGTGTGCACGGTAGTAACTGCACAGACGTGGGCTGTTCTGTCTCAATGGAGGCATTCTTTTCTTTTTCTAAGAGCTGAATATGACACAGTCCTCCGAGGAATTCCATCTACATAAACATGCTGCTGCAGTCTGTAACAAATCTTCCTGGATCAGGGATCAGGTCTATAAAAAGACTTCAGAGTTACACAATTTCTAAGCTGCTGTGAAGAAAATAACAGCGGAGAAAGCCATATTGATCTTCCTATACTCTACTGAGATGCATAAACAGTAATCTGGGAGTGGGGGGGGGAGACGGGTGGCATTTGTACCACCAAGACACTCACCGTTCTGTTTCTCCCGCTACCTGCTGATCCCTACATTTCTCTCTGGCATTCTAAATGAAAACCTTTTCCTCAGTGGCCTAATGGTCATTTTGGATCCTGCATGAGTGATGTTTTTAATTTCTTCCTGTTGCTCCCAACACATCTTGGGAAACAAATGACTCTAACGGTATATTTATGAAGAGATAAATAGGTGTGCGGAGTGCATTTCCAGCAGTTCAGGTTGTAGCATTTCCTATATTAGGTGGATCTTGCGACCTTGGGAGGGACTACTGAACCATGTGTGCTACCCCATGATAAATGGTGCTCCAAACACTATATATCTCCCTTGCACCCAAAAACAAGAGCCCAGCATCATATAAACTGCTGGCTTTGCTCTTTCCCTCACAATTTGTGGGATGACTTGTAATTGCTGAACTTTTTCTGTCTTATTTGGATTCTAATGTGAGCACTTATTATATATTGTGGGATGTTTAGGCCAGTCTGAAGCAGAAAGCAAAGAGTGGCAAAGAATATTAGTAAGGTAGCAAGGATGGTCTCATACATTCCATTGATTCTACTCATATAGACAAATATTTTGCTTGTGAACAACAAACAAACACACCCTATCTGTATAAGATTTTCTGACAATCAGGCAACTTTGATTTCTTTTCTTCAATACCACTGATAAACCCACAATTCCATTAAGCAATATTTGTGATATAATTCCTCAAAAACTATTAGAGCACCTGAACAGATTTTCCTGATACAGGGCATATCTCTTTGTTGTATAACTTTGAAGGGATTTTAAATGAATGGACATAAAGTGAGGACTATCCATATTTAAAAGCAAAGAATCCTTTTGGATTCTTCCTATAAGATAAATGGGGAGAATGGGCGAAGAAGGAGGATGCCTTTCTGCCGGCTGTCTGTCTGTCTCCCATACTCATTCTATAGGGAGGTTCTAGGACAACTCGCTGTAAGACAACTCACCATGGCCAACTCACCACAGGACAAGCCATCACCGGACAAGAGTTACAGTAATTTCAAAGAAATAGTGGAACAGAATCATTAAAAAAAGGATGCCAATGGAGAGACAAAGTGAAATGTGAATAACAAAAATTAAAATATATTTTTAAATTATTTTAAATAATTAAATTGAATTATTGAATTGTCCTGTCCTATCCCGCGGCGAGTTGGCCAACGGTGAATTGTCTCAAAATGAGTTGGCTGTGGCGAATTGGCTATGGTGACTTGTCCCATTCTGTTTCAGAGAACCTCCCTTAAAACTATTTGCTAACAATTGTCCTCTGGAGAGGGAAGAATCTAGTTGCAGATGAGCCATTGCTCATCTTTCTCTTAACTGCACATCTTACAGCTTATGTGCCTTCAATCTTCAATATTCTGAATGGAGGAAACAGCTGGATCATGAACTTAAATGTCCCATTTACATAGGTGTTGTTTTTGGTAGCTCAGTAACTAGCTACCTCAGTTGCCAACAGCACAATACAAGTAGATAGTCCTTCTTTCCTATAGTAAAATGCAGCAGTCCATTTTTCACCCTCCTTTTTGTTTTGTGGAGAGGGAAGGATTTGTGACCTCTGCATGTTTCAATGAATCTAGCTCTATGTGTAATCTAGTAGAGCTGTCAAAGTCCATTACGGGAAGAATCTACCATGTATTTCTTCATTTACTTGTTTTCCACTAGAGGTACAAAGACTAATGCTGTCACAATATGGATACAGGAAGCGTGCAAAGCTGTTTTCTAAACCCATTTGACTATATAATTTAACACTGCCTTTAAATTGTTTCAATAATACTTTCCACTGTTATGTGACAGGATGTTAACTGCATCCAGATTAAACATCACCACTGAACGAATGCTTTGAATGTATGAAATGGAATGGCAATGTATATATGCATTATTGAATAATAAAAATTTCCATCCAGAATGTCAGAGCACTAATTTAAGCTTACAACGTTCAAGAACATACTGAAAATGAAAACCGAAGAACAGCAACAATCCAAAAACAAAACCCTCCAATGAAAGGGGGGGGATTGAATCACAGTTTCAAAGTACCCTGTTTCCCCAAAAATAAGAGATCCCCTGATAAGTCCTATCAGGCTTCTAAGCACATGCACTAAAATAAGCCTCCCTCTGAAAATAAGCCCTCCCCCGAAAATATTTAAACACAGAGCTGGAAATCAGGTAAGATGGCAAGAGGAGCCCCATCTTGCTCCACACGCCCCAAAATAATAAGACCTCCCCAAAAATAAGGCCAAGCGCTTATTTCGGAGTTCAAAAAAATATAAGATAGGGTCTTATTTTGGGGGAAACATGGTATATATACATTATTATCATCAGGAAGTACAAAATTTCAAACATCGAGAGTTTCTGTTCAAGAAACCATTTGTAATACATTAGGAACTAGTTTAAAAAATGGTGATATATATAATATTTAAAATTCGAGATCTTGCAATTTCTTCTCTTTTCAATGCCCTAAATTCAAAGAACTATGATATTAATCCAAAAATTGCAGCGTTTTGCTAGAAAAAATCAGACAGCTAACAGCTGAAATTTATTTCTTGTGTTACAGTATTTTATATGTCCTGAAAAAAATGGGCAATATAAAACTGCAGAGTAATGTTTAAAAACATATGTAATTATTTTTCCATTTCACCAAGCGCTTTTAGACAAAAATGAATATCTAAATGGACATTGCCACTAGGGATGATAAAAATGCACTAATTTGATGACAGTCCCCTCAAGATAGTCTAGAAATATGTTAATTAATTAATACAACATGGAGTTGCGGCACCATCTCAGCAGGTCGCTGAAGCTGAACATGTCTAGATCGGAAGGTAAGCAGTGTGATGCTTGGTTAATAGTTGAATAGGGTTTGTCAGGAAAATTCTAGGGCAGGAGATTAAGCTGGTACATTGAAACAACATCCTAGCAAAAGGCAACTGCAAACTTCTTCCCTATTGTTGTCTCCAGAAAGGGTTCATGAAGTCATGAGAAAAGAGTTTGATTCAGAGATTCTACTTTTATCTTACTAAGAATTAGGTATATCTAGTCTAACAAAAAGAAGGATTAGGGGTGACATGATAGCAGTGTTTCAATATTTGAGGGGCTCCTACAAAGATGAGAGGGTAAAACTACTGGTATTTTTCAAAGCATCAAAAGGCAAGACAAGAAACAATAGTTGGAAACTAACCAAGGAGAGAAGCAACCTAGAACTAAGGAGAAATTTCCTGACGGTGAGAACAATTAACCAGTGGAATGGATTGCCTTCAGATGTTGTGGGTTCATCACTGGAGATTTATAAAAAGAGACTGGACAACCGCTTTTCTGAAATGGTATAGGGCAGGGGGTTGGAGTAGAAGACCTCTGAGGTTTCTTCCACCTCTATGATTCTATGTTCTGTGTTTTAGTAGGTAGCAGGACATAGGCAATTTTGGTTTCTACAGACTGCTTTGTTTAGTTCTTAAATGGAAAAATCATGTAGGAATTCCAGAGTTAGAACAGAATATTTTTTTTAAAAAAAAAGCAATCCTAGAAATAGGCAGTGGTGAAAAATTAATGCTACTAAGAAATCTGCATGGATGCTGCCTATTAGAAGCTCAGTTTGAACTGAAGTCATCTGTACCTTTAGTATGAATAATTAATATGAATTATTTCTAGAGTCAGTTCTTGAAGACATGCTGAAATAGATTTAAAAGGAATTTAATATAAGCATTCCAAGAAGAATCACAAATTCAGACCCCTGTCTTCTTCCCATATTTTTGAAGACTTCCAAGATAATTTTTTGAAGGACTATCTTTGTTTTTAAAAGTTGTAAATATACACAGTTCTTCAAACATATTATTGATGTTCTATTAATAAGATCTTTTAATAAGAACTTATTTCACCCACTTCACTGGAAACTAGGTTGAACATTGTCACCATCATCATTATTATTATTATTGGTTAATCTGTAGTGAGATTCACAGTCTTTGAGGCTGGTTAATAGCTCAGCAGCTCGAGTCCTAACCAAGGACCTAGGAATTGTTAAGGTATCGTCGGAGGATGTAAGCTGTTCCGAGTAAGGTGGTTTTTTGTAGAGTCAAAATGTTCAAGTCTGGTAAATTTAGAATTTCTAAGTAGCTGGATAGCCTTTTGGGTATTGCTCCAAGGGCTCCAATTACAATTGGAACAACACATGATTTCTTTTTCCATAGTCGCTCAACTTCAATTTGCAAGTCCCGGTACTTTGTGATTTTTTCTTGCTGCTTATCTTCAATCCGTGCATCACCAGGTATTGCAATGTCAATGAACCATACTTTTTTCTTTTCAACTACTTATTATGTCAGGTGTGTTGTGGACCAAGTGCCTGTCAGTCTGAATCCTAAAGTCCCACAAGATCTTGAATTTCTCATTCTCTAAAACTTTCTCAACCTGATGTTCCCAGTGGTTTTTGCTGTACTCAAATCCAAACTTCTGGCACAATTTCCAGTGAATGATCTTAGCAACACGGTCATGGCATTGTAGGTAGTCGGTTTGTGAAATTTTGCTGCACCCACTGATCAGGTGGTCATCTTTCTCATTACAGAGGCGGCATTTGCTGTTGGTGGTAACATGTTGAATTTTTGCCTTCATGCAGTTTGTGGCTAGAGCTTGTTCTTGAGCTGCCAAAATAAAGCTTTCTGTTTCTTTTTTCAGTACTCCTGATCTTAACCAGTTCCAAGTTAGTTTCCGGTCACCTTTGCCTTCAATACTTTTCAAGTATTGGGCATGCAGAGCTTTGCTTTTCCAATTTTCAGCTCGCTGCTCAATTACTTGTTTCTTATATTCTGCTTTTGTTTTACTTGTCTTTAAAAGGCCTCCTTTATTTACTTCCTTAATCATTGGTTCTTCACTTTTCTGGATGTAATCATTCAAGCTGCATTTTTCTTCTTCCACAGTCTGCTTTACTTGTAGGAATCCTCGACCACCCTCTGCTCTTGGTAAATATAATCGGTCAACATCACTTTTAGGGTGCAAGGCATGATTCATTGTCATAAGCTTCCTTGTTTTTCTGTCCAAATTGTCTAACTCCATCTGGGTCCAGTCAATTATTCCTGCAGAGTATCTAATCACAGTTATAGCCCAAGTATTTATGGCTTTTATGATGTTTCCTCCGCTCAATTTGGACATTAATATCTTACAAATTCGCCGAATGTACTTGGCTGAAGTTATTTCCTTGACTTTATTATGCATTAAGTCAGAGGCCTCTAAAATCCCCAAGTACTTGTAGCCTTCTTCTGATTTTACTGCCTTTATCGTTTCTTCATTCTCTAGTTCTATTCCATCCTCTTCTATGATCTTACCTGCTTTGGTTGCTATTGTTGCACATTTGTCAATTCCAAACTGCCTATCAATGTCTTGGCTAAATTCTTTGTGTGTTCAATTAATATTGATGATGATGATGATGATGATGATGATTGGCAATATATTTTTTCATACAAATAGCTCTCCCATTGATAATTCAGGTATATCAAATCTTGGTTTGTCTTCTGATATCAGGTGAGTGCTAATGGTGAATTGTTGTCTAAAGAATAGAAAAACACATTGCGGCTGAAAAAGGTACTCAGATGCAGGATTTGGGTTGCTGAAATCTCCCTGGAATAAGGGGTGATCTCAAGATTACCCATATGTATTCTGGACAGTTATTGTTTGTGTGTGTGTGTGTGCTTCAAACCTGGACTATCAAGAAAGAGGAGATATGGGAAGAACCAGCAACAGAGCTTCTTTCTATAATAGACTTTTAACTGATTAACATTCAGAGCAATTCTATTTTTATTATATTAAGTAAGGAACATTTGTACATTTAAGACCCACACTGTCTTTTCTGGGTAGTTTACAAACATTTTTATAAAACCATCTGTTAGACAGCCAGGAGCCACATGTGACTTCCTATTTTTTTATCTACATCCTTGGTGCTCCTTCAGTTGATCATGATGATTCTTCACCCACTCACTCCAAAATAAAACATTAAAGTTGATAGTTTTGTAATTAGGAAAGATAATTGAGGGAAATCAAGTCTGTGGTTGCTTTTGAACAATACATTTTACTTTCATCCCGCCAGCTTTCTGCTTTGACTACTTTTGGCTTTCCTCGCCACCTGCCACATTCCATTAGCATGAAATCCTCAGACATTCCATGATTTTAAAGGAAGCAAAAGGCTGCATTTATTTAGTTACAGCAGGAGTATGATTACCAGGGTTGCACAAAGCACCCTGGGAGAGGTCTGTTTGCAACCCAGAGGTGTGGAAATGAAGCCCTCTCTTTGAATCATAAAAGCAGCCACATCTTTTGCAAGGCTAATCCAGCTGTTCTTACAAAGTTGTTTCTGGTTGTTTTCACCAGGGTGAAACTCATTATTTTTTTTAGCCATAACAAGCCACTTCACTGTATTGAGAAGTAAGAAGGGTGGAGACTTCTGTGATTTCAGGACTATCTTTTCTCAAAGACATGTAACTGTATATTTGTGTCCTTTTTGTCTGGAGTCCTGATGACTGCCTGGACAAGTCCGTGCAGTTTTCTTGTCAAGACTTCAGAAATGGTTTACATTTCCCTCTTTCTTAGGGCAGAGAGAGAGAGAGAAAAAGAGGGAAAAATAGACAGACTGACCAATTGACCAGCCTTCTGTCCTGATGCTTTAATAACTATACCAAACTGGATCTCTTCTATGGCTATAACCAGTAGTGGGATTCAACCAGTTCGCACCACTTCGGGAAAACCAGTTGTTAACTTTCTGAGCAGTTTGGCAAACTGGTTGTTAGAAGAAATCATTAGGGCAGAGAACTGGTTGTTAAATTACTTGAATCCCACCACTGGCTATAACTACTGGAAAAATGCCAGGCTGCAAAATTATTGGCATGCAAACATTTCACTTCTGTTGCTGATAAGATGCTTTTAAATGCAACAGAGGAGTGACGCCTTGGCAGCTTGAGTTACCTAACGCAATAAGTTACATTAGGAAGAGAAGAGAGCTAGAAAATCCATTACATTGTCTTCTTGTGGGCAGGAGGACGTGATGGGATTCTTATTGTTTCAAGATTTGTGGTAGCTTAACAGGAAGCACTGATTAAATGTTGGCTTGTTGCATTTTCTTTCAACAGCTAAATGGAGAGCATTGACTGGTCATGATGTTGGCTGCTTGACCTCTGAGTTTCAGAGTGAGGAGAGTGATGACAATAAGGGTGGAAGGGAAATTTAAATTGGTATGACATGAAAGATCCCTTAAAATCAAGTTACTATTTTTTAACCATTCCAATAAGATGCTAGGATGTATAAGACTAAATTGAAATATATAACCACCAATTAAGCAAGTATGAACATTTTGGTTTAAATAGCGTTTTGATAGAGAAAAATAGTAAAGAAGGGAAAATGAATGAGGACCATTATGAGTGATACTGTGATACTCTAAATCTTGTCCCAAAAGTGCTATTTCAAAAAGCAACTGGATTTTGTTTTTGCTTGAAGACATTTCGCTTCTCCTCCAAGAAGTCTTCAAGGAAAAAGAAAGGAAGTCCAGTTGCCTTTTGAATAAGCACCTTTGGGACAACCATGACCCAGATGACTGAGAATCTCCATAGACATTTACTCCAAATCTTTTTAGATTACACCTGCATTCATGCTGGCCAGATGGCAAAACAGTGGAGGACAGATTCCTAAGCAATATCTACAGGAGCTTTTCTCGTGGCCACCTTCAATGTTTATCTCACAAACTTATATTCTGAAATCACAAATACAGATAGACCTCAACTTATAACCATTCATTTAGTGACTGTTCAAAGTTACGACAGCCCTAAAAAAATGACTTATGACCATTTTTCACACTTATGCCCAGTGCAGATCCCCATGTTCGTATGATCATAATTCCGACACTTGGCAACTGGTTCATATTTATGACAGTTGCAATGTCCTAGAGTCATGTGATACCCTTTAATGACCTTCTGACCAGCAAAGTCAAAGGAGAAACCAGGTACACTTAACAATCGGGTTATTAATTTAACAATTGCAATGATTGACTTAACAATTGTGGTAAAAAAGGTCATAAAATGGGGCAAAATTCACTTAACTGTCTTGCTCAGCAAGAGAAAATTTGGGCTCAATTATGGTTGTAAGTTGAGGACTGCTTATAGTCACAAACCAAGAGGATAGTAACAAATAAGAAAAAAATTAAAAAATAAAAATAAGCATTTATCACAGTAGTAGTCAACCTGGTCCATACCACCCACTAGTGGGTGCTCCAGCTTTCATGGTGAGCGGTAGGGGTTTTGTCCAATACTGAAGCACTTTCCTTTTTTTTTTATTTAATTGACTTTTTTTAAAAAAAATCATAGCATTATTTAAAAACATTTTCATTAGGTTTTCATAAAATTCCCCGTGACAATTTAAATTTCTGAAAATATACTATTTGTATCACCCGCGCATAAGTTTAGTTCACATTACGTAAGTGAAACTAAATGGCGCTATAGTGCGACTGCAATCAAAAGAGCCTCGTCCCTACTTTATAAATCACCATTACTGTGGAACCAGTGGGTGGTTAGGAAATTTTACTGCTAACAGCGATACAAAAGTGGGCAGTAGGTATAAAAAGGTTGACTACCACTGATCTATCACATCAAAGAGAAACCCAGCACTTTTGCTAGTGGGTAAATGGTTCTTTTCTCTTTCTCCCCCCCCCCCCCTTTCCTTCTTTATAGTATTAATTAAAAAACAGTCCGGTACACCACCACCACTACAGAGACCCCTGAAATACGCACCAACTCCACTCCTTAATGACAGGCATTTCAGCCGTTTATAAATAATAACGGATGGAAATCATTTTGGTGTCAGAAAAAGTACAGAATAAGCAATTTATCAACATGAATTATCTAGTGCAGCAGCCAATAATAATTTTTAAAGGGGGGGGAAATCAAGCCATTTCAAAGAAAATTAACATCTCTGTGTTGGGGGCTATTGATTCCCTGCAAGAACATAACCCAGGATCAATTATCATTACTCTGTACTGACTTTCAGTTCATAATTCTTCATGGCCTAATACAAATTCCTATAAAATATTAGCCTTTAGAGCCAATTCCAAAGTTTTCCCTTCGGAACCAGAAACAGACCGTCTTGACCTAGCCTTATCTATCAAATCCCATGCCTTCTGTCCATAGATATAACATAACTGAAGTTCCTAAACTCAGTCTGCTTTGCCGCTACCCCAGCTTTACAACTGTGAGTTTCCTCAGAACACTCCTCAATCATAAAATGCTGTAGAGGTCATCCAAGTAAATGTGACCATTTCTGGCTGTTTTTCTTTAGCAGTATTTCCAGCACAAGATCAGTTGGCTTTCCCGAAAAGCCCTTCCCATTCTATTTTTCAATTTTGTTTTCTTTTTTAAAAAGGTTTCTTTTAATTTTAAATATTTCAAAAGGGAGCTGGCCTGTGGAGAACCAAACTTTAGTCTTTGGAATTATAGATATTTTCAAAATGCCCTTGGTATATTTATATAATGCCCTTGGTCCTTTCAGAAAATAAAGCTGTTACTTGTCTTCAAGTATCTAGGCCAGTGATGGTGAACCTTCTGGATTCGGCATGTTGAAAATTCAGAAAATGTCTACCTTAATTCTGCTCGGAGGACACCCAAATACACGACCTTTGGACAAAAGATGCGATCCTACACTCTCTTCTGACTGCTCTTCTCTGGACACTCTGGAAATCAGGCAAGAGGGCCCTGCACTTGAGGGACCTCTGGAGCCTCAGGAAAGTTGCACAAGAATGCTCACTCAATTTTCAGACACCTCGGAGGCAGAGGTGGGTTCTAAATTTTTTTACTACCGGTTCTGTGGGCGTGGCTTATTTTGTGGGCGAGGGTTGATGGTCATGTGACAGTTCTTTAGGATATAGCAGAGTACTGGTATACCAGGCTTTTAACTGCTTGCAGAGTTGTACCGGTCTACCCATTTATTTTTGCAGGCACCGGTCTACCACCAAACTGATCAGCTGTAGGGCGGTCCTTTGAAGCCCAGCGGCAAGAGTTTAAACAGTTTTTCCTTATAGCACATCAGCTGGGACTCAGAAGGCAGCAATAGATTGTGGGTGGGGCTAAATAAAAGGGTTTATTTAAATAAAAGGGACTAAATAAAATAAGAATAATGCGAGGAGGTGGGGCGCAGAACCGGTTCTGTGACATCATATCGTCACCGCTACTAGCTCGGTGGAACTGGGCAGAAGCAACCCACCACTGCTCGGAGGTTGTGTGAGAGCAAGACTTTCACACAACCTGTGTCAGTGTCAGTGTGTCAGCAAAACTGGCATGGCATATTACCTGTGACATACATGTCGTAGGTTCACTATCACCATTCTAGGCTATTCTCATAGACTCCCAAACCTGCAGTTCCACAACATGCATTTCATTTACATGCTGTACTTACTAATCATCAGGCAGGAAATTAAGAGGCACAAACACAGGGCTTTTGTAGTGGTTAGAAAAATACATTTTTCAACAAGCACGGCTTTTCTCTTTCTGGCAACTGCACCTGCCAAAACCTCTTTTTCCATAGTTACAGAAAAGGGGCAGGAACCCCATTAGATTGTTGTTTGCATCTGATCACTCCATGCAGGCTTATTATTTAAATTGCACATTTAATTTGCTCAGACTTATGTTTAGTGAAGCAGAATGGAAACAGCAGTAGTATTAACAGCCTTTCTATTATAAAGCACTCCAGATGGTTGAGATCTGGGTATCTATCAGTCAGTCAACTGGCAACTGCTGGAGAGGCAGAAAGGTACCTCCTAGAGAACACCAAAGGATAAAAGAGATAGCTTTAATTAATATATAGAATTGTTTTAAACATTTGGAAAATGAGGTAGAAAGAGAGGGTCATTGTATTCAGACAAAAGATAACTACCTATTCATCTTGGTTACCTCAACAAATTCCCATGATAATCCACAAAAAGGGGAAAGGAAGTGATTGAATTATATGGAAGATGATGACTTCCAGGATCCTTCTATAAAGTGGGTAGAGAAATTGTACAATAAAATCATTGTTTGTCTGGAAGCAGCCGTTGCCTACTTCATGAATTGTATGTAGGCACATTTTCTCCCAAAAAAACAGAATGTATTTGTTAAATTTTATGCATACTATAATAATAGCAATAGCACTTAGACTTCACAGTGCTTTACAGCCCTCTCTAAGCAGTTTACAGAGTTAGCATATTGCCCCCAACAATCTGCTTCTTCACTTTACCAACCTCGGAGGGATGGAAGGTTGAGTCAACCTTGAGCTGGTCAGAATCGAACCAGCTCATGAACTGCTGGCAGTCGGCAGAAGTAGGCTGCAGCACTGCATTCTGCACCACCACGGCTCTTTAATTATTAGTTGTTGAAGATCTATCTTTACAGTTGCTGAATCTCACTGACTTGATGGCATTTAATCATCCAATAATAAATTATTAAGGGACATTTTTTGATACCTGTGAGGACTTAGCTCTTTAAACTAGACTCTAGTTCTGGCAAAGGTGGCAGGAAAGAGAAGAAGAGGACAACCAGCTGCAAGGTGGGTGGACTCAGTTACACATGCAATGAGTGCACTGTTGGAAGACCTGATAGACCAGTTAGGGACAATCCATCATGGAGAAAATCTTTGTGGTCATTAAGAGTCAACACCAGCATGATGCTATATAATCAATCATAATCAAAAGGTTTTAAAAGATCCAGCATTCAAAATATATATCATAGTTATGAGGAAACAACTTGACTACGGCCCCATCTTTTTGGCTTAACCCTTAATCAGAAATGTAACTGAAACTTTCTTGATGTGACATAAACAATTGTTTGTTTTTTTCTGATACACAGAAGTATTGACTTGGCACAGGAAGTAAACCAGTAGGGAAGGTGAAGTGTGATAGCCTGAAACACTGGATGTTAATTTATTAGGTGAAAATTATTTCTAAAATCCAGAATGTACTACTACTTTAAATCCAACCTCATGAAGCAGAAAAACAATTATCCAAATTTCAAGGTTACTCCAGACTACAGGTCCTTCTACACATTATGCAGTATTTCATATGACTTGTTGTTGTTGGCTGCGAAGTTGTGTCCAACCCATCACAACCCCATGGACAATGTTCCTCCAGGCCTTCCTGTCCTCTACCATCCTCTGGAGTCCATTTAAATTCATGCCTACTGCTTCAGTGACACCATCCAGCTACCTCGTTCTCTGTCGTCCCCTTCTTCTTTTGTCCTCAATCTTTCCCAGCATTAGGCTCTTCTCCAGTGAATCCTTCCTTCTCATTAGATAGCCAAAATATTTGAGTTTCATCTTCAGGATCTGGCCTTCTAAAGAGCAGTCAGGGTTGAACTCCTCTAGGACTGACCAGTTTGATTGCCTTGCAGTCCAAGAAACTCGCAGGAGTCTTTTCCAGTACCATAATTCAAAGGCCTCAATTCTTTTGCACTCAGCCTTTCTTATGGTCAAACTTTCACAGCCATACAGGGAAAACATAGCCCTGACTACACACTTTTGTTGGCAGGGTGGTGTCTCTGCTTTTTAATATGCTGTCTAGATCTGCCATAGCTTTCCACCCTAGGAGCTAAGCGTATATGACTACATATTTGCAATTTGAAGCCAAATAAAATGGGGTTCTATCTTCTTACTCTACTTTGAGATCCTCTGCTATGGAAACAGAACTTCTCCCATCAAGAGTTACAATAACACTTTTAGCAAAACTGTCAAGATTTTCTAGTTGCTAATGTTAGAGGGAAAACTAGAAAAAACTGGATATATGTACCCTGAGAACAAATTTCTCAAAGTTTTTGACCAACCCCATAGTCCTTTATTATACAGGCTACTAGCTATTGTAATGATTCAAAAGGGATTGTTTTCCATAGTGCTTTGTGTAAAATGTTTCAGCAGTCTGTGGTGCCCAGGGAGTCACTCTCTGAGTCCTGATTAACTCACAGTGAAACAAGTGTCAGAAGTGACAATGTTACCTATTACAATGCCTCTACTTGATAAATCTGCCTTGTGTTTTGGCCCTGCTTTGATTTACTGGCATTTCTGGATGCCAGTAAAATCTCTCTACAGTTAGAGGACTGAAGCCAGATAAATTTGAGGGCGTTCTTTATTCATGCATCTGTTCAGAAAACTAAAGGGTATTCTTCCATGCATTTGGACCTATGCAAAAGGAGAGGGAAAAAAACTACATTCAGGATTTGTTCTTAGTCACACAAAATACAGTTCTAAGGATTCTATTTTTGCCTACATGCATGCCAAACCCTATTATTAAGTCGGGTTTTGCTAATTAAAAATAATTCATTATACTCATAATAGTATGTTGGGGGGGGGGTATTGGCAGTCTTCCAGAAATCATTAGATCTTAGTTCTCATCAACCCCAGGCAATTTTGAGATGTAGGAATTTATAACAGCGACTGACTCCTTCTCACCATTATTTAGAATAATGCAGCATAATTTGCATGGGACTGCTTTCGGAGACAATTTGGAAACTACGGTGGGTCCAGATGTTGTGGTACATGTATGAATGGGCATAATCAAAATCCTGGCAATTATCTATAAAGCCTTACTTGGTTAGGAGTCTGAATACTTACAGGATTGTCAGGAATGTTAGACTATAGCCCTTCTGGAAATTACTAAGGACACATTTGGTACTGTTATTTTGATTCCTACCCTAACTAAAAGCTGTCCTTGAAAAATATTACAACTGGGCCTCTCCCCACAAATTGTTTTTGTCGTTTTTGATCTATAAGTAATACATTTTAATAGAACTCCCAAAGCACATTGCATTGGTTTATATTTTCAAAAACTTGAAAGATTTATTTTTCAGCATAAATGGATAAAATTTGATCTGTAGATGTCTTTTCTTTGGCAAATGAAATCTTAGAAAAAGAGACTGGTAGCCTCAAATTTATAGTCTCTCCCAGATGGCCATTGGCTCTTAGAGAAGCACAAACCCAGCCTAATTAATCTTCTATCCTCAAGAGCTAAGTATTACGTTAAAAGAAAAAAAGAAGAAATCCCTTGATTTAGTTTGAATAGATGATCTCAAATTCTAACTATGAGAGATGGAGGAGAAAAATTGTTCTGCTAACATGTGGTTATTATTTCTTCAATTTAGACTCTGGCTGGATTAAAATTTTTAAAAGGTAAGACAAATACCCATCCTCACTAAAAAGACAAAAAAAGAAAGAAAGAAAAGGAAATACCATCAGCTGGAAGGCAAAGACGTAATGAAAGACAAATCTATCTCAGCCACTACTCTGCTCTCCAAAGTCACATTATCTTCATCACCCAAGAAGGTCCATCTATAAGTCCATGCATAGTTCAAAATGATTAAGAAAAACATAGCACCAGTCTGGTATTCAGATTTAAACAGAAGCCTGAAAGAAGTGCATTGCTTTAGTTAATTCTTTTGAGAGGGAGGGAGGGAGGGAGGGAGGGAGGGAGAGAAAGAGAGAGAGAGAGAGAGAGAGAGAGAGAGAGAGAGAGAGAGAGAGAGAGAGAGAGAGAGAGAGAGAGAGAGAGAGAGAGAGAGAGAGAGAGGCCCTCCATCTTGAATACCTCCAGGAGGCCAGGATTTTTAAAAGACAGAACTTTAAATCCAGAACACTCTAGACAAGGGCAATGGTTCTTATTTGGTTTTTTTAAAAAAAAAATGATTAAAATCACCTTATTTTAAAAAAGTTCTCTGAAGTATTTTGGATGGCTTAGAAGAGATGGTGGGCTGTTAGTCATCTGTCTACTTATATTGTAACCAACTGCTTTTCAGAGTAGTTTAAAGTACCAGTTGGAAAATCAGTACCAGTGATATAGACATAATATTTCCTCTAATGCAATCCTTAGGCAAACAAAGAGTTTTTCATTACAATTCATTTTAACATTTTGACTGATTAAGGCATGAATAATTACTCTAAGCTGTTCGTGTCTCTGAATTTATGCTAGCTGCCCCTCCTTAGCTCCTTCAAAGAACTGTAATTTGGTTTCAAGCTTCTCCCCAACTTTTTTTCTGCTGAATCTATAATCTGAGAGTAAGCCCATTTGCACCCTTGTTTTTCTTCTTGTTTAACCCAAAGGCAATAATTATCCAGTCCAAGATTTTTTGTCCTAAGGAACTGTAGTAAAAGGATCTGGAATTATTCTGTCCTCAGTTATTAGCCTCAGAAATCAGAAATCTGATTATGATATGCACCATGGGTGGTCATGCCCATGGGAAGACCTCACTGCGGATGCCCTTCCTGTTGCTACAACAGTATTAGGTTTGGCTCATCTTGTCTAAGAAGACTCCAACATACACTTCCCATCTGAGAAGGAGTGGAGATAAAGTTTCTCTCCTTGAAAACTGGATCAAGGCTTTCTTCATCGTAATAGATATCTTGTATCCTTAAAGAAGGGAGGATAAAGAATGTATAATAGTTACCAATACACTTTAGCCTTGAGAGATTAAACAGTGGGATAAATCCAACAGAATGAAGCTAAATTGCATTAACTGTTTCTGAGCAGGAAAATCACAGGCATAAGTGTAGGACTGAGTCCAACTGAATGTTAGATGAACACGAGCAAGCACTGTGAGGCAGCTACTAAAACAGCCAATGCAAAATTAGGCTTAATTCAAAATACTATTGTGTCCTCTTCTACTTAGAATGCGGTATCCAATTCTAGGCCACAACTTTAAAAGAACCATAGAACACATTCAGAGGATTGTTTCCAAGAAGAGGAAAACACAGAAACCAAGCTCTACAAAGAATGATTGAAAGCCCTCAATATGCCTTGTTTACAAAAGAGAGAATGGATTGGAGCAATCTACCAATATCTAAAAGTTATCATGACTAAGAGAGGGTGGATGGGAGAGAGTCAGTTTGGTGCAGTGATCCAGGATATTAAATTAGAAGCCAAGAGACTCTGAATATTAATTTCATCCTTAGGCACAAAGCAAGCTAGAGACCTTGGGACAATCACTCTCAGCCCTGGCAATCAGACAAAACATTTCCATAATCTTGGCAAGAAAACTGCAGGGATTTGACCAGGCACTCACCATGAGTTAAAACTGATTTGAAGTCCACTCATAAGAGAAGATGGACCAATGCAAGGAAGTACAAAGCAAGAACCAGTGGGTTGAAATTAAAACCATGGAGATTCGAGCTGAATATTAGTAAAAACTATTAAACAATGGGGTAATTTACCCAAAATCTTGCTGGAGTTCCTCAAATAGGGGGTGGATGATCAGTTGAGATGGTTTAATGGATTTCTGCACTGAGCAGAGAGTTAAAATAGATGATTTATATTCTTATAGGTCTAAAACATGTGCAGCCTAGTAGATTCTGCATCAAAGACATGGAGTTTTAAACTCTCAAATAGGCAAAAAGAGAAGGCAAATCAGAGCAGCCTGATATGAGAAATGAAGATTATCTGCCTCCTATGTTTTGTTTGATGTTAGATTATATTTTTGCAAACAGGGAGAAAAGTCAGATAAAGCTGAATTTCCTGTGGGAACTCACCAAAAGTATATTCTAATTAGAAAACATGATAAACAAATAAAGAAGTGGAAGAAGCAAGAGAAAATATAAATATCCTTCAGTCTTTGATTTCACTCTTTTATGAGATTAGCTTTACAAAGTATTATGCTTGCAAGTTGGTCTCTCTGAATCCTTCCCTATTTAGTTCAATGTAACGGAGTTCAAGAACAACTTGGCCACAAAGGCAAAAAATAAAATATTAACACTAAATTCAAATGCATCATTGAAATCAAGAGTTCAGAGGAATAAAAATATCCAGCGCTAAGCTTTATATTTTTATACCAATGCACAGAAAATTTAGTTAACATACGATTCTCCAGAACACCCCATATCCGAGCACTGGATGAATTCACTTCTACTTACTTCAGTAAAGCATCTATGTCAGGGATCCTCCGAGGAATAAAAAGTCCAGAGTAATTGCAATGTAATCCTCTGTGGGAAAAGGCATTTCATAAGTTTGAATCACTTCTAAAATGACCTTTTTACACATGGCCACACGCCCTAACTGATTTCAGCATGGAAAATGTTGAGATAGCCTAGTTGTAATCTCTCAGATCTTTCTGTTCATATTTAGGAAAGGAAAGGAAGGAAAGGTTATGGCTTTTATTCTGCTAGTCCATTGTTGACTCTAGGTTCCAGCCAACAAACCCAGCATCTAAACTCTGAAAACCATCATGTTAATTATAATCAAAATAATTAAGAATAGCTAGAGTCCAAAAAGAAGAAACAAAACATATTAAGTAAACTACCTATGAGAATAAGAATCTGCTCTCTGAGTCTTTTTATCCTCCTGATGGGGGAAAGAAACATATGAAAAGGATCCTTTTTGTGTGAACAGGAATCTTTCAATTGTCTTCATATCTCAGTTGGCTTTGGCCTATCAATTTCAAAAACAGGAACAATTGTCAAGTTCTTGAAGTTCTTGATGTGCTTGAATTGCTAATATACACTGCTACTGTGACTGAATGAGCTACTTCTAGATGGTCTAATCATTTCAGTTCCATGGGAGAAGAGGTTTCTTTTTTAGACTTACTATTGATTCTGTCTTCAGTTCACTACACACCTGTGTAACTTACCTATTTGAAATTACTTCTTTTAATAGTCTGAAATTCATATATGCTGCAATGGTGGTATTATTATTTTTTTACTACTGGTTTTGTGGGTGTGGCTTGGTGGGCATGGCATGGTTTGGTGGCCATGGCTTGATCAGCATGGCAGGGCAAGGATACTGTAAAATCTTCATTCCCTCCCCACTCCTGGGGAAGGATACTGTAAAATCCCCATTTCCTCCAGATCAGCTGGGACTTAGGAGGCAGAGAATAGATGGAGGCGGGGCCAGTCAGAGGTGGTATTTAACAAACTACTCAAAATTTCCGGTACCGGTTCTCCAGAACCTGCTGAATACCACCTGCTGAATACCACCTCTGATATGCTGTCACTTTTAGATGCCTTCATGGTCTATTGACTGAAGTCCAAAGATTTCTGGTATCCTATTTCAGGCTGAACGTGCACACATATTGGTAGTGAGAAGTTTTCTTTTAAGGGTGCTAGCAAACAGAAGCAGACATATGTACATAAATGTTAAATTGGAGGGGGGGAACAGTCCTGCCTAAGAATCCAAGTTCGGATAAGCATAGTCTACAGCAGTGTTTCTCAACCTTAGCAACTTTAAAATGTGTGAAATTCAGTCCCCAGAGTTCCCCAGCTAGCATGTTGTCCACATATCTTAACATTGCCACAGTTCAGAGGCAATCTAATGGTTCTGGCATCATAGAAAGATAGTCATGCAATCTGGAGTCAAAGGTCCAAGGTTTAGAAGGAAATTGGATTCAGAGACATGAGTGCACATTGCCAGGGTTAGAGTGTTTGTACCCAACAGAGGCTGCACAGATGAGATAAGATCCAATGAAGTTGCTGCCACTTTTGATTGGTATATTTCATTTAAGATTCCAACAGCTGCAGCAATATTTGGATTTGCTACTATGACTACATAATAAAGTTCCCCAGCTGCATTCCTGTTTTGATTATTGTTTGGTAGAAGAACATCATTTTTATCCTGTTGTAGAAAATTTACAGTAGATACTATCTTCCTGGTTTCTATTTATCTTTGATATTTCCAAAAGACCGTTATTTTTTGCTTCTTATTAGGAAGATAATAAATATTCCTCTTTCTTACTTATTTAAAAATCAAAGTAAGGGGTGATATCTTCTAGTTGTTTCACCTTTGGTTTAGGTGCCTCGCAACCTTTTATTTTCTTTCTCCTGATAGCATGTAATCAAATCATCTGCATAAATCAGGATGAACATTAGTCTATCACACTCGGCATTCCTTCAAAATCTTGCAACATGGAGAATATTTATGTTACTGTTCCTTTGGCAATATAAAAGAATGTTTCAGGTAGCATTCTTGTACTAATTTTTGTTTTGTTCATTAAGCTCCATTTCTCCATCACATTATTTTACCAGTTCTGACTTGGTCCAAGTTTACAATGAAATCTTCTATGAGCTGTTGCAGTCCTAACTCTATGTTTGGTCCAAAAGCTGGCAATTAATTTACGATGTATTTGATTCTAATTGAAGTATGACATGTTGTGGATCTTGATAGCCCCTCTAGTGACATCCAGAATTGTACACTCTTTACAGCTTTGTGTACAGGCAGTTGTTAAGTGAGTTTTGCCCTGTTTTATAGCCTTTCTTGCCACAGGAGCTAAGTGAAACACTGAAATTGTTAAGTTAGTAGAATGCCTATTAAGTGAATCTGGCTTCCCCATTGACTTTGCTTGTCAGAAGTTCACAAAAAGTGATCACCTAATCACGAGACATTGCAACAGTCAAAAATATGTGCCAGTTGCCAAGCATCTGAATTTTGATCATTGACTGGAAAGATGCTGTAATGGTCGTAAGTGTGAAAAACAATAATGTCATTCTTTTTCAGTGCTGTTACAATTTCAAATGGTCACCATAGGACAGTCGAGGATTGTCTATGTATATATCCAACATACAGCCCTTTTCTGTAGTACAATTCAAATAAGTTTCTTTTATCTTTGAGATATTCTCGATGAAATATTGTTCATGCTGAGTTTGTTCATCTCTCATAATTCACAACCACCACTTCTGAAGTTTTCGTTGGTAGACTATTCAGCGGATAAGTGGCAGTCAGGACTTTTTCTCCCCAGAACTTGCTTGATAATTCTGCATTAAGAAACATGCAGAACTTGTCACCTCCAGAAGAAGATACTTTTTTCTCTCCGCTGTTCTGGTCAGAAGGACATAGCAGTGTTTGTAGGGTTCAAACACCTCTTCCAAAAGCATCTTCCCACATCATTCATGACAGTGGTGAAATTCAATTTTTTTTACTACTGGTTCTGTGGGTGTGGCTTGGTGGGCATGGCTCGGTGAGCGTAGCAGGGGAAGGATACTGCAAAATCCCCATTCCCTCCCCACTTCTGGGGGAAAGATATTGCAAAATCTCCAATCCCATCCCACTCTGGGACCAGCCAGAGGTGGTATTTGCCAGTTCTCTGAACTACTCAGAATTTCCGCTACCAGTTCTCCAGAACCTGTCAAAACCTGCTGGATTTCACCCCTGATAGATGACATTCTTGCTTTATTATCTGAATGCAGATAATTTTCCAAGCTGATTACTGATTTTCACAAAATACTCCTTAACTTTTTTTTTCCAGCAAATGACTTTTCTGACTAATAATGTGATATAGGATAAATGTGGGGAAATCATCAATAAATGTCAAGAGTCATTTGTTCCTTCCTAAAGTTCTAATCTCCACATTCCAAAGATATTACTGTGAATCATCCTTGTATTTCTCTTTCGATATGCTGAAGAAAAGTTGGTCTGCATTTAGATTTTACATTATAAGGATCTTTCTTTAGGTCTCCTTGCTAAATCTTCCTGCCCTAGCTGAGATATTGCATTCAATTCTCTAGGAGCTGGCTTTCAAACAGTTATTACATGGGTATTGTTTTGCAGTTTTAGCCATTTCAAACACATAATCCATTTCAAATAGGCTCCTGTCCTTGAGAGTTCATTTTAAAAGACACTCTTCTCGATTTATCAAAACTGTGTTCCCCTTTAAACTGTACTGCACAGCTTCTTTCAGTGCTGTTAAGTTAGCATTTACTATTGGAATATATACAGTATTTTAAATAATCAGTTCAACTGCTTTCTCTTTTCCCTCTTTGCAATTCAATGTTGTAGTGCCTTTGCTTTTGGCAAGAAATTCATTTACTCATTTACCAGATATAGTAAATTGCAATTTTGCAATCCATGTCTAGTTCAATAAAAAAACAAACAAACACCTTTCTTAAAATTAATTAATGACACTGAAGTTGGTTTGGATTGCTTCATAATGCTTCTCAGGGTTAGCACCAAAGCCTATTCATATCAACAAAGTAAAAAAATTCCATTAACTTTATCACTCTGCTCCCTATATTCCAACATATGTTGTTCTTTGGCGGATCATCCTCTGTGGAATCTGGTTTGATTTTCTTCTATCAGTTGTAGGAGGCAAGTTTGTATCTTTTATTATTTATGGAGCACTCATAAGAGCTTTAGAATGTTCTGGGAGGCTCTTTAGCATTAAAGCAATTAAAACTGCTTCTGGTAGAGTCACTGAGCATCCAGCTGGTGTGATATCTCTAGCATCTCATTAGCATGCAAAGATAGGCTATCTTCTTCCAGCCTCTTATTAGAGAGACTCATAATAAGAAGCAATTTAGAAATGGTCGACTCATATAATTTATTAATCATTTCTTGTGTCTCCTATGCATTTTTCTTCTTTAAATGAAACAAAGTAGAATGGCTTCCGATCAGCATTGTTTTTCTATCAATGCTATCCCAAGCCTTTTGCTCCTCTTCTCGTTCTGCAGGTCACCGAGCTTGCAAGATGCTGCTAGTTTCTTGGCTTCTTATATACATTTTCATTTTAAAGAGACAGTCCAAATCCAAAATCTTTCTGTTACTCATTTTTCTAAGAACCCCATCTGAATACTCCTGCACTTTCTTTCACCACTGTTTAAAGTATGTACATCAGTGGTGTGTTGCTCCCAGTCCTGTCCAGTTCTTGAGAACTGGTAGTAAAAGCGGTAGGAGGCTCCGCCCACCCACCTGGATGTCATAAAGTATGATCTGCGCATGCGCAGAAGCGCACGCGCTCCAGTGGTGGGTTTCAAAAATTTTTACTACTGGTTCTGTGGGTGTGGCTTGGTGGGCATGGCATGGCTTGGTGGCCCTGGCTTGATTGGCATGGCAGGGGAAGGATACTGTAAAATCTTCATTCCCACCCCAATCCAGAGGAAGGTCCCCATTTCCCCTCAATCAGCTGGGACTTGGGAGGCAGAGAATAGATAGGGGTGGGGCCAGTCAGAATTTTTACTACTGGTTCTCCGAACTACTCAAAATTTCCGCTATCAGTTCTCCAGAACTGGTCAGAACCTGCTGAAACCCACCTCTGGTGTGCACCCATTGCGAATCAGTAGTAAATGTAAGTAGAACCCACGCCTGATGTAAATAATTCTGCACATGACTGCTTTGCAGGGAAGAGGTTGAAACAATCCTTGTTGAAATTTTCAAGAGAAGATCAAAAGATTTGGGTGAAGAATGCAACCCACTCACACTGACTTTCTCCAGAAACAGAAACTCTCAACTTTCTTACTCATGGTTGGGACAAAACCTCTTCTTATAGAAAGCAGTCTGTATGAAATAGTCCAGGAAAAGACTATGCACAAAGAAAGAGAAGAAATATGGAGTTCTTTGCTTGCTATCACTGGTCCTGATTCCTCTTAGTACTACACTGAGTAAAGATGCCAAGCATCGAAGCTTCCAAAGTTGCATTTCCAATAACTTGGTAAGATTACATAGCCTGGCCTTTCACACTCTCTGGTTCTTATGACAGAGGTGGTGAGAGTTGAAACTCTGTGTATTTGGAGGGCAGTAGTTGAATAAGTCTGGTGTAGATAGCAAGAGAAAAAAGTGCTCCTTCATATCCTGAGGTTTCAAGCATGGAAACTGGGTTGAAATCTATGCCAGCCAAACTACAATTATTTTTTTACTTTGCCATTTTTTTTTCAGTCTATCCATTGATTTCATTGTGCCATGTCACCTCCGCTGTAAGTGACAAGGTCATCTCTGGGTTACACAATGTGAGGGCTTGGAGTCCACTTGATTTTTATTTTGTGATGTGGGGTGGCTAAAGTCAAATGATTCAGGATCTTGTGTAACAGTACATAAGAAACCATAGGAACAAAAGTAACACAGTAAATTGGTTTATTTATTTAAACATTTCAATAATCAATTCCCATTCGCACATTCTTACATTACCTTTCCTCATCCAGGCTGATGGGACATTGGTTAAGGTTTGTGGAGAAGAAGACATACATGCAGCAGAAGGACAATCCAGATCAGGAGTCTTCCAGCAAACCTCATGATTCCATCCCTCTTTTCTGTTTGATAATGCTGTGTACCAGTGGTGGGTTTCAATTTTTTTTACTACCTGTTCTGTGGGTGTGGCTTGGTGGGCATGACATGGCTTGGTGGGTGTGGCATGGTTTGATGGACATGGCAGGGAAAGGATACTGTAAAATCTCCATTCATACCCCACTCCATGGGAAGGATACTGTAAAATCTCCATTCCCTCCCCTCTCCATGTGAAGGATACTGTAAAATCTCCATTCCCTCTCCACTCCAAGAGAAGGTTATTGCAAAATCCCCATTTCCTCCTGATCAGCTGGCACTTGGGAAACAGAAAATAGATGGGGCGGGCCAGTAAGAATTTTTACTACCAGTTCTCCGAACTACTCAAAATTTCTGCTACCGGTTCTCCAGAACTGGTCAGAACCTGTTGAAACCCACCTCTGGTGTGTACATACTCACAGTCTTGGCCTCTAAGTGAATCTTTTCTTCTTAGTGGAATTGACTATTAATCAGGTTGCCTTTCAATGCCCACTTTCTTGTCTAGCAGAATGTGATCTTATTTCCACTTGTCCACTCACCAAGATTTCTTCTCATTTGTCACTGGTTTAAAATGATTGGTCTTTTGTTGTCATAAACTAGTGTCTGCTTTCCCATGGTAATAAATTGTAACTCAAGTCATTTGTAACAATCTATATTCCCAAAATATCCATAAGTCAAAAGAGTTCAGAAGGAATTTATTGTAAACAATAAACTTATTTTGGACTATTAGAAAATATTATGAAATGATATGATTGAATGTTGCCTGAACAACGAGAGTCAAGATTTCAGATGTTCATTCTGATGAGTTAGAATGCCAACCACTTGCTTATAGGTTGTGTTTGTTTACTTCAATCCAGCAAGTTGTTCTGCATAGACTATAAAATCTGTCCCAAGCTTTCTTTGCATGCTAGAGTGTCCCACACATTCTTTTGAAGCTCTTAGGTGTCTTAGAAATTGTGACTATCTGGAATAATAATATTGATTATGCTACAGCTTTATTGAGAATAAGGTAGTAAATCAGCCAATCTTAGTTAGCTGAACCAGGATTCTAGCTAGCTTTTTGATATGCCAACTTAAAAGAATTCAGGAAAAAAGAGGGGAGAGGAGACACCATCAATGATGAAAGTAAAATCAATACTTTCACAACTGGCAGAGCTCCTTGATAACCTAAATGCCTTTATCCGAAGAGTAAATTTAGAGAAAAGGGCAGATGCAGCAACCAAGAAGAGCAAACAAGAGTGGGGGAAATAAAACTCATTTAGGAAAGGCACTCAGACCCAGGTTAGATTCCACATGAACGGGGAAAACTATTATTTTCAGAGCAGAAGATTTATCTATTTAATTTTGAAAACAATCAACGGCCAACAAAACTTTCTCAGCAAAGAAAAGACATTGGGTCCTGCTACAGTACATACTCATCTCTTTAGGTATTATCTTCCATCATAGGTGGAACCATAACTCCATGGAGAGACAAATGGGAAGGCCTTATCTGGCCTTGGTCTTGCCTTCTTTAATTCCCATGGATCCTGTTGCATTTAGAAGGTTCTGGTGAATGGAAGTCAATTGCCAGCATGCCTATTAGTAGCAAATTCACTGTTGTACTCTCCAAATCTCCAAAGATGAAGCTCTGAATCTTCCTCTGCATCTGCAAATCAGATCCCTTCTCTTCTTGAAGAAGGTTTCATCGAGATCTCCTCCAAATCACAGAGGGGGAGCCCCCACTTTACATAGTTTTATGGATAAGTAAAGGGGGTACAAAGGTATAGCTCATGACAGAAGATGGTGGGGCTTCATTGTACCTGCCATCTTTTATATATATACACACACACATACATACACACAAACACGCACACACATATCAAGAAATCAAACAATAATTTCTATCTCTTTTCTGTGGACATGAGGTTTCTATTTGCATGAGCAAACAATGTCCAATGGTCATGGAATCCTAGAGGTGAATGGATCTTAGAAGAAAACAGATGGTCCTTGACTTACAACTGGTCCCCAGGCTACTTGGATTTGAAGTTCCAATGGCCACCACCCTTCTGTAATCATGTGACAATATTTTGGGTGCTCAGGAACCAGCTTGAATTCATGGCTATTTGTGGCATCCTGCAGTGACATGACCATGATTTGCAATCCTTTTGCTAAGAACTGGTATTTACTTCCCATTTTCTCAAAAAAACAAAAACAAAACCCACCCCACCCATAGCTAACAATGGGTTCACTTAAAAACTGTAGCAAAAAGGTCATAAAATCAGGTAAGGTCATGGGATGGGGTCATGTGATGATTTGCTTAATGATCAGTATGACTTATGACCATAATTGCAGGCTCAATTGCAGAAGATGCTTGCTCATGTTGAGTTTTTCACTAATCCACTGGTAGCATGGTGAGAGAAAAACAGACACACATCGGTGTTTTGTTTTTCATTTTCAGCCTGAACTGGAAACTGACAAACACTTGTCAATTTCACTTCAGCCCTTTTGATCAATCCAGAGAGAACCACACTTTGCTTTATCAACTTGGTTTAAGAGGATACCAACAACCCCCAAAATGTGACTGAATTCTGGTTCAGGAGAACTGAGTGGCGCACATGTTCTGGGAGAGAAAGGGGGGGCGGGATATCCTCTCTTTTTTATAATTGTCAAGCAGAGGTTGAGAGTGTTTGCTTGTGTGTTGTACTCCTGAATGAGTATTTATTTATTTATTATTTATTTATTTATTTTTGTGATTTATATGCCACCATTCTCCCTGAGGACTCAGGGCGGCTTACATAAAACAGTCACCAATACAAATCACAATAAATATAATTAAAATAAGATTAAAATCCACAATAACAACCATTAAAATTACAAAAACTATACAACCCCACAATCAGAGAATTGTTGGAACAGCCATGTCTTCAGTCTGCGGTGAAAGGAGAGGAGGTCGGGGGCCATCCTGAGGTCGGTGGGCAAACTATGCCAGAGGGTCGGGGCTCCGACAGAGAAAGCCCTCCCCCTGAGAGCCGCCAGCCGACATTCTTTGGCTGACGGCCCCCGGAGGAGGCCCGCTCTGTGGGCGCACACCAGACAATGGGAGGAAGGCAAGAGGTGGTCCTGTACGTACCCCGGGCCTATGCCATGTAGGGCTTTATAGGTAAGCACCAGCACCTTGAAACGAACTCGGAGAACAACCGGTAGCCAGTGCAGCCCGCGCAGGAGAGGTGTAACACAGGAGTAACCAGGAGCCCCCGTAACTACCCACGCAGCTGCATTCTGAACTAACTGGAGTCTCCGGATGCATCCCAAAGGCAGCCCCATGTAGAGGGCATTACAGTAATCCAACCGAGAAGTAACAAGGGCATGAGTGACCATGGCGAGGGCAACTCGGTCTAAACCAAGACCCTAAACCAGTATGGGATTCAAGTAATTTAACAACCAGTTCTCTGCCCTAATGATTTCTTCCAATAACCAGCTTGCCAAACTGCTCACAAAGTTAACAACCGGTTCTCCCAAAGTGGTGCGAACTGGCTGAATCCCACCCCTGCCCTAAACTCACTTTCTCCTTCTAGCAACCCTCCCTTCTCTCTCTGAGCCTCCCCCAATATTTTGTCTCTGCCATTAACTGCTTGTAGGTCGTTTTATAAAGCTGATTTCAAAGAAAAAGGAAAGGGAACAAGAAAGGCCCAGTGTTCCATTCTAGTGCGTGGTTTAGAAAGCTCTCAGAAAGAAAAGGTTCATCTGTTTACTGATCCAGCAGCTCAGGATGGAGAGTAGTGACCAGTCACTAATGGGGCAGGACCATGCTTGCTACAACACACTTTAGCCAAGTGGAATGGAGGCAGTGCAATGAAGTTCAGCAGATGGATTATACAGCACTATCTGTGAATCCCAAAGGAAAATCCATTGGCAGTTTAAGGGTCATTCAACTGTGTTCTAGTCCATTATTTAAGAACCCATATTGTCTTGACATCTAGATGCTGAGACGTAGGTGCTAGAGCTAATTGGCGATGAATTAGTCAGGATTAGTTTTAATATCTAGCTTCAATATTTTTTGTGTTCAGCCTATTGGTTGGTTAGCCTTGGAGCAAAACAACATAGTGATAGCAACAATTAATGAACTTTCCAATTATTAGCATAAAAGACTGACATTATGAAGATCTCTCTTTCTGTATCTCTCTCTGTATCTCTCTCTCATCTTTCTCCCTTTCTTTCTCTCTCTCTCTCTCTCTCTCTGTATCTCTTTCTTTCTGTCATCTTTCTCTCTTATCTCTATCTCTCTCTGTATTTCTCCCTTTCTCTCCCTCTTCTCTTTCTTTCTCTCTCTCCCCTTTCTCTCCCCCCTTTCTCTTTGTCTGTCTCTCTCTTATTTCCCTCTCCCTCACTCCCCCCCCCCCTCTCCATAGATGCTTGCAAGCTTAGCATAAACAGGGTGAGCTTGGGCTGCTTGCTAGTTAATACACTCCATTATTTTGGTGCAATTGAGTTTGTCACATTCTCAATAGGATTTTGTGGCATATTCTTGTACTTTCTTCCCCATAATTCCTCACTCTACTTTTTCTATTTTTGAACTTGTTATTTATGTATTTACTTATTTAATAAAAAGCCCTTGTCCTTTGTAAGAATTTCTCCCTTTTATAGAGATTTTGGAATCAAGGTTTGAATAGCATCTCCTTAGGTGAATGTTTTCTTTTGTAAGGTCTTAACATATGTGGGGGCTTGTTGTTCCCTTCCCCAATTAAAGAAATTTATATAAAAATTGCCTTGCTATTAAGTTCATTTTCAGAAAAGGACAATTTTCTTCCAGTTAGTTTAATTAATGTCATCAAAAGAGAAGTTGGAAATGTCTGGTTTCTTTTTAGAAACCAGCTTATGAAGGCGCTGTTGCAGACGTTCTCCTTCAAATAGACTAAACACACTTTTTTGTAGCTTTCTGGTGCACCAACCATCTTAACAGAAATGGCTTTCCTTTATTTCCTTATCGCTGAAATAGTAATCTGCTGCTTGAAAAGCTTTTGGAGCGATGGCAGACTTTCAAAGGTCTTTTATATGGGTTTGAATTCTCCCCTTTTCACCAACAAAGGATGGGCGCTTCCAGCCCCTGTTCATCGACTCAGCAGCACACAGAGAGAAGAACAGAATCTAAATCTCAGTGAGAATTTGATTATTGTGTTTATAATGTTTATATCGCCTTTTCGCAGAACTATTCTAACTTTTGAAATGGATGTGTTCTGCTTTTACGCTCAGAATGAAATAAGACATGTACATCCCAAAGGTGGAAGATGAAATATTTTCCATTAAATACACAAAGAGATATCCAGTGTCCAATTTTATTTCTTCCCCCAGCGGAACTAGATTAATGTAAGTTTCTTTGGGTGGGTTGTTTGTTCAACTTAATCCACTTCATGGAAACCATACAAAGCAAATAGGAACTTAACATCAATTAACATATTCCGTGCTTTCATTTAGTTAGGGGGTACGTTAATTTCTCCTTCTATAAGCACTCAAGGCATCTTACAGCATTTATATTCTTCTCTGCTGAATTGTAGAGAATTTCCATTCCACTTGTGAGGAGAGGAGACAAATCACAACTAAGTTGTGAGTACTGGTATATGGCAAGACTAGGCAAACACTGCCCAATCTTTGCAATTCTTTGCCACATTGTCAGTTTTGTAAAGCCCAACCTGCTTTATGTCAGCCTGTTTTTTTTCAGAATCCTTGAACATTAATTAGAAAAAAAATGCAATCCCATTATCTGAAGAAAACAGACACATCCAAAAGATTCATTTTTTATCAGAAGGAGATTATATTTTGAAGAAAGTTTAACTCTTATCAAATGAAAACATGCCAACCAGTAAAGAAATTGGTGCTGAGGCTTTGGAACTACACATCCAATATAATTTATGTGTTGCTTTGCAAGAAATGTATATGAAGATTGGATATCCTATCCATATGTGAGTTTTATGGATTTGTGAACCATGTTCTTTTAAACTCATATCAAGTGAACGAATGAATATATACTGTTTTTGTTTTGATATGAAAGACATATCTACATTTACCATTTAAACTATTCCTATCCCGTGTTCATACCAACTGGAACAATAAGTCAGATTTGGAAAAATCCGATCTGGACTGAAACATTATAGCAAGCTTAAAATGTATTCAATCCATACCGCAGGTTACTTCATCCTCCTATTAGACAATTACCCTGCTGTACACTTGCTCACCCATGCACAAGTTAAGTCTCTATATACAAGATTGAAACAGCAAAATGCAGATGCCTCCAAGCACTAAAAACAACTTGAAAAAAATTCCACCATGGTATCACTGCTGAAGTAGCAAGTACTATCTATTCAATAAAATAAAATTGTAATTAAAAAAAACCTTCTGATTTCAAGCCAGCAACCTTCTCTATACTAACCTCACTGGGATTGGCCTGCCCCACTTGCGCTGGCAGAGGAGGCATACTACGTGTCCCGTCAGCCTGATTATTCCAGCTGGTGGAGTCCAGGAGGAGGGCCTTCCCTGCTGTTGTTCCTGCCCTCTGGAACATCTTGGCCCCCAATATGAGGCTGGCCATAACCCTTCTATCCTTTTGTAAGGGCCTAAAGACCTGGCTCTGCCAGTTAGCTTGTGGCCCCAAAGGGGGAACAGCACAATAAAAGCAGTTGATCGAGTAATAACCGATCCCACCTCCTCCCACTCCATTCCCCCCACATATCCATAAATTGTAATGTTTGATTTTAATTTATTTATGTTTTAATGTATATGTTTGCATTCATTTTTATGACTGTAAGCCACCCAGTTACCCTAGGGTAAGATGGTATGACAATAAATGTTATAAATACATACATACATACATACATACCCATAGCTACAGTCATATTTCAGCTCTGCTGTTAAAGAGAGGTATAAAACCTAAAGTGAGTTAAAGAAAGTTAGTGTTAAGCATTGGCTTTGTTGAAGTGAGGGTCTTCTACACAATAATCGACATACTGCTAAGATAGCCTGTAACAAAATGAAGTGTTCTTTTCTGCACAGGCAGCATCTCATGAGGTGACATAAGGGAGAAAACTAGCTGAGACAATTACAACCAAAATTGCTTTGATGATGAAGAGAGGATTAATAGACGGTGACACTGTCCATTGCCATCCTTCATAAATGGTTGATGGGCCAATTGGGTAATATGGGGACACCCACATTTGCAGTACAAATGGATTCAAGAATAAGAGATCTCTTTGGCAAATCTAAGAAGTTCCAATGTCCCCCTCCAATCATGTGACTACATTGTAGGTGCTCAGCAGCTGCCCCACATTTATGGCTGTTTGCAGTATCCCATGGTCACGTGACTGTGATTTACAATGCTTTTGCCAAAAACCATAATTTACTTCTGCTTTCTGGAAAAAACTACTGTTGTGGCCCATCAGCGGCCTCTGCGGATTGTAGCTGATTCTGACAGTGAGGAGGCTGGTGTGGTGCTACACCAGCAGCCTGTGCAGCTGGAACCCAAGTCAGACAATGAGGAGGCTGGAGAAGATGTGGTGCCAGAGGCAGGGATTCAGCCAAGGCCTTCAGAAGCTCCAGAAGCTCCTTTAAGTGAGGAGAACGAAGAAGAGGGGCCTCTTCTTGATGCACGGGCGCGCAGAGCTGCCAAAAGGCAGGAGTGTTTCCTCAGGAGGAGGTTTCCTCAAGAGTAAGGCTTGGGGCTAAATGGCCACTCCCTTAGCCTATTTAAGGAGGAACACCAACTGAAGCAAATTGTAGGGAACAACTTTAGTTCATTATCCTCCACGTCTGGATTCTCTGCAGATTGTTTCTGGGCTTTCTGCCAACTTTACTTAGATTGTGATTACTTTATCTTTGTTTTCTTGTAGGCTGTTAAGGAAGTTTATTAACAGCCTTTGTTTGGAAAAAACTGAATTATTTTGGTAAATTTAAGTTTTGTACAAACTTTGTATGTGCTGTGTTCTTTGGGGTCCGTAGCTGGGGCAGAACAACTACTCCGTAGTTTACAATGGGTTCACTATATGACTGTGGTGTTCACTTAATGATTGCTGTAAAAAAAAAATCAGGTCTCACTTTACAACTGTCATGGCTTATAACTGAAATTGTGGACTCAATTCTGCCAGCTAAAACAGGCTCCCGAGCTCCATTTTTGGTGGTGACTGCCTCCTGCAACTCTCTGCCAATGGAAATGGAGCTTGGGAGGGCCACATGCGGCCCTCATGAGCTCCAATTTTGGCTGCAACGGCCTCCTGCAATCCTCTACCAACAAAAACAGAGCTCTGTTTTTGCTATCAGAGGCACTGTGGGCCAGTTCTTTGCTGTTTCCAGGACGGTCCCACAGGCCAAATCTAAGCATCCCAGAGGCTGGATCCGGCCTGCGGGCCTTGAGTTTGACACCCCTGGTATAGAGTATAAAGACTGACAGTGAATTACAATACTCACTGGGACAGCTACAATACCTACCCCATCTTTAGGAGGGTGAGATAATACACACCCAAAATGGATTATACATCTTTGAGAAAAGATGGTCAGGATGGGAGGGGCATCAGGGAGTCTGCCTTGCTCCTTTCAATCCCTTTCTGGTACTTAACATCAGCACTGAGAAAGCTGTATAGACAGACATTAAGAAGAAGTACCTTTCCTGTGTCTGCTGAGTTAGAAGTGTGGAAATTCCAGCTCTAGCATATCTATTATCTGTGACAATGGCACAGTGTAGGTGCACATTATGAACCATAAATGATATAATAATGATAGGGTTTTTGCTAAACATGACAGGCCATGCTGTAGGTTTACGATGCAAATTTTTCACCTGAATTCCTTTTATTGGTCTATTTGTGCTTTCGTGCAAAGTAGAGGAGAGACTGTTCAAACATCTTGAAAACCAGTGGAAAAGAAGGCAGAAAGTCATAGGGGCCAATAAATACGTTCACCTGACAATGCTTATCTCCTGAACATACAACTGGCTCAAGATCATTTTTCAACCAATATATCCATGTTGAAATATGCATGCTTCGGCACCATGAGTGCTTAATATGTCTTTTGTCCATTGCTTGATTCAAATCCAGTCCATAATGACCTAAATAGCTTGCCTTATGCAGGGTATGGCTAATCTAGTGAAATGAAAGACTAGGGTGACATGATAGCATTGTTCCAATATTTGAAGGGCTGCCACAAAGAAGAATGGGTCAACTTATTTTCTTTGCATCTGAAGACAATACAAGAAACAACAGATGGCAACTAATCCAAGAGAGATCCAACCTAGAACTAAGGAGAAATTTCCTGACAGTTAGAACAATCAACCAGTGGAACAGCTTGCCTTCAGAAGTTGTGAATGTTCCATCACTGGAGGCTTTTAAGAAGAGACTGGACATCCACCTGTCTGAAATAGTATAAGGTCTTCTGCTTGAGCAGGGGGTTGGATTAGAAGTCCTCCAAGGTTCCTTCCAACTCTTTTATTCTATATTCTATGACCTTGTGGCTGGGCATTCAGCCACCTATAAACTGGATCCATGCCTCGCCTATTTAATCAAAGCCCTCCCCACCAAGAAGCTGGCATGTGGTTGGATGCAAATGATAGTTAATACCTCCTTGCAGGAGGGGATGGTATTACCTGACTTGAAGAAGACAGTGATGTGTTCCCTTTTCAATGCCTAGCACTAAAATGGCATTAATTCTGCTTGTAGATGAGCTTTGCACACATATGGGTAAGGTGCCTGTTTTGGCATCCATGTTATTTCACAAGATGACATGATAGCATTCAGTCCCTGGGAAGGCTACAAATCATTGACCTATGCTGAACCTAAGAGAATACGTTGTTCATATTCCCTTCTTCTAATTTGATTTGGAATGATATTTTTCTTCCTAAATGCAATCTTCTATCATATTTGCCAAATCAAACTTTTGATATCTGGCTTTTTTCTAAATCTCCATAATGTTTACAGGATCAGTGTTCTTTCTCATCTCCCGAAAAGGCAAGGTTGTATGCTCTGAATAAATCAAATTAATCCGATTTAACTCCCCTTTTAATTCAATAAAATTGTGACACAGTAAAATCATATTTTCTGATTCTTGTCTATTTTCCTGACTCTAAATGGAGAAGAACTCCAAAGAGCTCATCAAAGCTTTTCTCCTAAAATTCATTTAACCTTGTCTTCTGTCTTATCTCTTCTTGCATTTCTTTCGGCAATTTACTTTTAGTTTTATCATATTTTCTCCTTGCCTTTATTATCTTTTATCTGCCACTACTTCCAAGGGCAGTTTAGAAGTTTTGTCTTATCTTGCCATCAGATTATTTCTTTCTATACTCATTTAAATATCTTGACTCCTTTGTTAAGGTTAGATAGAATCCAATTAAATAAAGGCAGCAGGTGGGTGTTTTTAAGTCTTGGACTTTCAGTTTTGCATAGTTACACATGAAAAGCAGAGTTTAAAAGAATGCAATTTACATGCAAGTACTCTAGGCACAAATGTACCCAAGTTAGGAGAGTTGTCAAATTAAAATTTGAGACTTTCTGATTATCTCTGTTGACTTATCTTCTACTTCTAATTCATAAATTCAGTGTGTGAAAAGCTTCAACTGAAGACAGGAACATTTACTAAAGAGTATTTTTTACATAAAATAACTTTGTTTGTACATATTTGTGACTCCACAATGCAGGATTTATGAGAACTTGTTCTGAGTGAGACCATCCATATCAATTTAAAGCCAGTTTGGTGTAATGGTAAATTATTGGTCTAGAAACCAGGTCCCTGTGAGTTCTAGTCCCACTTTGGACATGGAAGCCAGCTGAGAGACTTTGGGCCAGTTCCTCTCTGACAGGTCAACCATCTCACAAAGTTGTTGTTCTTGGGGAAAACAGGAGTATTATATAAGGAGTATTATATTTACTGCCTTGAGTTACTTTTAAAGTAATAAAGGCAGGATAAAAATCTAAATAATAATAATACCTCTTGAAATATTCCTCTCTTGATATTAACCTCTCCCAGTCTCTCACCATTGACCTGCAACCATGTCTTCTATTGTGCCATCGATTTTTGCACAAAGCTTCTGAGGAATATTTCAAGGAGACTCACTATCACCAATGCTAATTGTCACTGCACTGATTTTTCTCTCAACAATACTAAATAACTTAGGCCATGGCTATCAAACACCAAAAACATCTTCCCGACTATCCCACCTGCTTTACATGGATGATCTGAAGCAATATGGAAAAAAATGATCTGAAATAGAATCGCTGCTCAACATTGTACTGCCAAGATATTGCAATGGAGGTGGGACCGAACAAATGTGCCATGCCCACCATCAAATGGGGAAAAATAGTGAAAACTGAAGGAATCAAGATATCCCATGAAAATGACATCAAGAGCCTGGATAGATGATCACTACAAATACCTAGGTATCCTTCAAGCTGACAACATCAAGCATACAACTCAAGAAGAAGTGAATACCTCAAGCCAGTGAAGAAGATCTTGAAGTCCAAACTCAGTGGAGGAAATACTATCAGAGCAATAAACACCCGGGCCATTCCAGTCATTAGTTACACAGCTGGAATATTTGACCGGACTCCAACTAAAAGCTATGGATAGGAAGACCAGAAAAATAATGACAGTGAAGAAAATGCACAGAAGCTAGTATATCAGGATATTTGAAACAAATGAACCAACTAGAAATCCCATAACTGAAAGAAATAAAAATGTTCCCCTCAACAATGGAGCCATCTAGATATGTCTCTGATCCCATAGGAACTCATTGTCAGGCCCAAGACCAGAAATGGCATGTGAAATCCAATAGAGTTCAATCATTTTTTGGACTGGACTGGACTGGACTGGACTGGACTGGACTGGACTGGACTAGACTAGACTAGACTAGACTAGACTAGACTAGACTAGACTAGACTAGACTAGACTAGAATAGAATAGAATAGAATAGAATAGAATAGAATAGAATAGAAGTATTCTTTATTGGTCAAATGTAATCGGACACAAGGAATCTGTCTCTAGCGCATAAGCTCTCAGTATACATACAAATAACAAAGTATATAATCATATGATACCAATAGGAAAAGGTAGTAGAAAAGATCTCTTGGTGCCAATCTGACACTTTACAACTGCCCTAGGTCTCTTACGTTGGCCTCCAAATTGGGGGATTAGTGGCCATTAAGGACAGGACTAAGAAGAACACTAATGTCTTACTTTTTTTATAATTTTATTAAGAATTACCATATTTTTCTTTGTATGAAATGCCCCCATGTATAAGACACCCCCATGTTTCATGTAGTTTCTTGTAGTAAGCACACTATAAGCCAGGGGTCTCCAACCTTGGCAATTTTAAGCCTCGCGGACTGCAACTCCCAGAATTCTATGAGTTGAAGTCCGCCAGGCTTACAGTTGCCAAGGTTGGAGACCCCTGCTATAAGCCATCACTGTTCAGAAGCCATCTTGTTAAAGTGAATAATATAATATGGTACAGTTGCATATAAGATAGAGGCTGATCTGGCATGCACGGCCTTCTTCTCAGCCTCCTGTGTATAAGATGCACCTCCTGTTATGGAAGAAACGATATAAGAGACATCCCATTGGGTCAGATAGAGTCAGGTTTATTGCGCAAGACCCAGAAACTCGATTCCTATCTGAGTTCTGAGTGAAGAGACAGTGATTCCATGACAATTCTCATACTCTTCAAAACAAAGGATTCTTCTAGCATAGCAACTTTCCATATATGGTTAATATACATTTGTTATTTTTAATTGACATTTCCTGATTACTAAAATTTTACATTATCCTTGCCAAACAATCATTCTGTTGATAAATGACTTCCAACCCAGGTGGCTATCCTTGGTCTTACTAGCCTTTTAGCTGTTTGTCATTAGAATGTTCCTTATCTTCTGACAAGTTAGGGGCACCTTAGAGTATCAAAGGATTTTAAGCTGACTTTGTACTTTCTCCATCCGGATGCATTTCCTGCTTTCAGAATTTAGTTGCTTTTAAAATATAGTGAATAGAAAGTTATCCAGTGATCATCTATCAGATCCTACTTTACTTTATTTCCCACTCTGAAAGTTTTTTTAATACATAAACTTTTACTTTTAACTTCTGAGTATACAAAGTTCCAATAAACAAGTCTACTATATATAGAGTCTAACAAAATATAATTATAAAGGTAAAGGATAGGTAGTTCTTGATTGTTTTTACTCTCTTGATTCTTGGGGAGATTCTCTCCCTCTTTCTACAGGTTCCATTTCCTCATATGGGCCTGCATCAGAGTCTTTATTTTCATCAAAGGCATTAGAGCTAACTGATGATCGATGAGAGTTTCCATTAAAACTAACTCCTTTTCAGATTGCAGTTCCTTTACCGCTCTCTTTGATAGTTGTTTAAGCAGAGGAATTATACAAAGAATAAAAGCTAGACCTACCACAGCACATATTAATAAAAATAACATTTGTTTTATCCAGCCGGATCCAGGCAACCAAGAAAACTACATGTCAGTTGTTTGTAACATCTGACTTATCTTGGAAGCCCTATCCACACCTGATTTATTCATGTAGAAACAACAATCTTCTCTCAGAAATACACACAAACCACCTTTCTCTGCTGTTAGGAGGTCTAAAGCATGTCGGTTTTGTAGGACCACTGCTGTCAAAGAATCTATCTGGTCCTGGACTTCTACCAAAGTCCCAGCAATCTGGTTCAAGCTCTCTTGAAGCTCTTCTGACAATTGCTGAAACTGTATTACTGAGTGTGTCAGTCCTGCTACCCCTGTTCCAACTGCAGTCCCGATTCCCATGATTGCTAATAGTGGGATTATGATGGGCACCCGTTTCTGAACGTGTCCCATGAGAGGAACAGGGAGAGTGTATTCTCCACTGACAACACCTATTTTAGGAAAAAGGTGGACTAATGTACATGTTCCTGTCCAGTTTGTTGGCAAACACAAATATGCATCCTTTCCACACAAGAAGAACACTCCTTTATCCTCTACGCATACTCCTATGTTCATGGAGAAAGCATGGATCCTACGGTAGTTTTCATTAGTCCAGACCCCTAAAGTCCCTGCCACATACATTCCTGTCAGTGGTTGCAATGGGACTTCTAGTGAAGGGTCCTTTTGTTTATCTCTGGGGATTGGTCCTTCAAAAAGATATCGGGAAGTAGTATTTCCAGGTGGAAAAAGGATACATAAACCTGATTTGGACTTAAAGCTTAACCAAACTGGAAACCATGGAGGCTGAAATAGTCTTGGACAGCTTTCAAAGGATATATTCCATCCTCCCCACTTTCCTTTCTTAAAGCTCATTTCTGGTGGTGTTGAGAAAGTAACCTTTTGTTGAAATAGGTGATGGGCAAAGGGAAAAATACCTTTTGTTAATTTTATATCCATTTTTTTTTAAATTTTTAATTTGATTTATATGCCGCCCTTCTCCGGAGACTCAGGGTGGCTTACAATGTGTTAAGCAATAGCCTTCATACTTTTGTATATTTATACAAAGTCAGCTTATTGCCCCCACAAACTGGGTCCTCAATTTACCCACCTCAGAAAGGATGGAAGGCTGAGTCGACCTTGAGCCTGGCTAGGATTGAACTCAGAGAAATTACAGGTAGCTGGTGTTAATTGCTGCCTTTAGTAGGAGGCATTAGCCCTCTACACTACACAGGCTCCTTGAAGTTCATCTTAGGGCCAAAGTACATTTCTGACTGACATTGTTCTTCTGTCAGGGACCCTACAGGCCTACCAAGTTTCTGGTGTCTCTTT
Source organism: Masticophis lateralis (assembly GCA_030761175.1). Lineage (NCBI taxonomy): Eukaryota > Metazoa > Chordata > Lepidosauria > Squamata > Colubridae > Masticophis > Masticophis lateralis. The sequence continues at coordinate 124,063,030 of JAUDYJ010000001.1, read as the reverse complement.
ACAGAGAAGGCGTTCCTATGAGATCTATACCTGTAGCTATTGGGTCTGCAATAGGAAAGCGGCTTTTACCCAGTCTTTTGAATGCCTCATAAAAATCTCCTTGTATCGGTGAGACGGGTGCTTTATTTCTACTATCCCCTTCAAGGATAATTGTAGCCTTTGTTCTAATCCAGAGTTGTGGCTTGACAGGAACAGCATGATAAGATGCAGGGTCAGTGAATAAACATAACCAACCTTTCTGACCTAGGGTAAGGTCATACTGATTAACAAGGTCTTGACTTAATTCCAGGATCCTTGATAAATAGTCTCCTTTTTGCAATTGTTGTAGAGGCCCATTTTCCTTATCTATTCCCCCCTCTGCTGGGAATGTCAATAGCGGAACCTTATGTTGTGGAGTTGGCGTAGGTCTAAAGTAACAACCCCATCTACTGACGATACGTCATTGGTGGGAGCGGACTTGACCTAAAGTGTCTCTACTTAGGGAACTAATGTTCATGATATGGTCACGTGAGAGTCCTATTGCGAACAATGTCCAAAGCCATAAACAAATCATAATCGCCTATGGTGTAAAACTCACCACGTGAGGAATAGAGTCAGTGGTACGTGATGATTGGGAAATAGCAGTAGCAATAAAAATCCTAGGTTTACCACAAAACCATTTAGCAACTACCCACAGAATCCACACCCACACCCAACCTTCCTCTAACATTAGTATGTGTAAGAATGTATTATATTACAGTGAATAAGATATATCTACAGTGTGAAGGCTGTCTTCCTCCTTACTGATCTTCGGCCATGCGCAGGGAACCAGCTTCCGGAGTGGTTCAGTAGGGCGGACGTTCACCACCGTGCGTTGAGAGTCCGTTGCCGGTAGGACTCAGCAGGGTGTATTCTTCTTGAATTTCAGCACCAAGGGTTTGTCAGTTTTTGTTATCTGGTATGTGACCGGATTACTCTGGTCTGCGGGCTTCAGTCTCATCCAGTGGACCCAAGATCTTCCTTCTAAAGTCTTAAAAGGCAAAATTACAAAACCAACACATCTGGGAGAATGCGCAATGGAATCTAATCAGTTGTAGTCCTCTTCAGTTGGGGAAACAGCATAGGCAACTACTCAGTCCTAAGAAAGAAAAATACAAAAATAATCCAGGTGATGAAGAACGCTATTCCCACTGATTATTGCCTGCCAGTCAATTGGGTTCTGTGGATCGTCAACTTCAATGGATTTCCTTGGTGAGATTCCACCTTCCATTCCTTTGGGGCTGGCACAGGCCCTTTCACTTGGGGTTTAACTTCCTTCCAGCTCCGGATCAACACTCAATCATCGTGGTGGAATTTGTGGACTGGAAACTCCAAAAGTGGTGTTTGGGCTAATAGTCCTTGTTTCCTAAGAACTTCAAAATATCTGGACAGTTTATACACATATTGTTTCAATACTTTGTCTCTGGTTTCCAGGGAATCAATGCATATGCTTCCTGGAGTGAAAGCTACTCCAAACAACAAGTCATATGATGATATTCCAATATTCTTTCTAGGTTGGGTCTAACTAAACTCTTGACACTTCTGTTGCTGTAGCATTACTGCAGGGAAGGCGTCAACCCACCCTGTGAGGTGGTTCACTATGACCAATAAATATTGTACTCTCCCCATTTTTGATGATTCTGTAAAATCCACTTGAATACATTGAAATATTCTTAAAGCTGGTGATCTCCCACCCATCTGATGTTTCCTGACAGCTTGTTTATTCGCTTTTTTACAAATGAAACAGTTGTCTATAATTTGCTAAAGGATATATCCCAATACAATCATAGCATTTTAAAAGTTCATTTACAATAGCTTGAATTCCCCAATGATTCCCCCCATATTTTGCCAAATGTATGCACTATCCCAAATGCATGCTTGGAATCTGTCTTTTTTTTTTTTTTCTTCCAAGATGCACATAGCTTGATTTAGTGCATACAATTCACAGGTTTGAGCAGACCAATTTTGAGACAAACCCCTTGCTTCCAGGATCTCTTTAGCATATCCATTTATAATAAAAATTGTTTCTCCTTTCTCCAGGGGGTGTTCCTCCAAATCAGGTCTTATTTTCATTTGTAAATCAATTACTTCAGTACAATAATGTTTTAATCCAAACTGATCCATTGATCTGGTGTTGGCTAAGAACTGTGCTGGATTCAAATTGTGATCTGTAGTTAAAATTAAGTCTGTCTGCTGCATTAGAATTGCTTCATATTTTAGATGGGTGCTCTCAATAAGGGCTTCCCCAAAGGTCAATTTCCCACTTTCTTGGACTAGTATTGGGTAGCAGCAATTGCTTGAATACATACTGGCCATCCCCTTATTACTGGGTCCATTATTTTTGACAGGAATGCTACAGGTTTCTTTTGTCCTGCTCAGTCCTGAGCCAACACCCCTTTGTGCAATTCCATTTTCTGTGTTTAAAAGAGATGGAATGGTTTTTCCAAATTTGGAAAACTTAATACAGAAGCCTTGGTTAAAGCTTGTTTCAAATTTTCAAAGCTTCCTCTTTTGTGCCCCTCCCATTTCAAACTACAAGGTTCAGATTCAATTAATTTTGCATCCTTAGTTCTTGCTTGATTTTAGGTAGAGGTTGAGATGCCACCCCTTTTATTCTATCAGGAGTGATTTTCCTACTCCCTTCACTAATTAAGTGTATTCTAATGCTTTGTTCACTTAATCTGATCTCAGTCTATTAAAAAAATACTACTTCCTCTTCTTTAGGTCCTACTACTAAAGTTATCAAGAGCTCTCTGTGTAATCCAAAAAGGAATCACCCAACACCACTAATACTGTACACTTTCATCTTCTGCCACCATATTGTACACTTACGCCTCCCTTCTTTGGATCGGGCAATCTTTAACTCTATCTACCCTGCCTGTATCACCACCACTCCTATCCACTATCGCTTGGTTCCACCCTCGCATTCCTTTCTTCCTTCACCTTCCGAAGGTTCCCTATGATCCCAAAAACAAATCACATATCTTTCTCCCTTCCATCGGCTCCACCCCCTCCAACTCCCTCTTCCTTCAACACTAAATATTAAATTCCTGGCTTCCAAGTCAGCACAAGTCAGTGCAAACCAACTTAAAGGCAACTTTCTGGATTCCACTAAAACTTCCTCTCTCCCTTCTACTATTGTAAGAAAAACAGCTTCAAAAATAAAACAATTTAAATGAAATATTTTGGATCAATGCTCTGAAATATATTTGGATCAAACTTTAGTGTCAATCTCTGCTTTTAGTAAAATGCAAGTCAGATTCAGAAAATCTTTCAAACTCATTTCTTTTATATAGGTTTAATTAAATATTTTAAACCTCAAAAATTTCCAGAAAAATAAAATCAAAATTGTATTCAAAGCAGAAAAGATTTTATATGCAGATGAGCGAGGCAAGGCTGTATGAGCCAATCCCCCATTTCCCCCTCCCTTTCTCAGACCGATTAAGAGAAAGGAAAAAAATGTTTAAAGTAAGCGGACAAGCCTCACTCCCCCCCACCTTGACTCAGCATTCTTTCAACATTATCTCATTTCTCTGTAGCTGCAACAACTCACAGACATTATCCACAACTTTCTACTTGTTTCACAACAGCAAAAATAACAAAACCTTGTAATTTACTGTTTCTTTTATACAAAAGAGAATCAAAGTACATTCACACCAACTTTTATCCTCAACACACTCACATTTGCACTGCACTCAAACTGCTTGTGTACACCAATTCTACATGCGAAAATCCCACTTCATGCAAACCAATCATTACAATTATTTCAGGGAGTTTTTTTCACAAGCCAATAAGCTTCATTTTCTAAATAATTTTGCAGGTTTGGAAATGATTACATACATACACATACACACACATACCATCAAACATTTCCAGACCTGTGGAGGTTGTTCTTTGTTTTAATTTTATTTCCTTGGGCAGCCTACAGCTTATTCTTAAAGGAGTGGGAAACTCAGAGAGCAGTTTAAATCATAAATATGATTGTGGGCCCTAACTACTTTCTGTTTCCCACAGCTCCAAGCCAAGATGTTCACTTAATTTGCAGGCTGACCAGACATATCACAATCAATTCAATCCCGTTCAATTCTACACACTATCATTATAGTGTGTAGAATTCACACTAGACTAGATGTAGACTATCAACAAAATAATTTTCAACAGGAATCACATCAAATCAACCAATTCAAATTGTCTTCCCATTTAGACAGGCTTTTACTTTTTTATTATTACCTGCTAAACCCCGGGTGGGAAGAACAGTAAACAATTTCCTCTCCATTCCTAGTTTTTCCAGAGCTTCCCGGCCCCCTAAGAATGGCAATCCATCAGAATGCCTACAACACTGCAGCAGTTCCCCTTTCTTACCACGCATAAGATCCCACACATTTTTTTTGAACTTCTCACTTTTTACTCTTTTTACTTTGACTTTCATCAGGTTCTCTGCTCACACAGTCCTATCATGAGACTTTAGGATGCCACCTTGTCTCCTAGGGGGGTCATTGGGCTCCCTCTTCTGCCTCAAAATAGGCAGGTTCCCCTGTTTACATTTAAACTTGCCTGCAGGCAATGTTTCTGGCCATCCGCGGAGATTTCTGAGTCTGATCTGCCCTTTTATGGGTCCTTGGCTGAACTGCATCTCCGGCGAGCATACGGCAATCCTCCCAGTGGAAAAATTCTGTAGACTTCAATGGAGTCTGGATAGCCGGCTGGTGAACCTTTCGCCTGGGAAGATGTCGTTTCTTGCGGGGCAGCACGCCTGGATAGACAATAATCTCTGCCTCTTAAATTCCCATCTGCCGGGTGCCAAAATTGTTATGGAAGAAAGGATATAAGAGACATCCCATTGGGTCAGATAGAGTCAGGTTTATTGCGCAAGACCCAGAAACTTGATTCCCATCTGAGTTCTGAGTGAAGAGACAGTGATTCCATGACAATTCTTATACTCTTCAAAAAGAACGTTGGTCTTACCTGATACGGTCCTTCTCGTTGAGTGGGGGCAGCATCCAGGATTGGGTTTGTCCTTATCCATTAGCCAATAGGACTGTGACTATCAAAGCTGTAAGGACACGCCTACACCAACGGTCCCCAGCTTCTGGCGAAGAACTGCGACAGCCTCGTCATGTCATGGTCAAAGGGTACAGCAACAAGCAACATCATTCAAGCCATCCAGCATCAGATTGAGACCGGCTCCCTAAGGAGGGGGCTGGATGCTGCCTCCACTCAATGAGAAGGACCGTATCAGGCCAACGTTCCTTCTCCATTGTAGTGGGGGCAGCAACCAGGATTGGGACATACCAAAGCTGTGGTGTCCTAACAGGTGGGCAGGAGCCCGGTCCTAATTACTGATCAGAGCGCACCTGTTGGAGGACCCGCCTCCCAAAGGCTGCATCAGCAGATGCATAGACATCAAGCTTATAATGCCTAATAAAGGGTGATGGGGAGGACCATGCGGCCACCCGGCACACCTCTTCAAGAGAAGCCTGCATGGCCCAAGCCGCACTTGTGGCCGCGCTCCTAGTGGAGTGTGCCGTAATGCTCTTGGGCAATGGAAGGGCCTGCATCTCATAGCATTTGGCAATACAAGCCCTAATTCAGCGTCCCAAGGGTTGCAGAAGAGACCTTAGTCCCCAAGGAGGTCAGCTGAAATGACACAAATAGTGACTCTGTTCTCCGGAAGGAGGAAGTCCTCTTTATATAAATCCGGAGAGCGCTGAGCACGTCTAACATGTGCCACTGGCATTCCAAATCATGAGCTGGGGCTGGACAGAAGTTAGGAAGAACCAGGTCTTGCGCCTTGTGAAACCATGAATTTACCTTCGGAATGAAGGAAGGATCTAAGCGCAACACCACCCGGTTATCATGAAAAGCACACAGATCTGAACAGATAGAGAGAGCTGCTAGTTCAGAGATCCTCCTGGCTGAGGTTATCGCAACCAGGAAGGCCACTTTAAAAGACAAAAACTCTCAACTGGGCCTCTCATAATGGCTCAAACGGGCCTGCCATTATATCCTGCAGCACCTTGGTAAGATCCCAAGTTGGAAACCGGTGAACCACCGGGGGCCTGAGATTCACTGCGCCTCTGAGGAACCTGCAAATATTAGGGTGGTGAGCCAGAGTGTCTAAGCCCCTGCAGGAGAAAACAGAAGAGAGAGCCACCAGCTGCTGGCAGAGAGTATTAGGGGACAGCCCTTTCTTTAATGCCCCTTCGAGGAACTGGAGAATCTGAGGCACTGTCACCAAGATAGAGTCAAGACCAGACTTACAACACCAGGAACAAAATGTCCACCAGGTAGCATCATAAATTCTATTAGTCGAAGCTCTCCGTGAGGCCTGGATGATGTCAATAACCTCAGGTGAGTATAGTCCCTGACTCAGAGCCCTCCGCTCACACGCGAGGCGGTCAAGTGGAACCACTGAGGATCGGGTGGACCACCGCCCCCTGGGATAATCAAAACTTCTGAATTAATGGCTTCCATACTACTTCTTATGACTTACCCGTAAGAGAAGAAAACTTTTTACAATCTTTAGAAATGTACATAAATTTATAGAACAGAAAAGTTAGTAAATTTTGAGACAAGACATTTTAAATCATTTATAAACAATGAATTGGTTTAGTTGTTTTAGATCCAGAATTGCTCTGTAACCCCCCCAAGGCTTTTGGAATTACAAAGAGGATGGAATAGAATCCCATCCCCTGCTCGACCTCCGGAACTGGTTGGATAGCATGGATATCCATAAGGTGAGATATAGCTGTTTCCATGAGGTCCCGTTTGACCGGATTACCCGAAACCAGGCAAGAGAGAAAAAACCTTGGGGGAGTAGAGATGAACTCCAAGGAGAGGCCTGAGCGGACCGTCTCCAGGACCCACACATCTGTAGCAATACCCTCCCAGCGACTGGCAAATTTGGCCAGGCGCCCCCCAATGGGAGGGTCCACAGGACTTTTAGCGTTGGCGTCGGTAAGGATGGTTCCCTCCCCTTCGAAAGGGCTGCCTAGGAGGAAATGGTTTAAATTTCCCAGCTCTATCCTAAGACTGACCCTGTCTATGGGGGAAGGGGCACTGTGACCTATTTGAACCATCACCCCCATCCGAGCCTCGGAAGGACTGGTTTCTAAAATATGGAGAAGGGTGTGAATCCGAGCATCGTGACAGGGAAGGGAGGACCTTACGTTTGTCTTTAGTTTCCACAAGCAGTGGGTCCAGCGACTCTCCAAACAGCTGCTTCCCTGAGAACGGAGCAGATGCCAAACGCCACTTCTGCTTTGCATCCACCTGCCAGTGGCGGAGCCAGAGGAGCCATCTTGAAGCCACAGATGAAGCAATGGCCTTTGATGTGAACCTCGCAGCTCCCAGGGTGGCATCTGCAGAAAACTCAAGAGCAGCAGACAATTTATTCAAATCCTGATGAGTACGCACATCAGCCACTGGAATTCTGTTCTGCAATTGCCGGAGCCACAATAGTGATGCACGATTAAAAAATGAGGCCGCTGTAGACGCCTTCACAGCCCACGCTGCAGACTGGTGCACCTTCTTAAGGGCGTGCTCATTGCGCCTGTCCTCTGGCCTGAGAGACTCTTCAGGCACATCAGTCATGACAGATGGAGTTACTAAAGCAATGCCGGGCGAATCCACCGCTGGCACCTCTAGTGCCTGGGACAAATCAGCTGGCATATTAAAATAACATTTATCGAGTGAGTTTGGAGCTGGCCCCACACCCAGGGACGTCCACTGACGCCGGACAATGTCTGCAAACAAAGGTGGAGCAGGGATAACCTCAGCCTCAGCCTTGGGCTCTGAGAACAAAGAGTCACAATGCTGTCTGGGGGCAGGGGCAGGATCCACCGCTGGCACATACCCAGCCAGTCTGACTGCGTTGGAGGCTTTATACAACAATGATTTAAACAGTTGAGGCCAAAAGAGGCCAACCAAGGGAGGCTGCTCACTAGTCAAGCCTTCATCCTCTGAGAGGTCAAGTTCCCTGTCCAAGTCCTCCCTTGACCCCTCCTGATCTGAAGACTCAGGAGAGTAAGATCCCTGAGAAATCACCTCAGTAGAGGCCAGGCCCCGTTCAGGCGCCTGTGAGGATGCCGAGCAATCAGAACGAATGGAGGACTCCCTTTGGGTGTGCCTGCACTGTAGTCCAGCAGCAATACCCCTCTCAATGGCCTGGGATATTAGGGCCTCAATGTTAGAAGGGAATTGACCTGGTTGCTGCCCTCCTGAAGAAGATCCCTGAGGCACAGGGGGGCAGACAGCCTCTGCAGGAGACCTGTGTCTAATTGGCTGTTGCCATGCTCCTTGAGCAGAACTGGAAGCAGGGAGGGAGCCAAAAAGAGCTGCTTTGTTGTCAGGCAGAATCTGAGGCAAGGACTGCTCAGGGGCGCCATCTGGTGACAGAGGCTGCATCAGCCGGCTGTCATCCTCAGTGAATAACTGCTGTTCAGGGATTTGGCGGGAAACAGATGCTGGATGACTCTGAGGCCCCCACTGATGCCCACTGATGCCCTGGCTACCTGCTTTTCAATAGCCTTTTGGAGTCTAGCAGCATCCTTCTCCGCTGCCTTTGAGGGCTTAGCGGCTCTCCTGGATCTCTTAGATAGTTTAGCTGCTGCCTGCCGACTGGCTGACCTGGACTCCGAAGCCAGGCTCCCTTTCGCCTTCCTGGGCTCCTCGCTAGTCTGAAAGGATGATCCTTGCAAGGGAGCCTCAGCACTGACTCCAGGAGTCGCGCCCGCCATTTCGCACCTCAGCGCCAAGCCGCTGGGTTCAGGGGCAGCTTTGCTGCAGCTGCGGCAGCTTCCAAGTGTGCCCAGAAGAGCAGAGACTTGAGAATCGGGCCCCTGGTCTCCAACGACTAAATCCGGGGCGGGGAGAGCACGTCTGAACTGGACAGATGGGCGCTCAACCCGGCGGCAGCTGTCCTTTGACAGCCGGGCTTGCTGACAGCCCCACTGCCCTTCAGTTCAAGTGAAGCGAAGATGCACGCTGAGCCGGAAGGTTTTTCCGAGCCGATGTCTGAGCTCTGGGCAGCGCTCCGAGAGGACTCGATCTGACTGCCCAGTCAGGATCACCAGCCAGTAGCCTGACTCGCCACAAAAGTGGTTCTCAGCGGCTTGTGTTAAGCACGGCTCGCTGAGTCCAATCCACAATTAAAAAGGAAACAAAAAAACCTTACCAATACACATAAAACTGAAACAAAGACCTAAGCTTACTACAAGCAGCAAGCATTCAGGAAAGGGAGACCAAGAAAGACATGTCTGTCCACAGCCAGGACTGAGACAGAAGCTGGGGACCGTTGGTTTAGGCGTGTCCTTACAGTTTTGACAGACCCAGTCCTATTGGCTAATGGATAAGGACAAACCCAATCCTGGATGCTGCCCCCACTACAATGGAGAACAAAGGATTCTGCTAACACAGAACTTTTCATATATGGTTAACATACATTTGTTATTTTTAATTGACATTTCCTAATTACTAAAGTTTTACATTATCCTTGCCAAACAATCATTCTGTTGATAAATGACTTCCAGCCCAGGTGGCTATCTTTGGTCTTACTAGTCTTTTAGCTGTTTGTCATTAGAATGTTCCTTATCTCCTGACAAGTTAGGGGCCTCTTAGAGTATCAAAGGATTTTAAGATGACTTTGTACTTTCTCCATCTGGATGCATTTCCTGCTTTCAGAATATAGTTGCTTTTAGAATATAGTGAATAGAAAGTTATCCAGTGGTCATCTATCAGATCCTACTTTACTCCAAAAACTACGCCTTTTCAAGTAGTAAATATTTTTAAGAAAAAGTAGCATCTTATACACGGAAAAATATGGTACATTAAACAGATAATACTAACAAAGAAACTTAACATCAGAATATGTACATAAAGACAAAATGAGAAAAAAGAAAAAGAATCTCCCCAAAGAAGATGTAAGAAACCTTCCGCTTCATCTCCAGCCAGCATATTCAATGTTAATGGTTTATCACAATCTCTTAAACTGCAACCCAGAATATCTTCAGCCCACATCTCACCCCATTTTCTATAAGCTCATCTCTAAATCTTCAGGTCTCCTTATTGGCCAACCAAGGTCTGGTAAAAAAAAACAACACAAATACCTAACGATATAAATAAGTAATTCCCCAATTCAGATACTTCTGATATAAATGAGTAAATGAGCTTTCTGTGTGTATCTTTGTAGATACATTAGGTTGTGTGGCTTCTGTACTCTGAAGAAGATGAGAGCTATGTCAGAGATTAAGCCATCCTGGACAGGTCTCACCAGAAAAGATAAGTTAAGTGTTTCTTTCCCATTAAAATATAATGAGTCATAATTTACAGAAACACATACTAGCTTGGTCATCACCTGAGTTAGAGGGACCATGCTAGGTGTTGGAGTTCCTGGACATTTGGTGAAAAATGGGCTATAGGTCTCAGAATGGTTGGCTGAACAGCTAGTACCAGCAATTGCAAAACTACTTGAAGAAAAGGTGTTTACTCATCACAAATATGCAGAGATAGAAAACAAAGAAATAATGAGTTGTTATTACAACAAGAAGGGGATATTGAAAACAAATGCATCAGTTCTGATGCAACAAGTCTCTTGATCCAGGTCTCTTTCTGGGAAAACTCTCTGTTGAGTTTTCCCCATTGCTCTTTCAGGTGCACATTCCATCACACTCAGTCCTAGTCACCTCATCAGTTCTTAAGGGCTTTTTGGAAAATCAAAAGGAATGGGGCCAACATAATTTCAGGAAGATTATTCCATAAGGCAGGCACCAGAACAGAGAAGGCATGTGTCCTGGGGCCCATCAAATATAGATCTGTAGGTGAAGTTCCCCACAGCACACCTGCTCTGTGAGATTGACTGGGGGGGCGGGGGCTGGAATAAGCAGGAAAAGGTAGTTCCTCACAGCCCAGTCCCATGCCATGAAGTTGGGCTTTCTGTTGAAATGCTGAATGCACACCGGCTCCCTAAATGTAATAGATTTTCTGTCATTTATTCTGGATGTTACAAAAGCTCTGCTGTGGAAAGAAAAACAGTATGAAAAAGCACACTGTATCTAAATAATAATGGTCATGCAACATATTGCAATACGTATACGGACAGCTCTGGACAGAAAATAAAAGGCTGTTCTAGAAATTTGGTGGAGCAAAATCCACAGCATAATTTACTCTGCAAACACAGAAATCTTTCCAGTTCTGCTCATTCACCACTGCACCACTTTTTCATTCTCAATTGTGCATATTTTTCCAGACATCTTCCTGCTTTCTTCAGGAACGCTAATTTTTCTCTTGCATTTTTCTTGTACTTCATCCTCTAATTCCACCAGACATATCAACAGGATTTTGTATTTAATCTTCTACCAATATTGAAAAATAAATAAAACTCTGAGTAGCGTTCATTCAGCTAATCAGTTTGCTTTGCTTTTCCTTCATGAGGTCACGCCTCATAATACTCCTATCAGGTGCATGAGTTCACAAAGGAGAAGTAAATAAAACTTTTTGGTGGGCTGACTGAAAACTATTCACCAGAGCTTTTAGGTCTCTGTGGGTGCTTTCAGGATTGGCTAGTTAATTTGCGTTTGTTTTTATTTAACTTTATTTACGTAGTTTGTTTATTTTACAATATTTTTTTGTTTATTTATTCATCTATTTACTTCATATTATACCTATTTTCAATTTATTTGTTTGTTTGTTTATCTTTATTTATAGCTTTATTTATCATATTTAATATATTTGTTTATTTAGTTCAGCTTAGTTACAGATTAATTTATTTATTTATTATGGAGACTTTTCTCTATTACATGGGGAGAGCCCTCTTTGAGGTAAAAGATCTTTAGTTTTATTTAGTTACTTGTCAACTTACCAGACTAATCTTATTGTATTCTTTGACAAAGTGACAAAATTAGTGGACCAGAGGGATGCTGTCAATATAATTTACTTGGATTTCAGTAAAACATTTGATAAAGTAAACCATAACCTACTACTAGACAAAGTAGAAAAATGTGGGTTAAACAGCATCACCACCAGATGGATTCATAACTGGCTGACCAACTGCACTCAATATGTAGTCCTCAATGGAACTACATCTACATGGAGGGAAATATGCAGTGGAGTACCCCAGAGCTCTGTTTTGGGCCCAGTGCTCTTCAACTTCTTCATCAATGACTTGGATGAGGGGATAGATGGGGAACTCATCAAATTTGCAGATGACACCAAGCTGGCAGGAATAGCCAACACTCCAGAAGATAGGCTCAAGATACAAAAGGATCTTGACTTGAACATTGGGCACTATCTAGCAAAATGAAATTTAACAGTGAAAAAAGTAAGGTTCTACATTTAGGCAAGAAAAACAAAATGCACAGGTACCATATAGGTGGTACGTTGCTCAATAGTAGTAACTGTGAGAGGGATCTTGGAGTCCTAGTGGACAACCATTTAAATATGAGCCAGCAGTGTGCAGCAGCTGCCAAAAAGGCCAACACAGTTCTGGGCTGCATAAACAGAGGGATAGAATCAAGATCACATGAAGTGTTAATACCACTTTATAATGCCTTGTTAAGGCCACACTTGGAATACTGCATTCAGTTTTGGTCGCCACAATGTAAAAAAGATGTGGAGACACTAGAAAGAGTGCAGAGAAGAGCAACAAAGAGGATTAGGGGACTGGAGGCTAAAACATATGAAGAACAATTACAGGAACTGGGTATGTCTACTTTAATGAAAAGAAGGACTAGGGGAGACATGATAGTAGTGTTCCAATATCTCAGGGGTTTCCACAAAGAAAGGGGAGTCAAACTACTCTTCAAAGCACATGAGAGTAGAACAGGAAGCAATGGGTGGAAACTAATCAAGGAAAGAAGCAACTTAGAACTAAGGAGAAATTTCCTGACAGTTAGAACAATTAATCAGTGGAACAAGTTGCCTGCAGAAGTTGTGAATGCTCCAACACTGGAAATTTTAAAGAAGATGTTGGATAACCATTTGTCTGAAGTGGTATAGGGTTTCCTGTCTGTGCAGGGGGTTGGACTAGAAGACCTCCAAGGTCCCTTCCAACTCTGTTATTCTATTTCTAACTTGCATATCTGACTCTGAGATTTAGAATTCAAAAAGGTAACACGAGAGATAACATGACATAGGTAAATGATACCTGGAAGGAACTATATTAAAATTGGATAATGAAGTAAAATAGGAATCAAAGGAATCTAGGAACAAGCAAAAATTATTTTAGAACAATTTTTAGAATAACTTTTGAACCTGAATATTTTAAAAACATCTGCACATGCTTCAGGCTTTATCTTGGTGAATGTAATATCTTTTTCCAGAAAGGCTGGGAAACATGGTTCTGTGGCTTAGTTTGGGGTGTACAGAAAAGGACATAGTTGTGGGGCTAACAGGAGCCCACAAATCCCTCTTCCTAATTAATTTTTAAGATTGCTTCCCTCCTTTAAAATTTATATATGATACTTATGTTTTTAATATTTTATTTGTGCAGCTCCTTTAGTCCCTCTGGGAGGGTGATGGGCAGATAAGCAAAGAAATAGAGTATGACATCAACTTCAGGTGATGTCATGAGGATTATTGCTTAACAGTGGTTAGTGAGGGGTTTCATGTTATTTTTTAAAAAAATATGGATGCAATCTGACAATTGGGTAGCCTGTGACAATCTGCTGTTTTTCTCTCATACCAACTTCAATACTCCCCTCCCCCAGTAAATGAACAAATAAATGAATAAAATCTCAAGCAAATTCAGTTTCAGCTCCTATCATATCAGCCTGATTTAACTTTACAGAAAACAATCTATTATGTGATACTAGCTGCAGAGGCAGAGCAGGTAAAAGTGAACTCTTTTTCACTAATGTATATTCATGGGTTTTGTTGACCCATCCTATTATTATTTCCAAGCAGCAACATTTCCAGAAATATATATGTATTAAGAATTCAAAACAAATTTTAAGATAGTTCCTTCCAGATCCCAGTTTTCAGATAAAATAGTTTGTTTTTAAAAATCTACTTAGAGCTAGACGATTGAATTTTTATTCCTGACAGATTTTTACAAATAGAGCAAAATAATTATTCTCAGCAGCTTCATTTGTAATCAACCTGTTTAAGGATTGCTGCTAAAAATCTAAATTCACCATACTTTGTCTCAAGTACAAATATCAATATTTTGCTTAGAGAAGGCATATATAAATGATTCTGAAAACTGGAATATGAAGATGCTAATTGTAAAATTGATAATAGATCAATGTAGTTACTACCTTGCTTTTCAAAATGTGGCTTTATAGCCCAAGCATTTTGCCAGAACTACTGCAAAGTGCTTTAAAACAAATGATCAAAAAGCAGCTAAAGAGCATTGCAACTGGATATGACTTCAGACAGAAATAAAGCTCTCTCCATCATTATCAGTCTCTGCAAAATCCAGTGTGAAGAAGGGTTAAAAGTTGGGGAAGAGTATCTTGGAAAAAGATTAAGGGAAGACAAGACAGCTTTCTGGGTCTTGTAGTTCTTTTTTAATAGTACTTTGATCTAAACTTCAAGAATGAGCTTAATTCCCCCTTTGTCTTCTTTTGGCAGCATTGTGTCCAAAAATACAAAAAATATCAGAGAGACAAAGGTGAGTAACCAACCATGTTGTTTCTGTGGGTACCTCTAGCAGGAGTGGACTACCTATAGAAGGGCAGTCTTTCCTCTGTACTACAGAGAAAAAAACCCCTTCCTTCAGAATTACTGTCTTTGGGAGAGGCTCTGAACTCCCTTTAAGTTAATGGAAAACAGATGCAAAAAGATCTGTTCTTTAATTTCACAACATCTAGACAGCTTTAACCATAGTTTCAATTGGGAAAATGTGACAATCCTAGACCGGGCCATGTCCAAAAATGCGAGGGAATTTTTAGAAACCTGGCACTCTGACTAATCAGCCATCAACAGACACACAGACATTAACAACATCTATAGACTATGCAAAAGAGGCAATCAACCAACCCAAAAGAGGAAGCACCTTTCCACCAGTAATCAGCACTCAAATCAGCATAGATTAACTTCAAGATTAACTTCAGGCCCCCAGTAAAATGCTCCCAGTTCAGACCGGATCGCCAGATCCAGTAGCGATGGAGGCGGGTGGTTCGGAGAACCGGTAGCAAAAATCTCCCCCCCCCCCATTTTTTCTACAACCTCTTCGGCCGAAAAAATGCTTTTAAAAATTTTTTAAAAAGCCTCTGATGATCGTGTGGCTCAGCTGGGATCGTCAAAGGCTTTTAAAAGCATTTTTAAATGCTTTCAAAAGGCTCTGACGATCCCAGCTGAGTTGCCTGATCTGCAGAGGCTTTTTTTTTCTTTAAAAAGCCTCTGCTGATCAGGCAACTCAGTTTGGATCAGCAGAGGCATCTTGACAACATCTCGAAGAGGTTGTAGAAAAAATGGTTCTAAAAGTAAAAAAAAAATGGCCACGCCCACCCAGTCACGTTATCCCTCACCCCCCCACCCCACCCCCACCAAGCCATGTCCACAGAACCGGTAATAACAAATTTTAGATTTCACCACTGCTTCAGGCCAAAAATCAAGCAAGCAATACTCCAATCAAGAAACTGCCAAAGAGCCATCAGTAAACAGTCCAACTAAAGAATTTCTAAGACTCATCCACCCAGATAGAGAGACAGGCAAGACGCCAGAATATAAACTGACAGCAAATAGCACTCTTTACTAGCTCTGATGATGTTACCTAGCTAGGGTAATGAAATGTCTACAAGAAAACAAGCAAGCTTAAAACCACCAAGGACCCCTCAGATCTGTTTCATTGCACAGCCCAACATTGAAGTTTAAATGGACTGTGCCATTTGTAATGACCAGACATAAACGGCTGTGCTGCTGGTGGCTTTATATATAATGTCTTTCATGAATATTTTGTAATAGCACAAGTGTTTTTTCATAAAAATACAGAACAAGAGGAGACAAAGGATATGCGAGACAAACACCAGAAGAAAATATCTCAGAAAAATGCTACGATTAGAGATGTAAGTAATTCACTTCCCTTACAATGCTGTTTTAAGTTTCTCTTTTTGTTTGCTTATTTGTACTCTATGATTGATGAATATTTCTTGTAATTTCTGCATTTTAGCTGGAGGATGAGAACCAATTTTTAGCAGCTGAAATTGAAAGCCTTCTGGAAAAAAACAAATACTTGAAGGAGAAACTGCTTCAAAGTGAAGTGAGTATAACTTTAACGGGTCATTTTAATTATCTTCCTTTTAAAAATGAAAGTGATTTATTGGAACCCACCACTGACCACAACCTCCATCTTTATAAGATAGAACAGTGTGGGATAGACAGTACCAACACCAGATGGATTTGCACTTGGCTGACAAACCACACTCAGTATATAGCCCTCAATAAAATTACATCTCCCAGGAGGGAAGCATGCAGTGGGATACCTCAAGGTTCTCTTTTTGGGCTCAATATCTTCATCAATGAGCTAGATTATGAGGTAGAAGGCGGCCTGATCAAATTTGCAGGAAAAAAACAAATGTGCAGCATAGGCAGTACTTGGCTCAATAGTAGCAACTATATGAGGCATCTAGGTGTCCTAGTGGATGACCACTTAACAATGACCCAGAATTTTTGCTGCAGCTGCCAAAAAAGCCAGTGTAGTTCTAGGCTGCCTCAAGAGTGGGATTGCATCAAAATCACAAGTGATAGTACCACTCTATACCAAACTGTTGAGGCCATACATGGAATGCTGCATCCAGTTCTGGTCGCCACGATACAAAAAAGATGCTGAGAGTCTAGAAAGAGTCCAGAGAATAGCAACTAAGATGATAAGAGGTCTGGAGGCTAAATTATATGCTGATCGGTTAAGGGAGCCTAACAAAGAGAAAGATTAGGGGTGACACGATAGCTGTCTTTCAGTACTTGTGGGGCAGTCATACAGATGAGGCGGTTGACTTATTCTCAAAAGCACCTAAGAAGTAGACAAGAAGAAATGCCTGGAAGCCAGAGATGCTATTCAGCAGGTTCTGACAGGTTCTGGAAATTTTGAGTAGTTCGGAGAACTGGCAAATACCACCCCTGGCTAGCCCCAGAGTAGTGTGGAAATGGAGATTTTCCTGCTCGCTGCTCCGACAATCCTACACATGGGATTTCCTCAGTTGTGATTCGTTCCACTGAGTGCCTGTAACTTTTCTTGCTGCTCTTGTCCCGCCCACTGCTAGCTCCTGCCAGTGGATTGAATCACAACTGAATGCTTGTTCTCTGTCTTAATTAGACAGTTTATTCCTTACTTAATATTGTTTTTTTCTTTTATTATTGTTAATATTGTGTTTGCTTCAAGTGTTTTCTTCGGTTCGGCTTGCTTTGGCATGCCGCTATTTCGCTCCGACTCTCAGCTGACAGGAGCGATATAAATTTTTGTCCTGCTGAGCTTCCTGGAGGAGCGGGCTGGTATTGCTTTATTTCAAATAGCTGTGGCGAGCTGCGCTACGAGGGACAAGTTAAAAATTGTGAGCTGCGGCTACCGAAGACTTTTGTGTGCCGCGGAACCGTTTTTTTACAAAAAACTCAGCTGTGAGGCGGAGTATTAACTTTCGTCGGCTGAGAGACAGCCTTCAAATTTAAATTGATTGAACTCTGTGCCGCGGGTGAGGGAGCTGGTCTCCAGAATTCCGGTATAATCGCCCCACCCTCGCAGCTTCTCCAGATGTTTTGGCGGCTCCAGGGTCTCTGCTAATACGGCAAATCCTGATATGCAGTAAATTTTGTGCGGCGGTTGGGTATCCCGCCATTTTGTTTAACGGCCGATTGACTTGCCTCAGTGTCAACGGCCATCTTAATGGATGCCTGGGATGCCGCTGTAGCGGTTGCTCCAGGCGATGACATTTTAGGTTGTTTGCCTCAGACTGAAATTTGACAGGAAAAATTTTATTTTTCAGATAAAGGAGTAGTTTTCTTGCTGAATGACTTTCTGCACCTTCCTGTGACTCTGACTTCTCCGGCGGGCAACCTTGGATCTTCATATAGTTAAAATTTATTCAAATTTATTTAAAAAAACCTTTAAAAACATTTCATTTTACAATTTTAATAATATTAGTCAATACAACCTATGATGGCAGACTCTCCCCTGTCATCTGATATTGAATTGGAGGCATTCCCAGACAGGGCTCCTTCTCCCAAGCCTGCGGGGAAAAGAAAGGCTAAAACCAGAGGCGTGTCTAAGTCAGCTCTAAAGTCTTCTAACCAGCAAGTTGGGACTATTGATAAAGATGCCGTGAGAAGGCATAATGCCCTGGAAAGACAATTTAATAAGGCTAAGACTGATAGCCAATTGGCTGATTATTCTGTACCGCCTGTGGACAATAATGCCATCCAGGCGCCTGTTCTTCCAGTTTCTCACTCTCAAGACTCTAATATGGTTACTTGGCCACAAGGAGAAATCATTATTGTTCCGCATGGCCATGATCTAAGTTGCATGCAAGCGGTGAATGCATCTCTACATTCTAATGACATAGTTTCACAGACTGTGCAGCCTTCAGTGGCACAGCAATTAAAAGAAGGGGTGGTTCATAATTCCACTCCACCACTGGATCTTCAATCTATTTTGTCCCAGGCCTTGGCCAGTATACTCCAAGCCGGGTTACAACACCAGGCGCGACCTGGTTCCTCGGCTGAGCCTTCTGGCTCTTTTACTGCGACACCTAGAGTACACCCTTCCACAAGTCAGTCATACAATCGAGCTGAGGTGTCCTCTCAAGAGGAGGAACCTTTTGATGAATTTGAGCTGTCTGATAATGAGGAAGACCTACAGGAAAAACCTGCCTTCCATGGGCTTTTCAGTCCTGCTCTTTTTAAATGGCTCTTGCATAAGGCTAAGGTGGCAACCAATATGGGCAAAGTTCTTGACCCGGCTTCTGCCTCACAGGATCAGCCCAATCCTAATGAATCATTATTCAAACTACCACAACCTGACATTGACTTTGTGCCATGTCCTGATTTGTTTTCAAATGTAATTCAGCATCCTTGGGACCATCCTGGGTCTCTTGCTGGACCATCAAGTCATGACAAAAAAATGTATTGTGCTGCCCCAGAGCTTGATACCTTATTGCAATTACCAGTGGTGGATGAACCTGTTTCCAGCCTCATTTCTCCTTCAGTGATTGCAGGGGATGTAGGACATGGGCTTAAGATGGAGGATAAAAGGGCGGAATTGTCTTTTGGAAAGACTCACCAAGCTGCTGTCCAAGTCACAAAAGTAGGGAAACTCTGAAAAAATGAGATTATAAAAGACCAGTCTAGCATGATACCACTGAAAAAGAAAAATAAGAGACCCCAGAAGAAACCAGCATGGCTACTTAAAGCACTCTCTGAGAAACTGAGAGACAAAAAGGACAAGAATAAAAACTGGAAAGATGTGTACATAATTAAAACAGAATAGCAGCAAAAAGTCTGAATCTACAAAGTCAGGAAAATTACAAGTCAGAGTGAACTAAAATTTGCAACAAATTTTGATTTCCTGGACATTTGATGAAAAATGGACTTTAGAACTCACGGCTCCTGGCTGAGTCATCAGGCCTGCAGCCTTGCCAGAAGTAAATCGAACTGTAAAACTAAACCAGGGGAAATTGGGAGTAGAAGAAGCCAGCACAGCTTTTGAACTCTTTATATTCAGAAAGCAGGAGCTTATTCTTTGCCTCAGCAAAAAACAAAATTATCTAACAAAAGAAGTAGAATAATTGAATCAAAGAATCCCTGAGAATGTAAAACAGCAGAAAAACACAGGATAAGGTGGCCTGCATTGAAGCTTGTTCTAAAGAAACAGCACAACCATTAAAAGATGCCAATACTGTTATAGCAAATATAAGCACTAGCTCACTGCAAGAAACAAGCCAACTAATATATAGCACAGCTGCAGTTAAAACTGAATACCTGGGATGCAAAATCAACAAGGAAAGTAGTCGAACAGTACACCACCAAAATGGAAGATTGGGCTAGAAAATAAGATCATCAAACTTGATCAGATACAAGCAGGCTAGAACAAATTAAAAGAACCTGAAGACCAGAAAGACCAAGTAATAATACTGGATCAAAAAATATCACCTTGATAGAAAGAAGATTAAAGAAACACTGGAAATAACGAAGTAGTAAATAACAGTATAGTCAAGATCAGCAGATACGAACTTCAAATTGCAGTTTATTGCCAAAACCTCCCATTTCAATCCAATCAGAAATGTTTGTACCAATCCATCAATGGAGAGACTGGAGTGAATCAATCAGTACCTGACAAAGAAGAAACAGTGCAGTTCTGGGTGCAGATATGGTCTAACCCAAAGAAGTAGAACAAGGATGCAGCTTGGTTAAAGGAGGTGAATAAAAACTTTTTTAAAAAGCTGCAATGAAATAACTTATAATAACAGCAGAAATGATAGCGAAAAGAGCAAGGAAGATAAAAAATTGGTGAGCATTTAGTGCAGATGAGCTGCATGGTTTTAAACACCTGACTGGTCTACAGCCATTCATTGCCAAGAAGTTTAACAACATACTGCAAGGGGGTGAAATTGAAGAGTGGCTAACATCTGGCAAAACCTACCTGGTAATGAAAGATTCAGAAAAAAGGGCAGCCTCAGGCAACTATAGGCCAATTGCTTGCTTACCAGTAACTTTCAAATTACTAACTTGTGTGGTAGATTATGCAGTCCAACAGCACCTAGCTTTTTCCACCTGAACAGAAAGAAAACTGCCCAAACAGCAGAAGGTCAAAAGATCAACAAGATGATTCTAGAAAACTGCAAGAGAAGGAAGACCAAGTTGAATGTGGTATGAATTGATTGCAGGAAGGCATTACTCCCTGCCACTTGACTAGAGAATCAACTGCCTAAAAATAACAGGAGACAGTAGAAACATCAGAAGCTTTGTGCATGGATCAATGGCACATTGGAAGACATGGTTCCTGGTGACTGAATGAGAGAGGTTAACATTAAGAGAGGAATCTTCCAAGGAGACTCATTATCACCACTATTATTTGTCATTTCACTGAATAACTCAAGTTGTGGCTATCAATTGTCAAAAACATCTGCCAGGCTATCCCACCTGCTTTACATGGACAACATGAAATTATATGGAAAAACACCATCTGAAATAGAATCACTGCTCAAGATTGTCTGGATATACAACTAAAATATTGCAGTGGAGTTTAGAGTGGACTAAATGCCATGCTTACCATGAAATGGGGAAAAGTAGTGAAAACTGACATAATCAAGGTGCCCTATGAAATAATATCAAAAGTCTGGATGAAAACAGACACTATAAATATCTGGGCATCCTTCAAGCTGATAATGTTAAGCCCAATGAAGAAAAAAAATAGTTGGAAATGAATACGTCAAGAGAATGAAGAAAGAAGATCTTAAAATCCAAACTCATTGGAGGAAATAGCATCAAGGCAATCAACACCTGGGCAATTCCTGTCATTAGATAACCCACAGAAATAGCTGACTGGATTCAAGCAGAACCAAAGGCCCTGGATAGAAGGACCAGAAAAATAATGACAATGAATCATGCCCTTCGCCCATGTAGTGAAATTGACAGACTCTACCTATGAAGAAAATGAGTAGGCATGGAATGTGCAAGTACATCAAATGGTGGAAGAGGAAGAGGAAGAGGAAGAGGAAGAGGAAGAGGAAGAGGAAGAGGAAGAAGAAGAAGAAGAAGAAGAAGAAGAAGAAGAAGAAAGGGAAGAATATCTAGAAGAAGAAAAGGGCATTGGAAGAATATTTAAAAGACAGTGAAGAAGATGCACTCAAACTAGTATACCAGGAAGGCATACTTCATACTGGAGAGACCAAACTGGCCTACAAGAAAGATCAAAGGAAGAAGGGAAATGAAATACGGGAAGATAAAAAAGCATTACATAGCCAGTGCATTAAAACAATAGCAGGGAAAACAGACAATAACAGGACCTGACAGTGGCTAAGAGGAGGAATATTGAAGAAAAAGACAGTGGGGTTAATTCTGGCTACACAAGAGTAAGCCTTAAGAACAAATGCATACAAAGGCAGAATTGAGAAGACAGCAACAGACAGCAAATGCCACCTATGCAAAGAAGCTGATGACACAGAGAACCACCTAGTTAGCTACTGCAAGAAGATTTAACAGACTGAATATAACAATGGCACAATAGAGTAGCAATTGGAAGATCTGCAAGAAATATCATTTGCCTGCAAACAAGAACTGGTGAGATCATAAAATAGAGAAAGTAATAGAAAACAAGCTAAATTGTTCTGGGACTTTAGAATTCAAACAGACAGGCACTTACCACATAACACCCCAGACTTAACACTTGTCAATAAGAAAGACAAAAAAGGTGAGGATAGTGGATGTGGCAGTCTGGAGAGAGCAGAACAGAAGAGAAGGAGCTGGAGAAGATAATAAAATACAAAGACCTATAAATAGAAATAGAACAACGATGGCAGAAGCAAGCTAGCACCAATAGTAATAGAGGCCTTGGATGTGATTCCAAAAGAACTACAGCAAAATTTGTACACCATTAGCATTGACAAATTTGCCATTATTTTATTTAGCATATGGCTGGTCACACACTATATTAAAACACTTCATTTTTACAGATTAAAAACAATTAAAACAATAAAAAAGCAGTAAGAAAACCTAAAAGAAAAACAGAAATAACATTTCAAAGTTTAATGTCAAGTTTGGAGATCCAGTCAGTAGCTGCCGTTGTTATGCAGAGGAAGTCCCTAGAATCTCCTGGATACCTTCTGTTAGGGCATTCCCTATATGCTGGATAGTCTGTCGAGGGGCCCTGCAATCACATTGTGCTGAAGGTGTTTTTCCCCATTTATACAGGGAGTCAGCACACACCCCAGAGTTGTTCTAATTCTATTGTATGTCACCCATATGTGACAGGGTAGGCTAAATCCCGGAGGTATACTACTAGGACTGATACGCTCAGAGACATCTTGGGGGGAACAACTACTCCACGCCTCCATCCACTTTTGTGTGGTGTTCTGATGATCGGCCATCAACTTACGCGCTGTCAAGATTAGTGGATTTCTTGACTTTAATCGGCATTTTAAGAGATTAGGAATGTATCCATGTATGGGTAGAGAGGAATTTAACAGGATCTTACTATACTCCTGAATAAGAGCTTCTTGTCGTTGTAAGTGCGGGGGGGAGTATGTGACTAAGAACTGGTAACCAGTAACTAGGTGTAGATTTTATGCACCCAGTAATTAGCCTCATCGTATGGTTAAGTTGAACATCAATAAGTCCTGTATGTGAGCTGTTTATCCATACAGGTGCACAGTATTCCGCTGCAGAGTAGCAAAGCCTGAGGGCTGCACATCAGAGAGTTGGGGCTGAAGCTCCCCAAGTTGTTCCGCATAGTTTTTGCAGGATGTTATTTCTGCTGTTAACCTTGGCAGCCATATTCTGAATATGTTTCTAAAAGGACAGGGTCCTGTCTAAGGTAACCCCCAGGTATTTTGGTGTTGCCTCGTATGGGAGCAGTTTGTTATTTAGGTATACATTCAGTTCTCTTTTTGCCAATTTGTTATTGAGGTGAAAACATGATGTAACTGTTTTACTTACACTTGGGATTAACTTCCATTGGTGGAAGTATGTGCTCAAAGTTGTAAGGTTGGCTGTAAGTACGCCTTCTGTAGCTTCGATGTCCTTATGGCTATATGCTAATGCCAGGTCATCAGCATAAGAGAACTTTTTTGATAGCGTAGGTGGTATATCAGAAATGTATAGATTAAATAGATATGGAGCCAACACGGAGCCCTGAGGGAGTCCGTTATTCAGGTGTCTTTGCTTACTGATTTTATCACCCATGATGACTTGCCATTTAATTAATTGCAAAAGGTGGCTTTACTCGGAACAGCTTCCATCCTGTAACACCATCAAATATCCAGATCTGCCTATCCCAGGTCCTTGGAAAGACTTGATAGGTAGACCAATATGCCAAACCCATTCTGAATATCTGGCTGTGTGACAAATAATAACAACAACAACAACAACAACAACAACAAGGTAGTGTCCCCAGTGAGGCACTACCTTGTCCCCAGTGAGGCACTAACTTGTCCCCAGTGAGGCACTACCTTGACATGGTTGTGGGGTTTGTGTGCTCTGAGAAAGATGAAAGCTATGCCAGAAGTTCATCCATACTTGACAGGTCTCATCAGAGGAGTCAAACAAAAAGTATCTCTCCCATAAAATATATGGTGCAACATAAATTATAGAAAGCCATACCATCTTGGATGTAATTTGGGTTACCAAGGTCTGTACTAGATGTTGGTTCTTGGATATCTGAAAAATGGGCTACAGGAACCAGGACTGTTAGCTGAGCAACCAGGTCCAGAAACCACAGAATTACTGGAAAAAAGGGTGTTTACCCATCGCAAATATACAGTAAGAACCTGTCTAAAGAGAAATACACATAAAGCCTACAAAAAGGAAAGAAAACAAATACTGTACCTTTACAGGTAGGATACATGGGATGAGGGTGTGGCTAACTGATGAGGACTTTTAAGTCCGAAATAGATCTGTCTTAGTCTCCTTAGTCTCCCAATAGGCAGTAGAGTGTTTGCTGGCTGCCAGAAAAAAACCCTAGAAACTAGTGGATTGTGATTTCACTGAACTAGGGCTGCATAAAAATCTTGGTTTACGTAGGAAGAATCTGGCGAAAGAAAAATACACATAAAGCCTACAAAAAGGAAAGAAAACAAATATATATATAATTGTGTGTGTGTGTGTGTGTGTGTGTACAGGTAATATCTCGGGTTTCTTCCCGTGTAATTGCAAACATATCTTTAGAAGGATAGCAGTGACGTTTCAATGAAATCACATTCATCATCTTCTGGCTGATGTTCTCGGTTTGGTGCTTATGGGCAAACTGTGTGATCTTAACTGACGTTTTTCTATGAAAAGAGGCAAAGGTGTATTCTGATTGGTTAACTGTTGTTTTATTCTGATTGGCTGATGATGTAGTTGTATTTTGATTGGGTGGAAGCACTGTTGCTGGGTTGTGGGTTATGGATAAGATATGTTGGAAATGGTGGCAATTTCCAACCTTCATACGTTGGAAATGGTGGCAATCTTAGCATATGCTGAAGCTCCACGGGCCAATAAAATTACAAAAAAACACCGAACCCTTTGTTAAATTGCTGGCTCACCCCGCCCCTTGCCCCGCCCCTCCGCACCACTATTTATTGCCAATTGCGCACCACTATTTATTGCGGGGAGCTTCAGCGTAGGCTAATTAGCCCTTGATTAGATCGGCTCCCGACTCTCAGCTGTTTT
Organism: Masticophis lateralis; assembly: GCA_030761175.1. Lineage (NCBI taxonomy): Eukaryota > Metazoa > Chordata > Lepidosauria > Squamata > Colubridae > Masticophis > Masticophis lateralis. The sequence continues at coordinate 124,037,719 of JAUDYJ010000001.1, read as the reverse complement.
GCTCAGGGTTCTGCTGCTTGCTGGAGCAGAGCTCTGCTTCTTGCTGAAGCTAGCTTTGCTGAAAAGGAAACTGAAAGTAAATTGGCTTTGCTGTTGCTGCAACGTTGGAAAATTAGGCAGGCAGATTGTTTTTCTTTTTCTTCACCAAAAACAGTAGGTGCAAACAATGGGAAATTTAGGGCAAAAGAGGAGAGTTCAAGATTTTAAACACAAAAGAAAAAAAGCTCTATTTAACTAGGGAATTGTAATAATTGAGATACTATTAATTGTATATTGTGTTGAAAGCAGAAATGGTTAAGTTGTGGTTTGGAGGAATATATGGGGGAAATTATTTGGTTTATTATTATTGGTAAATATAATTAATTGATTTGTAAGAAATTGGATTGCATGGAAATAATTGGAATATTCCTGTTCATATTGATTAATATACAAAAAAGGTAGTTATATAACTAATTGATTTATATTAAAATGTTGAATTTATATTAAACAACTGTAATATTACATAATTAACCAATGTGAGGATGGATATAAAAATAGGTGACAATGGGAAGGGGTATAATATAGAATAGAAGGGAAAAATTGAATTTGATTAAGATTAGAGATGAGGATGAAGGGTAATATTGGTTTTTTACAAAAATAGATGAGGAAGAAATATGGCAAAAAGGAAATATAGAAATTGTAAATTTAACTGAAATGACTAAACACTGTTTAAATTTGTGAACCGGCCAAATACTCTGTTCAAAGAAAATACATTGTATGTTTGTATGTGTGTTTCTAATTATTGTTATTTATTCATATTTGTTCTCTTTTATTCTTTAAAGTTTAACAATTCATTCTTTATCTTAATATCTTTATATTTGTTTGGGGTTGGCTTTCTTCCCTTTCATCTTTTTTATTGTACAGCAATCTTTCTCCTCAAACCTACCACCTCTCTCTTTTCTCTTTTGACCAGTCCTCAAATTTATGACTGTCCTCACTTTTTACATTTTTTGCCCTATCTTATCACCATGGTATAGAGAAGCAGTTGTGAAATGACTGACACGATTGTTAAGAATGCCGCAACGGGCATAAATGTGAGGATGGTCATAAGTGCGAGGACCGGTCAAAAGTGCGAGGACCAGTCAGAAATGACTTTTTTCAGCCCTCTGAGCAGTCCCTATGCACATAGCCATGCCCATCCGGTCACATGACCAGCTAGCCACACCCACCCGGTCACATGACCAGCCAGCCACGCCCACCCAGTCACATGATCAGCAAGCCACACCAACTAAGCCACGCCCACAGAACCGGTTGTTAAAAATATGTATATATATATATATACATATTTATATATATATATATGTATATATATGTATATATATGTATGTATGTATGTATGTATGTATGTATATATATATATATATGTGTGTGTGTGTGTGTGTGTGTGTGTGTGTGTGTGTGTGTGTTTTCTGAGGTTTTCGCAGGTGTTTGTATGTAGGTCTTTGGTTATTCGGGTCTTCTCCCGCGTAGAATTAGAAGTATCTTGGCGACGTTTCGACTAAGTCTCATTCGTCATCTTCAGGCTGGTGTTCTCGGCTTCGTTCTTCCAGGAGCAATGTGAGATTGCAGCTGACCCTTCCTTTTAACTACTAGTGGGGGTGGGAGCTGATTGGGTGGGAGCTTGTCTGTTTTCTGATTGGGTGGAGGTGTGTTCTGATTGGTTAGGGGCTTGGCTGTGCTCTGATTGGATGGGGGGGTTGGTTGTGCTCTGATTGGCTGGGGGTGTGTTCTGTTTGGGTGGGGGCTTAGTTGTGCTCGGCTTAGTCTGAGTTGCAGGGGGATTTGAGCTGGTGAACCGCGTTGTTGTTGTTTGACTTCGTGTTTGTGGTCTTGAGGGCTTTTCATGGAGGGTGTTGGTCTGATTCATGTATGGATTGGAGGGGTTAAAAGTGGCTAATGATGCAGCTGCGGTCTGGCTTCTGGTCCTTGGTCGTGCCTCATTATCAGTATGGGTTTGTTCCTCAGAAAGTGGAAAGTTCCAAAGAAATAAGATTACCAACCTAATCCAAAAAGAAACCCCCACTAAAATTCAAGACAGAGAACAAGAAAACGGCAAAGCCCTCCTCCCATACATAAAAGGCACCACAGACAAAATAAGCAAAATCCTCCAGAAACATAACATCAAGACAGCATTCTGCACAAACCGAAAAATATCCACCATCCTGAGGAACCCCAAAGACAAAATTGAGTTAGAAAATCAAGGAGTATATGAAATCCCATGCACCGCCTGCCCCACCACATACATCGGACAAACCAACAGAAGAATAAGTGCACGCATTGAAGAACACAAAAACTCAGTCAAAAAAGAGGAACCAACTTCTTCCCTGGTCCAACACTTCAAAGCCACAGGACATGAAATTGACTTTAAAAAGACCAGAACTATCGCCAAAACTGAACACTTTAATGACAGAATAATCAGAGAAGCCATCGAGATAGAAAAACGCCCACACAGCATGAACAAACGAGACGATACCTCCCACCTGCCAGCCATTTGGAAACCCGCCCTTATTGACAAACGAGTCCCCAACACGATGAATGACACCAGACCCACACTCACAAGAGCCACACAGGATGTCACCACCACACATCCACGCAGAAAGCAGACTCAAACCCATACTGATAATGAGGCACGACCAAGGACCAGAAGCCAGACCGCAGCTGCATCATTAGCCACTTTTAACCCCTCCAATCCATACATGAATCAGACCAACACCCTCCATGAAAAGCCCTCAAGACCACAAACACGAAGTCAAACAACAACAACGCGGCTCACCAGCTCAAATCCCCCTGCAACTCAGACTAAGCCGAGCACAACCAAGCCCCCACCCAAACAGAACACACCCCCAGCCAATCAGAGCACAACCAACCCCCCATCCAATCAGAGCACAGCCAAGCCCCTAACCAATCAGAACACACCTCCACCCAATCAGAACACAGACAAGCTCCCACCCAATCAGCTCCCACCCCCACTAGTAGTTAAAAGGAAGGGTCAGCTGCAATCTCACATTGCTCCTGGAAGAACGAAGCCGAGAACACCAGCCTGAAGATGACGAATGAGACTTTGTCGAAACGTCGCCAAGATACTTCCAATTCTACGCGGGAGAAGACCCGAATAACCAAAGACCTACATATATATATATATGTATGTATGTATGTATGTATGTATGTATGTATATTTGTTTTCTGAGGTTTTTGCGGGTGTTTGTATGTAGGTCTTTGGTTATTCAGGTCTTCTCCCGCGTAGAATTGGAAGTATCTTGGCGACGTTTCGACAAAGTCTCATTCGTCATCTTCAGGCTGGTGTTCTCGGCTTCGTGCTTTCAGGAGCAAGCACGCTCCTGAAGCAGGCTTCAGCAAGCTCCTGAAAGCACGAAGCCGAGAACACCAGCCTGAAGATGACGAATGAGACTTCGTCGAAACGTCGCCAAGATACTTTCAATTCTATGCGGGAGAAGACCCGAATAACCAAAGACCTACATATATGTGTATATATGTATGTATGTATGTATGTATGTATCTTCTCAAGGTTTTGTGGGTGTATGTATGTAAACACTTAAAATCTCGGGTGTTTTCCCGCTTCATTGAAAAGTCTGTTAGTTAAAATGCTTAAAATCCTGGCTAAGATCTCAGCTCAAAATCCTCCAAAATCCCAACAAAACACTTTGTAAGGTCTTTTAAAACTCTGGCTAAAATCCTATCCAACACTTTAAAGGTTTGGCAACATTTCGACAAGCTCTCTACCTTGTCATCTTCTGGCCTTTACTATCAGTTTAGAAGTTGTGGGTCCTGCTTCATTATCCTAGCTGTACCCTGACTGCGTGTTAACGGCCCAGCTTTCTCTGGTTCCCTATTACTAACTGTCAACTGCAAAGAGGTAAGAATTCTAGTAGGTATCACAGCACCACTGGTTGCCTGTTGAGATCTCAGCATATCTTCTGGTTCGGTTCTCTCTCTCTCCCTATTGCTAGCTATCATCTGCGAAGAGGAAAGGATTCTGGAAGGCGTTACAACACCACTGGTTGCCTGTTGGGATCTCTGCCTATCCTCTGATGTTAAAACTCGAGTTTCCCTCAGTGCAGGTCTCCAAATACTTGATAACCTAGAAGCGTCATCATGTCCATATTCTGTGGCCTCTTTTCAATTTCGATAGCCTCCCTAATTATTCTCTTACTAAGATGTTCCTCTTTCACCACTGTTCTAGTATTGTTGAAGTCGATCTTATATCCCATGGTCTTCATGTGTTGTACCAAGGAAGAAGTTTGCTCTTCTTTTTTCACTGCATTTTTATGTTCTTCTAAACACACACCTATTCGTCTATTTGTCTGTCTAATGTAAGATGATTGACAGGAGGCACATGGCACTTTGTATACCCCTTGATTTTCCACCTCAATTTTATCCTTGGGGTTTCTTAACATCATCGATATCTTTCTATCTGTGCGGAACACTGTTTTTATTTTGTGTTTCTGTAATATCTTACTAATTTTATCGGTGGTCCTTTTTATATAGGGCAGGATGACTTTTCCCATATTCTGTTCTTCTTCTTGGGTTTCACTCTGTCCTGATGTCCCTTGCCGGATTATACTTCTAATTTTATTTTCGTGGAACCCATTTGCCATTAATACCTCTGTGAGAGTCTGAAGCTCTGTTTGTACATGTGCCTTATCTGCTAGACGTTTAGTTCTAGTAATTAAACTTTTGCCACTGAATTTATTTGTGAAGGATGACGGTGTGGGTGTGTGTTTAGGTATTGATTTGTGTGTGTCTTTTTTTACACTATGTCCTAGGGTTGTATTGGCAAATCTATGGCATGCATGCCACCTGTGGAGCCATATTAGTGGGCACGCCAGCTCAGCTCTGGGGCACATGCACGCGCCGGCCAGCTGATTTTTGAGCCTTCTGGGCCCACCAGAAGTAGGGAAACAGGCTGTTTCCTGCCTCTGGAGGGTGGGGGTGGGGGTTGGGGAAGGCCCGTTTTTCTTTCTTACCTGGTTCCAGATCCTCTCTATTTATCTGGGAAGGGCAAAAACAGCCTTTCCCACTCCCTTGGAGGCTCTACGGAGGCCCATTTCCCGGTGGGACAGGAAGTGACTTTTTTTGCTGTCCCAATCCTCCAGAGACTCCTAGAGAGGCTCCTAGAGACTCCTAGAGAGGTTCTGGAGGCTGGGGACAGCAAAAAATGTCACTTCCTGTCCCACCAGGAGTTGGGAAATGGGCCCTTTCAGCCTCCATAGGGAGTGGGAAAGGCTGTTTTTGCCCTTCCCAGATAAATAGAGAGGATCTGGAACCAGGTAAGAAAGAAAAACGGGCCAGAAGCAGGGTGGGTGTGTGGGTTGCGTGCATGTGTGTGGGTTCGTGCGCGTGCAATCTTCCCCCGCCCCCCCCTCTCCTGGCACGCAATGGCAAAAAGGTTAGCCATCACAGTCCTAGGGTGTCATCAGTTTTCTTGTATATTAATACATCTAAGAATGGAAGTTGATTTTCAATCTCCATTTCCATAGTGAACTGTATCTTCGGATGCATGTCATTCAAATGTGCTAGAAAATTGTTTAGCTTGTCTTTTCCATGGGGCCAGATCACAAATGTATCATCTACATATCTGAGCCATAATTTTGGTTTACAAGTAGTTTGTTCCAACGCCTTAATTTCTAATCCCTCCATGAACAGATTGGCAATAACTGGGGAGAGCGGTGATCCCATTGATGCTCCTTGCATTTGTTCATATCTTTGCCCTTTGTACGTGAAATAGGTGTTAGAAAGGCAATGCTCTGCCAATTTTATGATGTGGTTTGGTAGTTGGTATTTATTTTTGATCATTGCTAGATCTTCTATAACGGGTACTTGGGTGAATAATGAGACCACATCAAAGCTTACAAGTAGATCACCCTGTTCTATGCGTTGGTTTCTCAGAATTTCTATGAGATGATATGAGGTCTGCACATAAGAAGCAATCGATTCCAAAAATGGTTGTAGTTATTTGACTAAATATCTAGCCAAGTTTTGTAGCGGAGTGTCTATGGAGATAACTATGGGTTTGAGAGGTATGCCCTCTTTATGTATTTTGGGGAGGCCAAAATACGAAAATAAAATTAGAAGTTTCTGCAATATCTTACTAATTTTATTGGTGGTCCCTTTTATATAGGGCAGGATGACTTTTCCCATATTCTGTTCTTCTTCTTGGGTTTCACTCTGTCCTGATGTCCCTTGCCGGATTATACTTCTAATTTTATTTTCGTGGAACCCATTTGCCATTAATACCTCTGTGAGAGTCTGAAGCTCTCTTTGTACATGTGCCTTATCTGCTAGACGTTTAGTTCTAGTAATTAAATACCTACTAGAATTCTTACCTCTTTGTAGTTGTCAGTTAGTAATAGGGAACCAGAGAAAGCTGGGCCATTAACACACAGTCAGGGTACAGCTAGGATAATGAAGCAGGACCCACAACTTCTAAACTGATAGTAAAGGCCAGAAGATGACAAGGTAGAGAGCTTGTCGAAACGTTGCCAAAGCTTTAAAGTGTTGGTTAGGATTTTAGTCAGAGTTTTAAAAGACCTTACAAAATGTTTTGTTGGGATTTTGGAGGATTTTGAGCTGAAATCTTAGCCAGGATTTTAAGCATTTTAACTAACAGACTTTTCAATGACGTGGGAAAACACCCGAGATTTTAAGTTTTCACACACACACACACACACACACGTATCTATGTGTGTGTGTGTGTGTGTGTGTGTGTGTGTAAGTGAATCTAATTGTAGCTGCTTGCTGTCATGCTGAATTGGGCCATTATGGCTTATTTAATGAAACATCACCTTAACAATGATTCAGTGTCATAAGATGAATCCAGGCACTTGTATTTAGGACAGTGCAGTGCCTTCAATCTTCTATATGGCTAATATCAACTTGGTGATAAGATATAGCAACAACATTTTGCATTTCTGATTGTGTTTTCTTTCTCTTTTATACCCTATTGAGTCAGGTGGGAGCCAGTCTGAGCCAGTTTTCCTGAAGCTATCTACTTCCCCAAGACTTAAAGACTGTTTCAGCCCCTGTTGTTTTCATAATGGTGTCAGGTACAAAAAGTCAGGAGCCAGAATAGAGTTTGAAAGCAATACAAGTTTATTTCATGCTAGTTATATAGAAGAATCTAAACTACTACTAGTCAAGGCAGATAAGAGTCAACGGACTTCAAGGGGCATTGGATTTAGGTCTCTTTCAGGCGCATAGAGACTCAGGACTGATGATGTATTGGAGCCCGTCGTTGGGCTCAGCCTGGTCATTTCCTACAAATGCCTTCTGAGTATTTTCTCCAAGGTCACTTAAAGTGGAGTTCTATTTTCAACTACTGAGATTCTTCTTCCTAGAACTCAAAATAGGACCGCCTTCCTTGTGAATAGACACCCTACAATTTCTATGGCACAACCATAATTTCTACAATGAACATGAAATAAAAACAGGGAGACTGTCCTTGAAGAGCAGGGCTGTCAAACTTGCGGCCCATGGACTGGATACGTCACATGCAAGCCCCCCAGGTCCACGAAGAGCAACTTCACATGACAGCACCGTGACACTGTGAGTTTGAGACCCATGCTGAAGAATATCTAGAGACTTCAGCTGATACCAAATGCACCAGTGGTGTGTGTCTTTGGTAAAGCATATATTATATCTTTGCTGCACAACTTGCATTGATCACCAGTTTGTTTCTGAGTCTAATTAAAGATATGTTGATTTTTAAAGCCCTATATAAGTCTAAGTGCTATTGCTACATAGCATGGGATCAGATTATTTGAGGGACTCCCTCTTCCCAATTTCATCTGCCTATCCCACCAGATCCAATAAAATAAACATAGCACTGGTTCTGTTGTCTAGGTAGCTGTGGTTGGGTGCTAGACAACAGGCCTTTTCTGCTGTGGCACCCGCATTGTGGAATCTTCTACCTCCAAAATGAAATCAACCACATCACTCCTGAGCTTTTGAAGGTCTCCCAAGATCTGGTTATGCTAGCAGGCCTAAGGACACAAGCATGGGTGAACTCATAAGGTGGCTCTGTTATTAACATATTTCCGTCTGTTATTTCCTTTTCTTGCATAATTCTGCTGTTAGAGATTTTACTATTTATTAATCATTATTATGTAATGGTTTTAGGTCATGATAGTTTTATATTTATTGTTTTATTGGACTGTTGTATGCCACCCAGAGCCACTTTGTGTGAAATGGGCAGCCATATAAATTTAATTCATAAACAACCAAACATTTATTAGCTAAACTATGATATGCATGTAAAAAGACTGTTGTAAACAAAGTGATTCTGTAGATTTAAAAGGTTGAGCTGTAGATAAAGCTTATCTGAAATAGGAATTTCCAGCCATTCTTTTTTACAGAGATATGGTCTTGTTCTAGGTGTAAATACTGAACATCCTTTTACACAGAAAAGCCTACATCCTGACATTTTGTATATCTCTTTCACTCTCAGAATGACACTCTCTGGAACTTTAAGAAACCTTCAAAAATAAATATAAAACTTTTATTGAAGCTTTCTCTATTGCTCTTCCAGAAAAAATTAGGCATTTTTCACAAACTCAAGCAGGCCACTTAAGAAATGAAGTATCTCTGCCTGGCATATTAGTCCTCCAGAGCATCTATCTAACAAGAGAGCAATTTTTGCGTGGCAGAACTTTGTTATAATCAATTTATTATTGTTGCACAACTGTTTGTTATCTCTGCTCTGCAATTCTTTTGAGCTATCACTTGACTGCAGTAGCATACTCCATTTATTAAAAATGGACGGATTCTTCTAATAACTTCAACCTCGTTCAGTATACAACCAAATGTTTGTCCTTTCTTTCCCATAAAAAAAAGTGCAGCTTTTCTTCGGGACCTATTTTCCTAGCATTCCTTCAGGGATTTGGATGCTTCATAATCCTTCAGGTGTCCTCATTTTTCTTTGTGCATGCATCTGTTTATCAGTGATTCATCCTCACCGCCCTAACCCTCTAAGCATCACCATATTGCCTCATCACTACATTCAGGGCAGGTTCCCAGCACACAGGATCTAAATCATGAAGCTTTTCCCACAGGACTTTCACTCCCAGTTCATGCATATTACCACTCATCTCATGCTCCCTCCAAACTTCAGCCCCTACTTCTCCTTACCATCATTCTCCTCCCTACCATCATTCTCAGGGTTTTAAACAGCTGGCCAAGTTCTGAAGGGCTTATGTTTAAATTCATGAACTCAGATGCTCCTTCAATCATTCTTCCGAGATCCTGTCACCACCATAATTTTGAAGCTGGTGAAAAATCTCCTGCCAGGTTACAAAGGGCTTATATTGCATTTTCAGTAGACAAACAGGTCATGGTGATATGGGCGAAAGCAGAGAAGTAATAGAGGGTAGGCAACCAATGGAGCTTTCCTCAAAATTTGCGATCCTTTCAGGGGAGCTGGGATGTGTAATAGTTCAGCAATATCGGGTATAGAATGCCACAGGTTGTCTATCACTATGCCAGTGAGTTATTTTACTTCCTAGGAGAGAAGAGGATGAAGGGACTACCCTTCACGGGCTAAGATGTGGTGGAAGAGGGACGTGAGGACAGAAGCTGTTTGGCCAAGGGTAGGGCAGTGATCAGGGGCCTAGGCAATTGGTTCTTTGGGCCCGAGAGACAATGAACTCTCCACTAAATAAAAGGAATCTAACTTTTATTATTAGTTCAAGCAAACAGATTGAAAAGCATAAATTAAAAAGCATACATGCCAAGCAAGATAATACCCAAATCTCTTACAAGCTGCCAGGAGCTTCTTAATAATGACAGCAGGGATACCCCCAGAAAACTCAGTTTCCACAGTACCTAGTGCTAGGTTCCATGCAGAAGTTCCAACTAGTAATGACAACACATCCGTTTTTATCAAAATCTGGCCCCATGACTTCACAGCCCTTCTACAGTCAGGAAACTGCAAAATCTGACCTTGGTTGGTTGGCATATGACTCTGGGACAGGACTCAAATGTCTGAGACTTTCACATCTGGAAAAGCTTTGAAGCTCCCTGAAGCTTTCCTCCCTTCTTCTCTATTTGGTAAACAAAAGTATCCTACATGATACCATTTGCATCGCCCAAACCACGGGTGTCAAACTCAATTATGTCATGTGATGTATTGTGACATTTTTGCCTTTGCGGAGCCAGGGTGGGTGTGGCCTGCACGTGATGCATCCAGCCCACGGGCCACCAATTTGACACCCCTGGTCCAATCTCTCCCAAGTTTTTATGACATGTGGACTTCAACTCAGGAAGTCTGGCTCAGGAATTCTGGGAGTTGAAGTCCAAAAGGGCCATCGTTCCCCACCCCTGGTCTAAACGGTGGAATAAATACACATCTATAAAGAATAAACCTGTCCCACCCACTGTTGTTTCTACCTTTTCTTCTTCTCTTCTGATTGTTTTTATTTCCTTCCCTTTCATGATTTCTATAATTAAATTCCTTTAATATATTGGTTATACAATTATTTTCCTTCCATACAGTTGATGAAAGAACACAATTATAATTGATTAATTATTGATTAATTATATTTCTATAGATTAAAGGGAATTAAGCATTTTTTTTCTGTCACCTGCCAAGCATTCAGATTTATCGTCCTGATCTCATAGGCCTTAATATATAAGTAGTCCTCAATTTACAACAGTTCATTTAATGACCATCTAAAGTTACAGCATCCCTGAAAAACATGACTTATGACCGTTTTTCACCCTTACAACCACTGCAGCATCCCCATGGTCATGAGATTACAATTTGGATGCTTGACAACTGGTTGCAGTGTCTGAGGATGATGTGATTATCTTCTGACAAGCAAAGTCAATGGGGAAGCCAGATTCACTTAACAATTGTGTTACTAATTTAACAGCTGCAGTGATTCACTTAGCCCCGTGACAAGAAAGGTTGTAAAATGGAGCAAATCTCACAACAAATGTCTCATTTAGCAACATAAATTTTGGGCTCAATGGTGACATAAGACAAGGGCTACCTGTACAGAACTCATAACATGCAATCTGGCGCCATATTACTTAGATGTAAATCCTACTGAATTTGGTGGGATTTAATAGCAAATTGGGTTTCCACTATACTTGTCTTTAAAGCTTAAGAAATGCAACGTCATGTGACTTCTAACTTTCCAAAGCAGAGTTCTTAGAACAATGCCTGTCCTAGTAACTTTCATGCACATAGTTCCCGCTTTCTCTCTCACCCACGTTGGAAGAAATGTCTATCTGGGTTCAGTTCCAAGTCAGGGGAAAGACACTGGAAACATGGAGACTGTTTGAAAACATTGTTTAATGGTGGACAGGACCATATGGTTTTGAGGTCCTGTGCAAAAAGGCACATGGGTGTGTGTGTGTGTGTGTGAGAGAGAGAGAGAGAGAGAGAGAGAGATTTATACTCTCTCTTGGGCCCTGCCTTATAGTTTCCTGTTCCTGTACCAGAAATGTATCCCATTGGCTGTCAGACTCCCAGAGGGTGGGGATTTTAGCTAACTTTGTAGGATGTCTGTGCCCCAGGTTTGGTTGAGTCTTCCTGGGTGATGTAATCTTCCCAGGTACCATGTGGTGAGAGGGTTAGAGGGCTAATCCTATCATATCCTGAGGACAGTGGTGAAATCTAAAATTTGTTACTACCGGTTCTGTGGGCGTGACTTGGTGGAGGGGTAATGTGACTGGGTGGTTTTGGTTTTTTTTTTACTTTTTAAAGCATTTTTTCGGCTGAAGAGGTGTAGAAAAAAATGCTTTTAAAAGTTAAAAAAAGCCTCTGATGATTGTGCGGCTCAGCTGGGCATGAGGGGGGCAGGGATTTTTGCTACTGGTTCTCCGAACCACCCCCCTCCATCACTACTGGATCGGGTGATCTGGTCCGAACCGGGAGCATTTCACCCCTGCCTGAGGGCCATGTCTTAATCCCATCACCCTAGAGCTGGGGTGGGTGGGCAGGGAGCTGCAGGAAGTTGCTTTGTCTTTTAAAACATGTTTCTCATTTTCTCATCTAGGGAAATATAATATTCTGCCTTTTTAATATTTCCCAGAATATTTCATTCTTCAGGCGGGGGGGGGGGGGGGCTGCTAACTTCCTACAGGTGATTTACATGAACAATTTGTTACTTATCTCCAAGAATATCTCATTCCTCTGTTTCTTTCTTTCCTAATATAGCACTCTGTCCTGTGCTTAAATCTCAGGGTATTTATCTTCTCGTTTAAGATGCCATATCTCATTATTTTATTTCATCTTGTAAAGCATTTTTGAGATGTTTATATGAGGGCAACTACATAAAACTAAATTGAATTCAATTGATCATTTTAGTTAAAGAGGGGTTTCAGTGAGTGAAACAACAATTTCTATAGGAATGTTTAAAGGATATAGATTTGGGCAATAAAAGCAAGGAAATTCAAAGTTACAGCCACTACACTAACTTTCTATCACCCTAGTTTTTAATTTTATTAGATGTGGCAGTGATGTAAGATTATTGAAATGCATAAACTGGAATCAAGATTTGAAATAATAATAACCAAGAGAACAGAGTATCAGGAAGCAGACGTTATGAATTTGCAAATTAAGAATTTGAAATCTGACAATTTAAACGTGATTATTGTATTAGGATGATTATTTGTAACAGTTATATCACCTGTTTTTTCCCCCAAGGTGTTCAATGTATATGCAGTAATGCATTCTGTGATATAGGCTAAATTGAGTGTTGTTAATAATCCATGAGCTTCAGACTTGAATGATATATTGAAGTTAGGTCTTTCGTTGTGTGGGATTTCATCTAGATTAGTGATCAGGTCTCCTGTCTATTATTCCAAGTGTCTTCTTTTAGAACACAGTTCCATAGCCCATCTATGGCAGAGTGGTTAAAGGAACTGGTCTTGAAATCAGGAGATCTGTGTGCTCTAATCCTGCTACATACACAGATGTCATTTGGGTGATTTTGACCCAGTCAGTGTCTTTTAGCCTTAGAAAGAAGGCAATGGAAAGCACTCAGAAAAAAATGTTACCAAGAAAACTGCATGGATTTATTCATGTTGTCATTAGGAATCAAGATTCACACACACACATACACACACACACGAACTTACCTATGTCACCAGAAATCAATTCTGTGGCTCCCCTTCCCTCAGTTCAGTAGCTAACCACGAAAATTCTCATCTAAAGAACTTGCATAGATTTCACAAAGTTTTTTTTTTCAAAAAAACAAAGCACCTCTCACATTAAACAAACGATTCCCACATTACTGTCAACTGTACTTTAATCTGTATTTCTCCAAAGGTTTATGTCATAATGCATATGGAAGAAACCATAATTATAAATTTATCTATCAAAACTCCGTAAGTTGTTTGAAATCATATGCAAACTTTCCTTGCAGACTGAAAAAGCAATACTACCATTTAGATAGCATGGAGAAAACTCTTTTAAAAATTTAGCAGTGAAAGATTCAGAGTATTTATCCCTATGCTGCTTTCCAGGACCAGATAACAATCCTTACATAGTAGAATGTAAATAAATAATGAACAACACCTTCCATTCATTTCTAGCCAGTGTTAACATTCAAAAGATTCCAATAAAGGAGAATATTTGTAGTTCAGGGTTGAAATGAGAAGTTCTTGGTGCTCTCTGAGTTTGGTTGTTCTCTTGCAGACATTTCATAACTCTAACTAGGGAATATCATCCAAGAGCCCATCAGTGAACAGCCCAACCCAGGGATCTGCAACCTTAAACACTCGAAGAGCCATTTGGACCTGTTTCCCACAGAAAAGAAAACACCCGGAGTCACAAAACCCTTCCTGTGCTTGACTATTTCTTGAGCGGCCACAAAACTAGCATATGTAATTGAATTAAACATTCTGTTTTCTTCTGAAACTTTTCTTTTCTTGGATTTATCTATGGTTGGCCTACCAGGGGTTGAAAAGCTCAATAAATCGTGTGCCGGCGGGTGTCGCACTTTGATGGTTGCGACACATATTTTGAGTGACAGGGAGCCGCAGCAGACTGGTGAAAGAGCCATATGTAGCTCCAAAGCCGCAGGTTGCTGACCCCTGGCCCAACCAAAGAATCTTTAAGACTGCCCCACCCACACAGACAGGCAGGTCACCAGAATATAAACTGAGAGTGAACAATACTTCTTACTAGCACTGATGATGTTACCTAGTTAGGATAATGAAACTTCTGCAAGAAAACAAGCAAGCTCAGAGAGCACCAAGGACCCCTCATTTAAAAGATTGCTAGGATCCCATTTTGTTACATGAGTGGAGAGCACTATGTGAAATTTGATTTCACCAAATGCTCCACATATTTGGGAACAGGACAGAGAGTAGCAAAGAGCTGCTTTTACTATGCTTTTCCTTTGCAGTAGTCCTTGACTTACAACCATGCATTTCGTGACCGTTCAAAGTTACAATGGCACCAGAGGTGAGTTTCAGCAGGTTCTGAAGCGGTAGTGTAGTTCAGGGAACCAGTAGTACAAATTCTAACTGGCCCTGCCCCCATCTATTCTCTGCCTCCCAAGTCCCAGCTGATTGGGAGGAAATGGGGATTTTGCAGTAACCTTCCCCTGGAGTGGAGTGGGAATGGAGATTTTACAGTATCCTTCACCTCTAGGTTTCATCTCTATTGTTGCTGTGATACACTTCCTGTTCTTATTGTATTACTCACTCTAACAAGATTGCTTCTGTACAGTGATGGCTTATAGTGTGCTTACTACAAGAAACTAGAAAACATGGGGGCATCTTATACATGGGGTGTCTTATACACGGAAAAATACAGTAGTTCGTATTTATGATAGTTGCAGTGTCCCAGAGTCATGTGATCACTTCTTGTGATCTTCTGACAAGCGAAGTCAATGGGGAAATCAGATTCACTTTACAACCATTTTATTAACTTAAGAACTGCAGTGTAAACCATGCTGGTAAAAAAAAGGTTGTAAAATGGAACAAAACTCACTTAACAGTTTCACTTGACAACATAAATTTTGGGCTCAATTTGTCTATGGAGATTCTCAGTCATCCAGGTTATGGTTGTCCCAAAGACGCTTTTTTTCCCAAAGGCAACTGGACTTCATTTTTCCTTGAAGACATTTCACTTCGCATCCAAGAAGCTTCTTCGGTTTTGAACTGAAAACTGAAGAAGCTTCTTGGATGAGAACTGAAACGCTATCAAGAAAAAGCAAAAGTTCAGTTGCCTTGGGGGAAGGGGGAAAAAAAAGCATCTTTGGAACAATTTGGGCTCAATTCTAGTCATAAGTTGTGGACAGCTTGTACTAAAAATACCAACATAGGAAATGAGACTCAGAAATTACATGACCAGAACCACAGCCATAAATCCAATTCCTCAGGACAAGGTGAAAATGATCTGCCAAAAAATGCTTGCAAATGAGGCATATTTCTGTAAAAAAAAAACCCTGTCAATTTCATGCCCAGCTACTGTCTATCCAGTGCTCATTCTAGCATAATTTGACACACAGTTCTCCACCATTTATTTATTTATTTAGCGTATGGCTGGTCACACACAGTATTAAAACACTTCATTTTTACAGGTTAAAACAGTTAAAACAATAAAAAAGCGGTAAGAAAACCTAAAAGAAAAACAGAAATAACATTTCAGAGTTTAATGTCGAGTTTGGAGATCCAGTCAGTGGCTGCCGTTGTTATGCAGAGGAAGTCCCTAGAATCTCCTGGATACCTTCTGTTAGGGCATTCCCTCACTATATCCTGGATAGTCTGTCGAGGGGCCCCGCAATCACATTGTGCTGAAGGTGTCTTTCCCCATTTATACAAGGAGTCAGCACACACCCCATGAGTTGTTCTAATTCTGTTATATGTCACCCATATGTGTCGGGGTAGGTTAAATCCTGGAGGTATACTATTAGGATTGATATGTTCAGAGGTATCTTGGGGGGAATAGCTACTCCACGCTTCCATCCACTTTTGTGTGGTGTTCTGATGATCGGCCATCAACTTAAACACTGTAAGAGTGCTTAAGTTGATAGCCGACCACACACCACAACTTAAGAGTGGTGGATTTCTTGATTCCGCCATTACTGTGATGGGATGTCCAGTTTATACCAATATCCCTCCCACTACAGCTCTCAGTCTTCTCCCAAGAGATTAAATGGAGGGATCTAGACATGGGGCAAAAGTAATTTGCATGATAGTTGTCTCTTTAGGTTTTATGTTCTTTAAATAGATAGTCAAGTCTCCTTTAAATTTATTCCCACTGGAAGTGAGATATATTTTATATCAGCCTAAAAGTTAAATAATCATAATAATATATTAAACTTACATACTGCCTACTCTTAATGACTCGCAACAAACAAAAAATTACAATAAAATATTAGATTATGAAAAACTTAAGTCTTATTCAGACTTAATTTAGCCCAGGTCTTTTCAATTACATTGGTAGTGAAGGGAGCTACCTTCTTTCTATGTCTACCTTTTAGGGTAAAAAAATCATAAGATCCTTTGCAATAAGATTCTTTATTTATTTGATTGATTGATTGATTGATTGATTAGCCGTTGGGCCATATCAAAGTGCAAAGTTCCAGAAACAAATTATTACTAAAATTGGATAGCAATTTAAAATGGAATTGGATAAAATACAATTTAAAATGAAATTGGAATAAAATACAGTCTAAAATGAAATTGGAATAAAATACAATAATTTAAGATATAGATAAAATATGATAAGATTATATTTTGGTGTCACCCTTGCAATCTACCCCAATCAGTCCCACATATGCAGATCTCAACCGAACCATTTTGCTTAAGTACTGTGCTGTGTCAAATGTTATTTTCAGATTCTGGTTGCACATAAGGTAAGTTGCTTTGATACAGGTAACATTCTTGATAAGAACCCTAAATAACGTCGTACAAGGTATTGAACAGGTTAGAGTGGTTAAGAAAAATGCTGTACATCTTGATTCATTAAATTGTAACAGAACCCAACAGTTGTTCTTGTCTGTATGCTTTTCTTATACTTTGACAGATGTTTACTTGTAAGCTTTGGCTGTGTGATGTAACATGTTCTATCTGATTTGTTCAAAGGGAGACATGGGTAAAGGCAGGTCATAGCTCTGTGAGTGTGAAAGCACACAAAGAGGCATATTATGAACACCTGAGGCAATTCTGTTGACAGAAATACATGTGATGACCACCAGATATTGCGCAATGCTGGGAAAAGTTCGACTTCTATCTATCTTGCATTTTGTATGAGTTCCTAAGCTTTCAATTACATTGAAAATGTTCAGTGGATAAGTGTCTCAACAAGATTCTCAATCATCCAGGTCATAGTTACCCCGTAGGTGCTTTTTCCAAAAAGCAATTGGACTTTCTTCAGTGTTTTTTTTTTCCTTTGAAAGCATTTTGTTTCTCATCCAAGAAGTTTTTTCAGTTTTAACTGATGGTGAGTAATAAAAAGGTTTATATTCTTTGCAGTCACGCGTTTTCAAAGGAAAACAAAAACAAAAAAGTCCAGTTGCCTTTTGGAAAGGCACCCTTGGGTAAATAAATAAACCAAAGTCATATCCTAATTTTTCAATTCTCAGATTAGACGTACTGAAATAAGATCATTTTGTAACTCCCTGAATCTGACCAAGCCCTGAACATCTCACAGAAGAGGCTTAGAAAGGAATGCACATTGTGTGATACAAACAATATATCAGCTGTGTGCAGCTGATTGGAAAGAACAAAATGAAATGCTTGAATGGGGCAAAATAAGCCATACAGCAAAGAGATGATCAGTTTAGATCAAGCTGCTCCTTAATGATATACACAAGGCCCAGGAAGTAGGAAATGTAATACACATCTATTAATTAAACAGGAAGGGATGGGAGGAAGTACACATAAAGCAGAGTTCTTCCTCATTCATTTCGGCTGCACCCAATTGGATTTTCTGGGAGGGGAGGAAATATTGTAAATCAAATCAATTACTAAATTGTTCAGAAGACATGAATTGATAATAATTGAGATTTCCTTTCTGTAGAATTCTAAAATTATCTTGTTACATGCTCTGACAATAACAAGTGGAACACGGGAAGTTTTTAACAAGATGTTAGATAACCATTTGTCTGAAGTGGTGTATGGTTTCCTGCCTAAGCAGGGGGTTGGACTAGAAGACCTCCAAGGTCCCTTCCAACTCTATTATTCTATTCTATTCTATTCTATTCTATTCTATTCTATTCTATTCTATTCTATTCTATTCTATTCTATTCTATTCTATTCTATTCTATTCTATTCTATTCTAAATCCCTTTCCCTCTTCTAAATGGTTAAAAAAAAGTGATTTCTTTTCCATGACCATTGAACATCCAAATAATAAAATAGTTGTTAAAAGGTGATTTACTGAAGAAGGTTATGAATAATGAAATAAAGTCTGCGATTCTATTTTCTTCTTGGTACAAATAATTCATTAGGTAATGAAAAACATTTTTGTCTCGCTTCTATTCAGCAAGAGATCCGGGGCAAACAAAGTAGGTACCTAATTTTTCAAAAGAGGGAATTTCCACAACCTTTGTTATTAATGCAAGAAAGAGACATCAGGTCAAAACGAGTTACGTCCAGGTGATAAAACAGGGGGAAAGTGTCATGAACACTCCCATCCTGAAGCAAAATCTTCCCAATCTCTCTACCTGTCAGCTGAAAAGCCATGCATTCTTCATGAGGAAACCTTATTGCTTGAGGGATATGAGATTCATTTCATTTTTTCCTTCCTTATTCTGGCAAATATGGAATATTCTTTCCGAAGCTGAACCTAATCAGGATTCAGGACCAAAGCAGGCCACTGGGATATTAAAAGGCCAAGATGTTCAAGCGAGATCTGGCTTACCAATATCCTCATATTTGCAGAGTAAATAACTGCTTCAAAGAGAGCGCAAAACTTTTTTGTTGTTGCTGCTGTTGGTATTATTTATTTTTATTTATTACATTTCTATGCCACTCATCTCACTATATCATGATTCTGGGAGGTGATATAAATTTCAGTGAGGCCTCAATAGCCGAGAATAGGCAGTGAGGAAGGAACAGTGAGGAAGAGGATGAGAATTTTTGTCTGATGTAATCAAAGAAAATAATGTCTCCAACTTGTTTCTACTTGGAAACTGCTTCTGGATTTTGGGCTTGAAATTGGGCAGGGGGGGATGAAACTTTGATTTTGGATTTTGCTCTGATTAGATATGTTGGTTATTATAGGTATGTGTAGGACAAGTTACTATGCAAAAGTAAAAAGTTGAAGATTACTACAGGTAATCCTCGACTTACAACCACGATCCAGCCCAAAATTTCCATTGCTAAGCAAGACAGTTGTTAAGTGAGTTTTACTTCATTATACAACCTTTCCTGCCACAGTTGTTAACTGAATCACTGCAGTCGTTAAGTTAGGAATAATGGTTACTAAGTGAATCTGGCTTCTCCATTAACTTTGCTTGACAGAAGGTCACAAATAGTGATTACATGACTCCAGGACACTGCAATCATCATAAATACATGCTAGTTGCCAATCATCTTAATTTGGATCACATGACCATGTGGTTGCTACAACAGTCATAAGTATGAAAAAACTGTCTTAAGTCACTTTGTTCAGTGTTGTTATTATCAGTGATCCGAGTAATGCACCCATTAAAAGCATAACTCTGAGGCAGGTAGATTCCTCAAAGGTCATGATTATTGGATATATCATATCAACACAGCCGGTGAAAACCAACTGTAACAGTTCCTGTGGTTTTCACCTAATTAAAAGAGCAAAAATCCCCCCTTTCAGGTGTCACCAGTCACATTGTTCAATGAAGATGGATAGCAGGCTCCTCTCCTCCTTCAACAGCCATCGATTTTAATGACCTTGGTTCCCACAGGAAAACTTTTTGTTTTGACTGTAGCTAGGCTAGCTACTTCCCCCCCTCAGGCTGTGTGGCAACTATGAGGCAGTACAAGATGGCTTCAGTCAGGTTCGCTTCACAGTTGACTGTTGAAACTTCATTAAATGAATGAAGTTTCAACGGTCATGAAATGTCATTAAATGAATGGTTGTAAATCAAGGACTAACTAGATCTTATTCTACTGAGCTGAACAGAGTTGGAAGTCAGTTGTTTTTCCTTTGTTTTGTTTTGTTTTTTCTTTTCACCCTACAGTTCTTTCTCCTCCCTTTTGTCTCCCCCATTTTCCAATATTTTCACTTTCTTTTGTATTTTATATCCTGATAATTTTAATAAAATTATTATAAAAAGAGAGAGAATGCTTGTCTGGGACCTTCAAAAACCACAGCCACCCCCCTCCACCTTCAAGAAGGAAGAGAGACAGTGACACATTCGTAACAACTCTGCTTTCGCTTTTCTAATATAGAATAGTTGTACGGAAACTAATCAAGGAGAAAAGCAACCTAGAACTAAGGAAAAATTTCCTAATGGTGAGAATCAACCAGTGGAACGGCTTGCCTTCAAAAGTTGTGGGTGCCCCATCACTGGAGGCTTTCAAGAAGAGACTGGAAAGCTACTTGTCTGGAATGGTATAGGGTAGTGATGGCTAACCTTTTTGTCGTTGTGTGCCAAAAGCAGGGGAAGTACAGGGTGGTTGCATATGTGCTGGCCCACACCCATAATTCAACGTGCCCCGTGCATGTGTGTGTGACCCCCCCCCACACTCCCCATGCTTTTGGCACGCAGTGGTACGGTGGGTCCATTTTTCGCCCTCCCCAGGCTCCAGATGCTTTCCTGGAGCCTGGGAAGGGCAAAAACAGCCTTCCTAACCACCTCCTAGAGGCCCTCTGGATGCCGGAAACAGCCCGTTTCCCGACTTCTGGTGGGCCTGGAAGGCCCACCAAAAATCAGCTGGCCAGCGCGTGCATGCGCGCTAGAGCTGAGCTAGGGCAACACTTGCGTGCCCACAGATATAGTTCCATGTGCCACCGGTGGCACGTGTGCTGTGGGTTTGCCATCACGGGTATAGAGTCTCCTGCTCATGCAGGGGGTTAGACTAAGTGACCTCCAGGTCCCTCCCAACTCTGTTATTCAGTTACCTGTGACCTAGACACACACAAAAAAAGAGGATTTAAGACTTGCCACGATTGCTGTTTCTCCTGGGAGAATAAACTTGCCAAATTTCAGACAGCTAAGTGCAGGGGAGATGGAGGGAAGTTCAAAGGGAGATTTTATATAGTTGTGGTTACATTAAAATGTAAAAAGGTCGCTTATTGAAAATTCAAATCTGTTTTGGAAAAACACCCCACAAAGATGTCTCCTTTTAAGGAGCAGGTGAATCAGAGCATTGGTTTCTAATCTTTAAGAAAAAGAAGAAGAAGCCAACAGAACAAGGAAGGTCTATCAGGCTTGAAACATTCAGAAACGTACTTTGATGCACATTTGTAAAACTCATGGAGAGCAATTTTTTTCATCCTTTGGTGAAGCTTTTATGGATAATTTGAAAACTTTAAATGCAAGTGCACGTCAGTAATTTATTCAGCAGAGATAGTCATTTAATTGAATTGTAACTAGCAGAGTTGTACTGACTACGCCCTCAGGAGGGTTTGAAAATGAGAAAAAGGACACTTTAGATTGTTTCTTTTTGATTAAAAAAAGGGAGAGAACGAATGTCCCACTTATTATTATTTTTTTTTTTTTGAAATGCCATTCTAGACGATGGAACTATAGAGGCCTGAAGTACAGGTTCAATATTCTCTATCTTCACCTACTATAGCGTGGGATTGTGGGAGTAGGTGTGTTTATGTATGTGTGTGGTCTCCCCCCATGTGTGTAGGTATCTGGGTGTTGGTGTTCTGACAGGGCTCGGAGACAGTTATCTGAAAGTCAGAGAACAAAATGGTTTGTAGGACAATATTTTACATTTATCTAGATACAGTGATGAGTTTCAGAAATTTTTACTACCAGTTCTGTGGGTATGGCTTGGTGGGCGTGGCTTGATGGGAGTGGCAGGGGAAGAATATGTAAAATCTCCATTCCCACCCCACTCCAGGGGAAGGTTACTGCAAAATCCCCATTTCCTCACAATCAGCTGGGACTTGGGAGGCAGAGAATAGATGGGGGCGGGATCAGTCAGAATTTTTACTACCAGTTCTCCGAACTACTCAAAATTTCCACTACCAGTTCTCTAGAACTGGTCAGAACATGCTGAAACCTACCTCTGTCTAGATATGACCCTGGATAACCACAATTTTGGACAATGAAATGTAGGTTGGATTTCTGGGAAAATCTTAATTTTGGGGCCCTAGCCCTAACCTTAGCCCTATAGATATGTCATCAGTAAGATCCCCTGACCTGAAAAAGAAATGTGGAAATATAATTTGGAGGCAAACGAAACCATACCTTACTAATTCACTCCTTGAGGAGATCAGAGGTGGGTAACTGTCCTTAGGATGTTTCGTTTGTTTGTTGTTTGGTTGGTTAATTTGACTTCAGGCAACAGAAAGATAAAGTACTAAATTAAAACAATAGTTACCCATCTAAAGCATCTCTCTTTGCCTACTTTTTTGCTTGACATGTTGAGCCCACTTTCCTCTGGTAAAAGATAAGGGATGGCATCTAGTGCAAATTAGTGATGATGAAGTCTACATTTTTCCAATATGTCTTTCTTAGAGGAGAAAGCTATGATACAGCTATGAATTGCAAACAGCTTTAGACAGAGGAAGGCAATGAGCCCCTCTGTTGGTGTGGCCTAGTGATTAAGGCACCAGGATAGAAACCAGGACGTTATGAGTTCAAGGCTCACCTTAACCATGAAAATCCCAAAGGTGCTTTTTCACAAGGCAACTGGACTTTGTTTTTCTTTCAAGAAGTTTCACTTTTTATCCAAAAAGCATCTTTGGGACAACCGTGGCCTGAGAAACTCCATAGACATTTAGCCATGAAAACCAGCTGGGTGATTTTGGGTTCAGACACACTCTCTCAGCCCAACCTATTATGCTGCGGGGAAAATAGGAGGAAAAAGGTGTATTGCATATGTTCACCAGCTTGAATTATCTGTAAAAATGGTAAAGGCAAAATAGAGAGACAGACAGAGAGGAGAGAGAGAGAGAAAGAAAGAAAGAATGAGAGAGAGAGAGAGAATGAGAGAGATCCTCTCAGGTTTCTGGGAGCTCCCATTCTTCCCTTCCTCATTTCCACAAAGTAGAAAGTTTAATAAAAGCACAAGCCAAGGCAAGAGTTGGTGTGGTTTGCTTCTACATATGCTCCACTGTACTATTAATGCATTTGAAGTTAGAAAAGAAAAACAAAATTTATTGTTCTTCTCTTTTTTCATTTTTGTACCCAGGGATAAAGCCCAAAGGGAACTGTTAAGTTGGGTGATTGAGGAGGCAGAAGCAAGGTAGTGACAACAGCTCTTTAATGTATAGTGAGACTTCAGCCAAGGTTACAGGCAAACAGCTCTCCTTAAATACCCTGCCGGCCAGGGAGCTGACCAATCACAAGTGACCTATTGTAGTTTAAATCTCCCGCCAAAACTATATACATAACAGGAACTTGCAGGTAAACCCACCAATCTATGAATTCCACAGATATAACATTTAATTACCACAAAAAGACTATTGTTAAAAATCCAAAGGGGAAACCCAATTGGTTTTAATTAACAACCAGCCATTGCTGCCTCTCACTTATTATTTAGACATATTTTTAGCCTTGGGTATACAGAAGATTACTCCCCACAGGACCCAAGCCCTGCTTCAGCCTCTGTTTCTCAAGTCTTGTTTTGTCAGATCTGTCTCTTTAGAGCTCGGGTGCTGCAATTGAAGAGCAAAAGGATTTTTGTCCACCATGTCACATACGCTACATTGAATGAACCACATTATAATGCTGGCAAGTCTGCAAGAATAGAGGAAATGTTTATATGGAATCTTGACTCGTCCTTGGAGTCACCTTTAAAGACATTCTCTCTCTTTGTCTCAGGGAGAGAAATCGTAATCTTGCTTTCTCTAGCTGGTAACTTCCAGATGTTTGGGGAATAGAATTCCCTGAATTCTGAATTAGGGCAGGCAGTTTTCTCCAATGTGCTGATGTGGAAAGAATCACTTCTTGCATTTGTGCTCATCTTGTGGTGTGTCTAAGGCCCCTCTGGTAATTCTTTAGTGCCAGGCCAAAGTATTCTTTTCTCCGAGCCCTTTAAAAATTGCTTTTATAATTAGTTCTTGTTTTTAAGCTCTCTCACCTACCGGGAGAGTGGCTTTTATACATTCTTATTGTTTTTCTATTATAAATAGTTGTAATAATCAAAATAACAGAAGAAAAGGAGGGCAGAAATAATGGTCGTGAAGATGATGATGAATTAATTATAAGACAGTATTACGACCCTTTTGTGAACTAGGAACTATTGGTTGGAAAGCTCTATTTCCTTATGTTTATCTGTTTGTTTCATTGAGTACATACAAATTTCATTACCCTGTTAAAACAGAAGTGGCTGCTTCACACATAATTCTTTTTTCAAAAAAAAAAAACATTTTTTTATTCAGTTATAGAGTATTATAAAATACAAAAATAAATAGAAGAGCAATGAGGGGGAAGGGGAAAGGGGGAAGAAAAGTGAGGAAAGATAGGGAGAAGAAAAAGAAGCATTGACTTCCGACTTCCTTATTTTACAGTAAAATAAGACATCAGCATCAAATCACAACTTTTTGCTTTTCCATAATAGTATGAACAAGTCATTTCTATAAAGATCAATCAGTCTAAGCTGTACATACCAAAGTCAGAGTTTCATTCTTTTCCACATCAAGCATGAAGTTCAGAAGTGGTTTCCATGTGAAAACAAAAGTACTTGTGTTCTTTTCTTTAATCAAAGTAGTCGGTTTTGCCATTTCAGCCAGCTCCATCAATTTTGCAAACATTCTTTCATGATAGGAATTGAAGTATTCTTCCATTTTTGTGCATACAATAGTCTTGCTGCTGTCAACCTATATAGTAACAAAGTTCCAAATGTTTTCTCCAGTTCTTTTTCCATACATTATAATTTTTCCATCCTATGAGTCATGAACAAGCCTATGCATCACGAATGATGACGAAAGTCACAGAAACCTAATGAGAAATGGCTCAGCTGATGGAAATTAAATAGTTCATTGCAAGGCCACCAACACTCGACGCATTCTGAATTTCAACAGCAAACCATCCACTGTCACACAAAAAGAGTTGCATAAGAACACTATATGACAGGGTGAGAACACTATATGACAGGGTGAGAACCCACTGGAAAGCAGTTAACTATGTGAACAATTCAAGCAGAATGGGTACCCACAATCATTTGTCACAAGATGTCTGCACAACACGGTGTGGAGAGAAAGAAAGAAACAAGATGCAAGACATGGCACAACCTTGCCATACATCAAAAACATTTTGGAATCTGTAGAATGCAGCTTCTGATATCTACAAGTGGGCAGTGCACATCGGCCAAACATACAAGGACAAATTATGCATTGTAAAAATATCTTGGAAGTGGGAGATACTTTCAATGTACCGAATCCTCTACATGGATTACCCCTGTGGCTATGTAAGACAGAGGAGTTGTTTGCCCTGCTTATTAAAGATTCACAAAAGAGAGGAGGGGGAAAATATTAGTGGGTACATTGGAAGGAGTAGACTCAGAGGTGGTATTCAGCAGGTTCTGACCAGTTCTGGAGAACTGGTAGTGGAAATTTTGAGTAGTTTGAAGAACCGGTAAATACCACCTCTGACTGGCCCTGCTGCCATCTATTCTCTGTCTCCCGAGTCCCAGCTGAGGAAATGGAGATTTTACAGTATCCTTCCCCTGGAGTGGGGCAGGAATGGAGATTTTACAGTATCCTTCCCCTGCCATGCCCACAGAACCAGTAGTAAAAAAAATTTGAATCCCGCCACTGAGTAGACATATTCAGATGTGTAAACACTGAGGTTATTCTTAGTGATGAACAAAAATAATGTGTTCTATCTACATATCTTGTCTCTGTTTTTACTTCATCGGGCAAGATGAAAAAACATACAAGAATTTTTTTAAAAAACAAAACAAAACAAAACATTGTTGGCATTAAAGCCACATCTCCACTAGTTAACATTCTAAAATAAAGTGACCAAATCTTCAGACATGCAAAATCTGTCATTACTAGCGACTTTTTGAAAGCTTCATGAGAAAAAGCAAAAAAGAATGTGTTCAGCCTCAGTGTTGTAAGATATCAAATGTTGAAACCCCATTTTTTATTCTTTTGTGAATCTTTAATAAGCAAGGAAAACAACAATTGAAATTAAACTTTGTTTTTGAACCTTATTCACTGTGATGCTAAAGATGCTTTAGAATGCAATCTGGGTGCATTTTTTTCCCTTTTCCAGCGCTAAATTGAGCCTCTGTGGAATAAACTCTGAAATCTGATGCACAAGTATTTTATTTATAGGTACATAATATTACAGTAGCAGCAGTGTGATGCTACCTATTACAAGATTGTCTATCTGTGGGTATTTGCTGTTGTTATTATATTTTCCTCAGTGGCTGTTAGATGAATATTCTTTTGACCGGTTTATGATATGAATCTGAATTCTGTGAGACTTTGGACAACAAAGTTAGTTCCATCAGACTGGAATCCCAATACTGTTCATTGTGGAAACAGTGACACTGTGTGTCTCCTGATGATGTAGCTTCAGTGCCATCCAGTGTTCAGTAATGACTCTGCTGGTCGACTGGATGCATTAGATTTTAGAGTTGCAGCTGTATATACACAAGCACTTGGCTCCTTTTCTCTTCAGCCCTTCTTCTCCATGCTGCATGCAAAGATTTGGGAAGTCAGGCTTGACTTTATCTGACCTTAATGCAGGGCCGGATTTTCCTATAGGCTAACTAGGCTTCAGCCTAGGGCCTCAAGATCAAGAGGGGCCTACATTCAAATTGTTAGCAAAAATTAAAATTATACTATTCTAAAAACAATGAACACTAAAATACAGTGAACACCGAAAAAAATGGGAGGTGAAAGGCCTCATAAGTGGAATAGCCTAGGGCCTCTTTTCATCTAAATCCGGCCCTGCCTTAATGGCTCTTGTGAGAGAAGGAGCAGTGAACAATGCTGTGTCAATAAGAAATCAACCTTCAGCAGCAAAACAGAAAGCCTATGGTTGAACATTTGGTGACTGTAGTCAAGTAGGGAGAGGGGCAAAGAAACCTTCTAGTGGGCAGATGCCACCAGTTGGAGTAAAACAGGCTAAGCAATAGGGGGCCCTCCATATATTTAGGACTACTTCTCCCACAGTGCCTTGCTATTGCTTATGCTGTCTGAGGCAGATGGGAATTAAAGTGCAGAACATTTAGATGGCATAAATTCCCTCTCCCTGGAATAGATAGCACTGAACTGAATGGGCCAACTATGAAACTCAATACAAGACAGCTTCATCCATCTATGCCTCGGTGTCATCTGTCATAATATAATTTTGGCACACTAGATTTGTGCTCCATAAATTCCAGCTGTAGATAATCAGTTAATTTCAAATATCTGAGTTCTACTGGTCTGTGAATAACTCCTATTGATCTGAAAATTCTTAAGAGAAAAAAAAGCAAGAAAAGCTTTTTTAAAAAAGTAATTTGATTACCAAAATTGAAAATACAGTGTTGGTCACCATTTAAAGTTTTCTCCCCAGTTTCTTGGGCTTAATTAGTCATGTATCAAAAATAAGCATGCTCATCATTTTTCTACAGTTTACTTTTTATTTTGAAATATTATTTAGGTACTCTGCCGGTTCAACAATGTAAATTATTTTTCCTTTAAATAATGTTTGAATTGTTTAAGGAAACCAGTTCTCAGATTCCCAAAACAGTAATATAGATGCCCTATTTAAGTCAAGAGAAAGAACAGGATTAAAAAAAAAGAACAGAAATAAAACAATTTTGAAATCATTTCTTTTCTTAGCAGGTAATGATTGTATCACAGGATTTAATGCTATTTAGCAGTGTGAAGGTAAACACTGGTCTTGTTTATTGTGTCCAAATATTTATTTAGGTAATGGAAATTTTCTAGGTTTTTCTAAGAAAAAAACCCTTGTTATTACTACACATATGCAGCCTTGTAAGCCAACATAGGTCTTAGTCAGTTGTAGTCTGCTGCCATCAATTATCATCTTAAATCCAACTGACTGCAACAGATGTAATTTTTAAGCCACATGTTCTATTATAGTAGAGGAATATACATTTAATTAGGATCACCTGTCTCTTTTCTCTTTAACTCCCCTTCTTAAATCCATCTTTAATTTTTCCAATCTTGTGCTCACACTGTCTTTCCTCTCCCCATCTTCACAAGAAAGTTCAAAGCTCTTAAGATATACACAGAATCACAGAAGTTGAATCTGCACTGGGATCATTAGAAAAGCAAAATGAAACCTTATACCCATTGAACCTGAGGAGGATTACCATCATCTTACTGTTAACCACAGTGTGAAAAATCTCCATTTTGGCTGCATTGAAGTCACAATACATAAAGGTCTCATAGTATTTGAAATGAAAGATGGGTATTTTTTGCTGCTGTGTAGAGATAGGCGCAGAGGTTTACGTGGTTATCTAATGATCTAATGTCTTGTCTACTTTGGCAAACATATGGCATGGCCATAATAAAAATCCTTTGAAAGGACTATTATGGAAATGTTTTCATGATAGGATTCTAACATACTAATCCTTATACTGCTGGGGGGA
This sequence comes from Masticophis lateralis, assembly GCA_030761175.1. NCBI lineage: Eukaryota > Metazoa > Chordata > Lepidosauria > Squamata > Colubridae > Masticophis > Masticophis lateralis. The sequence goes on along the minus strand of JAUDYJ010000001.1, from coordinate 124,009,040 downwards.
AATAAAGGATTTTATTGGCATTCCAAAACGTTAATCCCACCTTGTTGCTGCTAGTATATTAGGCCCCTGGGGAACTTAAAAAGATATGTAAGATGCCCTTCTCATTAGGGGTGATCTGATCTCAGGAATACAGCTGCCTTCCTAAAAATTCATTTGAGGTATCCCCTACTCATCATATACAAGTTAGTCTGGGTTGCTTTACCTCCTATAAAAGGCTTTCTGATCACAGACCATCTTTGTGCCTCATATATTAAGGAAGAGAAAGGAAAGGAGGGTGGGAATATCTTTTTTATTTCTGGACTAACCCAGTTTAATTTGAATTCCAATGTTCTGGGAATATGAATTTACTAAGATGTGCTTGGGCTGAAGCCTGTAGGTGTGTCAAATCTTTCTAAAACAAGGGACCCAATTCAAGAGAAAAAATAGTTCTAACACAGGGGTGTCAAACTCGCATTATCATGGTGGCATCACATGACGTATCAGGGCTTTTTCCCCCTTTGCTAAACCGGGCAGGAGCGGGGCCAGCATGTGATGCATCTGGCCTTTGGTCTATGAGTTTGACACCTCTGTTCTAACACCTAAATGTCCTTCCTTTCTTCCTTTCCCTACCAAAGCTGGAAATTGAGAGGTAAAAAATTGGACTGAATCACAGATTGCACAAAAGTTGGTAGGCTGTTTCTGCATGGATCTCATCTGTTTCCTCCATGAACGTTGTTTTGTCACAACAATCTTACAAAACAGAAGATGCTCCCCAAAACTGAGGAAGTCTTTGAAGCAGTCATCTTGAACTTGAAGAGCAAATCCAGAATAATCATTCAAATGAGGTTAAGACTGTTTGCACAGATCCCCTACAGCCCAGAAAATGGACCTATTACAATGGATATTATAATAATGGATATTGGAAGGTCACGATTTACAATTGGAATGGCATGCATTTTTATAGTATGGTAGAAGTAAGATACACATGTACTTTCATAGGCATTATATAAGGAATGCATTATTATTGGCATGGGAAAAGGTTAGAGATAAATACTGTGTGAAAATACCAATATGGTTATCAACAATGGAAGCTCTAATACATCCAAATATGCTTAACTTTAGAAATATTGTTAGATATAAGGAGTTATTAACAGATAAGGGGGAATTGAAGGGGAAACGAGAATTAGAATAACAAGGGATTGAGATGGATTGGTATATGTACATGCAAATACAAACAAGATATAAAAAAAGATGTTAAACTATATGGTTTTCACTTAGAAAAGACAGAGTTGGATAGGATGCTCACAGGAACAGAGGAGAAATTCATTTAAAAAATTTATAATTTTTTACTTAGCATCGAGTTAGAGGAAGAACAAGTAAAGGAAACAATGATAGCTTGGGCAAAGAATTTTGGACATTCAATTGATTTAGATAAATGGCAACAGTTATGGGAAAGGAATTATAAATTAACAATGTCCACTGCATATAAAGAGAATCAATATAAAATGTTTTACAGATGGCATATGCCCCCTGAAAAACTGGCAAAAATGTTTAAAGATAAATCAGCTAAATGTTGGAAATGTCCCCAGTTACCAGGATCTTATTATCATATGTGGTGGACATGTTCAGAACCTAAAAACTATTGGAATAAAATTAAGACATGGCTAGAAGAAATGACACAACAACGTATTGATTTAAAACCAGAGCTGTTCCTACTGGGTATCCTTCCAGAGAAAATTAGCAAAGAAAATACTTATTTGATTATACATGTAATAACAGCTGCAAGGATTGTTTTTGCACAAAATTGCAGAGAAAATACCTCTGGAAGAAGAAGTAATTAAAAAAAATTGTAGACTGTGCAGAAATGAATAGATTAACTTTGATGATTAAAGAAAGAGATGATTCAGAATACTTTTAAGATATGAGATCAATTTTACCATTGATTAGAAAAGAAATATAGATAAATAAATTAATAGCTATGTAAAATATGGTATAATTAAAATATTTTACTTTTGGAGAAAGGTAAAAATAAAGATAGAAGAAACAAAAAAAAAAAAAGATGAAGTCATGGAGAAAATACCAAGAGGTCGCATGGAAGGGAAGATTGATGTATTAAATGTTTGCTTGTGTGTAAAATAAAAAAACTTTTTAAAAAACGGTTATTACTCAACAGGAACTGGAGTTACCAGCATATGATAAACTACTACCTTGCTATTATATAGGCCAGAAAAATACTATTCAATTATGTGTTAAATAAAATTCTAGATGTCTGTGTGTCTGCCTTGTCATATTGTTCTTCCCCAGGGTAGGACATCATGCATGCCCTCTTGTTGACAGTATCCCATTCTCAAAGTATTTTAGAATACATGTCACCCTGCCACTTCTCTTTTGCCCTAAAATACTACTCTTTCTATTTGCATCTTACATTTATATTCCAAATAGCCATATTTGTGTTACGGAACCCTTCACATATTAATTTTGTATCCTGCAGAGTCTGGAAAGGTTATGCCAACTCAAAAACAAATTAATCAAACATGATGGGGCAGCAGAAAACCGGTATAACAGCCGTGGGCATTATTTTTACCCTTAAAATAAAAGAGGGGTCATTTAAAAAGCAGAACATTTTTCTGCCAGCCAGCTGTGACTTCTGTCATGTGGAGCAAGGTTGATTTTTTTGTGGCTCACTGTTGCCCTCTGCCTAACATCTCTGGGAGAGCTGTTCCCTACTCGGCTTTTTGTGACAGACAGCCTGCTGCAAATCAAATGTCATTGTCATAAAGTCATGAATCTAAAGCTGTCATTAAACAGATGGGATTGTGAGATTCAAAGACAGGAATGCTAAGCTCTGTCTCTTAAAGGAAAGAAATTGCCTGTCTTACTGTATTTCAAAAGATACCCACACAGACATAATAAGCAGGTACATGGTGTTGTGATTGTTCCTGCACAATAGAAGATTTCCTTCTGTAGTCATAACACAGTTACTCAGTACTCCTCCAGAAGGCGTCGTTGTGTTCTGCTACTTGACATCTTTATTAACTCTGATGTAGCCATTGGTTTTTTCGTATTCATTCTCAGGGAGCAAACCTCTCTGGTTGGACCTCAGGGGACCACCCTCCCCACACACTCACACATTTTCCAATACTTCAGGAACAGAACTGTTGGGTCATACAGACTTGCTGTGAAACTTGTGAGCACATCCTTTCCAGCAGAGTTGTCAACATTTGCAGTGTTTCATGACAGGAATTCGTGCATTGTATCATTTATTGATTCCATTTATACCCCATCACATCTATATAGAACTCTTGGCAGTTTAGCTACGTACAATTGTATGAATGCAGAACATAGCCATTCAGTTCTTCCTTGGATACCTTGAACATGGAGGAGTACTAACACAGCTTCCCCTGCATATTTCATGTGTCAGGGTTCCAAGTAAAACCCACAGCGCAAGAAGACTTGGCCTTGAAGTTCCTCAAAGTTCCATCTTATTAGAGATGTCATATTGGCACATCTGGGAAAACCCGAATCTGAAAGCTTCCAGATTTTTCCCACCCAAAGAAAAGTTCAAGTCCCTGCCCAGCACCCACATATCCATCACACAGCCCAATCAAACCACCGTCTGAACTGGAGATGCCTCCTAGTTCCAACCCTCCAGGTACAAGGCAAGATGTCCTTGACTCCCTGAGAAAGGAATGTTATTTTGACTATATATCACCCATGCTCCATACAATCCCCATTCCCCACTCCCAGTTTCCCACAGTAGAAGGAGCCTGGTGGAGCAGTGGACTAAAGTGCTGTTAAATAGCACTTAGCTGCCAGCTGCCTGCAATTACTGCAAGTTCGAATCTCACCAGGCTCAGCCTTCCATCCTTCTGAGGTAGGTAAAACAAGGACCCAGATTGTGGGGGCAATAAGCTGACTTTGTATAAAAAAGAACACCGCTTGGGTGGGCCAAAAGCCCTACTAAGCAGGTATATATTAAAGTATGAAAGCTATTGCTTAACACATTGTAAGCCGCCCTGAGTCTCCGGAGAAGGGCAGCATATGAATTGAATAAATAAATAAATAAATAAATGTGGCATGCCTGAAGGCCCAATACAAAAGATGGCTTCCAGGCCTAACATCAGTGGTGGGATTCAGCCAGTTTGCACCACTTCAGGAGAACCGGTTGTTAACTTTCTGAGTTTGGCACACTGGTTGTTGGAAGAAACCATTAGGGCAGAGAATCGGTTGTTAAATTACCTGAATCTCACCACTGCCTGACATTATGTTTCATAAGGGCCAATCAAGCTGACAATTAAAGCACATCTAATCCAACAATGTATCTGGGTTGGCCAGTTAGATGCCTATAAAATGATAGGTTCTCCAGCAGCCAGCATTGAGAAGCATTTTTAATTTCATTTTAGGGCAAGGGTTCTCCTAAATAGCTAATACTGATCCCCCAAAAGTCGATATCGCTATTATTATTCATAGTACTATTCGTTAAAATAATATTTAATAAATGGTTCGTATAATAAATATTGGAAGTCGATGAACAATCTGAAACTTCGTGACAGAGTTGATTGGCTGCAGAATTTGGGAACCCTAAAGGGTCCTGTTATTATTCCATCTGGGTTTTTTTTTTCCTTTAAAGACCAGTGTAGTGTTATTCCACAAGGGTGGTGAACATGTACTATAAAAAGTCTGCCTAAACCTTGACTTGCATTTTAGACCAGGTATCCCAAAGGTAGTGGCCTACCGAAACCAGGCTTCAAGTCATCCAAGTAGCACACTCATGTTGGCAATGGAAAGCAATCTCAGCAACAGAGGAAAGGTGCCGGGGGGGGGGGGGGTTGCTGCAGCCTCAAGTAACCAAAAAGAGCTGGGCAGATTCCAACCTTTGAGGATATGATCACCACAGTGGCTCCCAGTGTCAGAAACCATGCATTCAGTATGGCTTGTGTCAGCAGAGAAATGGAAATACTATTTTAACACTACATCAACTAAATAAAAAGTTAGGGATCACCAGCTATGGGTTGGGAATGAGAAAGCTTCAGCAAGAAGAGTTGTCCTTAATAGTTTGTCTGGCATATTACAGGGACAGGTGAATGACCCTGATAAACAGCTAAACCAACCAAACTGCACCCTTTTTCTTAAAGCAAGCCGAATTATACCATGCTGGCGTTGTATTTCCAAAGCAACTGAAATTATACTAGAGTTCCACATTTAAAGATGCTCACAAAGTATTTCCATTGGCCAAATGTTGATTTTATGTTTCTGCAACTGGCAGAATGGGGGGAAAAAATCAAATAGCACACTTTATACATTTTGCAGATATGGGCAAAACATTACAATCCTTTTGTTGTTTTATTTTTATTTCAAGTAACAGAGCAAGTATATTCTAGAGTATTAAATTTTATCCGCAGATAAAATTGGTGCATTTCAGAACAATCAATAGGAAAGATTATTCCCATCTAAGATGGAAGATATTTAAAGACTTTACTGTGTTTGCATTATGTTGCTCTTTTATTAGCACACTTTTCTTATTTCAATTGCCTGTTGTCACACAGACACACACACACACATACACACGTGCACGCGCACGCGCACACACAGCCACCGAAAGGCTCAGAATGCAAGTTCCACATGCCCAATCAAAAGCACTGTCAAGTACAACATACAAACTTCTTTTCAAACTGAGATTCTAGTTTTGATGTCTTTCAATGAAGCCACTGATAATCAAGGCTGTGTTCTGGTTGAGCAACAAGCTTTCTCCTTTCTGTTCCTCCTCACTCCAGATGGACCCCAGGAGAAAGACATTTTGTAGAGCATAAGGAACGCAGGTGGAGGTAAATGAATTCATCTAATACGGTGTTTCTTGGCCTCAGCAACTATAAGATATGTGGTCTTCAACTCCCAGAATTCTCCAGCCATCCCAGCAGGAATCCTGGGTGTTGAAGTCTGCATATCTTAAAGCTGTAAAGGTTGAGAAACACTAATCTAATCCATGCTGCCCTGCTTGGGGATAGGTTCAGATGGATACACCCTATTGTTTTTACAATTATCTCCCAGAAGTTTTCTTTTCATTACCTATTAGAATTGTGGTTTACTACTTACATGTAAACTAAAATTATTTCTGACTGTAGTCCTCTGTTTTCATATTGGGGAATCAGTTTTTTTAATAAAAAAAAAAACCTCAAAGGGACTTGCTTCTTGGAAGACTTGTATCAGAAAACGTATCAGTTACTTAAGTAGGAATACCATATTTCACAATTAAACATGAATCGACTGTTGGAATTACTCTAATTTAATTCAAGTTCTTTCTTAGAATACTACCAGTAAAGGTAGATGTTTTACATAACCTTCAAGAGAAATATCTGCAGCAGGTGAAATGAGAAAGGTACTTTAAAAAGGGGACTTTCTTGTATCAAATGCGTTTGGATAAGAGGTAAAATGCAAAGCATTTTGAAGGTGAAAAATGTCATGATATGTCACATGACATCAACATAACACAGAGAGTTTGACGCCCGTGTGCTAGGTGAACAGGACCTTACAGATTCCAGATTAACAGAGTTGAAAGGGACCTTATAAATCATCTAGTCCAATCCTCCCCCACCCAAGCAGGAGACTCTACACCATTACTGACAATGGTAGTCCAATCTCTTCTTGAAAGCCTCCAGTGATGAAGCTCCCACAACCTCCGAAGCTGGCTGTTCCATTGGTTCATTGTTCTCATTGTCAGAAAATTTCTCCTTATTTCTAGGTTGAATCTCTCCTTGATCAGTTTCCATCCATTATTCCTTGTCTGGCCTTCAGATGCCTTGGAAAATAGCTTGACCCTTCCTCTCTGTGGCAGCCCCTCAAATATTGGAACACTGCTATCATGTCTCCCCTGGTCCTTCTCTTCACTAGACTAGAGCTGGGTAAGTAATGAGAGTTCACCCTGTCACATGGTACGTGGCACCCTGTTGCGTGCACCCTGTCATGTCATTCTCAAACCCAGGTTGTCATATTGCCAGCTGACAAGGTCAGCATTTTTAAATCATAAGATTTAATTCAACAACTCTGGTCACTTCTTGATTAAAGATTTTTCCTGTATATAACCACAGAATTGAGAGTTAAATTCCACTCTTTCAGTTAGGGCACAGCTAGATAGCCAGAATAAAATGTAGTCTACCAGTCCTGGAGCAGTCAGAAAAGGATGCTGGTTATTGAATATGTTGCCATGATGGACTAGCTGCAAGCTGCTTCAGTACTGCTTCGGTTACAAAGCATGAAGCATGTCATATAAAAATGATTATCATGCTGCCATTAGGGAAAGGTGATGATCAGCCCATAGACAGCTCCACAATAGGCATGAATGAATTTCAGGTCTTCCAACTTTGATTCAACTTGTTTCATTCCACCATCCATTTCACAATAAGAAAGAAAAACAGGAAAATGTGCCTGCATTTTGGAATTTTCCAAACATGACCATTCCTGTGCATGCTTTGCCTTATACACTCATTTTCTGCAAGTAATTTTAACTAACACAGCAGATTTTTATGTCTTATTTTCACCAACATATACTTTTCAATGGTATTTTCTGGTATTGTACAACATTTTATTTTGTACAGAGATTTAATGGGAATAAAAGCACTTCAGTTCAAAGAATACAAACTTCAAAGAAAACTGAGTTTTGTGGTTCTTGAAGAAAATTACTATTCCAACTGAAATCTAAATTTTCTCTCTCATCACTAGTCCTAAACAATTTTGATTCCCGTCTGCTTTTTTGTTGAACAGAATAGGCTAACATTTAATTATTAGTTATTGCTTTTATTCCACATAATAGAATGTCATAAAAAATAGCAAAGTCCAAACTCTCAACTAAGCTATTTATCTATTAAGGTAGTTTTCTATGAGTTATTGAATTTATATATGTATTTTAAACTCATTTTACAGTATTTGTACATGGAGGGAGAATTATATATCAGGGAAGTTTCGATTTGTCTTCAAATGAATGAGAATATATCAAATGGGCAATCCACAGTTCACATTCCACATCCCTACTGGACAGAGCTGGCAGAAAAATCATTGTGATCTAAGAGCAGGTACTGGGCAGATTTTAAAACAGGATGATGAAAGAGAGCCAAAATGGATATTGTTTTGATAATGGCTATTTAACTTGTTTTCCACTAATTAATTACTAATGAGGAAATGAATCTTGTGGGATGAAATGCAGAAAGGTTAGATACTTATATTTTTTGTCCTCAGCATCTGAGAGTACATCTTCAAAGACAAATGGAAATATAATCCCTCAGTGAAGCACTACCTTGAAGTGGTTGCAGGTTTTGCATGCTCTGAGGAGAATGAAAGCTATGACAGAGGTTCAACAATATGTACACGTCTCTTAGAGAAGCCAGACAAAGTGTGTCTCCCCCAGAAACAATATGGTAGATATAATGTACAGAAGCCTTTACTGGATCGGACATCAATAAACACTGTGCTAGGTCAATAAAGACTGTGCTGGGGGTTTGAATTCTGGAACATCTGGTGACAATTGGTGTATAGGACTCAGGACTGTTGGCTAAGCAACCACAGCTAATAGCTGCAAGACTGTTGGGGGGAATAGGGTATTTATTCATTGCAAATATATGAGGACTGAAAACGAAGATATAATGATTAGGTGTTATAAATGAAGTTCAATAAAAAGAGGATATCGGAAAACAATGCACTGTTGTTCTAGAAAGAACAACATCTAGAATCAGAAGTAGCAGAACAGGGGCTAAGCAGATCAACACCAATTTATAATATGAAATAAAGAATTTACAGTAGCAGAATTGGAAGAACTGTGAAGATTTACCCAGGGTAAAGAATCTGAAACCCTGCCAGAAGAAGTTCAAGCTGTAGAAGCAAACCAGAGAGATTGGGCAGTAGAGGAAGCCAGCATAGTTATTGAATTGTTTTCATTCTCAGACTGACTAGGCACCCTGTCCTCACACTTCTCTTCAGAAAGAACAAAGCCCTTTAAGAATTGAAACAAATATTAATTGAGCATCTAGAACACTACAAAACAACAGCATAAGGTTGCTTGCATTGAATCTGGTTACAAAAAAACACAGCTAGCACAAAAAGTAAAAGACACCAAAACTATAATATCAAATATAAGCAACTGTTCACTGCAAGAAGCAAACCACTAAAATACAGTACAACATGGCTGCAATTATAACTGAATACCTTGTATGTAAAAGAAGAAAAAAAAGCCAAATGGAGCACCATCAAAATGAAAGACCAAGTTGGAAAATAAGGTCAGAAAAGCAAAGCAAAGAATACCTGATCAAGAAGCACTACCTAGAAATATGGGTGATCAAGGAAGGACTGGAAATAATAAAGCAGAAGATTAAAGCTATAAGCCAAGAAATCAGCAGGTAAAGAAGTTTGAATTGCACACTCGAAGCTTTGATTAGAAAGGCAGAACAGAAAAATAGTGACTATGAATCATGTCCTTTATCCATGCAGCAATGTTGATAGACTCTACTTAACAAGGAGCATAGATGAGCATGGAATGCTTCAAGTACCCTAGACAACTGAGGAAGAAAAAAGAGCATTGGAAGAATACCTGAAGGACAGCTAAGAAGATGCACTAAAGCTAGTACACCATGAAGGCCTATTGAATAGTGAAGAGATTAAACTGGCCCGCAAGAAAAACTAAATGAAGAATAGAAAAGAGACATGGCAAGGCAAAGCAAAACATGGCCAGTACACACACACACACACACACACACACATGCAGGTAAAGTAGACCAGGCCTGGAAATAGCTAAGGGCAGAAAAGTTCAAGAAAGAGACCGAGGGACTAATTCTAATACAAAACCAGAATTGAGAAGACAGCAACAGATAGCAAATTTCACCTAGGGAAAAGAGCTATAGAAATAGTGGACCACCTACTTGGCTGCTGCAAAAACTGGGACTTTACATTCAACAGACGAACGCCTGTCACATAACAACCCAGATTTAAAATTGTTGATAAGAAAGACAAAAATGTCTGGATAGTGGACAGTTGCAGTACCTGGAAACAACAGAAGAGAAGATAAAGAACTGGAGAAAATTACAAAGACCTGCAAACAGAAGTAGAACAACTATTTCTAACAAAAGAAAGCAAAGATACTACCAATAGTAATAGGTACAATTGAGTACAATCGCAAAACTACTGAAGTACCATTTGAACACCATCGGCATTGACAAAATCCTCTTCAGTCAATTGCAAAAGGCAGCTTTACTCAGAACAGCTTACATCCTGCAACAATAACTGTAATACCATCAAACAACAGCATCTCGATAAGTGGACAAAAATGCCAGATCCAGTCTAAATATTTGGCTGACTATGTGACCAACTAAATAATGTTTGTTTGTTTTTTAAAAAAAAACTATGCAAACTTTTTTCCTAGCCAGGAAGGAAGTTTCCTTTGATTATTTGAGAGAGAAAACAGATTGCAGAAAACAGATCTCTTTTCGTGGCATACTGTGAGGTAATATTCCCTCCTCCCAATTTGTAATTAATCAGAGGAAAACAAGACATGAAGCTGAATGCAGCTGAAATCTATATAACAAGTGGACATGCAGATTGATCTGGAGTCTCCAGGAAAAACAGTCTCATGCAAAATAACCTACATTCAAATAAAGGACTATAGGAAACTAATATTCTACTAAAACTTCATGTGCATTATTTTTTTCAAGATTTTTGTAACAGCCATTTACAGTAAATCAGTTTTTTGCTACCTGCATCTTTATTAGCTAAACTGCAGCTTATAAGAAAAAGAGAGAAAAAGACAAAGTGCCTTAAAGTCACTTAAAAAGGTTACTTATAAAAGAAATGTGATCCAGAGACTTTTTGATCTACAGCTGCATTGCTTAGCTTCTATTAACTCTCCAATCTCATATTCACACTAGATAAAATATTCCAAAAATTTATTCCTTTCCACATCCAGTTCCTCAGTTTCCACCTCATATTGCTTCATGTTGATAAAGTACTGGACAAAATAATCCCCCAGCGCTTCCCTGATGCACTCATCTTCTTGGAGAGCCACAAGAGCATCTTCCAGCTTTAGAGGGATCATGCCTGCTTTCGTCAGAGGGGAGCTCTGGGCCTTCCCTGAGGTCTCCTGGAATGTGAGCTTTCTCTTTACCCCATCCAGACCTGCTGCAATTGTAGCCGAGAGCACCAAGTAAGGGTTGGCTGTGGCTGAGCCCAGCTGATTTTCTATCCAGGTTCCCTTGTCCCCATGATTTTGGATGTTGAATGCACAGCTGTTGTCGTTCCATGCTCCCTTGGCAACCACAGCCTCTTTGGAGCCTTTGCTACACCCACTATAACATTTGCGGCAGGTGACGGTGGGGGCCATCAGGCAGCTGAGAGCTGCAGAATGCCTCAGTAACCCAGCCAGCCAATTCTTCCCTATCTCAGTTAGGTCTTGGGCTCCAGAAGCGAACAAATTATGCTGTCTGCTGTTGTCCCAAAGGCTGTGGGTCAGAATGCCAGAATTATAGAATCCATCCTCGGTGAAAAAACTGGCAATATAATTGTACTTTTTGGCTACTTCTTTAATGCCTGTCCGGAAAGTGAAGGCACTGTCCGCTGCGCCCAGGCCAAACTCTGGGTGAAAAGAAATCTCCATCTGGCCAGGCCCAGCTGAGGACGAGAAGCTTTCAATGTTTGCCCCAGCGTGATACATGCCATCCATGAGTTCCTGGATGAAGGACTGGTCATGGTTGCTGAGTAGGGTGGCAGCGGGAAAAGAGATTGTCTTTGAATTGACAATTTCAGCAATGCCATAGACACAGAATTCATAAGTGAAGGCAGAATACAGCGCAAAGCCGTTTTCCCGGAGCTGAATCAACTGCTGCTTGGCAATGTGCCGGGGCGACGTCAAGAGAGGGTTGCCCATCACCATAAAGGGATCGCAGATCACTCTTGCTGTTTGTTCCATCCATGGCAAGATCCGGAATGTTGATAAATCGGGTCGAAGGATGATGTCGCAGTTAAAACTGCTTGCAGGAACATGGCATGTCTCACGGTCCCTTGGATTCAGGGTCAGTTCAAGGTAGCCTTTTGGCATGGCAACCCCATAGATTGCTTTGGTCTAAACAGAAGGAAGAAGAACATATGGCTGTGCTTTGGATGGATTAAATAATCCCTAAATAGCACTATCACATTGACAGATTACATTTCTGAGGAAGTTTCAGAAGGAACCATAACCAATTGTCCAAGGGAAAAGCCATACACTGTAGATTTTCAATCAGAAACTTCTTTCAGCTAAGTATGGAAGGCATTAGGAGTTGACATGGGATGTGTGCATGTGTGTTTGTATGTATATGGTTCTATGTGTTTGTTTGAATATGTGGGGTGGAGAGACAAAAGGCTCAATAAACAAGCCATAATGCTGCTAAGAAAGGGACCTCAGGCCTCTGGGTCCAGACCCCCCACAATCAAGACAGTTCCTAAATGACCTTCAGAAAGCAGCAAATGATAGGATGATGACATAAAAGTCTGATAACACACCAGCTAGAATGACCACAGTGTTGCATTACGGAATTAATGCTGCTCACTACATTTTTGAGAAAGAATACCAAGAATCACCAATAGGACCAAGCTTCTCCGTGAATTCATTTTAATTTATGATTTTATTTTTTAAAAAACGTGTTCAGCTAGAAAGCACCTCATTGGGCAATTTCATTGTTGCCTTAAGTGCTTTCTGGGTAGAAAGGAAGATTAAAAATGGAAATAATAATGATGATGATAACGATGTTAACAGTGTTGCAATGTTATAAGTGAATTTAAAATTTGAGCTTCCACATGCCCTAGAGTATTTCATTTCTGAAGGCTTATTCTGTTGTATTTGCTAATATTAGGGAGGTAGAAACAATCTTAAAGGAGGGAATGGCAGTGAAGAGAAAAGGAATATTAGCTGTGTATATCACAACTGAAACAATACCTTTGTTATTTTTAATGAGATCCCTCATAAGATCATTAAGTCAAGAGTATAAAATTACTTTCTAGCACCATTTTCTCTTTGAAATCTTTTGAACCCTCCTTGAAAGATGGTGGTCGTAATTTAAATTTTATGGAAATTCTTAAGAAGTCATCTTGGCTGACTATGATGGAACTGTTTCCATCAAATTTGGAATGGTATGTAAGGATGAATTTGGGAGACAAGAAGAAGAGCTACAGCCAGGGTAATGGGCAGATAAGCATCTTAGCCCATGGCAAGAATTTGGGCATGGCAAAAATCTCAGAAAGAACCCTCCCTAGTTTCTTGGGCTGTAAAGGTAATGGAAGAGACATGTACTTTTAGACTTGCAAGATTCTCTTAATGTAACCTCACAATAAAATAGAGGTAGCTCATCTGCATATGCTTCTTGTCTGTATCATCCTGCACATCTGATAAAATTTTACCCAATAGACCACACCAAAAAATAGCAGTACGCAGTGAATTGGTAAGACATCCAAATGCCTACAAACTTCTAAAGGCCATTCGATATACAATAAAGGTTTTTCCCCATCAACTTACAAAGAATACCTTACTGCTAAGTCTGAATTTAAAAACAAAGATTTTATCCATCGCTGTTCTTGGCCTTTGAATAATATTTGAGAGTCAGTGAATACTTGATTGAACGTAAAATAGGTCGAACCATTGCAGATGTGTTTTATTGCGAGATCTTTTAAACCTTTAAACACAGTCCGTGTAGCAGCAGAGTGCCTGACATTTTGAGCTTTATTATTCAAATTGCAAAACTAGTTAAAAAGGGGCCGTGTGAAAATATTGGCAATATACCGTAGACATTAAGTGGCTTTGGAATGAGGCAATTCCCTACAGCATCATTTATCAGTGCTTGGCAAAATGCACCACCACCACCCAAAAAATGCAAATGATCCCAATCCACTACCTGTTGTGTTGTTTCCCAAACTGAGCAAGTAATGCTTATTTTACAGTGTGCCCAGTGTAAATTAATCTTGAATTTAATAGCAACAGGATGTTGATTGCAAAATGCATTAGCTGAATCACAGAACAGGCCAGGTGGGAAGGGATAAATTGTGAAAAGGTGCATGTTGTTGACCTTTGAGAAAGGAAGCTTGCACGCTGTTTGTGTTCCCAACAGTTTGATAAAAGACAGTCTGTTTCACAGAATATAAAAGACAACCACCTTTTGAAAGTGACCTCAGGTCCCTCGGCACAACACAAGGACAGAGGCACTAAAGCAGGCCACAGATTTGAGGGAAAACCTTACCTTGACTTGGAAACCTCACCACTCCAAATCTGTGTGGTTATCAAAGAAGATGCTGCACTGCCTATTTTCTACCAATGCAAGGAAACATCTATATGTTTTCTCTCTCTCTCTTGCGCTAAAAAATGTTTTTTAGGGTGTTTCTCTCATTCTTCACTGAATGGGAGTGGACAAAGTGGCCTATTGAACATGGCAAAATCTTGCCAGCCCAACAAATAGTAGCATAAACTCAGTACTTGAGCACAGTGAGTCTACCCATCATTTTGGTAACTGTATTTTAGTAGTGCACAAAGTAAAGCTCAGGCTGTAGGGTTTTATTTCATCTTCTAAAAATAGCACCAGTAATAACAATCATCATAGTGTTATTCCATAGCTAACCATACACCAATATACAGCAAAACCATCAGGTATGGTCAGTATTATCATTAATGTCAGGGTGTAGCTGCTATATTGTTAGTGCTATGCAGTTTGGTGTAGTGGTTAAGGCATCAGGCTAGAAACTGGGAGACTGTGAGTTCTAGTCCCACTTTAGGCATGAAAGCCAGCTGGATGACTTTGGTCCAATCCTCTCTCTCAGCCTAACCCTTGCAGAGCTCCTTGCATTGTGAGATTCCCCTCTCTCGCAGGTTTGGCCCTCCCAGTTATCAAGGGCCGCCCTTGAGGACAGGTTTTGGAACCCCGAGAGGCAGCATGTGAAAAACTGGCGGCTTTGGGGGGTTTTAAACAGATTTTTAACTTCTATTTTAAGGGGTTCCAGGAGGGATTGTAGGAATGGATCTGGGGGGATCCATATAGCCACTGAAGGGGGTTGTGGGTCTGGTGGTCACGGCGGAGGGGACGGAAATCTGACCAGGCTGCAGGGGGACAAAAGGATGGGCATTAGTACAGTAAGTGGGAGGGGCAGATATGACGGTCGCAGGGGGCCATATCATATTTCGGCAGTGCGCATTCACTGTCTGCGAGCAATTGTGCACTCCAACCCCCAATGCGTTGCTCATTATCCAGGTTGCTCAGAGTGTCAGGCCCCGGGTCTATGGCTGATGTTGTATAATGCTAGGTCGGTGGTAAATAAAGCCCCCCTCATCCATGATCTTATTTCGGAGCGGGGTGCTGACCTGGCAGGGATTACAGAGACCTGGTTGGTCCAGGAGGAAGGGGTTCCCCTCATGGAGATGTGCCTGCCAGGTTTCCGTGCATTCCATCAGCCAAGGGCTCAGGGAAGGGGTCGGGGGGGGGGGTAGTGGTGATTATTAGGGAAAGTCTTTGTCCGAGGGAGGCCACTGTTCCTCAGATAGCTGGATGTGAGTCCCTTCTTGTGAAATGGGGTCATGGGGTGCAGATGGGACTGCTGACCACACACCTGGCTTCCTGCCATGGCGGCCCTGCCTGAGCTATTCGACGTTGTAGCCGGGGTGGCGGTTGATACCCCCAGACTTATTGTTATGGGGGATTTTAATGTGCCATCCGCCGGTGAGATGTCACAGGCAGCTCAAGAGTTCATGGCTTCCATGACAGCCATGGACCTGACCCAGGTAGTTCAAGGCCCCACTCACACAGGGGGACACACTCTGGACTTGATTTTTGTTTCTGGTCAGTGTTTGAATGATCTAGAAATAGGGGATGTAGACATTAAGCCCTTGTCATGGTCTAATCATTCTCTTCTTCACATAGACTTTCGAGCTGCTTCCCCCCACCGCAGGGAGATGGAACGGACCAAGTGGTTCCATCCCAGGTGCCTGATGGACCCTGAGAGGTTCTTGATGGAGCTTGGGCCATTCCCTGAGATTCTGGCTCACGGCTCAACACAGGACTGGTGGCTGCCTGGGACAGGGCGGCCGCTGGAGCCTTGGACCACATCGTGCCTTTGCGGCCTCTGACCTGATGCCGATCTCAATTGATTCCTTGGTTTTCTAAGAAGCTAAGAGAGATGAAGCATCGGAAAAGACACCTGGAGAGTGATTGGAGGACAAGCCGATCTGAATCTGACCAAACACTGGTGAGGTCTTATATCAAGACCTACCTAGTGGCGATAAAAGCAGCGAAATCTAGCTATTTTTCCGCTCTTATCGCATCTGCAGAGAACCGCCCAGCTGCCTGTTTAGGGTGACTAGCTCCCTACTCCAGGTGGGGGTGCAGGAAGATCCCTTGCAGGATCGGGCTGAGGATTTTATGCAATTCCTGCATGATAAAGTCACTCAGATTCAGGAAAGTCTGGACTCTGACTGGGTGGGCCCAGGGGAGGAGACTGGGGTAGGTCTTGAGAATATTACCTGGGAAGAGTTCAACTCTGTGGCTCCCAAGGACGTGGACAGGATTCTGGGTAGGCTTAGCACTGCCACATGTTTATTGGACCCGTGTCCCTCCTGGCTGGTACAGGTCTCCTGGGAGGTTACACGAGGCTGGCTCCAGGGAATTATAAATGCTTCTCTGAGTGAGGGTGTCTTTCCTGCCACCTTGAAAGAGGCGGTGGTGAAGCCCCTCCTCAAGAAGCCTTCTCTGGACCCGGCTGTATTAGCTAATTATCATCCAGTCTCCAACCTTCACTTTGTTGCGAAGGTTGTTGAGCGTGTGATGGCATGACAACTACTCCAGTACCTGGATGAAGCTGTCTATCTGGATCCGTACCAGTTGGGCTTCAGGCCGGGATACAGCACGGAAACGACATTGGTCGCATTGGTTGATGATCTCTGGAGGGCTCGGGACAGGGGTTGTTCCTCTGTCCTGGTCCTATTAGATTTCTCAGTGGCTTCTGATACCATCGACCAGGGTATCATGCTGCACCGGCTGGAGGGGTTAGGAATAGGGGGCACCATGCTGTGGTGGTTCTCCTCCTTCCTCTCTGGCTGTTCGCAGTTTGTGTTGGCAGGAGGGCAGAGGTAAACTTCGAGGCACCTTGTTTGTGGGGTGCCACACAGGTCTGTCCTCTCGCCCCTTCTGTTCAACATTTATGTGAAGCTGCTGGGTGAGATCATCCATGGTTTCGGGGTGAGGGTACATCAGTACGCTGATGACATGCAGCTGTACATCTCCACCCCAGACCACCCCAATGATGCCCTTAACATGATGTCCCAGTGCCTGGAGGCCGTACAGATCTGGATGGGGAGAAACAAGCTCATACCCAACCTGTCCAAGACTAAGTGGCTGTGGCTTCCGGCGTCCCGGTACAGTCAGCTGGTGGCATCACTGACTATTGGGGATGAGATCTTGCTTCCCACAGAGAGGGCTCGCAATCTGAGTGTCTTCATGGACTCACGGCTGTCTTTAGAAGATCATATGACGGCCGTGGCCAGGGGGGCCTTTTATCAGGTTCACTGATCCAATTGCGTCCCTTTCTGGACCGGAACGCTTTGCGCACAGTCACTCATGACCTCATCACCTCCTGTCTGGACTACTGTAATGCTCTCTACATTGGGCTCCCCTTGAAGAACACCTGGAGGCTCCAACTGGTCCAGAATGTAGCTGCGCAGGTGTTTATGGGCGCAGCTCGTTGTGCCCATGTGACACCTCTCCTGCGCAAGCTGCACTGGCTCCCAGTGGTCTTCCGGGTGCGATTCAAGGTGTTGGTCACCACCTTTAAAGTGCTCCATGGCTTAGGACCTGAGTATCTGCGAGACCGTCTTCTGCCACCAATAGTCTCCCACCGACCAGTTCGCTCTCACAGAGAGGGACTCCTCAGGGTGCCGTCAGTCAAACTATGTCGACTGGCGACCCCCAGGGGGAGAGCCTTCTCTGTGAAGGCTCCAGCCCTGTGGAATGAATTGCCCCCGGATATACATAATATCCCCGACCTTTGTACTTTCCGCTGTGCCCTCAAGACCCTAATGTTCCAATAGACAGGGCTAAACAGTTAAACGATTTTTAAATTTGTTATTTTAATTTTGGGTTTTATTCTAGTGGGCCAAACTGTGTAATAGTTTTAAACTGTAATTTTATCGATGTTTGTGTGTTTGCGTTTTTATTTTGGCTGTACACCGCCCTGAGTCCTTTGGGAGAAGGGCGGTATAGAAATAAAATTAAAGTAAAGTAAAGTAAAGTAACCCATCTCACAGTGGTTTTGTTGTGGACAAATTGTAGGCGGAATGACTATTAGGTACATTCGCTGCCTTAAGTTATTTATAAAAATAATGGAGGCAAGATAAAAATAAATGAATGAGTGGACATGCGTAGAAGATGGAATACATGAGAGCTCCATAAAACAGGCCATAAAGATAGAAGGATTGTTCTAAGAAATGTCAGCCGCTACACATGTGGAAAAATACAGAATGAAGTTTACTATAAAAATAGGAATGGTTCTGAAAACAAGAAAAACTTCTCAGAACAAGAGATGGTTCCCATGTGAACTGAATGAGGCAATGACATTCTGATGGAAAAGTACTAATCAGTAAGAAAAGACTGCCACACTGGGACAGGCTAAGCTTTGCTGGAAATTATAATATTAGAAAGAAATTATAGTGTTTAGGAGCTATTACACAGAATGAGGTACTGAGGTGTCCTGTTCAACTCTCCTAAAATCCAGCCTTGCTAGCTAGATTGTGAATTGCGTATGCACAGTTGTGTGACCATGACTTAATAGAGCTTTTAATTCAGAAAGTGAATTAAAAAGCTGTATTCCTGCTTCTTTGTGATCTGAGTCTCTAGATAAATAAGAATAAAAAGTAATCCTATCATATTTTATGACTCTTGGTATCACAGTAGCAGCAATAATAGTATTTTAAAGTAATGATTTATATTTCCACGTCAAATTTAATTTTCTTAAGATGGCATTAATTCAAACAAGTTTAAGTTATTTTAGAAAACTGAGCTGGGCAAACACACACAGAATGACTACAAAAGTTATTAGCTTATTATCTTTTAGCAGTACTAAATTCCATGGAAAACAGTTGATATCTGTTAATGCCTAAATGACATCAGTGAAATACAATAGATTTAACCTTAAAGTTGAAAGAACAGAGCCTAATGAAGCAATAGCTAAAAACAAAATAAAGTAAAATGTATTTTTTCTACAGTTCAAAGAAAATATAGCATGGAAGCAAATGCCACTGCATTTCTAATTGTATTAGCATATTTTTATGTTCACTGAATGAAACCTGAAATATTCATGATAAGAATTAAACAAAAATGTTCCCTATAAGCTGCCTATGCTGGGTATTGTAGAAACAACCTGCAAAAAAAGCTACTGGTGATCTCTATTTTCTATAGAAAAATTACTAAATAACGTGACCTTTAATGGTTGCTTAACAAAATAACTAATACTATACTACAGTGTTACAGTTTAAACCATTATGCATTTCTGTGATATTATTTGATTGGATTGAATCACTCAGCAAGTTTTGGGGGTTTTGTCACTAGTGTAATGCTGTCCCTTTAGTATCTGGCTGTTTGCCTTGGACCCTTGAAATTTTCCAGGATCAGATCAAACTTGTGGTGAAATCCAATTTTTTTACTACCGGTTCTGTGGCCATGGCTTGGTGGGTGTGGTGTGGCTTGGTGGGCATTGCATGGTGGGGGTGGCTGGGGAAGGATACTGCAAAATCTCCATTCCCACCCCACTCTGGGGCCAGCCAGAGGTGGTATTTGCCGGTTCTCCGAACTACTCAAAATTTCTGCTATCAGTTCTCCAGAACCTGTCAGAACCTGCTGGATTTCATCCCTAAATCAAACCAACCTTTTCCTAAGCTGGTGCCATCGCATCCTAAGGTAATCAATTAAAAAAAAGGATACATCTGAGGAAGAAAAGCTTGGATGAGTAAAAAGAACCCACGTTGCCAAGTTGCATCAATTAAATTTTCTTAATAATAGTGGGAGAGAAATGAATAAAACATATTTAGAAAGTTCTTGGTCAACCTAAGGGCATACTGCAATAACAAAGGTTTGCAGAATAGCAAAAGGAGGGCCACTGTGCCCAGGAAACAGGAAAAGAATACAGACATACCCGGAAAAAGCGAGAAGGGATGCTCTTGGATCTTGACACACCGTGGATATCTGTGGTTTCAAACCTAACAAAGTGGACATTGTCCCTTGCCATCTGTTCCTCGATGTGCTCTATCTCAGAGGTGAAGTGAAGAAAACTGTCACTGCCCAGTTTCTTCTCACTGGAATCTCTTCTGGATTCTTTTTCTTTAAATAAAAAATTAAAATGCAATCACCATGTGGCAGGATTTAAATATTTGACATTAACATACCTTTCTGACACAATATTTGAGATGTGGATGCCCTTACGAATCTCAAGGATTCATCCTGCTTTGAATTCTGGGTTGGAATGAAGGGAACATGTCTTAAGACTGAGTGATGAACATTTACATGAGAAGGAAGCTAGCAAAAAACATAAATAATAGGACTGTGCAAAGAGTTCAAAAGAGATCCTTCTCAAACTCATTGGCCCAAGTAAGGTGCTCCTCCTTGAAGTGTTAATGTTGCTGCTTCCTTTGAAAGACTTGGCTTGGTTTTCCCTACTACCTATGCACCTGTGCTGCCAATTCCAATAGTGTTGACTTTTCATGCACACAGTTGTTTGTTGGTTTGTAAATTTTATATAGCTACACTTCTCATACTTATGACAAAGACATGCAGGCATGTCAAGAAAGCTTTTAAAGCAGCTGTTCTTCTTCTGAACAAGCCAGTCACTTTAATAGTACTGGACTTTGAGAATAACTCAATCCAAATATTTCGGGTACCCCAATAAGAGATTTCTGCATGTGTATGTGATTTTCAAATAAAACCAAGCTTGGAGTACTGCAACTGTAGATGAGCCTATGACTTCCCCCAATTTTACACCCTTTTTGGCCCAGTCATTAAGTGAATAGCACAGTTATAAGCAAATCCATCGTACCCAATGGACTTTTTATTTTGCCAGAAACAGGAAGTAAGCACCAGTTTCCAGCAAAAAAAAGTTATAAATCTCAGTCATGTGACTGCAGGATATAGCAAATGGTAATAAATATAGGCTGGTTGCCAAGTGTTGGAAGTGTGATCAGGTGATCATATAAGGGGAGGTGGCTGTCGGAAATTTGAATGGTTGCTAAGTGACCACTTATAAATCAAGGATTACCTGTAAATATACTATGCTATACATTGTGGAAGCTCGCTGATTTAATATTGGATAAACAGGAAGGGAAAAGGAAATATATAAAACAGACCTATGAAAGCTAATTACTCAAACCAGTGTTTTCACTGGAGGTACAAATTACAAAGATAAATTATCCTTCTTTCAACATATTATACAAAGATCCAGCTTTCTGGGAAAGTCTTTAATCCCAAAAGAGGTGGAAAGAAACTAAAGGGGGGCAGAGGTCGACCCCGAGGCCCCTTGTATGTGGGGTGCCACAAGGGTCGGTCCTCTCGCCCCTTCTGTTCAACATTTATGTGAAGCCGCTGGGTGAGATCATCCGTGGTTTTGGGGTGAAGTATCATCAGTATGCTGATGATACTCAGCTGTACATCTCCACCCCAAACCACCCCAACGATGCCCTCGAAGTGATGTCCCAGTGCCTGGAGGCCATACAGATCTGGATGGGGAGGAACAGACTCAGGCTCAACCCTTCCAAGACCGAGTGGCTGTGGTTTCCGACATCCCAATTTAGTCAGTTGACGCCATCTCTGACTATTGGGGGCGAGTCATTGTTCCCCACAGATAGGGCTCGCAACTTGGGCATCCTCCTGGACTTGCAGCTGTCTTTAGAAGGACATATGACGGCCGTGGCCGGGAGGAGTTTTTATCAGGTTCGCCTGATTCACCAGTTGCGTCCCTTTCTGGATCGGGATTCGTTACGCACTGTCACTCATGCCCTTGTCACCTCACCCCTGGACTACTGTAATGCTCTCTACATGGGGCTCCCCTTGAGGAACACCCAGAGGCTCCAACTGGTCCAGAATGCAGCCGCGTGGGTGGTGGCGGATGGGAGCGACGTGGCGCTCTCATGTGACTCCACTCCTGCGCTAGCTGCACTGGCTCCCAGTGGTCTTCCGGGTGCGCTTCAAGGTTCTGGTTACTATCTTCAAAGCGCTCCATGGCTTGGGACCAGGGTATCTTTGTGACCGCCTTCTGCCACCAATAGCCTCTCACTGACCAGTCCGTTCCCACAGAGAGGGGCTCCTCAGGGTGCCGTCAATCAAACAGTGTCGACTGACGGCCCCCAGGGGGACAGCCTTCTCTGTAGGGGCACCGGCCATCTGAAACGAGCTCCCCCCTGAGATAAGGAGGATACAGGACCTACATACCTTCCGACGGGCCCTGAAAACATTCCTATTTTATCAGGCTGGCCTGGCTTAAACCTCCCTTTATAAATGGGTTTTATATTGGGTTTTAAATGTTTTTAAAATTGGATTTTAATTATTTCAGCCTAATTGTATAATTTATGTTAAATTTTTAACTTTTGCATTATATTGTATTTTTACTTGACTGTTCACTGCCCTGAGTCCCTTCGGGGAGTAGGGCGGTATATAAATCTGAATAAACTTAAACTTAAATTTAAAGAAGAAGACAACAGCAAGGTGGATAAATTCAGTTATTGTGGCAACTCCACTGTTTGAAGATCTGAAAAAATAGGCTAGGCATAGATCATCATGAACAAAACCTATCTATGTGATTGATAAAAGTAAACACAAATTTGATAGTACCCAATCAAGCAAAAATAATCAATTTTAATCCCAGTTTTAATCCCAGTTTAATCCCAGTACCTAATCAAGCAAAATTAATCAATTTTAATCCCAGTTTTCCAAGATAGTAAATCCACAGATTATTTGAGGGTCTAGTTAATGATCTGCTGATGATAAAAGGGAAATCCTAGTCTTTTTTTATGCTTGCTGACCCACTGGATCTATTATTCATTAGATTCTTTTATGTGAAAGGTCTATAGGATTCGTTCTACAGAGGAGCCAATTAAAGCTACCACCTTTTACTTCTCACAGAATCTAGAGTGGAATTGAAATCTCCTACATCATGGGTCAGCAACCCGTAGCTCTGGAGCCGCATGTGGCTCTTTCATCCCTCTGCTATGGCTCCTTGTCACTGATTGGCTCCACAATTGATAGAGATTTCAGTTAGGACAGGTAGAGGAAAAAGGACGCCATGCTAGTAGGAGTCTCTATGGTGGAGAAACCAGACTTCCAGTCAGCAGAGGAGAAAGGACGCCATGCTAGGAGGACCCTCTATGGTGAGAGAACTGGATTTCCGGTCGGCTCCAGAATTGAACGGGGGGCTTCTGGTTATGACCTTTGTGGCTCTTTGAATGTTTAAGGTTGCTGACCCCTGTCCTACATCATCAAAACTGGAATGTAATAGACTTTTAAAAGAATTTCAGTAAGAATAACCAAATGACTTGAGAGCCATACAATTCTTGTTTGATATATCTCTTACAAGCCTTTTTTGCCAGAAACCGGAGTCACTCCTTAGAAAGATAGGTGGCATATTCATTTGATAAATAAATAAAATACATATCTATCCTTATTGAAAAATCAGAAGGAGCCTGATAGTACTGTTCTGACTAACACCAAAAAAATGTAAACTTTTGTGAGCTGCAATCCAATTAAACTATACTGATGTAGGATTTAAACTGAGATGAGGAGGAAAGCAGGAAGGAGGTCCCAGGTTGATTATATAGATGAAGGTTATCTTTAAGACACATTACAAGTAACTTATTAATTAAAATTGTTATGTGTAAAGAACTCATTGCATTTGTAAAGACCTTTTGAGATTTGAAATCCAAAGACACAGTCCACCAGATCTCATCATTTAATTTCACATGAATATTAGCCCCAAAGCTTCTCTGAGGACAGGAAACAGTTCAGGTCAGGTATTCTGAAGGTTGTTGTTGTTGTTTTTTTAACAAATCATGGCTCCCTGGGTTTGAGAATTGACAGCAACACAACTTAATGCTCACCAAACAAAGAAAAGCTGATCCAGGTTTCTTCTCATTTCTACGCCTCAAAGCCAGCCACTCTCTCATTGTTAACGGCACAAAGAACACACATGCATAGACACTATTCTTCGTCAAGAAAGCCATAATGTTAAACAGAATGATTAGGATTCATCTGACATATGCAAATGTCATCGCCAAAGTGGAACCCATAAATCTCCAGCATAGGTTCTGTACTATATAGTGGTCAGGTGAGAATCAAATCTTTGCAATGGCACCTAACAGTCCACACCATCTCATTCTATCTTGATACTGCAATTTGCTCCCATTTTAACAGATCTGATACTGTTTTGACACTAATTTTCCTTATAATTTGCTTATTATGGTTTATCATTTTTTAAAATATCTCCTTATAGGCATGACACTGGTTTTGAATGGCGGTAGCATATAATGCCATAATATCGATTACCGCAATCTTATTTTTAATTGCATGCTTAGCTGATAATAGCACAATCCCTCTATTTCACATGGGACTTAATGTGCTTACTAGATGTGGGCTCAAAGTTAGTAGGTGGCGCTCTGACCATTTTTGGAAAAGGGGTCTGTTGACTCCCAACAGACTGTTCCAAATCATCCCTTTTTGATGGCTCTTTCTCCAACCCAGCAGAATTGTCACCCAGTTGGGGCTTTCCTCCTTGCCCTGATCCATAAATATGCACAATGGGAACTTTCTGGTCAATGCCTCCTAAATGAGGAGGAAGAATTTCCATGCATTGACATTGTTCCTCCCTAGACTTCAAAAGCGGATGACAAGAGGTAGCCCTGAGTTCAGTGCTGTCCCAGGTCCAGTTGCTTAACAAGGGACTCTCTTTCAATACACTCTTAAACTCTTGCAAAGTTTGGTTGGGAATGCCAGGCTCCAAAACAAATACGTCTTTGCTGTCTTCTTTTTCCTGGGTTGCTATAGGATGATCCCAGGCCATCTCCTCTGTTGGGTGGAACTTATTCCCATCCCACACTGAGTGAGTTTTATCTTCGTGTGATGTTATTTCAAAAATCTCCTGGCTTCTCCTTGTGTCTAGCCATCCCAGTTGCTCATCTTTGCTCTCTATGTCTGCTTCAAATGTTTGATTTTTTTCTGCCAAAGGATTCTACACCCCTGCAATTTTCTGAGTCATCTCTGCACAATTCTTCTTGGCTATGTGATAAGCCTTCTTTTACCTGGAAATCTTTGGGGAGGGTCTCACCTGCTTCCTGCAACTGAGGAGTTTTATCTACATACACCTCCTGCATTTCTTGATTAAAAGAGTTTGCGTGAAGAGGCTCCTCCATCGTTTCACGTTCTGCTGCCGAGAGCTGTGTCCCACTGATCTTGCTTCTTTGTCTGCTACTCAATCCACACATACGGTTGCCATCAGTTTCCTCATGGTCAACTCCAGCAGATGTCTGCAAAAATCAGAAACTCTTTTTGTTCAGAAAGCTTCAATTAAATGAAATACGCATTTAGACTATAATGCTTCGGCTGTGAAATGAGACCCTGTGAATAATATGTGTATACCACACATTCTAAAAGGTCACATTTTAGTCACAATGACTTAAAATATAAAACATCATCTACTCAAAGGCTCCCCCTTGAATATAATTTAAATATTTAAATAATGTGTCCTTTGTTTTTCCTTATATTTTTTTCTTGATTATCTTGAATTGGCAGATTATAGGCAAGCTAGCCTTTCACTTTATCAGCACAAATACTCCTTGTGGAAAACCAAACTTCCTATGATCTTACAATGATTTTTCTTAAGAAAAAGGAAAATGCCTCTTTTGTCTGATATGGAAACGTCAATTCAACATCCTCAATCCAAGTCTGTGCTGCTCATAAATGCATGCACAAACCGGTGCTACCATCTAGCTGCTGGGATTAAATACACCGCGTCTAATAAAAACAAACCAGTGCATTGATTTAATTGTCTTTCACTCTCTTCCCTGCCAAAATGCCAACCTGTGGAACCGTAAAAATTTTTAAAAGGCTGAGAACATACAATTGCTCGAGACAATTTTCACTTCTCTTTCATCGTAAATGTCAAGGTTAAGCTTGGCCTTGAAAAAAAGATGCTAGAATTGAACTCAGGAGAGCCCTGACACAGCTTAAGCCTCAAATATGTTTGTTATATTGCAAAAGTATATCCAGACAATAGAAAATGTCTTTTTGCTTTGTTTTTACAATTGGTAACAGCAGCCAACCTTTGCAAGCTTCAAAACCTAAGCTGCATAGGACTTGGATAGAAAACAACCAGGACGTTGCAATGCTATAAGCTGAAATGGAAAGTGAAAACAAGTATGACAAAACTCTTCTTTTATATATATAACTTTTATTGAAGGCATTTTAACATAAAACAATTCCAAAGTTAGAGAACAAACAAAGAAAATAAGGAAGAGTAGTGAATAAGTAATACATGGAGAAAATAAAAAAGATTATAACTAAGCAGCTTCTGATCTTTTTGACAGTTTGTTTTTTACCCTCTCTCTCTAAGATTATATCCCAATTTCCTTCTTTTTCATAAATTACGCCTTCTAATGTTCAAACCCATAAACCACAAGTCAACCACACTTCCATTAGGGTTCTCTTCTGTGTTGTAGCCAAGAAAAGTCGAAGGACCTACCTTTGAATTCACCAGAATGTTTCACTTGAATGTTTGATTTCATAGTAGAAATATTGGATGGAATTTGTTACATTGCATGGAATCTCTGCCAAATCATACTTTCTCAAATGGGCAGTTCGCTTTTTGAAATGTTGTATACTGGTTTTGCAGTAAACAAAATCCCAGTGTGAACAGTCCATTCAAAACTGCATGAATTGATGGCAATAACATGTGACAAGCTGAATAAAACAAGCTGAGAATAAATTCACAATAGTCAAGTAAAGAACGTAAGTTTTATCTTTCAACATCATGCAAGTTCCAGATAACCCAACATTCTATCTCCATAGTTTAAAGCAACTATCTAGGCGTATCTTAACTGCTTAGAATGTAAGCCTTAGTTCCTTTCTTTATGTGTCTCTGTCTCTGTTTTTCTATCTCTGTCTCTGTCTCTCTGTGTCTCTCTCACATACCTAACACATACACTTTATAAAACCAATACTATCATGGATATAGAAAGTTTGTTTTGTGGATCTGAAGCAATGATAGTTATTTAAATATATTTTCTGTCAACCTTATCATTGTATCATCTTGGAGCAGTTAACTTTTCCAGTTTAGCACAAATAATCATCTGGCACAGGAGACTTTAAGAGACTTTCAGCTTCAAACAAAAAAGTATTTCAGCTGCTTGCTGAATATTCCCCATAATAGATAGCTCTAATTTTGCCTATTTGCCAGATTCAGATTCAAGACAAGAAGAAGTGGGATTTGTGGCTGGTTAAACTCTTCTCCACCATTGCCTGCCAAAACTTTATTTTAGGAGGAAGCTCACATCAGTCTATATCAAATTATTTAGTAATATAAACATACTCCATCTTTGTAAAGTACTAATGCTCAAGAGAGGAGAGAATAAAAATATTTCTCCTGGTCATCTTTTTCTTACCTGATAGCTGAAGGTGTCTTTCTCCATCTTCTACATCTACACATTTTGGTGGCATCCCTCTGTGACTTCAGTTGGAAAAGTGTCCTCAGAATTTATAGATGTGCCTGTAATGAAGATGAGTTAGCACAGAATTTCCAAGAGTTTCCCTCTTTTTGAAGGCTCTGTTAATAATGAATCTGGATGAGGGAGAACAAAGCTCTTAAATAAATAAATAAATCTCATGAGTGTACGTTTCTAGAATTGTTTGGAAATAGTCACCTGATAAATAATAGGTAAACAACTACAGGAAACACAAAACATTTGCTTCACTCTTTTTTTTCCCGGCAACACAATTTCTTCTGAAACACAACATATTGTTTGAAAGATTATAATAAAATGCTGTTGAACCCAGTATTACAACAACCATAACAAACAAACAAAAAAACCATGGCCACAGAGGGCAGCTTTTATCCCTTGTTAATGGCGCTCGAATTTGGTGGGTCTTGTTTTGCTCAGCAGTTTCTGCAAAGCTTTCAGAATCGTGTTGAACAAACACATTTGCATTGTCGTGGCTTTTTCCTCCATTGTGGATCAAGGCAAGGCATCACTGAAAGCAGGTTGCTAAGTGAGCACTGGGGACATGTGCATTTTGTTAACTAACTCAGCAGAATAAACATGAAATCTGAACACTTTAACCAAGGAATTTGGGGAGCTAAAGACTTGTTTCCGTTTACTTGATCACCGCTGGAACAGCAAATGTGTTCTGATGTCATATATCGTTTGTAACATGTGAAATTGAAGAGTGCCTGCTTCATATGAAATGAGAATTTACCCTAGGTTGTTCCTTTTTTATAAATTTCTAAGGCAATCCCTGGAAATCGAACAATAGCAGAGGCGTAGAAAGAAACAACTTGCTGGATTGGGGATGGGGATTCCTTTGCAGGATGGTTGAAGTACAACAGAAAATCATTCCTTAATATTCAACCTAATGAGGTCAGGATGATACTATATTTGTAAGTACTATTTATTTCACTTTACTACTTGGAGGGCTGGGGGCTGTGATTCATCTAATCAATCAAAGGGATCAAAGGGATATAAATTAGTGCTTACTGATTTCAGAGGATCTATTTTTTCTCACTTGCACAAACAGCAATATAGACATGTTGTAGAAACTTTTTTTTTTTTTGATGTGTCCTCAGGATATGCATTTGATTCCCTCACATTAATACCTGTGGAAGTAATTGCCCATAGCTGTACCCATGTTAAAATAATGGCATTTTTCTCTTACCTAAAATAGGTTTTGCCATAGATATACCTCGCCAATCATTCTGTTAACTATGCAGTAAGGCAGGGGTATCAAACTTGTATCGTCATGTGGAGTCATGTGACATATCGGGACTTTTTTCCCTTTGCTAAACCGGGTATTGGCGTGGCCAGCACGTCAGCACGCATCCAGCCCGCAGGCCGTGAATTTGACAGCCCTGCAGTAAGGTAACTACTAAGGAATGACCTAATCCTGAACCTACTGGCCACTTTAGAAAGCCAATTTGGTGTGGTAGTGAAACTGTTGGGCTAAAAACCAAGAGAACGTGAGTTCTAGGTCACCCTTAAAGGCATGGAAGTCATCAAATAACTTTTAGCCAGTTATTCTCTCAGCCAAACCCATTTCACTGTATTGTTTTTGTGGGGAAAATAGGAGGCAGGAGTTTTAGGTATGCTCACGGGTACAACTTCTCCATTCTGGGCCCAGGGAACTGTCCTCCAGAATTACTCTTCCCCTGTACCTACCAGGTCTTCAGGCTAAATCCTGGTTAAGAGACATAAATTAGGTTGAAAAGCAGCTAATTAGTGGAATTTGTGTGTGTGTATACATGCAGATCTCTCTACTTCTTCACAGAACAACTCTTTGCACCTGTCACCTTATATATGGGCTTCTTTTGAACACTGGAATAGAGCAAAACCCATGTTGAATAGGGGGAATCCACCAATACCTTTGAACATACTCATTGAGGAAGAAACACTTGTGTAAAATCAGTCAGTCAAGACAACTTGCAATACACATCCCCCCCACCCCCCCACACAAAATGTGCTCCATTCAGCTCCATTGGGAAAGATGGATGGATGTTTTCCAACTGAGTGATGACATTCAGTAAGAGTGAAAGAAACAAAGCCAAGAGAATCCATTAATTCCTGCCAATGCCTGCCTTGTACACCATAAATATGGTCCACATTATTTACTGGCACTATGATGCCACAATACACTTTTCATCATTTTGATTTGTCTGGCTGCAAATTTCCCAATGTTGTCATGTACAGTGGGAGCAAGGGGGAGAAAGTAATAAAACATTCATCACAACAATATACACAAAACCCAAGGCTTACATATTTGTGTCAGGCATTGTAATGCAACTATCTAAGTCAGGGGTGTCAAACTCACAGCATCACGGCAGTGTCACGTGATATATTGGGACTTTTTTTCCCTTCACTAAACTGGGCGGGGGCATGGCCAGCGTGTGACACATCTGCCCATAGGCCGGGAGTTTGACAGCCCTGATCTAAGTGAATGTTGTGTCATGATGTCAAACATCATTGTTCTGATGCAATTTTAGTTTGCTGAGAAGAAAAGGCCTGTCTTTGATCTTAGAAGAAGAAATCTCTGAATTAATGATGGCTAATGTAGATGAACAAAGATTCAAAATCTTTAGTGATTTTGTTAGTTGTTAGTTGTTTAGAATTAAAAAGCAGTATCACAAAGGTATGGATTTTATTCATATTTTTAGGAGAACTTATGTTTCCTGAAAGGAAAAAAGAGTTGAGGTGGAACTTCAAATTAATTGTATTATGTAACCTTTTCCCATATTACAATGGAGAAGCCTACCACAAATTTAAACACAGGAAAAACAATAAAATGGATTGAAACTATTTAAAAATATCATTTAAACACAATATAAGATGTCAGAGACATCACCCTGCAAACAAATGTGTGTATAGTCAACGCTATGGTTTCCCCTGTTGCAATGTATGATTGTGAAAGTTGAACCATAAGGAAAGCTGAGCATCAAAAAATTGAGGCCTTTGAACTATGGTGCTGGAGAAGACTCCTGTGAGTCCCTTGGACTGCAAGGCCATCAAACCAGTCAGTCCTAGAGGAGATCAACTCTGACTGCTGTTTAGAAGGCCAGGTCCTGAAGATGAAACTGAAATACTTTGGCCACTTAATGAGAAGGAAGGATTTACTGGAGTAAAGGGCCTAATGCTGGGAATGATTGAGGGCAAAAGAAGAATGTGACAGTAGAGAATGAGGTGGCTGGATGGAGTCACTGAAGCAGTCGGCGTGAGGTTAAATGGTCTCCGGGGTATGGTAGAGGACAGGAAGGCCTGGAGGAAAGTTGTCCATGGGATTACGATGGGTCAGACACAACCTCGCAACTAACAACAACAATATAAGTGTCAAATTAAACAGATGAGTCTTAATTTTTATTCCAGAATGGTTAGAGGATGGGGATTATCTAATGTTTTGAAAAGGAGTAGTAAACCACACTTGGCACCAGCATGAAAAAATGTCTTTCCTAAACTTATAGAGTTGGGTTCTTCCAGGAACTCCTTTCCATTTTGATGTAAGAAATATTAAATTAGCAGCATAATGCTACATCTTTGTCCATAACTCTAAGACTGAGTGAAGTTTCTATATTAAAAACTGTTTGAAAGCTATTTTTTATTAATACATGATATACAGAGCAAATATTATCCCACCTTCATTGCTTTATAAGTAACTGAAGGTGGCAAACATACCTAATTCTCCTATTTTCCCCACCACAACAACCCTATAAGGTAGAGGGAATGACTAGCCCAAAGTCATCCACATGGCTTTCATGGCTAAGATGGGACTAGAACAGGAGTGTCAAACTTGCATTGTCACAGCGGCATCACGTGACATATCGGGACTTTTTTCCTCTTCGTTAAACCGGGCGGGGGCGTGGCTAGTGCGTGACACATCCTACCAGCAAGTTTGACAGCCCTGGACTAGAATTTACACTCTCCTGATTTCTAGACCAGCACTTTCACCAATTTTATGAAATTGCATGTTAATATTGATGTTAACCCACATGTACATTATTTGCCCACCTATGCTTAATATTGGATCAGAGATATTTTTCAATACTTCATGTATTTATTGCATATGCCTCTGGATCAAAAAGATTCAATATTTAACAGGTAACACGCATGGTATTTTATAAAAACATTAAAACATTAAATGAGTTCGGAAAAGAGCACAGTGTAAAGAGAAACCCAGATGTGTTGTGAATACATTTCATACGTGTCTCTACGAAAGTGAAAAAATGTCAAATATTCAAGTGTTCTATATTAAATATCCATTATTAACCGGATTTGTGCAGTTTAACAACAAAAAGGACTTTCCTATGCAAAATAGTCAAAATGATGTAGAAAAGGTATGTCAGCCCTTAAACAAGCCTATCGCCTTTCTATTCTGGTTTAAAGAAGCCCTGGTAAAATTGCTGCTGCTTTAAGAGTTGTATTAACTTTAATGGTGCTGGATCTATGGACACAATCTATTTTATCCTGTATAGTTGCTAGGAGTTGAAAATATCTTATGGCACTTAACCAATCAATCAACCAAAGATGCTGCTGCATTAAGGGTTGCATTAACTTTAATGAGTGACCTTCTTAGGGAAGACACATTTTTTCAGGCTCTGGGGAAAGGCTGAAAAAAAAAAACATCTAACTTAAAGGTTCTGGACATATGCAAGATCCAAAGCACATTCTTCCAACCATCTTCAAGCTGTGCACAACCAAATAAAATACAAAGTATGTTTTGCACATTTTTCTACAGCAGATGGCACCAGCAGCACAGATTAATGCCTCATTTCTTTCCCAAAAGACATACGTTTTACAGACGATACAGAGGCATCAGGCAGGAATGACTCACAGAAAAATCAGAGCATGAGGAAAAAAAGAGAGAATCCAAAACCTTTCATCGATTCGATACTTTTTATAGGAATCCAACTAAAATGGCTCAGAAGTGGACACAGCCTTTTGAGGTTCTCCAGAATTCTTCACAGGTGAGAAAAGACAAAGAGCAAAACACCAGGAAGCGGTAAAGAAGTCCAAAGAATTGAGTGGGTATGGCAGTCAGAAGATTTGCTGTTTAGATTCGTTCTCAGAACACAGATCACAGACAGAATGCATGAATAATTGATAGGTGTTACAAATATCAGATTACCACCTAATACCGTAATCTGCAATTCAGAAATAGGAGCTGACCTCCCAGTTCTTTAAATGAAAAACCTGTTTTGTCTTCAAGATGAAATACACAGGCCTAGCAGAAAACAGAAATAAAGAAAAACATAGTCATACACATACATTTAATATACATAGCTGTATATTAAAACCTGAATATATATATACATATGTTTATGAATAAAACATGAACTCACATGAGTATTTTATCTGATAAAAGAATTAAGCCAACTTGTAAAGCATTACCTAGTGGCTGTAAGGTTAAAATCTTCTAAATGGAAAATCCATTTTCAGATTGTAGAAAACTAACTCAGAACGTGAAATCTCCCTAAAGGATTAAGTTAAGATCAGCTGCTGAGATTTTCAGTCTATCTCTGATGGAATTAGGAGCAGATGCCTATATTCAATGACAGTAGCTGGTGATAATATTTCTTTTTCCCTTTAATGCAAGGGACCTTTGGGACATTATGAAAAAAAAAAGTAGAGCTACTAGCTGCTTTGATAAGTCCTAAAGGACCCGAAAAATCAATCTGCATCTGCCAATGTGAACAATTGCTTTTGTGTTAATAAATTAGTTAATGTGTTCATTTGTTTCACCTCTTTGCAGTCTTTCCCACATCCACATTCACAGGTAGGATATGCCATGTGGGAGAAACTATGCTACATCAGCCATACTGGTGTATTAATCCCATTTGCTGTGAATGTATGATATACTTATCTTTAAAGTACTAGATGATGGTAGCAAAATAATAACCATAATAACAAGTATAACAATAAGCAGCAACAATTGAGTGCTGTTTCAGAATTGGCCACTCAGTGGCAATTTCTTCTTCTTCGGTAAGCATTAAGGCCTGTCAAATGGCTTTTCTTTCTATTTAAGGCTGTAAAACATTCTTCAGAAGAACAGTTTGTCCTTAGCTTGGCATAATGTTATAATAAACACTTGCCACTTACTGTTCTGCAAGCTGTTGTGCTCCCTGGGAAAGCAATGAGAGACAGCAGAGGCATTCCTTAGTTAAGCAGCATGTCACTTCTCTACTGGCTATTCTCTGCCTGAGAAAAAATGGTCTCATGGAGCTTTTTCAACAGTCAAGGTGCAACAACATCCATCCAACGCCTGCAAGGCCAAAACAGCCTGCCATGTTCAATTGTGAAGGGTTTTTTAAAATATATGTTTAATTAAAACACGCTAGTCAGTTAAAAGCACAAGCTCAGGGAAAGCCAAGTTCTGAACAAAGTTTACACACCAACTGAAATCTGCTAAGCCAAGGATGTCAAACTTGCGGCATCATGTTGCCGTCATGTGATATATTGCGATGATTTTTCCCTTCACGTAGCTGGAATGGGCGTGGCCTGCACATGACACATCCAGCCCGAGGGCTGCCGGTTTGACACCCCTGTAATAAGCTGAATACAGTCCATTGTTAGTGGTCCACCATTGGTTTGAAAACGCTGCAGTTCGGAGAGAAAAAAAGAGGAGAGGAGAAGAAGGAAGGGATGTTGTGTACCTGTTAAATCATTTACTACGTGGCAGTTGAGTTTTGTTAGACTTTTTGAATCAGTAGCCCAGGTAGTCTTCAACATACAACCATAAATGAGACCGCATTTCTATTAAGACAAGTCTGTTTTTAACTGAGTTGTGCCCAGTTTAACAACAATTTTTGCCCCATTAAGCTAATCACTGCAGTTATTAAGCAAATCATATCATTGTTAAGTGAATTCAGCTTCCCCTCTCCCCTTGACTTTGCTTGTTGAAAGCTGTCTGGGAAAGTTTGACCATGTGAATGGGAAAAACTGCAACAGCTGTAAGTTGTAAGGACCAGTTATACGGTCACTTTTTTTGGTGCTGTTGTAACTTTGAGTGGTCATACAATGGATGGCTGTCAATCAAGGACTACCTGTGTAGCTTAATCTACAGTTAAAACTCATGACTATTCATGAAAATGACCTGATTATATTCCAATGAGTGCTAAACTTTATTTTGGATTTGGTTACAAAGAAAAACCCATTAAAAACAAGAAAAATACAAGACCCATGAAAGTTTATAGGAGGCTAATCCACTCAAACAGCAGAATCTGGAAAATTGGGAAGAAAAGCAGTCATGTGGACCAACTTCACCCAATACATTTCATGGCTGAGCAGCAATTTGTTCCACTTTCCCCAAGGCTTATCTCACAACTGTCTTATTATCCCATACAATTTAAAATTACCTTAAAAATACTTATATAGAAATGCAGAATATCTCAGCATACAAGGCTGTGATTTGCCTGTGGTTGATGATGGGCTATCCCTTCTTATGAGTTTTTGAAAATCATTTGACTGAACTTGGATTGTGAGCCTCTCCAAAATAGGAATATACTCCTTTAAAAAAGATTCATAACTACCGTTTTTGTGATTCACATGTCACTCCAAGAGAGTGTTTTGTTTTGTTTCGTTTTGTTTTGTTTTTTAATATTTATATGATATGACTCTGGGAGACTAACTACCAATTTATATAAAAAATATACAAAAGAACCTCATAACTAATCAATGTTAAAATAGTCCAATACAAAGAAAAAACCTGGCACCGAACCTTATTAAATATATATCCCAGGTATTAGGGCCAGGGATGGGTTCTACTTACCTTTACTATCGGTTCACAATGGGAGCTCACTTCATTCGCACTTCTCTGCATGCGCAGAAGCTTCTGCGCATGCTCAGATCACCCATGAAGACATCGTGTCAGGTGGGTGGAGCCTCCCACCAGTTTTACTACTGGTTCTATAGAACTGGACCGAACCATAAGCAACCCATCACTGATTAGGGCCAAGTATATATACTGGGCTCCAATGATATCTTGATCCTAATGTCTGGGAAGATAGTCAGGTCTTCATGGCTTTCTGGAAGATCAAGAGGGTTTGGGGCATAAGCCAGGCATTGCAGACAAGTTTATCTCAGAAAGTTTGGTTAAAGTAACAGAAACGTACAAGTCTGAAAGCATTTTTCCCATTCCTTGCCTTTCCAGTCCAGAGAACTAGAGTCAATTCTGAGATGCTTTCTTAAATTACATTTCTGGTTTGGATTCAGATTTCGTTTATCAGACATTTCTCTAGGCTGCTGCTCTCCCTCCTGTCTCTCAAGGTTACTCGCATAGCCTATTACAGCATGTCTGCAAATAGTAAGATATATACATTCTTCACATAATAAGTTACATAGTAAGCCACATACATAGCATGCTTTAAAAAAAAAACCCTCTGGCTTAGAAGTGCAGCTTCTGGCCCACTCTGTAAGTTTCTGGATTTTACTGCTCCACAACTGTCTATAACTGGCTGGCTTGTACTGGCTCCAATGAGAGTGAATTTTTAAATCTTCTGGAATTTTGAAAGCTGGTTGAGAGTAGAGCTGGGATCTAACACCTATCATCCCAGTCAGCTATTTTGTGGCTTATAGAACAGCAGCGGTAGCAATGGAGCCAGTCTTCTTACCTCCATTCCCCCATTTGGTGTAGTTAAAGGTGCTGGAAATCAGAAGACTGAGTTTTAGTCCTGCCTTAACCATGAAAGCCAGCTGGGTGAATTTGGGCCATTTACTAAGAGGGTGTGAGTTCTAGTGTGCTTTAGGAATGAAACCTGGCTGGGTGACCTTGGGCCAGTCACCCAACTTACCTCACAGGCTTGTTGTTGTGGGGAAAGGAGGAGAAGGGCAGACTATTTGGCATGCTCACATTTTGGTTTACTTATAAAGCAATAAGGTGGGATAAAAATCTAATAAAAATTGCCCTGTGTATTATGTATTTCTTAATAAAAACAAATTAAAAAGGTAAGATTTAAAAAAATCAAAATTAAAAATAAATAATAAATAAGATGCCAAATTAGTATTCTTTCTTTGGTTCACATCTTCAGGACATAATATGTGCCTTTGTATGGTAATTTGCGCTCTCTCACGCTCTCTCTCTCTCTCCCTCCCTCCCTCTCTTCCCCCTCTTAGGAGGACTGAAATCTCGGAAGGTGGCTGAGAAATGTATTAAATAAAATGTAAACAAAAATCCTCATCAAGTATGTCAAGAAGTCTTAGGCCAGCTCAAAGCTAAATCCACAGAGGAGAGACACTATGTACCTTTTCTATAACAGCCTTAGTTATTCTTCTATAAACATAAACCAGATGCACCAGAGGTCTTCTTTTAAGTATACTTTATATAATGTTTTAAAAATAGAATAAGACCATTCAAAGTTCAGGTAAATTATGTCCAGTACGGGCAAGAGATGTCTGCTTCTGGACCTTGTGCCACCTACTGCAATAATAATTTTAGCCAACAATATAAACAGAGAGTTTTATCAGGGATTTAAGAAAAACAAAAAATAGTTTTGAAAAGATGAATGATCATGATTTTAACCAGGTGACAAGAGTATGGCAAAAAAAAAAAGCATCATATAAAAAATGATTTCTGATGGGACTTGATTCGGGATGTTGTGCTTTAAAGATTAAGCAAAATTTAAGAGGCAAACTTATTTCTAGATATGAGATTTTATGAAGGACGTGATCCTGCCCATTAAAGGAAGGCCAATTCTTACAACTGGGATTTGGAAAAGAGAGCCGTCTTTGTAAGTAAGTAGAAAGTGCAAGTTCTAAACTTCCCAGTCAAAGGTCATTAAGCAATGGCAAGTTACTTTATTCATGTCTACTCAGAGGCAAATCCCACCAAGTTCAATGGACTTACTTCCTGAGTTTTATGGAGAGAAGGGTTATTAATAGCTGACTCTCAGAGTTATTGCAGGTACAAAGTACATTTCACAATCCATTATAGAAGATAGAATTACCGCAGAGAAAAGTGCTAGAAAGTCTTGAGGAAAACTCCAGTATTAGAGGCCACTTGCCTCTGAAATCCGTATGCCGGCAAACATTAGCATGAAAATACTATTACACTCAGGTCCTGCTTATGGGCTTCTCATACTGTAGGTATCTAATTGACCATTTCTGGCTGATCTAAGCAACCTTTCCTTTTTTAAAAAAGAAATACATTGCTTGCTTTACCTGTTTTTCCAAAATATAGAATATACTGAAAACCTAAAATCAATATTTTACCACAGTGGTGGGATTCAAGTAATTTAACTACCGGTTCTCTGCCCTAATGATTTCTTCCAACAACCAGTTTGCCAAACTGCTCAGAAAGTTAACCGGTTCTCCCGAAGTGGTGCGAATTGGCTGAATCCCACCACTGCTTTACCATCGTGATGCACCAAATATGAAATTGTCAGATCAACTTCGAGCAACCACTGTTCAGCCTGAGCCAGCCAGCACTCTCTCTCTCTCTCTCTCTCTCTCACACACACACACACACATGGCATGAAAAGTGGTTCATTTAACTAGAGAAAAATATGCTGCACCGTGAAAGAATGTTCATTCACTGTATCAGTGAATGAGAAGTGAGAATGGAGTAAAAGGCTCCATTTTAAACAGTAACAGCTAGCAAATATTTTATATTTCATAACATATGTAATCAAGTGTGTGTGGTGGTGTCCATCTTCTGAGACAGGATATTCCCTGTTAACATTGTAGGGAAATGGGGGATCCAAAATACAGGAATAATAATGAAGCACAGGAAAAAAAAGGTAAAAGCCTATGACCCATCACAATAATTTAAGATCTTTAGTATAGTATTTTATTGTGATTTAGGGGAAAGTGAAGATGAGCCCTGGAGTTCCAGGTAGCTTATATGGACCTCTCCTTCATTTTATCCCCACAGTAAGATCCCTGTGAGCCTGGTGGAGAGAAATGACCAAAAATCAACTTGTTACCTTTGCCAGATAACAATAACTTAAATAACTGGGTCTTCCCAGTATTACAGATAGTCCTCAATTTACAACTGTAATGGAGTTTGCACATTAATCGTTGAATGTTGCAATGGCATTAAGCATTTCACTTAAAAATGCCTCATCCTGTTGTGCCCAATGCAATTATTAAACAAATGTGCAGGTCATTAAATGAAGCATAGAGTGCCTCCGGGTTTATTATTTATTATTTATTATTTCAATTTATAAACCGCCCTTCTCCTTGCGGACTCAGGGTGGTGAACAGCCAGAATAAAACATGGTATACAAAAGTTAAAAACAATTAAAAATTATTAAATATTATTCGGCCGAGAATTAAAACAACCCAATTTAAAATCAATGTCAAATTTAAAAACGGAGGATGGGATCAAGCTAGCCCAGCTAGATGGAATAAATGGGTTTTAAGGGCCCGACGAAAGGTCCGGAGATCTGGAATCCTGCGTATCTCCGGGGGTAGGTCATTCCAGAGGGCGGGCGCTGCCACAGAGAAGGCTCTCCCCCTGGGGGTCGCCAGCCAACACTGTCTGGCTGACGGCACCCGGAGGAGGCCCTCTCTGTGCGAGCGTACTGGCCGGTGGGAGGCTATTGGCGGCAGAAGGCGGTCCTGCAAGTACCCAGGTCCTAAGCCATGGAGCGCTTTAAAGGTGGTCACCAACACCTTGAAGCGCACCCGGAAGACCACCGGGAGCCAGTGCAGCTCACGCAGGAGAGGAGTCACGTGGGAGCGCCACGTCGCTCCCATAATTCCCCGCGCGGCCGCATTCTGGACCAGTTGGAGCCTCCGGGTGCACCCCAAGGGGAGCCCCATGTAGAGAGCGTTGCAGTAGTCCAGGCGGGAAGTCACGAGAGCATGGGTGACTGTGCGTAGGGAGTACACACAGGGTTGAAGGACCTGGGCCTCTCAAGGCTTTCTCCGTCCCTGAGGCTCCTGGTGCTCTGCTCCTTGTCACTCCAGGTTCTCTTGATTTGGTTCCAAGCCAGCTATTCAGACAAGCAAGGGAGCCTAAAGCCAGTCAGCAGATGCTGCTAAATTCCCGAGTTAAACATGGGCTGAGGCGAGACAAACAATACAAAACTATTTTATTAACAAACTGCAGAACTGAACAAACGGCAACAAAACCCTGAGAGCATTTATATATGCCCGGCTGTCAAACTCAACCACCAATCAACTAGCGCCTTTTCTCCTGCCCTTGTGGCTGCTTCTGCGTCAGCCAATCAGGGAACAGCGCCTCCATTGTTAGGCAACATACTGAACACAACACCCCTTCAGCCCTGGTTGGTGCACACATAATCTTTCAAGTAAAATGGATGCATGCGCCCTCATGCGCACTTGATCGTCTCAACACAGGAGCAGCCGACTGCGGGGCCAGTTCCTCAGTTGCCAGTGGACAGGCCAGTTGATCTTCTGGAGCAACTGCTGGTGCAGACACATCCGGTAAGCATATTGAAGGTGGTTTCGGGCCAGGGGTATCAGACAGAGGAACGATAACTGGTGCTGGTAACTGCAGGTGCTCATCCTGGTGCACTGGGGAGACGCCAGGTGCCCTAGATAGGCTTTGGGGCAGAGTTCGGCCGCGCAATTGATCCACATGTCGCCACCATATTCGGCCATTGTCAAGTTGGATTCTGTAAGAGCAGGGACCTGTTATATGAGTCACTTGCCCTGGCAGCCAACACGGATCACCCCCAAAATTCTGCACGAAGACCAGGTCTCCCATCTTAAACGCCCAAGGTGTCTGACACCCAACCATAGTGTTTTCCAGTGCACAGAGGGATGTAGCTGGTCTAACATAGTTCGCAGTCGGCAACCCATAAGCAATTCCACCGGACTTCTGTTTGTTGTAGAGCACGGTGTTGTGCGCTGAACCAACAGGTAAACTTCCACTTTCTCCGGCCAATCGGCGGGTTTAAGTCAGGCCAATGTCTCCTTGACAGATCTCACCGCCCGTTCGGCCAAACCATTTCCAGCAGGATGAAACGGGGCTACCTGAGCATGGCGGATTTCTAGGTTAGCTAGGAATAACTGGAAGGTGGCAGACATTAATTGCGGCCCATTATCAGTCACCAGCACATCTGGGAGGCCATGGGTGGCAAATAACCTGCGTAACACCTGGATGACCGCCTCAGACATAGTTGTCATTAATTCCAACTCCACCCATTTTGAAAAGGTGTCCACCACAATAAGGAAAATGCGTCCCAAGAATGGCCCAGCAAAATCCAGGTGGATACGTGACCACGGTCCCCTGGGAATCTCCCACTCCCTTGGTGGGTAGGTGGGAGCCGGCGGCCTTGAGCGTTGGCATTCTGGACAACTGGAGACCCAATTTGAGATGTCCTTGTCGATTTTGGGCCACCAGACATAGCTTCGGCTCAGGCCTTTCATCCTGTCTATGCCTGGATGACTCTCGTGTAAATGCTGCAGAATCGACATCTGCAGCTTGGGAGGAACCACTACCCTATGACCCTAGAGTAAGCATCCCAGATGGACTGATAATTCTTGCTGATGGATTTTGTAGGGTAAGAAAGGTTCAACCACCTTCCCTAATGGACATCCCCTGCCACCCAGTCCAAGACCTGAGACAGACGGGGTGCTGGCGGGTGTGAGCAGCAATATTGGTGGCAGTCAAGGGAGCACCCAGCTCATCGACCATCAGGACAGATAGAGCCGGTGCAAGGTCAACCACAGACACAGGCAAAGGGCAATGGCTGAGGCCATCAGCATGTGCTATGAGCTTACCTGGACGGTGAATCAGGGTGTATGAATAGTTCACTAAGAACTCCATCCAACGGGACATTCTGGGAGACAGGAACTGTGGCGTTTGTCCCATTAGAAGTCTGTGGCGTGTGGCCCGTTAGAAGCCCCAAGAGGGGCTTATGATCTGTCAACAACTCCAAATAGCAGCCATAGACATAGTCATGAAATTTTTTGATGGAGGCAACAGCTGCCAAAGGTTCCCAAACAAGTTGACTATAGTTGCGTTCTGCAGAGGACAAGGTTCTAGAGTAAAAAGCCACAGGGGCCTCTAAGCCATTTGGCAACCTATTGGCTTAACATGGTCCCAACCCCAAAAGGAGAGGCATTAGCCGTCAACACTAGGGGCAGAGTTGAGCTATACTGCACAGAACAGCCGAAGATGTGAGCAAGTCCTTCACAGCTTGAAAAGCCCTGGAGTGCGTTGGACTCCACATCTACGGTGTGTCCTTGTTCAGTAAGCCTGCTCCTCAAGCCATCTCCAGGGCCTAACATCAACAAACTTACTTTTTTTGGTTTTGCAGAGGAGCCTGATGCGATACAAGGCTCAGATTTCTTGCAGAAGCTGCCAACATCATGACAACTTTGTGCTATTCTCCTAGTAAGTAGTACTCCTAGCCAGATTGTAGAAGCTTCCATTCTTTAAGGAATAAATCTCCTGTCTACAACACAGTCCTTTCAGCACTCTCGGAGTGCTAACAACCAGAAGTCTGCAAAGAATATAAATCCTTCCATTCCCCACCAATTCACTCAGAAATGAAGAAGCTTCTTGGATGAGAAGCAAAACATTTTCAAGGGAAAAAAAAAAGAAAGTCCAGTTGCCTTTTGGAAAAGCACCTTTGGGACAACCACAACCTGAATGACTGAGAATCTCCATAAATACTTCACAAATAAATGAAGCCACTTGTAATTGCCCTCCGAGTTCTGGGAGTTTCTTTAGGCTCCCTAGCATAACTGTGTCAGAAAAATAATTTGGAATTCCAACTTGAGTCAGGACTGTGCAAGAATAAATAAAAATGAGATCCAGGCAGCTGTGAGGAAAGAAGAAATATTTATTTCTAAAAGCAAAACAGTTTGCCTTTAGGGGAAGGCTGCAGAGAAATGGGGTACAGTAGCAGATTTTCGTAAGGGGAGCTTGTCCAGGGTGAAGTGTCTACATGCTGATTCTAAGGTGACACTTGAGGGGTGTGGGTAGGAATGCTTATTCTTGTAAATACACAGTTCCTTTGGGAGACCTGATTTAATTAACTCTGTGTTTGCAGACCTTATCCTTTGATGTGTGGATCAAGTCTGGATAACTTATTTGGGGGTTTTGAGGAAGTTTGATAATTTCAGTTAATTAACTTAGTTTCAAGCCTGACTGTCTAGTGGAGACACTGATTTAAAGACCATTGGGGATTCTGTATTTTTTTAAGGGAAGATGGGAACAGTATAAAGAATAGAATATATAAAACTGCTGACAGCTGAAAGTCCTGCTTGGGAGGCCTGTGGGAATCCTGAAAGGTAGAGGGAAGCCTTGGGAGGATGAGAAGGTAAGCTTCAGCCATAGGTTGTATGTTTATCTTTCATGTGCCAATTGCTTCTGCTGACTAGCTTTAGGCTCCCTTGGGTGAGTGAATGGCTGGCCTGAGAGGAGGCCGAGTCCTGGGGGAATCCCAAGGGGTAAAAGCAAGCCTTCGGAGGCCTTCAGATACCTGGATGGGAAGTAGGCCAGGGTCTATAGGTTTAACTGCCTTCTGTGTGCTAGTAGCTTCTTTAGGCTCCTTTGTGTGCCTGAGTTGACTGGCTTGGGAATGGCCCGAGGCTTGCTGGAAACCAACTGGATAGGGGGGAGATAAGCAAGGAGGACTTTTGCAGCATCCTTATGGTTGGTCATAAGGGTCAACAAAGGCAGAGGAACTGGAAGACCAGAATTTTGAAACTGGGTCCTGAGAATCTTCCTTGAGGTTGTAACTTTGAAGTTTACAGATGATTTACATCTTAAACTTGAAATCTTCACCATTGTGATTTTTAAGACATGGGTTATGGCTTAGCAGAGCAATTCTTTCATCTTCTGTACACAGACCATTATATCCTCAGAAGCTGTGTTAAGCAGGAGCTCTTTTGAATATGTCAGTTGTTCTGTTTGGGCTAGAATGGGTGCAGCAAGAACTGAGGTGAAACAGACCTCCACAAATAGCTAACATTTATTTCTAACAGTGCAGTAACAAGGCAACAGCTCAGGCAACAGAACAGAATAACAACAACACCTGCCCGTTTGACAGCTCTTTTTATATTCGTCTGTCAAATGGACAACCAATCAGAAACCGGCCCAGCAAAGCCAGGCTCCACTAGGGGTACAGACCAGAGGGAGGACTGGGAACACAACACTCTTTCCCACCTAGTCTGTGCATGCATAGTCCTGTAGATATGCAGAGCATCACTGGATCCGTCCGAATCTGCAGAAATTTCTGTTTCTCCAGAAATTTCTGGTTGGCAAGGGACTTTCCTTTATGGACTACTTTGAGACTTTGCCATGGCCCGTTCAGGAGATGGAACTGCAGGAGCTAACAGTAAGTCCTCTGGTTTATTTTCATTGGAGTTTATTAGTTCAGTTCATGGTGGGGCATTGGCTTGTTCAGAGTGTGTTGCCACAGGAGGACTCTCTGGCACGGCCTTGTCTGGAGGTGGTGGTGAGGTGTTCCATCAGTTCCATAGTTGATTACAGTGGTGATGCTACAATCTGCCATTGCCTAACTCCACTCTGTAAGAACAGGGCCCGGGTAACCCCACTATCTTGCCAGGCAACCACAGGGGATGGCCTACATAATTCCAGGCATACACCCATCACCCATTTTAAAGGAGTGAGATGCACTAGTGGAATCAAGGGGCTTTATTGGAGGGTACTGGAGGTGCAACCTATCTAATGTTGTCCTTAACCATCTGCCCATGATTAATTCTGCTGGGCTTTTGTTTGTGAGCGGTCATGGCGTAGTATGTTGCACTAAGAAGTATTCATCCACCTTCTCTTGCC
Organism: Masticophis lateralis; assembly: GCA_030761175.1. Lineage (NCBI taxonomy): Eukaryota > Metazoa > Chordata > Lepidosauria > Squamata > Colubridae > Masticophis > Masticophis lateralis. Next base: position 123,964,581 of record JAUDYJ010000001.1, on the reverse strand, counting down.
AGTTCCCCCGGCCCATTCTCACCAGTTATTCCTTAGAGGAGAAGACCATCAGTTCCACAAGGCCATTACTGGCTGGATGGAAGGAAGAGATTAGGCCATGGTGGATTTCTAACTTCGCTAGGAACATTTTCAATGTGGCGTATGTTAGTTGTGGGCCATTATTGGACACCAACAAATCAGGCAGCCCATGAGTTGCAAACAGCTTCCTAAGTGCCCTAATGACTGCTTCAGAGGTAGTAAATGGCATTAAGGTGATTTCCAGCCATTTCGAATATGCGTCTGCCACCACTAAGAAAACCTGCCCCTGGAATGGTCCCACAAAATCGATATATGTGAGACCAGGGTGCCCTCGGCGTTTCCCATTCCTGGGCTGGTGCTTTAGGCAATAAGGGTCTCAACTCCTGGCACTGGTGGCAAATGGATACACATTTGGTGATTTCTTGGTCTAATTTGGGCCACTAAAGGTAACTTCTTCCCTGGGCCTTCATATGAACTATGCCAGGTGACCCAGGTGCAGGGTCTTCAGAATGGAGTGTCTGAAGGGGGGGGAAACCACGACCCGGTGTCCCCAAAATAAGCAACACCTCTGAGCTGCGAGCTCATGTTGTGTAGCTTTGTACGGTTGTAGCTCTGGGCTGACAGGTCCCTGAGGCCACCCCCTTTGTACCCAGTCCAAAACTGGTGATTACCTGATCCCTTGACAAATGCCTGGCAATATCAGCAGCTGTTACCAGGAGGGGAAGGCTTTCTATCAGCAATACTGACACTGCAGGAGCAAGGTCTTCTACAGTGGTATGCAGGGGGCAATGGCTCAGTGCATCAGCATGGCAGAAGTGTTTTCCTGGGCAGTAGGTTAAGGTATGGTTATAAGCAGCAAGGAACACAGTCCACCTTGTAATCTGTGGAGAAGCATCTGTGGTGTTTCATAATCACTGGCTAACAGTCCCAGCAGAGGCTTATGGTCAGTAAGGAGTTGAAAGTGATGGCCATAGAGGTAGTCATGGAATCTTTTGACTCCAGCCACCAAAGCCAGGGCCTCTTTGTCTAATTGGCTGTAGTTTCTTTCAGTGGCAGCCAGGGTTCATGAAAAGAATGCTATGGGGGCTTCAGTGCCATTAGGTAATACGAGGCTGAGTACGGCACCAACCCTATATGGGGAGGTGTCACAAGACAGTAGTAGTGGGAGGTTCTCACTATATTGGGCGAGAACTACATTTGAAATCAGCAGCTATTTAACAGCTCTGAAGGCTGTGGCCTCTTTTGCGCCCCATGACCATGGAGACTTGACATCTAGGACCCTACGGATAGGTTCAGCCATAGATGCCTTGTGGGGGAGAAAAATTGTGTAAAAATTTAAAAGCCCCAGGAAATCTTGGAGCTCAGCCTTACCTTTCCATGCTGGCATCTCTAGGATCACCTTTATTTTCGCCGCCATGGGGTGGAGACTGGAACTGTCAATGAGGAACCCCAGGAATTTGACCTGGGGTACCGCGATGTAGCATTTTTCTTATTTTACCTTGAGGCCAACTCGCTGAAACTGTTGGAACACCGTGTGTAGTCTTGACATCAGTTCTGGCCTGGTAGCTGCGGAAACCAGCATGTCGTCAAAATAGGGTACAAACCCGGGGATGCCTTGAAGCAGGTGTTCCATCTAGCTGTGGAACAGCCCCGGGGCCACACTAACTCCAAATTGGAGCCAGCAACATCTGAACGCTCCCCTATGCATCGCAATCATCTGGGCTTCCACGGTGTCATTGTCAACAGGCAGTTGTTGGTATGCCTGAGCCAAGTCCAGTTTAGCAAAAAGTAAGCCATTTCCTAAAGAATGCAGTAGATGCTGAATGACGGGCACTGGATATGCATGAGCTTGCAATGCGCAGTTCAGTGTGCATTTATAATCTGTGCAGATGTGGATAGATCCATCAGCTTTGATTGGAGTTACAATTGGCATTTCCCATGTTGAGTGGTCCACCAGTTTGAAGATCCCTTGGCTGATGAGTCTATCCAGCTTTGGCACCTATCTTTGGCTTTAAAGTGAACAGTACCCGGCGCAGCTTGAGTCTGTGAGGAATCACCTTGGAGTCCAAGTTGAAAGATACTGATTTCCCTGGTAGGTACCCAACTTACCATCAAAGACAGTGGGAAATTCTTTGCTAGTGACTCCAACTCTGTAGACCTAATGGAATTGATTCTGCTTATGGTCAATCCCAGAGCCTCAAACCAATTCAGCCCTAGGAGAGTAGGCAATGAGCTGTTTACTACCACTAATGGCAGATGGCTGAAAAGTTTTTGAATTGAACTTTGAATTTACCACTGCCCACGATGGAAATTTGGCTTCCCTGGTAGTCCTGTAAGAAGAGGCTGCATGGTTTAAGATGTCCTTTGGCGATTCTGGGTATTAGACATTTCAAAGTGATCCAGGAGACTATTGAGGTGGCTGACCTTGTGTCACTTTCATCAAACAAGGTGGCCCCTCAATCTGAACCGTGAGGCAAAATTTCTTTTTTATTGACTGCATTGTTTGGCGGAAAACCATTTCTTTCCTGGGCAGCCGTGAGAAATAGCATAGCAGTCATCCCTTGCTCTGGCACATCTCTGAGCAGTCTGTCTGTTGTATGATTGTTTGGGTGGTGATGTTGGAGGCATTTGTACAGATCTGCAGACTCTGGCCAGATGGCCCTTCCTTCCACAATGGCAGCAAATGGTGTCTTTATAATGGCAAATTGCGTGCAGATGATTCCTACTGCAGCCCCTGCACTCTGCCTGAGCAGTCCTTCAGGCCAGCTTTTCCTCACCTCCTTAAAACAATTGACGTCATCCTGTTCATCGGACTCACGCTCAAGGTCAGCTCCATTGTAATGAATGGATGTTTTCCTCAAGTGCGGAGGACTTAGGTTCCACTGTATGTCGAACATTGACTGTGCAGACAGTTCAGCCATGCACGCTTCATCTAGTGTGGTCTGGAATGTGATGTCTGCTTTTGCCAGTAGTCGATGCCTGAGGCAACCATCCCTTACTCCACTCACTAAATGGTCAAGAAGGTAATTGTCTAGGTTTTTGAATTCACAGTATAGGGCTGCCTTCCTCAGAGCTGCTACATACTGATTAATGGTTTCACCTTCTGCCGGGTCCCTATGATAGTAAACCTGGCGACGAGTGATCCTTGAGGGAACCGGAGTGTAGAGATTCTTCAGTTTATTCATAAAGTTGTCCCAGACCCCAAATTGATTGATTATTGGGCCATGACTGTTTTCATGGTCTCAAACGTTTCTGTTCCACAGAAGCTGAGGAAGTAGGTGCACTTTCTGTCGCTTGACAGGTCCGTGTAGGCATTAGCAATGAGGAAACATTCAAAACACTCCACATATGCCTCCCAGGATTCGGTGGCCAGGTTGAAGGGCACAAAATTACTGTGGGTCGCCATCTCTGTCAGATTTTGACAGCTTTAGACCTCAACCACATTATTAAATCTGGAAATGACATCTCGTCATTCGCAACTGAGCTATGCACAAGTGACTCCCTCTTTTTTTTTTCTTTAGTGCCTCAGCTTGATCTGTTATCTCAGTGCCGCAATCCTACCTTCATCACCAGTGTTCTGTTTGGGCTAGAGTGGGTGCAGCAAGAACTGAGGTGAAACAGACCTCCACAAATAGCTAAAAATTATTTCTAACAATGCAGTAACAAGGCAACAACTCAGGCAACAGAACAGAATAACAATGCCTGCCTGTTTTGACAGCTCCTTTTATATTCGGCTGTCAAATGGACAGCCAATCAGAAACTGGCCAGGCAAAGCTAGGCTCCACCAGGGGAATGGACCAGAGGGAGGACTGGGAACACACCACCAGTTTTAAAGTTGCAGATTAATTTTTAGACTCCCGTGTGTCAACCATCAAATGTGCAGTGTCAGATCATACTAACATCCTCTGAAGCATCACTATTAAAATAGATAAAATGTCATATTCTTGTTTTGAATGAAGTCATATTTGAAATAATAATGTAGCAAGGAATTGATCCCTGAAAGTACTACCAGATAGTTCTCAATTTACAGCCATTTGTTTAATGACTTTTCAAAGATACAATGGCACTGAAAAAAGTGACTTATTTTCACATTTACAACCATTGCAGCATTCCCAGTCACACGATCAAAATTTGGCAACTGACCCATATTTATGACAGTTGCAGTATCCTGGGGTCATGTGATCACCTTGACCAGCAAAGTCAATGGGGAAGCCAGATTCACTTAAAAACCGTGTTACTAAATTAACAACCACAGTGATTCACTTAAAACTGTAGCAAGAAAGATCATAAACTGGGGCAAAAAAATCACTTAACAACTGTCTTACTTAGCAATGGAAATTGGGGCTCAATTGTGGTTTTAAGTCTGGGACTCACTGTATATTGTTATTAACTTTACGTTATTTAAACCCCTAGGAACTTCCAAAACAACCCTCATCTGACTACAGTGGTCTACGGGCTACAGCTAAGGAATCCACACAATAAAACAATATACGGACACTGCCACTATAGCTTTTTAACTATTTAGCTCACTCTGATCAAAACTAGGGAGAAGGTACCATTTTCCAATATTTTTTTCTAGATGTGAAATGGAAAACTGCCATGTAATTACTCTATTGTTAGCCACAAAGTCCACTATCGGATTTGTGTTGCAATACACAGAGAACAAAATGCTATGAGTAGATGTGCCAGTACAAATTGTGATGACAAAAATATTACCAAATGTCCATTGCAATGTCATGACCCACCTTTTATACTTGTGCCCTGATGTTGGATGTATATTCATAAGATGCATGGTTTGTTCTACAATAATCTGCTGCTTTTTTTTTTCATTCCACCTCTCTTGCTCCTTCCGAAAATGCCTAGGACTGGGAATGCAGTATTGTGTCTAACATTCCTAGGAATGTTATGCTTAAGGTTAAACATTCCTAAGCAAAGCTTATTCTGTATAGAGAAATAGACATCATTCCCTTGGGTACAACCATCTTCACAAATCTTCTCCACAGCCATGCAACACTATTCCATGTTTTGCCAATCTTTCTCTTCTCCTAATTTTCAGCTGCAATACCGTATTCTGAATCAATCATTCTGACATCTGTATCTGCTTCCAGTTGTTTTCCTCTCAAAAGCAATGATGAACAATGAAGATGCTTGTCCTATTATGGTTCAAGAGATCAAAGAATTCTTTTGAAGTCTTTATGTTGTTGTTGTTTTTAAAAAAGTCACCTTTGCCTATGTCTTTACAGAGCTGAGAACACTTCCATATTATTCTCCCCATAACCTTCAGAAAGCAGTTTAGCTTCTGCTGGCCTTAAAATGAAAAGATCAGTGATAAAGACAGTGAAAGCCTTAGGTAGGCTTGGTGGAAATGAAGGCCAGATAGTCCTCAATTTACAGCCATTTGTTCAGTAACTATTTGAAGTTACAGAGACACTGAAAAAAATAATGTATTACCACTCCTCACACTTACAACTGTAGCAGCCCCAATGTCATGTGATCAAAATTTGGGAGCTTGGTAACTGGCTTGTATTTATGAGGGTTGCAGGATCCAGGGATCATGCGATCACTATTTGTGACCTTCCCAGCCAGCTTCCAACAGGCAGAATCAATGGGAGAAGCTGGAGTTGCTTAACAACTGCAGTGATTTGCTTAACTGTGGTAAAGAGCTTGTAAAATTGGGTGCAACTTACTTAGCAACAGAAATTCTGGTCCCAATTGTGGACATAAGTCAAGGACTACCTGTAGTTCCTACAAGCCCGAATTTGGATTTTCTAAGCATAAGGAATAGAGAGATAACATTGCTTCTTGTTCTCACAGGGTTCCTATTTCACTCCACTTATTATGGAGTGGTTGGATTCAAAGATTTGAAGTGCCACCTATACTGGTAGTCCTCAATGCATGAGCATAAGTGAACCCAAAATTTCTGTTGCTAAGCAAGACAGTTGTTAAGTGAGTTTTGCCACATTTTACGAACTTTTTTGCCACAGTTGTTAAGTGAACCACTGCAGTTGTAAAGTTAGTTATCCAGTTATTAAGAGTCTTGGGCTTCCTCACTGACTGTTCGTCAGAAGGTCACAAGAGATGATCACATGACCCCAGGACACTGCAACCATCATATGAACCAGTTGTCAAGCAGTCGACAGTAGTTTGATCACATGAATCATGGAGGAGGCTGCAAAGGTCATAAGTGTGAAAAACGATCATAAATCACTTTTTTCACTGTTGAAATTTTGAATGGTCACAAATGGTTGTATGTCAAGTTAGGGTTGACATACCTGTAGTTAGAAGGAAAGACTTATGCCCTGAAATCAAGTACTGCCATTTAATGCTATCTGAAGCATTCAGAGTACTTCATGTCCCTTAAAAATATTGACAGTACGATAGTTACATATTAACCTTTCCCAACCTGGCATTCTCCAATTGTGTTAAGACTCCAACTTTCCTAATTCCAAACTCTTCTGGAGTGCGCAAGGTTCAGGAAGTCTGCTCTCTGTGATTGTATTTCAGGTGGGAGTTATTGCAGCGGATCAGCAATTGTCTTAAAGGCCATCATGAGATTTTCTAGTTTATTGCCCTCACTTTCATCAATATGCTGCAACCAGCTTGCATTCCAGCAGCTTTAAAAATCAGCCAGACAGGCCTGATAGCAATGCTGCTGAAATCTATTTTGTTCCCAAAACTCTGCAGAGTTTCCATGTGGTTGACTCCGTATTGCATAATGAAATATTATTCCCAGTGAAGAATTGTACGTTTGTTTTTTTTTGCTGTAGTTATTACTAAACATGTTTTAATATCTTTGGCACAAAGACCTGTCCCAAGTCATCGATGGTCTGGCGCATATTAGGTCTGGTTTTTGTCTTAGGGTGCTTGAGATGTGATTTGGCAGTGGAGGATATTAATAGCAGCATGTTGTCGTGGTTGCCTTTTAGCTCATGGTGTCACCCTTCCCTACAAGGAGACAGGATCCCTTTGATCAACCCACCTCAGGCAATTGATGGACCCAGTGAAATTCCAGAGAGAGCTTGAGGATCTGATAGGCATCTCAGCTGAGGCCCTAGTCCCTGCCTACAATGAACAGGTGGCTGGAGCCTTGGATTGCATTACTCTTATGCGTTCTCTCCTTCTGCACCGATCCCAAGGTGCATCTTGATTTACTGAACAGAAAGATGAAATAAGTGCCTAGAACACTGCTGGAAGAAGACTCAAAATGACTCTGACTGGAGATGGATAAGAACTCACTTTAGGGATTACCTCACATATAAGGGTGAAACAGCCATACTTCTCTTTCTTGCACCTGCTGATAGCTGTCCAGAAACTCTGTTTAGGGTGACCCATTCCCTATTTGAACAGCTGTGGGCCATTGTGAAGGTTATTCAGATGATCTGTGAATAAAGTCACTCAGGTTTATTCTATCTGGGACTCTGGATAGAACAGGTTGAGGTGTCTGAGGTATAATCTGGTGGCATGATCTGGGATGGATTTGAGCTATCTTTAGATCCATCATGGCTCATTTTTCATATAGCGGAATCTCAAATCCAATAGCAAACAAAACCTCCACTGGTTCGGTGAATTATGAGAAGGAATGTCCAATTACTTGGAGGGTAACAGATTGGAAAGAGCTGTACTATATTATGATTAAGCACTACAGTATATTCAAATTTTGTTCCTTTTATTTTAATGACTACAGTATGTTCTTTCTGAAGATGCAGTGTACTTTTTCTACATCTGGAAGCCGTTAAACTATTAAGCAAAGTAATCATTGTATCTTGTTACCAACCTCAAAGGTCAAGGCTTCCAGAATGGTTGAGTTTTAAAATCACCTACCATTGACAAATGCACTAAAAACAGAAACCTTGACATTTTAGACTGACGTTTCACTAGAATGAATGCACACTTTGCAAATCTCTAAGGTAATAATGGCAAGGCAGAAGCACTGCATTTATTCATCAGAACTGTGGCATTTTGGTATGAGGTTTTTATTGTACTAAAGAGTGTGAGGAAACATGCATTTTATGACTTAATATAATGATTACCTTAAAAATGTATCTAAATCAAATGGTTGAATGGTTAGCCAAATATTTATTTATTTATTTATTTATTTATTTATTTATTTATTTATTTATTTATTTGTTCGTTCGATTTATATGCCGCCCTTCTCCGGTGACTCAGGGCAGCTTACAATGCGTTAAGCAATAGCCTTCATACTTTTGTATATACCTGCTTAGTAGGGCTTTTGGCCTCCCCTAAACCGTGTTCTTTTTTATACAAAGTCAGCTTATTGCCCCCACAATCCGGGTCCTCATTTTACCTACCTTGGAAGAATGGAAGGCTGAATCAGCCTTGAGCCTGGTGAGATTTGAACTCACAGTAATTGCAGGCAGATGGCAGCTAAGTGCTACTTTAACAGCACTTTAGCCTGCTGTGCCACCAAGGCTCCAAATAGCTAAATATAGAAGAAGAAGTAGAGATGATACACCTCTACATGTGACATGCATATTGTTCTTGAATTCACTCCACACTTTCATCACACACCATGATATGGCTTCATCTTTGTTCAACCATTTGTTCAGCCAATTGAAATTCTGCACTGTTGTGACTCAAGAGGAAAAACTGAATTTGGTTTTCATTAGAGAAGTATCAGAGATGATTAAGGGATGTCTTGGATATAGGGTAACCACAGGAATTTCTTGTTCTTTACATCAGCCTAACATTTTTCAGGGCTCAGTGTGAACCTAAAAAAGAAAAAGAATTCCAGCTCCTTTCCTTTTCCTTTTTTTCTCATTATATTTGGCAGATGTGCAATTGTGACTCCTAGAATGTATTGTTAGATGCAGACTCCTCTATATCCCATTTATAAACCAGAAACAGGAATGGATGCTAGTGAATGCAGCTATTTGTATTCTGCAAATCATGATTCAGTATAGATTGTGAATCTTGTCAAAACTTGGCTAATACAGTTCATCATGCTCTGCTGACGTTGTGTGTGTGCATGCATGTCTTAATGTGGATGTAGCATAATAGATATGTCTGTATTCATGGGATTTGCTTAAAGGAAACAAATGATAGAAAAAAGGGAGTTGCACTGCATATTTAAAATAGCCACTCATGCTTAGAAATCAGCATTAAAGGTAATGGAAGAGTAAATAAAACAATATTGATGTTTCTATTGTCTATCCAACTAAAAACATGTGCATGAAGATCTACAATGCCTTCACAAAAAGGCATTGTAGATCTTTAGATTTAGAATAGACAAACATCAGAAACTTGATTTATGGCATTGTAAATCCTTAGTATGTCCAACTGAAGAAAGTAACTGTAGGATGATTTACTTTTTACTAGAAATTACCATAACCGGGCTGCTTAACCAGAATTCCTTCATCATGCTCCTCTTAACTATGCTTTGAGGTTTGTTTAGTTGAGATCAGTGGTTATTTTTCTGCCAGCAGGGGACACTTGTACCACAGTGGGTAAGACAGCACCCTTTGACAGCTGTTGCAGAATAGTGACAAACAATAAAGGCAGCATAATTTAGTCTTGCCTATGTTTCTGCTGGCTCAAGAGTTGGTGGATCATACTTTAATACTGTCTTGAAGAATTTTAAATGTGTAACCGTAAGTGATTTAGTAGCCATTATGGTTATTGAATAAACAACAACTGGCTGAGTTCCCACCTGTTAATCTAAAACTAATGTGAGAGCTTAGTACTTGTTAACTAAACCCTTCTCTCTCCATCAAAACTATCTTGCAAGAGGGTTGTTCTCGTTCTTGTTCAGTCACTAAGTCATGTCCCACTGTTTGTGACCCCATGGATACATAGCACACACACACACACACACACATCCTCCACTGTCTGTGTTTGCCCAAACTCAGGCCCGCTGCATCAATGACACTATCTAAGTATCTCAACCTCTGCCCTCCCCTTCTTCTTTTGCTTTCAATCTTTCCCAACATAAGGGTCTTTTCCAAAGGTGGGTTTCAGCAGGTTCTGACCAGTTCTGGAGAACTGGTAGCGGAAATTTTGAGTAGTTCGGAGAACCGGTAAATACTATCTCTGACTGGCCCCGACCCCATCTATTCGCTGCCTTCTGAGTCCCAGCTGATCGGGAGGAAATGGGGATTTTGCACTAACCTTCCCCTGGAGTGGGGAGGGAATGGGGATTTTCCAGTATCCTCCCCCTGCCATGCCCACCAAGCCACACCCATAGAATCGGTAGTAAAACATTTTGAAACCCACCACTGGTCTTTTCCAATGAAGCAAGAGATATAATACATTATTCTAAAGAATTTCCATGAGAAAACTGTTATTTTAAAACTGTTATTATGAGAACAGGGTGGTAGTGTTTGATTCAAATAGAACATTCCATATTACCTAAGATGCACACACACACACACACACAAAAATGTTTAATTGAGCACTCTCATTTTCTTCACACAGATCCAACAATAAGAAATAGTTCTTAAACTGTTCTTAAGCATTAAAAACCTATGTAGGCTAAAAGGGATTGTTTTGACAATGTAATTTCCTTCCCCCCACCCTATTTTACGTAAAAGGTTATTAGCACTACATTACTACTAGTGCTGATAAATTATAGTATAATAGCAAACATTCTACCTAATCTACTAGCCACCATAGCTTTAATCATTTAATGAAAAAGAATGTGTAAAATGGGGACTGCATTCCTCAGATAACTGTTTTACCATCTCAATTCAGTGATACTCTTGAATTACATCATTTGCAAGATTTCTCAATCATATGCAATGTGAACTTGTCCTGAAAGAGCTAGAATTGAGATCTTTCACACCATTAACATTTGTGCACCCAATATCCTCAAGCGAAGTGTAAATGCAATCCACAATTATCTTCATTTCAGTTGACTGAAAAATGTCAAGAAGTGAAAATCACTTTGTATCTTGACCTGCCTCATATCCCAACAGGACTGATACCCAGAAAAGAAAAGAAAAGAAAAAAAAACCTTGCTCCCAACCATCCACATTCAAGGGAAGTATACTTCATTACTTGCATTCATTTGCTTGGCTTGGGTGTGGGAGATGGGGGAACCCACTGGTTCCTATTGGGGATGGTGGATAGCCACAAAGTCATATTTCTTTCAAAAAGGTCTTTTGGTGCAGATATCATTAGCTGTACTGCAGGATTTCACAACATGTTGCAAGATTTGTAAATCCTCTGCAAGGGAGGAGTTGTGAGGCAACAATTTTGGCAAACAAAGAAACACCCCTCTACCAACTGTTTCTGTACAGTAGCATCTCAACAATTTCACAATACTTTCAAGGACATTGAGCTGAGCTGGAAGTAAAGAACTTTATGAGCCAATCAGTCTTCCCACTGGCTGATCGAATTCTCAGGAGGAGGAGGAAAAAAAGAAGGAACAAAGTAGATATGGCTGAATTTCTGCCAATGAAAGAACGTATCACTTTTTAAAAAAAAAAATCAGCTTTCTCTATACTGTTTTTAGTAATTTTTATTCTTTTTTCTTTTGGGGTACTTTGATTTATCTTTAAATAATATAATAGTGAAGCTATTGGCATTCAGATCAGCGATCGAAAAAGATCTTTAAAACTTTCCTTCTTAAAAATAAAGTATTTGGGGTTTTTTAAAAATATTTTTTCATCAATATATTATTTATTTATTACTATCCTGCCTCTACTATTTTTTATAAACAATTCAGAGCAGCAAACCAACTTAATATCCATCACTAGATGAGTTTCCACAGCATGCAAAATGCATAAATCATGATTTGCAAATCATAATAGCTTGGTTCACACAACCCACACTATCACATTATGGCGATATATGCAATCTTGTTATATTCTGACCATGAAATTCTCATGCAATTACTATTGTATGGTATATTGTCAGGTTAGTTATCTGAACTCCAAAAATCTGGGTGTTACCCTCAAAACCCAATAGAGGAATACATAGAGTTTTGCAGCTCAGATATAAATACAGATATACCCATCACGCCATTCTGTTTCAAAGAAAGCAACCTTACTCCAAGCACAGAAAAGGAATAAGGAAGAGTAAACCAAAAAAATTAAGAATGTGAGATGAAGAAAGAAAACATAGCTAAAATTAGTTTACACCAATAGAATTCACTATATGGTTTGATTCATTTCTGACTTTAGAAACCATCTCTAGTTCTATTGCAAGAAAATCTTGATCAAGGTGCTGAAATTCCAAAAGAAAGGATTTCCCCCCCTGATTCTCTTCTCTTCTCTAGGCTAAAAGCCAACCCAAGGAGCGATGGTACCGAAAATGGCTATCTAATGAGCGAGAATGTCAAAGTGGAGAGCATATCAAGCTGGATATAACAAACACTTGTGGAATAAAAGAGAGAGGAAGGCAGCAAACTTCCCATAAAAAGCTTTGTACAGAAATGGGGAAACACAGGTAATCCTCGACTAACAACAGTTTGTTTAGGGCCCATTCAAACTTCCAACAGCACTGAAAAAAGCAACTTATTGTTTTTCACATTTATGACTGCTGCAGCATCCCATAGTTACATAATCAAAATTCAGATGCTTGACAACTGACTCATATTCATGATGGATGCAGTGCCCTGGGGTGATATGATTATCTTTTATGACCTTCCGACAAGCAAAGTCAATGATGAAGACACTTAATAACCGTGTTACTAATTTAACAATGGAAGTGATTCACTTAAGAACCATGGTAAGAAAGGTCGTAAAATGGGGCAGAACTTACTTAGCAACAGAAATTTTTGGTCTCAGTTGTGGTCATAAGTCAAGGACTTATCTGTATTAGTATATTAGTACTAGTATATTGCTTGCTAAGCTAAGGTTATGGTATACAGGTAGTCCTCAACTTACAACAGTTCATTTAGTGACTGTTCCAAGTTACAATGGCACTGAAAAAAATGTGACTTATGACCATTTTTCACTGTTACAACCTTTGCAGCCTTCCCATGATCGTGTGATCAAAATTCAGATGCTTGGCAACTGGTTCACCTTTAGGATCGTTGCTCTGTCCCAATGGCATGTGATCACCTTTTGCAACCTTCTCACAAGCAAACTCAATGGGGAAGCTCGGTCCCCATATGATACTAACTTACTAGTTGATACTAACTTATCAACTGCAGCGATTCCCTTAACAAGCATGGCTAGAAAAGTTGTAAAATGGGGCAAAGCTCACTTAACAAATGTCTCATTTAACAGCAGAAATTTGGGGCTCAATTGTGGCCATAAGCTGAGGACTACCTGTATAACAATTAGCAGAGCTTATTTAAAGCACTGTAAAATAGACCTCACTGCAATATAGAGAAAAACTATTTGTAGATCTGGAAAGTTCTTGTCCTTTTTCCAACTCAGCTGGGAATTCTGGTTGCCAGACTAAGGAAAATTGTGTTCAAATTCAAATTCAATTCAAATCTTTATTGTCAATGCACAACATATGTACAAATAGATTGGTTGGGCTCCCTCAGTGCACCCCCCCCCACACACACAACACAATACAATTCACAGTGAAGACAGAAAATCCCTAACCCAATAAATCAAATTAACAAAACACCCAGTCCTATTGCACCAGTGTGAACATGTTACACATTGTCCCGGCCCTGCAGTCCATCATACTACATAGTTATGATGTTATATCTCATTCAGGAGTCTGACAGCCCACAGATAAAAATTGTTCTTCAGCCTGTTTGTTCAGCTGGCTATACTTCTATATCTCCTTCCCGATGGAAGGACAGTAAAGAAGTGATGACCAGGGTGAGAGTCGTCCCTGAGAATTTTCCCCACTCTTCTAAGGCAACGAGCCCTAGCGATCTCATCTAGTGGTATCAGGGGACAGCCCATTACTTTTACATTGTTACATTTCACATGTTACATTGGAACAGAAGGTCAGTTGGCTTGTTCACATGGATTATTGACTGATCTGCGGTTGATCAGTAGGCCAAAAATTCCATTTTCTTCTTCCCCGACTCCAGCCTTTCTCATGGTTTAGTCTTATAGAAGCTAAATAAACAAGGTGATTTTCAACCAATTCATTTCTCTAGATTCCAGTCTACCTCTTGCCTTCTGGTCCACACACACCTTCTTCAGTAAACAAAGGAGGTAACTTAGTGTCACCATGTCCCAAAGGTGCTTTTTCAGGAGGCAACTGACTTTGTTTTTTTCTTTGAAAATGTTTCACTTCTTATCCAAGAAGCTTCTTCAGCTCTGACAGAATAGTGGGGAAGGGAAGTATTTACACTCCTTGCAGACAGCTGCTCATTTGCATCCTTTTAGGGCAGGGGTGTCAAACTCGTGGCCCAGGGGCCAGATGCGTCATGTGCTGGCCTGCTCCACCTGGTTTAGCTAAGGGGGGGGGGAAGTCCCAATACGTTATGTGACGCCCCCATGATGACTCAAGTTTGACACCCCTGTTTTAGAGGTGTTTTGGAGCACTTGGAGGTTTATCTTTAGCTGAGAAGCTTCTTGGATGAGAAGCAAAATATCTGCAAAGAAAAACAAGGAAGTCCAATTGCCTCCTGAAAAAGCACCTTTGGAACAACCATGACCTGGATGACTGAGACTTTCTACAGACTTTTAGGGTCACCATGCTTTTAAAAACCCTTGAACTATAAGGAAAAACAGGTATTCTGGAATCCTGAAGATTGTTAGCTTAGGATGTAAACAGGAGAGTTAACTTTTGCATGGGTGTAAGACCAGAAAGCAGCATTTTAATACTGCCCCATGTGAGATCATATACTGCAAACAACTGTGCTGTGCTGAATTCTCCAGAGCTTCCTCTCAGTTTGTGGAAGCTTAGCCCCAATTCATTATGGAATAGGGACCAACTTGGGGGGGGGGGGTCTTCCCTGAAGGTTCAGGTAAAAAAAAGGGAGCAAACAATAAAAGGCACTTGGGAGCAGTGCCTTCTCAACCTTGGCACCTTTAAGATTGGTGGACTTCAATTCCCAGAATTCCCCATCTTTGTTTCATCCATCTTAAAGTTGTCAGGATCCAGAAACATTGGCCTGGAGGAAATATTCCATATTACAGCACTTTTTCCTTCCCACTTCTGAGAAAAAAAAATACTTGAATGTTTGAACTTGGTGCAATTATTATATTGTACTGGAAGCATGTGCCTCCTATAGATATATGGAAACCCATATATGGGTCTTGGCCATCTATATTGTCAGATAAGACAATGTTTATTTTCTTTTGTTTGAACATAGCATTGTATACAAATATTCCTGAACAGATGTCCCATGTTGCTTTCAAACATGTTTTACATCTGGACCAAATTTGACAAGTTCATAAATCACTGGATACCAACTGCTTGTTCAGTCTACTGATCTTGTTCCTCAAGATGTTTCCACAAGTTCATAGCTCTCTTTTTCTTCTATGCCCTCTAGGCCCTTTGGCTGAGTTCACACTTAATGCTAAACCAAAAACACGATTAACAAACTACCAAGACTTAATGTGCTGGCTGATTCCTACAACACATTTAAGACACAGTATGGATTTGTTTGGTTTTAGGCAGGATTGATGTTTAGTCTGCTAGTTCCAGAAATTACTAACCTCTGAGACCCCGGATCTCTCTCTGCAGATAGATAGTTCTTTTATGAAAGACTTTCATTTCAAACAGATATTTCATTATAAGAAAGAGATAGTGGTGGACAGGGGTGGGTTCTACTTACCTTTACTACTGGTTTGTAGCGGGGCTGCATGCGCAGAAGTGTTTTGGTGATGTCAGGGTTGGTGGGCGGAGCCTCCTGCCGGTTTTACTACCGGTTCTATAGAACCGATGCGAACTGGGGACAACCCACCACTGGTGGTGGATAGAAAACAAACATAGCAATGACATAGTTTTACAATCCCATTTTTCCCCAGAATCTATCAATGCAGAAACATGAAGCCATTTTGAATGTAATGTGAGTGGCTTCTTGCCTTTAGATGGCTGCCCTCAACATCACATTGCACATTACAGGTAGTCCTCAACTTATGACCATGACTGAGCCCAAACTTTGCACTGCTAAACAACACAGTTGTTAAGTGAGTTTCGCTCCATTTTATGACTTTTCTTGCCACAGTTTTAGGTGCATCTTTGCAGTTGTTAAATTAGTAACATAGCTGTTAAGTGAATCTGGTTTTCCCAGTGACTTTGCTTGTCAGAAGGTCGCAAAAGTTGATTACCAGGACACTGCAACCATCATAAATCATAAATTTGGGGGTACTGCAAACACTGTAAGTGTGAAAAATGGTCATAAGCAAGTTTTTTCAGTGCCATTACAACTTTGAATGGTCACTAAATGAATAGTTAGAATTAGAGAACTACCTGTAGCTATTTATACAATCTTGCAGGAACATTTTAAAGGAATATACAAATGAGCTCTTAAGGCCACTCATGAAAATAGCCCAAATCAGAATATTCATAAACTCTATAATAAATTGTCTAGTTGAAACATCTGCCATATTCAAGTTAGCTACACTGCAGAATTGCACTATGGCACAATTATATAATTTATATTTATGTCTGTATTACTGCTCCCACACATCTCAGATTGATTACAGGATTAGGGAGAAGTGTCTATAATTGTGGCTAATTCATTCATGATCCCTTGGCTTGTCTCTGCAAGAGTTGTCAGGTTTGCATTCAGTATTAACATGAATTTAAAAAGAAAAATTATGTCACTAATAATATGCTTCAGTTGTGTTGGCATAACAAATTAACCTGGTTTGCAAAAATAACCATTAGATTCATATTGCACAATTGTGTATATACATTTATTTATTTATTTCTATCTCTATCTTAAAAGATTAAATTGCAAATAGTTATTCTGGCTAATATATCACATAAGAAAAGAGTCGCTTTAGTCTATTGGTTAAGGTGCTAGCCTAGGAACCAGGAGACTGTGAATTCTAGTCCTGCCTTAGACATGAAAGCCAGATAGGTGACTTTGGGCCGGTCACTCACTCTCAGCCCAACTCAACTCACAGGATTGTTGTGGTGAAAGTAGGAGGAGGAAGGAGTTATTAGGTATGTTCACTGCCTTGCAGTACTTATAAAGTAATAAAGGCAGGATAAATATTCAATACATAAGAATCAAGATTGGTCTCAGAATGGCTAGAAATACCTACAACATATGCTCATTGCTCAAAAGTGGTTCAACCTCTCTAGTTTCTGTTTTTTTAAAAAAAATCCATGCAGGAAACCAAAGATGATTGTGTATTCTATTAATTACAGTGTTTGAAATATGCTGGGATTTAATCCAGTGGTGAAATCCACATTTTTTACTACCGGTTCTGTGGGTGTGGCTTGATAGGCGTTGCTTGTGGGCATGGCAGGGGAAGGATACTGCAAAATCTCCATTCCCATCCCACTCGGGGGCCACCAGACATATTTGCTGGTTCTCCGAACTACTCAAAATTTCTGCTACTGGCTCTCCAAACTGCTCAAAATTTCCACTACCGGTTCTCCAGAACCTGTCAGAACCTGCTGGATTTCACCCCTGATTTAATCTCTTCTCCTACTAGTTTGTGGTGCTAAATTTCAACTACTGAGCATATAAGTTGGTTTCACATATTTTATTTTGGCTTAGTGTGTTTTGTAAATCCAGTTTCATAGTTTGTAAATCATGGTTTATGGAGATGGGTAACTAAAGACCTCAGGCAATATGCAGATCTGAACCATATCTTGGTGGTCTTGGAATCGTCACCATCCAGAGCCCTGAAAAATGAAGACATTTTAAAGCAGGAAATAGGCCATTATTGAAGAACATTATTGAAAATATATTTGTTTTTTTTAAAACAACATGAAAAACAACATGAACATATCCAGATTTCATTTATCCCAGAAAAATTAAAAACCCAGGATTTGCCCATGTAGATGACACAGCCCTGCCCATTATATATTATCAATCTGCCACTTGCAGGTTATTTTTAAGGGGGCAAAAACGATAAGTGTTGTTTCTGGCTAGGAAAAAAAAATATCTATAACTGCTTTATGGCTTAATTTGGCTACTACACGTTGCTTCAACAATCTGCAAAACCACCAAATGACAAGAATTTTTTTTATCTTTCTTATTATCTAGCAGGTATCTGTATTTTGCAACTCTGCACTGTTGTGCAAATATAGTCAACTATGGCTTAAGAGGCGCCCTGGTGGCGCAGCGGTTGAAGTGCAATATTGCAGCTAACAGCCAGGAGTTCAATCCTGACTGGCTCAAGGTTTACTCAGCCTTCCATCCTTATGAAGTAGTAAAATGAAAACCCAGATTGTTGGGGGCTGTATGCTGACGTTTCTAAACTGCTCAGAGTGTGCTGCAAAGCACTATAGAGCAGCATACAAGTCTAAGTGCTAGTACTATTGCTTAAACAATAAGCCACAGAAAAATAACTCCTGACTTAGTAAAAATGTAAAATTTAGCTGTATAGTATGAAAAGATTAAGTTGCCTTATACTTTAATGCATTCCTCTCACTATTAAGGTTTCCCAGGTGTTAGTCCTGAGTTTTTGCAAGTACCTCCAGTTTTTGCACAACTGCAACTCCCAGCATTCTTTCCATTGGCTATTCTAATTGAGGCTCTTAAAACTTGTAGTTCTGCAACACCTGATCTGCAAGCTCCCTCAGATTAAACTAAAGGGCTTACAATCAGAGTTTGAGGTGTCAAGACGAGGTAGCCAATAGGTTAGCTCTCAAAAAGCACTGTACTTTAAACAGGATCTTGACAATAGGGTTGAAATAATGTCCTATGTTGTGCATAGGACAGTTGGGACATGTTTCCCAACTAAGGAAAACACAGATATTTATGTAAAGAGGCAGAGGGGACTGGAGGTTTTGTTTTGTTCTGCCAAGCAGGCATTCTTCAGAGCTTCTCTTGTATTATCTGGTTGTTGTCCATGCACTTGACAAAGAACAGACCTGTCATTTTACAATTTCTTTGCTGAAAAGCCAGGTGCTATGATGGAGTTTACCTCCTGTATTTATTTCCATTGCTCCGTTTCTACTTGTAGCATCATGTGCTGTCCAGGGTGTCAAGGCTGGTGTTACTTCTATGTTTGTGTTTGGATGCTACCATGGCAACACAGGCCTATGGGAGCAAAATGTCCTACCGGTTCTCTTGGCACTAGCTTTCCCCGTAGACACAGTGTTTGTGTTATTCTGCAGAGTTTTGTTGTGAGGAATATTCTAATTCCTGAGTCCTTCTTCCAAAAAACAGTTATTTTTTCCTGTCAGTGATGTAGTAGGATATTAATTAAGGAAATGTTCTCAAGTGTGCTTACTCAAATTATTGCTGCAGTGTAGGTGGATCTGTTTCCGGTGAAGAAGAGGAGGGGGGAAAAAGATGTAAATATTTTTATAGTTATTCTCCATTTTTACAACCAGATAGCTAGAATCAGATTCCAGCATGATAGCTATCAGTTTTGCTGAAGGACAGAAACCAGCATGATTTATGGAATTAAACACAGGAGTGGCAGTACCATAAGTTATTGTATGCTAGGCTGCAAGAACACCATCTTTACTGCCATTTAATGGCCATCAAGATTTCTGTCTACCACAGATATGATAGTCCTATTTATATTGAGTTTTAAGTACGTTCTGTAAACACATTGAGGCTCTGTACTCTTGGTACTCTCCAGAGTTTAATCTAGCCAATAATCTCTCACAGACTAGCTTCCATCATGTTTCACAGCAGTTACCACATTATGAAACACTCAAGGGACACAAACAATTAATGTGAGGGTGCCTTTAGCTTCTCTCCCTCCCTTTCTCTCTCTGCCACTTTATTTCACTTGGTATTGAGAAAAAGAAAAAAAATAAAAGTTTACTTGTTTGATCAGGGCCTGGGGCTCTCTAAATATGTTGAAACAAGTACAGATACAACATTCAAGAATTTCATCCTATCAACAGCCCACCAAATGAAAACAGAACTGCCAGCATCCAAAGACCAAATCTGGGGTGTCAGTGCACTCCAAAGTTCTTGATTCAGTGGCTTCAGATAGACCTTTGCTTTAAAAGTAAGACTACAAGCAACTGTTTCACTTCCTGAAATTTCCTTAAGTGACTAATTTTGCAGTATACAGAATTACTCTTCAAGAAACTCAATTCTTTGGTGTATAGCACTGCTCTTACATCTTGTCTTTGAGTCAGTCTTGACTCCTGGTGACTGCTTGACAATTCTATCACCCTATCAGCCATCTCCCCCCACTTATGACTGCATGACTGTAATCTTGTTGCTGGTATCCTTAGAATTTATATTGACTGTTTCCTAATATGATTTGATTGCTTATTTGTACCCTATGACTATCATCAAGTGTTGTACCTTATGATTCTTGACTAATGTATCTTTTCTTTTATGTACACTGAGAGCATATGCACCAAGACAAATTCCTTGTGTGTCCAATCACGCCTCGCCAATAAAGAATTCTACTCTAATCCCAGCAGTTTTTTCGCCAAGATTTTTCAGAAGTGGTTTGGCATTGCCAGCTTCCTAAGGCTGAGAGACAGGGATTGATCCAAGAACACCCAGCTGGCTTCATGCCCAAGGCAGGACTAGAACTCATGACCTTCTAGCCTGATGCCTGAATCACTATATCAAACTGGCTTTCATGCAACCCTTTAGCTCATAGTCAAAGTCAATTTCAATGGTAAAGGCTTTATCATTAAGCTACTTCGCTACTTTACATAAAACACAGGATCTCTTGTGGTGGATTTTACCTCAGTTTCTACACATATATGATCTTTCTACACAGAAAACTCATCTTCTTGACCCAATAACTTCATATATACAGGTCATCTCTTTTTCTTGGAGACAGAAAATTCTCCTTCTTATAGAATCCAGCAAGCAATTAAAAAATGATACCACTCAGACTATTAGGACATTCAATCAATTTATCAACATTGATTTTATTTGTCAGAAGAAGGCCTTAATGCACAGCTAAGCCTTAGACTAATTGTAGGATATTCTCTGTTCCTTTTCTCCCCCCTCACTCTATATAATGTACTTTAAATTATGACTTAAGCCCTGTTCTAGCATTCTAAAATTTGGAATACTTAGCCTGTCTTCTATTCATGTGGCTACATTATATCAGCATCCTGTGTTCAGCCCAAATGTCTGCTAGAAAAACAAGTATGTATGTAAGATTGGTTCCCCAGAAGCAAAAATTGCGGAAAGTTGCATCCATAATGGCTTTTCTTTTAAAAATGCTTCTGATAAATAAAAAATGAATGTTATCTCGGTGATGGAGTTAGCCCTTTGGGACAGCTCAGTCAAAAAGCACAGCAATGACTACTGTCTTTATTGTAAGATTACATTAGGAGAAACTTGCAAGTCTGACAGTAACGCTCATAACCCTCCCTCACTTTTCCTCTCTTGAAAACTAGGAAGGATCTCTTCTGAGATGCTTTTTCTACCCTTCCTGCTTTGGACTCAAATTCTGTTTAGTAGACCACTAAGCTGTGACTCTTCCTCCTGTCTCTCAAGGTCATTTTTCACACAGCATTACAGATGGTCAGAGAACTGAGGTTTCTTTGGAACACTCATATGACTAGCACCCTGGATTTAAAAACATGCTAGCTATTTAGTTACAAATACATTCCACTGGTTCTAATAGGATTTAATAACACGTGAGTATGCTTAAATGTATTTGAACTACAACACTGAGAATTCCCACTTCTGGCTAGGCTATGATATTGTTGAACAAGCATGCTAATCCTCAGCCCAGAGTCACATTAATTGTAATGTGTTTTCACTATGATGAAACACTGCTACAAATATAAAATGCATTCTCTAATTGTTTAATTTACTTAGTTTCCCAGTGTTGGAGTAATCAGTGCTTAGTAGATTAAGTGAATTAAATTGGCTATTAGTGCAGTGACAAAACAGTCACACAGAAACTTAAAACTATGTATTGAAATGATGTCATGTTTTCATGTTTTATGCAAACATTGTAATTTTATAAACAAATATACACAGCTACATTCTGTTAAAGAAAAGCTATTTAGATAATAAAGATATTAATATGTCATTTCACAGATAATTAAAGTGCCTAAGATAAGGAATTGTGTACTATAGTTTTATTGAAGAATATCGTTTATTCTTCAGTCCTAACACATAAACTTTTCAAAATTACTTTTTTTTCTTTTCATCCAAATAGCAACATGTTGAAACATGTGAAGACTCATGCATGCTTCTGAAACTATTACCGTATTTTCCGGCGTATAAGACGACTTTCTAACACACAAAAATCTTCTCAAAAGTTGGGGGTCGTCGTATACGCCGGGTGTCGGTCTCCTGTAACCAGGCAGACCTGCCCGAAAGGCTTTGACGAGCCTTAAATGGCTCTAAGGAGCCAAGCTGAATTGCCTGCTGAGTTGCCGCTAATCAGCTGAGTTACACGCAAGCCCTGTGTAAAAGGGAAAAACTTTCCTTTTACACAACGCTGGCCATCCCAGCTGAGATTAGCAGGCAACTCAGCTGGGATCGCCAGAGCTTGGATGGCCAAGCGCTGTGTAAAAGGGAAAAACTTTCCTTTTATACAACGCTGGCCATCCCAGCTGCTAATTTTTGCCTGCTAATTGCTCCGTAGCAAAAATCCCCCCCCCCCTCCAGCTTGCTTACCTTAGCTGCTAGCCGCAACGCTTGCCTTGCCTTGCCTGCAATCCATTGCATCAGCAAGCAACTAAATCTCCCTGCCTGCTTGATTGCAGGCAGGGAGATTTAGTTGCTTGCTGATGCAAGCAACTTGTGGACTTCAACTCCCAGAATTACTCAGCCAGCAAAGCAAAGCTGGCTGAGGAATTCTGGGAGTTGAAGTCTACAAGTCTTAAAGTTGCCAAGGTTGGAGACTCCTGTTCTATTGGGTAAGTTTTTTTCCCCCTTTGGGAGCTTTAAAAAAAATAGTTAATTGGGAGATTTTTTAGTTGTTCTTTTTTAGACCTAGCCATTTAAAGGCTAGGTCTAAGTTTTAGGCTAGGAAGTTTTAAATTTAGCTTTCATATAAAAATAAAAATAAAAATAATAAAAATAATAAAAATAAAAATAAAAATAAATAAAAATAAAATGTGTGCAACTTTCTGAGATTTAATGTGTTTCTGTAGTGTTTCACTCTAACTACACAAACACACAAAATCTCACAAAGCTGTATGTGGAATTTTGTGTGTGTAAACCCACAATGTAAACATTGTTTTTTTGGGCTTTTTGTGGCTGTGTGAGGTTCCTGCTTATTGCAGGGGCCATTTTGGGTCTAGCACAGCTGCTTTTACATTGTGGGTGAGCCAGTTGATGTTTTTTAATTTTTATTTGGTGTGCGTTGGAAGAGGGGTCGTCTTATACAGCAAGTATAGCCCAAAGCCTATATTTTTACAGGAAAAGTTGGGGGTCGTCTTATATGCCCAGTCGTCTTATACGCCGGAAAATACGGTACATGCCAAAAAAAGGAGGATAGAAAAAGCTGAGAAAATATACATCTCTTAAAAATCAAAGATTAGTGCTACATAATATCATTACAGCATACACAATTAAATTACTGACATTTGAGCTGCTTTAAACTAACAGACAACAGTGGACCAATTCTGGAGAGAGTTATTTTCTGACTCAGTACTGTGTTCTGAGGAAATCGGGCAAACGGATTATAGGAACATGGATTTAATTGTATTCCTGGGAATATATTCTGAAGCAGGTGTTAAGGACTGTGGTGTAGTTTATCTAAAACTCATGCTTAAATATATGTTAAGCAAAATATGTAAGCTATGCATCAAATTGATTTTTTTTCTTTTCAATAGATTGGGAAAACCATTTGTTTTTAAAGAAATATTAAAGGGTAACATCTACTTAAGTCAAACTGAAATGTTAGTGACTTTATGAACATGCCTGCATAGTTTCCTTAGCAAAAGTATGGAAGTGCCTACTCCTTTCTATAGGAACATCCAGTCATCTGAATTAAATATAGAATATATCTTTTTGACTATATAAGCATTAAAAGTGGCTTACAGCGATAAAAGAAAGCACAAATTATAGAGCACAAGAAAATTAAAAGCAAGAGAATACACAAGTCCCTGAAAAGGTGAGGAAAAAGCTTTTTCCTGCCAAATAGCCAGACCTCCATCTTAATGGAATTCATTTTAGGGTGGGCACTCATTCAGACCATTGGGCTTAAGCATTTAAAAGAATACCTTGAAATATGGCAAGACGCAATTGGCAAAGGCAGAACTAGTCTTTCAGAACTATCATTTTATGATTTCTATACCTTGTATTTGGGTAGTGCGATGGCTCAATGATTAAGACACTGGGCTTCTCGGCTGACAGCCCAAGTTCAAGACCGAAGCATCAAGCACCAGGGTGAATGCCCATCTTTGCCTAGCTCCCACCCCTAGCAGTTCAAAAGCATGCAAATATGAATAGATAAATAGGAACCACTTCAGTAGGGAGGAAACAGAGCTCGGCAACCTCATGCTGGCCACATTACCATAGAAAAATCTTCATACAGTACTGGCTCAACGACCTTAAAAGGAGTTGAGTGCCGCCACCTGTAGTCAGCAACAATTAACGGAATAAATCCACAAGAAGTCTGTAGAGATTCTCAGTCATCCAGTTCATGGTTGTCTCAAAGGTGCTTTTTCAGGAGGCAAGTGGACTTTCTTATTTTTTTCTTGGAAGACATTTCGCTTCTCATCCAAGAAATTTCTTCAGCTCTGACTGGACGGTGATCCTTCCATTCTCCACCATCCAGTCAGAGCTGAAGAAGCTTCTTGGATAAGAAGTGAAACATCTTCCAAGAAAAAACAAGGAAGTCTAGTTGCCTCCTGAAAGGGCACCTTTGAAAAAATCCACAAGAACTCTTCATTTTTTATACTTTATATTGCTAAATTGCCTGGCCATTACAATTTGGACCCATTGCAATGTCTGAATAATTTTCAAGGAAAACCTCACATTGAGCATGATGCAGTGGATAAAGCAGGCTAGTAATAAGAAGCTGATAATTATCCCAAAGTCTAATATGTTCAGGGCCATTGTAATTAATTAAGGAAAATATTTGCAGCTCAGGATTAAAATAAAGGGTCCTTCTTGCTGTCTGAGCTTGGTTGTTTTTCCTGCAGGTGTTTTATCATCATCAGTCTAGTTATAATCTGTTCGCTAATTATACTCATGCAATTGTGCTTTTTTTACCACAATCACTGGCTGCAAATCCAGTGACAGCTGGGGTTCAAGAAGCACTTCTGGATTCCAAAGCTGTTTCCTCTTGAGGAATGAAACCCCATCCAAAACTTTCTTTCCCTGCAAATCCAGGTTTCTCCCTATCAATAGCACCCCTCTCTCATCTGGATTTAATTTCAGCTTGTTCTCCTGCATTGATATGTGCCCATCTATATCCAGTCCAATTTGGGGATGAGTATCTAGGATTGCCACTGTTTGATTGGCCTCAGCAACTTCAATGGGGAAAAATGGGACAAAGAACTTAAATTAAATCACTTAAATAAATGCCTGCTTGGCCTTGCAAGCTCAAAGGGAGGCATATTTTTATGCATTTATTTATCATATTTGTTTACCTCTCCCTCTCTCCAAAGGGTGAGTTGATTTGCATTTGAAAAGCATGGTCTGCTGTCTCATCTTGACTAGCAATTATAGATTGTCTTATCATTAAACTCTTCTGAAGGCTGCCGTGCTTCTTTGCATCCTTTAACTGTATTTGAATGATCACAGAGGGTACTTTCTACATTGTCTTTTATCTTTGCTTTTAAATACTTCTCCTTTAAATACCTTCACAATCTTCGACTGCCAATGTCCTCCCACAAAAAGATTGCTGTAATTGTCCAACTTAAGAGAATCCTGTTGGAAAGCATACCTCCATCAAAGCTTATGATTATGCCTGTGGTTCCCAAAGCTCCTTCAGAACTGGCCGCTGAACTGTGATTTTTGGATGAGATAGAATGATTGAATAAGGCAAGTAGTCATAGTCATGATTAAGTTATTTTAACTTGAACCAAATGTCAATTAAATCAGTGTTTAGTTCCCCCCCCCCTTTCTGGCCCGCTTACTTTTTTGTCCCATTCCTTGGTATTTTTAAATTCATATGCTCTGTTAGAATTTATGGAAATGTACTGTTAGGAGGAAAATGACATTTTCTAGCCAATCACACACTAATCGTGGCCAAGCTTGACCCCAGGAAACCCTGGGTCACTACAGAAAGAAACATTTGAGACATTCAGCCTAGTTTGACACTTGAAATCAATAGGAAGCTGTCAGACATCAGTAACTCAATCAAAACCATTAGAAATCCCTTCAGGATATGGCAATCCTTTGCCCAGGGTCAGGGCCAGGCCAGGGCACTCAAAGAAGGTGAAATTGGCCAACAGTAGCACATTAAGGAAGGTCAAGTGTGACCCGCAGAAAAAGATTGCACACTTCTGATTAATGCTGCAGTAAATTACCTTTAAGATGCCACAGGACATCATATGATGAGGTCTTGTGGTCTCAATGTTTTTGCTGGAAGAGACTAATATGAAAATTCTTCCCTTGCTGAGGCTACATAACAGAACCCAATTAATGCCTGCCTCACATACTTTTAATCAGCTGATAATTACTCCATATCCACACAGTCCTAATGTTAACATGAACATGGCTGTGGTCACCAAACATATAAGCTATGCTTGTCTAATTATGGTTTATTAAATAAGCCACAATTTATTTTTACAAAATTTACTGCTGGAAACCATGATTTAGTTCACTCAGTACATTGAATCTCGAATACACCACCGTTTTTCCAGTTTAGTGTCTGAATTTCAAATTTCACATCTTTATTGTCAGTGTACAATATATGTAATGAGATTGGTTGAGCATCCTCAGTGCCAGGGGTGGGTTCTAAAATTTTTCACTACCGGTTCTGTGGGCGTGGCTTGATGGTCATGTGACAATTATTTAGGATTTAGCAGAGGTACTGGTCTACCAGGCTTTTAACTGCTTGCAGAGCTTTACCAATTTACCCATTTATTTTTGCAGGCACTGGTCTACCTATTTATTTTTGCAGGCACAGGTCTACTCATTTGTTTTCTTTTAACACTGATCAGCTGTAGGACGGCCCTTTGAAGCCCCGCGGCAAGAGTTTAAACAGTTTTTTTCCTCTGGCCATCAGCTGGGACTCAGGAAGCAGCAATAGATTGGGGGTGGGGCCAAATAAAAGATAAGAATAACGCGGGGGTGTGGGGGGGGGGGAGAACCGGTTCAGTGACGTCATATTGTCATCACTACCGGCTCAACGGAACCGGGCCAAATGGGGAGGAATCCACTACTGCTCAGTGCACCCTCCCCAATACAATACAACTCACAGTGAAGTCAGAAAATCCCTAACCCAATAAATCATATTAACAACCCCCAGTCTATTGCACCAGTGTGAACATGTTACATGTTGTGCCAGCCCTGCAAGTCCATCGTACTACGTAGTTATGAAGTTATTTCACATTCAGGAGTCTGACAACCCATGGATAAAAACTGTTCTTCAGCCTGTTTGTGCGGCTGGCTATGCTTCTACATCTCCTTCCTGATGATCAGGAGGATAAAGAAATGGTGACCAGGGTAAGAGTCTGCTGTGTAAATGCAGCCAGCATGTTTCTGTGAGGACCCAAAATGTGCTAGCCAAAAGAAGACAAAATGGTATCTTCATCTGGATTCACAGGAAGCTAAAAATATTGTTTAAAAAATATTATTTAAAATGTTAGTGAATGGATATTTTTTTAGGCTTCTTGCTACAGCGTCAGTTAGCTTTTGTTATTTTTAGTTTCACTGCCTAAATCATGTTAAATATAGTATCCTTGATTGAAAGATGGTCAGAAGTTTAGTAGACAAATAACACAGGCAAAAAAATGAAATTTGCGCCTACAGTTTTCACTGCTACTCATATGACGTCCGGAAGTTTTGGCACATTGTGTCACAGGCTTGTACAAAACCGAAATTATACTGGGAAGGGAAGTTAGGCACTTGCATTGAACAGCCAACATTCTCACAGAAGCATGTCATAAATTAATGTCTTCATGAAGATGTATGATATATATAAACAAAGTCAAGGAAACAGCTAAAGGCATTTCTGATTTCAGAGATATTACCATCGTTAATGAGACACTATTTAGCAATGGTACACCACTGAGTGCAAATCAAATGTATGGCTTGTCCAAGGAAGAATAGTTCAAATATTTTCTCATGGCAGCTGGTCAAACAGAGGCGGCATCGGCCTTTGCTGTCTGTGGAAGGAATCCTTGCATAAACACCAGATTTTCTGGAAGCCGAGAGTAGTGGCAACTTCCAGTAGTTTGGAGTTTCTGTGGAGGCATTGCAGTTCTCATATGTTTCAAGTGGTCCGTCTAGAAGAGCTATCATAAAATGCTATTAGAATATTTTTAAAAAATATTGTCTCCAATATTTCTATAGAACCGGTAGTAAAACTGGTGGGAGGCTCTACCCACCTTCCCGACGTCATCAGGAAGTTTATGCCCCATTGCGAACCGGTAATAAAGGTAAGTAGAACCTACCCCTGCTTACAACCATTTGTTCAGTGAGTGTTCAAAGTTACAAGGGCACTGAAAAAAGTGACTGATGACTATTTTTCACAGTTATGATCGTTGCAGTGTCCCCATAGTCATGTAGTGTTGGTCTGGTTCCTGAAGTCTTCTTGGCAAGGTGTTTCAGAAGTGGTTTGGCCTTGCCTCCTTCCTAGGACTGAGGGAGAGGGATTGACCCAAGATCACCCAACTGGCTTTGGGCCTAAGGCAGGATTAGAATTTGTGGTCTCATGATTTCTGGCTTGGTGCCTCAACCACCCCACCAAACTGGTTTCCATTACTTACCTTTACTTATGCTTTTAACTGCCTAGCTTGTTTTTAATTAAATATATAAAGAAACAGCATGGTTGAATATAAGAGATTCTTTTGCCTTGAAGATAATGTTTTTACCTCATTGGATGGATATGGATTATTTAACAAACCACTATTTAGAGCCCAAGTGGATTAAGGCAGTACATCTAAGATCTATGGCCCCTACATATAATGCCTTTGAGTTATTGTTGACTCCTGGCAACTGCCTTTTCTTGCCAAGATTTAAAAAGTAATTTGCCCTTGCCTTCTTCTGAGGGCTGAGAGAGAGGGGCTGGCCCATGGTCACTTCATTTGCTTTGTGTCCAAAGTGGGACTAGAACTCATGGTCTCCCAGTTCGTAGGCCAATTCCTTAACCACTTGGTGCATGTATGTATGCATGTATATATACACACACAGCACAATGTACAGGTAGTCTTCGTCTTACAATGACAATGGAGCCGAAAAATTCCATTGCTGAGCAAGACTGAATGAATTTGAATTTTGCCTCATTTTAAAACCTTCCTGCCACACTTCTTAAACGAATCACTGCAGTTGTTAAGCGAATCTGGCTTTCCGCATTGACTTTGCTTGTTGGAAGCCAGGTGGGAATGGTGATCATAAGACACTGCAACCATCATAAATCCGTCAGGAGAAGGGCGGTATATAAATTTAATAATAATTTAATAAACTAAATACGAGCCAGTTGCCAAGCCCCCTGAATTTTGATCACATGACCACGGGGATGCTATAACAGTCATAAGTGTGAAAACCAATCATAAGTCACTTTTTTTCAGTTTCACTGTACCAACTTTGAACATTTGCTAAACAAATGGTTATAAGTCAAGGACTACCTGTATTAGCCCTGCCTGTAAGAAAACAAGAAAGTCTTTTTAAGCTTGCATCAGTTTTCCGTGATTTTGGGTAACAGCCTCTGTTCTGTGTAATCCTTGGACCTTGACCCAGCAGTCCAATGAACTGGAGCAAAGAGTTTGTCCTTCTTGCCAATAAAGGCTCAAGCTGGGCCTCCAGCCTTTGTCAACTGAGCTACCTACTCATCAAACTACTGATACTTTACCGACTGCTTTTTTTAACAACCCTGCTTTTTAAGAAAGGTTTTTTTTTAGGAAGGCAGGAAAATGAAATTACAGTTTTAGAGCTAAATAGGAGACTGTGTGCTTCCTAAGATATCCAATGACATGTTAAGTGGAGGAAATCAAGGTTTTCTTGAACGCCAGAAATCTTCAGCTACAACATTATTTTACTATCCTTAGATGCAGCAAACAGAGGGCCTGATTATTGCTCATTCAGTTTCCAGTTCTCTTGCCAAATCTGTTTTAGGCCCGTCCCAAATAGGTAGGAGTCTGTCAAATTCACCGGCGTGCCAGTGACGACTGCAGAGATGCACAGCCACTAATGATTGTTTATGCATGCCGCTGCTTTTTGAATGCGTGGATTCAAAAGGTTGTTTTCCTCCCACGGATGTTGTGGTAGCACCACATGATAGTTAAAGGGAAATTTAGAATCAGATTAAGGCTTGCGCCACCTTTCCACTTAATGTTCATCTTTGAAGTTTTACTTGTGTGTTTGTTTGTGTTTGTTTTTCTGCAGAAGAAACTGCGCAAAAGTAGCCTCTTCTGCTAGTAACTTCTTCTGAACAAGCAAGTCACAGCTACCCAGAGCAGGTTGACCTTCTTCTACTGAGAAATTGGTGAGATTGAGATCTTCAGTGTTACATTTACAGCCCCACAGATTTCATAAGAGCGTTGAGTCTCTTCTTGCACAGCATATTTTTTATGTCACTGTGACAATTGGCAATAGAAAAAGGAGATAAGCAATCTGATGTTTACCTGATTGGTCCAGATGTTTGGGATTTCAGATCCAGCTAGCGAAGTCACTGATAAGAAATTATGGGAATTGCAGTTTCAAATATTTAGCAAGTGTCACATTGTTGCATACTCCGAGTTTAAAGCAATGCTATGGATAAAATGGATGCCAATCACAGCACACTGTTTTAAACAATCATTTCATGAAATATGTAACAATCTACATTTACAGAGTATGGCTCACAAGTAATGAGTAATGAATATTGAGTAACTGTCTGCAAAATTGAAAGGCAAAAAAAAATCCAGCCCAGACTGCATTTTTGCCTGTCACACGGTTAATATTTTTAAGAAATAATGTGATCAAATGAACATGCTTAAAAAATAAGGAACATTTCAGTTGAGGTAGGTGCTCATAACACTCAGTTAATAATGCCATGACACAAACAAGGAAATATTTCAATTTTTTCAATGATGTTTTTGAAAAAGTTAGTGAAAGACATATTAGAGATTGGTGTATGTTCACATTGTGGGTTTCTTAAAGATAGAAAGATTCTGCAGTCTTACATTCATATTCTTTCATCCTGGGTCCAATTTGGGTCCTGTTTCAGCAACAAGGCCATAAAGTTCCATTTATATGCACCTTCACTGCTTTTTTTTCCAGTTAGCACTTAGAGATATGATATTTCAAATTGCACTGATGATGCTACCTAGTTTGGATAAGGAAATGCCTGCAAGAACACAATCAAGTTCAGAGAGCACCAAGGACCTCTTAATTCAAATCTAAATGTCAGAAAAAAGCAAAAGGGAAATGAGAAAAATCAGTAAAATAAAACTATATTAGAAATAGGATCTCTTTAACTTTTTTCTTCTCCAAAGGTGAAATAAGAACCTCTCTGTTAGTTCTAACAAACAGAATTGCTCAGGACAAGTGGAAAATAAATCACAAGATGAATTCTAAGAAGTAAAGTGCTCTATTGTTCTTACTTAGAAAGGATTTAAATGTAACTACAGGAGAGACAACCTTGATTACCTCTTTGTGTAGTTGTAAAAATGAGGAATACGGTAAATACTTAATAGCGATAAAAAAAATACTGTATGTTTTTCCAGTCTGGATATATTGCCCGTAAGCATTTTAGGAGTTCAGTCAAGAATTTTGAATTAAAACCTAATTCAAAAATGAATTATTAGCATGTTCAATACAATACATAACACCGTTGACTAAATAAAGAAAAGCTGGCTGCTACATCACGTTTCCCTTTAGCCAATCAATTCAGTTTAAATCCATCTGAAAATGATCCAAATCACAGTGTCAATACAGATTTGATACGGGGAGAAAAATAGTCTTGAATAAAAAGTGTCCATAATTGTGAAAGAGAAAGTCCAATAACATTTTTCTTTATTATATTTATAAAAACAATCTAGGTTTCTAGATTGTTTTTTGATAGAATCTAAACTAAAAACAATCTTAGTTTTAGTTTAAAAACTAAGATGCCCTGAACATTCAGCCCTAGTTATTGATGATGATGATTGATTACTAATGTTGCTATCATTATTACCTTACCAAATAAACCTATTAAAAAGTACAGCTCTAATCAATTCTTTTCCTGATTGATTCTTTTTCCTGACCTGGCATTCTCCAGATATGTTAGAATGCAACTCCAATTATTCCTAACCAATATCAGTTAGGTATTCGACTAAAGAAGGCTGGTTTATATTACATGAAGAAACATTTTTAGAAAATGAGGGAATTAAGGTTACTGGAAAGAAAGGCACAGCATTTAAAATTCCAGATCCAGATTTAATGTTCCTGACCGCTCTACTAAAATTGAATTAGCCAACAGATGACAAGTAAAATCTTGAAGCCTCTAGAAAGCTTTTGCTAGTTAGGATTAAAAGCACTGAGCTCCATAGACAAAATATTTTGATATATGTGAAGGAAACAGTAATCAGATTAACACCCTTCACTATCCTGTTCACTGAATTGGAGCACATGATGTAAATAAGGACTGTGGTTCAGTCAAATACAGAATGTGATCTCCAATTCTCAAGATTTTTTTAAACTGTAGCTAATCTGAGAATTTAATACATCTGAAAGTCCTCCAGGTTGGGAAACGTTGCTCCAGAACATTTATTTTGTATGCAAAAAGCCCTAAATTGAATTCCTTTCAAATAGAACTTACTCTCCTGGAAAGGCAAAGATTTTGAAACCCAGCAAAGCTTGCAGATCCTGCTCAGCTATCAAATGGTTTTGCTTGTTTTGACTCAGCATGCCTGCAAAGCATAAGTTTGAGTTTGACATTTTAAGGGAATCTTGGGATTTATGTTTTATTTAGTAAATTGGGGCTTAGCATACAGTATGAATTAATTG
The DNA here is from genome assembly GCA_030761175.1 of Masticophis lateralis. Taxonomy (NCBI): domain Eukaryota; kingdom Metazoa; phylum Chordata; class Lepidosauria; order Squamata; family Colubridae; genus Masticophis; species Masticophis lateralis. Next base: position 123,931,568 of record JAUDYJ010000001.1, on the reverse strand, counting down.
CAGACAATACAGGTAGTCCTCGACTTACAACAGTTCGTTTAGTGACTGTTCAAAGTTTTAACAGCACTGAAAAATATGACTTACGACCATTTTTCACAGTTACAACCTTTGCAGCATCCCCATGATCATCTGATCAAAATTCAGATGCTTGGCAACTGGTTCATATTTATGACCGTTGCTGTGTCCCAGAGGTGATCATGTGATCACATTTTGCGACCTTCTGACAAAAAGAATTAATGGGGAAGCCAGATTCACTTATCAACCGGGTTACTTACTTACCAACTGCAGTGATTCACTTAACAACTGTGGCAAGAAAAGTCGCAAAGTGGGACAAACCTCACTTAACAAATGTCTCACTTTACAAGAGGAATTTTGAGCTCAATTGTGGTCGTAAGTTGAGGACTATCTGTATAGCATGTATGTAAAATAGGCTGCATTTAAGGCCCCAGCTTCTTTCTGGATCTCAGAGCACCCTTGGAGTGAGCAAGCCCAAAACATTTGGCCACTTTTAGTTCATCGTAGATGGGTATAAAATGAAACCATATTTCTCCCAAAAGGTAGGTCCCAGCTCTGAAGCTGCTATCTTTATTAATCTGTCCAACTGAACTACATCCTAAAGAGCAATAAGAATAAAACAGATTCATCTACTACCACTGCTCACATATAGCACCAACAATCTGGTATTATCTGGTTGCTTCTACATGAAAGTTTTGCATCAGTTTAAAATCAGCTGTACATCCATTTGATATCACATGAACTATATGCGACAGCTAAGCAAATTGCTTTCTGGCAGAACAGCAGTGTATCTGCAGTGTATCAGATCTTGTGGACAGGCTTATTTTTTTACTGGTTGGAATCTTTGTCTCACTGTGATCTAGGCTCTTATTTCTTTGCTTTTTCAGTGGACAAAAATTGTGGCTTGGCAGCTTTGAAATACTGCCTCATACCAACTGCTCAGGTTTTCATACATCTGTGACATCAATAAAAACGTGGCTAAGCAAACTGTACTAAGATATTTTTTCCCCCAATCTGTTTAGGAAGAATGAGAAGGTACAAGTAGTTCTCAAGTTACAGCAATTCATTTAGTGACCGTTCAAAGTTACAACAGCACTGAAAAAAGTGACTTATTTTTCACACTTATAACCGTTCCAGCATCTCCACAATCACGTAATCAAATTTCAGGCCCTTGGGAACTGACTCACATTTATGACGGTTGCAGTGTCCCAGGGTCATGGGATCTCCTTCTGCAACCTTCTGACAAGCAAAATCAATGGAGAGGCCAGATTCACTTAACAACCAGGTTACTAATTTAACAACTGCAGTGATTCACGTAACAATCATGGCAAGAAAGATTGTAAAATGGAACAAAATTCACTTAACAAATGTTGGCAACAAATAATTTGGGCTCAATTGTGGTCATAAGCTGAGGACTACCTGTAATTCTTTAACCTTGCTTTGCATTTGGGAAGAACTCCACCTACATACCATTCTTTCTTTCTGCAATTTATTCATCATAAGGTAGACGATCATTGGTTGGCTTCAAACTCTTTTCACAAATTATGACTTGAATATTGTTTTCTGATTGTATTTGTTTTATTAGTGTGCACATGTGGCTCTTCTCTTTTCAGATCTGAACTTTCCAGGAAGGAAATGAACTGAACGATATCTAGAGATGCTGCACTGGCAGTAAACCTAATTGCTCTGACTACTATTTTCAGCCTATTTCCTTTCAACTCTGAATGCCCAAGTATCCAATACATATCAAGGTAAAACAGGAAGCCTATCATCTATAATCAGATTTACAGGATACACTGTATGTCAGTTTCCCCTGATCTGTCCCCCCCTTCAGAGACCCACAAAAACACAGCCAGTCGAGGGTTAAGAAGCACTTGGCACACTCCACAGTTCTTATCTCAAACTTGGCAGCGATATGCACACCATCTGCCAAGGGCTTTATTAGTTCACACAAAAAGAAAATCACCTACGTAGCTTTGCCAAAATCCGTTCTTTTAGCTCCCAAGACTACTAGATTGTGTTGTTGTTCGTCACAGAAATCATGACCCACCCTCCTGTCTTATATAGGCTCTGGGTGTGGTCCAGTGACTCATTGATCCTGTGACTCCAGTCCAGTGACTCAGGTCTATTCCCTCATGCGTCTCCGCAACTGCAGTAAGCGTTTATCTCGCCTTCTTTGGCGTGCGTCCAGGAATGACGTCTCTCCCTCACTCTCATCTGAGACACCTGTTTCCCCACTACTTGGCTCTCTTTCAGCTGGCACCTGAGACGGTGCCAGGGGGGGGGGGCTGGGAGATCTGGCTGGCTCCTCTTCCTCCTGCTCAGAGCTTCCTTCCTCCAATGGGATAGGCTCAGAGGACGGGGCCACAACATCCCTATTCTCACTATGGAACTTCTAAATGAAATCCAATTGCCTCTTTTCTTTTGTTAAAATGTTTTGTTTCATTAGATGTTTAGCGTGATTGAAAATATAATCTTGTGCAGTGCTTTTAAAAATTATTTTCCCCGTTTTTAATCATATTTGTCCTTTTCACCATATTGTTCTGTTTGCAGTCTACAGAGGAATTACTGAGTCTGTCATCTGCACCTCTATAACTGTCTGGTTTGGTTCTGCAACCCAACAAGACAGACACAGACTTCAGAGGATAATTAGAACTGCAGAAAAAACAATTGCTACTAACCTTCCTTCCATTGAGGACCTGTATACTGCATGAGTCAAAAAGAGAATTGTGAAAATATTTACAGACCCCTCACATCCTGGATATAAACTGTTTCAACTCCTACCCTCAAAACGACGCTATAGAGCACTGCACACCAGAACAACTAGACACAAGAACAGTTTTTTCCCGAACACCATCACTCTGCTAAACAAATAATTCCCTCAACACTGTCAAACTATTTACTAAATCTGCACTACTATTAATCTTGTCATCTTCTCATCTTTTCCATCACTTATCTCCTCCCACTTACGAGTGTATGATTGTAACTTTGTTGCTGGTATCCTTACAATTTATATTGATATTCTTTCCTGACTGCTATTTGTAACCTATGACTATCATTAAGTGTTGTACTTTATGATTCTTGATGAACATCTTTTATTTTATGTACACTGAGAGTATATGCACCAAAACAAATTCCTTGTGTGTCCAATCACACTTGGCCAATAAGAATTCTATTCTATTCTATTCTATTCTAATTTTTATGATGCCATCAGGATTCTTTCCAAGCTGAAAAAGTAACATCCTTTGCGTGACTTACATTATCTTAGAGATGAAGTATAAGTAACACTACTTACACAAGTAGTAATGCTACTGCTTGGGGAAAAAATTCTAATCCTACAGATTTATATAAGTATTTTAATTACTGAGCTTGGAAGATTTCAGGAATCCACATTTCAGGAGACATTTATTTACTCTTCATTCAATTTGTATGGCTGCCTGTCTCAACAAGTAACTCTGGGCAATGAACAAAATTAAGCATAAAAGTAATTATGGCTACAGAAAAATCAAAATACAGAGCTGAGGAAAATAATCATACACTAAAATCACTAATATAACCAAGAAACAGGATTATACTTGGTGTCTCAGGCCTGGCCACAGAACCAGTCCTTAAGGACTTAATGAAAAAACAGTGGGGTAAGGGCCATCTTGATATCCAGAGGGAGAATGGGGCTAAGGTACAAAAGCCACAACTTCTAGGCCCCACCAACTGGCATTCTTTAGCTGATGGGACCTAATGCCCATCCTGCTTGACAGTTGGAATCAATGGGGGAAAGACAGTCCACAAATAATCCATCCCAAGACATGAAGAGCTATAAAGGTGACAAACCAGCACCTTGAACTGGAGCTGGAAGCACACTGGTAACCAATGCAGCTCAGAGTAGTGATGTTATATATGTCAAGGACCCAGTGCCATTTACTACACATGCTACTGCATGTGTACTAAACTTCTGAATGCTCTTCCAGGGCAGCCCCAAGTGGAGCATATTGCAGTAGTTCAGATGTGATGTCATGATTTCCAGATTTTTATGGAAAGCTTTTCTTCTAGAGACACAAACGAAAAGGTCATAAAACGGTTTTCATTCAGTGAGCCTTTGGTTGATTAAAAGTGCCTGCATTATTTGATGTTATTTGCTATTATTGGTTTTTTAAAAATTATTCTAATGGTGATATTCTACTTTAGGTTTGCGGAAGTTGGATGATCTAGAAATAGTATTGTTTTTTAAAATCAGAAACTTTGTATTATAGTACTTTTAAACTTCAGTGGATAAAACCTTTGCAAACATTCTCTCAGCTAATCAGGGCCTGTTGGCCTGCAAACCAGTGAACAAAGTGAAAACAACACATGACTTGTATTATATTCTCCAGAGAAGTCCCGAACCGATTCTCTTGTAGATGGTCTCAGTGGTGTATATAATGCCTTTCTCGGTCTATTGATAACATCAGATAACAACAACCCTGCTATAGTGTTGTCAGAAAACAATTTCATTTTATCTCAACAACTTCTGTAAAGGTCCCCCAAAACGAGTCTCATTTTAAAGATAACAACAACAACAAGAAGCTAGGTGATTCATTCATTCCATAAGCCGCTGTTGTGCAAGAATAAATAAGAGTCTTTAAAAAAAAAACGATTCTGTGGTTTACAGGAAAATAATAGCATTCTCAACACATGAATTTCTATTATAGGATTTGTGGCAAGTTCCCTAAACAGCAACTTGTTTACTATGGATTAGAAATTCTGACTTGTGTTTTATTTGCACTGGAGGGAGCTTACGATACCTTTTGTTTAGCTAAATGAAAACAAAAACTAAGTCCCAAACAGTCTAGGTTCTCTGTCAGTCTGTGATGAAAACTGAAGTGCAAGGCTCATATAAGAGCCACCCCAAATTATATGCCTCACGTGATTTCTGTAAGAGCATCTGCATTCACTGTCACACATCTAAAGCGTTATTTCAGTTTGCTGCCACTGAATTGTATGAGCTGGATCTGAAATTTCAGTCCTGTCAAGGTTTGTAAATGCATCTTCTTCTCCGGATGTAGCCTGTATATATGGATTTGAAGTACTTTTGAATATGCACTTGCTTTTCTTGCTAACAGCTTGCCGTTCTTAACCTAACACGATTCATCAGTAACTGAATGGTAAGCATTGTGGAAGCTTGACTAATGGGTGCAGCCTTGCTCCTTTTCCTTCAAAAATATAGATAAAATGGTGTAATTAGATGTACATTAAAATATTCAGATGAAATGATTACTAAATGGTAATCATTTCAATCCAATGTATGCCTTGAACTGCATCCAGTTCAATCCAATGTATGCCTAATCAGATATAAGCACAATTGAATTCAGTGGATTTACTGCCCCCAAAAGATTTGATGTTTGTCATACTGTCTTCTTATAGATATTTAGCCTGGTTAGTTATGGAATGACTAAGCTCAGAAGATTTAAAAATCGCTTATCTATATTCTGTCTTATACTAACATGGAAAGTGGGTGGTATTTGTTTCTGTGAAACTTTTTTTTCTTGCACAGTACAATTTTGGAATGAATAACTCCTTCTTAAGAATCAACTTTAATGTAGTTATGAGAACCTTTAATTCTCACTTAATAAAGCAGCAAGAGGCCTGTTTTGGTTTAATAGCTACTTTAACTATAGGAAATCCAGAAAATTATTAAATGGGCAATATTGATTTCACAAAAATGAAATATAAGAATGGGAACCATCTCCTACCCATCAAAAAATATAAATTAATTATTGCACAAAAGCTCAGTATTGGAAAGAATGGTGTTGTTTGAAGATGCCAGTATGTTGTTAATGATGTGGAAAATTTAAACTGCATGTAAGACATTCCCAAAAAGATATTTCTAAATTGGGATAGGAAATGTTCCCTGAGATACACTGTAAGTAATCAGAAAGTGATGCATATGGGGTGAGAGTTGGGGAGCCTTGAGTCCTTATTTATCCTAGACCATGACTTAGTAAAAACCATCCAAGGGTGAATCCAGCAGGTTCTGGAGAACCAGTAGCAGATATTTTGACCAGTTTGGAGAACTGGTAGTGGAAATTTTGAGTAGTTTGGCAATTACCGCTTCTGGCTGGCCCCAGAGTGGGATGGGAATGGAGATTTTGCAGTATCCTTCCCCTGCCACGCCCACCAAGCCACACCACACCCACCAAGCCATGCCCACAGAACCAGTAGTAGTTTGGATTTCACCAAATGATTGTTTTCAGTATAGAAATTTAAATAAATAAATAATAAATAAATAAATAAATAATGAGCACTTTATGGCAGGAGCATATTGAAAGCCTCAACCCAATAGCAATAAGGCATATATACCGCCCCATAGTGCTTTATAGCACTTTCTGAATAGTTTACAATGTCAGCATATTGCTCCCAACTGTCTGGCTCCTCATTTTACTGACCTCAGAAAGATGGAAGGCTGAGTCAAACTTGAGGCGGTCAGAATCAAACTCCTGGCTGTGGGCAAAGTTTGCCTGCAATACTGCATACTAACCACGGTGCCACTACAGCTTAATAGGGTAACTCCAACATATACCTGAAGGACCAAAGATTTATTGATATGAGTGAATAATTGTTTAGAACAGGTGGTCAGTGTGCTGGAAAGAGAGCTTAAGATTTATTCTTATAGATTGTAAAATCTGTTCTTTTTCACCTCTTTTGGATCACTATTATGGAATGCTAAGAGCAGCCTGTGGGACTGAGGTGGGGGTGGGAATGGCAGAAGACACAGCTACACTTTGACCTAAATTACTATCTGAAATCAAGTTCTGCTATTTTTTCCTCCAGGCCCTGAGACAAAAATGTTTTCCATGGGGTTTTTTTTGGTTCAGTTATGTCCAATTCTCAGACAGCTTGGGCAAGTCCCTGCATTTTTCTTGGCAAGGTTTTTCAGAAGTGCCTTGCCACTGTCTCTTTCTTATGGCTAAGAGCAGGTGACTGGCCTAAGGACATCTGGCTTTGTGTCTAAGGTGGAGCTAAGACTCATGATCTCCAAGTTTCTAGGCTGATACCTTAACCACTACCCCAAAATGGTTCTATCTTTCTTATATAGCTAACATGAAACTGGGTACAGGGTTATATCTGCTATCTTAGTTTCTTTTTCCTGAACGGAATTGTCATCTGTGCCCTTTCTTTCAAGGTTACACCATAATGAAATTAACAGCTTCTTGACCAATACCTTCTATCGTGTTGCAGAAAAATCAGATAACAACAAGCTGGTTTCCTTGAATTAGCTCTGAACATTTTTGTTTATTTTTTAAATGAGTGTCATTCAAAACATCACATTGTTAATTAAATCATATTTTCCGGTTCTACACTATCAGTTTAGTTAAATTCACAAAGTAGGCGGATAATTTAGGCTTTAGGCAAGAGGTTCTTTTGTTTGAAAGAATTTATAGCTCAAATTGCATTCCATCCTTCCTTATGCATATAGCATTCTTAGAATATTTTTGATTATGGAAAGAGTGCAGTTGGTTTAAAAAAAATACAGTTAACAATCATATTGGACCTATATTTGTACTGAAGTAATATCCTAAATTTGATACTGCACAAAACTTTGGAGTTTTGGGACAACATGGATAGTAAACAAGCAGAAAAACAAACCAATCATCAAAAATGAGGAAGAGAATTAGGAATAAATATTAGCTGTGATGAAACTTTATCTGAATCAGCTACAGATGGAATGAGGAAGAATACAAATATACAAAATGAGTTTGTCAGATGCAGAAACTTATTAAGTTTAGCCCAAGTTTTTCCAAAAAATAAGGAAATGCAGCTGAAGCTTTTTAAACAATATTTTTTTATTGTAATATTTGCATCATGTCCAGTAACCTACTTCACCCCTCTCTGATGGTTAAAGTTTAATGTAGTGAATAAGGTGCTATCACCTGAATTCACAGATACATCTGGAATGAAAACCAAACTACAATTACCTCTTAGCACATCTGCTGTTAATTTCTTCACTATATAATCTTTTCCATTGCAGAGATATAAATGAAAACAGAACAATAAAAATACCCTTAAAGGTAGATGGCACATGGAGGCAAATAATGGAACATACATCAAGATGCACAAACTGAAATTTACATACTTGCTTTAGATTTGGACATAAGTATGCAACAGCGCTGTTATGAAGCTACTGCAAATGTCCTTATTTTTGCAATCTCAATCGGTTATAAATATCTATGCCTATGTATTTTCTGGGGCTGTGATTACTTTGTGTTGGAGAGCCCTTTTGGGAAAATCAACTTTTTATCGCCACATTTCATTTGTGTTTTTTTTTTTCCCACCTAAGTTTTTGTAATTACCTCTATCCTTAATTCCCCCCCCCCCGTTTTTTAATCCGTGGCAACGAGAAACAAGCACAGCACAAAGAGGAAAATGGAACACAAGCAAACAAGCAACTGTATTTTCACATCTACAAAATATTATCATTCCAATAGATTTTCCAATTAAGGTTGAACTGTTTGGATCCCTTCCATTCTAAAGTTTAGGACAACTGAACTGTTCAACTTACAATATAAAATAATATGATGCTTTGAAAAGGTGTTTAATAACATCCACAAATACGAAATCATTACAAATGGCAAGTTTCTATGCTGAAAATCTGATTATATTGCATTACCATTCACACAACATGGCAAACTCTGACTTTTTAATAATGATCTGCTAAGCAAGCCTCAAGAGTGAATTCTTTTAATATTCTAAGTCTTAAAACTTGATTAACAAATCATAGTGGCTAGGCTCACACAATGCACTACGCCACATATATGTTATAACATATATATGTGAGCATGCACTCACATTTTCGATGCTGGGCAAACCGGTTGTTAAATTATGTGAAATTATTATTTCTAGTTAAGAAACCACATTCCAAAAAAAAAAAAAATAGTGTATGGGCAAAGCAATAGGTAACTTTAATTTGGATGACCATTTCATAAAAAATACAATTAATAATTACATTAGCTTAATTAATATAATTATTTCAAAAACATTGTGTCACAAATGCAAACAACTGCAATTCAGTAGCAATGACTTACTCATGGTATATAAGTGGCTGGATTCACAGTATACACTAAACTAAAACCAAATAAACCATTTTGGCTTAGTAGTGTATGAATTTACTTTGTTTTGTTAGACTAGCTTATAGAATGTCTACAAAGAAACTTATTTTCATAGGAAAAATATATGGTTGATTTCTGATTATAATCAGCAAACAAAAAAGTAAAACTGAAAAATTGCATTATTCTGATATGCAGAGCTATGATTATTTAAATCTGGTGTCATGTGGAAGAATGACAAGGGGAAATGCTACCTTTTAAAAATTGAATAAAATTAGCTGGGTTATCACTTTCCCCCACCTTCAGTTTGCCCACCAAAATGTCAATAAATATAGTTTGTTCCTTAAGGTCAGTTGTGTATTTTAATTTAGATTCTCCTAATCCCAATAGGATTACTTTAATCCAGATATTCAATGTGAGAGTTCTTCCATACGGTTTTGGCTTCAAATAGATCCATGTCCAAGCTGCATGACTAATGTGGAGAGTGATCATTCTAAACCTAATCACAACATGATTTTTTTCTACATATATCCCTACCACGGAATACACTCTTAATCCTAAATTGTTTAGACAGAGATTTTCACTTTATGGTATCTCCAGCAATAAATGCCTGTTCTACTGGAGTCTGTTATTTTTTATGTATTTATTTAGATAATGAATACTATGGCCCACCTCACAGAATTCTGGAGGTTGTAGCACATTAAAATGTATTGTAGACTCAGGGTACAACATTCACTATATTAGAATAAAAGGATTGCAAACAGCTTTCCTTCGTTGGGAAGTGTCCATTTAAGACTTCTGGAAACCTCTTCTAGCACAGATGTGAATTTGTCAGTCAACATTAGAAATTAATTGAATAACACAACCAGCAATATTCCATTGCTGAAACACACCTATATAAACTAGAATCTGAATTGTAAATACTGAACATTTGTAGGGTTTTATTTATGTTAAAGCTGCAATCTGCTGTGAAACTACCCAGAACAAAAACCCAGGGTCACTTTTCAGAGTAAAATGGGCAGCATATAAATGTAATAAAGCTTGCTTATGGAATGGGGCTGCAATGCTCCTGCAGGTCAGGCAAGCCAGTGCAGATAGCTTTCCTCTAATTAGACATTCATAAAAATTAATCCTTTGCATTATCATGATTTTTAAGAACACACTTCGCCTGATGCCTGTCCTCATGGACTCTTATCCACAGACTGCATGGAAGCAATTTGGGTCTGCGCTGTTCCCCAATAAAATCTGGGGAGATTTAGGGGTCTCGAAGTTCTACTTCGTGAGTAGCAAGCCGACCTCACACCCAGCAGCTGCCGCCATGAAAACCACTGAATTTAGCCGCACGGTGCTAAAAGGATCTGTCAATCTTGAGCTTGAGGGGAATCTCACTCCAAATACGTAGCAGTCGACGCGGAGGATAGCAATGCTACAAAGATCTCTCATCTATATTCCGTAGTGATGCTACTTTACAGGTCGGCTTGTAAGTTGCACTGATCGCAAAAGGCTATCGAGAGTACTGCTTCTGGAACCATCTCAAAGCAAACTACCCATTTAGATTCCTGCGATTCGCGGAAGAATTCAAGTTGCCTTTCAGAAATGCAACAAGAGGACCGGAGTCGAAGGAATAGCAGCAGCGGCCAACCAATGGGAGCGAGCCTTCGCCTTGTCCCACCCACCCCGTCTGTCTGCGAGCTCGGCCGGCCACGGCTAGTTAGCCGACTTTCTCTAACCGGTTTCCACCGGCTTTCTCCGCCTTTTCTTCGCCCCGCCCTCGCTTCGCGCCTCTCTAGCATTCTTCTTGGACTCCCCCACCTTCACAGCTCCCCGCCCACTGCCACACGCCTGGCCATATGGGCTCAATCCGCCCGAGCCCTCCGATTGGTCGAGATCGGTGCCATTCGGCGAGAGGCGTTTGTGACGCCAGTCGGCCGAGCTTTGAAGGCGTCAGCTAAGAGGGGCGGGGCGTCGCACGATTGCGCGCTGGAGAGTGCAAGGCGGTGCTTAAGACATCTCTGCCCGCCCCCGTCCCCCTACTTGCCTTGCGCGAACGAACGGAAGCACCCTCCCTCTGCCTCTGGCCCCCTCCTTCCTCCAGCCGCTTTTTCTTTCTGCCGTCAGTGCCGCGTTAGCAACAGCCTCGTCGCCAGCGGCCGGAGCTCCTCCTCTTTCGCCTTCTCCTGGCATCCCCGTCTCGCTCGCTCTCTCTCTCCCCGGCTGCACCGCGCCCTGTATGGTCCATCGCCGCCGCCCTGCTCCGGCACCACCTCCGCCGCCGCCTCCTTCTCCAGTTCCCTTCGGCTTAGCTCCTCCTGCCCCCGGCGGTGGCGCCCTCAGCACCGAGGCTGTATGATCAGGCTACAGTCTTCAATGAGTAACCATATTCCTGTGAGTAGCGGCCTCTTTCCTGGTCTTGCCAGCCCTGCGTTAATCTCTCTCAGCCTCTCTCTCTCTCCTCTTCCCTCCCTCCATGTTTCCCTCTTTGTTCGCTGGGTCTTCGCGCCAGCCGAGGGCGAGAAGGCAAGACAGACGAGCCCGACCCGGCTCTCCTTCTTCCAGCCGTCGTGCGTTGTTAAAACTTAAGCGGTCGTTGACTGGCCATTCCCCTCCTACACCAGCGGGAAGAAACTGCCGGCTCGGTTTGCCCCGGCTATAGTCGAGAGATGTGGGACGTGGCAAGCGAGGAGACGGGGACGCCGGAGGGGGTAGCAGGGAGTGTCTGGACAGGAGGAGACGCCGCTGTCTGGCGAAAGAAGGGCCGGGAAAGCTGAGGGGAGGGGGGGGGGAACACCAGTCAATTGCCGGCCTTAGGACTGACTGCTGCTAGGAAACGAAGCGGGGAGGTGCGGGGGGGGGTGTCTGGCTATGTAGATCTGCCACCCCACCCCCACATTCGCAGCTTTGGGGGGTGGGGGAGAAGCGCCGCAACCGGGCCGAGCACGTGGTCAGTACGAGAAGTGCTCCAGCCCTGCCTGGCATTTCGGACTTGGCCCTCCCTCCCTTTCTCTCCTTGTACCCCAACAACGGCGAACAATGTAAGGAAGGTAAGAACAAATCTGGTCTGAATGAAAGCTCTCCTTCCCTCTCTCTCTGTCTCTCTCCGCCCGACCGAGTGAGTTTCGGATTCCTTTGTGTGTTCATTCGGAGCAGGAACTCCCGCGCTTAAAACCGGGTTTGAGCTGCTGCTTTTACCGACAAGCCGGGAAGGGAGAGATGTGGAGTCGACGCGTATGTCTGCTGGAGGGGGGGGGGGGGGGTTGTCTTCCGGATCCTTTGATCGGCTTGAACGGGAGTAGGAGGCAGAGAAAGAGAGAGAGAAAATGCCTCGTGGCTGCCCGATTTTGAGAAGGAAAAAAAAAAGCTTTTGGGAGCAAGAGAGAATTCTGAGTTTGTGCCCTCTGAGAGCCGAGTAGCCTTCCACAGGGAAGAGGGGGGGCGGGCGGCTCCTTGCTAAATCCTACAGCCGACCCTATCCTGGGTGGTCCTCGTCCTTTTGTACTGTAAAGTTAGGTTACAATGGAGCTTCTCTCAACATCAATTAGCAAAAACTGAATTAGGTTACACTCTGTGTATGCTCTAATCCTTTCAGTACCATTCACGTGGTGCTGGATAGCCCCGATCTCCTTGGGGCTTGAGGTTGACGAACCCAAACGCTTTGGCCACGCGTGAACGAGGAAAGGTTGGGGGAGAGGGGAAGAGAAACAGAGTAATATTCCACTTGGGAAACAAGTTGAGACTTGTTCGCGCCGAGCTGCCTGGCCGGCGGCCGCCCTCCTCGCCTCCCGCGTGTGGTAGGAAGCTTGAGGGCTATTGCGCTACCGCCGAGTGAGTCACGAAGCGGGCGAGGGCGAGGTGGGGGGGGGGGGAGAGAGCGAGAGTCAGGAGGACATTTGGCGGGCTGAAGCCGGCGGCGCCTCCTTCACGCGCCTCCTGCCTGCAGATAACGGGTCGCTCCTTCCATTCATAAACTGCTGTCTGGCGCGCTAAGCCTTCCTCGCAGCGGGTGATGGGAGGGGATAATAAGGGACTTGGTCTAGTGCTCCCCCTAAATCGGTGGGATGTCAATCTGTTAAAATACAGCACAGTATCTAGGCCGCGTTAACAAAAGTCGAAAGAATCTGGGAGGAAAAGGCAGTTTAAAACCTCCCCTCCTGCCTGTGGTGGGAACGGCAGCTTTGTTTCCAAGGTTTGTTAATCGCTTCAGCATTTTAATATTGGCATATGGAATTACTTCCTTTTGTGACACGTGAGAGAAAGGGCAGTGAGGCACTTAATGTGTATTAAAGTAACATAAGAGTATTACTGAGTCAGAGTATTGTATTTTCTTCCCCTTAAGAGGCAGTTCATAATAGGCTGTCATTTAAAGGATATTTCAGTCTTCTCAAAACCCAGATTTTTTTCTGGGTTGAATTTCAACTGGGGGTTCAGATCTTCTATCATTCAATGCTCAGCTGCTTGACATTCATTCAGGCTGTATCTAAACATTGCAAAAGCCTTATGCTAATATTTCAATCTTTGTTGTCCTTAGCAAAAGAATATAATTCATAATTAGTCTATAGGAAAGAATTAGCTGCAATCTAATTTCATGTTACAATATGTTATATAAATTGGAAATTCCAAAAGTCCATAAAAGTACTTACTATACAGTGGTACCATACTTTTAATAAAGGAGGAGGTATATACTTAATAACAGGAAAACTTCTGGCAGCAATATATTCTGCTTTTAGTCCTTGTTTAGTCTGTTTCTCTTCTTTTTCTTAAATGTTATATGAATGCCTATAGGTGATCCTTATTTCACTTATGCTATTTTGAGCACTAATTAGGGACCTTTTCAGCCCTATAGTATAATTATTATGCAGGCATCTTCCATGCAGATTGCTGCAGTAAGTTTTTAGGTTTAGAGTCATATTATGGTAGTACCTGAAAATGAAAAGCAGGGCCACAATGGTGGCATGTAGGTTTCTGTGAGATTATTTCTGGTTCTTCCTGCTTGGATTTCAGGAAGAAAACAGATACACAGTACGTAGCATTTGCTTGGTTTTATCTAAGTTATACAGAATTAATGTGGTTGAATACTATATACAAGTATGGTATGTTAATTATTCTGTTCTTTTATTTAGGTTTAAGGTTTTTAATTTTATGTGAGGAAATAAACTGCTCAACTGTGTTTAGTTGCATAAAAGATTTCTGAAGAACTCTGCTTCCTATCAACTTTAATTTACTTATGTTCAACCTTTATTTATATAAATTACTGATATAAATAATTTAACATGGCAAACATTGCCTAATAATCCATCTTCCTATCTTTCCCACAACAGCAACCCTGTAAAGTAGGTTAAGATGAGAGAGTGACTGACCCAAGTCATCCCGCTAATTTTCATGCTTAAAGTGAGACTAGAACTCATGATCTCCAAATTTCTTGCTTAGTACCTTAACCACTAGCTCAAACTAGCTTTATATTCACTTTTATTTTATTTTTTTTACTGTAGTAGAATGACAACAGTATGAAAGAGGAGCAGCACAAGTCCCTTTTACATAACATATTTGGAATGAGTTAGTGACTGGCCCAAAGTTACTAGAGGAGATTTATCCAAACCTTGGATTGAAACTACATCTTGCTCAAAAGTCTAGAACCGTGGAGCACTCTGCAAAAATAATGAAACCATCAATTACATTAGTAAAATGCTGCTTTGGTTTAAATATATCAACTGTAAATATATTGTATTTTTACTCAAATACTTAAAATAAAAGAGTTTTTTTCCTTCCAGAACATTCCTAATATGTATCTGAAACATGGTACCTTTGCTAATAGTCATTTTTAACTCTTTAGCTTGCAGTACCTCACTTAACTACCATTCCAATTGAAGATATTCTTACTGAATTTGATGTAAAGTTAACCTTATATTTAACTGCTTTTGACTGCTAAATTAATGTGTGAATCATCTTTATTACTTTGATTCTATGTGCACAGGCATTCCTAGTAAAATGATGTGTACATTGTTATGTCATAATATTGCTAGGTTCTTTATCTTGCTCCCTCTGATGAATATTTGAACTATCATTGAGTACCTAGTGTAAGTCTTTTCCGAATACTTGCACATTTTATTGTCTGAGCATCCTGTTCGGCTCTATTTTCATACCTGTGTAAGAAAATCTATTTTGCCTGACCTTTCATTTCAGTGTTTGTACTCTTGATTTGCTTGGGATAGATTTAATTTTCTTGCTCAATAACATGCACATAAATCTACTTCCTTACTATTTTAGTCTGTTTCTTGGAATTTGCTATTTATTGGCTCCTCTTAGAGTAGCTGTGAAGCCTTGTGAAACCATAGTATTTATGTCATAATATGATTGAGGTAGTATGTTATCAATACCCAAGATTGATACAATAAAAATATTCATAAATACAGAATGGCAAGTCTTTGTTAAACTGTTGGTCTGCAAGGTCTTTCAGCAAACAGGCTGCATCATCCTTAGCATAGTGAATTAAAGGGTACAGTCAAAAAAGACGACATTCTGCTCAGTTTGGAGCTGAGTTTGCATAAGAACTTGCTATGTTTCGTTTAATGCCCCACATTAAATGAGAACCTGAGATCCCATTGTGATTATTAGTCCCTGTTTTCTAATTTAGGATGTTTGTTCAATCTGAAGAGTTAAAGGAAAGTAGAACAAATGCTACTAGTAAATTGTTTTTCTAACACCGATCTTTAATGTACAAGCTTTGTTCTGGATACATGTGATAAATTGTTCTCTTCAGACTGCTCTTGTGCACCAGAAATATTAAATTTAAATGTTGCTATTTTGAATATTGGCCAGTGAGATTTACCCCCTCATTGGGAAACACAATAAATAAGAACTATTAGCCTGAATGTTACTTCTATTACTCACCCAAAGTTTCAATCCTGGTTAGAAGCAAGCTATGAACTATGCTTAACAGGTGCAATTTACTGTCCCAAGCAATTGGTGGACTGTAGGGGGCCTTTCAAAGGGACAGAACTGAATTTTCTTTATTATGGTTTAAGAGTGGGAATGTGAACTCTTCATTGTCCAAAGGTCTTGTGCCTCCATCTCCATCCTCGTTTCCCCATGTTTGGTTAGAAAACTCATGCTGCTGAAGTTCTGCCATTAAACATTTACTGTGCAATCTTAGTATACTCTAGTGTGGGCTGTAGAGGGAATTCTGGAGCCTGGGGCTTGTTCATTATTGCCTTAAAGTATATGTAGGTTATTTTATAACCTGCAGTGTGATTAATACCTAATGAGGTTGTGGGGCTATTTTAGTTAGTTAGTTTGAAGATTCAGAAAACTTCTAGGTTACATTTCCTGACTCTTGCATATTTATTTAACACTAAAATGCTTGGAAAATGTATCCTTAGCCATTGACCACTGTTCCTTTTTCTCTTTGCAGCAGTTCTGTGGTGTTCTCGGTCACACATTTATGGAGTTTCTGAAGGGCAGTGGGGACTACTGCCAGGCACAGCACGGCCTTTATGCAGACAAGTGAACTGTAGAAATTGATTACTGCTCCACCAAGAAGCCCCCTTAAAGAGTGGTTACCACAATAAGCAGAAGTATTGGATTGAAATTGGCAGCGCATTTTACAAAGGAGTTCTGACCTGGATGGGGTAACCTCAGTGCACTGCCTTTCTTTTTGCCTCAGTATTACAAGATTGAAGATTTGCTGCTTCTTGTTTAGGAGGTTCATTACATTCCCTTTTCCTCCCAACTTCATATTTGTTGGCACTGGAAACTTTTAGTGGCTTTTTGTGAAGTAGATTTTAATTTCTCCATTAATCAGTTAGATTTTTTTTAAAAAAAAAAACTGTCAGTCATTGCACATTTTAACTAAATTAAACCATGGCCCGAATGAACCGCCCAGCTCCTGTGGAAATCACCTACAAGAACATGAGATTCCTTATCACTCATAATCCAACCAATGCAACTTTAAACAAGTTCATAGAGGTAAGTAGTATCCAAAGTGCTGATTTATTCTGTGGTTTTAACTTTTAAAATCATAGTGGTTTCCTAAAAAGCATGTTTCAGTTCCTTAAGTTGGCTTCATTATCTTTCTGTTTGGTCAGATAAAAGATGGTTCAGATTTGTTTATGATTGTCCAGTGATTCATTCATAAGGTCATTTAAATACATTTACACAACAAGGTGAGGCTGCATAAAGGCAGTTCAAGCTGCGTGGAGGATTATGTTGTGATTTACTATATTGGTAAGATTGAGATACTTTGCAAAACAAATCACTAAGTATGATAAACTGTTAACTTCTTACCAAGTATAGTACTAAAACAATAAACATTAACATAGTTGATTCAGTTAAAGACATAATTCTGATTTTCTTTTAGGAACTTAAGAAGTATGGAGTAACTACAATAGTAAGAGTATGTGAAGCCACTTATGACACTGCTCCATTAGAAAAAGAAGGCATTCAAGTTCTGGTGAGTAGCTTACTTGAACAGTTTGAGATACTAGCCTGTGAAGTTTATTGTGGTCCTTGTTATTCAGCATACATTAATCCAGAGCATTACAGTTTAATATTTGAATTAATACCTAATCTTACTGGGAATGGGAGGATATAGTCTTAAAAAATAGCATACAGCCTGAAAATAATACAAGTCTGGAATGAAAATATGAAGAATTTTCAGCCAGACAATGTTTCTGTCAGGTATGGTATTGCACAATCACAAGTTAAAAAGTGAGGGGCTGTACCTTCCCAATTATATGTGCCCATCCCATCAGGTCTGGCAGAAGAGTCATATTGTGGGTCCTGTTTGTGGGATGGGAAGACAGAACCCATATGATGGAACCCAGGAGATAGCTTTTTCTGCTGTGGCATCCGCCTGGTAGAACATCCTCCCTCCTGAAGTCCCCATCTCTCCAGACCTTTCAGAAACCCATTGAAACTTGATTTTGTCAAGAATCTGGGCCTAGGGAATCATAAGGGAATGGTAATTTGACTAGATAGCTCCATTGTTTATAATCTTATCTCTCAGGATTTTTTTTTCCTCCTAGCATTTTTGTTGCAAGCACAGGGCTCACTTATTTTCCCAAATCAACCAAGTGTTGGTCTATTCGTTAGACAGGAATTGATCAACCAGCTTGTTGCCCAAAGCTGATGATATGGGCTGAGAGAGAGTGACTGGCCTAAAGTGATCCAGCTGGCTTTCATGCCTAAGGCAGGACTAGAACCCACAGTCTTCTGATTTCTAGCCTGGTGCCTTAGCCATTAGATCAAACTGGCAGTCTATCTTAGTCTTTTTTTTTCCTTTTTCCTTTTCTTTTTTTGTATTTTTAAATGCTTTTAGGTTGTTTTGTATGCCATCGAAAGTCATATGGGTGGCCATATGAATATGATAAATTAAAAGCATGTTTAGGGTACATCTTAAAATACTTTATATATTGTGCCTTAACTATTAATACTTGTGTACTGGATGCATGACAAACAGTTAACCCCCTAAACAAGTGAAATGGAAATATCTATTATTGTGAGTGTGCAGCCCTGGCATAATAGAAGTTTCTCAGAAGTATAGATGTAAAAAGCAATATTATCCAACATAATTTAAATAACAATTTTAATTAGCTTGTATCTGATTTTGAGACATATGAGACTTAAAACAATTAATGCATACTTTCCAGGACTGGCCTTTTGATGATGGGGCACCACCATCTCTTCAGATTGTTGATGATTGGCTAAATCTTCTGAAAGTTAAATTTCGTGAAGAGCCTGGTTGTTGCATTGCTGTACACTGTGTTGCTGGTCTTGGAAGGTAAATTGAAACTTTGAAGTCATAAAAATTATACTTTTGTAGTATGTCTATGTCCATCATAAAGGTTTGACTTGATAGTTCTGTACAACTAGAATTGGCAAAAAAATCCTGTTCTTTGATAGGTTTTATTAACTAATTTGACTTGGATTTCTAAATATATTAATTGAATCCATTAGTATTATGTAAGCTTAATTGCATTGGGATACACAAAAATAAGTGTTGGATTGCCTTAAATTACTGAGATTGTTTAGTAGCATATTAGCCTTTCTCCAGTATGGCTCGTCTTATAGTGCCCACTTGGCCTGACTAGTGGTTAGGAATGGTGTATGAAATAGTGTTTTAGGTATGTATGGACTATTCTGTGTCCGTAATAGCAATTGGGTGGTCCCTGCTTATATGTAATAACATCAGATGTTTGTATAGGCAGAAGTGGTTTTGGGAAGGGGGAGAAGAGTAGGGACAAAAAATAATGGCAATGGTGGATGAAGGGAGGAACTGAATGAGAAATGCTAGTATATTTTTACTCTCTCCTTCCTAGAGCAGCTTCCATACTATGGTAATGGATGTTATTGAAGGAAGAAGGGAACATTCTGCACCAACTTTACTTTACTTACCCCAACTGAATTTTGTTTTATGCAAAATCCAAAGCAATTCTGACAATCTAAATATTGCTTTTGCCAAATAGTCTTAAAATGGGGTCAAACGTTTCTGGATGCAGTAGTTTATTCTTGAAACAAAATGTATTTTCCATCTTCCTGAAATTATTAGACAATCCTATGTTGTGGGAGGCTTATTTACAAGATATTCTTTGTTAATGGTAGACACGCAGACTTCAATAATTTTTTTAAAAAATTTTCTAGGGCACCTGTGCTGGTTGCCCTTGCACTTATTGAATGTGGAATGAAGTATGAGGATGCGGTGCAGTTCATAAGACAGTAAGTATTGAAACAGTTATCTCATTTCTTAATTCAAATTATTTTCTGAAATAATGTTCAGAACGGTCCCTTTGGATTTGATTCAGGAATCATGTTTCAGAATGAAGAATGTTCAGCTTCAGCATTTGTTAGGATTCTGCCACATACTTTGTTGAAGAAGACATGGCTGCCTTAATGAGTTGCAGACAGAGACAGCTGCCTCTCTTCCAGTATAGGATTGTTCTGATGTTAGCATAATTCAAATAGTCTGCTGCAGTGAAGTATACAGAGATATTTTAAAATTTATTGCAGTGCAGGAGTAGTAAACTAAATACTGTGATGTAAAAGTTGGGTAAGGAACTTAAAGTGAGCCATAAAAAAGAACAATTCTACTACCTTGAATAGAAAGTATCAAGGGATAAAGTTGCTATTTGAACAACATTTTGTGACTAATATACTCTGTGCTTTTGTTTAGGAAGCGACGTGGAGCTTTTAACAGCAAGCAGCTTCTCTATTTGGAGAAATATCGTCCCAAAATGCGCCTCCGTTTTAAAGATTCAAATGGTCATCGTAACAACTGTTGTATTCAGTAAAAACAAAGCTGCCTTGATTGCTGCTTTGGAAATAGAAGACTAAAACTAGAATTGGGCAGATTACATGGGAAAACTACATGTATGTCTAACTAGATTACATGAAGCTTCTATAGGTGTAGGCCACAATGTTGGCAGGGGAGCAACTTTGTTTAGATGATCTGTTTAGATAACAAATGTACATGGCCTTTTAAAATGTCTTACTGTATGTATCATTAAACTATCCTTAATCATGTAGTTCAGTTTTTTCTTTGAAGTCCCAATAGTTATATCAGAACATGTATAGAGATTAGGTGCCAAACGCCCAATAGACTATTTCTGTATACCACAGTGTAATAACCCTAGTAACTACAACTATATGGACCTTTGCCCTTTTCCTAACTTGTCTTCTGATTTGGTGGATAGGGCTCCATAGAGTAATCTGCCTATTCACTGTTTATCTCCCACAGTCACACTATAATGATTATCAGGATTTGCACACAATTTACTGACTTAGTCAGTTTTGGTGTCTAAACTTTTATTACTTAAACCCTCTTTCACAAAACATTCTCTGGTTATTAATGGAAAAGTAATACGTCACGCTGTACAGAAGCACACAAGTCTTTAATGACTCCAGACAAAAAGCCTTACAGTTAAATAAATATATATTGGCACTTAATGTGCGACTTTAGTAGAAGGCCTATAAAAGAATGGGAGGGGACTAATTAATATTTCTAGTAAAATGTTGCCTTTTGTCTTGTGCAGGAAGTATAGAATATGCCCTTTACTTTAGTAAATATTTTTTTAATGTAGAAATGCTTTATTGTAGCTGAAAATTCTTAATCATATTTCTGAAGATCTTGTAATTTCTTTTAATGTACTTATTGGAAGTTGTTTACCAACTATTGCTTTGTTGAAGGTGATTTTGTTTTTTCTTGAGTTTCTACCATGAATTTGGTGGATCTCTAATATTTTGTATGCCTTTTGAGCTACGTAACTTAATATTTGGATACTTGATAATTTGTTATGTAATTGATAAAATGGTGGTGTGTATTAATGTTCAACCATATATTTATACTGTCTTGGGAATGTGTGGTTATAGTACTGTGGGAGAAATAATTTGCCAGTGTTCACCAGCTTGTAAAATTTAGTGCGAGAGCTCAAATATCTAAATAAAGTCAAACCTGCATTGCAATTTCCTTCATTTTTGCAGGGAGGGGTTGTGTGTGGGGTTTTTATTTTGTTGTAATGGGAAAATAGACTTCTGTCGAAATTTTGCTCTGAAGTTCTTCAAATGGAAAACATAATGTAAGAAAGATGTTAATTCTCCTAAGGTGAATGTTTTTATATGCATGATTTCTTTTTGTAATGCAAAATCTCCTGTATTTACAATTAAGGATACACTGAATTTTTAAAAAGTATGCTTAAATTCTGATTTCCAATTATTGTTAAGTGATGCAATTGTAAAGTATGACACCCTGTGTTCGGATTATGCTACAGCAGTTCCTATTGCTGTCGTTAAGTGAAGATTGTGGATCATTTTTTAATCTTAAAAAGGCCTCCAATTTTAAATGACATTTTCTTTGTCATAGAGTAACATTTTTTAAAATGCTTTTGAATATGTAGAATGCTCTCACAAATAGATGTACACAAACTACTTTCCTCTTATACTACAAGACAGCAAAATAGTGCTGAACCCACTTATATAAGGAACTGGTTACCTGCTATTATTCTCCCAGTGCTAGTTTCTTTCTAGAAGATCTGCCTCTCCCTATCATCCTATGTTTTGCCTGATCTTCAGGACTGTGTTTCAGGCATCACATTGTTTGGACTCTGGACTGTGCAGTTGCTTAATCTGGCAAAAACATTTTTACCAGCATAGTTTTGTCATTAATGTGAAAATGCAGCTTTCAAGAGAATTGTCTTAATTGTCATGTGTTGTGTAGTCATTGAAGAATGTTAGTTCCACAATGTAGACATTTTTACAAAAAGGACATACTCTAGTCAAAACAATTGCTGTTCCAATACAGTGATATGGATGCCAAATGGGCTTATGTTTTGAATCTCCAGGATGTACAGGCAATTAGATATTAGAAAACTCCTATTACCTCTTATTCCTAAAATGATTCTGGTGGTACAGTGCAATTACACTGGTAGCAGCAGCTCAGCCCGAATGGTATGCTAGCAGAAAAATTTACAGATTCAGGCTATTTTTCACCTTTTGCTCTGTGGGAAGATTTCTGAATGATGATTGTGATTTAGGCTAGCATTTTGTATGGTGTTTTATCTTTGGACCATATTAATTCTGTTCCCAATATTCCAGAATAAACCTTAGGACAAATTTGGGGAATGTGTTATTACCTCGGTACCTCTCAATTTTTTCCCCAAAGAACGCAGTTTTCTGTGAAGTTGAAACTGACAGTCAATGGCATCCACCATTGTTTATTCCTTGGTCTGAGAGCAGACAGTTTACTTTCCCTCATCACTGATGCTGAATCTCACCCTTTTGGAAATGTAGAATCACAATATTGTAAAGATGGAAAAGGACCACAAGTATCAACACTACAACGTACAGGATTCTCCAGCTTCTTAAAAGAGGATTTTTTCTTCCCATAAAAGCACTTTCAGGCAGAAGCATTGCAATCCCCTCCCCGAATCCAAAACAGTTCCCAGTTCTCCACTGCACATTGCAGGGGAACTGGCCGCCTGCCGCCTGAAACACAGCTCTTATTATTGCGTTGGGGAATCCTAGCAGCAGTGGCTGGAAAAGAGGGGCATTTTTCTTTAGGAGCTCTTCTTCGTCTCGCTCGGCTTCTGGGCGCAGAGGGCTTAGGCGGCAGCTCCTACATTGCAGAGGAGTGAAGTCATTGCGGCCATTGCCTGCCCTAAGCTGCCTGCTGGGTGGCCAGAAGGGTGACCAGCTGCAAATCATGGCACCCACCTTGTTCCCCAAAGCTGCCGGGCAGATCCCCCCCCCCCGACCATCCCAAAGAGGATTGTTCCTCAGGCTGTGCCCGACCCAGATCCATGCCTCCTGGAACTGCCCGAAAATGGCCAAAGGGTGGGGGCTGGCAGGTGGGCGGGGCTACATTTGGCGTATAAGATGCACCCAGATTTTCATCCCCTTTTGGGGGGTATAAAAGGTGCATCTTATACACAGAAAAATACGGTAATTTTACAATGAATTCACTTATAGTTGAAAAGTATTAAAAAAAGAGTAATTTAAGGCATTTTATGTCATTGAGATTTGAATATCTATATAGCTGAGGTCCTTTCTGAAATCAAACTACTCCCCAATCCCCCCCCCCTTTTTTGGCAAATAAATGATGTTATTAAGTATTGTAGATATATTCAGCAGAATATAAGTTTCTAACTGTTAAATGTATTTTTAAATTAAAATGATTCCAGCTTTGAATGACACCTCAGGTTACAAACTATTATAAAACTTCAATTTTCAGAAACAATATTGAAAGAAAATGAACAAATGCCATTATACATTTTTTTTCTGTTTTTGTCTGAAAACCATCAAGAGAGAATGCAATTACACACAGACGGATGCTGATTTAGGTAATTTTGGGAATGGGTTTTGCTGAAAATACCTACTGTAGTAGATTTACTTATTAGTGGACATGAAGTAATATACTAAGTTCCCTTTTCTCCTCCTCATCCTAGATTTAATTGTATAAAACATTGCACGGTACAATCTTAATTCCTGAACTTGTTAGTATGAACATATGGTTGCATGACAGAAAAATTTCCTGGCATTGGAAATATAGTAAGCAGGGAGGCCAATTTTGTCATCTATGCAAAACTGAACACCAGGCTTGTCTATCCTATTCTATAGAGTAGAGAGTTGGTCTGTGACAGAAAACCACTTGAAGAAACTAGAAGCATTTGAAATGTGGATTTACAGACGGCTGTTGCGTATAACCTGGGTTAACAAAATCACAAATGAGGAGGTGATAAGCCGTCTGGGAAAGCAAAGGGAAATCATCAAAAGCGAAAGTTAGAATATTTTGGACATGTGATGCGACATCCAGAAAAATACAGCATCTTTCACTTAATCCTCCAGGGAAAGGCAAACGAGGCAAATGAGATCCAGGCAGAAGAACAAAACCTGAGGGACAAAACTCAGCAGCACTTTTTCATGCGGCTGTTGACAAAAATAGGATTGCCAACATCCGATGACAGATATGGCACAAGAAGAAGAATTCAATTAATACCTTTTGGAGAGTAGACTTGCTTGTATTTAATGTATATATTTCTTAAATAGCAGGATTCAGCTTATAATTTTTTGTGGGCTTATTTATTTAATATTATGTACCGTATGATTTTTGCAGCAATTCAAAAGCAATGTTTCCCAACTTGGGCAACTTTTAGGATGTGCAGATTTTAACTATTAGAATTCTTAGCAATGGCCATGCTGGGGGAGGGGGAGGGAATTCTGGGAGTTGACTTCCACACATTTTAAAGGTTCCCAGTTTGGGAAACATTGGCTTAATGGATATCACAAGATTTCATGCTTGTACACCTCATTCCCTTTAAATTACCATTACATCAAAAATCACCATTCAAGAGAAACCATGACTGTAATGCTTTATTAATCTTGTTGATATTCAATTTTTAAGGAGACACTAGATTTTGCTATTTTTGTTGCAACAGCCAGAATAACTTGCTTCTGGGGATTGTTCCAATTGAATAACCTCTATGTAGCCCATAATGGTGTAATCCATTATTTTAAAAATATCTCTTTCTACTCATTGAAAAGAATACATATTCTAACTCGGTCTTAGAGATTTTAAAGTTTGCTTAATAAAAAGTTACTACTAATCATGTACAATGTCATACTTACGAAGTTTACCGAAACTGCATTTATCATGTTCAGTATTGTATATTCCTAGAGAGGTTTACCAAACTGATTTTTTTCTTTACAGTTGACCAGCATTTTATACTGGTAAATTATAAAAGGGTTTAAATAGCAAACAGGCTTTATTTTTTATTTTTTTTAGCACCTGGATGATCCTATTTGAGTTTTAGAGCCAAATCAAGGCAGGCCAGATTAGCATTTGAATGACAGACCACCAGAGCAGCAGTCACCAACTGATGGTCCATGAACCACTGGTGGTCCATGAGAAAATTTTGGTGGTCTGCAGAAAAAACATTTGCATTTTTTATATTGCACTAAATCAGGGGTCCTCAAACTATGACCCCTGGGACAGATACGTGCAATGAATGCTTGTGTTGCTGCAGAGACTCTTCCCCTTCGGGTCTTTTTGTGCGGGTCGGAGGGTGACAGAAATTCCGACTTGGGGTCTGCTTCAGCCTCCTGGTGCGAGGCTTTAGGCAAAGGATGGAGGGAAGTGCCGCTGGTGGCGAAGAACCAGAGGGCCTCATTCCAGTGGGACTGCATCATGGCCTGGAACTGGCTGACCGTCTCAGCCCACTGAGCCTCCAGGTGCTGGTACCTGGCCTTGCACTCCTGCAGGTCTTCCCACTGTTTGGAAAGCCTATGCTTGTAGTCCTAAGTGAAGTGCTACTGCTGAGCCTCCTTCTTGGTCAGATCCAATTTGAATTGAGCCAGCTGTTTTGCCAAATCTTCTCGTGGTAGCTGCTTAGCTCCAACAGCTGCTTCCTGTTCAGGCCCTATGGAGCCTAAGTGGGGAGGAGAAGTGTCTGGGAGGAAAGGGGCAAGTAGAGGCTGGTGAAGCGCCCCTTGACATAAGTGACATCGAGTTAGCCATGCCCATCCATGACCACTTAACCATGCCCACCTAGCTGGTCATTAGACAGATCATATTAGTGGTCCTTGGGATTTAAAATTATGAATTTAGTGGTCCCTGAGGTCCGAAAGGTTGGTGACCCCTGCACCAGAGGATCCCATGTCTACAGGTTGGAGTGGGAAGCCCAACGGTAATGGCAATGAAGTACTGTGTAGGAAGTTAGCACCCACCCCTTCCCTAGAAGAATGAAATATTTTGGGAAATATTAAAAAGGCAGAATATTATGTTTCCCAGTATGAGAAATGGAGAAGCATGTTTTTAAAGACAAAGCAGCTCCCACCTTCCTGCCCCAACCCTTTTGTTAATGGGCCAGAGGCAGAAACTCAACCTTTGTCAAAGGACCATCATCTGCAACACAGTAGGACCCATCTAGGACAGAAACTCACCACATGGCACCTGGGAAGATTACATCAGCCAGCAAAGCTAGCTAAGACCCCCACCCCCTGACAACCAATCAGGATATTCTTTCAGGGCCCCAGGAAGTTCAAAGCCAGAGAGAGCATAAAACCCGGGGACTCACTGTATCTTGGCCCTTTTCTGTTCAGGAACTCAGATAGCTCAACAGCTTAACATTCAGTTGTCTGCAATTATTGCAAGTTCAAGGCTCAAGGTTGACTCAGCCTTCCATCCTTTCTAAGGAGGTAAATTGAGGACCCAGTTTGTGGGGGCAATAAGCTGACTTTGTATAAAAGTACACAAAAGTATGAAGGTAAGCCACCCTGAGTCTCTGGAGAAGGGTGGCATATAAATCTAATTTAAAAAAAACAAACAAACCTCAAACCATGTGATCCTGTCCACCATTAACCAGCTTTCCAAGCAGTCTCCATGTTTCCAGTGTCTTTTTCCCCACTTGGAGCTGAGCCCAGAAGGATATTTCTTCCTACAATTTGGCACCCCAGATGGGATTCCAAGCTAACCTGACCAATGGATCTGGCCCAGGTAAGCCTCCCTAGCTAGCAGCAGACCCATTGAGTCTGTGGGTAAGTTTTCCTGGACCTTGGCCAT
Organism: Masticophis lateralis; assembly: GCA_030761175.1. Lineage (NCBI taxonomy): Eukaryota > Metazoa > Chordata > Lepidosauria > Squamata > Colubridae > Masticophis > Masticophis lateralis. The sequence goes on along the minus strand of JAUDYJ010000001.1, from coordinate 123,904,436 downwards.
TTGGAACTAGGTTTTAAAGGGGTTTTGAGTGTTGAGCTCGAAGGCTGCTTGGAAAGAAGGTGAGTACCTCTAAATTTTAATTTTAAAGCATGGGAAATGTGTGTATACCTGCATGTATATGAGTAAAGGCCCTTCCCCCAATCACAACTGGATCTTGCTTCCTCTGTGCATTTCCTAACTGCAGAAAGACCAACAGTCTGGAGAGCATGGGGGTTTTGCCAGAGCACAGGACCTCCTGTTAGGGAAGGAGGAACAGTGTTTGTGGGATTCCATCCGGAAAACAGTCTGATTTCACCTCTTTGAGCGACCTACAGCCGCACCTCTGTCTACCACTAGCTCCACTGAGCTGTTACCGGTAGGATAGAGAATGCAAGGGGGGGGGAGCGTTCACCAAACGTGGAACTTTGTGTTTAAAGGGAACGGAAGCCGAATGTCAAGTGAAAGTGAAAAGGGTAATAAAACTATAAAAGGGAATCCTGGTGTGTCTAAAAGTACGAAAGGCCAGATGCGGAGATAGTGTGAGGAGGTGCCAGTACTCACTGCTGGGGGCAGCAGGTCCTCACGGATCACCTTTTTGGATCTGAAAACCTACGTCGAGTTCCCTAAGGAAGGGGCCCATATTTTATAAGGGAATTGAAGTCCTTCCCAGAGCCTTTTCTCTGAAAACTGATGGCAGGCCACCCGGTTAAGTCAAAGTGATCCTTATACCTAAAGGGTCATGGGTAGCGGTAGTTCACAGGTGGCAAGAACCCCCTTGGGAGTATTGCTCAAGGACGCCAGGCGGATGCCCATTTTGAGTGGCATGAATAAGAAAAGAGCAGGAAAATTGTGTCAAAAATGGGCTTTGCTTAGAGACAAAACTGGGAAAACAAATTTGGCTAAATAAAGGTACTTAAAAGAAAAAGGAAATATATAAATAGGAATGTTGAGGTTTTTGTTTGTTTTGTTTGTTTGTTTGTCTCTCTTGTCTTCTATGCAACCACGTGGTATGTTTGTTAAGATTTGTGCCTTCCCTAATTTAACTGAAATTTATGGAGGGAATGATCAGTGTATGTGTACCGTATTTTTCGGAGTATAAGACGCACTGGAGTATAAGACACACCTACCTTTTAGGGTTTTTTTTTTAAAAAGGGTTTTTTTATTTTTTTAGACAAGCGCACATACAAACATACAATATATTTTCTTTGAACAGAGTATTTGGCTGGTTCACAAATTTAAAGTGTGTTTAGTCATTTCAATTAAATTTACAATTTCTATATTTCCTTTTTGCCATATTTATTCCACATCTATTTTTTTTAAAAAAACTAATATTACATTTCATTCTCATCTCTAATCTTAATCAAATTCAATTTTTCCCTTCTATTCTATATTATACCCCTTCCCATTGTCATTTATTTTTATATCCATCCTCACATTGGTTAATTATTTAGTATTACAATTGTTTAATACAAATTCAATATTTTTATATAAATCAATGAGTTATAACTATCTTTTTTGTATATTAATCAATATGAACATGAATATTCCAATTATTTCCATGCAATCCAATTTCTTACAAATCAATTAATTATATTTACCAATAATAATAAACCAAATAATTTCCCCCATATATTCCTTCAAACCATAATTTAACCATTTCTGCTTTCAACACAATATACAATTAATAGCATCTTAATTATTACAATTCCCTAGTTAAATAGACCTTTTTTTTGTGTTTTAAAATCTTGAACTCTCCTCTTTGTCCTAAATTTCCCATTGTTTGCCCCTACCTTTTTTGGTGAGCAAAAAGAAAAAGAAATATCTCTCCCTGCCTCATTTTGTCATGTTGCAGCAGAGCCTGCTTTACTTTCAGTTTCATTTTAGCTAGGGAAAAAAAAACCCCTTCTCTAGCACTCTTTGCAGCAAGCAAAGAGCTTGCAAAACAAGAGCTTGCAAAAGAGCCTGCCCAAAACAGCTGAGAGGAAATCAGCTGACAGTCAGGAGGCCGATCTAATCAATTTATGCTAATTAGCCTAGACTGAAGCTGAATGTGGCTTTTTTTCTTGCTGTTTGCTTGCAAGGAGGTAACTGCTGGGAGGCAGAGGTCAAAGGGTGGGGGCCAGTGGGTGGGCAGGGCTACATTCGGTGTGTAAGACGCACCTAAATTTTCACACCCTTTTGGGGGGGTAAAAAGGTGCGTCTTATACTCCAAAAATACGGTAAATCTGAGTTCTGTTTTCATATCTTTGTCCTCCTTGTTTTTATGTGTCTATGTCTAAGTCTTTGTGCACTCTCAAGGTAATAGTAACTGTAACATGTATCTGATCCCTAGAGATGAGAATTTTAAATTGTTAGAGAAAAAAAAGGGTTGAAGCAATGAAAAATGGGAGAGAAAGAGCCTTTCCCCTATGTATGGCTAACAAGAACAGAGTAAAGAGAACTTTTCATTTTATTTCTATTTTTTTCTCCTTCCCTCTCTGTATCTTAAAGTAACAACTCAAGTTTATGAGGAAACCTTTTAAGTTCATTTACAAGAAAAGAAAAAAATTCAGTCTTGCATTTATTGTGTTTAAATGGTTTTACCTGTTCATCTCTTTCCTGAAGCATGTGAATCCAGTATTTTCTTATCTGTTGTGTCTCCATTTTGTTGAAACTGCATTATCTGTTTAGTAACTGCAATACTGATGTGTTGTTTCTTTTCAAACTCTGTCTGCAAGCTATCTACCCCCCCTCCCCCGCCTCTAATCCTGTTACAATGCCTTTCCTGGGAAGATTACCCACACAAGGGGGGAGGGGACCCTGTTCTAATGTCTTTCAGCCTGCACAAATGACTCTACAACCTGTGAAAGCAGAGCACATGGATCCAGATGCTGCCTCCAGAGGACACCTTCCATCTGTTTGAACCAGGAATTGGGTTTGAATCCAGCCTCCACTTAAAGTCATCACAGCAACCAGAGTGGAGCGGGCCTTTCCAAGCCTGACTGACCAGCCTTACCACCAAGCATATCACCCAGCAGACATGAAAGAAAAGACCTTGAGATGTACAAGTAAAGACCAAAAGACTCTTTTCAATCCCCAGAAGACAGCTGGAAAGACTATGGGGGAGGGTGGAAATTCATTGTAAGGTTTTCTTTCTTGTCTCATTTATATTGTAATCAGTTTATTGTAAGAATTGTATTTGGGAGTGGTTGCCACAGCAAGTTACGTACACCTTAGATTTCTGTCTGGTAGGGGAGGAGAATGTCCAAAATGTCTGTATTGCTGTATTGTAAAAGGAGTTGCATACACATGCACACACACAGAGACACACCATTCAGAATTAGACTGAAACTATTCCCTTCACTTACCTCCACACAAAACTTCTCCTAGGTTGATTTTTGCTCTATGGCACTAAAAGCACAAGGAGTTATATCTCCCTGCTAATTCCATGCGGGAGGGGACAATCCCCATCAGGCAATTCCTTCACTTGAAGAGATAGCAGAAAAGTGATATCCAAAACTGAAGCTCTGACTGTGACTCACAAATGATGCTGCCCAGTTGCCCAGTAAAAACATATGTTGTGCTGGTGGTTTCATGAGTAGAAGTCCCAGGGCTCATTATGTGTAATAATACCAAAAAAAAAAAAAAAAAAAAAAGCCTGGATGGTACACTGGCTAACTTCAATTTGGACTCACAAATCCTGGATGCATTAAAGTAAGAGCTAGGCAGGTTTAGTAACCAACCCATGAAATGGGCAGCCTGTAATTTAAAGGAAAATCATGGCTGTGAAATTTTTTTGGGACGTGTGCTTGCTTGAAACCTGACTGGAAGCTCACAGAAAGTGATATCTGACATCTGAAATTAATTGGTATAGAAATTGGATACTGTAAATTTCTTTTCAAAATTTTTGCCCTGGCTGCTAGATCTTCATGGTTGAAAGCTTTTTGGGAGCCATTGAAGGAATCCTTTTCTGTTGCCTCTATCAATACCTTCCCCTTTGCATTAGAACAATTAAAAGCACATATCAAATCTCCCTGATCTAATTAATTTTAATCTTTTGCCAAGAACGTTTCCAAATTCACGTTTTGAAAAAAAAAGGGGATTGTAAGAAGTTAGCACCCACCCCTTTCCTAGAAGAATGAAATATTTTGGGAAATATTAAAAAGAGAGAATATTATGTTTCCCTGGATGAGAAATGGAGAAGCATATTTTTAAAAACAAAGCAGCTCCCGGCTTCCTGCCCCCACCCTTTTGTTAATGGGCCAGAGACAGAAACAAAACCTTTGTCAAAGGACCATCATCTGCAACACAATAGCACCCATCTAGGACAGAAACTCACCACATGGCACCTGGGAAGATTACATCAGCCAGCAAAGCTAGCTAAGACCCCCACCCTTGGGAGTCTGACAACCAACCAATCAGGATACTCTTTCGGGGCCCCAGGAAGTTCAAAGCCAGAGAGAGCATAAAACCTGGGGACTTGCTGTATCTCGGCCCTTTTCTGTTCAGGAACTCAAACCATGTGATCCTGTTCACCATTAACCATCTTTCCAAGCAGTCTCCATGTTTCCAGTGTCTTTTTCCCCACTTGGAGCTGAGCCCAGAAGGATATTTCTTCCTACAATTGTTACCATGAAAATTGTTTTTCTCTATGTAATTACCAGGCTTGGCTTGAGGACAATTATTGTTTATACAGTGCCTTAGCAACAACTGCTCAAACGAACAAGTAGGCCTAGGGTAGGGAATAGTAGAGAGTAGAGAGTCAAAGCTCAAAGGGTAGGAGATTTTTTAAGACCAGGGTGGGCAACTATGGTTTCCTTACAAGCTGCGGACTTGAACTCTCAAAATTCCTGAGCCAGCCATTTCTGTTGCAGTGCCTAAGTCTGGAATATGGTGATGAAAATTAGACTTTGCATAATTTATTTAGCATTCTCTGTATTCAAATGCACCTGTTTAGTCATATGGTTTATGTGTGGAAACATTTTTAGTTTTTCAGTTCAAGCTGTACTTCCATACAAACGGATTTTCCACAGAAAAGGCTTCCGAACTGGAACTGAGCACATCTGGCCAGGACGCTGACGGAAAGCGTGATCCGCTCACCACAAACGGTTTCCACGAGGGAAAAAAAAACGCTTGAAGAGGATACGCATGCGCGCACACGCGCCAAGGCACAGCGAACCACGCACAGAGTAAACAGCCCCATCACGTGAAAGCGGCCTTCGCGGGTCGCTTGGCCCCGCCTGCCTCATTGCTCTCCCCCCGCCTCCGCTCTCGATCCGCCCCCGCAAAGTGAGCTTAGAAGACAAGTGTGGGCACGCGCCCGAAGGGCCAAGCAAGCGGCGCGTGTGACAAACGGGAGGGACCACTTCCTCGCTCCGGGGAGGGGAGGAGGAAAAAAAAATGGGCGGAGAAGAGGGCGAACGAGAGAGCCGAGAAGAAACCCGGACGTGGTTCCTGGAGCCAGCCAAGCAGTAACAGCCACCCGCTCTGTCCCCGCCCCCTTCCAGCCCTCCCTCGTGCCCTTCCACTTCCGCACGGCAGCCTTCCTCCCCTCCCCTGGCCTGGGAGGGTTGCGGAGCCAGAAGAGAGAGACGTAAGCGAGGGGGAGGAAGGGAGGAAAAAAATAAAATAAAGCCCCAGTGCAACAGTCACCTGGCCGAGCGAGGGAGAGCGAGTCCCTGGCCAACACAGGTAAATATGTCGTCTTTGGGCGGTGGTGGCGGGGGCTAGATTCGCGGCCTACGAACGCGAGTTGTATCGGGGTGCCAGTTGACGGATTGGGAACTGCGATCGTGGCCTCTATTCCCCTCCCAGACACCCCTCCTCGCTGACTCGAGGCAATGAGCCTCGGCTCGAACGTCCAAGATCCGGGGCTTCTGTTCCCCCACTGTCTCTTACCGCTATGCTTCCAATTGGCCCTCCCTTCTTTCTCTGGCCTCTTCCCTTGCCCCGCCCCTTCGCTCGTGCGCTGCTTACTGGTGGGCCTGGGCCTTGAAGGAGTGTGGTGGTGGTGGTGGGGGCGCTCCGAATGGCTGTTGGCCCCCACGAGGTGATTGGACTGGAGTGGGATGGCCCGACTGGGACTGTGGGGAGTTGTTCTGCATCTGAAGGATGGCGTGTTATATTGAGCGGTCTCTTGGCACCTCAGCCGTAACCGCCCCCTTGCATGCTTAACCTTCTCAACTCCCAACTTGCCATTTCTAGTTTGCCCTCATCCTTTGTCCGGTCATTTTTTTGGGGTAGATAACACGGAGCAAAACATTTGTTTTGAAGTGATGACAGCGGTTGGCAGGATATGGGAAACTAGCAGCTTGGTAACTGAAAGCAATACGAGTAGTCCTCCACTTACGACTACAATTGAGCCTGAACGTTTATGTTGCCAAGTGAGAAACTGGTTAGGTGAGCTTTGTCCCCATTTTGCGACTATTGGTGCCACATTTCTTAAGTGAATCACTGCAGTTGTTACATTAATAACACAGTTGTTAAGTGAATCTGGCTTCCCGGTTGACTTTGCTTGTCAGAAGGTCGCAAGAGATGAGCGCATGACCCTGGGACACTGCAATGGTCATAAATGTGAGTCGGTTGTCAAGAGTCCAGATGTAAATCATGTGACCATGGGGATGACACAACGGGTGTAAGTGAAAAATAGTCATAGGTCACTTTTTTCAGTGATGATGTAACTTTGAACGGTCACTAAATGAACTGTTGTAATTTGAGGAGTACCTGGATTTTTGGCTTGAAGAAATTTCCGGAGTTAATTGTCTTTTGCCCTCAGATTAACTTGTGTGGGTACAACTCTTAAACTCTCAAATATTAGCCTATTTATATTAAATTGATTGAATGGGTCTAGACAGACACCCTAAATTTGGTGCTCGGGAAGTGGCTCAGAACTCTCCTGTTCTTCCTTGCCATAATGGTGCAAATCTGACTGAATCATTGGGAGTTCATATTTAGAGAATGTCAGATTTGGAAAGTGCAGTCTATAGAATTGTGCTCATCTCCCTTCACTTCATGTGAACTGCTCTGGCTCACTTCACTTCGTCCATGAACGTGTGCTCTACAGATGAGACCCTTCTGTTGCGTTTTGATAATGTTTTGTGTGAGTAACAGGGTACAGCTAGTGCTCCACTTATGACCTCATTAGAGCCCCAAATTGCCACTGCTAAGCAAGGCAGTGGTAAAATGAGTTTTGCCTCAGTTTACAACCTTGGTTGCTACAGTTGTAAAGTGAATAATTGCTGTTAAGTTAATAACATGATTGTCAAGTGAATCTGGTTCCCCATTGATTTTACTTTTGTCAGAAAGTCACAAAAGATGATTACATGACCCTGGGACACAGCAACCATCATAAATACATGCCAGTTGCCAAGTGTCCAAATTTTGATCATGTGACCATGGGGATGCTGTAATGGTTAGAAGTGTGAAAAATGTCAATTTTTTCAGTGCCATTGTAACTTTGAACAGGCACTAAATGAATGGTTGTAAGTTGAGGACTACCTGTATTTATTTTTTTTAATATATGTCTCCCTTTTTAATGTATATGAATCTTTCATGTTTTGTGAAAAACATAACTATAAAATGACATTGAGGCTTTGTAAAATGGCTTAAGTTCAAATTTTCTAAGGAAGACTGTGGGTCAACCATGGGCCAGTATGAATACCCCAGTAACAGCTGTTACTGAATTGTTATTCACATTCTGGCAGCATTTTTAATGCCATTTCCTTTCTCCATCTCGAGGGATATTCTCAGATGTTGCAAAAAGCAAAGACATATGTTTTACACTTTCCCTGTAAGGAATATATTTTTACTTAAATTTGTAATTTTGAAAATTGCTCAGCCTCATAAATTTTCAGACTTTATCGTTTCTTAATTCTTGCTCAAAGGTTTTCATGTTTTGTATTTTCATATAATGGGTATTCTGAATAATGGCTCTAATCTTATGGACATCTGGTTGGTATTATCTTTCAGCTATGGTATTATTTTGGGTCAGCTTTCATGATTTCTAAACTATTGCAAGAACATAGTTAGAGATGATAATTTATGTATGTCATAATGTGATAATCTTAGGTTACATTTCTTGTAGTCTTTTATTTATACCAATGTATTTACTAAATTCACTGAAATTTATTTCAAATAAGCCCAACTGAATTTGTAAAGTTGTTGTGATTTGTCTGATCTGAATTAGAAGGCCAAGTTTTTCAGAAACATTGAAATTTAATCATAGGTGTATTGAATTTATTTCAATAATACTGTAGATGGGATAATTACTGCTATAGCACATTTGAGTGATATTGACAGCATTTGCTGATGTTTTTTTGAATTGTCCCCATGCTGTAGATGTTAAGGTTTTGTTTTATTAAATAACTTACTCTGTGTTAAATTTAGGGCTGTTTAATTGGCTGTACAGAGTCAATGCTTTTCTTCAGGAGGGTAGAAGTTCTAAGTATTAGAAAGTTTTAATAATGTATCAATTTTAGAAAAGGTGGAAACAGTTTTGAAATCAAATTAAGGTACTGGCTTTTTTACAGCTATTTTTAGGATGTCTATAAAAGTACTATTTTCTCTAAGAATATTTCTGTTTTTAGCTGGCTGATCTTTGATATTATTTCTCAGTTATCAGTTCCATCTTTCTGTACTATTTAGTAACTTCTGTTTTTCAGCTCCGCTGCAGTTCTGTGGTTTTAATAGCCTCTTGCATATTTTTGAACCTTTGTCCTTTTCACCTTGTCAGTGGAGAAGTTGGAGAGTGCCTTTCATTGCATATTATGGTTTGGCATATTTCAAAATAGAATGAAAATATCTTCTTGCACACTTTATCTACCAGTATGTGCCACACCTATGGCATAAGGGCATGAGCACTCAATGCATTCTATCGTTAGAGAACCGCTTTTATCCTTAAGTATCACTAGAACTCAACTTTTGGGGTCTCCTCTAATAACTAATATTTAAGCAGGTGTACTTTCAGAAAGTATTCCTTAAATTATGTGTATTTCATTCTGGTTTATGATGTTAAGTATCATTTTTACTTGCCTGAGATCTACAGTCAAGTAAAAAAGTAAATTGATTTATTTTTAAAAACATTTTAAATACAGTATAACATAGATATTTTTATCTTTATTCCAGCAGTATTTATTTATTAAATTTTTATGTTGCCCATCTCATTGTTCAGGCAACTCTAGGTGACGTATTTTGTCCACAGAAACAAATGGCATACAGTATCTGTTAATTTTTTATTGAATAAATGGTTGCAAGGTCATTTTTTTAGTTCAGTTGCATCACTTTTACTTTTAATGCTGTTTGAATGAACATGGATGCATCCACATGTCAAAAGAAAAAAAATCTTATACAGACTACTTGTTTTCACAACTGTAGATTAAACAAAATTGCAAGCTGTAGATTTCAACAGTTTTGTTGGAAGAGGATTTTTCCTCTTGGCAATTCTCTTCTTAGATACTCTAAAGATACATCCTCAGTGGAAAGTTTTGAGTGTAGGTGGGGTTGTTCTTTTCCTCTTCCTTTAGTAGAAACTGCCCCACTGACAGAAGTATATTGTTGGAGTCTACTCAGAATGGAATATGAATTTGTGGAAACAAGTCTGCGCTATAGATAAAATGCTTTTCTATGAGTTTTGAGAGATCTTTACTTGGGATAACTACTATTTACATATGCAATATCTTCAGCTTGGCAAGCATGATAAGTATTTAGGTGGTATATTAGCCGTGTAACAGGGTGAGCTCCCGTTACTTGTCCCAGATTCTGCCAAACTAGCAGTTCGAAAGCATGTAAAAAATGCAAATAGAAAAATAGGGACCACCTTTGGTGAGAACGTAACGGCATTCCTTGTGCCTTTGGCATTTAGTCATGTCGGTCAAATGACCATGGAGATGTCTTCAGACAGCGCTGGCTCTTAGGCTTTGAAACAGAGATGAGCACCATCCCCTAGAATTGACTAACACATATGTGCAAGGGGAACCTTTACCTTTTTTAGTTTCTAATATGCACTGTGTTTCATTATTTGACTTCTTGGTCCATGGTTACTGTTTTAATGAGAACATTGCTGCATAAATCTTTTTAAGGAAATTGTGTTAGATTTCCATTCTTGTGTTATGAAGGTTATGTATTGCATTTAACAATAGATTTGATGAATCTATTGACCTCGGCAGCTTAAATAAAAGGGACGCATTTTCTCTGAAGGACATGTCTGGAAAATAATTATCCTAATATGGAGGATCACCCAAATTATTTAGAAATTCTTGTACAAAGAATACATAATTTTGCTGAGCATGAACACCGGGGTAAATTTCTGCTGCCCTTCAAACTAAATAATTCCATTAAGTGTATATTCCCAGCAGCTCTAACAAACCAGCAGCTCTAACAAAGACAGCACAGTTGTGTACACAGTTTATGTGTAATTTGCACCTTTGTGCAAATTACATATAAAGAAATAAGGAGTGCAGCACAGTTTTTTTTTAAAATAACTCACTTAACGACTGCCTTACTTAACAATGGAAATTCTGCTTCCAATTATGATTGTAAATCAAAGATTACTTAAAATGTTTATATTTGATTAATGGAAACTTTGTTATGGTGCAGTAAGAATGACATAATTGAAAACTAAATTACTTGAATATTAAACCACAAATGTAGCTTATTGTAATGTCATGGTTTGGTTATACCCTGACTCTATTTTCAAACTGATTCTTTGGTTAAAATATATTTGTGTTTATATAATGCTCTTTTTGACAGCAACTTTAATATTCCCATTCATGTTTGAAAAAGTAACTGAAAGTGAAGTGCACTAAATCCTTGGTATCGCAGACCTTGATTTAGAGAACTTTGTATATCATAGACATGTTTTCTTCATATTTATGTCTGTTTAATCAAGGGTTTGTTGAAGATATTGTTATTGAACACAATTATATAATTATGCAAATGTGACACACAAAAGAGATGAATTTGGATATAACTTACACTCAAATAGTTGGTTAAATAGAATCCTTATTGTGATATCATATTTAGACTTTAAAGAGAATTAGCATTGAGGATTTGGAATGGTATTTTTTGCAGCTAATTCTTTTGGTTATGTAAAGCTTATCCTTGCTAATTTCACAAATACATTCTGTTCTCTCTTTGTCTCTTTCGCCCACTGTTTCTGATATCATGGCGTATTGTTTTAAAATGTTTGCTATATTAGATAATGCCAGTCATTGGATTAATTTGATGGGCAGACTATTTTATGCAGTTTCATAGAAATTAATTTATATCTATAAAAGTAAGCTAGGTGATAACATGTAAATACTCTTATATTAGTATACTTATTTAATTTTAGCTTTGCCTCCACACAGTTTGACTATATTTAAACTCTTCTTAGAGGCTCCATTGATGAAAAATGTTGCCTTTTAGCATGCATGTATTCTTCAAATATGTTTTAGGGAGCAGATATTTACACTATATAATTTTGGTTGAGATACACTTAATTCTTCCTTCTTTAACTGATCTTTCTCAAACATTTGTCTTTTCTTTGTTGTTTTAAACTACTTAATTTAATTTAAATGTGAGGATCTAAGCAAATTCTAATAAAAATAGAACTAAGCTTGAAATAAATGGTTTTGTAGATGTTCTTATAAATGTCATTTCTTGGCAGTAGTATTTTACATTAGTATTGCACTGGCTGCTAAATTAACATTGCTTTGTTGTTTCTTGAGATTGTTTTAATGCCTATGTGCTTATATTGTGTACATAATTTAATTCTGATTAGTAAAACCTCATTATCAGGCTGCTGAATCAAAAAAACTACAGTGGGATTTGTGACCTGTCATCTACTTATCTATTGATGGCTGACTTGTCTGAATGCCAGGCTTTTAGCAATTACCTTGCATTTTTGCATCTAGTTTGGTCTAGCATACTCAGTTTCCCAGTTAAAACTATGGCTGAATCTGTCCACGTATTGCAAGTAATTTTATTAAAAATGACAATTTATAACAATACAGTTAAACAAAAGAATAAAAAGGAAACATAGATGAAGAGAAAAGAAAAAATACAAAGGAAAGGAAAGATAGTGAAGAAAAAGAAAAGTATAAATAAATGACTTCTACCTTTACAAGTATAAGCTATTTCAGTTAACTTACCACCTTCTTTTCAAATACATCAAAAGATCTCTTCTTTCTATATCCTGTCTCTTCTCTATAAATTAATTAATGCATAAAACCTTGTCATTGCAGACCTGATGTCAGCAAAAGTCCATTAAGGATTACGAGAGATAATAACATGTATTTTAACAATGATCTAATAAACTAATGTTATATTCCTTCCTTCTACTTTTAACAATCTTAATCTTTAGTCTTTTCAAATACGTAGTATCCCAGAACTTGATTTCTTTTTATTTTTTCTCTGTCTGTTCTCACAAAATTCTTCAAAACTTAAATGAGCCTGTATTATAAATCCAATATAGGAAAATTATCCAAGAGGTCAGTCTCTTGGTTTATTTTATTTATTATTTTATTAATCATATTTCTATGCCGCCCATTCTCTGAGGACTCTGGGCGGCTTACAACAATCGACAGTATACTAAATAGCATATTGCCCCCAACAATCTGGGTCCTCAGATTGTGTTTGTGAATTGTGTATCCTTATTCAGACATCAGCTGGTTTCTAAGTCTAGTATGACACTTTAAAAAAAATATTGAAATTTATTATATTATATTACAATACAATACAATACAATATAATACAGTACAATACAATACAGTCAGATGCTTTTATGACACTTTTCATGTCATTCTCATGGAATGTCATTTTTAAATGCACTTCTAAATCTGAGTGATGTAAGGTAATACATGTTCCTTCTTCCATGGCATTGTTTAAATACTATCAGACACTCTTAAAATTATTTTCTTGGTTTATTAGCAATAGCAATAGCAATAGCACTTAGATTTATATACCACTTCACAGTGCTTTACAGGCCTTTACAGTGGTTTACGGAGTCAACATATTGCCCCGAACAATCCAGGTCCCCATTTTACTGACTTCGGAAGGATGGAAGGCTGAGTTAACCTTAACCATCAGTATGCCCAATATTGCCCAGTTCAGTATGCCCAATATTGTCCATTATGCTCAATATTTAAAATATTTTGATTTGTTCTATAATTGTAAGTCAAGTTTGAGTTCTTTTCCTTTAATTGTGACCTACAGTGCCTTATAGTTCGCTCTAGTGCTTGAAGTCTTATTGTATATTTTTTAATAATTCAAAACAAAATGATTAACTTCAAAGTTTATTTAAAATCTATTTGAAATTTATCTGGACCCATAGTCTGCTTCTAATCTCCAGGTTTTAATCGTCCTTATGCTGTTTTTTTCCAGATCGCATACACCATTTTTGCATTCCTTTGGAAAGCTGCTTGTGTTCTCCAAGTTTCACAAGAATAAGTGTGCTATTTGGAGAAGGAATAGCATATGCCATTCTAAGAAAGAAGTCTTCCAATGCACTATAAGAATTGGGTCTCCTATCATTGTCCAAATAGTGTCCATTCTTGTGAGACCTGCTGAAAGTCCTAACTCTACTTTAGTCCCAGCCCTGGAATTGCCTGAATTTTTATCACATGATTGTGGGGATGCTGCAATGGCCATAACCATTCATTTTTCATTTAACATTGCAATTTCCTGCCTCCCCTTTTAACTGCTTGATCCATTAGGGCAGGTTTTTTCTAAGTTTCCTTCTTTAACAAATAAGCCACTGCGGGCTCCTCCTTTTCTTGTCTGATTGTTTCCTGTGTCGTCCCCCCACTTTCCCAAGGTTATTCTTACATTCCATTGCATCACTTTCCCCTTCAGGCGCAACTTCCCCTCCGAATGTTCCCAGAAAAGTAAGTTGTGGACTATGAGAATGAAAAATAGCTATATCACTTTCCTTTTCTCCTGGCAACTTAGAGCATGCACATGAGGCGTCCTATAAATCATCTCCAGTTAAGGTGGCAGTCACGCTTCCCTTGGGAATCTGGTGGAACCCCCCCCCCCAATGTCTTGTATGCCTGACAAGGAAGGAACTGAATTATTTTTCTCTGCTTAGTCCTAGATATACTCAAAGCTTCCTCCATCTCACAGATCTCCCCAGAGTTTCTCCAACTCATCATGGTCAGCAGCTGGCTCCTGCAAGGTCATGAGCTTCTTAAGGTGGGATTTATTGGTATAATGATTGTGAAAACAATATATCAATATTGGTGTTTTTTTGCTACTTCTCATGTTCTTTTGAGTCTGGGTAGTCTTTCCAATGAATTTAGTACTAAGCCAGTTTCGTCTACATCCAGAGTCTAATACTTCTTCTTCGTTGTTGTTATTAGTTGCGTCCAACCCATCGCGACCCCATGGACAAAGTTCCTCCAGGCCTTCATGTCCTCTTCCATCCCCCGGAATCCATTTAAGCTCATACCTACTGCTTCAGTGACTTCATCCAGCCACCTCATTCTCTGTCGTCCTGTTCTTCTTTTGCCCTCAATCTTTCCCAGCATTGGGTTCTTCTCCAGTGAGTCCTGCCTTTTCATTAGGTGGACAAAGTATTTGAGTTTCATCTTTAGGATCTGGCCTTCTAAAGAGCAGTCAAGGTTGATCTCTACTAGTACTGACTGGTTTGATCGCCTTGCAGTCCAAGGGACTCACAGGAGTCTTCTCTAGCACCATGGTTCAAAGGCCTCAGTTCTTTGGCGCTCAGCCTTTCATATGGTCCAACTTTCACAGCCATACATTGCAACTGGGAAAACCATAGACTTGACTATACACACTTTTGTTGGCAGGGTGATGTCTCTGCTTTTTAGAATGCTATCTAGATTTGCCATAGCTTTCCTCCCCAGGAGCATGTGTCTTTTAATTTCTTAGTTGCAGTCTCCACCTGCAGTGATCTTGGGGCCCAGGAAAATAAAATCTGTCACTACCTCCATTTCTTCCCCATCTATTTGCCAGGAATTGAGAGGGCTGGATGCCATGATCTTAGTTTTCTTAATGTTGAGTTTCAAGCCAACTTTTGCCCTCCTCCTTCACCCGCGTCAAGAGGCTCTTCACTTTTTGCCATTAGAGGGTATCATCTGCATATCTGAGGTTGTTAATATTTCTCCTGGCAATCTTAATTCCAATTTGTGATTCATCTAGCCCCGCCTTTCTCATAATGTGCTCTGCATATAAGTTAAATAGGCAGGGCGACAGTATTCAGCCTTGCAGAACTTCTTTCTCAATTTTGAACCAATCAGTGGTTCCGTGTCCAGTTCTCACTGTTGCTTGACCCTCATATAGGTTTCTCAAGAGACAAATAAGATGGTCTGGTACTCCCATCTTTTTAAGAACTTGCCACAATTTGTTGTTTGATGCTAAAGTCTAGTCAATGAAGCAGAAGTAGGTATTTTCTGGAACTCCCTAGCTTTCTCCATGATCCAACGTATGTTGGCAATTTGATCTCCAGTTCCTCTGCCTCTTCGAAATCCTATCTGTACTTCTGGTAGTTCTCGGTCCACATACTGCTGGAGCCTAGCTTGTAGGATTTTGAGCATAACTTTACTAGCATGTGAAATGAGTGCAGTGGTGCTGTAGTCTAATACTACTTCCACCTCATACTCTCCCCATCTACTTAGAATGGGAGACAAAAGTGTTGTCTCTGTAAAGTTCAGTGGGGGGACTTTTTCACAAACAATGATGGAATTCAGGGAAAGCTTTCATTGATGGCAACTGCAAGTGAAATGTACTGGATTGATTTGATTAGTTACTGGAAAAGGACCAGTAACTCTTTTGAGCCCAATTTCTTTGAAAGTCTCATGGAATTTAATAATTTTGTAGAAAGCTGCATTACTTGAATTCTAGCCACTTCTTGTGTATTTGCTGCTTTTTTGTATGGAATTTTTTACAGAGTGAGTTGTTTTCTTAAGAAGTTTTTGGCTGCAGGAAATATGTTATGAGATAGGGCACTTGCTTGTCTGTTTGTTGGTAAGACCTGCGGGTGAATGCCATACATTGTTTCAAATGTAGACATACCAGTAGAGGAGAGTCTGCAGCATTGTTCTAAGCAAATTCAGCAAGAGATATGAGATCAGTCCAGTTGTCTTGCTGATAAGAAATGCAGTATTTTACTGTTTATTCTGACTTTGGAAGTGTTGTTGAATGCTCTACGGGACTCGGACAATCTGAATGGAATAGTTGTAAGGCAAAAAGATTACAGAACAAAGGCATTCGCAGATGATCTGGTTGTTACCCTAACACGACCTTTGGAATCAATCATACAGATGAAAAACATTATAGAGGAATATGGTCTGGTTTCAGGTTTTAGCCTGAACCAGAAAAAGACTAAGATGATAGTTAAAAATATGTTGGAACCACAAAGGATTGAACTTGAAAGGTTGGCAGGCTTTGAAATAGCTACAAAGGTGAAATATCTAGGAGTTCAGGTTGCAGCATCCAATATAAAACTTTTTCAAAATAATTATGAGGAACTGTGGCTTAAGATTCAAAAGGATCTTGAAACATGGAAGAAGCTGCAACTATCTTTGCTTGGTAGAATAGCAGCTGTTAAGATGAACGTTCTACCTAGATTTCTTGTTTTTGTTTCAAATGATTCTTATCACTTTCAAAAGTGATAAGTCTCTGATGGAATGGCAAGCAGGTTTAAATAAATTTATCTGGAATGGGAAAAAACCAAGAGTTAAACTTAAAATTATGCAAGATGTTCGTGAAAGAGGTGGCCTTAAAGTTCCAAACCTACGTCTATATTATGAGGCTGCAGTGCTGACACAAGTTGGAGATTGGATTGGAACAACAAAAACAGAAATTTTGAATATAGAAGGCCACGACTTGCAATTTGGATGGCATGCATATTTACTTTATGAAGATAAGAGAGTCAGTGTATTCAACAGTCATATCTTAAGACATGCTTTGATGAGAGTCTGGAAGAAGCACCAGCTTCAATTGGATTACAAAATACCTTTGTGGTTGGATCTTGGGCAGATTATGCCAAATATAAAGTCACTCGGGGGGTTGTTGTATAAAGAGATACTTTTTAATGATGGGGGCAGATGGAGTTTGAAACCTTTGAATACCCTGTTGGAAGAAGGAGTGAATTTAACTTGGTTGCAGTATTATCAACTACAAGCGAGATGGAGAGAAGATCAGAAAATTGGACTAATGTTACATGAAGAAGATTTGGTGACTCAGATAAAATGTAAAGGGCCGATGCATATTAAACGAGTGTATAATTTACTGTTAGAAAGAGATTCAGAGGGTGAATTAGTTAAAGACTGTATGATAAAATGGGCACAGAATTTTGCAGAACCAGTAATGTTGGAAACATGGGAGAAGATCTGGGTCCAGAATGTTAAATTCACATAAGCACAGAACTTGAGGGAAAACTTTTATAAGATGTTTTACAGATGGCATTTAGATCCTAAAAAGTTATCATGTATGTATCCAAATGTTCAACCTAAATGTTGGAGGTGTGATTGTTTGGATGCAACATATTTTCATATTTGGTGGACGTGCAGAAAATTGAAAGCATTTTGGATTAAACTTTGGTGGGTAATGCAGAACATTTTGAGGAAGAAGCTTGAATTTTCTCCTCAGTTTTTCTTGTTGGGAATAGTTAAGGGCTGTTCATCAGCCGAAATGAGATTAATTTTGTACATGCTTACTGCAGCCAGATTACTGATTGGACAATACTGGAAGAAGGATAGTGTACCTACTATAGAGGAATGGATTTTGAAGATGTCTAATTTTGCAGAAATGGCTAAGATTTCTGCATACCTGAAAGATAGGACCCATGAAGCTTTTATTAAGGAGTGGAAGAAATGGGTAGTATACATGCAGAATAAATATCAAAGTAAGTTTCAAGTAGCACTTGAGTCATAATAATGTTTATTAAATATATAATTGGATTTATATCTTTATGATGAGATATTGTTTGAATTTGATATATTTTTCTTAAAAATAGCTTAATTCTTTCTATTTTAAAAGGTTAAATTGGTTATCTTATTTGATTTTTTTGTTTATTCTGTTTAATGATGATTTTTATATTTGAATGATTAAGAAATATTATTAAGAGTAAATTTTGGGATTTATATGATATTTTAATTCAAAACTTAAGATGCCCAACATTATTTTATTATTTTTTTTAAAAAAAGATAAGTGTTATATTTTGTATGCGAAAATTTTCTATGATTTTTTATAAATGATTCATGTGGTTATATATCTGGGGGGGGGTAATAGATTTTAAAAGTTTAGAATATTTTTTGTACTAAATAAGTTTAAAATTGTTTTATTGTTAGCCAGATCTCACCTAAAAAGTTGTTGGTTGTTGATTGTAATACATGATTGTTTAATAGTGGAAGTCGGGGGGGGGGAAGGGGGGCTGAGGGGGGAGGGGAGGGGGTGGTTGTTGGGGTGGGGGGTTGGGGGGGAAGGCATATTAAAATTGTGTTGTAAAACTTTTTCAATTAAAAAAAAAAGAAATGCAGTATTTTAAATAGTACTGCAATAGCTGTTTAACCTCAGCTTCTCTGTTGGAAATCAGAGGATGAATGACATGACTTTCAATATTTAATCATTGCTAGGGGGCCTTCCAAAATTGAGTGAATTTACTTCCTCTGACTTATCACATGATTTACTAATGCTCTATATCTAAAGCTATATTCTGAAAGAACGTGAGTCATTAGGAATCTCTTGCAAGGAATTAAATTAGTAAATTTGGTAAATAAATCCATTACTACCAGTTTGGTAGTATACCCCACATTGGACGATGATTGTTGATGAAATTTAGTGAAAAAAATATCCCAAGGTTTTGGGGGAGGGCATGTTTATTGATTGCAACAATCCAACTGTTCTAGCAGTGATTGGTTTTGCTCTCCCAACAAACTTGATAAGAGGACACATAATCTTATCTGACGATGCAGGACCACCTAAATTCTCTGAGGGCTCTTTGTTGGGTTCTGAACGTTCCTACATAACCTGCTGTCTTGGACACAGTTATACTACTACTTTTCCGCCTAGAGGACAAGGCACATTTAAATGTCCATTGTGCAACAGCTATCCTCCCACCACTGTGAAAGGTGAAACATGTCTTGTTTGGCTTCCTTGAGTTCATGCCTGGATGCATGAACTCAAGGAAGCCCAGCAAGATACCATTTAATCTTTCACGGTGGCATAGGTACCCTGCAGCTTTTGTGCTTAATTGGATCAAAGAGATCACTGTTCCCTTCCTGTTCCCAGCCTGCAGTTGATCTGCATTACAGTGGGACTCAAAGTTGCTTGGATGCAGTATTGTTGCTGGGAGGGGGGGTGCAGTGATTGACAGTTCTTTCTCTTGAATTGCAGCTTGCTCTTGGGTTGACCAGGAGAATTGCTGACCCTTTCTCAGTAGCTGCTACAGCGGTTTTACAAGTCCAGCAAAATTAGAGATTTTCTGTAGAAGCAAAACCTAGTAAGCACTGCACCTCTTTTGTATTGTGTGTGTATGTATATGCCCTATGTATATGTGCATGTATATGCTCTATGATAGAACAGTTTGCGCATTTGCTGGATCCATCTGTATATTTTCTTTAGATATTCTGTATTGCAGGTAGTCCATTGTAGGTAGTCCATTGAGTCAAGTCAAATACACAGTTTTGTAATTTCACAAATTTAGTTTCCCGTAATTTTTGCAGTACATTTCTGACGAGTTATATGCAAGGAAGGATTTTTGGAACAAACTAAGATGTCAACTAAATAGATGACATATTTATCTAAAATGTCTGCAAAATTGTCATTCATGAATCTAGATTCTAAAAAATCATTACACAATTAACCAGGCCAAAAGGCATTATTGTATGTTCAGATTTTCCTTACCTTGTATCAAAGGCTATTATAAATACTCATGTCCTTCTTTCATTCTGATTAGCTTGTAAGCATTTCTCAATTCTAGAGAGGGCTGTAAAGCACTGTGAAGTGGTATATAAGTCTGAATGCTATTGCTATTGCTAATTAAGGAATTATCATGGAATAAACCATACCCCTCAACACTGGCAGGGCAAACTACTGTACATAAACAGTGAGCAAACCACATATTCACCAGCATTGTTGATGTTACAAACAAGCTCAGAGATACCAAAGGTCCACAGCTCAAGTCTGCCATAATTTAGGAGGGAAGAATGACTGACTTACTGACTGACTGAATGAAAAAAAGCCAGTTGGTTTAATGGCCTCAGACTAATTTGACAACTCATTTGTGGCTTAAATGACACTGTAATTTGTAATAGTAAATATAGCATAATGTTCATAATGTGTGAATTCAGTCAACATTTTTTATAAAATAAGTCATTGTGAAGTAACCCATGACTCAGTATCTTATGTTTCCAATAATTGGTCATTATGTAGAATCCTTCAGTATGAAAAACATGCTAGCTTCAAGGCAAGAACTGATAGAAGACATGTATGAAACTGTCAGAAAAATGTTCATTAAGCATAAGTATAAGATTCCACATTTCCCTCCATGCATTATTTTTATAGTAGATGGTTGTAAGCATAAGACTGCAGTGTGAATTATTTGCTACTGATTACAGAAGTCTGGTAGTATTCTGTTTTGGTCAATACATTTTGCAGTTGTTTCTTGAGCATAAATCATCTTAACTAATAATTTATATGATTTACTGGCAGAGGCTTTTGTGATGATTCTTTAATGTAGCAGCCTTTCATTACAGTTTCATTGAATCTTTGGAACTTATGGATTTAGATCATCAATCTCTTGACAACAAAGTCAATTTTACATACTTACATTTAAAGTGAACTGTCAGTATCTGTAAATAAATTTATGTAGGAAGCAATTTTGTTTTAAAGTGATCATTTTCAAAAACTTGATAGTTATGAAGCCAGTTTCATCCTTTGAATATTTGCAGAACTGGTATATGAGAGATTCAAAAAATTAATCCAACAAGTGGAAAGATTGAAAAAAGAAAGATTGGATATCAGAGTTTAAGATGTTTTAAATTAAGTTCATCTATTCCCTACACACTTCATTAGCTTTTACTGTTGTCTGTATTTGGCATAAATTTGCTACATTTCAATTTTCAAATAGATTGGTCTTCTCCGTTTTAACCCCAAAAGGTTTTAAAAATAATGTCTGGAGGTTTAAAAAAAGCTATTTTTTTCTATTCCTGTTTATGTGCATACGCTAATGCTGTTTTGTCTTGGATGTGGTCTATCATATATTATAAATTTTATTTATATTAATAAACATGTTTAACATTTTTAATTTTTAGTACATTTTCATTAAAAGTTTTAAGGAGTACATAAAATCTATCACAAGCTAATACGAAATAGAGAGAAGAAATAGAGAAGGAAAAAAAGAAAAAACAAAAGTGCAGTGAGAAAAAATAAACAGAAATAGAAGAAGCTTCTGATTTCCTCTGCAGAAAATATAAGTATGATTACAAAATTATCTCTTACTGCATAATTACAAAAATTACTCACCTTTTTATTATTTGCTTTTTTCTAATCAAAACCACAATTTTTTTTATTGAAAAAAATTTATAAGGGGTTTCCAATCAGTCATAAATGTAGATACTACCTTTTTTGAATCAGAGAAGGTTAATGTAGCCACCTATCCAAGTTATATCATCTTCACCAACAATTTGCCATTGTGGATAGTGTCAAATCTTTCCATTTTTGCAAATATAATAATATTGTTGCAGTTGTCATTATTTATTTATTTATTTATTTACTCATTCAATTTCTGTGGTTGCCCATCTCAGTCAATGACATATTTAAGAACTAAGTTTCCTGTCCATTAGTCTTAAATAAAAAAAATCTCTGTTTTCAGTTGTACTTTAATCAATTATGTTTAACAGTTGTAGAAAAATCATGGAACAATTTTATTCCCTCTTTATTTGTTAAAAGATGGTTGATATTTTACAGTGGCAGTTGTTGACATGGACTAAAGTGATTCTCACAGCAGAACATTTAGCCAATATGCAGTTAAAATTAACTGAAATTCAGTTAATATTCAACTCATTCAATTTCAGTAACAATTGAAAATTATTACTTGTCTATATGGTATGGTATAACTTTAAAGATAATGTTCCATTTCATCACTTTTTTAATGTGATGCATGGCTGATCAATTTTCCCATAGGAAGCATGAGCCTGGGCATCCTTGTCCAGGGATGGGAGTAGTGGATAATTTGTAGTATTCTGCTTTTCCTTTATGTGCTCTTTCCCATTTTCATTCCTCATTTACTTTTCCCATTGTCACAGGAAATTCCATGTATGGGAAGTTTGCTTGGTAGAAAATAAGATGCGGAGGATGTTGCAATGCAAAAACAGTTGAGTAGAATGCATTCTGAACTCTTACATTATTTGTTCTCAGGATTCATAGATACCTTGTAAAGTTAAGTAGTTCAAGAAAGTTCAGGAGTGGTTGTGTATGCACCATTCGGGGTGCTGTTGTTAAATATACCTCCCTGTCTCCCATTTCTTTCATTTTGCCAGCTTTGAAATTGAGAAATAGTGACTAGAGTTACTAAATCTCTGGTTTGGCCTTTAATTTGAAATTCATCAAATCTACAAAAAAAATGGATACATTTCTTGTTGAATTTTTTAAATTTTAATTTAATTTAACAAATAGAAACAATTTACAGTGAGTTAAATAAGACAGTGGTAAACCACATCAAATTTGATATTTCTAGATAATTTCTAATCCATAGTTTATTTTTCTTATGGTATTTTTCTTGTCTTTCTATAGGGATTAAAGACACACAGGAGCCTTCATGGATATAGTTGATACATTTAATCATTTAATTCCTACTGAACACTTAGATGATGCCCTATTTCTAGGATCCAACCTGGAGAATGAAGTCTGTGAGGATTTTAGTACAAGTCAAAATGTCTTAGAGGATTCGCTGAAGAACATGCTCAGTGATAAGGACCCTATGCTAGGATCTGCAAGTGCTCAGTTCTGTTTGCCTGTTTTGGATAGCACTGATCCCAATTTCCAGATGCCTTGTTCTACAGGTAACTCTTAATATTTTCAAGTCTACACTTTTAAATAGAGCAGTATTGTAGTATTCTCCCCTTTTTTGGTTTCAAAATACATTTTTCTTTCTGCTCTGCTTTATAGTATAGAGCAAAACGTTAAATTGCTAGTTGTCCCTAAATTCACTTGAAAATTCTATTTAAGAAGCTTTAAAAGGAATAATGGAGATGCATGTTGCTTCAGACTATTTTTTCTATGAAGACACTGGTGTGCCTAGTACTCTACCCTTCACTTTAAAAGATATTCTAATAGCAATAGCACTTAGACATATACCGCTTTACAGCCCTCTCTAAATGGTTTATATTGCCGCCAGCAATCTGAGTCCTCATTTTACTGACCTCAGAAGGATGGAAGGCTGAGTCAACCTTGAGCCGATGAGACTTGAACTGCCAAACTACTGGTAGTTAGCAGTCAGCAGAATTAGCCTGCAATACTGCATTCTAACCACTGCACCATCACGACTCAGAATAATATATTTTAATATAACTAAGGAATCTGTGGAATCTTCTTTAAAAAGCCAAGGAAAGTCTATATAATATAAGCAAAGTTCCACTTCTACAATGGAAGTTTTCCTCGACCCTTCACAAATCTGTGTCTAGATAGAACTTCACTCTGCAGAGACATCTGTGGAGTGGGGGCATCGAGAACAGTGCGGAATAAGAGTTTGATCAGTTGTAAAGACCATTCTGCAGACCTAATGGGTTGTAGTGCTGCAGAATAGGATGTAATTTTGGACATACTTTTTTTAAGGGAATTTAATTGTTGTGTATTGTAACCTTAGCACAGAAAGTTTTTTAAAGATGACCTTTAGAATTTTGCTATAAAGTGATCCTGTTAATCGGAGTGTTTTTTGCTCAATAGCTATCAGTATAAAATGGGTATATTGACCTTCTGTAAGAAATGAATAGGACATTGTTTGATATGTGGTCATGTTTGAGTTTTAATATTGATTCTTAGATGTTATAAACAATTTAAATTGGCATGTGTCACAACTCTTAAACATTCTGTATCACTTCCCCTCTATCTTTCTAGCTATTGTGTGTGCTTCATCCCATGTCATTGCTTTGGCTTGTCAAATCTTAGTTCCTTTTTGTTTCTTGAAAAAATAGTAAAAATAATAATTCCATTACCATACATATAATTTGAAATGTAGAAGAGGTTGGTTGTGAAACAGTATGAACATCCATCTGTATCTTAAGCCAATGAAATAAATGATTTTGAAGATGTGATAGACTTGTTTTGAAGAGAAGTTTAAGCCAGTCCTTATCTATGGTAATACAGTTAATTACTTCAATTTTGCTAATAGTTAAGAATGCCACTCGAATAACATATCTAGGAAGGAACTTCATTGAACATTATTGTATTTATCTCTGAATAAAATTTTGTAGGGTTGGGGTACTTGAATCTAGAAAAAAATTGTTATCCTGAATCTAGGATATATTTTAATTATCCCTTTCTTGAAAACAGAAAGATCTAGATTTTGAATTCTCTGATGAATTCAACATTGAATAGCTAGCATTGATAATTATTTTACTCTCCGTTATCTACAGTGACCATTGAGATGTAATGGTACACTCAGTATTAAGTTAATGTAGCAGTACATAAAGTTGTGGTAAAATCCTCTTAAAAATAAATTGTGCTGAAACGATAGATAAATACTGTTGGAAAATAACAGCTACATTGTTTTTTTTTTTTAATTTTATTAACAATGGCAATTTTGGTAAAAAAAAATTGTAATAAAGACTTCGATGTTGAATTGGTTGATCATCAAGAATAGACTGGTAGTGACTTAAATTTTTGAGTACTTGAGATGAGCATAGGCATCAGCCTCATTGTTTTAAGTGGGGTCTTGTCTCTACCCCTCAGTGTGACTGTGGTGCTCCTCAACAAAATATCCATCACATTGTGTCCGAATGTCCATCAAGAGTTTACACTGCCCAATGTCTGATTTTTTTTCAACATAGACAATCCTGTCCTTGAGTGGCTGGGTGGACTAGATATTAACATTTGAACCATTGTAAATCCATGTATTTGTCATACAATCAATCAGTCAATAAATAAGGCGCCTTCAGCTAAAGTTCTAAGTTTTCTGTTGAATTTTGAAACTCTTGAGGAGGGGGAAGTGAGTGTAGATGCTCAAAGTATGCACAATATATGTTACATATAATTTATCTATGAACTATTATATTGAAACAAAAATGTCTAGTTATTTGGAATTGTATCAGCATAGATGGCTCCATTTTGTTAAAACAAGTATTTCTTAACTGTATTTTAGATTTTGTTATTCAAACTGAATGAACAAGATAGAGTATTATAAGAGATTAGGAAGTTTCTCGTGAGTCAGTGATTCTTCCAACTAGCTATGTGTTCCTAAAATCTGAATTCTCAAATGGGAGTGGCCATTTCCTCATGACACCTCATTTTGAAATTGAAGAGAAATATAAAAAAAATGCATCTTACATTAAATAAATAAATACCAGCTTTACTCAAGGTTCCAAACTCAGTAAGTTTCTGAACACTGTTAAGTCTTATGAGCATTGCGGTTATCATTGAAAACCTAGCATTATCTACAGAATTGTAAGGCTTTTCCTTAAATTACTATTTTATAACAAATAAAGAAATAATAAAAAGGAAATATAATTGTACAGAAGACAGTGTCCCAGGACTTTATATATTTGCCTCATTAATGGCTCGAGGAAGCACAATAAGGCATGCTATATCAGGATGTAAAAGAATTTTGACTCTTTTCTGCATTTGTTTTGAGGGAGAAATATTTTTTCCCATCTGTTAAGTGGTTCCCCATTCCTTTCTTAACCTTTCTTTTCAGCTCCTGGTAGTATAACTACACCCAGTGAAATGTTTTCCTTAAACAGCTATACCCTTTATTGCATTTCAAAGTTATTTTTGAAACTAAGGAGACTTTCCAAAAGAAATTATAATAGGTGTGGAATTTATTTTTTAGATAAAGATGTTGAGAGGTCTTATTAAATGTGAAGGATATGCCTACTGCATGGAAAAAGCTGTCTTATGTTAGGTCAGACCATTGGTTTATTTAACACATATTAGCACTGACTGCCCAAGTCTGTCCAAGATTTCAAGCAGAAATTAGTCCAAGCATATATTTTAGTTCCTGAGCTACTCTCTGTCCTTCCTAGAATTCAGATACCATTTGAAAAATCAGTATCAAGAGGATTGGAAGTGAATCAGTCTGAGGGAATAAATCAATGCAAATTAGATAAAGACCAAAAAGTTTTTTGGCCCTTTCTATCTAGTCCTTTCTGGTTTACCTTAATTGTTTGCATTTAATTTGATAGGGGCTTGGGGTTTTCTTTTTTTTACTTTTCCAAGTTTTCTTTATTTGAATAACACTTCTTTAAGTTATTTTAAATGTGGTTTGAGTTTTTATATTGCTATGATTTAAAATAAGAATTTATTGAATGAATTTTAACTGAATATTATAATTTCTTTTAACTGAACATTATAGCTTCCACTTCATAATACTTCTGTCTTTTCATTTAAAGTATCTTTGTGTTTAATTTTCTGGACTATGGTAATAAATAAGCTATTACCAACAGTTCTATTTTGCTGTTTGTTCGCTACTAAGAATAATACTAATAAGCTAATTTAGAATCTGTGTAAAGTTGAGTCATGTCTATGTTGCCTTTTCTGCAGCTTGTTTTCAGATAGGTAAAAATCATATATTTTTATAGATTTTTCATCATTTAATGCTTGCCCTTCATTTGACTGTTTCTAAATTATCATGTATTTGTTTTGTTGTATTACATATTCATGCATATAATATGAACTATAAATACACATCAAATAGAATGTTTACACTCTTTCATTCTAAAATCCTTCCAGAGTGGCAAGGTCAATAAAAGCAAGGTGTTTATTTATTGATTTAATTTATGGCCTACCTTTTCATTTAGGAACTTAAGGCAACATTCATAACATTTTTTATTTTACAACAACAACAAATCTGTGGGACAGATTGAGTTCAAAGAGAATGTCTGGCCTAAAATCACCAGTGAATTTTTCTGGGAGAGAGTGGATAGAATCTAGATATTCCTGGTTCCAATCCAGCACTTGAACCACTATGCAACACTGATTCACAAGCAGGGGTGTCAAACTCAAGTCCCAGGGGCTGGATCCGCCCCACAGGGTGCTTAGATCTGGCCCACCGAGCCACCTTGGAAACATTGAAGGATGGCCTGCGGTGCCTCTGCCAGCAAAAACTGAGCTTGGGAGGGCTGCAGGTGGTCCTCCAGAGCTCTGTTTTTGTTGACAGAGGGTTGCAGGAGGCCGTTGCTGATGAAAACAGAGCTCAGGAGCCCGTTTTCACTGGCAGGGCACTTGGATCACCACAGGCACCCCTGACATGAGTGACATTGAGCTGGCCATGTCCACCCTGGCCACATCCACCCCCAGCTTCCCAAGTACAACCCTGATGTGGCCCTCAATGAAATTGAGTTTGACACCCTTGGTTTACAGACTTAAATAATAAAATTCAGAGGCAAGGAAGGCAATGGCAGGCAATTTCTTAAGTTATATTTGTAATTAGCAGACTAGAATGGAAGAAATCCAGGAATAGAGAAAGCAAATCTAGGTTTTCCTTAGCAAGGTCAATAGATCCAATTCTTTTATCTCTACTACAACTTTCAGTTTTATTTCAGATTTATCATTTACATATGCAGAAATTTATAGTCTTTTTTTTAATACAGTTGATGCCTATTTAATTTCTATTTTGCTTTCCTGCCGTAATAATTTTGTTGCTTCTTCATTGTGGCATAATAAATATATATGATATTTTAATATAACTAATTGAAGCTGAATTGGCTTAAATGAAGTCTGCTTTTTGGAAGATTGATTGCGTTGTTTCCATTTTAAATAATTTCTATTTTAAGAAGAATTAAAATGTATACAATAATAGATGACCGCTAGTGTTATTGGTGATGCATTCTGAATAGAAAGGCCTATGGTGAGAAATCAGGAGTGTCACATTCAGTTTATTATAACTATATAAGATATATATTATATTTACTCAAAATTTTAGTTATGTACATATATTTATACGATACTGAAAAGGTTAAACATTGGGCTTTGGAAGTTACCCATACTTGTCCAGAAGTATTTATCCCAGGGAATTAACTCGTTACAATATTTATTTTAATTCCTTTTTCGGTGTGTGTTTTTATGTGTGTCTGTATGTGTGCATACCTTCAATTTAGTTTTTTATTTCTGGTGACTGAATGGACTAGTATAGTATCTGCAATTTTTTTGGCAATATTTTTCAAAAGTGACTTGTCAGTTTTTACTTAAGTTGGCCATATGTGACTAACTTTATCCTATTTGAGATTTCAGATTTATGTAGCTGCAGATCTTAGTGTGGGATTCAAAACTTCTACCAGGAGTAAATCCCACGAATTCCAGTGGGGGGGGGGGAGTCATGTAAAACTTTGTAAATGAAAACATGACATAATGTAACATCTGTATCTTTCTGTCGTACAATAAAGGGAAGTTGGACTATGTGTCACATCCTTTGAACATTTGATTCCTGCTTAGCAAGCAGTGACAGCTATTGTCATGAGGGCACAAATATATCCTGTGCACCAACTATGGATCAGTATGGTCTTACAGTCATTCATAGCCTAGTTACCTCCTACTTCAACTATTGCAGTGAAGCCAAGATAGTTACCTTTGAAGACCATCTTGAAGCTACAGTTACTCTAGAACATGGCTTCGCAAGCAGTTAAGGAGGTCCCTCATTTTACTGTTTAACATCTCTGGTCCATAAACTACTGGTTATCAGAAATGTTTCAAGTACAATCTAACATAAAGCCTTACATTGGTTTATCTTCAGGACTTTCTTACTCCTATCTTTTCTGTCCAACTGAAAAGTTCAGATATAGTTAGTGCACTCTTATGTCCTAGCTGTAAGGTATCGTTACCTTATGGGACCTAGGAGGTCTCCTTTGTGGTTATGTCTGCCTTATGGAACTGTGTTCTTTCTGAGATTTGGATGGTTCCGACACTATTGGGCATTTATAAAGTTCCAGCATGTTCTGAAGTGTAACAGTTAATTCTTTGGTAGTCTATCCTGGCGTTTAATCCATTTCGTTGGCTATCTTCTCTGATGTGTAGTGATGTAGTGTTATATATTTATTATTTCTATTTCTTTTATTATTGTTTTCACTTAGAGTTACTTTGGTAATGGAGACAACATATAAATCAATTCTCATTTGAACACGTTCCTTAGCAGGGCCTTAGCAATTATTTGATTTTAAAAAATCAAAACAATTTGTAAAACAAATTTTAATTTACTCTAATTATATTTTATTATTTTGTTGTCAGCTTTTTAATCATACTATATCTTATTGATAATTCTTATTGCTTTTTGTACATTTCTCTAATTTCCCTTGAAATCCATATCGTATTATGTTAGGTAGATTTGTAATTATTAGGAAACTAATGGTAGGTGCTCTCTGGTGTCTTTTCATCAGACTAGGTGGAAGTTTGGAATGGAGTGCATTAGGGTTAACTTTAGGGTCCTGTTGTATTTTAATTTTTCATTATTGCCTTTCATAAAAAGATGGAATCCTTATATTGCCAGATGAAACAAACCATGGGTGTGATAATTATGGTAATTGAATTTTAATAGGGTTACTATGAAGGGCTACATTTTGGCCTATCATTAACTAAGATTTATAAGTAGCAATAACCCATGGATGTTGCAACTAATAACAAGAAGAGCAAGCTACTTTTATTAGAAATCTTAAAGCAGAGCCTGGACAACTGTCTACCATGAGTAGGGCTATTCAAGTTCTTTGAAAGAAATATATGCCCAGCCTTTTTGTCAGGAACAACTTACAAAGCAGTCATGTCAGCATCCTTTAATAATTCAAAAACTGAGCATCTCCACTCCTGTGTACTTTGAGTCACCCTTTTTTAAAGTCATTGGAAGAAAATATTCATTTTTTTGTTAATATTTATTTTATATATTTAATAATGTAAATTTTAAATTCTTCTTGGTTAGTATTAAAATAATTTCTGTATCAGTGACAGAGACAGTAAATCTCTAAATTGAATCAACACCCATTATCAGAAAGTTGGAATGAAAAGAAACTGAGTTTTGTAATGGAAAATCAATACAGTTCCTATTTTCCGAACATAGACATTTCTAGTAGGTTTTCATTTATTGAATGTGTTCTGCAACATCTCATAAAATAAGTACATTAATATATAGATACATACCTGCATACACTATTTTAATGTACAGTAACAAATTCCAAGAAGTATGTTTGCATGGAAATAAATCTCATTGTGTTTAATGAGATATACATAAAATTGCAACCTTATACTGTAGCCCTTAGATTTTGGCTAGATGTTTATCAGGTGAAACACTTATTAATAGTTGCCAGACTATCATGTTCTACATTTAGCATCTACAAAGAAACTATTAAAATTATATAGATAAAGGAAATTGTCACTTTTGGATCAGCTCTTTCCATTTTTAAATTCTCTTTCTCTTAGGTGGGAAGGGACAGTGAGGGGACAGCTGATCCTTTAAGGACTGAGAACTTCCTGTGGCAAATCAATAAAATGTGAGTCCACTAAAAATGGCTATGACTCTTTCTCAAGGACCATGTATGAGAAATAATACTGCTCTGGATGACCACTTGTTTTATCTGCCTTGTGGGAAACTTGTACATCTCATTTCCTACACATGCATTTAATCTTATTTATCTCTTTCTTCTCCCCTCCCCATCCTACCCCTTCCCCATTGCCATTGCTTTCTTTATGTTTCACATCTTTCATGACATTGTAGACTTAATAAAAAGTCTTTTTAAGATTTAGGATTTTTTTCTTCATTTTTTTTTTTTAGCTGTTGGACTTGATGATATTATGGATGACAGAGTTAAGGAAACTTCTCACAGTACCATTGATGAAGGTGATCTGTCATCCAACAGGAAATTGAGGGACCAAATGGATGGAACTTCAACCAAATCACCAAGAAAGTCTCCACGTTTAATGAACCAAGGTAGTTTTTTTAAAAAATAAAAATAAACATTAATAGCTATGCATTTTGTAGAGTTCCTGTTTCCGTGATCAAACATAATTTAGTGTTTTCTTGAAATAAATGTGTTTATAATTTAATGAACAGAACAATCTATAATCCACTTACCCGAATAGATGTTGAGGATAAGTTTACTAACTTTTGTGTTTATTATGTTAGATTACATAAAAATCCACCTGTTTTTAGTGTATATTGTGTTTTTATTGGTATAAATAACACCAATTTTTTTTTAATAGAGCCAGTACGAAGTCTGCGGCAGAGCACACTAGCTAAACGTTCAAATTCTTCATCTTCTGTTCCTGCAAAGAAAACTGTAAAGTCTGGACCTGCCCAGAAGGGAGGACTGAAACAACACGATAAAGGACAGGCTAAACAGGATAATAATAACAATAATGCACCAGAGCAGTTAAAAAAGATTGAGCCAAGTAATGACAGTTCCCAATTGGAAGAAACAAAAGAAATCCCACCATCATCTTCAAGCAATTCAGAATGGGTTCCGTCTTGTGCAGAAACTGAAAGCACTGAGGCAGATAATGAGCATGAAATTCCCACTGAGCCAAAACTTAATGTATGTCATGAAACAGGAAATTCTTCTAATTTGCCAGATTCTATTACCTTATGTAAAGAAATGGAAAATGGAGCACAGGCTATAACAGAAAATTATGGTGCTACCATTGGAACAGAGTCAGTGTCATCTGCTTTTGTGGAGGCAGATAAAGTTACATATAGCAATAGCTTGAAAGATGAAGGAGATGAAGTTATGAAATACACATCTGAAATATCTTCATCAGAAAAGACAAACCATAAGACTGAGGAAGAACAGAATAGGACTGAAATAGAAGATCAAAACAAGGAAACTGGGACAAGTGATACTCTGCTTATTTCCA
The DNA here is from genome assembly GCA_030761175.1 of Masticophis lateralis. Taxonomy (NCBI): domain Eukaryota; kingdom Metazoa; phylum Chordata; class Lepidosauria; order Squamata; family Colubridae; genus Masticophis; species Masticophis lateralis. The sequence goes on along the minus strand of JAUDYJ010000001.1, from coordinate 123,872,492 downwards.
AAACCTCTGAAAATTCAAGTGAAATTCAGGAAGATCTTTTAGTTCAGTCTAATTTTGTGGACAGAAAGGCTGAATGCAGCTTAGCTTTAAAGGCTAGTGATGATGTTGCTCATAATGCTAATTTGCAAAAAGAAGACAAAAAAGAATGTTCAGATAACCTGGTAAAGACTGATTTGAAAGATGTTCTTCCTTTAAATAGCATGGAATTTGAACAGACTGATTTAAAAGATGATGGTACGAATTCTGTCAAATTAGAAGCAAGTACTTTGGAAGATAATATTATTCAAGACATTCCAACCCAAACAGTATATCAAGATCCTGAAAGTGTAAAAATAGGAGAGCTTGAGATTTCAGGATTGCAGGAAGATGGGCATTCTGGTGTTCCATTAAAATGTCTAAAAAAGACGAAGTCCAAAAATACCAAAACTAAACAAAATAAAACTATAGTCACACAACGGAGATTGGCTACTGTAGGCCAGGACACACCCAGTAAAATTCATGTTCTTCCAAGTCCTCGTAGTCAGTTTTCAGTAAGTCTGAAACGTCACATGGAGGAGCAAGGAAACATTCAGCATTGTCAGAAAATAATTAAAGTTAAAAAACAACATTCAGATAAAGATATAAGATTTCAGAGCTGTGACTCTGGAATATCTCTAAAGAAGCAAATCCATGAAGTAGGGAAAAATATTTCCCGGGGTCAAATACCAGTTCAGGTACGAAAGATAACAACAGAAAAAATGAATGACAGATCTGTCAGCCATCATGCTGGTTCTAAAGAAGGTTTACATTTACCGTTGGGAACAGCTAATTCTAAACAAGGGCAGTTGCCACAACAGAGTCCAAAGCAGCCACAGAAATATCACCTTAAAACAAATAATTGTATTAAGGAAGAAGGAGGGAAAAAAGACTCCATGGCATTGGTTGTGGATTATTTAAAAGATGATGAAAAGGAGAAAATGAAAGTTAGAAAGCTAGAAAAGAACCTTCAGCCTCGACAGAGAAGAAGCAGTAAAAGTCTTTCAGTTGACGAACCACCATTGTTTATCCCAGATAATATTTCTACTGTAAAACGAGAGAGCACAGAACTCCTGTCTCCCAGTGAAAGCAAAAGTATCTGGATACCTAGTAAGCAGTGTGGGTTTTGCAGAAAGCCACATGGCAACAGGTGTGTGTTTTAAACACATTGTTGATTTTACAAAAAAAAAAAAAAAAAAAAAAATTGTAATAGGCTTCTCATATTTTAGAGAAGGGGTAGGTGTAGGTGAATTTCTTCTGATGGGGATGGATGGACTCCTTTATTTATTTATTTTATTGGAATACTTCACATTATTGATCCAGTTATGGATCATAGGACAGGAACAATATTTTTGGCTTGGGGGGGGGGGAACGAGAGAATTGGAGGCTAAGTGGTGAAGTGGGACAAACATGTTACAGTGGTAGATTACAAAAGGGTTGCTCTTGGGCTGTAGATGATTAAGAGAGTTCCAGAGAGATCTTTTACAGTCACACATGATCCACTCCAGTCCTAATTTCAGGTTTTTGGCTATCTTTTTCAAATTAAAACATAAAAGATAGAATCAGATTAATCAGTTTGTAACCTAAAATCTAGAAATGTTGAAGTAAGTCAGAATGTCCTTCAGCTACACTAAGGGAGTGAAGGAAGATAAAAGAAGAAGAAGAAGATAATGAAGAAGAAGCAAAAGAAGTAATAGATACAAAAAAATATTCTGGTTCTTTGCAAAAAAAAAAAAAGCTTGTTTAAATGATTTGAAAATCAGAACACTTTTGGGGACAAACAATTTAATAATGGCTTTTTTCACGACTTCTGTTTTTTTTCTGTTCTGCTAGTACCCAGAGATCACAAATATAAGCCAGGAATAAGCAAGGATTCAGATCTAACTATAAGTCACAAGTGAAATAAACCAGGATTTGCAAACCATCAACAGCCCATCCTTGGGTTTAAATTCTTGATTAGTAACAAAATAAATAAATAAATAAAATAAACCTTAGATTTTTTTAAAGGAGGAATTCAGTCTTCATTCTAAGCCAAAACCAAACAAATATTGCTTTAACTTAGCATTATCTGTAAACCTTGTTTATGTACATTTTCCTTCAAGTAAAATCTAGTTTACTAGATTTTGCATACTTCCCAGTATATATATTCCATATTTCAGCCTACCAAATAATAAATATTTTGATGGAGTTTTTCCTGCTAGTTATATTAAAAATAGCAAACACTACTGATAAATATTAAAACACCCATTGTTAGCTTTATTAGCAAAAATTGAACCTTGCAGCCATCCTGAATATTTTTTAAAGAATACTCAGTTTTGCTGTGACAGATGTTTTAAGAATCTTTGAAAACTTTTGATGCTTTAACTTGATTTCATTATCATGTATGTGTGCAATAAAATGTACCAGCTGTTCTACATAACAGCTTTGTCAATTTGGGCTGTTCTAGATATTGTGGACAATGATTCTATTACACTTCATGCTATATGGTTAATTAGAAACAGTAGGAGTTGTAGTTTGAAACACCTAGGAACTAGGAATGTATAGCATCTGAAATATTATTTTCCTTGCCCTATTGCCAAGAGGAATAAAAATATTCGATACAAATTTCACATAATGTATTATCAAACAATATAGTTTAAATATGGTTTTATTTGAAAATTATAGGCACGTATCTAGTATCGTGTTTCCCCGAAAATAAGACCCTGTCTTATATTTTTTTGAACCCTGAAGTAAGAACTTGGCCTTATTTTCTGGGAGGCCTTATTATTTTGGGGCACATGGAGGAAACCAGAGGAAATAGTGGGGACTGGCTGCACATGCATTTAAATGTTTTCAGGAAGGGCTTATTTTAGCGCATGTGCTCAAAAGCCCAATTGGGCTTATTATCAGGGGATGTCTTATTTTCGGGAAACAGGGTACTTTCCACTAATAGAACTGTTGAAGTGAGCAGAAATTTTTGAACTATTGTAAATTAATGCAGTTCATACCACTACTGGCACCTAACACCTATTGGATGCATCATACAGCTGGAAGGGGCTGTCTAGGCCATTAAGTCCAACTCCTCTTCATTGTATCAAATCAAATTAACATATGTGACAGGCTAGCTTCTGCTTGAAGATATCCTGTAAAGGAAACCCCAGCCCTTGTCTTTATAATTGATTCCACTATCAAATTGCTGTTACTGTTAGATTTTTTTTTTCCTGACATTCAATTGGAACCCGACTTTCTGTTAATTTAAAGCCATAATTTCTGGACTGAGAAAGAACAAGTTTTGGCCTTCTGTGGACAACCTCTCAAGCATTTGTTGAATTTTACTATATCATTTTTTCTCAATTTCAGAGATGCCCAGCTCCTTCAATATTTTTTCCCCATAGGTTTAATTTCTAGTCACCAGGTAATCTTTGTTGCCTTTCTTTGAATCCTCTGTAGAGTATAAATGCCCAAAATTAGAATATTGAAGATGAAGACTAAGCCAAGCAAGTTTGAGTGTAATTATTTTTTCGTAATTTGGAAATTGTGTTGATATAGGTGTTAGCTTTCTGTGCAGCCATATTATACTGTTGACTAATAATTGGTTTGCAATCAGTTGTTTCTATGATCTTTTTATTAAGCTAGATTTCCACTATCCCAATCCAGATTTTGTTTTATTTCAGAAGCCACCAACACTTATTAAAACAATAAAGGCTAATTAGAATGAGTTCAATTAATATTAAAAGACAATTGCAATAATGATTTCTGCAGCAGGGATGGAGAGATCAATATTTTGTTATCTTGTAGAAATGGTAAATTAACAATAATATAAAGTTACAATTATTACTTATGTAATAAAAAAGATTCTGCTATTTGCATTGATAGACTCCAAATAGTACACTTCTCTTGGTGGAATCCATTTTCCTGGTTTCTTTCTCCCATACACCTAGGTTCCCTACATTTCTCAGAAATTTTGAAAAGGCTATAGTTAAAAGAAGAACATTATTCAATCTTTATGTATTGATTAGCCCTTGAGCCATATCAAAATGCAGCGCTCCAGAAACAATTATTACAAAAGTTTGGTAGAAATTTTTTAAAATGAAATTGAAATAGGAAAAAAACACAATTTAAAATAAAATTAGAGTAAAATATGTTCTAGAATGAAATCAGAGTAAAATACAATAATTTAAAATACAAATTACATATGATTAAAATTATATTACAATGTCACCCCTGCATCTACCCAATCAGTCTTAAAACTACTATTAGAATTACATTATTAAGTGATCTTTCCTGCAATCTACTACATTCTGCTGCACCAGCTTTGTCCTTTTTTCCATCAATTTTACAGCAAATTTGGCATTCCATTTCATCAGCTGCAAGTTTGAACCTACCAAACAACGTTGCAAGAAGTGCTCTTTAGACTTAGGGGTGCTGGCGTAAAAGATCCTGCCCAGCTGATGTTCCCTCAGATCTGAGTACAAGGGGCAGTCAAAAATTACATGGGACATTGTTTCAACTTCCCCCTTCCCACATAAATATTACTCTGCAGGCCTCATACTGAGTTCTACCCACAGTTCTCACTCTAGACGCACACATTTTAAAGTAGATATAAATGGATCTAGATTCTGATCTATTCAATAGGATAGTGGAAGTTGATCTTTCCATTCTATGATGGTTGCAGTGTCCAGGGTCACTTTTTTGATCTTCTGACAAACAAAGTCAATGGGGAAACCAGATTTCCTTAATAACCATGTTACCAATTTAACAACTGCAGTGGTTCACTTAACAATTGTGGCAAGAAAGGTTGTAAAATGGGACAAAACATATCTAATTGTCTTGCATAGCAACAGAAATTTGGGGCTGAATTGTCATAAATTGAGGACTACCTTTATTTACATTCGCTTCCATTATGACTATTTTTATTATTAATTTATTTGATTTCTATTAACTTCTGTAACTATAAGTGACAATAATTGCTATATCTGCATCATTCTTTAAATCATTTTAATGTATTGCAGTAAGCTATTTAAAATTCTCAGAAATAAAATGCTAATATGATTTAAAGACCTCATTAAGCTGGGATCTAATAAGTGCAAATTACTTTGTAGGAAAATTAAACTACATTAAGGAGTTTTTCCTTTTTACTTAAGTGTTGGAAAATGCTCCTTGGTAAGAAACATTAGACTTTATTATATCGCAATGTGTGTTAATTTTCTTCATTAAACTAATGACTATTTAACAAAGAAGCTATAATGGTGTTTTGAAAAAAAACTTTCAGATGAGAACCATGGATTTTTTTGCATTGTATAAAATGTTGAAAACTTCATACTAAGATTTTTTTTAAAGTATAGTGTCTTTTGCTTGTTACTTTGTTTTGTTTTTAAACTTGGAGATCAGACACTTTAATCTATAGGCCATTATCTAGTAAATATGAGTATTAATGAAGCTGAATTCTCCTTTTAATCCTTTATGCAGTATGTATGAGTCAGATATGGATTAGGTCAATCAGTAATTTACCTTTGCTATGGAATCAGAAGCAAGATCTTGCTACTCTTTAATTAAACCTTTTAATAATAGTAAGATATGTCTGAGACATTCTTTAAAATCGTATTTCTGCTTTGGATTCAGATTTCTCTTATCTGACCCTTGTCTTTTCTGAGGTGCTTCCTCAAGATTATTCTTGCAACCTATTACATGCAGCTCTAACTCAAACATGTTTAAAAAGTTGTCATTGGTGGAATAGCTTATTTAAAGACACTTCATGCTTGTCATATTGGATATATATATATATTTCTTACTACATGTGAAGTACAACATGTTTTGTACATGCCTGTACAAAAAAGTAAAATGGAATGAACTAATTGACAGACACATAGTATATCTTGTGCTACGACTTTCCTAAACAACTGGTTTGATTCCTTTTATAAAGCAACCTTTAAACTGTATTTACAATAAAGTGCATTTGGACTGGTGTATTCTTCTTTGTTTTCTAATTTTGTTTGTTTTGATGCTACCTTCCAGAAGGAGATTCTGACTTACCCAGCAAAAAGCTTTGCTTTACCCATATTAAAGTTGTATTTTGATTTTTTTTTTGAAAAAGATAGTTTATATCACATTGAAATGTTTTAGTAGATTCCTCTGAGTAGTGGAATCCATTTGTAACAGTGAGATTCTGTGGAAATGAGTTGTCCATATCTTAACACAATTATTTAAGTATGCTTGCAGCATATGTTCCTGCTTATAGTCACTTGTTGCATACAGAACTATAAGGTAGAATTTAAGAATACAAATATATGTAATTAGAGCTTTTAAGGATTGTATAGGTTGTATTTCATGATAGTTGAATCTGCTAAATATCACCAATTATTATCTTAAAATATTTATTTTTTTTCTGTTCCAGCTGTGTATCCACTCCAACCTTACAACATGGTTAATGCAATTGGACATCAAACTAAGAAGCAATCTACATCCAGAGTTTTAGTGTTAGTGGGCCAACATGTTGAATGCTACTACAAAACTTGTCAGAGAAGAATGCTTTGTTACCAGCTCTTCCTGAATGACAGTTTTTTAGAAAGTCTTCCTATCCATCACAATTATCCCACACTATTAGCTGCTTCTTTCTATTATTAGTTCTGCTTCTATTTCAATGTCAGTACTAAAAAGTAATAACCTAGTGGCCAAAAGTTTAGTAGTTTCTTTTAAAAATGAAATCTAAATTTATTGGGGAAATGGCTACTTAATAGCTTATTAAGAATTTTTCTTCCCTATTATTATTCAAAAAAGATTTTAATAAAAAGTGTAAGGTTGTATAGTAATATAATTTGCAAAAAAATCAAATTATTAAAATTTCCATTGTATCCATCCACATTTTATTGTTCAGAAATGTACTCTTTCTTCCTGCCAATTTCTGTGATACACTTGGAGGATTAGTGAAACCAGGATAGAATAAGAAAGAATCTTGCCTGTATTTGGAACCCTATAATATTTTGGTAAAATACTAATAAGAACTAAATTAGCATAAATTGTTTAAATAGTGGAATGTATAGTCATTATATTCTATTGAATATAGCCAATTAAATCTAATTATAGTGCAAGTTAATACAGGGTCCAATTTTTCATTACCAGTTGGAATCTTTTTGCAGTAAATTAAGCATCAACTGTTATGCTTACTGAGTCATTACTCAGTCCTTATCAGTTATATCCAGATTTCATTATGCTTAAGTGAAATCTGTCATTTCCAAGACTTAAGCTAATGATAAAGTTAATATATCTATCCAAAGGACACATTAATGTATTGGTTAATAATTTTCTACATTTTATTTTTCAGATAAAGAATTAGTGTTATTTCAGAGAAAGGTTAACAAGCAAAAAAAGTTTTATTAGCAGAATTAGTTTCTTCCTATTAATAGGGAACAAAAGAAAGAAAACTCCTTTTATATAAAGATTGCAGTACATTAATCTGTTCTGAAATGATTTTATTAAATAGAATAACAAAAACATTGTAATATGTCCACATAATTTATTGAACTTTCAATGTGAAAATTTAGATTACTGTGAACTGGACAACATAAAAACAAGTTCATTTCCATTAAAACCAGATGTGATTCAGAGATTAATGAAATTAACTTTTTAACATCTGAAATAGAAGAAAATTCATGATTTTCTTCAAGAGTCATAATACATAGTTTACTTTGTTTTAAAAAAAGTTTGCTAAATAAGAAGAAAACTTGTCTTTTTTCAAACGATTTTTTCCTGTTTAATCTGATAAATATAGAATTTATCCAAAGATATATTTAAGGGCTACATATATTTTCATAATATATGAATTGTCCGTCCTTTGCACTCCACCCCTTTATTTTTCAAAAGTAGTTTGTGCAGTACTTTTTTTAATAACTCAGTATTATCTTTAAAGTCACCATTGTTGTTGTGTTTTTTGGGGGTTTTTTTGTATTGGTCTTCCAGTTTCCCAGCCACTAGAATATTATTAAATGTGTGGAATAAGTACTAATCCCTGTCTTTCTACATTCTTAGTCATCTACTTTTTTCCTTTTTTTATTCAAAAACAAAACTTGTCAGTTTTATCAAGAATGTGAACTTACTTCTAATGACAATTTTCTGGTGACAGCCAAGTTCAAGTTTCCTTGAAAGGAATGTCTTTTTAACTTTATTTATTTATTTAATAAATTTCTGTGTCACCCATTGCCCCTACAAGATAGCTCTGGACTTGCTGTTATTTCGTATGTTTACAACTTTCTTAAAAAATTCTTCTTTCTATTTTTTATGAACACACTAAACCATAAAGAAACAATATTTTTACACCCATTCATAAAATATATTTGTGGCCTATTTCACTGTGTCATGTTTCAGAGTGAATCATATTAATAAACTTCATGAAAGTCTCATGTATACTTAATACTGTCATTTGCTTTATTTGCAATCATTTCTGAAATACAAATTATATTCCCTAGCGTGCTCTGTCTTTCTAATGAAATGTGACCACTTCCATGATGTACATTCATGGAAAAATAGGAGGTTGTTGCTATCTTACTTTCTAGTTATAGAATTAAAATAAATTCAAGATATTTATCTAAAAAGTTTCTACATTTGGATAAGCAGTTGGGATGTGGATACATACGTGCACACACTTGTAGACATACATGCAGAGTCAGTCAGAAAAAAAATACATTTTTAATTAGGTAAAATAATTGCTTTTTATCGCCTTATAAAATATATGGACTGCATATATTCACAGATCATTTAAATTCATCAGCTTGTTAAAAAAGTTATTCAAGCTGAAATACCTTCAAGATAATTTGGGATAATGGAGATTTTGGGCTTGAAGATGTAGGCAGAATTGTTCTCTTGAGGCAACTGAAGTTTGACCAAGTTGCCTATTTTGAAAATAGTCAATATTTTTCTGAAATCAGTTCAAATATTTCAGGTAACTTATTTTACTTGAAAATAAGTTACTTTAGAAAGGCAAACCTGAAAATAAAAAGAGGTAGTATTTACTTTCTTTCCCGCCCGGTGGCTCCATTTGGGAGGAAGGGGATTGAGTTGCCTTCTAATGCATTTAAGTATGCTAAAGTATGAATAATTTATTCATACTTTAGCATACTTAAGGGTTTTATTCCTGTCAAATTTCATTGGGGAAGAAAGAATACTAGGGGTTTACACCATTTAGAAAATTATCAATTTAAGGACAACTCTTGCCTTCAATGAGTTCTTCAATGAAGTTTGCAAGTGTCTGGGATTTTATTATATTATTTGATAAGTATAATAGTGGCAGCTGTAATTCTGCTTACGATGTACTTGAATAGGGAAGAATGATTAATCTGTTTATTAAAGCAATTAGGCAGATCCTAGTTTGCAAGTGTTTTGCTGATATATGGGATCTAACTGTATGTATTCATTGGTTGAATTCTTTTTGAAGTTGTAAGTAGTCATCTTTATTAGGCTGCTGGAACAAAGTTCAAAAGACTGTACTGACTAGCATAACAAAATCTTCTTGCTATAACCTTGGCATTTTACACCATGTTGCAAGGTTGGAGAAATGGATGCACTCTTCTGCGCAAAATATGCCGAAGGAGGACATATTCTATATGGAAGGCCTTTTAGGATAGTTAAAAACTTTCTATGTTTAGTATAATATAAAGATTATAATAAAGCAATGTGATGATTTTTTTAAATTATTATATTTTTGGTTCTAGGTTCATGGTAGGCTGTGGTAGATGTGACGATTGGTTTCATGGCGATTGTGTTGGATTGAGTTTGTTTCAAGCACAGCAAATGGGAGAAGAAGACAAAGAATATGTTTGCATCAAATGCTGCGCTGAGGAAGACAAGAAACCAGATTCAGTTGATCAGAATATGCTGGATGCCAATGTGAAACTTGAAACAGCCAGAGACAATAGATCAGTGGAGTGTGAGAAGCCTGGAATTTCCAAGCAAACTTTCATGGGCCCTCAAAACAAGACCCCAAAGCAAGGAGAAGACTCTCTGAAATATAAGGTCAAAATTTTTAAGCGGGTAAGAAATGAGATTTCTTTTTACGGTCTGGACAGATTACAGCAAATTTTGTGTTAACCCTTTTAAAGTGTTTTCTTTCAAATGTGCTGCGTTTGGTTTTAAAAGGTGAGAAATCCTTTAAATGTTTTTAAATAACTTTATTCTTCGAAATGAGATTAATTTACCTAATCCGTAGTCATTTGTAGCTTTTGCCAATTAGTTGTTTTCTAAATTAAGGAAGAAGAAAGAAGAGTGACTGAATTTTTTATTAACTTAGTTTGATATAAAACGTGTATCATCTTTTTGAGGATTTTCACAATGAAAGGTATACTTATATTGCTGTCATTTTCAGTTAATGTATGATTAATAAACAATTATGTAACTCTGAATAGATATTTGGCTTCCTGACTCAATCTAAAGCCCTGAAAAATTTCACTTGTTAAGTATTAATATTATATTTATTATATATTATTTTATTTATTACATATATTAAATAATGATAATAATTAAATAATTAAATAATTAAAACAAATGAATAAAGAGCCATGGTAAGGCAGTGGTTAGAATGCAGTATTGCAGGCTAACTTTGCCCACTGCCAGGCATTTGATCTTGAACAGCTCAAAGTTGATTCAGCCTTCCATCTTTCCGAGGTCGGTAAAATGAGGATCCAGATTTTTGGGAGTAACATGTTGACATTTGTAAAAAAATTAGAAAGGGCTGGAAAGCACTATGAAGTGGTATAAATCTAAGTGTTATTAAATATGGATAAAATCCCAGATTAATTGCTAATTTAAAATAATCTATTCTATTGAAACTTGTGCTTTCTTCAGAAATTCCGATAACCCTAATTATTCATATTTATGTTGTATTTCAGAATGCTCAGATTTAGATAAAAATGCCTCTGAGCAACAAATCAGTGCTAATATTGCTTGAACTATTGTTTTTCGAAATGCAATTCTGCAAGGGAATGTTGAGCAAGATTGTAAAATGCAAAGGAGCATTTTAATGTGCATTAAATATGAACAGTTGGTTCCTTAGAAGATTTATGGTCCTTCATAGATGTATGCTTTTATTAATTACATAGTGACAATGTCTGGATGAAATCTAATTTTTCACCAAAGAACGAGACTCTTTATCACTGAGTGGAAGAAGGGGACCTATTTTTTTTCCTCTTATTTCCATACACCTCTTCTTTTCCTCTAGTCTGGTAAAAGGTATTCTGATCAGATCATGAGAGGAAGAAAATTGAAAACGATCAATATTCAGTTGTATGAGAGAAAGTCCATTATTTTACATGATATTTTCCTCCGTAAATAATAATCCTTACTACTTGAGAGATGTACAACCACCATACTATTTATCTAATGACATGTTCTTGTTTGGGTAGCATTCTAAGCCAAGATATATGACTGGGTTTTCCCCTACTTCCTCTAATAGTTACAGTCAGTGCAGTCAGAATAGCAAAAAAAAAAAAAAAAAAAAAAGTCTTTGGAATAGAGTTCTTTTGCTACTCCAAATCAAAGTTCTCCAGTCTGTTAGAATAGAATGTTCTGTACAATTCTGTTCATTTTATATTTTTTATTTTTCAAAGGTATTTGATTTTCTTCTTCTTCTTCTTTTTACGTAGCTAGCTCCCTTGGGAACAATTTATGTTGAAGTTGTGGCATGGATTATATAAATGCATATTTTTCTATAGATGCTTTGATCCTGAGACTAAAGAAAAATTGAACAGAAAAAAGGCTTATAATTAGTGTTGTAACTGTTTCAGGAATCTAGCGAAGGAAAAGCAGTATTGGAATGCAAAGATTCTGAAAGTAAAAAGGGGCAGCAGATTCCTCTTAAGAAAACAGGGCAAATGGGTTCAATTCCCCGACGATCTTCTGATGAAAAATATGAAAAATTGAATAAAGATAATGCTTCTTGTTCAAGTGAAAGCACACCAAAGCAAGGTAATTAAAACCAAAATTGGTGAGACTTTTTTTTTCTGCTGGCTTTTTTTTTTATTAAGCATGGATAAATCTTACATTCCTATAAAGCATAGACTGTACAAGCTAACAGTTTCTAAGATACCTTTTATTGGAAAGGTATTTTTTATTGGAAATTCTTTTGATGAATGGCACTCTGCTATGGGAATATGTAACACTGTAAAAATAACACTTCTGTTTAAAAACAAGTCTCACACTGAATATAATTTAATCTGGTTTAATTTACATAATTATAATTTTGCCACACAGATTTGACTACATCTGAAGTATGAGCTTCTGATAATATATAGGTTTAAATATTAAATTTTGCCTGATTGGTTATAATAATGGTAGTCTCTCTGAGATTAGACAGGAATTCATATTATTTTTTTTATTAATTAGTTTTATTCATATTACATTTGAGCAATAAAATATAAAGGCTCTGTGGAATTTACTAATGGGTGAAAAAGCTCAGATTAAATCTTAAAAATAAATGTGTTCTTTTTGAACAAATCTGAACGTGGAGTTTTTGGAACTGGGCATTTGAGTAATATTGACTTGGTCGTACTCCCTGTAATCACTAGGAAATCACCCTAGACTCTTGCTTAAGCAGCAGGGAAAGTTATTGTCTGGGACCTTGATCCAGATCTGGTTGGTATGCTAGTTAAAAGTCTACTTAGATCAGGATGCCTTTGGCCCTGATCCCCATTTGTTTAGATTACTATAATTTTGAAGGTGACCCAGAAGGTGTAGTTGACATAAAACATGGTTGCCAGGTTACTAGTGGGAAACCTTCCCAATGCAGAATAAAACCAATTTAAAATGTGGTGTTCTGGGCCCAGTTCAAAATGTCGGTGGTTACCTTTAAATACTTGGATACATAGGTCAATACTTTGTCAGAATGGAAACTTCCTTTGGTGCTGTGAACTTTTAGAGAGGGCCTACTAAGAACCCCATCCCATCATAAAACAAGCCTCCTTTGTGGTTACTCCCACACTTTTAATCACACTTTCCCCAGGGACATGTTGGTCCACTATCTCAGATAAAAGCAATATTATTCCAATGTACATAATCACACTAGATATAAATGCCCACCATAGAACTTTTTTTTATGATTCCTATTGGTTGTTTTTATTGTTGTTATACTTATGATTTTGTGCTTTTTCAGAGGCTGTCAGATTGGGGCAGTCTTCAAATAGTGTAAAATAAATTCAGTCAATTCACGTAATCTTTTCAACAGTAAAACTTCTTGTTCTCATTATCAAGAATATGGTCAGTTGGAAAAATATAGTTTTATCTCTCCATAGCTCTCTAAAACAGTTAATTTGGTTATATTTCAAAAGGTATTCAGGAGAAGCAGGAAATGAAGAAAAAGAGAACTGAGAAGGGAACAGCAAGTAATGTACACTCACCTCCTGCTTCTGCACCCAAACCTTCTGCTGATCAGATAAGACAAAGTGTTAAACAGTCACTGAAAGAAATTCTAGAAAAAAGGTATGAGTTCTGCAGTGAAGCCATTCCTGTTACTCCAGTTGTTTCCTGAAAAAATTAAATAAAATCTGTATATTTTTTTCAGGCTTGCAGACTCAACACTAAAGATTCCTGAAGAAAGAGCAGCAAAAGTTGCAAATAAAATTGAAAAAGAGCTGTTTTCCTTTTTCCGGGATACCGATTCCAAGTACAAAAATAAGTACAGAAGCTTGATATTTAATCTGAAAGATCCAAAAAATAAAGTATGTCATGACATTTCTTATGTACTTGGGAACTATTCAAAAAATAATTCTTGTTTCATTGTGGAGGCCTAGAATAATTTTAAATGCTCATAATTTCTTCTTCCATCCTGATTATTAACATTTTAGAAGTCTCAGAGCTAGAGTTAAATTTTCTGACTTACTTTTATTCCATATCCAAATTGATGCATCCACTTTTTTCTATCTATATTTAATGAAACACTGTCATTTTCTTTTTGCATGCTAAAATATCTTACTTGTTAATTTTTTTCAGAGGCATTTTGCCTCCCAAAAATAGGGATTCACATTTCTTTACCTAAAAAATAGATTTAATAGAGAACTATAATAGTATACGTGAATAGAGCTGTGCCCACAAACTTCCTGCTGATGAAAATAAGTTGAAGATATTTTTACTAGTGTGTCACCTTTTTTTACCTTTGGATAATTCCCCAGAATAAAATTTCAATGGATAGGATCCTAAATGAGCAAAGAACAAATGAAAATTGCGCATTGTCCCTACTATCAGCATAATTACTGTACAGGTATTCCGTGACTTATACCAACAATTGGGATAGAACTTCCATTGTTAACTCATGCAGACGTTAAGCGAGTCATGCACAGTTTTATGACCTTTGTTTTGCTGCAGTTGTTAAGAGAAACAGTACAGTCATTAAGTGAATCTGGCTTCCCCCCCTTTGACTTTGCTTCCTGGTATCCCCTTGGGGAGGCTGCAAATGGCAATCACATGATTCTGGGATGCTGCAACCATTGTAACTGCATGCCAGTTCCAAGTGGTTGAATTTTGATCACATGACTGCAGGTACACTACAATAGTAGTACGTGTGAGGACTGGTCGTAACTTGCTTTTTAGTTTTATTACAACTTTGAACAGTCATTGAACAAATAGTCGTAAGTCAAGGACTACCTTTACTGAAGCAAAACCTTACAATAAGTTACTACATCCTAGGAAAGCAAATTCAGGATTTAACGTAACTATTTCTTTCCTAAATCATTATGTCTACTAATAATTAATGCTTTTATATATTTTATTTATATCCCGCTTTTATTATTTTTATAAACAACTCAAGACAGCAAACTAATCTAATACTTCTTCCTCCTCCTATTTTCTCCACAACAACAACACTGTGTTAGACTGAGAGAGAGTGACTGGCCCAAAGTCACCCAGCTGGCTTTCATGCCTAAAGTGGGAGTAGAACTCACAGTCTTCTGGTTTGTAATATGGTGCCTTAACTGCTAGATCTTTCTGATTTGGATTTAACTTTCGTGTCTCACTGCTGGCCTGTGAGGTTTGCCACAAGCCTTACGTTTGTTCTTCAGTATATATGTACAAAGACTGTATCAGACTGCATATACCTAACACTCAGTTTATGTTATAGATCTAGTATATGGATGGCATAGGAGTCATGTCTCTGTTCAAGCTAGATAGGCAGGAAAACAAACATTTTCCAACTAAATTTTTGTGAGAATTTCTTTTTAAGGCAGATTTGAAATCCCCATTAAAAAACTACATTGAATCTAATTATTGTATTTTAGATAACATAGTCATTACTTTCAGAAAATAAGAGGTGCATCCTGTTCTGCATGTATCCTAAACTCTGCAGATACAGATACAGATTAGCAGAGTAGAAATGGATATTGGATGAAGTTTGTGTTTGTATCCCCTCTGCTTTCAGCAATAACATTAATACGCATTAATACATTTATAGGCTCTTAAATTTATAGGTTTCTTTTACTTTTTGCCCTTAGGTTCAAAGACTGGCCTAAACTTTTCAGCTCAGTTGCAGAATGTTTTAGAGGATTTAAACAGAAAACCAGTCATTCTTCCTATTAGTATATTACATCATATAAAAATCATTGAAGCTAAATATGAAATATTTACATTGGTGTACAATTGCAGTAGAGAAATGGTCATGCAAGGGAAATTAACAGAATTTCATATAAGTATAGTTGCTTTGCAGTTGTTAATACTTTTCTCATTGAATTGATACTAGAAAAAATTAGGTTTTGGTTGATTATATATAACTAATTATTGGTTTCTCTTCCAGATACTTTTTAAAAGAGTATTGAAAGGTGAAGTTACTCCAGACCATCTCATAAGAATGAGCCCTGAAGAACTCGCTTCCAAAGAACTAGCAGCATGGAGGAAAAGAGAAAATAGACATGTATGGCTTATCTACCAGTATTGAATCGGTCCCCTAATTCCTGATTATAAGTTACTTGCTTTCAAAAAGTTGTTGTCCCTGCCCATCCTCTCATTCCTAAATAATCAAGTGATCAGTGCTTCCCTCAGCTCACATTAAGCTAGCTAAATAGGATAAATTCAGCCCCTTCACAGCATGCATTTAGCATGCGGGAAATTATTTAATATTTTCTTCTGGTTTCAATTGAGTATTTTATTTTATATAGATTTGCAACTGTTCTCCTAATATAAGATTTGGGTGTGGAATAAATTTGGTTCTCTCTTGCCCCAATTCATTTTACATCATTTTTTTTGTTTTGTTTTGTTCTCTTGCCACAATCTCTGGTCAAGATATCCTAGAAATCTTTTTCAAGATGACATGCACAAGTCAAGCTGCACGCATGTGTACCAGCCGGCCACTTGCATGGCCTGGTTCCCTTCCCCTCCCCCAGCCAGGCAACAAAGGTTGGGGAACCGCTGTTCTAGTACATAAAATGGTTGTCAGGTTTTCTACGTGTATACAAACTAATTTACTGGCATTTGTTTTTAAAGGTATTCTAGTATAAAGGAAGGAATCCAGTTTCCATCTCTTAATTATGGTTTCATGTCCTAGAACTTTGTCTCTGGAGGCTCTTGCCTTGTATATATAACCTGTTCTTTGTTTATTAATAGACAATTGAAATGATTGAAAAAGAGCAGAGGGAAGTTGAAAGACGGCCAATCACAAAAATTACTCATAAAGGAGAAATAGAAATTGAAAGTGAAGCTCCAGTTAAAGAGCAAGAAGCAACAATTATGGAAATTCAGGTATAATTTGAATGTATTGTAACAATAAAACATTTTTCACCAGCAGGTCTTATGCACTAGAATATAACATGTAGGTTGTCTAATCTTTGATTTATTCAGCCTAGTTTAGAGATCTGTGAATACTTTTCATGGGCTACGTGTGTCCTTGTTTTACAAGAGAAAGCTAGCAGTATGTAAATGAAAACATGTTTGTGTTAAACAAGTTTCCTTGTAACATCCAGAACATTGAAACTATATTACAGTGGTTTCTGCATGAAGGATTCAATACTAACATCTAGAGCTTCTATGGTAATCAGGAGAAGTTAGGATATGAATGATGTTTCCTCATAGGCCTTCATAATATCCTGTGAAAATATTATTCAGCAGCGATAAATCTATAGGTATTCAGGATCAAGATAAAGACAGCTCTGGATTCCTTGGATCTGAAGCACATTCATTTATTTAACTGGTCATAATACTGGATGACCTGTTTTTCTGCGTACATATATTTTATTTGAACATGAAAAGAATCATGGTTAGAACGCAGTACTGCAAGTTAACTCACTACTCACTATCAGAAATTCAGTCCTGATCAGCTCAAGGTTGGCTCAGACTTCCATCCTTCCGGGGTCGGTAAAATGAGGACCCAGATTGTTGAGGACAATAAGCTGACTGTAAACTACTTAGAGAGCTGTAAAACTCTATGAAGTTTATGTGCTGTTGCTATATTTTATTTCATTGAAATTAATTAATTGAAGAATAGGAACAGAATTAATAACATTGAAAACAATAAGCTGGCTTACTCTTAAGCTACTATTGCATTTAGTGTTGCTCATGTCATTTTAAGTTACTTGGCATAATGCCAATGGGGCCTCCTTTAGTAAATGTGTAATGTTATTTCTTTTATAAAGTAGTGTTAATAAATGATGTATATAATGTTTATTATGGCCAGAGGACCTGAATGTGTTTTTTTTAATATGTATATATTTGTTAAAATTGAAAAATTTGTTTTCTTCTCGTAGGAACCTGCTCCAATTAAAATTGTAGAAAAGGTGGAGGAAACTGAAAAAGTTAAAGAAGCTAATGATTCTTCCAGTTCTGATACAACAAATCAACATAAAAATCATCTATTTGATCTTAATTGTAAAATTTGCACAGGTAGTATTCACAAGCTTGTTTAAAAATTATATGTGCTATTTGAACTTCTTGGTCCTTAGTATTTCTTCTCAGTTTAAGACCTAGAACAATGGCAGTTTCTCAGTGGAATTAATTGTAAAATGATATCCAGTGGTACTTTCAGCAACTCCAGGAAGTAAGTTAGACCAAGAAAGAATGAATAACTCAAGTCTTAAAGTGAGTTTCATGGACAAATGATTATTTGAATTGGTGTCAGTCACTCCAGCAAATACTGCATTCTATGATGCAGATGCTTCTAACGGTCTAATCAGGGTGACTCTTTCTTCCTTTACTTCCAAGCTCGTTCAGACTCTCTCCAAACTGCAGCTTAAAATTAGAGCTCTTTCATGTGCCCTAAATTATGAAGAAGCAAAGTGGATTTTAGAGACACTGTGTGCAAGTCAGAGGAATGTAATGATTGGCATTCTGGAGCCCTAGATTTACATCCATCCTTAGCCAGGGAAGCTCACTGGATGACATTTTGCAAATCCTTCTGCTCAGACCAACCTACAACAGGGAGGATTGTGCAACACCCACCCCCCCAACAAAAAGTATTGTGCTATCCATACTGTTTTGACCTGAAGGAACAATGGGATATCAATTGAATAAGTCAGAAATGGGATTCTGTTGTCTTGTCTACATTCAGAGGTTGCTCCTTACCATAAATAATGCTAAACTAAGTAAAATTAATATAAAAGACCAAATTAACAAAGTATTCTACCTGTTTGATTGGCTGATAGTTTAGAGTGGGCTGTAGAACCTGCAGGTAGCCTGATATTATTGAGTACAAATCCAGCATTTTTCTTCATTGATTACATTTGTCATGGCTATTAGGAGTTGTAGTTCAGCAATATTTTTTTGCCACTGGCCATTTTTCTAACACGAAGCTTCAAAGCTGCTGTGCATCTGGTCTGATTGTTAGAAGGTGATTGAAACCTTCTCTCTCCCTCCGAAATTTCAGAACAAGAATATAGTTCTTAATTCTATTTAGTTCAAATGAGCCCATCTCAAACTATAGTTTGAAGTATTAACAAACCAGTGAATAGTTAAAGTTCGAAACAAAGCAATTTAAACCTGGCATAAAGGCTTCAGAACTGCAGTTCGCTGCAGAGAAATAGCAAGATGGCAAGGTTGTTCTTTTTTCTGTTTATATAAAACTTCATCATGGTTGTGTTTGGGTAAAGCCTTTATTTTTCTATGATAAATTAATCTCTACATCTACAATCTACATTTCTTTGATAATTATCTAAACTTCTTTTAACTGCTTGAGTGAAATTCTAGGGATATACTACTGTGCTTTTAATTTCAACCAGCAAGATTTTTTAGCATTATGGTGACAGCAGTAATTGTTACTATATATTATAATCATTTGAAATTGGATTAATATGATAAATACTCAGTAAAGCTTTTTAATTTTCTTCTCAAGGTCGAATGGCACCACCCAGTGATGATCTTGCTGGGAAAAATGTGAAAGTATCAGTTGGAGTTGCTCGGAAGCCATCAGACAATGAAGCTGACAATATAGCAGATGCACTTACTTCAACAACAAACATATTAGCTTTGGAATTATTAGAGGAAGATAAAGAGTTATCAAATCCAGGACTTGCATCCACTTCCAGCTCTAGGTAATCATTTGTGATTGCTACTCAGGTGTCTAAGAAAATAGAAGCTACCATATGCACTTTGAATAAAAACGTTTTGCTTTCTTGGCTGAAAGCTGTTTTCCATAAATGATGAGAGGGAGTAAAACATTCCAAACAGAAGTGAATTTTTTTAAAAAAATGTTCAGGTTTTCAGACTGAACTGTAATATATGAAACTTTCAGACGTCTGCCAAAAGTGAACATTATTTTGTTCCTTCTGGCTTCTTTTTTTCTCCTACTCTTTAACAGACTGAAATGCCTTGGTGTTGCAACACATGCTTTTCATTTCAAAATGATATGAATCAGTATAATACCATTATAATATAATACAACAATTTGCAATGAAAGGCCATGACATGTAATGCACTATAAGAGTACTGTGAAAATAGTAAAAATATTTGCATTACACAAATTGTAAATGATGGGAGTTTTTAACATTATTTCTTCTACCACCCACTATATTATTTTACAAATTATTTAATCGGGGAATTTCAAAAGTCCTTTATAAAATGATGTGGAAAGTTTGCTATTCCAAAGGAGAAAAGGTCTGGAAATGCTAAACGTTGTGACTTAGATCTTACTCTGTATACTTTAAATCACCACATAAGGGAAGTAATCCTTTAACCTGCATTCATGTTATTTAATATAATTTGCTTTTAAATGAAACTTCATTTGATTTAACTACTCCTTTGTTCCTCTATTATTAGTTAAGGAAAACAAAGTCCAATAAGGGCACTCAGATAGAATTCTTTTAACCCTGATCAAACACACCAAACTTATAAATCTTCCTTTATATTATCCTAAAAATTAGGATAATTTTTGACCTTTTCAAAAAAAGTCTCCCCTCCCCCCCCCAATTTGCTGTTCATCTAGGTTTCAAAGCAAAAATCTTTCAGAACTTTAATAGATTTCTCTACTTCATCCTTTTGTTTGTCATTTCTAAAAAAGTCCTTCCAAATCTTAGCAGAGTTGTTTTATGTAATCAGAGAGGAAAAAATATTCAAATCAAGTTTCTGATTTAATGTCTATTCAACTTCTGTAGGGAATAAGTCACCCGTCAGATCCATTTATATAGGTTTAAATTTCCCTTCAAATTAATTTCATAAATATCAATTACAGCCCATTCTTGTTTTATAATTTTATATGAACATGCTCTATTAATTTTATGAAGCATCTGATTCATTCTGCCCAAATGTTTAGCTGCAAGGTAGGTAAAAGTTTGACTAAGGATTTTTGCTCCATTTTCTTTATCCTCTGGCTCTCATGTACAGTCCTCAAGGTCTTCTAATGAATACAATAGAACCTTGCTAGTCTGAAGGGTCTTAATCTTTTTAATATGCAAAGAATAAAGAAAATAATTGAAAAAAGTGATTAAGAAGGCTCGATCAAGCGCAGTATCCATAAAGTGCAAATTGGAGTTTGATGTAAATTCCAACTCTCAACCACTCCACTCATGAGCTGACTGCAAAAAATGACAATTTCCACAATCTGATGAAGAATAGCTGTTCAGAATCTCATGGATCATCTCAACACTCTCCGCTGTATTCCTGAAAGATTAAGCTGACTCAGATCTGGCGTCCAGTGTCAATTTCACTCGCAAAATTGTCTTGCTAACTAAGAAAAGCCCGCAAGGCCTCTGCTCACCATGGCACATATAGGAAATGTTTTCCTTCTTTTTCCTTCTCACCCACTCATATTTAATGCAGTAAGTTAAGTTACTTTGTTTTCCTTCATTTCTATGTTTCAGATCAGAAACACCTGGGACTGTTGAAAGTGAAACATTATTCCTAGCTCGCCTGAATTTCATTTGGAAAGGGTTTATCAACATGCCATCTGTGGCAAAGTTTGTTATCAAGGCTTACCCAATCTCTGGTTCTTTTGAAAGTTTAACAGAGGTAATGTATGGGGTACTCAACAATTCTACCATTTTCTTGGGGACTTTCTGAATTTTCTTTTACTGTGGACAATGAAATGTTGCAGTGTAAAATCACCAAGGAGAGCATTAGACAAATGTACTCTTGCATGTAGATTATGACAGTTATATTTCTTTTACTGAGGAAAGAATATTGTCTTGGGATAAAAATATACATCTACTTCTCTTCCTTAGGATTTGCCAGATAGCATCCAAGTAGGTGGCAGGATATCACCTCAGACTGTTTGGGAATATGTTGATAAAATAAAGGCTTCGGGCACAAAGGTAAAAATGTATTCTTGTAATATAATGTGGCATTAGATGCTTTTTGAAAAGAATAGGATTTCATGCTGGTGCTGTTATTACCTGAAATAAATTCATCAGTACTGTTTCTATGAAATCCAATGCAGAAAACAAATAAACCGCACTGTTCCTTGTTCAATAATGAATCCAGTAGCTAGATAACATGCTCATTTTCAGTATATGGAAAGCCTAGAAAAATAAAGTTACAGAAAGACCCAGGGGAAGAAGAGCATTATAAATGAAGAAAAGAACTTGTAACTATGATACTTGTACATATTCCCATTTCAGAAATACTGTTAAGCACTAAAATTCTTTTTGATATAGCTTGTGTGTCATTTCTCTGTACACTTACACTGGTGGCATCTAAGACTTCCTTTAATTTATAAAAAATGATTTTATTTTGATTCATGTTAATGTTTCATATATTCAAAATATATAATATGGTTTAGTGCACAACTTTGTTTCAGTACAAATTTTTTGAGAGAATCATTTACTATATTGCATACATTTTAAAGCTTGCCTTCCTCTGTAGCAAAGCAATAGGCTTACAAATTAGATCTGTTTAAGTAGTCCAGCATTTAATTACCATTGTTTTGAGATAGTTCCAAACTACATGTGTCTTCCTGGCATGCAACAGCAATATGATTCATTTCACTGTCAAGCAGCTCTAAGTGACTTTTACTTGTTCGCTATGTATGATCATCATGAGTGAATTTCCTGGCATCTAAAATCAATGAAGTACAAACTTTTTGATACGCTGAGGAATAAAAATAGATGTGTTTGTGTGAATTTATTTTAAGAACATGGTGATAATTAATAAATGTTTCCCTTTTTTCATAATAGGAAATATGTGTGGTTCGTTTTACTCCTGTTACAGAAGAAGATCAGATTTCATACACTTTGCTTTTTGCATACTTCAGCAGCAGAAAACGTTATGGTGTAGCAGCGAATAACATGAAGCAAATCAAGGATTTATATATTATCCCTTTAGGTGCTTGTGATAAAATTCCACATCAGTTGGTTCCTTTTGATGGTCCTGGTAAGTAACAAAGATAGGCTGAATTGTCCTTTGCATTAAAGTATTATTGATTTTAAAAAAAAACCAAGAACAAAACCTTTTTATTTTCTGAGATAACGCATTGTAAGCCGCCCTGAGTCTCCGGAGAAGGGTGGCATATAAATCGAACCAATAAATAAATAAATATATTTTTAACTATGCTAGAAGTCAAATAGTTTGATGATTTATTGCAGAGCATTCATGAATATTGGAAATGAAGCTTTGCATGGAGATTTTTTTCAAAGAACAGACATGGATTTCTTTCTCTGGTTAGCTCTTGGATGCAATTAGTATTCTTGATTTAACAGATAACTATTTTACAGTGTAAAATGTACTTTTACATAGCAATTATTTGTAGAGTGAAATTAGCTTCTTAAAGTACATTTTGTAACATCAATGAATCATTTAACTATTTGGCATTGTAGAGACTCAGGGTGGCTTGTTTTAATAGAAAAAAAAAATCTAAGATACATGTTTTCCATTATTACATTGTTCCTTTTTTAATATACTATGTGTGTGTGTGTATGTGTGTAGGAATTGAAGTCCATCGACCCAACTTGCTGCTGGGATTAATAATTCGCCAGAAGTTGAAAAGGCAGATTAGTGCTGTGGCTAATTCAGCCATGACCCATGCTGAAGAAGGTTCTGAAAATTTGCAGCCAGAGAAAAAAAGTAAACTGAACAAATTGGAAGTCCTTCATCCTGAGGTAAATGAAAAAGAAGAAGAAAATGATTTCTTTAATTCATTCACCACAGTACTGCACAAGCAGAGGATCAAATCCCAACAATGCAGCACAGAAGAAGTCACAGCGAATGAACCTGCTGTGGAGAGCATCAAACTTGAACCCCCCAAACCTCTACGGTTCCTTCCTGGGGTTTTGGTTGGATGGGAAAATCAGTCATCTGCTCTCGAACTAGCAAGTAAGCCACTGCCAGATGACATTCTTCAAAGTCTTTTGGATACCACGGGGCAGATGCCTGAACATATCCAACCAACAGTTGACAAGTTAGTTAATAAAGATCTTCCTTTATTAGAGAAACGGACAAACATAAAGGAAGAAAACATAGACATTCCAGTGGGTTTTGAAGATAAAAGGCATAAAAAGGACAATGCAAAAGAAGCCATCAATAATACCTTAGCAGTGGACGTATCAGTAGATTTCCCTTGCTCTTCAGGAACTCTTACAAGTCTGAGTCTTAAGGAGAAACCACCAGATGTTTCCACTGAGGTATTTTTAGCAAACTTAACTATTCTATCACAGAATAAGGAAAACCAAGAGACTCCAGAAAACAGCTTAAAGTTGGGTGATACAGATAATGTTCCTCAGGAAAATAAAAGAACCATAGATTTTCCTGTTCCTTCCAATCCTGGAAAAGGAGTTGGGAGCAATAATGTTGGAACAGCATCTGTTGATACTATGACCATTCATAGTTCTAAATCTCCACCATTCATTAATCTTAAGAGAGACCCAAGGCAAGCAGCTGGACGAGGCCAACAGAACAATAGTTCAGAAAGTGAAGGCGACAGTACTAGAAGTGAAGATATGCAGCAGCTTGATACTTTAGAATCCGAACGGTTAAAAGTTGATAACAAGCAGACTTCAGGAAATGAAGTAGCATCAGATCAGAACGATAATCAAGCATGCAAGACAGCATTGGTTTCAAATGCATCTAATGGAGAAGGCGGATGTACCTCACAACTTAAAGACACCCTGATGCAAAACATTGAGACTGAAAATTCTGAGAGAGGATTATTGCCACCACCACCGCCGCCACCACCACCACCACCACCGCCACCCACTTCATCAACATCATTATCTTCTCAATTTGAAGCGGAAAATACAAGTCATCAATCTGACTTCAGTACCAAATTACCTGCCGCAAGTGGAAATTTCTCATCAATTAGGACTCCTCAACCCAACTTCCCTCCCACTAAAACAACCCCCCCTGGTTTTCAGTTTCAAGGGGCCATTGCCCCTAATTTCTCCCCACCGAACACTCCTGTATTTGGGTTTCCCCATCATCTGCCCCCACCGCTCCTTCCACCTCCAGGCTTTGGTTTTGCTCAAAGCCCTCTCATGCCTTGGCCCCCTGTACTTCACCTGCCAGGTCAGCTACCCCACTATGTTGGACCAGTTACACCAGCCCCTCCCCCCACCCAGAAACCATCGAGATTCTCAGGGCCTGAACACTTTTATCAAAATAAAAACACTAGGAGACATGAAAGGCGTCACAGTGACCCCTGGGCAGGCCGACAGGGTCCTCATGTGGAGAGGGCCTTCAGCAGGAGGAAGAATGATCAACACAGGCAGAGATTTTATAGCGAATCTCACCACCCCAAAAAGGGCAGGCACGACTGGGAGTTAGATCCTGAAAGAAGTCGACACCGAGACAGAAGCTCAGAGAAAGAGAGGGAAAGAAAAAACAGGGAGGAAGGGCATCGAGACAAAGAGAGGTTGCGGCTTTCACATAGTGATAAGGACTCTGAAAGCAAATCCTCACAAGAAAGTAGAAATCCTGAAAAGAAGGATGTTCCTAGAAGTGAAGAGCGCTTTCATGAGAAAGAGAAAGAAAGAGAAAAGAGTAGGGAACGGCCAAAAGAGCAAGACAATGAAAAGAACCGAGAAAGGCATCACAAAGACAGGGACCAGAGTGATCGGGGTAAAAGCAAAAGGTGAAAGGAAAAAAATGAAAGAGAAAGAAGGCACAGTCTGTCTTCTAGTTCTAAACAAATAGAACATAATATGTTTTAAATACGTCCTAAAGCTGTCTGTATAAAATGTGCTTGGGTATAATTGTGCCATCAATACTTTCTTTTTATATTCAATGTTTAGTGTTTTGTAGGACTACGTCTGTTCTGGTACCAATCTGTGTACCACACATACATTTTCTTTTACAATCTCTTGACATAGGAGTAGAGTTGAATAGTTGGAAGATTTTACTCTGCTTGTATAGAAAAATGACCGAAAGGGGCTTCTTTTAATATGCAATAAAAGACACATACAGATTCTTTGTCAAATTGGGCTTCAGTCGAGCTATTTGTAGCCTTTGTTGATTTGTACTATATGTTTGGAGCTGCTCCAGCAAACATGAAGATGGATTTCTAGTGTTAAGCATGACAACAAAATACTGGCTTTGAAAACGAGAGAGATGGTAATGCAGTCCTATTCCAATACATATAAATTCAAAAGATTCATGCATTCAAAAGTTTCCAAAGGAAATGGCAGTGGCAGAGGGAATCCCACCTGTATTAATTATTGAGCATTTCTGATAGAATGAAGTGGCCTGTGAGCAGAAGAAGTCTAGGTTTTACTGCTTCGGGGCACACTTTTTAGTGGAGTATTTTACGGCTTTAGCTTTTCCTTCGTTGATGGTTCACCTCCTGAAATGAATAAAACTAATGACAACAATAGTGTTAGGACTGGAATTAAATCTACTTTTCCATTTTCAATCATTAAACACCATCTAGGAGAATTCTCAGGAGTTCTCAAATTTTGCTCATTTTGGGTTTTTATTGGCAACAGCAAAGCTTAGATCAAGGTTGACCATGTTTCCACTTCATCTTCACAAAGGCTTTTTTTTAATGTGACCACCACCACCTCTGATGGCAATTTGAGAACCCTAGTTTTCAGCTGAAATTAATATTTTAGCTATTTCTCATGCTTTGAAAACTTGAATACCTAAGCTTGTACATGAGACTTGTTTTTTCCTATTCTTTATATTATAAAATGTAAATATTTTAAGGGGTATTTTGAGTCTACAAATGATAATCTTCTCACAGTTGTTTGCTTGATTTTAATAGATGTGGAGCAATAGGCTATACCAATATAACAGAAAGATGTATAAATATGGCTTGCCTTTACAGTTCATGACTGGTAATTTTTAATAACCCACAGGGTTTTTAATAAATAGATCAGTAAAATGTGATTTTTCTGTGAAACATAGTATATTGGTTTTTCTGTTAGATATCATTGCACTACTCTGTTCAACATCCTATTTTGAAGTATTTAGTAAAATTAAGAGCATTGTGCATAAAAAAAAGGAAACCCTTAATTAAATCGCCTTACCTATGAACATAGATTTTGCACTTTGGTATAAGAAAGAAACTATCTCTCAATAATATGTGATTAAAATAAATTGTTAGGCTATTTTAAAATCCTATTTAAATATAATAGCCAGTTTGCAAACCTTGCACATGGCTTTATTTAGTCAAATTAAAAATGCTATATCATAAATTGCTTGATGGTACCTTTTTTTTTAAGTGACTGTCCAAAATGTTGACTCATTCATGCATATAATCAATCTGTACATTTTCAACAGAAATGCAATCATATGGTAGGTTTAGGATAAATTATTGTGTGTGTGTGTGTGTAGGCACTGAGGACTTTGCCTGGAATTTTCCCGTAAGAGTGAGTAGAGTAACATCTGGCACAAGACAACATTCTCCACCCATAATTACTTTCAACCCTTGTGAAAACCTTAAGTGTTCATTTTCAGCTGTCTAACTCTCCCTTGGGAGAGTCATGGAAAGAAGATAACAAGCTTATTATTCATAATAATTTTTGCTGCAAAATTTTTAAAAAACTACTGGGAGGATCAAGTTGAAAGGTATTGGAAAATGAACAGCCTGAGACGTTGTGGGAATTTAAAATTCAAACACACAGGCCCCTTGTTCATGATATGTCTGATAAAACGGTTATTGAAAACAAGAAAATCTACCAAGACTTTCAGATCAAGTTTGTATGCTTATAGAAAAAGAAATCTGCTGTTAGACCAATTGTGATTGGAGCCCTTTGAGCAAAGGATTCGATCCGTATTTGGAAAATATTTTAATTAATCAGAACTGAATACCCTAATTTTACAAAAATAACCACTTGCTTAGAATTGCCTATATCCTTAGTTGCTCCCTTCCTAATTGATAGGTCCTTGATTAGGATTTGAATTATTAAATGTTCACCAAGCTTAGTCTGAATCTAACAGTAGATTATTCATAATAAGTAAGTGTATAATTATAAATAATTCAAAAGTAGTAAATATATCTAGTATTATTTCTTTCTTCTGTTTTCCCCACAACAACTATGAGGTGAGTTGGGCTCAGGAAAAGTGTGACCCAAGATACCCAGCTTTCATGCCTCAGGTGGGACTGGAACTCAGTCACTTAGTTTCTAGCCTGATGACCATTAGACCAAATTGGTATCGTAACAGCAATATCTGCTTATCACTGTCCTTGAGAAGAACTCAATAGGTGGAGAAAAATGTCAAATCCAGTCTCAACATATGGTTGACTGCATGACCAGCCATAATAATAAATGATGGTTGTATGGATGTCACTTTGATAATGAAATTGGAGTTTCTTGTGAATTTTAAATATTCATACTTCCCAATCTGTGCTATTTTATTCATATTTATTTGGATATGTATGTAGAAGATGTTCTCTGAATAGTCTCATCATACTCAGTGGGAGAATCCTGCAGGTAAGCTTATGAGCAGCATAGAAGATCAGTGTTCAAAGACTGAAATCCTAACTGTACTTTAATACTTCCACATAACTAGGAATAGGGTGTTAACCTTACTATTAAAAAGATTTAAAATGCTAAATATTTGCTATGTATGCCCTCATTATTCCAAAATAATCAGTAAATATAATCAGAAATCTGGCATCAGGTATTGTAAAAAAAATTGTGTTATGAATTTCTTTCATATTTTGGCTCTTCCTGAGATGCTACTTCATATAATAGTAATGGTAGCTTGTTAGGTAATCACTTTGGAAGTATCTTGTCCTGCAAGGTAAGGTATGAGTATAATAAATGAATACAAATTTATAGTTTAATTAATTGCAGAATGAGTGAAGGGCTGTGAAGAATAACATTTATTATTTCCATACTATAAAGTCTTTACAAATAAAAATCTAGAGTAACAAAGTTAAATTGATTTAAGATTGTTCTTCTATTTTGTTATTGCAGATTTCAAATAAGAGGTGAGAAGTCCTTATTCTAAAATAGAATAGTACATAGGAAGAAAAAAAGTAGGGACTAAAAGGATGATCAAAAGTTTTCCAAAACATTTCAAGAAAATAAAGTGAAGAGGTGATGTGTGTTGTCAAAGATGTGTTGTGAGGCATAATTTGAGACAGGAGGAACAACAACAAAACATGGATAATCCAAGGAATTTCAATACAACTGTAGAAAAGCATTAAAATATTCCCTTATGTGTAAATTAAACTATAGGCTATGTTACATATAGTTCATTTCACCAATTATTGGTAAGTGAGAACTATAATAATAGCAACCTCAGGAAAGGAGAGATGGCAATAAAGGAGAATATTTGTACCAAAAGTGTTTTTTTCAAAAGGCAGCTGAAGTTTCTGTGTTTTTCCTTGAAGACATTTCACTTCTCATCTAAGAAGCAAAACATCTTCAAGGAAAAACACAGAAAATCATCTTTTGAAAAAGCATCCTTGGGACAATCATGACTGGATGGCTGAGAATCTCCATAGACATTGAAAATATTTGTAGCTCATTGAAATACGGGTCCTCGGTGCTTTGTGAGCCTTGGCTGTTTCCTAGCAGAAGTTTCATTACCCAGATTAGGTAACATCATCAGTGCTAGCATGGATTAGGGTTTGCTGAGTAAGGGGTGGTTTTGGAAAAATACCTTACAAGATGGAAGACATGTAATACAGTGATTAAAATTATTTTCTAAAAAAAAATGGTTTAATTGTCCATCACTTTTCCAAATTCCATAGCTTCTTTGTTTAATGCTTATATTTTTGCATTTTAGCAAGAACATTCTTGCTTCCAACAAATTAATTGCTTACAGTGATAATAGAACTCCCCAAGTACTACTCAACGTTTTCCCCAAAATTAGACCTGGTCTTATTTTCTTTTAGGCTTGAAAATAAGCACTCAGGCTTATTTTCTGGGAGATCTTTTTTGTTTTTAAGTGCAGGAGGTGGTGAGTGAGGGGGCTGACAGTAGTGGGATTGCAGTTACTGCTGGCCCCGCACTCTGTCCTACTGTCTGCTTGCTGGCGGCTGCAATGGACCAAATTCTCAGCATGCACAGGCCTCCATCTACCCTGCCTGCTGGTCCATCTGCTCCTGGGACACTTCTCAGCTGCAGTGGGCATTTGCTGACCGCCAAGCGGCTGCCCATGCTGCTGTTGGCTTCATGGAGCTCTTCGCCCTCCTGCCGGGGGGGGGGGTGGTGGTGGAGGCCAGGGCATCCTGAGAGCTTGGCCCCAATTGAGGCAGCTGGCAAGCAGATAGTGGGACGGAGAGGTTGGGTCTGATGATAGCCAAAGCACTTTTTGCTCATACGGGGATGAAGCTTTGTCTGCAAAGGGACGTTTTGAAATAGAGCTTATTGCTCCTTTTCAAACTATCCCCTTTGCAAGCACACGAAGCTTTGAGTCTCCATCATTTCTCTGTCTGGGCGAACACTGTTTGGTTGCCTATGGGACGCTTGGGAGCTGTGCTGATCAAGTACCTGCATGGTGCATCAGGATCGCCTGCCTCCCCCATGCCTCTGCCTCTGCGTCTGCACAAGCCTCTCGAGAGCCTCCCATGAGTAAGGCAGCTACACAGCATGCCCAGATCGCCTGTCTTCTCCCCCCTCATCTTTGCCTTATCTTGGACTTAATGGTATTTGCGCTGTACCAGGGGGCCGGTGAGCTGCAGCTGCCGCCATACACCGTCGGCCCCCTCATGTCTCTTGTGCTGGCCACGCCCTTCCCCCTGGGCTTATTTTTGGGGTAGGGCTTATATTGGGCCCACCCCACCTTGTTTTTTGGGATGGGTCTTATTATCGGGTAAACTATATATTGTTGCTTTTCTTGAAAAATACGGGATTTGTAAGAGAATTGCAGGCGTACTTTGTTTTCCATTGTACTAGGTGTTTATTTTTGGAATACATTCTAAAGCTGAGGAAATATCTCTGAAATTTATTAACCATTGTTTACGTTTTAATATGATTTAATTGCTCCCTAAGAAAGCTACTGCTCACAAAAATAAGCATAGAAAATATAAGCTCTGCCACTTTCAAAATAATAATTGATATTATAGGTGGTGTTTGATTTACAGCCATCTGTTTAGCGACAATTCAGTTACAACAGCATTGGAAAAAAGTGACTGATAACTATTTTTCACTTACACCCATTTCATCACTCTATGGCCACGTGATCAAAATTCAGAGGCTTGGCAACTGGCTCATATTTAGGATGGTTGCAGTGTCCCAGGGTCATGAGATCACCTTGTACAATCTTCTGAAAAGCATAGTCAATGGGGAATCCAGATTCACTTAACTGTGTTAACTTAACTGCACTGATTCACTTAATAACTCTGGCAAGAAAGGTCATAAAATAGAGCAAAATGTATTTAACTGTCTCCCTTAGTAACAGAAATTTGGGGGTTAATTGTCATAAATCAAGGATTACCTGTACTTGCATTGACAAATTATGTGATCCATTCTCTACTATTAGCTGATATATTTTTAATGTCAGTGGGTAATACAATAAATTGAATAAGAAATATGTAATGGGTATAAGAAAAATTAACTTTATTTTTGAATAGTAATCCCCATCTTGTGGGTTTGTCATAGGAAACCATATTAAAAATTTTGCAATTCAATTTGACAAGGAAATATTTAGGTCAGATTAAAATAGCGGAGATTAGATAGCGGAGGATAAGAAAGGAGAGAAGGAAATGGAGCTGAAACAAAAGAGGCAAAATACATTGATTTGAGAGGTTTCTTTCACAATTAAATGCAGGTCGGTGATTCTGGTGATGGTGATGAGAAATTGTAGGAATGAATCATGAAAAGTACCTAAAAGACAAAGTCAGCAATTTTCAAGCATAAAGGAAACATGGGAAGGAAGAGTCAAAATCAAACTAGGATTGAGGTAAATGAATGACCTACAAGTCAGACTACATGATTGGAAGAATTGAGTGGGCAATCAAAGAGCATAGAAACAATCGCTGAAAGCAACCATGTTGAGTTTAATAATTTGTAAAAAAATAAATCAGACAAGCAGATTACAAGTGTTCTATTATGGACCATCTATAACAGGTGTGAAACTGAAGGCCGGGGGCAGGATCCAGCCCATGAGGTGCTTAGATCTGAAAACTGAAGGACTGGCCTACGGTGCCTCTGCCAGTGAAAACAGAGCTTGGGAGATCCACGGACGGTCCTCGTAAGCTCCATTTTTGCTGGCAGAGGATTGCAGGACACCGCAGCCCAAAACCGAGCATGGGAGGACCGCGGGTGGGCCTTGCGAGTTCCACTTTCGGGAGCCTGCTTTTGCTGGCAGAGCGCTTGGGCCACCACAGGCACCCCTGATGCGAGTAACGTCGAGCTGGCCATGCCCACCCCAGCCCCACGTGGTCAAACAACCCTGATGCAGCCCTCAACAAAATCGAGTTTAACGCCCCTGATCTATAACTGCTTGCCCAGAGTCTACCAGAGTGAGCTACTATAACTAATTTAAATAAATAATACAGCCTTGTCTCTATTACTTGGTTAGTCCTTATCTCCACTATATATATTATATCCTTGTGCCTTAGTTAGATTTATTTCTTTTGAATCCTGAAAAAGGGCAACGTCCTTTATTTTACCAATTAGTTCTTGCTTAAATAGTCTTGAGGTAACAGCACTTACTCTTCTATCAAGTCCAAACCCTCCAAAATAGCAAATGCCACCGTAGTTTAGAACTGTATATTTTCTCTGTGGATCCAGATCTTCAAAAAGAACAAGTTCCTCATCAAGATACACTTCAATGAGAGTCCAGTTCTGCACAATTTCAACAAAATACCATTTTTTGCAGCACAGCATCTTTCTTTGGTAAATAAGGGGGACACCAATTCTTTCTCCTAAGTTAACTACAACTTTTAGCATTCCATTTTCAAGTCCTACTCCAAGGAAGTCATTATCTTCGTCTTCAGCCTTTCCTAACCAAAGGAGCAAACCATCCATTTGACTGGTGGTAAAATTGAAAGAGACCCTAGTCAATCTGAGATCTCTTTCTTCATAATTGGGATCAGTGTACTTGATATATGAATTGCCTGTGAACTTTGCAATAAAAAATGAGAGCTGTTTTTCACACCACAGGCCTGTCCAGCCAAGTTTACAGGCACATGTATATGAAAATAAAACAGGGTTGGGTATACAAACACTTCCATGGAGACACTTACTATGTGAACAATAAATAGACTGCTCACACGTCTTCCCTATCCATTGCTTGGGGCACAAGCAAGAGAAATCAGACTCTACAACTTTACATTTTCCATTGTTTTTACATACTCTATAGCCACAGGGTGTTCCATCACAGTCTCCTATATTGGAACCACCTTTCGCTCCTTTCTCGGTGAGTTTTAATTCTTTGCCATTGACAAAGATCTCCCTAATGCAGCCAGTGAAGCCAGTGGGCTCATTCTTAATTGCCCTGGGATTAACCAAATTTAAGAAAGGTAGTCCTCCTACATAGAAATCAGTTTGTGTATCTAAGGAAGTCATGCCATTGGTAGCTTTCTGAGTTACGTTGATTCCATCAAGATCCAAGTAGCCTTCGTTACCAACTCTTCCTGCTTTAATTAAAAGCCAGGTCTTATTTGTACTATGGACAGGTTGGAATGTCTGTAAAACTACTGTTCTGTCCCCAAGGTTGTAACGTAGCTGTATATATCCACTTGCCATGGTGATACTTAGGAAGTCACCTAAAGAGAAAAAGATGCAACACATTAGTATCTCTGAGCAAGTTAAAAATTAACTAAACAATAAGTTAACTTTTAGCCGTCTGGTATCTTCCATGCGTGTCAACATTACAACATCCAGAATGCCAAGCCAGCATTGGATATCACTCTGCCATTAATTAGCAATCTGAAGATACTCAGATGAATCTCATGGTACTTGTTAGTTAAGGTTTACATAACTACCAAATAAGAGTTGCATTGCTAAGCTTTACATAATAGCAGCTGAAGAAAAGAGTTTGGGTTTGTTTGTTTTTTTACATAATGTGCTTTGCAAACCAAGCAACAGCATCTCCTCTGTTTTGGCTGCCACTAACCAATATTCTCCTGGGCCTTTCCTCATTCTAAGTATGTTTGCTTTGGCAGGCTCCTTGGAAGGCAAACATGACAAATGGCAAACTTTTTTTCTTTTAAGGGTTCAAATAGTGGTTTGAAATGTATGTTTGTGGCACCAAGTAAATTTCCTACCAAGGCTTTCTCTTCTATCCTGTTACACATACTCTTAAATACAGTAAAACAAGCCTCATTGGATTTAAATATAAATCATTTTCAAGAAACCGTATTTAAAATTTCATTTTTGAGTATTGAGCATTGTTTTGGTTTTATTTTTCCAAAGAAAAAATTAGCAGCCCCTTTTTTTTCTTTTTTTTTTTTAATGATGTCCTGGTTTGGATTTGGTTTTGATGAGAGCTGGGGAATTTGAAAGAGAGAAGGAGAGAAAGTTTCACTAAGATACATAATGTGTGCTTCATGCAGTTGGGCTCAATGTGGCTCAGAATAGGATGAGGAGTGGCAGATGTAAAAAAAAAAAAAACTACATTTTCCCACCAGTGAAGCTGGATGGAACATTTATGAGTTGCAATTTGTCATTGAAAGAACACATTTTCTTTGGATTTGAAATGTCACATCCTGTTTTAGTTTTAAAGTAATATTTCAAAGAACCAGTGGCCCACCTTCATTACAACATGTATTCAAGCAAAAAAAAAATTGTTGTAAGATGCTACAGACTTTTCTTTGGAATAGTCACCATTGTTCACAGTCTTAACAGATAATCTGTGCAAAGGCATCATTTAATAGATTGTCTAGCCTTTGCCTTGTACTACCTTCACCACCTCAAATAAATCATTTTTCTTAAAGCTCAAAGAACGGAGATGCACAGAACTTGTGACTTATTTGGAGAGGCACAGTTTAATCCTAGATACTGACATAGCAGAGGCTTCGACCTGTTCCTATTTGAAGGATGCAAGAAAGAAAACACTTTCATTTTGTTCTGTTATGTTTGTAATGCACAAAGAAGCAAAGAAGGAAAAGAGGGGCTGTAAGTGGAATAAAATGTGTTAGCAAGATACCCTTCACTTTATTTGCATAGTCTTTCTAAAAGGCAGAAGAACAAGACAATCTACCTTGAAGTTGGGCTCAAAATTTTGAAAAATCAAAGGCAACTTTTAGTTCTTTTATAAACTTCATCACATCAGTTCCATCATGGGCACAAATCTTCTTTTTGATTGTTTTTCTGCTTACGTCAACACAGGAGTTTAAACCAGGGGTCTCCAAACTTGACAACTTTAAGACTTGTGGACTTCAACTCCCAGAATTCCCAGAAAGCAAAGTTGCCAAGTTTGGAGACCTCTAGTTTAGAGCCTTGAAAGAAATTTATGAAAAAGGGCACCTGACTGATCAAAAGCCCCTGTTCCCAGTCTTTTTACTCAGACAAAACTTCATGCTTTTAAAATCTTCCTTTCCCTTGTGCAATGTCCTAGATTTTCCTCACAGAGTTCAAAAGCAAAGATAATAAATACATTCCATGATCTTACCTTTAAATCTCCCCTATTTTATCCTGGTGAAAAACCTCAAATATTATTTTATTTCAGAAACGTAGAAGCATTTGCGTACATTTTTTAAAAAATAGCAAGCAAATGGTACAAAAATGGCTGAGATGAGTAGTAAGACAAAAATGGCAGTAGAACTGAACATGAGAAAATGTTTCAGTGTTGAGAACAAATGAGGCATGAGTGAAGCTTGATGGGGCTATAAGCCAAAGGAGGCAGTGCCTTTGTTTGTTGCTCCACTGGCTGCCTGAATTGGCCTGAAAAGCTGGAATAGGCTTGGACACTGGAGGTTCCCCTTCCCTCGTATAGTCCTTTGAAACAGTATTAGGAAGTATTGAAAGCAAAAGTTTCTAAAATGAGCAGATTATGGAAGCAGGTGACTCAGAAAATATGGCAGCATCACATTCTTTGGATGGAGTGATTTATGCTAATGGTCCAGAAAATAGGATTCTTTCTGAAACATAGAAAATCTGCATGCTTCTCAAAGCTACTGACTATGTTAGGAGTGGCCTGTCTAGAAGCACCCTTGGGTTGCTGCTCCCAGACCCTCCTAATACTGTTGTTCTGACCCAACTCCCCAAACACGACAAACTCTCTGACGTTTAACTCAAAGAGTCCTTTATTAGGACCGTTGGCAGCCCTGGCAAAAAAGTTTATCTCTCACCACAGGTTGTCTGTCACATCTATTCATCTCCACCTCCTGCCTTTTATCCCCAGAGCTAGGGTGGGGCTTCGCTAGCAGCAGTGGTTCTTCCTTCCCAAGGATAGGCCCATGGATTTCCACTGCTCTCCTCTCCTCTGCCTTCTGCGCATCTATGCATCAGGCACTGGACCCAGCTGTTCCTCTTCTTCTTCATCAGCCACCTCTAGACTTGGGGGCTGTTGACTCTCCATCTGAGGGCTGACGGATGGCCCAGGCTCCGCTTCTGTCTGTTTCTCTGCCAGCTCCATTCCCTCTTCCCCCTCAGAGTTCTCAGGTTGCTTTGATGCTGATCCTGACTCCCATATCTCCTCCTTCTCTGATTTGGCTGCTGGAGGGGCTGGCGGCTGATAAGCCACAACAACTGTCTTAACTGTAATGGTCGCAGCTGACTTGAGTGCATTTTGTTTTTAATGTAAAGTGGTCAACTTAATCATGCACACTATCATTATGATTTGTCACACAATGAACCAAATCTTTAGATTGGATTTGGCAGTTTTGTTCAGTTATTGTGTCCTTTCCAAGGACCTAGGATGGTCAGATGTTGTTGTTTGATCGTGCTAAAGGTACCATCACAGGATGTTTCTTATCAATTCATTCATGTCAAGGAATTGCGCAGCAGCTTTCCAGATGAAGTCGGAGACACTGACACAATCTTCTTGTCTTTTATATAAATATAAACATATTTAATATTCAAATTTATAGCAGTCTTTGTCATCATCCAGAAAAGGAAGAACGTAGGATTGTCAGGAATACAGGCACGTCATGAGGTAAATCTAAAACAGAATACAGAACACATCGGGAAAAAAAGGAGGGAAATACCTCCTTATAATCACAGCAACCAGTAACAGCTTAGATTACATCATGCATGAGTCAGCACTCTGTAATCAACTACAACTGTGTGTTCTGGCCTATTGTACACTTTGCTGTTCCAGCTACTAAATTCAATATCCTAACAATTCACCTCTTGCAAAATCATGACACATTAATCAAATCAGGTAATATTTCATTTGATCTCCCCCCTCCCCTTATCACATGATAGTAAAATGAAAGCCTTACCTGATCGTGAGCTCAGATGCTGAGCAGTGTAAAAGAGGATGCCGTTTCCTGAAAAGGTCTGAAATTGCATCCAGATATGAACTTTGTGTCGAATGTTGAAGGGCTCAAATGACATCCAGGAAGATTTGCGGTTGCTGAATGATGCATCACTAATGGTTAAGGCTATGAAACGTAATAGAAAAGAGATTTCATCTCCACTAATAACAGAATCTTTTAAGATTTCTTTTGTTCTTAGCTAAATACAGATACATTAATCCCAACTTAAATTCCCCTCCCTAATTTGCATTTAATTTACTGCATTTTATACTAGAAACAAGGAATGGTGAGGAGGGGTGCCTAGTTGTATGCAATGTCTAATGGACCCAAACAGAGATGCAGTCAAGTCTCAGATTATGTGACTTCTTTACATTAAGAAGCTTCTATTCAGAGAAGAGTTCTAGAAAAGGGGAAACAGAGGCCACAGAACATATTCTCATGGCAAATTGGGGAACACAGCTAAGTTGGACTCTTCTGTGAATTTTCTGAACCATACTGATTATGCGTAGATTGATGACATTGTATTGAACTGCATCATCATACTGCATTGGTTTATTCACTCGGGTTAAATGAATCATGATAATCCAATCTACCAATTCTGTTTGAGAGCAGTATCCAAAGCACTGACTAGTAACTTAAAAAATGTCATTTTTATGAAATACATATATTTCCTTCATGTTTCACTAATTAAACCAAGCAGGATGCTTGAAGACTGAGTAGAGAGTACCGAGATCCTTTATCAAGAGATCTGAAAACTTGTGCTGATGCTAGATTGGGCCACAAAACATACCATACTTAGAAAATACAGTACTGGTAGTCCTTGTCTTAGGAGCAGAACTGAGCCCAGAATTATGATCATAAGTCATGCCAGTCATTAAACAGATCACCGTGTGACTGAACCAAATTTTACAATCTGTTTTGCAGCACTCATTAAGCAAATGCCACCATCACTAAGGGAATTTATTTATTTATTATTTATTTATTATTAAATTTATATACCGCCCTTCTCCTGACGGACTCAGGGCGGTGAACAGCCGACTAAAAACCAATACAAAAAAGTTAAAATCGTACTAAAACAGATATAAATTAGGCTGAAAATTTAAAAACAAGATAAAAGTTCTAAAAAATTTTAAAAAGTAGAAGGGATCAGGCAAGTCCGGCAAGTTGAAAGAGATAAGTCTTCAGAGCCCGACGAAAAGTCCGGAGGTCGGCAATTGTTCTCAGTTCTGGAGGAAGATCGTTCCAGAGGGTGGGGGCTACCACAGAGAAGGCTCTCCCCCTGGGGGTCGCCAGCCAACATTGTCTGGCTGACGGCACCCTGAGGAGGCCCTCTCTGTGGGAGCGAACCGGCCGGTGGGAGGCAATTGGTGGCAGAAGGCAGTCCCGTAAGTACCCTGGTCCTAAGCCATGGAGCGCTTTAAAGGTGATTACCAACACCTTGAAACGCACCCGGAAGTCAACCGGCAACCAATGCAGCTCACGCAGGAGAGGTGTCACATGGGAGCGCCCCGTCGCTCCCATAATCCCCCGCGCGGCCGCATTCTGTACCAGCTGGAGCCTCCGGGTGCATCCCAAGGGGAGCCCCATGCAGAGAGCATTGCAGTAGTCCAAGCGAGACGTGACGAGCGCCTGAGTGACTGTGCATAGGGAGTCCCGATCTAGAAAGGGCCACAACTGGCGTATCAGGCGAACCTGATAGAAAGCCCCCCTGGCCACAGCTGTCGTATGATCCTCTAATGACAGCTGTGGGTCCAGGAGGACGCCCAAGTTGCGCACCCTTTCCGTGGGGGCCAATGATTCGCCCCCAATAACCAACGATGGAGTCAGTTGGCTATATCGGGACGCCGGCAGCCACAGCCACTCGGTCTTGGAGGGGTTGAGTCGAAGCCTGTTTCTCCCCATCCAGACCCGCACAGCTTCAAGGCACTGGGACATCACTTCCACGGCATCGTTGGGGTGGTCTGGGGTGGAGATGTACAGCTGAGTGTCATCAGCGTACTGATGGAATTCCATCCCAAAACCACGGATGATCTCACCCAGCGGCTTTACATAAATGTTGAACAGAAGGGGCGAGAGGACCGACCCTTGTGGCACCCCACACACTAGGCGCCTCGGGGTCGACCGCTGCCCCCCTGTCAACACAGATTGCAACCGGTCGGAGAGGTAGGAGGAGAACCATCATAAAACGGTGCCTCCCACCCCAATCCCTCCAACCGGCGCAACATGATACCATGGTCAATGGTATCAAAAGCCGCTGAGAGGTCTAACAACACCAGGATAGAGGAGTACCCCCTACCCCGGGCCCTCCAGAGATCATCCACCAACGCGACCAATGCCGTTTCAGTGCTGTAACCAGACCTGAAGCCGGACTGGAGCGGGTCTAAATAGACAGCTTCATCCAGGTACCGGGGGAGCTGCCACGCCACCACACTCTCAACAACCTTCGCTAGAAAGGGAAGGTTGGAGACTGGACGATAATTTGCCAAAACAGCTGGGTCCAGGGAGGGCTTCTTGAGGAGGGGCCTCACCACCGCCTCCTTCAAAGCGGTCGGTAGGGCACCCTCACTCAAAGAAGCGTTTATAATCTCCTGGAGCCAGCCTCGTGTAACCTCCTGGGAGGCCAGCACCAACCAGGAGGGACACGGGTCCAATAAACATGTGGTAGCGTTCAGTTTTCCCAGAATCCTGTCCACGTCCTCGGGAGCCACAGGATCGAACTCAGCCCAAATAACACTCTCAGGACTGGGCTCAGTCATCTCGCCTGAACTAACCCAGTCAGCGGCCAGATCATCCCGAATCTGAGTTATTTTATCATCCAGATATTGAACAAAATCCTCAGCACGTCCCTGCATACCCTTGATGACCATGGAATACCATGGTCATCAAACAAATGTGATGGCCATTAAACAAACCCTTTGTACCCGATGAACATTTAAACACTGGTTTTCAGCAAAAAAAAAATTTCTTCATACATCATGGTCATGTGACCACAGGATGCTGCAAACCGCTGTAAATGCAGACCACTTGTCAAATTCCTAAAATGCAATAATGTGACCACAGATGATGTGTGTGTGTGTGTGTGTGTGTGTGTGTCTGTGTGTGTGTCTGTGTGTGTATGTCTGTGTGTCTGTCAGAACTTGAAACTGAATCGCAGAGGACTGTTATAATTTCAACCGGTCACTAAGCAACTGATTGTCAGTCAAGGACTGCCTGTATGACATTTCATGTATTGTGATAGGTCTGGAAAGTAACTGTTCTTCTTTATCCCTTTATAGAATAACAAGTGTGTTCAAAAGCAAAACTCTGATACCAACCTGTTCCTCGGTGTTGGGACAATACAAATCCCATTTGACCAATTAGAATCATGGGACTTTGTTGACTTTACAAGCACTGTTGCTACAGCATATTCCTCTTTCCCTCTTGCACTCATTATTCTCCGGCAGGTGCCTTACAATACACCCCAGTTCATCAATCACATATTTGTCTTCTAGGTTTATCTGTTGTCATGGATGCTCTTCTCTCTAGATAATAATTTGCACTGCAGCTTTGTACATCCTGCACCCTCCCATTTCATTACAGGAGAGTCTTTTAAACCTTTGAACCTTTCATGAATCTTGAAATGAACAGCAACGGCAGTGTCACACATGGCAGGTACTTACTGCTCCCCAGAGTTTTAATACAGGAAAAAAATCTGTGTGTAAAAAAGAGATACTGAACCTCTTCTGTTCCTATTTAAAGTGTTATAACTGAGGGTCGATGTGTTTTCCCCTTACTGGAATAGCAGAGGATGATCTGAGCCTGGTTAATTGTGAAAAGCCTCTTGGCTATGTCAATTGCTTTAAAAAAAATAGCTAGGGAGCCTACTAATGGATTTCTTATGTTCTATGTAATGTAGTTCCAACAAGAATTGAATATGCTATGTATAATGTAAAACAGCTTCTAGAAATAATATGTAACTGAATTAGGCTGCATGGCTTGACAGCTAGGAACTTGGATGTGTGGATCAGTATAACTCCTCTATAAATGAAATGTCATTTTTAAAAATTGCTCTACAACAATTTCATCTCTGATCTTTATTTCTTTTCTCATTAATAGTCTCATTACTGTGACACCATGGTCTGTCAATTGCAGCAATGAAGCAAATTTTGGAACTCTTAGATGTTTATTCATTTTTCTAAGATGCTTTATATGCAATTGCTTAGATTAGGAGTAAAGTAAAAAAAGATGCTGCTGATATTCCCACATAATGTTAAGAATATTACATATGGAAATTTATAGAAGAAATATCAACTCTGTAGGTTTATATTGGATTCTTGTTGTCTCATAAATCGCTAAACTAATCTCAGCAATCGAGAAAACTTTTGATAGGAATGGCATATAAGCCTTTATTAGTGAGGTAATATATTAATTCTCTCATTATTAGTGAGAGAATATATTAAGAAATCTCCGTCTGCTTAATTGGAGCTGTTTAATGTATTGGAAATGTGAATCTGGAAGGCCCAGCTGGTTCTTTAAACAAAGCAGAGATTTAGTGGATCACAGTTCAGGATTTATCATTTACTTATTTATTTATTAAATTTATATACCATTCACCTCACAGTCACGCAAGGTTGTAAGCACACAATCTGATAAAACAATATTATAAAAGTTTAAAGCAGTAAGACAATAAATATAACATTACAGTAATAGAGACATACATTAGCTAAAATAGGAGTGTGTGTGTGTGTGTGTGTGTGTGTGTACAATGAAGTGGAGGTGGGATCTTTTATTAATCCAGTAACCACTTCCAGGATGACATGGCCCCATCCTAATCCCAGGCCAACAGCCAGAGCCAGGTTTTAAGGTCTTTCCTTAAGGCCAAGAGAGTGGGTGAGGATCTCAATGTTCCAGGGGACTGGAGCTACAGAAGAAAATGCTCTTTTCCTGGATCCCGCTAAGCATAATTCCTTGATTGACAGGGTTTGCAGTGTACCCTTTCTGCTGGCACAATCCCAATCCCATTCTCAGGTAACCTGGATCTATGTCAAAAAGGGATTTATAGGTAATAAGCAACACCTTGAATTGAACCTGGACTTGCATAGTTCATAGCTATGTGGACAATTTGTAATTTGCTGGATAAGAAGATTAAGGACACCTTTGAACTTTGATGTTGAAGAACCCCATGATCCAGGGGTAAAATGTAAAATTTGTTACTACCAGTTCTGTGGGTGTGGCTTGGTGGGTGGGTGGGGGTAATGTGTCTGGGTGGGCATGGCCAACTTTTTTTTTTAATTTTTCAAAGCATTTTTTCTAACTCAGCTGGGATCATCAGAGCGGCTTTAAAAACATGCCTCTCTGCCGATCAGGCAACTCAGCTGGGATCATCAGAGACTTTTCCAAGCATTTTTTAACCACCTTTTCGGCCAAGAGGTTGCAGAAAAAAATGCTTTGAAAAGCCTCTGATGATCCCAGCTGAGCCGTGTGATCATCAGAGGCTTTTTTTTTAACTTTTAAAAGCATTTTTTCGTGGGAAGAGGTTGCAGAAAAAATGCTTTTAAAAGTAAAAAAAAAATCTCTGATGATCATGAGGCTCAGCTGAGCATGGTGTGTGTGTGTGTGTGTGTGTTGCAGGGATTTTTGCTACCGGTTCTCCGAATCACTCACTGCCATCACTACCAGATCAGGCGATCCGGCCCGAACCGGAAGCATTTCACCCCGGCCATGATCATCAAAAAAACCAACCTATGGCTCACTGAACAAATCAACTCAGAATTCTCATTGGAGGCACAAATGACCAGGCTCAAATTATCCTAATTTAGGCACATTATGTGAAGACCTAACTCTCTACAGAAAGCCTGAATGCTGGGGAAAGTAGAAGGAAAAAGAAGATGATGGTGACCAAAGCAAGGTAGATAGAACTCAGGTCTAATCTCTGTGAATGCACCATAGGAAGACCTAAAAGCAGTGGTGGGATTCAGCCAGTTCGCACCACTTCGGGAGAACCAGTTGTTAACTTTCTGAGCAGTTTGGTGAACTGGTTGTTGGAAGAAATCATTAGGGCAGAGAACCGGTTGTTAAATTATTTGAATCCCACCACTGCCTAAAAGGACAGGTTAGGGATAGAGTGTCATTGGAGGGAGGGGAGGGGGGGGAATCTGTGTAATTGCTAGAAGTTGAAAATGACTTGATGGCACATGGTCAATCAATAGTTCAGTTGGTTAGAACACTAGCTCAAAACCAATAGGGTAAATATGAAAATGGATTTTCTGTCCTGCAGTAAAGGGATGAGTTTATACTTGACTTCACCAGCGAGGTGGATGTCTTGATAATTAGCCTGCAATCTTGTTAAGTAAGAAATATTTGTTATCCACAAGATCAATCTGTAATATTACTCCTACCACCATTTTGAGCTCCCTTCACTAGGTATATTATTCTGAAAAGAAAGGTTTTTTTCCCCTTATTATTTATTTTTATAAGCATGAGGCAGAATCA
The DNA here is from genome assembly GCA_030761175.1 of Masticophis lateralis. Lineage (NCBI taxonomy): Eukaryota > Metazoa > Chordata > Lepidosauria > Squamata > Colubridae > Masticophis > Masticophis lateralis. The sequence continues at coordinate 123,828,889 of JAUDYJ010000001.1, read as the reverse complement.
CCACTGTGGCCATCACTACCAAGATTTATTAATAACATTTCTTGGTTGGAAAAAAATACCTAACATAATTTGAGCCTTATTTATTTATTTATTTATTTATTGCTCACCTTTATTATTTTTATAAATATTTCAAGGTGGCAAACACCCACAATAGTCCTTCCTTCTCCCATTTTGCCCACAACAACAATCCTGTGAAGTGGGTTGGGCTGAGAGAGAGAGTGACTGGCCTAAGGTCACCCAACTTGCTTTCATGCCAAAAATGGGATTAGAACTCAGAGTCTCCTAGTTTCTAGCCTGGTGTCTTAACCACTAGACAAAACTGCCTCTTTTGTACTTGTACACAGTACTACATAGAATTAAGCAGAGACCCAAAGGGATGTACAACAACAGGTTGTTTTTGAGTTAACAACCATTTATTCCGTGACCGTCCAAAGTTATGGTAACACTGAACAAATGATATTTTGGCCCCTGAAGTTTTGGCTGATGTAGCACTCTCACATTCATATGACCAAAATTTGAGGCATTTCAACTCTCCCCCTCTCTATTCCCTCCTCCCTGTAGATCTTTGCTCTTCTGGTTGGCTAGCACAGGAACACTTCCCAGTAGTGGCAGTGGAGCTCAAGCCAAAGTAGAGACATATTCTTTTTTTAAAAAAGGGTTTTTTGGGGGGAGTTTAATTAAAGCAACTGGATTTTTTAAAATTAACAAAGTAATTTATGGCACCTGAGATAGGTAACCATTCAGTCCTGCTTAAAAATGGAGCTGAGTCAGTCCACCTCTTTGCAATGCTGTCTGCATAACATCAAACAGCTCAGACTCTCAAAACATTCCATTAACTCCTGGACTGCAGCCCTGTGTATGCTAACCCTGCTGGAATAAATTTGTTGATTTGAATGGGACTTGTTGCTGAATAAACACCCATAGGTGTGGGTCACTAACTGCTAAATTAGGTTTAGGCAGCCCTGCTGCCACCTCCTAACATCCCATTTGTTGCATCCTGAATCCTGAAATTCCACTGCCAATCTCTATGGGAATACTGTAGAGTTTTTTAGTTTGTTCTACAGGTATGTTTGGGGATGTTAAGTATTGGAATGGCAATTCTGGATTATATTAAATATGTAAGTCTGTGGTTTTCTGAATAAAGTTCAATGTTCTGTTATTGCAATTTTGTGAGACCAAAAATTGAATCCTTTCACTATGCATATCAAATAAAGAATATTTTATTTTATAATGTATTGGGAAATTGGCAGTAAGGAAGTTAAGTGCACTCAAACAACATTTTAACATTCAGAGTAGTAAAATGGTTTGTGTGTGTGTATGTGTGTGTGTGTGTAAGCATGCATTACATTAACCTCTGAGACCATTTGTGATGACTGCAGTAGAGAAAATCTTGTGCCACAATAAAACTGCCAATTTGTTAAGGTGTCAGAAGATTGTCAGAATAGAGCTGGAAGGGACCTTGGAGGTCTTCTAGTTCAAACCTCTGGCAGGAGACCCTATATCCATGATGGCGAACCTATGGCACGTATGCCACCGGTGGCACACGGAGCCATATCTGTGGGCACGCGAATGTTGCCCTAGCTCAGCTCCAGGAGGCATGTGCTCACTGGCCACCTGATTTTCGGGCCTTCCGGGCCCACTGGAAATCGGGAAATGGGCTGTTTCCAGCCTCCAGGGGTAGTGAGGAAGGCCATTTCCCCTCCCCAGGCTCCTAGAAAGCCTCTGGAGCCTGGAGTGGGTGAAAAACAAGCCTACTGGGCTCACCATGCCATCATGTGCCAAAAGTGGGGGAGCGGGGTGGGCGGGGCGCATTGAATTATGGGTGTGGGCACACATGCGCGCAACCCCCCCACGCTCCCCACGCTTTTTGCATGCAATGGCAAAAAGGTTAGCCATCATTGCCGTATATCATTTTAGACAAGTGAATGTCCAGTCTCTTCTTAAAAAACCTTCAGTGATGAGGCACCCACAAATTCTGAAGGGAAGACATTCTATTGGTTACTTGTTCTCCTGATTAGGAACTTTCTCCTTAATTCCAGGTTCCAGAAACAGAACAATTCTTCCTTGTTTTGCTGCAAGAGACTAACGGCATATTTCTAGCCAATCTGCCTCTCCACAGCTTCTTGTCATGTTAGAGGTATGCTATTTTCAAGATCATTTCTGTGTGGAATAAATGTAGACATGTCTATGAGCCCTCCTTACTTATCAGAATTCAGCCCTTGTTAAAATGAGAGCTTATCGATGCTTCATTCTGACTCTCTTTAATATCTTGGGCATTTAGAGCCCAGTGAAAGTTTTGCCAACAAAAACAGCAGCATAAGGCTCAGTACATCCTGACCCAGAGATGACAAATATGAGCATAGTTGGGACAGGATAACTTGGAGTTCCCAGCCATGACAGTGTCACAGCAGACAGCAAAGAAATCCTGCTGACGGGTTTCTCATGAGCCGGGAACGCACAAGCTATGTGCCCTCCCAACCTTTGGCACAAATGAAGCATCATTTGTAATGCAACAATATGTAATAAATCTAATGTTATCACAGTCATTACAGCATTATTTCAGTGTTACAGTAATATATAGGCAATGATTATTTTTAATCCTGCTCCCATCAGTCTCACCCACTTTTTGGAATGTCCTATTCCTCTGCTTTGCCAGTCATGGCGTGTACCAGAATGCTGATGAGATAGACAGGTCTCTTCTTTTATTAACATTTCTCCAATTATCTCTAGTGGCTGAGCAGTCATTTCCCACCTTCACTGTTTATAAGCACAGAGCCAGTAAAAGTAAAACTCAATCAATGCCGTTGCTAAAACAAACTGCTATCCTATGCTGCCATCTACAGATTATCCTTCATTATAGTAGTCTAATATGTCTTCTATGTACAAGATTGTTAAATAGTCTTTCTTTTCATCGATTTATTTTAGATTCCTATACACTTTACTTGTTATACTTCTATTTTCCAAACTAATGAGATCAACATTTATTCTGTTTGAACTAGCTGACTGTGCTTTACTTATTGCCGTGAAGGGCAGTTAATTTAACTTTATGGTAAATAAACTCGGTGTTGCACCTTCTCGATTATTTTTCAGCTGCCAGCCTTATAATGCTTCCTTCATTTTACATGGCAATTAGAGTTGTCTGAGTCTTAACTCGAGTTGCAGAAAGCTGATTTTTTCCAGTTTCTCTCCATCTCTTTTCATTTATCAAACCTGATAATGGACAAGAGGGTCAAGACTGTTTTCTTTCCTTAGATGCCTTAAGTGAAGTTGTATCAAGCATAATCAAGCCTTGGAAATGCATCAGTCCTGGTGTGGATGTGTGAGAGAGAAAGCTCTTTGAATACAATCAGGTAACCAGTTAAGGTCCATGATGTATGGGAAGCCACTCGTTCTGCATACAGAGTTTCTAATGAGGCTTTTTATTATTGTTGTTACATCACTAGGACAGAGAACAATGACAGCAGTTAAAGCAGCAAGTATCTACAGAAAGTTAATACAAGTAGTCCTTGGTGCCAGTGGTGAAATCCAATTTTACTACCGGTTCTGTGGGTGTGGCTTGGTGGGCATGGTGTGGCTTGTGGGTGTGGTTTGGTGGGCGTGGCAGGAGAAAGATACTGCAAAATCTCCATTCCCACCCCACTCCAGGGGAAGGATATTGCAAAACCTCCATTCTCACCTTATTCTGGGCCAGCCAGAGTTAGTATTTGCCAGTTCTTCGAACTACTCAAAATTTCCACTATCGGTTCTCCAAACTACTCAAAATTTCCGCTACCGGTTCTCCAGAACCTGCTGGATTTCACCCCTGCTTGGTGCATTACTCTTCATTCAGCTTTAAAATTATGGTGGCACTGAAGAAAAAGGGATTGGTCTTTGCAATTCACAGTTCTCCTGTGATCAAAATTTGGGTGCTTGGCAACCAGCCTACTTTTACAACTGTCGCAACATCTCTCGGGCACAATCTCCTGCCCTGTGCAAAGTGCTTCTTCTGCAGTTTTTCAAATACCCTGAGCCTTGACCCCATTGCTTGTGACAGGAATTGACTGACCAGCTTGTTGATCTAGCTGTGGGGGGAATAGAGGTAGTCCTTGACATACGACCCCAACTGAGCTCCACATTTCCATTGCTAAGCAAGACGGTTGTCCCATTTTGTGACCTTTCCTCCCACAATTGTTAAGTGAATCACTGCAGTTGTTAATATCATGATCGTTAAATGAATTGGCCTTCCCCATTGACTTTGCTTGTTGCAAAGGGGATCACTGCAACCGTCATAAATCTACATGCCAGTTGCCAAGCATCCAAATTTTCATCATTTGACCACAGGGATGTTGCAATGGTAATGTGCAAAACAGTCATCAGTCACTTTTTTCTGTGCTGCTGTAACTTTGAATGGTCACTCAACAAATAGTTGTAAGTCAAGGTCTACCTGTACCTGACCCAAAGTCACCCAGCCAGCTTTCGTGCCTAAGGCCAGATTAGAAGTCACTATCTCCTGGTCTCCAGCCTGGTGCCTTAATCACTAGACCTCATTGACTCTTCCTGATAAATAGATTAATCATATTTGTAAATAACAAAGTAATTGGCTTTTATGCATATGTGTTCTGATAAAGCTCAGAGCACTAATCAAATTTCTACTGGTGAGTAAAGCAGTCAGGCTCAGTTCATGCCAAATGCGCCTCGTGCTCATTTTTCCAAGAATGAAGAATTGCCATACAAGTATGTTACTACCGTGTTTCCCAGAAAATAAGACTCTGTCTTATATTTTTTTGAACCCTGAAAGAAGCACTTGGCCTTATTTTCGGGGAGGTCTCATTATTTTGGGGCGTGTGGATCAAGATGGGGCTTCTCTTGCTGTCTTACCTGATTTCCCGCTCTGTGTTTAAATATTTTCGGGGAGGGCTTATTTTCGGTGGGGGAGGAGGCTTATTTTAGCACATGAGCACAAAAGTCTGCTTGGGCTTATTATCAGGGGTTGTCTTATTTTCGGGGAAACAGGGTATGTACAGTGATGCACTTTATTGGCATGGCTTTTGCATCCAGCTCTTACATAAGAGTTAGCTTATCCATGGCTGGATCATCTGTTTCACCTTTGATTGAAGCTATGCTGTGGCCTCTGGAAAGAACAAGAAATCATTGTTTTGATAATTGCCACCTATTATATACTACAAATAATGGCTGCAAACAGTTAAATCCCAGCGTACATAAAGTCACTTCTACCAACTGTATAAACCACTCTAAACAATGTGCCAGGGAGTATCTTTCTAATCTCTATTGATGTTCTCTCTGTTTGTTGTTTCTTTTCTACTAACCTACGTGCACCATAAATTCCCAGTTATTATTTTTTTTATGTTTCCTTTCTTCCTCAGTAGTTATTATTTTTCAAGACTCCTTGGTTCATTTCTGGCTCTGCTGAGACACACTTTACTCCTTTGCTCCCTGATTCTGTACCTAGAAATAAAATATTTAGTCTGATTGCTTTTAAGATGTTTTCTTTCTTCCTAGCCCAGAGTAGGAAAACTGTACTTTGAAAAAAAAATGTGACAGTTCGTTATGCTGCTAGGTGTAAGGGAAGTTGAAATCCACGATTTTGAGACAGCAGTAATGGGTCTTTTCATTACAAATTGTCAATTTTGTTGCAATTTATGCCATCCTCACTTTTATTTACTGGGGGAAGAAGTATTAAAGAACTTTAGGAGCTTATATTTTCCTCTCTGCAGTTGCCCTTCTTATATGGATCAGTAAGGAATCAGAAAGAAATCAAATCACATAAGAAGTAGAATGCCACTCATTAAGGATGTTAAGTGCTGATTCAGTAATTGTCTAATAATGTATAAAACGTGGCTGGTTCTTATTTCATGTCCATAGAGTAAAACAACTTTGAAAGCCAAAGCATTCACAAAAGCACTTTTAAATATCAATTATTTAGAGGTGAGATGTTGCGTCAGTAAGCATAATTAGAGGGATTTAATTATATTTTAATAAGAGTGGCGTAATGCAGTTGGTGGAAAATACAGCAGCACAGACAGTGACCATATTAAACCTCTGCTTCCTGAGCTGCATTGGCTTCCAGTATGCTTCTGGTTTTAATTGTAAGACCTGGTTCTGACTAATAAAAACCTGTGTGGCATGGAACCAGCAGGCAGCCTCTCCCTGGTTTCATCTACTCCTCCCATCAGGAGAGGCATGTTGTAGGTCAGGGGTGTCAAACTGAATTTCATTGAGGGTTGTGTTTGGCCTCGGGGGCCCAGGTGGGCATGGCCATGATGGGCATGGCCATCTCAACACTCATATCAGTGGAGGGGATCCACTTTTATTAATACTTTGTTTTTCTAGCACTCTGCCATAAAAAACGGAGCTAAGGGCCCTCTGCACAGCTCCCCAAGCTCTATTTTCAGCTGGGAGGGCCTCCTACAGGCCTCTGCCAGCAAAAAGGGCCACTGCACGCAACCCTCCCCAGCTCCGTTTTTGCTGGCAGAGGCACTGAGGGCTGGTCCCTCACTGTTTCCAGGGTGGCCTCATGGGCTAGATCTAAGCACCCCATAGGCTGAATCCGGCCCCCAGGCCTTGAGTTTAATACTCCTGTTGTAGATCTTATTGAGGTAGGAGTGTCATATGACGAGACCCTAGAAGAGGAGCTTTTCTGCATAGCACCACCCTTTGGAACATCATTCCTCCAGAGCTTAGATTAGCCCCAATTGTCCTGACCAAACGAATGCCTTGAAAACATGGCTCTATTGTTGTATTTGGTGGCCAATGATAGTGGAAAGCTATCAATGGTTGTGCTGAACATGAAGTATTGACTGGATTCTGCTGCTGCTGATTATTATTATTTTGTTGTTGTTATCAGGCAAAAGCAACCAGAACAAGTCGTGACTAACCTTAGTCAGTAACTTTATTGTTTATCATCTACATTAAGAAAACTCTCACCAGACTGTTTGCCTTCCCCTGAGAAAAATTAGATAAGGTCAAACTTATGCCATTTGTAGCTGCTCAAAGATTCCAAGCTAGGCTCTTGCTTGATTCCTCCCTCCAGCCTAGCTGGCAATTGTCCAATGGATATCATTTTGTTGATGATTTGTATGTTTGCTTCTATTTAGTTGGTTTTTGCTTGGGATGTTGCTTCTTATTGTTGTGAGCCATCTGGAGTCACAACATTAAGAAGCGCTATAATTTGAATAAATAAAAATAAACCAAAAAGAAATAGTTATGAACTTGTCAGATGTCTATCTATTAAAAAAATAGATCTGCATATTTATTTCAATTCTGCATGTTTAAAGTCGAGATAATGCCAACCAACAAAATTTATGTGATTAAGTCAAAGCCACTGCTCTATAAAGGGATTTTCCCATTGTGGCTTATCTCCCTATAGGGTTCTCTTGAGATACGCTCCCAACCCAGGAGGGAAACTCATAAGTGGAGAGGTTAGAGATGATTCAGCAACACATCATCCTGCTCTCTTTTTGTACTTAAATAGCAATAGCACTTAGACTTATATACCACTTTACAGTGCTTTACAGCCCTCTCTAAGCGGTTTATGGAGTCAGCATATTTTCCCCAACAATTTGGGTCCTCTAAAACCCTCTCTTGCATTAGAGATCAACTTTAAGAGATGGCTGCAGTGCTGTATGTTCAGTTTGGATTTAATAGTCTGCAGGTATTGATGATGGTGTTATGCATTCAATCACGTCTGACTCTCGGTGATTCTATGGGCCAGGTCTCTCCACATCTTCCAATCTTGCACTATTTCTTTGAGTTTTTCTCTACTCTGGCTGGTGTGTCAACTTTGACAGGGTCCAGCCACCATTTCTTTGGCTGCCTCATTTCCTTTTACTGCTAACTCTTTTGAACATAATTGCTTTCTCCACTGAATTCCTCACATGACATGATCAGAATAAGATGAGATGCAGTTTTTTGATTGCAGTAAAATAGAACTTTTTTAATCTCAAAGAGTCTTTGGTACCTTCAATTAAAAAAAAAACTCAATTTATATTTCTCACCCAACCACAGAATAAAAAGAAACCGATGGTACCATGTGATACACTTTTGATGAAGGTTTGTCCCCTACCTTGTTCACAATGTGTGCCGGTGGTTCCCAAGGCACAGTGACAGCTGTATCCATCAGGCATGGGGACGCAGGTGGAACCTCGCTTGCACCGATGGGGGGGCTTGTGCTCAGGATCACACATTGACATTTGTTCTGTGCAGAAAGCCCCTGTCCAACCAGAAGAGCAACGACAGCTGGGAGGTGCAAAAGATGAAACCATAGGAAACTTCAGAAAATGACTCGGTTACATTCTGGGTCAACATGGAAGGTAGCTCCTTAGAGCATTCTGGAGCAGAGAAACCAGGGGGTCTCACTTTGAACATTTTGAGGTGAGATACATAGAACTGTTATACGTTAAAACTTGATGTTGATTTGACGCACATTTCTAAATAAAAAAAATCTTGGCTGCTCCCCAAACCCATCCTTAACCAACTCATATTTTTTTAATAGAGCCTTACTCATTCTGAATTATTGCCAGTGCGTTGAAATCCTCGCCATCCCCAAAATCATTTACCAAAAGGAAGGCGTATGAAGCCTTCAGTTACCAAAACATTGTCCTTTTGTGTCCCATTTCCTCCCCCCCCCAATTTTAGAAATGGCATAATAAGGTATTCCTTAATGTTCATACTGTACCTTGCAAGATTAATGTCAGCCTCTCATGTGGCACAAACAGGAAACAGGACCAGATGACATAATTCTACTTAATTGTCAAGCTACATTAATAGGCAATGCCCTCTCTTATCTGACTTCCCTAGGCAGCACTTGTCTATGGAGATTCTCAGTCATCCAGGTCATAGTTGTCCCAAAGGTGCTTTTTCAAGAGGCAGCTGGGCTTTCTGGTTTTTCTTTGAAGATGTTTTGCTTCTCATCCAAGAAGCTTCTTCAGCTCTCACTGGATTGTAGGGAATGGAAGGATTTATACTCCTTGCAGACAACTGGTCATTTGCATTCTTTTAGAAAGTTGTTGATTCCACCTGAAGGTTTATTTGTATCATCAGGGTTGAGACAGCAGAGAGAGAGGGATACAACACCATCTATCTCCAGTTTACAACATGGTCCTTTCAACAGTTCCAAGAAGGCACCACACCTTCTTTGCACTACTCAGGTGACCCTGATGACACAGATAAACCTCCTAGTGGCTTCGAAAACTCTCTAAAATAATGCAGAATACAAAAATAACAGAGTTGGAAGGAACCTTGGAGCAGTGATGAAATCCAAATTTTTTTACTACTGGTTCTGAGTGCGTGGCTTGGTGGGCGTGGTGTGACGTGGTGGGCGTGGCAGGGGAAGGATATTGCAAAATCTCCATTCCCAACCCACTCTGGGGCCAGCCAGAGGCATATGGTGGTATTTGCCAGTTCTCTGAACTACTCAAAATTTCTGCTACCGGTTCTCCGAACTCCTCAAAATTTCCGTTACCGGTTCTCCAGAACCTGTCAGAACCTGCTGGATTTCACTCCTGCCTTGGAGGTCTTATAGTCCAACCCCCTGCTTAGGCAGGAAATCCTACACCACTTCAGACAAATGATTATCCAATCTCTTCTTAAAAACTTCCAGTGTTGGAACATTCACAATTTCTGGAGGCAAGTTGTTCCACTGATTAATTGTTTTAACTGTCAGGAAATTTCTCCTTAGTTCTAAGTTGCTTCTCTCCTTGATTAGTTTCCACCCATTGTTTCTTGCCTTGCCCTCAGGTGCTTTGGAGAATAGCTTGACCCCCTCTTCTTTGCAATGCAAATGACCAGCTGCCTGCAAGGAGTATAAATCCTTTCATTCCCCACCATCCTGTCAGAGCTGAAGAAGCTTCTTGGATGAGAAGCAAAATGTCTTCAAAGAAAAACCAGAAAGTCCAATTGCCTCTTGAAAAAGCACCTTTGGGATCAGGCAGCACTTCTTCTCTTTCCTCCCAAAATCATTCTCAAATGCCATTACAGATCTTGAATTGTCACTTTTAATCTGATAGAAGAGGAAATACATGGGAAGTAATTGAACAAAACTCTCGCGTGCCAAAGAAATATAGGGAAAAAAAAAGGTGTGACTCTCAACCTGCAAATAATTTCGAGCCTTGGGGTAGATATTACTGAATGAGGCAGACTTCACTTCTCCATTTGCTACCCCAGTATGATATTCACTTCAGATGGCTCCTGAAATGGGCATTTATGCTAATAAGAATGAGAGAGAAAGTATGTGTATAAGAACTACTATATGGAAAGGAGAACTGCATGTATATCTTGCAAGATGATTCTAAAGAAGATTATACATCTGCTCTTAAGCAAAGATGTATAAACTCCGATAGAACCATATGACAATCTGCATAGTCTCAATGCATTCTCCCGCAATGGTTCATTAAAAGCTTCACAGTTAACTTACTATACCGCAGAGCCACTTTCCATGCATGTTCCCCCATTTCTGCATGTTATCAGTTGGCACGGAGACACTTCACATTGTCCTACATTACGACCAGTGTTAGGATGGCCTTCTGGAATTCCTGGTGCTTTAAACTCCTGATCCTTTCCAGCCCGGACTTGGAGGTCAAAAATGCAACCTGAAAGAATGAAAGATTACCCAGTTTTTTGCTTTAAAACAATAAAAAAAATATTTATGAACGTTTACCACTGTGGTCAGGTCAAGTTCAAAAGTACATTTTCTCATGGTGATCTAGACTTTACTTGGTTTCTTATTTTAAAGTTACAAAAATCTATTTGGTTGCTAGTAGCTGCTTAAAGTGCCTACAAAACATTAACTTAAAAGTACATTGCTGCCAAAATGCCAATCCTCATCCTGTCTGCCCTCAGTTTAATCCCTGGGTAATTGTAAGTATGCATTTTAATGGGAGGAAAGTCATGGTTTAAACAAACACATCCTTTAGAATGAAGGCACATGAAGTTTCTGTCCTTGAATTCAAACCATCTTTTATGAAACTTTATCTTCAATCTGTCATAATTTAACACATTGTAAGCTGCCCTGAGTCTCTGGAGAAGGGCGGCATATAAATTGAACCAATAAATAAATAATTTAGAAAATATATAAAACCATTTCTCGAGTGCATCACTGAAGTTTTGTTTTTGCTTTTTGTAAACAAAGCTCAGAGAAAATAGGATACTCAGGGCAAGAAAATAAGCTTTCTACTAGGTTTCAAACCAGAAATCTTTTGTTATGAGACACTAAAAGGAAAATCCAAAGCCAAAAAGAAAGAATTGCAGTAGGAACATGGAATATAAAATGAAGAGCAGCAAGATGGATGGACTCGGATACGGTAGTGATGAAGGCCGCATTGGAAAAGCATCGAAGGACCAGATTAGGGACAGATCACTATGGGGAAAATCTATCTATGTGGTTGTTATTATCCAAAGACACTAGAAAGAAACAGGATAGTAAGAAAGGAATCCCTTTTTTGAACCTGCTGGCTGTGCTGCATGGATGTAAATGGTGATGTAGATATAAATGCAAATGAACCGTGTACGTCTCTGTATTCATATATGTACATGAACACAAAGACAGGGAGGTGTTTAATAGGAGGACATGGGAGCCTGTGGTCTGGATTGGACATTTTTGCGAGCAGTTGACGAGGTGTCTCTGGAGAGGATTTTCTTCAATCCTAAATGAAGCCTTCCTGAGCATAGGACAAAATCAGCTTAAATGGTAAGCGTGGAAAATATTTCTTTTCAAATCAGGGAAGAGGTATTAAATCACAGTTTTTAATGGCTGAGCAAGCTACTTAACATAAATAAATATAAGGCCTCAATTCTATATCCTCTTGCTTGAGAATAAAGCTTCTTGAACTTTAAGGGATTTCAAGCGGCGGAGATTGGGCTGTTGGCCTTGACAGTTCTGTACATCTAGAAAACATTTTTTGTTTGTTTGTTTGTATTTATGTGCTGTATTGTTTGCGTAGCTCCTGGGGAGCCCTGGTTTTTTTTCCACACAGTAACTACTGCTAGTGTTGAAGAAGCTAATTCCCCAGGGAGCCTCTAAAACAGGCCTTCTGCAGCTTCCCAAAAATTCTCTCCAATTCACTATAAAGAAGCCTGCTGTCAACCAGCAGGAGGGTTCTCTAAAGAACTGTTTCGCCTTTCTCTGCACAAATCAAACAAGGAAAATAAACCTCTGGCTCTAAAGTAAAGGAACAGATTTACTTTACTTCTTACATTCAGAACCCATAACCCATATATATTCACATACGGTGCACAGGCAGAATTACACAGGCATACAGATACAAAGACCACTTTAAAGAACAGTAGAGCTTAGTTTGAATAAACCCCTCAATCCTGAGAGGCTGGCTCAGAGATCTGAGCAGTCTCCCTACCTCCCTCATCCAACAGCCAAGAAGGGGCTGTTCAGTTCAAAAGCACAGGACCTCACCTCAGCTCTTTTTCACCCTCTTTATAAGCTCTTTCTGCCTTGCAAAAGTCTTCCTTTTGGGTTTTCTATCCTTCCTGACCTTCCTCCTGGCTCGGTCAACCACTATTCCCTCCCAGGTAACATACACTGAGTGCAGCTCTTTCTCTCAGGTCTTCTCCTTGTTGACACCTACTAGACACTTTTCATCCTTCAGATGTCTTGCTCCTCACAATCCACATCAGTCTTGTGCCTTCTCTTCTTTGCTTTGGTCTCTCCCTTATTGTAAATCTAGCCCTTAGGCTCAAGCAATGCTTTTCCTACTTGAAATGTCTGACTCTCTTTTATTTATTAATTTAGGTTGCCCATTTCTCTTTCTTTCTCTTTTTCTTACCCCTCGCTTCCAGCAGATTCTGTTTCTCCTCTTCTGTCCTTCTGTGTCTTTGTATATTTTTGAGTCCTGGGTGCTCTCTGAGCTTGGTGATTTGTTTGCAGATGTTTTATTACCCAGCTAGGCAATATCATCAGTGCAAAATGTAATGAAATGTTTGCAACAGTGGTGAAATCCAAATTTTTTTACTACCGGTTCTGTGGGCATGGCTTGGTGGGCATGGTGTGGCTTGGTGCCCGTGGCTTGGTGGGCATGGCAGGGGAAGGATACGGCAAAATCACCATTCCCACCCCACTCCAGGGGAAGGATACTGCAAAATCTCCATTCCCACCCTACTCTGGGGACAGACAGAGGTGATACTTGCCGGTTCTCAGAACTACTCAAAATTTCCGTTACCAGTTCTCTAAACTACTCAAAATTTCCACTAGTGGTCCTCCAGAACCTGTCAGAACCTGCTGGATTTCGCCCCTGATCTGCAAGCAAACAACCAAGCTCTGAGAGCACCAAGAATTCCAGCCCTGATTCAGATACTTTCTTTGGTTTATACCTTTTCCCAAATTGTAAGTTTTGTTCCTCTAAATTCTTTGGGGAATAACTATCGCCTTCCCTCCTCCCCTTCCAGGCATTCTGATTTCCTTGCAGGCTCCACACTGCCTCCTGCTCAATGCTATTCTTAATTCTATCTTTGCAGCAGTAACCTTATTTTATTTTTATTCCAGACAGCATTTATTTGGGCCCCTCAGAGCTGTTTTGAAATTTATGTGTTCTGCTATAGTGCTATTCAGGTATATTTACAAATCTTTTTATTGTTTCAGATGTCTATGTGATAGTGTTTTTTTCCCCCACCAAATTGACACTTGTGAGAAATTTTGGTATGCCTGTTTTAGATTTTGCTAATATCCATATCCTGTAAACTTGAGCCCTCTGTGTTTAGCAGAAAACCAGCTTCTTCCATTAAAACTTATTACTATAAATACAATGACTTGATACACAAAGACAATAATGTTATTTACCTTGAAAGCCATTCTTAAAACTGGATCCTTTGGGTAAGAATTCTGGAATATATTCAATATACCCTCCTACATAAAACTGACTAAAAACATTGAGTCCCGTCAACTTTCCTGGTGTTGTAATAGTTTTGTTTTTTTGATCGTCCACCTTTCAAACAAACAAAAATATGCTATTTATGTGCAGCTAAAGTATATTATTTCTCTTCACAATGCTAAAAAATAATAATAAAAGCATTCATATACATTAACAGAGGAGGAAATTCCTTTGTCTTGCAACTCATTTGAAATAATTGGAAAAATTTTAATTTCCTGGATTGTGATTAAAAGGTCAGAAAGTCAGATTTTTTGCTTGTGTTTCTGTATTTTGCACAAACTTCTTCATCCATTATTTCTCAGTCTTCCCTAAAATTTCAGGAGCAATTTATAAAAATGGGATGAAAATTGTAGTGTCAGGCAGCTAGGAAGTGAAAAATGAAATATGTTTTGGGAAAGGGAAATTTTTCTGTAGTATATGTGCAAATCTTTGCATAAACATTTTCATAAAATCTCATTACTGGTTTCATACAACACACTAAATCATGATTCAGCTTAATAATAATTTATTGAAAAATGCAATGCAGTATATAAGGCATTATATCATAACCAAGCAAATCTCACTATGATTGATTTAGCTCTTACAATTGGACACCTGCTATGCATTTCTGTGTATATCTAAGTGAAGCTCATTGTTATTTATTTTTCACATTCTCCAAAGGAATTCAGGATGGAATGTTAAACGTTTTTATTTAATTATTATATTTATATATCCCGTACAGGAACTCAAGCCGATATTTATAACACTCTCTCCTATGATTCCCCTCCCCCCAACAGCTGTGTGAAATATGTTAAGCTGCAAGAGAACTGTAGAGCCTGCAGATAAGAATCTGGGTCTTCCTGGTGAAAATCTAACCCTTAATCACTACACTATACTGCCTCTCAGATAAATTAAAAGCACATCAATGTTAGATTAAAGTTACATTTTACTTCTTCCCATTTTATCCTGATAGCAGCATTGTGGGGTAACCCAAAAGCATAATAGTGTCATGACCAAAGCCACAATTCTAATCCTTGCACAATAGGAACTACAGTTAGTAGTGAAATGAAGCGTTTCTAAAACAGAGCTTACCTTCATCCAGCCACTTCTAAGAAATCTGCCAAGGCTGACTGTGTGAATGCGATGTGTCAGATCAAGTGGCTCGCTAGTAATAGTTGCGATTCCAGATCCCAGGTTGTAACTGTACACCAAGCTACCATTTCGCAGTCCCAGCACTAGGAAATCATCCCCAGTAAGGCCTGGAATGAGAATAATCACATCACTGCCAAAAAACCTGTTACAGAAATTTCACTTTAGGTAATTGTGATAAAGTTAGCATGACAGGATTACCTTATTACGGGTAATTTGTTTGCATGGCATAAAAGTGAAACTTTCCATTGGAATTCCTGTCCATCAGAAAAATCAAATCCTTCCTGACAGCCTTCCAAAAAGCCTCAAAGACATGAATGTGCTCAGTGGTGGGATTCAGCCAGTTCGCACCACTTCGGAAGAACCGGTTGTTAACTTTCTGAACAGTTTGGTGAACTGGTTGTTGGAAGAAATCATTAGGGCAGAAAACCGGTTGTTAAATTATTTGAATTCCACCACTGGATATGCTCCTAGGCCCATGATGGCAAACCAATGGCATGGGTGCCATAGGGGACACGCGGAGCCATATCGATGGGCACGTGAGCTCAGCTCCGGCACGCATGCTTACACCAGCCAGCTGATTTTCGGGCCTTCTGGGCCTACCAGAAGTCAGGAAACACACTGTTTCCGGCCTCCGGAGAGCCTCTGGGGGGTGGGGAAGGCCATTTTTGTCCTCCCCAGGCTCCTAGAAAGGCTCTGGAGCCTGGGGAGAGCAAAAAAAGGGCCTGCTGTGCCATCATGTGCCAAAAGCGGGGGGAGCACAGGGGGGCAGGACACATACAATTATGGATGTGGGCACATATGCGTGTGACCCCACCCTGCTCCCCCCACTTTTGGCACGTGATGGCAAAAAGGTTAGCCATCACTGTACTAGGCATATGGGTCAGGAAGTCAGTTAGAACCCATTGGATGTTTTTTAGTTTATTACAGAATGTAAAATAAGAGGGTTGGAAGGGACCTTGGAGGTCTTCTAGTCCATCCTCTTGCTTGAGCAGGAGAGTTTATGCCACTCCAGACAAATGGTTGACCAGTCTCCTTTTGAAAGCCTCCAGTGATGGAGCACTCACAACTTCTGAAGGCAAGCCAACCCACTGATTAATTATTCTCACTGACAGGAAATTTCTCCTCAGTTCTAAATTGAATTGAATTCTGTTAAATTTGTTGTTTTACCTCAGTGGGCATTCTCGGTTTTATATTTTGGTTGTAATTTTCTACGGTATTTTTATTTGTTGTAAGCTGCCCAGAGCCCACCATAGCAAAATGTGTGGTCATTTAAATCCAATTAAATACATTTAAAAAACCCAGGACTATTTCTTTCCCATTTCCCTCACTATACTATCTATACAGTACTTTAATTACTGAAAAACCCAAGAACTTACATTACCTTTTGGAAAGGTTTTGTTTTCAGAAAGTGTCAATGTCTTCAATAATGAAGATAATTTTACAGTATCAGAAAACTGCCTTTCAAATGACAATTTAGCCTTAAAACTAAATTGGAGAAGGAGAACTCATTTATATTATAAAAATGAGGAGGAATCGATTTCTGACAACTTCATACAGATACAGCCAAATAGTTTTGTGGCCAGCAGAATGAAAGTAGGTTACTACTGTCTTTTTTCTAGATTTAAAAAAAATTCTTAGTTTAGTCTATAGCCTTGGTTGACTGCTATCAAAGTACAGTACTAAACAGTTCCAACCCTCCTTAGTGTTTGAAGATTATTTAAGCTCAGTTTAATACTGTCACTTAAGTGGGCAATTGTAAGCAAAAGAGAATACATTAATGGTAAAAATAAATGGTGGAATGCAGGGGTGGGTTCTACTTACCTTTACTATTGGTTTGCAACGGGGTCGCGCATGGGATTGACTGCAGCATTTACCCACAGCTCTTTGTGTTTATTTACACTTAGTTTTATTACCATTTTTTTAAAAAATTGGCCATTAACAACTAATTTCTCGCTCTGGAGATAATAACTGGTCAGAGAGACTAACTAACTGGAGAGATAAAGTAGGGAATGCTATGAAAAACAGCCTGGAGAAGGACAAGACCATGAAATGCAAAGATGAACACAAGAACCAATCCAAAAACAGCTGAAGGAAGAGCTCTGAGACATGCAAGGACATCCAAGATCCTAAGCAACCTACAGCGGAATATCTGCTGCACAAAACAATAATTCAGTGAGTCATATCTTCATAGCAAAAACAAATATGTGATGCTTGACAGGGAGAGTGAGGAACTGACAACTCTCAAAGAGAAAGAGCAGTAAGGAACTGAGAAAGCAGGGTGTTAAACTTTGGAGGTAGTGCAGACAAGAAGCGCAACCAGGAGTAGTATCTCTATGTTAATTGTAAAGTTACATTAATAGAATCTTGCAAGGCTGGAAATATTTCCCTTCTCCATTCATTTTTACTCTTCAGAAAATTAGGGAGGATCCCTTCTGAAATGTTTCCCACAGTCCTTCTCCTTCTGTAATCTATCTTTTACGTACTGGATGTCCAGTCTGACATTATCCCTCCCATCTCCCAAGGTCATTCTCACGTACCATTACACAGGGAAACTTGAAGATCCTTACTTTGAGTTCATATAGTCATCTAAGATCAGCTACTGGCTGATAATCGAACAACATTCCATCATAATTTCCTAGCTTCTATAAGGAAACACTTTCTGAATCCTTACCTTGGCCCTTCTGGCCAGTGAAAAAGAGGAGATTGTCTTGTAGCGATGAGTTGTGGTTGGCCAGCTGAAATTTCAGGTGGAATTCATAGCACAGACTGATGTTTGGAATTGCTGAATATGCTAGGAACGAGGTATAGCCAAAAGCATCTGTTCCACTGAAACTAGGAGAGGTTATATTAATGGCTGTGAAAAAAAAAATAAAAAAATTGTTTGTAGAAAACTAGCATTAAAAAAATGACCTTACTCAAACATAGATTTTCTTCCTTCTTAAATCATAGACATTGGGAAGGAGGATTGGGATTTCTTGAGTCCTCCTTACTTTTTTTGCATTATAGTTCCCATGCTTCTAATGAATAAATATGAAACAGCCCTCTATGTTTTCAATATAATGGAGTATAACAACCAAATCTTGCCTACAAAATTCTGGATGACCTGTAGATGACAAGAAAGAAATACCCTGTTTACCCCAAAATAAGACATCCCCTGATAATAAGCCCAATTGGGCTTTTGAGCACATGGCAATAAGGCCAACTGCTTATTTCAGGGTTCAAAAAAATATAAGACAGGGTCTTATTTTCAGGGAAACACGATACATCTTTGCTGTCATCTAGTGATTTTCCAGATTTTTTCCACTCCAAATATGATAGCTTTACAATTGTAATTGATACAGCTGCAGCTTTTTGGAATCATTATCCTTCCATATTCATTGATTCACAACTTTGTACCCGGCTCAAACCTCAACGTGTTTATCTTAAATTCCACTAGAAGTTTTCCTATCAATTATTCCTCTTCATTTTCCTCACCTTTTCACAGAAAATCTGTTAAGGAAGATTGATTTGTTAGGGAAGAATGATTTTTGATTAGAAGCACAGTATGCTCTCTGGCTGGGAACACTGTAAGATCTCTTGTATTGAGGAAGGGAGAAAACAAGAACATTACAAGAGCTGCATGGGATCCGGGCAATGTTCCAGATATCAGGGAAGTACCAAAAAGTTCATTTCTTATAGTTCTGTCTTAGTCTTTTTGGACACAGCTGTTTGTTTCTTCTTTTGTTTGTTTATTTACTTACTTACTTACTTACTTACTTACTTACTTACTTACTTACTTATTTACATATGTATGTATGTATGTATGTATGTATGTATGTATGTATGTATGTATTTATAGGACATAAATGGCCACTGATGATTACTCTAGATGGCTCACAACATTCCCTAAAAACATGGTTAAAAGCAAAGTTATCCTTCCCCCCCAGGGGCCAGATTAACATCCTTGCAGTTCAACCCCCATCCTAGCCCAATGCTTGGGGGAAGAGTCAGGTCTTCACAGCCCTCTGGAAGGCTAAAGGGGTAGGGATACCTCAAATTTCAGATAAAAGGAGCTCCAAAGGGCTGGGGCAGCCACTGAGAAGGTGTGCCTCCAAGGTCCCATCAGATGGCATCTTTTAAGAGAGGGGATCTGGAGTGTGCCCAGCCTATCAAACCTAATAGGAGGGGCTGAAACAGCATCTGAAAGCATCTAGGATCCAGCAGTCTGATATTTCTCAATCTGTTGTCAATGTGTGGGAACAAAAACAAAGTTTCTCTCTTCAAATTTTTAAAATGGCCATATCTTTTGCAATGTTGATAGCTTTCAAAACTGTTCCCGACAGCCACCACTTCTATGTGCACGCTTGGTCACTTCGCTTCTCCTTTCCAGAGAAAAAATCTGGCTCTGCCAGATTTACACACCATGTAAATACAACCAGGAGCAGTTTCCCAAGTAGCTGCAAGAACCTTGTAAAATATATAGCTGCTTTATTAATTTGAAGAGAGGTGCTTTGTATTCCCATAAATTATGAAATGCCTACAGGTTACTCTCAATTTACAACCAGGATTGGAACCAGAATTTTCATTGCTAAGTAGGGTGGTTGTTAAGTGAGTCATGCCCAATTTTATGATGCTATGATTGTTAAGCAAATCTCTGCAGGGGTTAAGTCAGGGGTGAAATCTAAAATTTCTTACTACCGGTTCTGTGGGCATGGCTTGGTGGTGGTGGTAATGTGACTGGGTGGGCGTGGACAACTTTTTTAAAAAAACTTTTAAAAGAATTTTTTCTAGAACCTTAAGAGGTTTAGAAGCTTCTGACAATCAGGCAAGTCAGCTGGGATCGCCACACGCTTTTAAAAGCATTTTTTTTCCTACAACCTCTTCGGCCGAAGGGGTTGCAGAAAAAAATGCTTTGAAAGGCCTCTGACGATCTCAGCTGAGCCGCCCAATCATCAGAGGCTTTTTTTAAAAAAAACTTTTAAAAGCATTTTTTCGGCTGAAGAGGTTGTAGGAAAAAATGCTTTTAAAAGTAAAAAAAAACAGCCTCTGATGATCGCGCGACTCAGCTGGTCATGGGGGGGGGGAGGGATTTTTGCTACTGGTTCTCCAAACCATCTGCCTCCATCGCTACCGTTATTAAATATTCCGTTATTAAGCAAATCCGTCTTCCCTCACTACCTTTGCTTGTCAGAAGCTGGCTTTGCAAATAGTGTTCACATGTCCCTGGGACATTGCAACCAGCATAGATACATGCTGGTTGCCAGGCGCCTGAATTTTGATCATGTGACCATGCGGATTCTGTGACATTCATAAGTCTGAGGACTAGTTTTAAGTCACTTTTTTCAGTACCATTATATCTTCGAACAGTTGATAAACAAATGGTTGACAGTTGAGGACTATCTGCAATTCAAGATTTACACAATCTAATATTTGTTTGTGTGTTTGTGTGTAATATTAAACTAATTAACAGAAAACATGTACACATGCACCACATTATATTTGAAACAGAGTTGGTATTCAACCAGTTTGCACCAGTTTGCGTGAACTGCTGGCAGAAATTTGACCAAGGTTTCTGAAACGGTAGTGATGGCAAGGTGGCCATGCCTCCAAACCGGTCCCCCAGTCATCACTCACTCGCCCCACCTGCCATGTTCGTTGCTGCCATGTTCTTTGTGCATGCGCAAAGAACATGGCAGTGATGGCAGCAGCTTTTTCCATGACCTCCGGTTCTTTTCAGCAGCCTGTGGCCAGCCACTGCAGCCACAAAGCGGCTTCTTTGCCAGCCGCTTTCCAGCAGTGGTGGCTGGTTGGGAGCTGCCGAAAACTCTGGTCAGCTTGCCTTCTGGACTCTGGACCAGCCACCATGGAAGGTAAGCAGCTCGAACAAAGAGGCAGTAGTGGAGAAGAAGTGGAGCTAAGGCTGGGGCCACTAAAGAAGGGGAAATGAGTGCGACTGGCGAAGGGAGGGCAGAGGTAAATAGGTGGAAATTCCAAAAATTTTCCTACTTTTTCCTGTGGGTGTGGCTAGGTGAGGGGGTCATGTGACTGAGTGGGCATGGACATGAGTGACATCAAGTTGGCCATGCCCATTCAGTCACATGCCCCACACCTAGCCACGCCCACTGAACTGGTAGCAAAAATTTTTGAAACCCACCACTGATTTGAAAATGAAATATTCCAGAGAACTCCAGAATGTTCTATTCTTCTGCTGGACCATGCGCAAACTCCTATGGACCATGCCATTCCAGCGGCAGTTTGGTTATTTTTCAAAGTAAATAATGCAAACTGGAAAGTAATTGAAGTGTCCGGGAGACATTGTTTCAGAGGAAAGATTTAGATTACATCCAATTCAGAGGCTTTACTTTGGAAATGGCCTACTGCCACCAGAATGGCATGATGTAGGGCAGAGGTGTTGGCACAATGTCGGGATGGAACAAAACATTTTGCAGCTTTGTACATCCCATTATTAACAATATTGATGATTTTAATCTCAAATAGGGGTATAATAAGATGCATTCAGCTCATGGGGGTTAATGTTCTAACATTGAAATTTGCTTTCGAATGACAATTTCATCCCTTTCACTTTCCTTAAAAAAAGGAAAGGGGCTCTGGCTTAGAACTCACAATTGTTCTTACCATCGTTACAAAGAATTCCAGTTCTTCCATACGGACAGAGGCACACAACATCCTGTTTGGATTTAGGAAAACAAGTTGCTCCATTCCCACATGGATTTTGCTCACAGTTTGAAAGCTGACATAATTTTCCAGAGTAGCTAGGAGGACATTCACAGAACCAGTTCACTGTGTCACTGTAGAAAGAAAGAAGGAAAAAAAAGAAAGAAAATGTATAAACACACATATACTGTACTGTACATACACATGCATGCATAGAAAAGAACAGCAGTCATCATTCGCTCTCAAATCTACTAAAGCAATATTCAACTAGGCAAGTTCTTTGCATATGGTTTAGAATCTTTTCAAATTTCTAAGACTGTTGCTCCTTTATATTTTAAGGCTACCATTTCAAAGCTTTTTTTTTTTAGCATTTGCCAAGCTTCTCTTGCCATTTGCTGTCTTGTGTGCAGAATATTCAGAGGTCCTCCGATTATTTGCAGTATTGCCTTAGTGCAGGGTCAAGCATTGCTATTTGCTTTCAAGTTTTCAAAAGCACGAATAAGGCCAAAGGGAAATGTATATCTTAAAATTAAAAAAAAAAGTTATTTGAGATTTTTTAAAAAAGTTTGATAACTGGATTGCTTCTTACCCATCCCCTGCTTTTAGCAGTGGCTTATGAACGAAGAGTTTAGGAGAAACAGTTTGCATGATTTTCTATGCCGTTTTTGGCTGAAGGTAAGAAAAACATGACCTTACTATGAACGTTTGGTTCATGCATAATTTTCATGTAGTAAGTGGAAAATTGGAAACAACATTATTATTGTTATTAATATGAATAACAATCTGTCTTCCAAGCAAGAGGTTCCATAGATACTGAGCAGATAGAAATTACAAATCATATCTGAGCTTGCTTTATATCAGGGGTGTCAGACTCGATATCATTGAGGGCTGCATCAAGGTTGTGTTTGACTTGGGGGGCTGGGGTGGGCATGGCCAGCTTGATGTCACTCATGTCGGCAGCGCCTGTGGTGGTCCGAGCACTCTGCCAGCAAAAACTGAGCTCCATTTTCACGGGCAAAGACACCACGACTTGGTCCTTCGCTTTTTCCAGGACAGACCCGCGGGCCAGATCTAAGCATTCCGTGGGCTGGATCCGATCCGCGGGCCTTGAGTTTGATACCATTGCTTTATGTGAACAATGCACACATATTTAATGATGAAACCTTTAATTTTTGCTTTGGAAAAAGGAAGGGTGTAGTGAGTTCTTAGCTTCAAGCATCCATATGCATAACTCAATTTCTAAACTATCAATTCCAGGGGTGAGCATGGCTTATTTTGTGGGTCATGTGACGATTCTTGGCTTGATGGTCACGTGACAATTCTTTAGGATTTAGCAGAGGTACTGGTTACTACCAGGCTTTTTACTGCTTGCAGAGCTGTACCGGTCTACCCATTTATTTTTGCATGCACTGGTCTACCCATTTATTTTTGCAGGCACCGATCTACTCATGTATTTTTGCAGGCACTGGTCTACCCATTTATTTTTGCAGGCACCGGTCTACTCATTTGTTTTTGGAGGCACCGGTCTACCACCAAACTGCCTTTTACCACTGATCAGCTGTAGGGTGGCCCTTTGAAGCCCTGCGGCAAGAGTTTAAACAGTTTTTTTCCTTATAGCCCATCAGCTGGGACTCAGGAGGCAGCAATAGATTGGGGGTGGGGCCAAAAAAAAGGTAAGAATAACGTTGGGGGTAGGGGGGGCGAACCGGTTTGGTGACATCATATCGTCACTGCTACTGGCTCGGCCGAACTGGGCCGAACCGGGAGGAACCCACCACTGATCAATTCCCATCAATTGTTCACTATAAAATAGTGATAGTGAGCATAAGAAATAGAAAGTGAAAAATTAGCTATATGTTGTTCCTTAACTTTTCTTTAAATTGTTTTTTAATCTTAATCTGTTTGAAATCTTGTTTTTTCTTCTGACCATTTCTATTCCCAGGAAGGGTGTCCATTCATTTCCTTTCCCCGCTAGGAAAAAAACCCACACAATTTATTTATTTATTTAGATATTGGAAGATATTGGACTCCAATTTATGTCAATGACACCATCTAGATTCTAAAGATGTTTTCAAGTGAGACATTTACTGTACTGGTTTTCTTTTTCCTGAGAATTTTGCCAAAGAAGTAAAGATGAGGGCAGAGGGACTCAAACAATATAGTCTTCAATTTCTGAGGTTTCTTCCTGCTCATCTCTTGCATTAAAAACAAACAAAAAAAGAGAGAGAGACCAATTGGCACAGTGATCTTTTCTTGGTAGCTTTGGGACCAGAAGCCTCTGGACTGAACAAAAAGATGGTAGTTTCAGAGAAAAGAGCAAGGACGAAAGCAACCATTACCTTTTGGAAAGATTAAAACTTAGTAACCTTTTCAACAACTCTGAGAAACAGACTAATAGAGTTCTCTGCTTTTGACGAAAAGGACAGAAGACTGAATGGCTGGGATGGCACCTCCCTCTGATGATACTAGATGTGGTGCCTACACCACAAAGTTCTCCTTATTAATCAGTTAAACAATTTTTGTAGCTGACTCTAATCTTATGGTACAACAAAAGTTAAAAAAAAACATTTTAAAACACATGTAAAGAATAGAAATTAATTAATCAGTGGAATAGCTTGCCTCCCGGAGTTGTTGTATGCTCCATACCTGGAAGTTTTCAAGAAAAGATTGGACACTATGAGACCTGCATTTATACTAGCACTGTAATATTATTCATCCAAATTATTTCCTCAAAAACATAAAAACGAAAAGGGATTTTGAAAAAAAGGTCTCTCCATCATGGGAAAGTGAGGGAGGAAAAAAAAATAGCAATAGGAGTCTGCTATGACCAGAGAGAATGCATGCTCTTACTGACCATGAGAGTTATAAAGTGAAATGGTAGCCAAACGCTACCATTCAGTGTAAACCATCCCAGGTTATTGTTAACTACAGAATAGGAATGGGATATAGGTCACCTCCATAGAGAAAGAAGGAAAAATTAAAATATCCCCCCCCCCCCCAAAAATCCCAATCATTTTAGGGAACATGGTTGGTTTAATGGTTGAAACACGAATGTTTTCCATATACTAATGTGGTTAATGAAATACTAAGTTTGGAATTCTTTGTATGGAATGCTAAGGAATGCTTTGTCCATATCACCTGAAGTTCTAAAAATACTTACATTTTTGCTTTTATCCTAAATTAACTGATTGAGTGTAATAAAAAGCACCGCATTGTCCTAGAAATTCCCTGTTATATTTCCCATGCTTGATTAACCTGGCAAGTCCACGAACAGTATATATTTGGGCTGGTGGATATTTCTACATTGTTTATAAATGCATTAGTGAGATTTCTAGGGAAGGAGCTGTATTTCTTTGCTGAATGTCTAAGGATAGATACGATGGAGAAAATTGTTTATCAGACTTTATTAATTTGATTGCCTTCCTAGCAACTGACAATGTGCTCCGGTAGGTAGCTTTTTGTAAGCAAAAACAATTAATATCCTGCATTGCTTTCTGAACAGATGCTTGCAGCTTATCATTGCAGATGCTAAGTAGGTTTTTTTAGTTCCACAATTTATCGCTTTAGCTTTTATTGGCAACTCTTCAAAGAAGCTGCTGTTGGCATAAAAATAAACCTACATATGTGGAAAGGAGTAAGAACATTGTATTAAAGTGCCTACAATACAGGGAGCTGTAAAACCTCACTGAGCAATACAGTTGATTTTAACTTTGTACAAGTAATAGACACCATTTACAATTACAACAGTGATGAAAATGTAACTTTGGCACTAGGCCTCACAATTTACGAATTTCACATCTGTACAACAAAGCAAAGCAAAGCTGAAGTAAGTATATAAGCACAGTTGTGGTTTCACTTTGTTTAATGATTGATAGGAGAACATGGTCAGAGATGTTTTCCTGAAATGGACGGATGTATGTCTTGTCAGTGGTCAATTGCACAATTCCTGCGTGGACCTTACCAGGTACCTTTGAAGGGTTTGTGCTACTGCCTCTTTTCCTGTGGTGGCACAGCGGTTAGATTGAAGTATTGCACACCGACTCTGCCGACTGCCAGCAGTTCGATCTTGACTGGATCAAAGTTGACTCAGGCTTCCATCCTTCCAAGGTCAGTAAAAGGATTGTTAGGGGAAATATGCTGACTCTGTAAACCACTTAGAGAGTGTTGTAAAGCACTATGGAGCAGTATATAAGTTTAAGTGCTATTGCTACTGCTTCTAAACATGGCATCTGAAGGCAGAGTGGGGAGGTAGTCTGTCTTTTTCAGGGACTCTGATTGAATGGTCCTGCTTCTGCCTGCAGATTGTGAATGACATTAGAGTGTTCCACATAGTATTTTTTAAAAAATTAATCAGTTTGCAAGAGTCAGATTGGGTAGATAAAACTCTTACCTTTATTGAAATTGATTCCAAATCAGTTTAAACTTACAGTAAATACAGTAAATTACTGTACCATAAATACAGTCAATTATATTACTGTATTAGTTAAAAGTTAACGTTTCCCTTACTGTATTCTACACTGTATACTTTCCTTGTGTATTTTTAAAAATAATCATCCTATCTTCTTCCCTACCTACATTGTTCTGATATATTGAAACAATACCCAAGGTCCTCACATTGTGTACTAGAAAAATATACTGATTATAGAAACATCCTATGTGGTACAATAGCTAGCTGAGGGGGTCTTTGGTGTTCTCCGAGTTTGGTTGTTTTGTGCAGATATTTCATTATTCAGTGCACTGATGAGGTTAACCAGTTTGGTTAATAAAATGTCTGCAGAAAACAACAAGCTCAGAGAGCACCAAGGAGTCAGAATAGAATAGAATAGAATAGAATAGAATAGAATAGAATAGAATAGAATAGAATAGAATAGAATAGAATAGAATAGAATAACAAGAATTGGAAGGACCTTGGAGGTCTTCTAGTCCAACCCCCTGCTTAGGCAGGAAACCCTGTAGCATTCCACACAAATGGTTATCTAATCTCTTCTTAAAAACTTACAGCGTTGGAGCATTTACAACTTCTGGAGGCCCTGAACTTAATTTCAACCCTGAGCTAGAAATATTCTCCTCCATTGATTGAGCTTTAAGACTAAGATTGATGAAATACCCAGATGCTAATCTTTACTCAACTTTGAAGCACCCTGGGCAGTTTTGTCCAGCTCTGTTCTCTTGGTCAGATTTATTACACAGCGTTGTTATTGTAAGGATAAAATGGGAAAGAGCTATGTAAGATAACATGACCTTCTCAAATAGAATTGGGATATAAATCTAACAAAAATAATAGAATATCAAATGCCTGCTGTTGGGTGACAATAGATGGAAATTGTATGGCCTTCTTTTACCACTTGTGGACTTAAAGGATATTAAGTCATGCAACTTAAGGGTCAAGAGTCAACAATATTTAAAATGACACCTGTTAGGAATCAGAAATTCTCTACCTTTTCCCCTTAACATATTTTCATCTTTTGTGCTGGCTGCTTGTGTTTATCAGGTAGAAATCGCAAATGTTTCCTTGCTACTGTCTTAGGCAGAAAGAAAAGTGATTATTAAAAATGAAAATATCATAATTTTTTTAAAGAGAGTCTATAGCTCAGTAAGCCTCTTATCTATTTTCACTATACACACAAGCAATGGAGGAAGGGAATTCAGAGTAATATTTATTCAGTAGCTTGTTATACACGGTATTAGAGATTGAGGTCCTCTCTGTTATAGAATGAAAGATGGAAAATTAGAATATGCCAATGATTGTCATTCCCATTAAATTTAGAATGTTGATTCTTATTGGACTATTTCTTAATAGGGAGTTGGTGTAATGGGCCTTGTGGGGATGGCCACAGCATGAACAGCATGGAAAGGAACATTAACAGATTAACAGATTAACAGAATTGGAAGGGATCTTGTACGTCATCTAGTCCAACCCACCACCCAAACAGGAGACCCTACACCAGGGGTGTCAAACACATGGCCCACGGGCCGAATCTGGCCCGTGATAGGCCATGGAGTTGGCCTGTGGAGACAGAGAGGGACCATCCCCTGCCTCCCTGAACCTGGTCACACCCACCCAGTCAGCTGCGATGACTAGGCCACACCCACCCTGGCCCCCCAAGGACAAACATAATCCTGACAGAACCCATGACGGGATTGAGTTTAACACCCCTGCCTTACACCATTTCTGACAGATGGCAGTCAGGTCTCTTCTTGAAAGCCTCCAATAATGAAGCTCCCACAACTTCTGAAGGCGAGCTGTTCCATTGGTTTATTGTTCTCACTGTCAGAAAATTTTTCCTTTACTTTTCTATACATTAATTTTTGGATGATAAGTACCATTTCTTTCACTGCCATTTTTTAAAAAACCAAACAAGTGCTTCTGCATGGGTTTATTTGTAGATAGCACTGCTGTAGATGTTCTCCCCAGGAATCAACTGTTTCATATCCATTAGCAGCTGATTAAGGTGATGCACATCTAAGAGTCTTCCTGTTACTTTCTCTTTTAAGCATCAATAGCAAATCAGAGCTTCAGATTCAGCGTGAGAAATGGAGGTGTAAATTGCTGCTGCTTTCAAGTCAGTGAAGAATATTATCCTCTGAGATAAATATCTGCCATTACTTTCCTAAATAGTAAAGGTGAAAGATAAACAAGCTAGACATCAAAGGCAGGAAAGCTTAGCATTGTGTGTTATCTTTATGTTCAGTACAAATTATACTCGGATCATTTTAGTTAGCTAAAATTTATGATGAATATTATTTTGTTCTTCCTTCAATAAAATGCAATATAGTTTGGTGTGGATATGAAAACCACATTGTGTTCCAGCCTATATATTTTTTTCTTGCTGAATTAATAAATTTTGTATTGATATGGTTCTATGCATGATAGTTATATCCAAGCTTTAAAAAAGCAAGTAATTCTTCTCAGACTTGTAAACTAGAGTAATTTGAAATCCCACTGATCGCTAATAGACTATAAAACTGAACAATGTAACGTATTTCCTGAAAGACAGGCTTTATTTAAATCAAATTTTAAATTATTAGGAAGAAGGCTCAAATTTATTTTTTAAATTGTTTATTAGTTAGTTCTATAATAATTATTACTAATAAAAAAGCATTTTTGTTATTTGATATGACCTGGATAACATTTTACATTACACAGAGAAAAAGGTATAGATTTCATTTAGCAGGTTTTTATGTTTGTGCGTATGTATGTGTTTCTTCAAGATAGTGTTGACTCCATTAGAAACATAGACACCTAATACACTATTCCTTTTCAGCCAGAGTAAAATCATAGCATGTACAACACAGAAAAGGAATAAGAAATAGTAAGTCAAAAGCATTAAAACATGAGATAATAAAGAGAAATAAACTAACTCAATTTTCCATATGCCACGGTCATTAGCAGACAAGACCAAAGATATTGCTCCGATCAATTATGCATTTCACATAATGTTTTTAGTAAGATAGAAATGGTAGAGACTAGGTTATTGATTAATAAAGGTGGTGTAGACTCGATTAATTCTGGCCCAGTATACCACGAAAGTAACCAAAACCCAAGTTTATCCCTAGTATAAAAACATTATTCTACACAAATTAAGATTGATAATTTACAAACTACTTTGCAAGTTAATTTTGAACTAACAGTTCAACACTAATAGTTCAAAATAATAATAATTTTTAAGAAAGGCAATTTTAGACAAGTCAACACAAGAAACTAAAAATAACAGGTGAATGATAAGTAGAGCCATCATCTCTAACCTCTTTTACATTTAGAAGCTGGGAAATAAAAACAGGATAACTTCAACTTGTCCGTATTCTTTGTGTGAACATTAAAAATGACATTGGTGAAATGGCTCCTGGCTCCAGAGCATTATTTCTTTTTTATTATTATTGCAACCATCTTTATAATCTATTTGCTTTGCCAATGGTAGGCAATTATTTTTAATGTTTCAAAACTCATACATAACATACATAGCCAGAACATTTCTAATAGCACATGATGAAGCTCATGCTTTTCAGGATTGAAAAGGATTGCTGGTTGCCCTTCTCCCATAATGAAGCACAGGTGATGCAGACAGTGCACCTCAGTATATACATTGATAAGTTGCATGTCCTTTTAGACTCCACCACCATCTTCTGCAGTTTTAAGAGTTTGTTTTGTTTTGTGAACTTAGCTGATTTATAAGTAGGTATTCTGAATCATATAGGAGAAGGAGTGACAGAATGTGGGGGCGGAGTTAAAAGAGGAGATCAGCCTAGAATCCCTACATAATCATAAGTGGAGTAAGTCCAACTCCCTTTATATTCCACTGACCCTTATCTAACTTCAAGCAGGTGCTAACCATTAGCTGAGACGATTCCTGTGCATAGGCTTTTTAGCAATAAATCCATTTCATTGGCCATCACTGTGTGCACTTGGTGTTTCATGCCTGACCATTTTTTCCTTTGAACATACCCCTTAAACTTATGAATGTGGATGGGGTGAAAATGGCACAGCAGGCCTAAAGAAAGACGATGGGAAAGGTAAGGAGTAATACAAGAAAATAAATTCATGAGAAACAACAGAGAGTGAGAACAATAAAAAAATAATAATAGTTAAGTAACAAAACAAGCTTTTATTGTTTTAAAGTTTTTTCTCCTGCAAAGAGAAAAGGAAACGTAAAGCAAATTGGGTTTTAATTCATTAATTTAATTAATGAAAGATAAAATTGAGGCAAGAAAACCAAATTAGATTAATTACAAAAAACAGTACCCATCTTATTAATTCAAGAAATTCCTTTTTTCTCAGTTTCATATCTGTAAATTGAAAATGTCCTTAAATTCTTCATGGTTTGAACCATACAAGATAAGCATACCATAAAGGCAATGTACTTTTGGCCGAACCTCAAAAATGTGGTCCAAGCGGCATCATTGATAAAAATTTTCTTTCAAACATTCTTCTACCCAGGATTAAAATGGTACAAATAAAGATCTGCATTCCATAAAGGCTGCTTGTGGGTGGTGGGCTTAATAAGGAAAGAAATTAAACAGTACTTTAATTCAACAGTGGGCTACTTTTTGTGGCCCAAAACCACATTTAATTTTTGCATTATTATGCAGTATAAAGCTGCAGTGGATGCAGAATTGTCTTTCCATCTTTTCCAGGGAGTTTCCTAAGTTTTATTTTCAAAATATATAGTTTTCACTTCCAAGTGGTAAGAAATAGTCTTTCAGAAACATCTCTCTCTATCTATCTCATTAAAATATGGTGGCTGATCAGAGAAAGCAAAGGGTTGGGAGACCACAAAGGGATCTGGGGATCCAATAAGAAGTTTATGTGAAGTTGAAAAAAATATCTTAAAATATTTGTGCAATAGACATTTTGTGTATTTTTTTTTTTAATAAATGGCTGCTTTTTACATTCAGGAACCAATTTTGGGGCAAGAAGGAGGAATCCATGTAATTGATCCATATATTACCCTGTAGTTCAGGGGTGTCAAACTCAAGGCCCAGGGGCCATATCTGGCACATGGGGCTGCCCTGCAAATAGCCCGCGGTATCTCTGCCAACAAAAATGGAGCTGAGCTCCATTTTCACTGGCAGAGGGTTGAAGAGTCCATTATAGCTGAAAATGGAGCTTGGGAACCCGTTTTCACTGGCAGAGTGCTTGGGACACCACAGGCGCTCCTGATGATGTTGAGTTATGTTGAGCTGGTCACATCCACCCTGCCCCTCCCCCCGCCCCGAGGTCAAATACAACCCTGATGTGGCCCTCAATGAAATTAAGTTTGACACCCACGCTGTAGTTGGTCCACTTTAAACATTTCCCCATCTGGGAGTGTTTACAGAAAAGTCTCCCATAAAGCAAGAAAGGATCCTGGAGATCTCCTTCTTAATGCAGGTAACAGGTATTTTTTTGAGGCTTCCCAGAATGCCAACATATTAAATGGTTGCTAGGCTATGGTCTAAAACCATAGCCTAGCAACCTGCTTCTTAAAATGTATTCATAGACCATAGACCTGCTTCTTAAAATGTATTCATAGACCATAGACCTGCTTCTTAAAATGTATTCATAGACCATATGGGAAGTTTAAGCCTGAAGCTTGTATATTATAAAGATCTAATGGTTGCCGTCTGTTATAGGAATGCAAGAGCTACTTCAAAGTTTGCTATTACTAGATAAAGCAAATATTAAAGTTCTTGGTAGCCCAGACAAGTTGGTTCATCCATCAGGCTTCAGAATTGCTTTATGAGAATCTGTAAGGTTTATTATTCTGGCAAGTGCCTCTAATGTAAATGCTGGAGCCATAAGGATAAAATAAAGCTCTCCTACTAATACAGTAAATCAAAACTGTACTCAGAGTTTAGCACTTGCATTTCAGCTCCTTTTATTTAAAGAAATCTCAATGGACTCTAGTGCAATAAGCCACTGCACATTTACAGTAATGTGCTTTCTTTCTTGCTTTCTTTCCCGTTTAAATGAAAGTTCAGTGGCTTTATGGATATTATTTTAGACAATATATGCTTTGAAATAATGGAGTAACGTGCCTTAGAAATTATATACTGAGCCGTAAGACCTTAACATTATAATACTAATGTTTTATAAACTGCCTGATTTATTTCTGTTTTTATTGTATTATCCCAACAGTTCTCTATTAAGGCAATATATTACTACTGCTACATGCTTATACAATATTCAAGCATAGGTTTGTAATACCATACAAAAAGGTCAAGGGAAGGCAAGGCAAGAAGCAATTATTGGAAACTAACCAAGGAGAGAACAAACCTAGAACTAAGGAGAAATTTCCTAGTAGTGAAAACAATCAACCAACGAAATGGCTTGCCTTCAGAACTTGTGGGTGCTCCAACACTGGAGATTTTTAAGAAGAGATTGGACAGCCATTTGTCCAAAATGGTGTAGGGTCTCCTGCGTGAGCAGTGGGTTGGACTAAAAGACCTCTGAGGTCCCTTCCAACTCTATTATTCTGTTATCCTATATGTGTTGGTTGGAAGCAGAGGTAGTATTCAGCTGGTTCGTACCGGTTCGGGAAAACCAGTAGTGGCAATTTGAGTTGGTTCATGGAACTGGTAAATACCATCTCACCACCATACCATACCAACTCGCCACTTGCCCCTCCCACCTGCTCATGGCTTGCCCCACTCACCCCCACCTTATATATGTTGCTTTCACCATGCGCCCCAGCTAATCGCCTTGCCATTTGCCTCCATGTCTCGCCCGCTCTGCTCAGCTCATCAAAGGTAAACAAGCTGCCCGGTCATCCTTTGCTTTGGGTCAGGGGCTGGGGCCCAGGGACATGCTATTCCCTGAGGCCTGAGGCCCCGTCCCTTCACCACCCACCTCAGCTGGGTCAGGGAACATGCCATTCCCCAGCTCCGGCCTTGCCCTGGAGCCGCTGCCTGCTCGCCTTCCACCTCCCTCACCTACCTTCCATTTCAGTCACCTTGGTAGGGGGATGGACATGGCGAGGCTCGGCTGATTTTCGCGGGAAATCAGTCGTTTTCAGCTGCCTTCTGAGCAGCTCCACTGCAATGCCATCCCTCCGGTGCATCAGGCTGTCCTCCTGGCCGGATCCGGCTGCAAGCAGCATTGTCAGGCAATGGGGTCCACGTACGCAGCCAGTGCAAAGAACAGGGTAGCGTTGCTACTGGATGCTTGGCTATTGGTTCATCCTTATGACAGTTGCGGTGTCCTGGGATCATATGATTAGCTTTTGTGACCTTCTGACCGGCAATCAGAATCAATGAGGGAGCCAGATTTGCTAAACAAACATGCTACTAACTTAACAACTGCAACAATTCACTTAATAACTGTGACATGAAAGGTCATAAAATGGAGCAAAACTCAATAATTGTCTTGCTTAGCAATGGAAATTGTGGTTGTAAGTTGAGGGCTACATGTATCTGAACAGCCTTCCCAAAAATAGGAAGGAAGGAAGCTTAGAGATGTTGCAGTACTGTAAACATTTGTGGTTTTAGCTTATTCATTACATCAGCAATTATAATCTTCATAAGCTTTGTTTTTAATCCCCCCACACCATTTGCTGCACACTTGCTGAAAAATGAAATGCGTGCAACTTCTGAAGTGAGCATATGCCATACTACAAAACTGGGATACTGTTTTTAATCACTGAAAGCATGGGGTTGCTACTGCTTAATTCCTGACTCTTGCCTCTGTGAAAGACTGGTGAATGCAAGTACCTCTTTCTATGCCAGGGGTGTCAAACTCACATCATCATGGCGGTGTCACGTAACATATTGGGACTTTCCCCCCCTTCACATAACTGGGCATGGGTATGGCCAGTGGGTGATGCCTCTGGCCCACAGGCCAGGAGTTTGACAGCTCTGTTCTTTGCTCACCTTTACATTTTAAGTATAAATCTAACACATGTGAGGAATACAACTAAAAATATAAACTGCAAAAAGTCTACTGTAAATCCAGGCCCAAAGTTATGTACTACATTTAAGAAACATAAAATTATCCCCTAGTCTAAAAATAAATACTGGCAATTATTGCAGGATCCAATCATATGCATATTTAACTAAGATTATGCATCACTGCAGGGATTTACTTTTGAATAAAGTTGGACGTGCTTTCTGTACTTTATTTAAATGAGCATTGTTATCTGGAAACCTGCCTAATTTTTGAGAGATGAAGATGAATTATAATGAAAAAAAAACCCTCTTATTGATGTGTGCCTGGTCATAGGAAGTATATATTTGTTCAGCGTAAGTTCAATTTTAAGGAAACTCATTTCCAAATAAAGCTGCAATTCCACAATCAATCAGTTTAGATGCTGTGGAAATGTTCTTCCCTGCCATTTGTGATCCTGAAAAGTCTCCTGAAAGATGATTGAGTTTTTAATTATCAGTGGAATAAATGCCGGGGACACTGGGCACAACACAAGAGGCAGTGGTTCTACAAAGTCTTGAAAGTCCTCTTATTGTCCCAAATGCTCACATGGAGGAGGAAGAAATGACACCATAGTTTTTCCACTTGTTTGTGTTAGTGGAGGTGGAGAAAGAATACCATGAAAATCTATGGAGATTCTCTGTCATCCAGGTCATGGTTGCCCCAAAGATGCTTTTTCAAGAAGCAACTGGATTTTCTTTGTTTTTTCTTGAAGAAGTCTTGCTTCTCATCCAAGAAACTTCTTCAGTTCTAAACCTTCTTGGATGAGAAATGAACTGAAGAAAGTTCTTGGATGAGAAGCAAAATGTCTTCAAGGAACAACAAAGAAAGCCCAGTTGCTTCTTGAAAAAGCATCTTTGTGACAAGACAATGAAAGGGAAAGTTGGGAAAAAAATCCTGCTGGACAACAGCATCCATAACAGCTGTGGTTAATTCAAGAGTGCAGAATCTTCTCCCAGGAATTCCACATCATAAGATAATATTTCATATAAACAGCTAACAAAAGAAGTCTCACGATAAGTTTCATATCAAATTCATAGTAGAAGGTAAAATACATGGGTATAACTATGACAAGTATGATGTGTGTGTTATTTCGAAATAACTATGTTAAGGCATGCAAAAAAGTTAGAAAAGATATGTCAAGTCAAAACTTTTTTGGATACAAATACAGACATTAAATTTAATGTTAAAATACAACTGAAACCAGACACATTTCTTATGGGGCTAGTGGACACAAAGTACAACTACAAACTCAAGGTAAACTGCTCCAAACTCGATTGCAGAAAATATGACTTCAGTAAGAGTGGTCAATGCCCAGAATGCACTACCTGATTCTGTGGTTTCTTCCCCAAACCCCCAAAACTTTAACCTTAAACTGTCTACTGTTGACCTCACCCCATTCCTAAGAGGTCTGTAAGGGACATGCATAAGAGCATCAGCGTGCCTACTGTCCCTGTCCTAATATTCCTTTTTACTCTTTTTTCATGTATTCAAATTATGTTTATACTTTTACCTGCTATCTTATATATGCATGACAAATAAATAAATAAAAAATAAACTAGCAAAACGTTATGGAGCTTTGTTTTTATATATGATAACGGCAGCAAAACTATTATATGCTCAAAATGGGAAAAGCTTGACACTACCCATAATGGAGGTTAGTGAGGATGATGGAACCTTCAGAAATGCCTAATTAACTTCACTGACAGTATGAAGAAAGTATCTACATTTATGGTTGGCTGGAAACACCTTTTTGGATGAGATGGGAAAAATGACTTACGGTTTTGATGACTGGAAAAGAATGGGTAATTGAAAAACTAAGCTTTTTTGGTAATCATAAAATAAGTAACAATTTTGTAATTATGTTTGCTGCAAACAAAATCATCTTTCTATTCCTTCCTTCCTTCCTTCCTTCCTTCCTTCCTTCCTTCCTTCCTTCCTTCCTTCCTTCCTTCCTTCCTTCCTTCCTTCCTTCCTTCTTTTTTATATTAGTTTGTATTTATTTGTTTTTGTTCTCTTTAAAACTTTCAATAACATTTATATAAAAAATCCCAATATGGTTGATGCAAAATAGCATTATGTATAATTGTAGATTTCCCCCAAAATTTATATATGCTACATATATGTGTGTATACATACATGCATACATCTATATATTACACACACACACGCACCCCACCCCCATATATACATACACACACACACAGCATTTGATCATCTAACTACAGTATACACAGAAGAAAAATTGATGTTATCTTGTGTATTTTGTAAACTAGAATTTTGTTTCTTCTCTCAATATAAATTTAATCCTGTCTAAAAGACTGGATTCCCACAGTGATAGTTATGTGTACCCAAATGCACTAGATGGCAGCAAAAGCCATCTGTATGTTTAACTCTCATAGCTGAAATTTTTATATGATAAAACCACAGACACACCTGGCAGCATTGTCTGTTCCCTTTCAGTTACTGCTGTGAAAAATGTGCATCTAAGCATACATACATTACATGATTCGCTTTCAGGGTGGGCTATTCTAGGCCAGGTGCATAAAAGAAAGTAAGCAATAGGAACTAAGGAGAAAGGTAAGAAAATATAGTAGCTTGCATAGCTAAACCTTGTTTGCATAATTACTGAATACATGCTAAGTAGACATTACTGCAAGCCTTCATACTTCTCTATCCTTGGAAACCATATTTGGTTCTAACCCAGATCACATCCGGCTTCATTTGATGAGGTTTGGCCTCTTGTCCTCTCACTTCTATCTCTCAGAGGAACTCATCAATAAGAACCAACCCTGATTTTCTCAGTCTCTTCTTCTTGACCTATTGATTCTCCTTTCGTATGTTTGTTTTAAGATCGGATCCTTGTCCATTACAGTAGTATGAGCAAAACATCCCAATGAAACTCACTATGGAATTCTATCCATATTTATTCATCACCTATTTATTTTTGACTATATATTTTCTTGTTTTATCACACACAGAGACACAGACACAGAAACAGACATCGACATGGACATAGGAGGCACTGTTCTCACCCAGCCTTCAGAGAAGCAAGAAACAGACTCCCCGCAAAGAAAAAACCCTCTTTATTTACATATTGGGAATTAACTGCATTCACCAACAGAAAGTCCAGGCAAGAGTCCTGCAAGAAGTTAATTGAAACAATAATCCTTATCAGCTCGTTATCATAAATGAAAGGTTGTGAACTCCCAACTGGGATGCTGCAAATTAAGTCAGTTCAAACAGAGAAATAGACAAACTTCAGTTCTGACAAAAGAGTCTTTGTTGCACGAAACATACTAGGAGTGAATTTTCCAGAAATGCGAACAGTTGTCTGTGGCAACCAAACCACTCCCTTTTCCTCCTATTTCTTCCCCAGGCAGGAAGAGGCCATTCAGCATCCACATTTGTTTTGCTGCCTGAGCCGGCTCATTGTCCTCCATTGTTCACCTCTTCTATCTGGTCTGTGCATACATGCATATGGAACAGGCCCAAGTTCCTCCTCCTCCTCACTCATCTCTGACTCCAAAGGCAGCTTCCTCTCTGGCTGGGAAATGCCAGACGGCCCTGGCTCTACTTCTGTGTCTGATGCTGAGCATCCATCAGAGCCTTCCCCAGGCTCCAGAACTGGGCCAAGTCCTTCCCCAACCTACTTATCGTCTGAGTCTGCCGCCAGCTATGCTGGCAGCTGGTGAACCACAACAGACACACATAGAGAGAGAGACACACACACACATTGGGAACCCAATTCTCACTGTATTTCAACTTACTTTTATATTTCTCTTGACATATTCAAGTAAGAATAGGTACTCCCTTATAGCACAAACAAACATTTTTGCTTTTTTTCCCTTCAAACCTTCTTTCTTTCCAGGAGAACATATATAATCTACTTTTTCTTTCAACATTTGTACATCCTAAACTTTCTCCATCAATTTCACCTTTTTTTTTAATTAGACACCCTATCAAGGTTCATACTTTCATTTACTTGTATGCTTTTTGTGGTTTTTTTTTTGTCCTTTGTCCTTTTAATTATAACCAGCAATTGTTCATTCCATTTAACATTTCATATATTAATTTTCACATCCATACTCCTTATTTCATCATAAAATTTATTATTTACTGCAATAATTCAAACTCTCAGCCAACAGGACAATATCTGCATACAAACTTACATGTACATTCACATCCCTAAGAAACACCCATCCTAATGTTCCCAGAAGCATGCCTTATATCAGCAATGGTGAACCAAAAAGTTGTGTCCAAAATGGAACATCCATGCATATGCATGCATGCCGGAGTGCCAGAAACCCAAAGACCAGCTGGCCAGCACACACAGGCCTGTTTTTTTGGCCATTTTTGGATGTTTTTCAATCCATTTTCAGGCCATTTTAGGGTCCATTTTCAGGCCATTTTTCAGGTTGCTTTCAGGCTGTTTTTCAGGCCGTTTTCAGGCCATTTTAGGCTGTTTTCAGGACATTGTTTGGGGCATTTTCAGGACATCTTTCAGGCCACTTTCAGGACATTTTTCAGGCTGTTGTTTGGACCAAAAAATGACCCCAAAACAGCCTGAAAATGCCCTGAAAAATGCCCTGAAAACATCCCAAAAATGGCCTGGAAACATCCTGAAAACAGCCCAAAATGGCTTGAAAAATGCCTGAAAAATGCCCCGAAAAATGGCCTAGTTTTTTGCCTTTTTTTGAGTCATTTCCAGGCCATTTTCCAGTGCTCCAGAGCCCTGGAAGACCAGCTGGTGATGGCGCATGTGCCCACAGAGCGGGCTCTATGTGCTACCTTTGGCAAGTGTTCCATAGATATGCCATCACAGCCTTATATAGTTACCCATAAATCAGTTAAACAAGCAACAGGACACTAGCATTCCATTTTTTTCCCACATAAATGCTAATAATCATATACATTGTTTTCCCCAAAATAAGACATCCCCTGATAATCAGCCCAATCGGGCTTTTGAGCACATGGCAATAAGGCCAAGGGCTAATTTCAGAGTTCAAATATATTCTTATTTTCGGGGAAACACGGTACTAACAAAAGAATGACTAAATAAGCTACTGAAGATTTTAAATTATTTGAGATATTGCAGGATAAAAATTGATGATATAAAACTGGTATAGCAGAATATTTTGGTCCTATCTTTAGCACCATCTAAAACACTTAAGTTACCATGGATGTAGAAATGTGTTCTGAATGATTCCAAATCTGTGGGTGATTTTGTTTTTGATAGACAGACAGACAATGTGATAAAATTAAGTATTAGTTATTTTCAAGAACTCTGAAGTAAAGAGTTGGAATATTCCATCATCATCATCATCATCATCATCAATGCTTAGAGGTTTTAAAGAATAGGAGGTATATTTTTTATGAACTTAAATTAAGATTAATTTCCCAAATGGTTTTTCATGTTAACTGAGTACCCAACAGGATGTTTAAAAAAGAGTTGAGGGTCAGGATTAGGGTTGGAAGTGTAAAATAATAGAAGGATTCCTTATACATATAATATGGGCTTCCCAAATTTCATCCCACTTTAGTTTAGGATGCATTACCCATATCCCAAATATTGCTTTGGGAAGACTAACATGGTTTAAGTATGTGATTGTGAATTATATAGCCAAACATTTGGACTCTATCATCATTTGAAGAATTATGGACATATGGAGCATACATTCTTTTACAATACTCTCTTAGATTAATGACATGTGTTCACTCTCTTTTATGAGCTGGTTCTATTGATGTAATAGGAAGTTTTTTTGGCTTAGTCTCATATTGAACTCCATGAAATTTTTATGGAACATTCATGGGTCTATGGAACACAGTTGAAAATCTTGGTCTTATCCTGTAGACCACTAGGCCAGTGATGGCGAGCCTTTTCAGCACTGAATGTCGAAAAGGTTATGTGGAAATGTTGTGCGCACAAGCGCGGTCTACAGGAAAAGCTGAACTTCCGGGTTCTAGCGCACATGTACACCAGACAATCAGCTGGCCAGCGTGCATACACTGCCACATGTGCGAAAGGATCACACTCCGGAAAAGCCAAACATCTGGGTTCTGGCGTGCATGCGCACCCAATAATCAGCTGGCTGGTGCGCATGCACACCAGTTTTGTCACTGCTATGCGTGCGAAGGACAGCTGAACGTCGCATGTGTATGTGCACCAGAAACCTAGAAGACAAACAGGCAAGGCTGCACGTGCCAGGCAACATGGCTTCGCATGCCACTTTGGGCACATGTGTCATAGGTTCACCATCACAGCACTAGGCCATTTAGAGGAGAGAAATATATGGGAAGGAGACCACAAAGCGAGGAAGAGAAGGAGCTTCTTCCATGGAAAACTTAGGCTCAGTCATTCATCCTGTTTGTTAAGGAACCTGCAATTGATTTAATGAACTTGGTCTTTTTGGATGCCCCAAAGGTGCTTTTATTTTAAAGGCAAGCGGATTTTCTGGTTTTTCTTTTAAGATGTTTTGTTTTTTTTCTTTAAGATATTTTGCTTCTCATCCAAGAAGCTTCTTCAGTTGTATCTGACTGGTGCGGAATGGAAGGGATTTCCCCACCAGTTAGTTAGAACTAAAGAAGCATCTTGGATTAAATGTTTACATACGGTAGGACGGAAGTGAGGACAAATCTAAAATAACTGTGGTTCATAATGGTAGCAGTACAATTTTTCTAAGGGGGAAAAATCTAATTACTTAAATGTGTTAATAACTAACATTCTGTGTGGCGTATTATTGATAAAAGGACAATATTCTCTCTTTGATGTTTAAATATGAAGGTTATAAACCATCATTTCACCAACATTTGATGTGAAATCTTGTAATTCATCAAACTAGGTGTCATAGCCCATGCATGCCAGTAAAAATTTCCATGCGGCTTAAAAATCTTCCATTCCATTCATGTGCCCTATTTTTAAGTATAAATGGAACTAATGGATTAAAGACAGAGCTAATGAAGAGATGAACTGCTCTTATTAAGCGAGACAGAGAGGTAAGGGCACTGGAAATGAAGCTGTAATATCCATTTTCCTGGATTTCCTTGGGCTCCTTTCGTATGACCTTTTACAAGAACATTAAAAAAAAATGTCAAATGGAAAAAATTGAATGTTAGACAAGCAATGGGATGTAATGAGCCATAAGAATACAAGCTGGTTTTTACTCAAATTTCCCAAGTGATGTAGAATTACTCAAAGAGACAAAGATTTATCATTACCTCTTAAACACTAATAAAAATACTCAAGCCTTAGAGAACTGATTCCCAAAGAAAAGGCTTTGCCTTTTGAAGAATCTAATTTGCTTTTCTTCCTGAACATTGGACACACAGGTGAATCTGAGAGATAAAAGATTCGGAGGTATGTGAGGGTATTTTAAGTGTACAGGTGCAGTCATTGCTACAAGAGAACAACAGAGTTAGCTACAACCAGGCAGATCCAAGACAGATAGAGCAAAGCCAACATGGAAAGCTATGAGCTTGCCTTTTGCAATTTGTCCCATCTCCTGGATCAGTGGTGGGTTGCTACTGGTTTGCACTGGATCGGGAGAACCAGTAGCTGCAGTGGCGGAGGCTCCGCTCACCCACCTGGATGCTTCTGCACCCACGAGTGAACCGGTAGCAACGGGTTTTGAAACCTGCCTCTGTCCTGGATGGAGTAAATGTTTTTCCATTACAAATTAACAGTGGAGCCCATTTTTCCATGGATCTACTTACTGCCCTTTGTTAAAGGCCTTGTTTCTTTTGAGGCCTTTCTTTCTTTTCTGATCTTATCTAATTATGAGCAGGAGGAAACAGAATAATGACAATAATTGTGAAATGAAGGTCTTTCTCTAATTTTCATTCAGCATAATAATCTTGTGTGGTAAATTGGGCTGAGAGAGTAATTGGCCTGAAGTCATCCAATAAGGTTCCATGGCTGTATTTGGTCTTCTCAATTAAAATCCAGAACTTTAATTATTGCCTTGTAGGGGTTCTCTCAATCTTAATCTGTCCAATACTGTCAATGAATTTACTGCAAGAAGCCCAAACAAGTTTTCCAGGGGAGAAGCATAAATGTCTAAATGGGGATTTACTTGCTTGGGAACTGCTTTGTACCACCATGTCCAGAATGGGACAACTCGTTGCATCAATCTAGTCACGGCCAACTTGCCATGGCCATTTTATGATTCAGTGACCAAGGAACTCTGGCTATATTAGAAATTAAGCCATGTCAGTCCTGGTTTAGACTGCCAGGATATATCAGGATGATAGGCTAGAATAGAAAAACATATATATTATCTTTTCTGTTGTTCTTTATTCTCTCTTTCTCTTCCCCCCACCTATTAATCAGAAGATAATGGCAAGCTACTTCTGTATTGTTATTGAGATAACTAGGTTGAAGCTAATATGAATCAAGTTTAATTTGAAAAAAAAACCCCTTTCATTATTCCTTTGAAAAACAAACATCAGTTAAAAATCTGAAGAACTCTGCCTTAGTTGAAAAAAGTAGGCAAAAACTGTATTTCCTGAAGGCTGAATAAGCAGAAAGACAAGGATTAGTAAATATATGCATCAATAGAAAAACCAACAGAACCTGTGTCATTTATTTATTCTCTTCTCTCCAATGATTTGCCTACCTATTCATGCCAGATTGCTGTCTTGGGTAGTTGTAAACTAGCAAATAATATCTCATTTGCTGGGAAGGAGGTTGCTAATAGGCCCACAACTATGAAATATAGCCAATCGACATGAACAGATGTTTCTGCATTATTTGAGTCATCCAGGGACCACCCCAGACCATTATGTCAAGGAATTAGTAAGCTAAAAGCTGGCAGTGGAAAATTTAGGAGGCTTTCATTTTGGATGAATCTGCTGACCTACATTTTATGGGTGGTAGGTCTGAGGTTAGATTTGGTGACTATATTTTCTTGGACCAACCTGAAAAAAGAGCAAATCTGAAAGAGGTTCAGTTTCCAACCCTGGTGATACTGTGTGATCAGAATAGCCATCTGGGAAGCAATACCAAAACCCTAAGCTCAAAATGCCTTTGTTAATAAAGGAATCCTGCAATTGTCAAATCGAAGCTTTGCCCATTTTTATAGTACATTTCCTATAAATGGGTTTTTTTTTTCCTGTTGTAGTTATAAAAATCTGTTTTACTAACTCGTGCTCTGATCAGATTGTAACTACATATTCTCATGAAACATCTACATGTTCTTCGTGTTACTTTGTTGTAGATAGTACATGTAGATGTTTCATGAGAATTCATGATTTCAGTAAGACCGGCTGTCAGATTCATGTTACTTCATTGTAGATAGTACAAGTAGATGTTTCATGAGAATATGTGGGTGTTCCAAAATTAGAACCTGATCGGAGCAAGAGTTAGTAAAGCAGATTTTTATAACTACAACAGAAAGAAAAAACCATTTATAGGAAATACACTATAGGAACCTGAAGAAATGTTATGAATTAAATCTTGAGTTAAATCTTGGGGGTCCGTGGCCATAGTCTGTGGTCACAAAAAATACTTATCTATTTCCACTGGAATTAGATTATATATTGCTCCATTATTTCTGACCTGGGTCTAATGCCCTGCAGCCCAGTGGTGGGATTCAATTTTTTTTACCACCGGTTCTGTGGGCGTGGCTTGGTGGACATGGTAGGGGAACGATACTGTAAAATCTTCATTCCCACCCCACTCCAGGGGAAGGTTACTGCAAAATCCTCATCTCCTCCCGATCAGCTGGGACTCAGGAGGCAGAGAATAGATGGGAGCGGGGCCAGTCAGAGGTGGCATTTACCAGTTGTCCAAACTACTCAAAATTTCTGCTACCAGTTCTCCAGAACTGGTCAGAACCTGCTGAATACCACCTCTGCTGCAGCCGCACGACATAATTTCTGCACATAGAAGCCTTTCTCAAGACCTTAATTTCTGTTGCTGACCAGGATTAAAACAACAACGACACTTTTGCAAGATTATAAAGCCTTTAAAGATCTACTAATTGCTTTTACTATCAACTGATTTTCACACACATCCACTTTTAGAAAGCCTATTTATTCTCAGAAGAATAAAACAAGAGAAAGCATTACAAGTGATGAAATGGTTGAGAACGCATTACGCTGTGCTGCATATTAAGGAAATACTCAGTCTTTTAATTCTTGTGTAAATGTAATGGCATTGCAGCACAGATCAATATGTAAGACAAATATGCTTGCTAAATATATCTTAACTGTTCTCAGTTCACCAAGTCATCATTAAATTCTTGATAATGAACTAGGTGCACATATATTAGTACTTAATTAGATTGTGGTCTAATTAATACCCGTGGTCTGCCGAGAGAAATTCTGATCTGAATACAGTAGATGGAAAAGAAATGAAATTTCCCTTTTCTTCCTGCTTCCTCTATAACTTCAGGTGAAGAGCCAATAGTGTCTGACATCAAAGCTACTTCAGATAAGTTAAAATGGCCTTGCATCTCCCAGCAATTGCTGTTACTTATTTAAATCAGTACCAGTGACACCATTATCTTTGGCAAGGTAAAAATCCAGAATAATTAAATGATGGCAAACACAAAATATGCACGTGTTTGAGAGAAAAAAGAAGTCATGTACTATCACCCCACTTTATATTCCAATTATAATAATGCAGGTAAGTGTGGAAAATGAATAACATTATGATTGTAAGTCGCCCAGAGTTATCCTCTGGTAAAATGGGCAGCCAATGAATGTTACAAACAAACAAACTTTTCCTCTGAATTAATATAGAACAGCATATTGTGGTTACATCTGTCCAATCTATTGTGTTTCTAGTCTAGGAATCCAGAGTGTCTTTTTCTACTTTTGAAATTGTGCTTTGATTTCCTTCTATCTCCCACCCCC
Organism: Masticophis lateralis; assembly: GCA_030761175.1. NCBI lineage: Eukaryota > Metazoa > Chordata > Lepidosauria > Squamata > Colubridae > Masticophis > Masticophis lateralis. The sequence goes on along the minus strand of JAUDYJ010000001.1, from coordinate 123,783,976 downwards.
TTGACTCTCTGTTCAAGATTTTACTTCCTTCTGTAATGCTAAAATTGAAACCATTCATGCTGACCTTTCTTTTCTGCCTTGCTTCTCCATTTCTCCTTTACCTGTGATCTTTTTTACCCTTTCTTCTTTATCCTATCACTTTCCATGAACCAATTTAACATTTCCACATATCCCTTTGGCCCCATCCTCTGCCCTCTATCTACCGTAGCACTCACCCTACTTGTCATTGTCCACTCTCCCCATCACATTGTGGATCTCACTCTGCCTCTCTTCCCATCACATCATTGACCAGTAGCTACTCCTCTTCTTCTTTAATTTAATTCAAACACATTACTATTTCCCCTGATTCCAAATCAATTTTCCTTGAAAGAACTCTGGCCATTTTTACCTGCTTGTCCTTAAGCCTGACACCGATCCACCTTTGTCGCCCTACAAACAATTTAATCAACTGGATTTCATCCAAAAAGAGCTCTAGGAAATGTTCTTCTATAAGCAGTCTATTTCTATTGGGATAACTTCTTTATTTTCACCAATGAAGAAGAGAGGATGGTGGCTTCATATTCACAATTGATTTTATGGATCAGCTTCCAGAATCAGGAAAGGGGTAGGGGAGCACTGAAAATCAAATCCTGTTCTCAAAATATTAGTTTTTAGCCTTTAATAATTCCTTTCCAAATGCCGCTACAGAAAACAACAAATAACTGATGCAAGCGTGATGCTGTATACACTCTTATTTGTGGGAAAACAAAAGCTATTTGCAACCAGAATGGTCCATTTTTAAAAATAGGGGTGTTCCGAACATTTTGGAAAACTGTTGCGGTCACTATGACCGCAGGTCTGTGGTTGTGGGTTAAAGAATAGAACCAGACTTACTGGTAGATGCCACTATCACATTATATTCTTTGAAGCATCCATGGTGCTGCTGAAGAGCTGTGGTGGCACAGTGGTTAGAATGCAGTATTGCAGGCTAATTCTGCCCATAGTCAGGAGTTCAATCTTGAATGGCTCAATGTTGACTCAGCTTTCCATCCTCCCGAGGTTGTTAAAATGAGGACCCAAATTGTTGGGGGAAATACACTGATTCTGTAAACCACTTAAAAAGAATTGTAAGGCACTTTAAAGTGGTATATAAGTCTAAGTGCTATTGCTATTTTTTTAAATATTGGCGTTATTCAGTGGACAATAGGATGTCATTTCTATGGGTGCTCCTATATAGTCCACCTCATGGCTGTCAGTCTCAAGACTGATTGGAAATTCACAGTGTGAGAATGACAATACCAAGATACAATTTGAACAACTTTTCATTAGTAAATTAATTACTACAACTTGTCAGTCTGGCTTGACCTTTAAATGACTTTTAAACAAAGAGGCTTTTTATCTTTTCATAATTTCCTTAATTAAAGAGTATCTTTTTAATTTTGTAATGTTTATTTTTGCCTGAAAACTAACTCAGCTATTTCCCCACAAATAAAATGCTGACCGAAATAAAGAAAGTCATATTATGGAGCAATCAGAGCTTGTAGCACTAGAAGGATGGTTTCTGCATTGTTAGTTAGATTTATATCCCATATTCTTCCACGGAATGGAATGACTCGACACCGCTAGCATGACACAGCCAGCTGGGGGCAGCTTCCTTGCCACCGCCAAGTTCCCTCTGCAAATTCGATGCCGCCATTTCTTCATAGGACATCTCAACACCGGAAATTTGCTGCAGGGATAACTCACTGAGGGTGCCATATGGAGAGCTGGGTGAGTGAGTAGGTGAGTGAGTGAGTGGGCTGTCAGAGGGGAGCGGCAATGGGTGGGGGGCTGGATGGAGATCTGGGTGGGAGGGTGAGCAAGTGGGATGTGAGCACGTGGTGACGATAGATTGGCTTTGCCCTGAACACTGAATCAATAGTTTGGCTGCAGCAGGAGATGGGGCAGAGGTTGGGGAGGCAGCTGCAGGAGGGGGCTTTTTGGTTTGACACCCAAACCAAACAGCCCCCTCCTGGACTGCCATTGCCTCCATGCCTTGGGCTGCTCTGGATGAGAAGTGATTGAGCAGGCTGTTGGAGGGCAGAGATCCCCTTTTGACCTCTTCACCTCCAAGCCTTGGCTCTGGCCCAAATGGGCAGTTTGGCAGTGTGCAGGCTGCAGTCAGAGACTGTGGCTCTGCATGTTTTGTGTCTATACTGCTACACTACACCTGTTTTTTAAAAGTGCCACCACACCACAGCTTTACAAGGGGAAAAAAACCTTGCAATGCTGCAGTGGTGCTTAAAAAAATTGCAGAGCCATGGCAGAGAAAAAAAAAATACTGGCAAAACTGTTGCACTTTAAAAAAAACATGCGAAGCAGCAGAGGCTCCACCTGCACTCTGCCATAGCCAAACTGCCCATTCAGGCCAGAGCCAAGATGTAGAGGCAACCGTGGAAGTGAGGGGGTCAAAATGGGAAGCTCCCTGCCTGGTGCCGCCAATGCTCTGTCCTCTGACAGCCTGCTTGCTTGCTCACTTCCCATCCAGAGCAGTGGTGAAATCTGATTTTTTTTACTACCGGTTCTGTGGGCATGGCTTGGTGGGCATAGTGTGGCTTGGTGGATGTGGCTTGGTGGGCATAGCAGGGGAAGGATACTGCAAAATCTCCATTCCCACCCCACTCCAGGGGAAGGATACTGCAAAATCCTCATTCCCACCCCACTCTGGAGCCAGCCAGAGGTGGTATGCGCCGGTTCTCTGAACTGCCAAAATTTCCGCTACCAATTCTCCAGAACCTGTAAGAACCTGCTGGATTTCACCCCTGATCCAGAGCAATCCAAGACATGGAGGTAATGGCAAGAGGTGTCAAAATAGAAAGTCCCTACTTTCTGCCTCTCTGCTCTCCACCGTTGCAGCCAAACTGCTGGTTCAGTGTTTGGGATGGAGCCAATCTACTGCTGCTGCCCTTGGACAGCCTGCTCGATCAGCCTCCCGCCGGGCTCTGCATCCAGAGCCTTGCCCATTGCCACTCCCCTCTGACAGCCTGCTTGCTTACTTACCTGCTCACTCACCTGGCTCTCCATCTGGCACTCACAGTGAATTATACTCCATGGCAAATTTATTGTGACATGTCCTGCGAAGAAATGGTGGCACTGAGTGGATAGAAGGGACTTGGCAGTGGCAAGAAAGCCACCCCCAGCTGGCTGCACCAAGTTAGTGGTGTCAAGTTATCATAAACCCATTCTTCCTACTGCAGAGGTGAAATGTTCCCAATTTGGACCGGATTGCCCGATCCGGTAGTGATGGCGGGGGCTGGTTTGGAGAACCGGTAGCAAAAATCCCTCCCCCCCATGCACAGCTGAGCCGTGCAATCATCAGAAGTTTTTTTTTTAACATCTGGAAGCATTTTTCTTTGGCCGAAAATATGCTTTTAAAAGTAAAAAAAAAAAAAGCCTCTGATGAGGCTTAACGCATTGTAAGCCGCCCTGAGTCTCCGGAGAAGGGCGGCATATAAATCAAATAAAAAATAATAAAAAAAAAAAGATCATGCGGCTCAGCTGGGATTGTCAGAGCCTTTTAAAAGCATTTTTTTACAACCTCATCGGCTGAAGAGATTGTAGAAAAAAATGCTTTTAAAAGTAAAAAAAAAGTTGGCCATACCCACCCAGTCACATTACCCCCCACCAAGCCACACCCACAGAACCAGTAGTAACAAATTTTACATTTCACCACTGCCCTACTGGTTCAAAGTAGAAATAAGTACAGTGATTTTTGTCCCATCTTTTGAAAAGACAGCATCATTAGTAATGAATTTTTATCCTAATATGCTGTATGTTCAATAATATTTTGATTCATGATACTTAAAAGAAACTACCCAAGTCCTCCTCCTGGGCAATTCAAATGAATTATACTGTCATTTTTAAATGTTTGCTTCCATTCAGCTATTTCACTACCTTATAGCACTATCAACTGGTTTGTGGTTTGGGTATTTCATTTTCTTTGCAGCTACATTTTTCTCCTCCAAGAATTGATGTTAAGAGATGTACTCAGGTTTAGGAAAAAAAATAACTTGATATAAAAGAATTAAGAGAAAAATCTGAGGTTTTTTTTTTTTTAAAGAAAATTGTATTACAAAGCACAGCAGTTTTTAGATTAAGCAACAAAACACATTTTGTTCTGAATGAAGGAAATAAAGATAAATGCAGTATCATTTGTATTGTACTTGTATTTATTAGAATACCATTTGTATCTTACTTAAGTTTAAACCTAGTTGTATACTTACTTGGAGTTAAATTTTCAATATTGTGCTTTAAAAATATATCCTGAAGTTTTTAAATGACCGAGGTTTAAATTTGCCTAGGGATTTCAATATTCAAAAGGAAGCAGTAGGATTTTGGGGGGGAAATTTAAGATCTTTTTTTCATAAAAAACAAACAAATGAATAAATTATTAAGTTTGATAGCTGCAGGAAGTGTGGTAGGTGACTGTATTATTGGTATCAATAGGCCTCAGTGCAATTAAAGGGGTCTGACACACACACACGTATATAAGTAACTATACTTTGCACTATAGTATCAAGATGGTAAGCATGAGAAATGGATGGCATGCACTGAGATGCGACAACTACCTAATATCACAGAGTACCATGGTTTGCTTGGGTTAACATACAGGTATGAATACTATATTTACTTTGGGCTCCAGGGATAAACTTGGCTTTGTAGCTGGATCTCTGCCTGGATCCAGTCTGAAGGTTGCTGTTGGACTCCCCATACCTTTGTTGATGGGAGACTACAATCTCCATGATGTGGCAGAGAGGTCTGAGAATTTGTAAGATTTCATTACTTCCAAGACAATAATGGCCCCAACACATAAACATGAACACAAATTGAACCATCTATCTTGAGGCAATTGTTGGATGATCTTTTATGTGGAGGGCATTTCTCTTAGCCCACTGCCACATTCAGATCACCTCCTAATTTGGATGGAATTTATAGCTACCCAGAACCTCTGCAAAGCAAAGGAACTTTTTGTCTATCTCAGACATCTAGAGGGGTCTAGAAGGATTCTTGAGGGCATTTCAAGGATTCCCCAGCAATCTGGTAAGAAATCTAGTAACCACTCCCGATTAACTATTGGTAACAAGATGTGACCCAGATTTTTAACAAGCTTACTCCTTAATGGTCTCCTTTTGTTCTTTGATCCTGTTTGACTCCTTTGTTCATTGAGGAGCTTCTGAAGATCAAAGAGCAGAAGTGAAAGAGCAGAATTTTAGACTAAAACTGAACGTGAGTATAAGCTGAGATTTGCCTCTAAACCATGATGATTAGAGAGGTATTGCATTTGTAGTTCTTCTGATTTATTATGTCAGTCGACTGCCAGCCATTGGCCTTGTTTAAGATTTTGAATTCCTTTCTAAAGAAGAATAAGAAAATATTCTACCTGACCACCTTGACTATCTTGTGCAGTGTTTTGCTGACAAAGTTGCTTAGATTCACTTTAATCTTAGCTGTTTGTGGGCTGGTTATGTAGTGATGAGTAAGGCAATGTCTTATGATGTTAGTTGGAACTCCTTTTCTCTTGTAGACACCAAGGAAATGGGTTTGCATTATCTAACATGGCTTCTGTCACTAATGAGACAGACCCATACCATATATGGCTTTTTGTGGTTGCAGGTGGAAATGTGACTAACTAGATCAGGGGGTGTTAAGCTCATGGCCCATGGGCCAGATGTGTCATGTGCTGGCCACACCCATACTCAGTTTAGCAAAGGAGAAAAAAGTCACAGTATGTCATGTGACGACACCATGATGACGAGAATTTGACACCTGTGAGCTAGATCCAGGTAGAAGTTAATCGTTAACTGAAAGAGGAGCTGTATCTGTGTCTAGAAGCAAACTATAGTGTACTGACTCCTCAGGAGGCCTTTCTAGATCTAAGCAGTTTGGACAACCATTGCCCAGTCTCCAAACCTCCTTTCTTGAAAAAACTATTGATAGCATAATAGGATGGCAGCTACAGGAAACATATCTGGATTCATTTCAGTCAGAATATAGTTCTAAACGTAAGATAGAAACAGCACTGATTGCACTAGGACTTGAATGTGGGTAGTGTACCTCCCCTGGTTCTTTAAAGTTCTTAGTGATGTTTGATACTGTCAGCCATACTATCCTTTGAGACCATCTACAACCATTGTAAATTGGGTATTCTGTTCTTCAGCAGTTCAACTACTTCCAACCCAACACGTAGGCTGTCTCAGGGTTTGGAATGGAACAACTCACTATGACTCACTCGCCATGGCCAACTCACCACAATCAATTTGCCATGGCCAATTTGCCATGGCCAACTCACCACAGGACAACTTGATGCATGACAATTCAACAATTCAATCTAATTATTTAAAATAGTTTAAGACTTATTGAATTTTTGTCACATTTTATTTTGTCCCTCCTTTGACATCTTTTCTTTAATGATTCTATTCCACCATTTATTCAATATTAGTACAATTCTTGTCCCTCGGCGAGTTGTCCCATGGCAACTTGGCTATGGCGAATTGTCCCTTGTTGGCTGCAGTGAGTTGGCCATGGCAAGTTGGCCAGTATGTTGATGATATCTAATTTTACATTGCCACCCTAGACACAGTTGAGGATGCTGTGGAAATCTTGTTTCAGTGATTGAGGCTGTCAGGATTTGGATAGGAGAAAGATTCTTGGCTACTTCCGTTGTTTCCCATTGAAGGGGAGGACAATACCTAAAGAAGCAGGTCCATTGCTTGGGAGTTGTCCTGAACTCTTGATTTCTGAATTGTTCAGAGGGTCTTTGGAGTTATTATTTTGCTAGAGTTGCTCAATTTTTCATTGTGTGGAGATAAATGTAGCAATGGATCGTGATTATAATTTAATCTGATGGTTTGGGATTGGTGTTTGCTTTTATTGTGAATGCTTTAATTTGTTGTTGTTGACTGCTGTTAAATTTATTATGCATCGTTTATAATACATTTATGCTACATTATTAATGCTTTTAATTTTGCGGTAACCAGCATTAGTCTGTATGTATATGGTTGCCTAGGGATTTGTTTGCTCAGCCAGCCAGTCAGCCAGTCAGTCAATTGTTATGCTTCTATTTTCAGTGATATTTTGAGAGGCCATAATTTTGAGAGAATACCACGTGAAGTAGAGTCAAGTAAAGCCAACAGATGGGGATTGGTAAGATTATTTCCTATAGAGGCCCTAAGTGGTTACTAACAATTTACTGTCATACAGTTTCTGTATAATGCTATCTGTTCCTAATGTTCGGAAGCAGCAGGAAAAGAGCTTGTACATATGGCCAGAACCCTGGTCTATTTGAATGTTTGAAGGCAAGCTTTCCTAAAACCCAGAAACCTGCTTTAGATCTGCTGAGTGTATTCCAACCCAGCACTGTTGTACAACTTGCCTATTTCCCCACTGAAAGCTAGAGTCAAGCAAGTTCTCTTACAAGTTTCTTTTTTAAATGAGAAGCAAATACTATAGATTTTTTTTAACATTTAGAATGCCAGTATTGATGACACCAGTATCAAGGGGATACCTGCTGTTAGGCACAAGACAACAGCAACATGAGAATTTCCACCAGAAAAGGCATTGATTGAACCGTTTGAATAGATAGAACAGTAAACTTACTGTTCTATTTAAATAAACAAAGGGGGGAAAAAACTATTCTTGAACTTCTCAGGCATCCTTACTTCTATTCAACCTGAAATTGCACTCTTTCTGACTGAGTAGATATAGTACAATAAACCGAACAGGTTGGTGGGGGCAAGCAATGTCCCTGAAAGCAACATGCCTGCAAATTCTAAACAGGATATCATACAGATAACATGGCAAATAAGATTGCATGTGTGCATACTTTACTCTTGTCACATATGGATATAATGAAATGGGATTTTATGATTGCATAGTTTAAAATAGCATGTGAGGTTTTGCAAACATGCAGAAGCATGTAGCTTACAGGCAGATTTTGTCTGTGATATCTGAAGTCTGTTAAAATGAGGTCCATTGAACCAAATTTCATTGTATGTTGCAATCATAATAGCACACTGAGAAAAAGTGGGTGCTCTAATGTTTATTAATTAATATTAACTTTAATCATAATTAATTTCCCCCCATGTATGTTTTGGACTGGAATTTGGTATAGGAAAACATTATGGGAAAAACAACGAAAGACTAGCCAAAAGAACGTTTTTAAAACCTCCTGTTTTGTTGTATATTAACTTCATTCAGTTTGTATAGCATCTTTGTTGAATGTCAATTTGCATTGGTGAGTATGTACTGAGGACAGCCAATCAAGAGTTTTATTCAAAAAATGATTTTTAGCCTTGGGCTTAAATATGAAATCTGTTGGCTCAAATCTTGACTCATACCAACTGAAGAAAGTTGTAATGCATTAAAAAATTGGCCTAGAGTAGACCACACAGCTCACTTTCTCTAAACCTAAATAATCCTTTGAGGAGCCAAGGTGGCGCAGTGGTTAGAATGCAGTACTGCAGGCTACTTCTGCTGACTGCTGCCTGCCTGAAATATGACAGTTCGAATATCATCAGCTCAAGATTGACTCAGCCTTATATCCATCCGAGATCAGTAAAATGAGGGCCCAGATTGTTGGGGGCAATATGCTGACTCTGTAAAACTGATTAGAGAAGGCTGTAAAAGCATTGTGAAGCAGTATATAAGTCTAAGTGCTATTGCTATTGTGCATAAAATGAGTGTAAAATATATTCTACATTTAAGACATTTCAAATTTCCTAAGAATGATGGAATATAAATACTGTAAAGAAAGCAAGGCATCAGTGGTTAAGGCATCAGGCTATAAACTAGGAGACTGTGAATTCTAGTTCCTTCTTAGCTATGAAAACCAACTGGGTGACTTTGAGTCAATTACTCTCTCTCAAGCCCACCTCACAGATGGCCGTTGTAGTGAAAACAAGAGGAGGAAGGAATATGTATAGATAGTCCTTTATTACAACTACAATCAAACCTAAGATATCTGTTGCTAAGCAACATAGTTATTAAGTGAGTTTCCCTTCATTTTACGACCTTTCTTGCCATAGTTGTTAAGTGAATCACTGCAGTTTTAAGTTATAAAATGAATCTGGCTTCCCCATTGACTTTGCTGGTCAGAAGATTGCAAAAGGTGACCACATGATCCCAGGACACTGCAACCGTCATACATATCAACCAGTTTTTGAATTTTAAACACGTGACCATGGGGATGCTGCAACGGTAATAAGTATGAAAAACAGTCATTTCAGTGCTGTCGTAACTTCAAATGGTCACTAAATGAATGGTTGTAAATCGAAGACAATCTGTAAGTTCACCGCCTGGAGTTATTTATAAAGCAATAAAGATAGGATAAAATAATAAAAAATGAACATTTAAATTGTGCATTTCATCTGTTTAAATTTTTTTTTTATTCTTCAGCCTCAAGAAGGAAGCAGGATTTCTGAATATTTTATATAATAAGCCTTTAGTTCAATTTGTCACTTAGCCATTCCTGAAGTTCTCAATTCCTCTTTGGATTGCTTAATCATAAAACTATGATGAGCAAGTCGATGGTCCAATCCCAAAAATTTGCCTAAATCTGATTAAATTATGTTGAGGAAATTTTGAGAAAAGATTTTGTGCCTTGGATTTCTTTGCATATTTATCCCATATATTTTGATTTATACCTTACAGAAAAAGGATTACTTGTCCACACATAAACTTGTTATTTCAAAATAGGAATCCTCTGATTTAAATCCTTTCCTTCTTAGAGGGGAAAATCTCCTAATGGAATCACACGAGGAACTCCTCAGCCAGAGTGCTGTAGGATGTTTTTGGTGAGTGAGTTAGTTTAATTCATTTGCAACAATAACCTCTTTTTTCCCTGAACTACAAAGAATGAAAAAAGGACCATATCTGATTAAGGGGAGGAAGGGGAAGAAAAAAAAAAAAAGACAGCAAAATTACAGAGAATGAAATGCAAGTTACATGAAACAGGGAAGAAAAAAAGCTTGCTTTATCTATTTTATCTGTGGAAGAAATCTTGACACAAATGTGAAATTTTTTGAGGGGGAAAAAAAAACTCCTTTAAGTGAATTCAGTGACTAACTGAAGCAAGTAAAACAATGGGAAGGAAAGGCACAAAACTGAAACATTAGCAAGGATCTTTTATTCCTGATGTTGCCAAGAAAAGGTTTTTCTGCTTTTCTTCCTCTGCTACTTTTTTTTTTAAGCATTCAAAGTCACAGAGAAAATCGTCCATATGCTATAATATCTTGGTTGAGCCCCAAAATCTTTTTCTATTTAAAAGGTTTGACTGAAGGAAAGAGACCTATTTTAGCTGCACTGTAGGTGTGTATATAGAGTTTCTGCTTATGGGCAACAAAGTAGGATCTATATAAAAATGATGATTAAGCAGCTCAGCTCACCACAGATTGGAAACCTTTTCTTTTGATAATGTCCAGGGATTGATCTTTCTACACTAGCAAACCAAGTTACTTCATCTCCAACTCACCATCTCATTTTCAACTTGTCTCTTTTACACCAACTGTTTCACTTACAAAGATGAGTTTATGCCCTAAGGATACTACACTTGTTTGTATCAAATCATATTTCAGCGTCAACTCTATGCATGTGAAACAGATCAAATAAGTATTCAAGGACAACTAACGTCTGGTGTCAGTGCTGAATGTTTTCAAGTATCATTTTAACCTAAATGACATGGAAACTTCTGACCAGGCTTTTTGACAGCTACTGTACGTGTGGTATGAGTAAGAACTTATTTTATAGGGGGGGAAAAAGAGCTTTTAGATAGCTCTGTTCAACTCCACACTAATTTCTTCTTGGTCTTTAGGCGTACGTGATCAACAAATTATATTGTTGTACATGTAGGATCCCTATGTCCTTGATATTTAATTAAAATGCAGCAGAAACCTGAGAAGATTTGTTGCTTGCTGAAACCAGAGTTAATAATTTAGTTCAGAAGCTCAAACTGGCATAAAACATTATTCTATAACAGAAGGTTAACTCCCTGTTGGCATTCTGGAAGATGTTGAAGATGGTGCTGTCTCCGGTGCTGAAGACGGTCTCCTTAGACTTGGTCATCTTTTGTTTTTTATTGATTAACTAGAACTTTGGAATTTGATTACTTTTTAATTGGGCTAAGTAAAGACTTTAACTTTTACTGTGGATGTTTTTAAATTGCCTACATTTTGTAAACCACAGAGGGTCGACTCAGATTGTTGGGAAATATAAATAAGTAAGCATCCACACATCTTGAAAAACAAAACAAAGCGAAGCAAAACATAGCTTTACATTTTTACGTTTCACACAACTTTTCTACAATTACATTAGCTAAAAACAGACCCTTCCAAACTTTTGGGTTTCATGGAAAAGGACTTGGGGGAAAAAATCTGGAACTTTGATGCTACAGTATATATATTGACGGCAGCAAGATTATTTTATGCAAAAAAATGGAAGGACACTTTGATTCCCACAATGGTTGAATGGCTGCAGAAGTTGATCGAGTTAGAAGAGATGGCTAAACTGACTGCTTTGGTTAAAGACAAAAGTAGAACTACTTTTATTTCTACTTGGAAACCGCTTCTGGACTTTGTGCTTGAGGTAGGAAAAAAAATGAAACTTTGATTTTGGGTTTTACCAATTAGATAGATTTGTTGTTATAGAAATGGCTAGTTTACACTATTATGTAAAAGTAAAAGACTGAGGTTCGATGTTATTATTTTTCTCTACTGCATCAAAGGGAGTCAGAAGTCAATGCCTTTTGTTTCTTTACCTCCTTTTCCCCACACTTTTTTCTTCCCCTTTCTCTCCCCTATCTTTCCTACTATTTTCTTGTGTATTTTTTATTTTATAGTATTAATACATAAACTAAAAATATGAAAAAACTAGATCTGATAATTATTTATTAAAATGAAAGATATGATCACTAGAAAGGAAGGCTTGTCTTGTCCATGCACAGTCAACAGTAAATCCATTAATCCCCATAAGACTTATTTCTAGAAAAATATAGATAAGAATCAGATCTGGGTTGGTCACTGGGACCAGAGGTTTAGTCTTCTAAGCTTTTGGACTTGTGTTGAAGCCCATCCTCAAGGAACTTCTCTCTAGCAAAGACTGTGCTTTGGATTATTCTGTGTGTAGTATTTATATGGTGTCTGGTTGTGTATGGTTTTTTTTGTTATTGATCGGGTTGGTTGGTTGGTTGGTTTTGCAATATTGTCATCTTGGCTTATTTCTTTTTCCAGATACAACTCATCAAACCCAACATTTTATCTAACTGTTATGGCTGAAAATGATAGTTATAATATGTAGCTCAATATATGGGACTCTTATCAGTTATTTCAATTGGTGATGTCATCATCACCATTTAAGGTATCTGTTGACTTCTTCTTTTTGCCTGAGATGAATATGGATACATTTCATCAAGAGTGTGCTATTCTTTCCTTTAAAATGCCAAGAGGGAAAAGAGAGGGTAGAAGAACAACCCCAAATGTAATTAAAAGGTCTTATTTTTATGCTTTCGTTGGAATATATATATATATATATATATATATATATATATATATATATATATATATATATATATATATATATATGTTTTCTGAGGTTTTTGCGGGTGTTTGTATGTAGGTTATTCGGGTCTTCTCCCGTGTAAAATTGGAAGTGTCTTGGCGACATTTCGACGAAGTCTCATTCGTCATCTTCAGGCTGGTGTTCTCGGCTTCATTGCGCCTGGAAGCACGAAGCCGAGAACACCAGCCTGAAGATGACGAATAAGACTTCATTGAAATGTCGCCAAGATACTTCCAATTCTACGCGGGAGAAGACCCGAATAACCAAAGACCTACATATATATATATATACATATACATATACATATACATATACATATACATATACATATACATATACATATACATATACATATACATATACATATACATATACATATACATATACATATATATGTATATGCCCTAGTTGAGTGAAATCACATTCACTACTTTCTGGGCATTTTTTCTTCTGGCAGCCAGCAGGCCCCATGCTGTCCATAATACATAAGATGTGGGTGTGGCTTACTGATGAAGGCTAACAAGTCAGAAATACATCTATTTAAGTCTCCCAATGGGCAGCATGGGGCCTGCTGGCTGCCAGAAGAAAAAAAGCCCAGAAAGTAGTGAATGTGATTTCACTCAACTAGGGCTGCAGAAAAATCTTGGTTACGTAGGAAAACCTGGCTAAAAGAAACACACACACACACACACATTTACAATATGTGTATAAGAAATAAAAATAATTTTTTTTTTCAAAAAAATAAATAAAATAAAATGCCAAACTTCATAGAGTCAGTAATTCTGTCCTCTTTCCCTAAAGCATCAGCCAGTTCTGGGGATACAATGGCCTAACAATTTTCTTGTGTGTGACACAAAGGGGTATGTTATATTTCTATACAACTTGTGTACATGTTAAACATTATCTTACTTCCTGATTTTTAAGATGAGACTAAGAAAGAAAGACCCTTAAGGGATACATTTTAATTTTAGTGACAACAAAATAGCTTTATACATCTCCCAAATTCTCGTACAGAATTTATAGATGGCCAATTGTGTCCCCCTTGTTCTTGTTTGCCTATGGATACAAGCTGATAAAACCTTACTACTCGTAGAAGGTTTTTTTTTTATTGGATTTTTGCTTGTAGTACAAATGTGTCACATTGTTCTGTCTTTTAAAGAAAGCATCCTAAGGGTACAAGTGGGCTGGGAGTTTCTTTTTGATTGTAAACTGCTTCAAGGAAGCATCAGTCACCAACTTGGCATCCCATCTATGTTCCCAGATGCAAGGCACAATGTGACCTTGTGTACAGAATCTCCTAGGTCACGTGAAGTATTTCATTGATAAAGCATCCATGAAAAAAATAAATTACTGTGGGCTTGCCACTTGTAACAGCAAGTAATCAGAACAACAATAATTTTTTAATTGTTCACCCCCCCTGCAAAGCATGCTAAATATTCAAATTAGAATAGAACAGAACAGAACAGAATAACAGAGTTGGAAGGGACCTTGGAAGTCTTCTAGTCCAACCCCCTGCCAAGGCAGGAAACCCTACACCACTTCAGACAAATGGTTATCCAACATCTTTTTAAAACTTTCCAATGTTGGAACACTCACAACTTCTGGAGACAAGTTGTTCTACTTATTAATTGTTCTAACTGTCAGGAAATTTCTCCTTAGTTCTAAGTTGCTTCTCTCCTTGATTAGTTTCAACCCATTGCTTCTTGCTCTATCCTCAGATGCTTTGCTCTGCTCTGGTGATTCCCCGCAGCCTTGAACGGCTCTCAAACAAAGCGTTTGGAGGCTGAAAACGTGAGGCACGGAGCCCAAAAATGCAAGCCATTGTCTTGGCAATCTCTACAGCCAGGAAGAGGATGCACAGAGGCCGAAGGGTGGGGGCAGGCGGGTGGGTATACTTTCATTTGAAGTATAAAACACACCCAAATTTTCAGCCTCCTTTAGTGGGGGAAGTGCATCTTATATTCTGAAAAATACTGTATCTTGGAACTTTGTGCAGTGAAAATTTTATAAACTCTACAGTTATGCATTTTTTTCACAAATTGGACTAAGTACTCAACAGCATAAAATGTCCATTTAATTACATCACAAATCATCCTCTTCTTTCAGCATATCAGTGGCTTTTACCTAATTTGGCATGTAGATTCCTGTTTCTTGCCAACATTCACAATGATAAACAATATATCATATCTACTGGCAGTTGATATATTTTCAAGAAACAAACACATTTCCACATTTTCTATTACTTTGTAGCTTTGCCTACACCCTCTATTCCGACATATTTTGGGGGGAATAAATATCTTAGTTCCACCTGTGTCACACCATATACTGTATTATACTTATCACTTCCCCATTCTTTGCCTATTTTGTAGATCTTTGGAAATAGACCTTAGAATGGTAAAACAAACTCCCCACAATACATTTCACATTTCAATATAATCACTCCATAGCTATCTTTCATCAGATGTGTGTGGCAGTTGTCAGTTAAAGGCCTATGACAGCAACGACATTCACCTGAGGTCAATTCACCTTTAATGTTTTTGACCCTATAGAAACAATTTTCACCTGGCAATACACACTCTGTTTCATGTCGAGGCCTGCCTGTAACAAAAAAAAGTGCCAGCTTCCCTCCCACTCATAACACAGACTCTTGATTTCAAAATGTTCTTTGGAGACATGTACCTATGAAAAACTAATTTTAGTCTATGTTGAAATATCCAGTCTGCAGTGGAAATCTCTGGCTGTAGCAATAATTTCTTATTTTGTAAATGCTGCAGAATCCAACAAGTAGACTAGACATCCTAAAAAAGAGAGAGGTGTCTGCATTTCACTGGAATCTACCAAATGATGCCATTTATTTTTCTCCAGGATTTCACTACCCTGCAGTCTTAAGCTTTGTTGTTTGCTTACTGTGGATGTTTTGATACTACATGTACCTTGTTGTTAACCACTGGGAGTTATTCCTAGCAGTTGTCCTTCTTGAGTTTCAGGATTCACTTCCTCTGTACTGTTGCTGTAGTCCCATGGTAAGCTTCCAATACATGAAACAAGCAGAGATTTTGGTGTGGGGTTTTTTTCAGGCAGTTTGTAGTGCCTGGAGATCACTTCTTTGCCTAAGAGAGTACCAAAGTCTGTCCACTCCTAATGCAGCACTTAAACTGGCACTTTACCACATTGGCTGGAGCATGGTGGCTCCCATGGTTAGGATGCGAGTTGGAGGTTAACAAGCTCTCGTTTGAGACCCAAGTGCTGCTGTGGGGCAGGGTGAGCTCTCGTCCTTCACTCCAGTTCCTGCTGGGGACATGAAAGGAGCCCCTTCCCCAACTAAATGTCCTCAGGGCAATGGTGATGTTACCAGCTAACCCTTTCAACCTGGAAGCGCCTCGGTGCTTTTGACAGAAGTGCAACCACACTGGCTCCTTTATTAAATTCTAGGAACCCAGGTACAATATGGTAGTATATAAATGGAAAAACAATCCCAATTAATTAGTGATTATAGAGGTAACATGTAAATTCATAATACTATAAAATCAGTGAAATTAGATGATAAGATATTATGACAATCACCACATTGATTCCTGCTACTGCCATCTCTCTGATATCAGCCCTTCCAGCCCTTCTTGGAAATGCTGGGTTGGACTTTGGCCTTCATTCATAACTTGGCTAGCATTATTGCTTTTCGTGTCTAGGACAGCTGAATATGAATAAAAAGCCCCCAGCAATTGTGATTCCAAGTACTAATGTGTACTATGTCAGCAGGATTTGCCAGGCAATTTAAGGGTAAAAAAATACATCTCTGTTCCTTTTGCTCACTTCCTAAAAATGTAAACTAATTTCTGTGGGGGAAAAAATGAGTAAAAAAGACAGCTTTCATTTTCAGATTATTTTTTCCCCATGCTGAGATGTTCTAAATGTGGGTTATTATTATCCACATAATATGAAGACCTCTGTTCAGAAAAGCACCACAAGCAAAGATAGACTCTTTCACTCTAAACTTTAATAAAAATTTGTCCTATAAAGTGACCTCTGACCAATTATTGTCTTCCTTTCAGTAGAAAGGGAAGACAACATGGGAACCATGATGAAACACCACTGTCAAATCTTTAGCCAAAAAATAGCAGCCCTAAGATTTTCAGCAGCGATCCATTTTTCTGCAATGTATGAAAAACCAATTATGAATTTGTTATATGACCCTTTTGAAGTTGTGTTTGAAAGGAATCATCATAACGATACTTTTCTACGAAATATACCAGCTTGCTTTGTTCCATAGTTATTTCTCTTTTCTTTTATTTTGACCAAATAGATTTCATTAGATTTTGAAAAATCCAAACTTTTGATCAAAGTTGCTGTTGCAATATCTAAATAGCTTGTACGCCATGATAAACTTAATAAAATAAAAATAATCAGCTAATAAAAATAATCAGCTAAGACAACTCCATTGCTGTCTTGAAATGCTAGAAGGATCACAAAGTAGTTTCAACAATGATACACAACATTTTTGAGAATAATTAAAATACAGGTAGACTTAATGACTGCTTTGTTTAGTGACCATTCAACATTACAATAGGGTTAAAATTTTTTTACAACTGTTGCAGCATAGCCCACAGTCACATGATTGAAATTTGGGCATTCTTCAACCTGTGGGCATTTATGACAAGCAGACAGTGGACAAAACCAGCAATAAAATCACATGTTGTGGTTGAGTGATGTCTTGCATAACAACCACAGTGAAAGTAAGATTGTAAATCTGATGTGGTCATGTGATGTTTCTCTTAACAAATGATAGATTTGCCAGTTGTGGCAGTTAAATGAGAATTACCTGTAATTCAATCAATTTTACTGAATCTATTCATGGAAAAACTGCATATGACTTTTAGACTTTCCCCCGCTGCCAAACAAGAGACCGTAGTCTGAAAGTGAGTTTGATAAGAGAGTTTGCTCTCTTATCAAGGTCAGATCACATCCTGTTGAGATTTAGGATTGAAACAAGTAGTCCTCTATGTAAGGATTGGGGATGTTTTAGAGTGGTCCACCAAAGGAAAACAATGGAATTTAATGGATTCCAGAAAGTCTGGAACATTTACCTCCTAATAGGA
Source organism: Masticophis lateralis (assembly GCA_030761175.1). Classification (NCBI taxonomy): domain Eukaryota; kingdom Metazoa; phylum Chordata; class Lepidosauria; order Squamata; family Colubridae; genus Masticophis; species Masticophis lateralis. Next base: position 123,766,316 of record JAUDYJ010000001.1, on the reverse strand, counting down.
TTGACACTCCTATTGTAGTTCTGGCTACAATTTACAATTTCTGTAAAAAAACAGAAATTACCAGGACAACAGAGAGCCCATACAGCCCCTTGGTACCTTTTCAATTACAATAAAACAAGCTGAGACACAAATAGAGGTGGAGGAAATATAACTTGAATCTGATCAAACATTAATCATAGCTCACCGTTGAGTGCATTTTATTACAATATTGAAGATAGAAAGCATTTTCTTCCTTCCATCATTGCATTCTCTTGGTGTTGGCCACAATTGCCTCCTAAATAAACTACCCTTCACCACAAGAAATTCTAGGCAATGTTCAACACAACCATTCAAACATAATAATGAAATTCAGTAAAAAAAAAAAACACCACCGGTAGCTAATGCAAATATTTCACTCCCACAAGCAATAAGGGGGATAATACAAATAAAAATGTTTGCCTGATTGATACATCTTCACATGACACTGAACGTTCTATAATTACATCCTGCAAAACTAACTTTGGGAAGATTAAACTTCTAACTGGAGATACTGGGAATGAACCAGAAAGCAATTGGAATTCAATTCCTGAGCAGTATAGCCGTGATCTTTCCTCACCTCAGGGCTCTATTGTTACAAGGTTGAGTAAAGATGTCAAGGTCAATTTCACTCAATTTTTCATTTTTCTATAGCTTAAATTTACTCAGTCCCTCTGCTGCATCAGGTTGCTGATTTCTTTCTAAGCTATTTCTTTCTAAAATATCCATGTCCTATTGCCCCCTTCAGGGCAAAAAGACTGGAAGTGGATCAGAGCAAGCAAGTCTACAGGAGGGCTTGGTAGGATACAACCTAACTTTGAAAATCAGATTAAAAAGTTAAAATAAAGCAGATAAAAACAAAACAAAACCAACAGAGGATGAAATGAACACCAAGCCAATTTTCAGTGTTGTTCAGTGTTGTAAATTTGTTGTAGAGAGCTGTGTTGCTAAAAATGCAGGGAGTTTCCTTGTAGGACCAGCACAGGAAGCTAAGATGTCAAGTTAAAAAGATACCCTATGCCTAGAAAGAGTGATCAGAGCAAATTTATTTTAATCTGTCCCTGATTAGCCACAGGCATAGGGAGATGGCCTTCTCTCTTCTTCATGCCCTTCTCCAGCTTGTTTGACCTTGCTGTAGAGGTGGCATGATAAAACTAAGTATGGACTCCCTATTAGTCCACGACTTTCAATTTATTTTACAACCCTCAGGCTACTCTGCAGATAACATTCAAGAATATTAAGATTTCTTTCTACACCACTCAGTCCTTCAGTTGCTAGAAAAATCAAGTGACATTCCTGAAATTCAGTAACAAAAAAATCTCAATTGCAGAAGGAGGCTCCAGAGATTTTAAGACATATTCACATTCCAAATTAATCACTGACATGTGCCAACTGGCAAGGATGTTTGCAATAAAACCACTTAGAAAACAATGTCAGGGGCTTTCTGACCACACTAAGAGTCTATTCACATACAGAGTGGAAGAATTGTGGGTCTTGTTTTCTGAATATTTGATCTGTTGTTAGAAGAGCTTCAAGGCTTGCAGTACAAATCATTTTCACTGCATAATGAACATTCTAAGAGTTTGACTCCCAAAGTGAATTTCCATGTATTGGAAATATATGAAACATAATATTAGCACAGGTAATTGAGAAAAAAATAACTGATACTGCTCTGCTTTGGGGAAACATTTTTGCTAATTGTCCTTCCCTCCCTTGGCATCATGTGCGTGAGAAAATAAAGCTCTTGGGCATGGTAATATAAGAGAGTAATAGTACTTTTGCTTATTTAGTTCAGAGCCTCTTGTTTTACAGCCTTATGAAAACTTGGTTAAGACCAAAAACAATGCAAAGCAAAACAAAACAAAATCCATATAAGTTAGCATTGTTAGGGATCCCTTGTTCCGAAGCATTTGAATATATTGGAAACCAGAATAATCATAAGAATAAAATAAAATGGAACAGAACAGAACAGAACAAAACAAAACACTTTATTGGCCAGGTGTGATTAGACACACAAGGAATTTGTCTCCAGTGCATAACATCTTAATGTACATATAAAACAACAAAGTAATAACAATAATGATAATAAGAAAGGATAATAATCATAACACTGATATCAGTGGAGAGGGTAGTGGAACAGATAAGAAGGAAATAATAATAATACAGCCATATTACATGGATAAATATAATTAGACATAAGATAGAACTGTGAAAATTAAGTGTTCAGCAGAGTGATGATATGGGGAAAGAAACTATCTTTGTGTCTAGTTGTTTTGGCATGCAGTGCCCTACAGCGGCATCCTGAGACAAGGAGTTGAAACAGTTTATGTCCAGGATGTGAGGGGTCTATAGATATTTTCTCAGTCCTCTTTCTGACCCATGCAGTATACAGTTCCTCAATGGAAGGTGAGCTGGCCTTCATGACATATGATCTACTTTTAGAGAGATTGCTAGGCAAGCCAAGTTCAATTTGATAGAATAATCCTACAGAAGTGAGAAATGGAAGTTGTGTTTCACTCTTTTCTAGATTCAGAAATCCACATGATTTGTTGGAGATATGAATCCAATGGTGCTGACTCTTTACCACCTGACAACTTACTGACCATAAGTCATCCTTCTGCCCTTTGTTTTTTTTTTTATTGAAAAAGTTTTACAATACAGAAATTTTTTCATTTCCCCCCCCCTCCCCAGTCCCCCTACCCAACCCCTCCCATCCTCCCTCAACCCCAGCCCCTTCCCTCCCCATCCCCCCCCTGACTTCCGCTACAAGTTAAAAAAAACAAAATTTAGAACAAGGGAAAAAGAAAAAGATTATTAAATATTCAAATTCTAAATTAAACAAATTTCGAAAGAGAAAGAGAAAGAGAAAGAAGGAAAGAAGGAAAGAAAAAGTAAAAAAAAACAAAAAACCAGAACTTAATATATTTAAACAATATTATAATTTTAAAAAAACCATTAATAACCATTATAATTAAGAACACCATTATAATTCTATCCTAACTACACCCCTTAACTAAAAAAACCCCCCAAAACATAAAACATATATATACATATATATTTATAATCACGCAGTTATATCATTAAGAAAATTATCTTTTGTTTAATTCATTCCTCAGTCTGTATAATCCAAATTTCAATCTTCTCTTCAACTTGATTGAAGTCAAACATATTTCCTTACATAAATCCTGCTTCAATAATCTTCATCTTGCCGCTGCCCCCATCAGCAAAGTAAAACATTTCCCCACACAACCCCCCGAGTGACTTTATATGAATAATATCCAACCACGAAGATATTCATACCTATAGGAAACTTCATTCAAGCTAACTTATACTATACCTAAAAATAGGCTTTTGCAGTCTTGACATTCAAGCCTTGAAGAAAAAAAAAGAGAAAAAAAAACCAACTAAGAGCTGCATTCCCAGATGTTGCTTCAAAATTATTTCAAAACCTGCCACCCTTTGCAATTCAATCCTTCGGGTTATAAGATATTTTCAATTTCGTAGTCTTCTCCTAGAAAATAAGTTCCACAAAAAATATATAATTGGGTAACCAGTGATCGCTGCTAATTTTGCAGCAATCTATTAGGACTCAGGATATCATGTCCAATTCAGGATAAACTTCATAGTAAAAAATTTTTATAATCCATTTTGATATATAAGTTTAAAGTTAGTCCAACTCAGAATGAACTTTTAACAAATTGTTGTACATCTTAAAAGAATTTTTATAATCCATTTTTTCCAAATCTTTCAATGCTTTCTGATTCAGTATCAAACAATTCAGGATGCTCTTTAAATTTATCACCTGTGGTTTCCAGTCGGATTTCTTCATTGACTTCTAGTTCCTGTCGATTAGCATCACCCCCCATGTCTTGAAGAGTATTGGACCTCTGCTGCTGGTCATCTCGAAGTAAAACTTTGTTTTTTGAATCTTCCTCCAGCAGTTCAAGGTCCTGTAATCCCCCAAGATCACTGAGGTGTTCAGTTTTCTCATCAAAAAAATCCATAATAGAATCCTCTGGACAACCACCAAATTCTCCTTTTACTTTTAACACACTTTGATTTTCTTCTTTCTGTTCACATTTTGTAAACTCTGTTTTTGACTTTTTATTCTTGATATATTCCGGTGCTCCCTTAAAGATATTTTGATAGAAATATTCTGCTTTTTCAATAGTATTCAGACAATGTCTCACACCTTGATATCTAAAAATTATACCAACTGGAAAATCCCATCTAAATGGGATATTACTTCTCTTCAGTTCCTTGATCAAAAAATCAAAATCTTTCCTGTCCTTCAAGACCTTCGATGGTAGCTCTTTGAAAATCCTGATTTGTGTACCTGCTACCTGCACTCTATCAGAATAAGACTTTTGTAAAATATCATCTCTCAGTCTTTTATCAGTGAAGTAAACAACGACATCTCTAGGCAGATTCCTTTGTTTAGCCAAACATGAGTTAACTCTGTAAACTTTCGCTATAGAACCCAAAATTAATTCATCTTGTAGCTTTAATAATTCTGCAAAGGCCTTTGCACAAGTTGTTCTTAAGTTTTCTCTGTTGTTTTCTTTTATCCCTCTTAGTCTAATTGCAGATTCCATTGCCTTAATTTGAAGCATAATAACATCATTCTGAATGTTATAATTTTTGGCCTCTGCTTCCAGAAGTTTCGCTTGTAATTCTTGTATCTGAGATTCAAATTTACTACTCATCTCAATCACTTTCTTCCCCATTGCAGCCATCGCAGTTGAAAAATCTGAAGCTACTTGAGCAATAATTTGACTTAATAGGTCATATTTCCCAGAAACCAGTTCCTCAAGATCCTTCTGTGATCCTTTTATCTTATCTACCACACTCTCTAAGGACCTTGTAATTAACTCTTTTAGCTCCTGTTCTGTAAGTCTCTGCAAATGAGACATTTCAACTTTATTCATCTGATTCAAGGGGGAGCCCCCCCTTCCTTTAAGTTTAGGCATCTTTACTTTTAAAAAGGACCAAGAAAAAATCCTTCTTACTTCGATAGAAAAAAGAAAAGAAAAAAAAAAAACAGAAGAAAACTATTTAAATCAGCCTCTGTTCCTTTAAGTTCTTTTTCTGTGACAAAATATTCCTTTCAAAGTCTTTCAGGACTAAACTCTGCGCTCCATTTCCGCTATCACTTTCCTTTCAAGCAGAGCCAGTCGCCATCTTAAAAACTTTCATTTTTCTTCCTCTCCTTCCCCCTCTCCCCCCCTCCTCTTCCAAAAAATCTGTTGAAAAAAATCCATACTTGCTTAAATTTTTCTTCTCTCTTTTCCAACTTGCTCCAATTGTTGCTTCAATTGTGGTGTTGCTCCCAACGTCTGGCTCCACTAATTAGATAATTAGCGGAGGATCCTCTCGGCGCGGAGCATACCCTGGGGGTATGGAGGGAGCCATCCCTCTGAGCCCTCCCCAGGACAAGGAAAAATTCCTGGGGCGACTCAGTGAGGCTCAACCTCACCCCCAGAAGCTCTCCCTGCTCCTCCCGTCAAGGAGCAGGTTTTTTTGAGCCGCCTGTCTGTTGTTAGGCGGCTCTAACGCGCCGAGAAACTGGCGGGCATGAAAAGCCCGCCGCCAACGAGGAAGGCGCCACCGGAAGTCCTTCTGCCCTTTGTTATCAGCACACTTGCACAGAGTACATGGAATTGGATTCTTCTCTTGGTAAGACGTAGGGAAATCAAAAGTGTGACCAGAGTTCACACACTGCAACCTCTTCTCCATGCTTAAACTATTATAAATGAATGGATAGGACTAACAACCTGTAAAATGGTAGAGCCTTCCTCACAGGCAGTGGTGGGATTCAGCCAGTTCGCACCACTTCAGGGGAACCGGTTGTTAACTTTCTGAGCAGTTTTGCAAACTGGTTGTTGGAAGAAATCATTAGGGCAAAGAACCAATTATTAAATTACTTGAATCCCACCACTGCTCACAGGGTCTAGGACAACTAGACGTGGCCATATTGGCGTGGCCTCTGTCAACTCACTGCCACCAAGTCATCACAGGACAACTCAACATAGCCAATTCACTGCAGGGGATAACTCGTAGGCAGCAGGAAGGAGAGCTGGTGGGTGGCAGAGTGGTGGTGGCAGCAGAGGCTTCCCATTTTTACAGTCCTGCCACCACTGCCACGGGTGATTTGGTGGCAGTGACAGTGTTCAGGCTGTGCAGTGGGAGTGGGTGGGCTGGGCTGTGGGGAGGGAATGGCAGCTGGGCACATCCTATTTTCACACATTCTGCCACCACCGCGGGGCTCCTGGAGATTTGTATGGTAGTGGCAGCAGCAGTGGTAGGGTGTGTGAAAATGGGATGCGCCTGGCCTCTAACATTTCCCCATTGTCCACCCACCACTTCCATCCTCACCGAATCTCCCAAACACCACTGCAACAGCCCACAGCTGAGGTGGTGGGGAATGTGAAAATGGGATGTGCCTGGCCCAATTTTAAGTCATACTAATTAGTCATGGTATAAATCTAGTTTTTAAATATAGCTAAATCTAGTTTTTGCCAATACCAATTATTTCTCTACTAAAGAAAGAAGTTTAGAAAGTATGTCTGCACTGATGAGGAAAATGTACACCTATACTGCTGCCTGAATAGAGCTGATGAAATATTATGCAATAGAGTGAAGTTGTGTAAGCTCAGTAAAATGGGATCTCCGACTATGATTTTTCTTTTCTTAAAAAAGTGTCATAAGTTATCTTAAATGCACCTTTTCAATTTAAACAATATTATGTGAGCGAAACCATTCTTGGATGAAATTACAAGCCCTTATTGATGGTTAGGTGCATTATTGATCACAAGATAATAGATTTAGGAGTGTCTTTCAGAATAATGTGACTGCCATGCCTCCTTTTTGTTAGCAGAAGCTCATTCACATGACTGAATTTAAACATGGATTGTCATGTTTATGGTGATCTTTAAATCTAATGAACCAGCCACCTGAAATCCTTTTACAAATGTAGAAAGCAATTCATAGACCTCCTGCTGTACAGCCTAGTCTATGAACTGTGATTAACAAGGTTTTGCTTGTTTTGAGCATCCATAATTGGTCAATTGGTCTAGCCAGAAGCATATTCTACCACATTCAGTAGTACCTGTTCCTACGTCAGCATACTTAGGACTCTAGCTGAAGAACCATTTCAATGATACCTCCCCATTTAATCATTTATTGATTTCTGGCCTATATATTGTATGACTTAGCTTTGAAGGATTAAAGAAAAATTCTTCTATCATTGTCTGTTCTTCCTTGAATCAATTATTGATTCATATCTTGGGTGACCCTGCTGAGTATATACTTGGTGGGGTTCCTGTCTCATCCAGTAGAGACTTTCAAGTTTTAGCTTCTATCATATCTCAAGACCTAAAATGGACACCTAACATCAAAAACGTCATCAAACAAGAGCCTGAGTGGCGTAGGAGGCTAATGCCTCCTACTAAGGCAGCATTTAACATCCAGCTGCCTGCAATTACACCAGTTCGAAACTCCCCAGGCTCAAGGTCGACTCAGCCTTCCATCCTTTCTAAGGTGGGTAAATTGAGGACCCAGTTTGTGGGGGCAATAAGCTGACTTTGTATAAATATACAAAAGTAGGAAGGCTATTGCTTAACGCATTGTAAGCCACCCTGAGTCTCCGGAGAAGGGCGGCATATAAATCAAATTAATTTAAAAAAACAAACAAACACAGATGTTCTTTCTGTGCCAACTTAGAAAGCTGAAACTGCCCAAGGAGGTCATGATACAATTCTACGGAGGTCGCCTGATCTGGTAGCGATGGCAGCGGATGGTTCGGAGAACCGGTAGCAAAAATCCCTGTGCCCCCCCCCATGTGCCCAGCTGAGCCACGCGATCATCAGAGGCTTTTTTTTTTTACTTTTAAAAGCATTTTTTCTACAACCTCTTTGGCCAAAAAAATGCTTTTAAAAGTAAAAAAAAAGCCTCTGATGATCATGCGGCTCAGCTGGGATCGTCAGAGGCTTTTAAAAGCATTTTTTTCTGCAACCTCTTTGGCCGAAGTAAAAGTAAAAAAAAAAAAAAAAGTTGGCCATGCCCACCCAGTCACATTACCACCACCACCAAGCCACACCCACAGAACTGGTAGTAACAAATTTTACATTTCACCACTGCTTCAGAGGATAATTAGAACTGCAGAAAAAACAATTACTACCAACCTTCCTTCAATTGAGGACCTGTATACTGTACACTGCATGAGTCAAAAAGAGGGCTGTATAAATATTTTCAGACCCCTCGCATCCTGGACATAAATTGTTTCAACTCCTACCCTCAAAATGACACTATAGAGCACTGCACACGAGAACAACTAGACACAATTTTTTCCCAAATGCAATCACTCTACTAAACAAATAATTCCCTCAACACTGTCAAACTAATCACTAAGTCTGCATTACTATTACTATTAATCTTCTCATTGTTCCTATCACCCATCTCCTCCCACTTATGACTGTATGACTGTAACTTGTTTCTGTATCCTTACAATTTACATTGGTTGCTTCCTAGTATTATTTGATTGTTTATTTGTACCCTATGACTGTCATTAAGTGTTGTACCTTATGACTCTTGACGAATGTATCTTTTCTTTTTATATACACTGAGAGTGTATACACTAAAGACAAATTCCTTATGTGTCCAATCACGTGACCAATAAAGAAATCTAATCTAATCTAATCTAATCTAATCTAATCTAATCTAATCTAATCTAATCTAATCTAATCTAATCTAATCTAATCTAATCTAATCTAATTCAATCTCTCTCAGGAACCTCCCCTCCTGCCTCAAGGAAGCAATATAGCAGGACTTGAGGCAATTAGATTTAGATCTTTTCAAAGCTCATCTTCATTCTCCCTATTGCCCCAAGTGATCAGCAGGTTTATAGCTGCATCCAATGTAGCATTCCAACAACTGATCCAACTGCTGCCCTAGAACAGGACACCTTCGGATCATGGATGTCCAAAGGAGAAGGGGGGAAATGATAAAATATATCTCAAAACAAAAAACTGTGTTTCCTTTCTGCATGCACTTCAACGTTGCATGGATATCTATAAGGGGCAGAGCTTTCATCATGATGCAGTTGATGCAGTTGATGAACTGATAACTAAATGAAATAAATAAATAAACCATGATGCACATTTTGTGATTCTGATGAAATCTCGGGATTCTGTGAAACTCCACGAATTTAACCATTGTTACTTATTTCCAAATTGCTTTCCATTAGCTTGTATCAGTCTTGTCTTGTCTTGTCTTTTCTTTTCTTTCTTTTTTTTTTTAAACAATTGGGACAGTGAGATTGTTGAGGCCCGCAAGCAGCCTGCGCAGATTGTTGCTGATATCGAGGAGGAGGAGGCTGGTGTGATGTCGCACCAGTAGCCTGCGCAGCCAGAGCTCGAGTCGGACAGCAAGGAGGCTGAAGAAGATGTGGTTCCAGAAGCAGCCAGGGCCTTCAGAACCTCCAGAGGCTCCTTTAAGCGAAGAGGATGAAGTGGAGGAGCCTCTTCTCAATGCACGAGCACGCAGAGCTGCCAAAAGGCAGGAGTGGTTACTCAGGAGGAGGTCTCCTCGAGAGTAAGGCTTGGGGCTAATTGGCCACTCTCTTAGCCTATTTAAGTTTGCACACAGCTTGTAAAAAGCTGCAGAAAATAACATGTATTCGTCCATTCGTTCGCCGATCATTAAGTTTGAATTTTCTCTGCAAACCTGGCTTCTGGGCTTTCTGCCAACTCTAGTAAGACTCTATCTTATCTGTGGAATTTCTGACAGGTTGTTAAGAATGTTTTATTAACAACCTGCATTCACAAAAGACTGTGTTTTGAAGTAAACTGAGTTTTGTTCGAAGTTTGTGTGTGCTACATTCTTTGGGATCCGTAGCTGGGGCAGAACAGAGATTGAATGCAACAGAATAATAATTTCCCATCAGAAGTTTCTCACAGAATACTTTTAAAATTGCGTAAGAAGATTATGAAACTCCCTTTTTATGATCTGTAATCTCTTAATCTGGGATAGAGTCTGGACTACTGGATGGAGCTGAGCATTTACTGGCCAGATGTCCTTCCTGATGCCACACAGTTTTCAGCAGATATTTTTTCTTTCTACCCTGAGTGAGAAACATCTACCATGATCTAGGACTGAACTTCCAACCTTCTAAGTGGGAGGCAAGAGTCTTCACCATTAGGCCACCATGCCACTCTATAAGAAGATTATGAAAAAAATATTGAAATTTAGAATATTCAGAGCCACTATATTTCTCCTGTTGGTTTTACGCTGTTTAGCTTTCTTGTTCTTTCTGGCCTGTAGTGAATAGCTTTCAGTTTTGTCCTTGAACTCCCAATAATTTTATCATAAACTCTGGTAGGAAGACCTGTGTTTCTATCTTATGGTTTAATTGCTTATTTAACATCTATAAGGATTTTTTTTAATGAAATTGCCGGGAAGGTTTTGCTGAAAAGTTTCTCCAAATAATGAAGAGAAGGCTCTTTGGGGGGGGGAGGGGAAACACCACCACACAGACCGGGGTGGGTTCTATTTACCTTTACTACTGGTTTGCAATGGGATCGTGTGCGTGCACTCGCTTAGCTCACGCGCATCCACAGATCACCAATGATGACATCCAGGATGGTGGGTGGGGCCTCCCACCAGTTTTACTACTGGTTCTTGTGAACTGGTCTGAACTGGGGGCAACCCACCACTGACACAGGCACAACTATCTTGTAAAGGCTAGTAAACATTATAAATTACTAAAAGTTGTTTTGGTTTTGTAACCAAATTGATTGGATATAATCATTTTGCAAACATAACAGTTACATTTAGTTCTAAATCCATGAGCGATAATAAATTAGCAAGCTGTCATGCTAATATATATATAGGGCACCTCAAGCCTCCCACAAGCATTTTCTCAGAAATACTTGAAATAAATGTTGTGCCTGGGACAAATATATAGCATTCAAATTCCTGCATCGTTTACCTCTTAACTGCTGAGTTTAGCAATTTTCACCCGGCATTGCTTGGATTAGGATTAATACTAATGTCGCACGAAGTGGCATGATCATTGTGAACAGTTCTTGTTCATTAAAAACAAAGGCAATTTAGCCAATCTCTTAACTTGAATAGCTCCATTCAGAGAAAAAAAAATGAAACAGAGTTTCTGGATTTCAATATTTCAAACAGCTTAGACTGCATTGAAGAAATAGCATGCCTTTTTTCTAACAAGGTCAGACAAACCAGATTCATTGGGCTTTTTCTATTATTGATAGAATCACTTGACTAAAGCCATTCCTGTCAGGTTGCAGCAGTAGAAAAGATGGAAGGTAGCCTCTCTTGTCTTCCTTTGAACTATTTCATTGCAGCTGGTCATCAGACGAACTAAGTCAATTTACATAGTTTCAGATATGACCACTAAAATATGTAGGAATGTGAATGTGGCATCTCTTTGCTACACCAAGAAGTCAGACCTTTTCCTAAGACCATACAGTCCAAGACATCTTTTTGGCTGAACAGTAGCCTACTGTGTGGGTTTTCTTAAAAAAATAAAGGGATAAGTAAGCAAAATATTTAAATATTTTAGAATCATAGAGCCAGAAGGGCTATTCAGAGCATTGAGTTCAACTTCCTGCTCAGTGCAAAATCCATATGAAAGCAGCCCAGACAAATGGCTGCCTAGATTCTGCTTAAACACAGTCAATGAAGGGGAAACCACCATTTTTGTGGGTAATTGGTTCCAGGGTCAAATGGCTCTTATTATTAGGATGTTTTTTCCAGGATTCAGACAGATTCTCCTTCCTTCCTTCCTTCCTTCCTTCCTTCCTTCCTTCCTTCCTTCCTTCCTTCCTTCCTTCCTTTTCTTTTTTTTGTAATTTGAAAACATTAATCTGTGACTTGTACTCTGGAATGAGAGAGAACAAATGCTGACATTCTCTGGAACATGTTTTCAAGATATTGAAGATATATTTGAAGAGTGCTATCAAATCATTTCTCTGCACCAAACTGTCTTTTCTCTGTTTCTTCAGTCTTTCTTCACACAACTCACTGCTCACTGCTATCCTATAAATCTGTTCTAATTTCTCAGACTCTTCCTTAAAGTATAATGCCAAGAACTGGGCACACTTGGCAGGATCTGATCAAAGCAAAATAGAGCAATTATTTTCTGTGATTTGGACAATACACTTTATAATCCCTAAAAGTGCATTTCTCTTGTTCCTTTCCAGTCTCAAATTATCCCAAGATCTCTTCATCGAGCCATGTGTCCTTCAACCCATTTCTTTAATCTATCAAGAATATTGTGATATGTTAAAAATTAGTTATTGCCATAAGGTGTGTCATCCGCAAATATAATACACAGTCCCTCCACAGTCCCTTTCTTTATGAAACTCCTTACTTTTTTTTAAAAAAAAGAATGGTTTGCTGGATTCCCCCCCCCCTTTTTTTTTGAGGAAAAGAGATATTTCCTCTCTAGTCAACTAACACTTCACCAAGTTGTTGGGATTTCTCAAAGTTAATGCATAAGGATTCCACTAAAATAGCTCCTTTAGAACTTGAAGATGCTATTAATCTGCTCCTGTAGATATAATCTCATTCATACAGCAGAAAACAAATATTTCTCAGCTATGTCGCACTCAGTTCTCAAGGTTCACTTCTGTTTCTTTAGTCTGTACCATTTCTATATGCAGCCTATTTGTTTTCATATTTGCATTAAACTTGCTGTATAGTTATATCTTCTTGTGCTGTCCTCCCTATTTTTCCCTCACTGGAATAAAAAATTGCAACCAATCCTTGGCTTCCTTAGTTTGCACTGATGAATCCTCATCCTCTATCATCAGCTGAAACAGGGTCATTTAGGACTCCAATCCTTTGATTTTTTTCCTTCAAGGACTGCCACAAGCTTATTTTGCTGTAAACCTATATCAGGTTGTTTGTAGGCACGAAGATAAATATGTAACAATTGCAAGTCACAATCACAAGTTCTTGCCTGTTCACCCTCAGATTTGTTTCTAAGGGCACAAACGGAAAGTCTTCTTTTTCCCGCTTTTTATCCCTTCCTCAACCTCAGAGGGTAACCAAGTGCAAACCCTTGACTTTGAGGGAACATTTATTAGGAATTCCTTCTTAAATACCACTGACCAGTTCTTTTTAGTTCTCTCTGTGTATAGGCTGAGGACTTGCTCTCTGAATCTATCTTGAAATGACAAGAGTAGCTCCTACTTTTCAAGCAAGACCTCTGGAAACTCAATAGAAAAATACCACAGATAGTCTCAACCTATGACCACAACTGGGCCCAAAATTCTTGTTACTAAGTGAAATAGTTAATAAGTGAGTCTTGCTCCACTTTACAACCTTTCTTGCCACAGTTGTTAAGTGAATCACTGCAGTTGTTAAGTTAGTAACATGGTTGTTAAATGAATCTGACTTCTCCATTGACTTTGCTGGTCAGGTGGTTGCCAAACTTGATCACTTGATGACCCCAGGACACTGCAACCATCATAACAATAAGTCAGTTGCCAAGCAACTGAATTTTGATCACATGACCATAGGGATGCTGCAATGGTCGTAAGTGTGAAAAATGATCATAAGTCATTTTTTCAGTGCTGTTGTGACTTTGAATGGTCTCTAAATGAATTGTTGTAAGTCAAAGACTAACTGTACCCAGTATGACATAGGGCAACCTATAAATTTTGCAAACAAACAAGCCAAGGAATAGGTCAAATGATGCACTGACATATATAATTGTGATGACTTTATGCCTACCTAGTACATGTACCACCATTGCGGCATGGATGATAGTCGCAAACTGGAACATTACAGTTGTCAATGTTCTGTCCTTCCAACGCTTCCTCTATAATGGAGAGTTCTTGAGTGTTGACTTGCAACTCTCTGATGCAGCCCCTGAAGCCATAAATCTTTCCAGAATTTGGATGAATGTTTATGCGATGAGAAGGGACATTTCCAAGGAATATTGGCCCAAAGGTAAGCTAAAAAAGATCATACAGATAAAAGCTCCAATAGGAACAGCTGTAATTGTGTACTGTTTTCTATTCATGAAAGAAAATCTGAGAGAAGGTCCCCAGGAAGTTAGGCCAAGTAAATTACTCCTGTCTATGGGATTGTTTTATATTGTAGCCCTATGCAAGGTGGCATATTCCAGAATTGCAAAGATAGGCCACCCTCCCTTTGAGTTTTCAATCTATCTGGAAAGCTGTCAGAAAATACAGACAGAAATATATTACGATTCTTAGATCAATTCTTTTAAGAAGTCTTCTTCTGCATTTAAAGAAAGAAAATTTCAGCAGGTCTGGTCCAGACTTTTGTCCATTCCAGAATTTTCTGCTGTGTGGTATAACAACAAAAACAACAACAACAATAACAACAACAAAACAATGCTGGCAGCAACCTGTATCAACCATTAGCACCAATCAACGGTATTTGTGATGCATTTTTGAATGTTCAGTTGACTTGAGTTTCATGTTTAATGAATAAAGTATATAATAATAATAAAAAATTATATGCTTCTTGACTCAGAATGGTTTGGGCAGGAAAAGCATGGGGAGCAGAGGTTTGGCCTCATCCAAAGAGCATTATTATTTTTTTTTTAAAGTGAAATCTGGCCCATTTTCTCTATAAGTCTGAAAAATGTCAAGGGGATAAAAGCATTATAGAATGTGACTGTTCTAAACAACAAGAAAAGAAGCAGCAGATATCCCAAAGCATTCAAAGTAGAAAATTAGCAGCAAAGTGTTTTACTTTTACCGAAAAACCCCATGACAAATCACTTGTTAAAGAACTTGAGTATCAAGCAAATAAAAAGATAATAACTAGAGTTATAGAAGCCTTTGTCCAGGAAAGGAGAGGCCATTATTGCTGAATCTACTTCCCAGATTAGCAGCCGATACATGCAGCTATATTAATACAGAAAGCCCTACTCTTTCTGGGCAGTAAAACTCTCTCTCAAGAAAACTAATTCGGTCTATGGAAGTTATCAGTCATCCAGGTCATGGTTGTCCCAAAGCTTTTTCAAAAGATAAGTGGACTTTCTTTGTTTTTCCTTCAAGACTTTTTGCATCTCATCCAAGAAGCTTCTTTAGTTCTGAAGAAGAATTAAAGAAGCTTCTTAGATGAGAAGTGAAACGTCTTCAAAGAAAAACAAAGGAAGTCCAGTTGCTTCTTGAAAAGTCATCTTTGGAAAACTAAGTTTGTATTTCCTTAATTTTTTGTGCCCTAAATAAGAGAATCTAATTGACTAATGTTTAGGTTGTTTAGGAGTTAGACTGCTAAAAATAAACTAACTAAACAAATTTCATGAATTGTTTGCTTCTACATTTATTTAACATAAAGCATACAAATTGCTCCTTAATAATGTTTTTTTTTCCTTCCTTCTTTGACTACCTTTTTGTTGGGCAGAGAAAATTATTATAAAACCATTGAGTGTGTGTTAGAGATGATAGGTATTTCATCTTAATGTGTATGGAATTATCTAAATTGCAAAAAGTTGTCAGTCTTAATATAGACACTCATCACTGTGGTACATGTTCCCGCTGTTCATAAATGAACCGCTTTGTGTAAGCAATCCATCAACTGTCTTGGCTGAACATGAAGCTTTAGTAGTCCCTTAAGACCACCACTAGGGAGTTCTCCCATAAAAATCCCACTGAAATTAAGCTGTAGCAACAGCCATATTGTTCACATCAGTGGGAAATGCAGGAGAATCCCCCCCCCCCCAGTTGATTGCATCTTAAATGAACATCATTATTAATATGCCTCAACTAATTCAAAATTATGTCATGGGCGTTTTGTAAGAGATATTAAAATAGATGGGCTAACATTTGATTTGAGGTTCTGCTTGGCAAGTTCACCTGAGTCATTTGCGCTGGCAGAGAGGTCCTCTGATGGACAGAAGGAATTTCATCTGCAGCCATTTCAATCAGACAATACCCTTCAGGACTGCCCGAAGACAACATATAGCTGGAAGGAAACAGAGAACTCATTACTGTTTTGGAAGTGAACAGGAAAGACTATGAAAACATGCCGCCAACATGAATGGTATGTTTATTGTGGAAGACAGGCCTGGCTTTTCACACACATCAACACCTGTAAAAGAACACAGAGTGGTTAGCAGATAGATAGCTGAGAACATGACAGCTCAGCTGACTGAGTCTATGAACCAGAGCCAATGCTTGGGGCTACATGTATTGCTTTGCAATGGCAGCGTGTATTTAATTGCCGGAAGATTTATTACCCATCTTTTATCAAAGGACTGAAGAATGGCTATAATCAATCAATCAAAACTCTGGAATGACTGGGAAACAAAGCCATATAGCAAGGCAACATTAACTTGGGTTTAAAATCAAGGGGAACAGAAAGGCCAAAGAGAATAGCTGATCACACAAGGACCTTCTCCCTGTAAACTTCCTTGAGTCGTACACATTTACCAATGGTGCACTCCAAGCCCAGAAGAAAATAGGACATTTATTTATTTATTTATTTGATTTCAATATCCGCCTATTTCAGCAAATGACTCTGGGTGGCCCACAATTCAAAAAAATGCAGGATATCCCACCGAAATGATAGTGACAGACAGACAGTTCCCTTCCCCTACTTACAGGGGAAACAGCAGGGCAATGCAGAATGAATGGCTGTACCTCTGATTTCACTCAGAGAAGGTTTATCTGAGCTCATGAAAGGTGCTATCAAAGTATAATCTACAAAGGAGTGTCAAGCATCAAAGTTAAAGGCATTTGTAATATAAATACCCGAAAATCCAATACCATGTTAAGAATGTGAAGAGGGGAGTGTCGGTAAAAGTGATAAAGTGTGGTTATGAGGGGGATAGGAATGCTACATATATTCTCAACGAGAAAAAAATCCATCCCTAAAGGAGAGCTTTCCTGTAATTGTTCTTAGTTATTATTTTTCTGAGAGGGGAAACCCCCAAGAGTGTTAATTATTATTTCAGGGGTTGATAAATGAGACACCATAATGTGCAAGAATTTAATTAAAAAGAGTCCTCAGATCAGCGAAGACATTCTGTCTCTCCATGCTTCTTTTGGAAATCCCATTTAACAGCTGAACCCCAATGATGAGTTCCTCGCAGGAATCTGTGGCGTGCTTTATGATCCCCATCCATCTTTGTGGAAAGAGCCAATCTGCATGAGAATGCTATTTTCCCAATCCCAATGAAACGAGGAGAAAGCCATTAAGGCCAGGATGATCCATAATCTCTTTGGATTTCTTGTCATCAAAATAAATCAAGGTACTGAATTAGTATTTTTTTTCTTTTGTATGTTAACACGGTATCAACGTACATCCTATTTCTGGGCTGTCACACTGAATTTTGCAATCTTATTGCCTATCTTCCTTGGAAGAGAATCAAAGGAACAGTCTTCAGTACAATTTTCAATGTCCTTGTCTATATGCATACAATGAAGAGATCTTTCTTTCTTTCTTTCTTTCTTTCTTTCTTTCTTTCTTTCTTTCTTTCTTTCTTTCTTTCTTTCTTTCTTTCTTTCTTTCTTTCTTTCTTTCTTTCTTTCTTCAAATTGTATGTCATCCCTTCCCAATGACTCTGGGGAGTTAAAAACAAGGGCAAAAAATACAATAGACAAAAATGATAAGTAAAGGCAAGAGTGATAAACCAGAGAAGGCACATTTAAAGGGACCTGCTATTGTTTATTTGAAGGAACCTGAAAACATCAACCCTGCCAGATCAAATCAATCATGCAGATACTATAGAAGACAGATGGCCCTTCAAGTAACCAGTCCCTATGCCTTGTAGAATTATGTAGGCTAATGACCACAATGTTGAATCAGATGCAAACTAGCAACTTTCTAACTGCTGGTTTGAAAGTGATGGCAAAGAAGCCATCTACATTAAGATTGAATCATAATGTCTCTCTCAACAGAGGGGGAGGGATATGACACTACCTATCTCCTGTTTACAATGCAGTTCTTTCAGGAACTCCAATATGGTTCCATATCCATTTGCAGTATTCAGGTGACCCCAAGGACACAGATAAACCTCCAAGTGACCTCAACAATTCCCAGAAAGAGTGCTAATGACCAGAGGACTGCAAGGAATATAAATCAATCCATCATTCAACATTCAGCCAGAACTAAAGAAGCTTCTTGGAGAAGAAATAAATGTCTTCAAAGAAAAACAAAGTCCAGTTGCCTTTTGAAAAAGCACCTTTGGGAAAACCATGAACAGGATGATTGAGTCTCTCCATAAACAAAGTAGCAACTAGTGTAGATCATGAACCAGAGGTATTAAATGAGCATGTTGAGGCATGCCCATTGCTGTCTGTGCTTCTGCATTCTGGACCAGCTGTAACTCCTGGGTGGTTTTCAAGGTCATTCCCATGATACACATTGCTGTAATCAAGTCACGAGTTTAGCAGGGTAGGATGATAAACCCCCTCTCTAGAAAAGGGTGAAACTTGCACAGATGAAATTGTGCAAAGGCTTTCCTGCCACTGCTGCCAGCTCCTTATCAAAGCAGGAGCTATAAATCCAGGAATATCCCCGAGATTGTGCACCAGCCTTGAATGTATAAGAGAGCCACTATCAAAGGTAAAAGATAAAATATCTCCAAGTCTAGAGAGCCCAAATCTGTACCATCCTATCAAAGGCACTTAGTCTTGGATGGATTATTTTGGAAATGGTTCCTCTCTATCCAAATGTGCTTAGCATCTAGGCACCAGGACGTAGATCAACAAACTCATTTGGATGGCCCAGGGTCAAAAGATATAATTGTATATCTTCAGTGTACTGATACACTGAGTTTCCGGAGAAGGGTGGCATATAAATTGAATACATACATACATACATACATACATACATACATACATACATACAATTGAACTTCAAATGCAGATGACCTTGCCTAGTGGTTTCATGCAGGGAGAAAGAATAGTAGCACCTTACAGAAGATCTAACTCTTCCCTTTCTTCTTATAACCAACACTGAATGAAACCAGCCCTGGAGAAAGGAAGAGAAACGATGCCTTCAATAAATAATCCTCTCAGCAGCCCAGGAGATGTACTAGGGTCCTCCCTACAAAGTGGAGACCAGATCCACTTAAATAGGTTTCTGGCTCAGCAGATGAAATAACGGTGGAGGAATAGTGACATTTGGCCACCCTTATCACAACAAAGTAATTCCTAATATGATCTCTTATCCACGTATGGTCAGATTCACTTTAAGTTTCTTCCAACAGCTCTCCAGGTCTCTCTTCTGGAACTTCATCCCCCAGAGCTCCTTGGTCAACCAGTGTAAAAGGTGAGGCTGAACAGAAATAATAAAGTCCAAAGCCCTGACACCTTCCCATTCCAGTCAGTGATTAGGATCTTGGCTGAACTCCCCATGAACTAGCAGAAAATATCACCCCTCCCATTAGGTGGAAGACAATGTATTCATTACATTTCTGAATGGATTATACATTTAAATTAAAGAAGCCCTTTCTGCCTTCCATTGAGGACCTATTTACTGCATGAGCCAAAAAGAGGGCTGTGAAAATATTTACAGACCCCTCGCATCCTGGACATAAACTGTTTCAAATTCTACCCTCATAACGACGCTATAGGGCACTGCATATCAGAAGAACTAGACACAAGGACAGTTTTTTTCCCCATGCCATCACTCTGCTAAACAACTAATTCCCACAGCCTGTCAAACTATCTAGAACAGTGGTTCTTAACTTTTCTAATGCCGTGATCCTTTAATACAGTTCCTCATGTTGTGGTGACCCCCAACCATAAAATTATTCCTAAAACCATCGAAAATATGTGTTTTCCGATGGCCTTAGGTGACCCCTGTGAAAGGGTTGTTCGACCTCCAAAGGGGTCACGACCCATAGGTTGAGAACCACTGATTTAGAAAGTTAGTATTACCATCATTATTCTCATCTTCCCTACACCCCATCACCTTATCTTCTTATGACTATAACTTTGTTGCTTGTATCTTATGATTTAAATTGTTTAATTAGTATCCTAGTATGATTTATGTTGATTGCTTATTTAGTATCCATGACTATCACTAAGTGTTGTATCTAGTGTTTTATGATGAATATACTTTTACAATGACTATGATAATGATCTATCACTGTTGTTGTATGTACACTGAGAGCTTATGCACCGGAGACAAATTCCTTGTGTGTCAATCACACTTGGCCAATAAAGAATTCTATTCTATTCTATTCTATTCTATTCTATTCTATTCTATTCTATTCTATTCTATTCTATTCTATTCTATTCTATTCTATTCTATTCTTTACCCAGGTTCCCTCAGAACAAGAAAAGAAGGTTGTGAATGTATCAATTCAACCCCATGTACTAATCATAAACCTAATAATACTTTCCAGAGCCTGCCCAGGTATCTAATTTCCAGTTTTTTTCTCTCCCCAGCAAGAAGTCTAGTTGATCAAATTAGGGGAAAACATCTAATGATCAATTGAGTTAAGTACATTATATAAAAACACTTCTTTTCTAAATAAGAAAGTGACCTTATGCCAAGAAAGATGACAAGTGGTTAAAAAATGAATAGTAGTGTTTTCAGTTACTTGGCAAAATGGCAAGTAGTACTTTCTTAGTATTGAGCTTGTTTTGATTTTTCAAGGTGTTTCTGTGTTCTTGGTAAACATGTCAGTTTTAATTTTCAGCTGTGTTTAAAAAAAACCAATAAGATTGTTTTGCCTTCCTTTGGTGAAAACTGCAGAAAAGTTGCCGAACATCACTTGATTTCACAAGCAGATTAAAAGCATGTTTTCTTTGTATATAATTTTTATTAAAACTTTTAAGCAAGAAGATAAAAGCTAATATAAAATAAAGAAAAAAGTAAGCAAGGAGAAAGCAAAAATATTTTTTTCTTTCTTTGTTATTTTTCTTCAATGTTTTCTTTTATTTTCTTTCAAAGTTGAAAGCATTTCTGTTGCTTTTGATTTTTAGAATCATTTTCAAGATGTATTTATTTATTTATTTATTTGATTTGATTTGTATGCCGCCCTATCTCCATAGGACTCAGGGCGGCTCACAACAATTAAAACCAGATAAAAAACATATTAAACATATTAAAATACAATTAAGGTATATTAAAATTCATTAAAATAATCAAACCCCATCAGTCCAGGCTAAGTGATTTAAACAGCCATGTCTTTAGTTCGCAGCGGAAAGTGCGAAGGTCAGGGGCCAACCGGAGCCCCAGGGGGAGTTGATTCCAAAGGGTGGGTGCAGTCACAGAGAAAGCTCTACCTCTGGGGGCCACCAGCCGACATTGTCTAGCCAACGGCACCCTGAGTAGGCCCTCCCTGTGAGAATGCACCAGGTGATGGGAAGCCGTTGCTGGTTGGAGATGGTCCAACAAATATCCTGGGCCTAAGCCATGTAGAGCTTTATAGGTCATCACCAGCACCTTGAATCTCACCCGGAGGGCAACCGGCAACCAATGCAAGTCATACAGGAGAGATGCCAAGTTGTGGACCCAGCCACTGTCCTTGGAAAGCTACATTTTCTCCAAGATTCACCAGGACCTCCTCTGGCTTTCCAGTAAGAGAATAAAATACAGACACTTGATCAATAACAACAATTGAGACCAGCATTCCTGTCATTAATCAAGGCAATTGTGAAGTGTGTCATGCCCAATTTTATGACCATTTTTGCCATTGTTGTTAAATGAATCACTGCACTTCGTAACTGAACCATGCGGTCTTTAACCAAATCTGGCTTTTCCCATTGACTTTGCTTGTCAGAAGCTGGCGGGAAGTTCGTAAATGGTAACCACCTGATTCCAGGTGATTGCAACCATTGTAAATCCAGCCTGGATAACAAGCAACCAAATAATTGTGATCACATGACCATGGGGATGCTGTGCTGGTTTTAAAGTGAGGACTGCTTGTAAGCCATATTTGTTGTGGCCCACCAGGGGCCTGCACAGATCGTGGCTGATCCCAATGACGAGGAGACTGGTGTGGTGCCGCGCCAGGAGCCTGCGCAGCCAGGTCTTGCATCGGACAGCGAAGAGGCCGAAGAGGATGTGATGACAGAGGCAGATACTCAGCCAGGGCCTTCAGAACCTCCAGAGGCTCCTTCCAGTGGAGAGAGCGAAGTGGAGGAGCCTCTCCTCAATGCTTAAGCATGCGGGACTGCCAAAAGGCAGGAGTGGCTACTCAGGAGGAGGAGGGCTACTTGAGAGTAGGTCTTGAGGATAATTGGCCACTCCCTTAGCCTATTTAAGTCGCATGCAGCTAGTGCTTTCTTGCTAGAAACAACGTCTCATTACTACAGAGCATCTTGGAGAGCGAGCGACTTCTCATATCTGGTTTTCTGGGCTGGTTGCCAACCTTTGTCGGACTTTGTTCTTAATAACTTTGATAAGGACCCTTTGCACGGGAAGTCTGCATTCTTCAAAAGGGTTTCTTTGGAATTAAACAGTGTTTGCGAAGCTTGGTGTGTTTCACATTCTCTGGGAATCCGAAGCTGGGGCAGAGCAATATTTTTCAGTGCTGTTTTAATGCTGAACAGTTATTAAATGAATGGTTGTTAAGTCAAGGACTATCCGTAACCAGCCAGACACTTGTTCCTGGTCTAAACATCCTAACAAGGGGGCATAGAGTGATTTGGCTCCACAGGACATAGCATCTTCATAGTCACGTGATCAAAATTCAGACACTTGGCAACTGACTCCTAATTATGACGGCTGCAGTATCCTGGAGTCCTTTGATCACCTTTTGAGAACTTCTGACAAACGAAGCCACATTCACTTACCAATGTGTTACCAATGTAACAACTGCAGTGATTCACTTAACAACTGTGGCAAGAAAGGTTGTAAGATGGGGCAAAACTCACTTAACAGTTGTTTCACTCAGCAACAGAAATTTTGGGCTTAATTATCATCAATGGACTACCTTTACTTGCAAAGAACTTTACAAAATGGCTTCTTCCATTTTGTAAACACAACAACTTATCTCATAGGAATGGCAGTGGGTTTTATATGATGCCTCTGTTTTAATTCAACTTTGAGTGCATAGCGGAGATGAAATTCCTTTGTAACACTGAAGAGTAATTTATTTTTAACCTTTTTGCTCCTATCGCCTATAATTTTGCCTCATCGAGTGCATCCATTTTTCTTATTATGGTTCACTGTTACTTCACACCAAATGAAAAGAGAAGTTTTAAGACCAGAAAACCTAAAAGCAATATGACTTTCATCCAAGTACTTATTTGAAGCAGTATTTTATGAGGTTTTCAGGAAAGAAAAGCTGTATTGTCTAGTAACACTTAAACACACTTTTTTCATCAGCCATCTTTACTTTGGAAAACTATCATTGAGTGAATCCTTCAAGCAAGTGTGTTTGATATTTCAATATATTCAATTTTTTATATAGACCTAAAATCCTTGCTTAAAGCCCAACTATAAACACATCCTGCATTATAATAAAAGTTTCTGTTTGAAAGAAAAACCATTTTTAAAATTCATAAGTGCAGGGTTTTTTTAAATTTGATTTGATAATCCTTCTGCAAAGTAAATTGTAAATAAAAGTATATCCAATTTAGAGATATGAATAAAGATTAAGTAAAATGCTCATAGATCTCTTGGAAGAACTGTAGCCTTGATTCCTGCCTCCAAGATCTTATCTTTCAAATGAGTTAAAGCAGGGGTCACCAAACTTGGTAACTTTAAGACTTTTGGACTTCAACTCCCAGAATTCCCTAGGCAGACTGGCTGGTTGGGGAATTCCGGGAGTTGACGACCACAAGTCTTAAAGTTGCCAAGTTTTGAGACCCCTGACTTAGAGAAAGAGCTGTATTTAATACTTGGTCTGTGACAACAGATTTTGCTACCCTGGACTATTGTTCTCATCTAAGGATAGTATAAAAGAATTAATCATGCTCTGGAAGTTTTCATACCATCAGAAAAACCATGACCTTTCCAAGCCCACAAAGCTAGATCAAGATTCACCTTCCAGTCAATTTCATTTCTCTTTAGACGCAGATTAATCACTTAGTCGTTTTGCATTTGAACTCATCATAAATAAGGAGTGCTAGTAATATTTACTTAGCACAATTGCTTAGCACAATTGCTGTCTTCACTTCACCCTGTTTTGCTGAAGTTTCATTCCTCCCCAAATGTGGACAGCAATTTTATTTGCAGAAGGTTCTCCAAGGCCCACAGTTGCTGTCTAGTGGAATCTGCTTCAGCTAATAAATACTGAGGCCTTTTTCAAAACTCAAAGCACAGCGCCAATGTTTAGCTTGCATCAGGGACTTGTTCTTGGCAAAATGGTGAGGTGTTCAGCACTTCCACCCCACCAGATGGCAGTAAACACACATGTCAAAAAAGGATCTTCAAGCTGCACATTGCTTGGAAATCTCCCCACCCCCTTGCCAAATCTCTCTAGTCAGTGAGAAGTCTAACTTAAGCCCTAATTGACAGCATGATTACTTCAGCTTCCTGCTTATATCAAGGGAAACATGGCAAAGTATTTGATTATGCTTTTGACAGTCTGGATGAGGTTCGGTCCCGAGACTTACGATTTTGCTAACTGCACTCATGAATTATAATTACCTAATGTAATCATGTAAAAAAAAAACCACACAACAACCCAGCGCATTCATGCTCATGCAAACATACTTAGGGAAATTTTGTTTACACCAATTACGTTCTTATACGGTGTTATCACCACAGCCATATTTCCAGGGGGCTGGCACAGAGATCCAACACAATTAAAATGTCAACTCTGGGAGCCTAAAAGGTTGAACGGATACAAAGCAGTGGGAGGCTCTGACCTTGGCCCTGAAGAATAGAGGCAGCCAGATTTTGTGCCAAGGACCAAGAGGGATTTATCATTGACAGGGCATCTTAAAACAGAGACATTTGGACTTTCAGCAATCCTGTGCCCTGCTTATAAGCATAAACCAGAAGGCTCAGTCAACTGAATGTGGAGCTCTCTGCTAATTTCCCACCCTTGCATAACAAACCAGCTTTATCTGCTTACCATATCACTTGGGGTCTCAGAAATCAAGGCACTTTTACCTGTAATGTGCTGATATTAAGGAGAGAATTGGAAATGATTGCCACGGAACAGCAAAGCAATAGCTGCATTGATACCCTTGATTAACCAGAACAGTTGTCAAGGGTACCATCTAACCAGCTGTCGAGTAATATGTGAAGTTTTTCAAGAATAGTGATTTTACTATTGAGTGCACACAGCCAGTTTGGAAAGAGAAGGATTGCTCTGGCAGAATTTTTCCCAGAGGTACCAACTTCTTGTCCTTTTACTTCCAAATCTCAAAATTTGGGATGAATATAAAATAGTCCCTTCACTTTAGATGTTTATTTCCTAATAGTACCAATTTCTGAACAGAGTAATTTTTTTATTATGGTTTCACAGATGCTCTTTGATTGCACTTTGTACTTTGACATTGGGGTACAATGTCACTATACTCAGTATAGATTTTCCAATATTTGAGGGGCTGTCACAAAGAAGAGGGGGGGATGACCTATTCTCCAAAGCACTTGAGGGCAAGACAGGAAGCAACAGATGGAAAATTAACAAAGAGAGATCCAACCTAGAATTAAGAAGAAATTTCGTGACATTTAGAACAATTAATCAGTGGAATGGCTTGCCTCCAGTAGTTGTGGATGCTCCATCACTGGAGGTTTAAAGAAACGATTGGACAGATCCTTGTACAGAATGGGATAGGGCAGTGATGGCGAACCTTTTAGACACCAAGTGCCCAAACTGCTCATGCACGCATGCCCAAACTAAAAGGTGTGCATGCACAAATACGCACATGCACGGACATGCGCGAAAGCAGCAGAGACCTGAAGACCAGTTGGCCAGCGGGAGGTGCCAACACCGGCAACACAGCAAGAAATCAGATCTTTTTCTTTTATGAGCTTCTATTCCATCGTTTGCAGGGAAACAGAAGCTCACAAAAGAAACACCACGGAGATCTGACCTGGGGCGATGGCGCATGTGCCAGAAGAGAGGGCTCTGTGTGCTACCTCTGGCACATATGCCATAGGTTCACCATCACAGGGATAGGGTCTCTGGTTTGAGCAGGGGGTTGTATTAGAAGACCTCCAAAGTTCCTTCCAACTCTGTTATTTTGTTATTCTTTGTTATTCTGTCATTCTGCTATTTCCTTCCTTCCTTCCTTCCTTCCTTCCTTCCTTCCTTCCTTCCTTCCTTCCCTCCCTCCCTCCCTCCCTCCCTAAATTCAGTGTGCTTTTTCAGCCTGTGAATCTAACAGTTGTATCACTTAGTTCCTATTTTATTATGTTATGAAAGAATATCTTCGCTGATCTCCACATACACCATGTGTGCAGCATTCCTTAATTTACCAAGCTAGTAATTCATTTAAATTAAAATAAGGGGTGCAGTCATGGTCTTCCCCAGAACAAGTAGCCCTGATTAAGTTGCTATAAAACAATCTGAGGTGGTGGCAATAGGAATGCCTTTTTTTTATAACAGGAAGTAGTCTATAGCATTCTCTGCTATTCTCCATTGCTAATATCTGTCTAGCAATGGCAATAGCACTTAGATTTATATACCGTTTTACAGTGCTTTATACCCCTCTCTAAGTGGTTTACAGAGTTAGTATATTGCCCTCAACAATCTGGGTCCTCATTTTTCCGACCTTGGAAGGATGGAAGGCTGAGTCAACGTTGAATCCCATCAGTATCAAACTACTGGCAGCGGGCAGAGTTAGCCTGTAATACTGCACTGCGTCACCATGGCTCTTATAAGGTCTAGAAGCCTTGTAAAGTCTGAAAATCATGGACTGCACACATGTGACTACAAACATAGGTCATTTCCTTCAGCCTTAAACCAATCCCATTTGATCCTAAGCTTTTTTTCCCCTCACAAATTGACTTCTGGAATATATTATTTAGAACATTCATATCTCAGCCGATTTTAAAATTCTCAGAATGGCTGACAGTTTTAAATAAGCAACATGTCAGTCTCCCCAAAATTAGAAAACTTCCCAATTCCCCAAGTAGTTGTAGTAAAAACCAATAATGATATGAGCAAACATCTGAAGGAAATGATGTATTTTTATTTGTGTGCTTGAACTGGAGTAGGACATTACCCCAATCGAAAAACCATATTCAGTGAGAATGCTGTATAACTGGGCATCATCATAATTAACTGGCAAACCTCTGAAAACAGAACACTCACAGAGGAATTCCATTCTTTGTCATATGCAGCAGTTGATACATATTATCAAGAAAACCAGAAACACACATTATAGTGACAGAACCCCCAGATTACCAAATGGCACCCAAAGACTGGATGATGAAGCAGAAGAAGCCTTCACAGCAGGGGTGAAATCCAGCAGGTTCTGACAGGTTCTGGAGAACCGGTAGCGAAAATTACCAGTTCTCCGGTAGCTCAGAGAACCAGCAAATACCACCTCTGGCTGGCCCCAGAGTGGGGAGGAAATGGAGATTTTGCAGTATCTTTCCCCTGCCATGCCCATCAAGCCATGCCTACCAAGCCACACCACAGCCACCAAGCCATGCCCACAGAACCGGTAGTAAAAAAATTTGGATTTCACCACTGCCTCGCAGTATGAGCAAGAAGACAAAGCTGTTGAAATTCTTGGAACTAACATGAGAATTCAAATTCAGATAGAAGCAAAGCTTTTTAATAAATTAAAGAATTACTATGGGTGATTTTACAGTCCTTGATTAACAGCCACAACATTTTCATCTACAGTTTTGATGACTGTATTATGCAATATATTTTTGATTAGAGATGTGAACTGAATTAGAAATACTTTTGACAAAACTTAAGCCAATGGATTGTTTAATATTCCTCTAATCTGTCTTTTTTAACCTAACTAGATCAGGTTTTTTTTCCTTTTCAAATCTCCTCTCTCTCTCTCTCTCCCCCTCCTCTATTCTATTCTATTCTATTCTATTCTATTCTATTCTATTCTATTCTATTCTATTCTATTCTATTCTAGCAGTAGCAATAGCAATAGCAATAGCAATAGCAATAGCACTTAGACTTATATACCTCTTCATAATGCTTTTACAGCCCTCTCTAAGAGGTTTTTACAGAGTCAGCCCCCAATAATTTGGGTCCTCATTTTACCCACCTCGGAAGGATGGAAGGCTGAGTCAACCTTGAGCTGGTGAGATTCGATCAGCTTAGCGCTCCCTCCCTCCCTCCCTCCCTCCCTCCCTCCCTCTCTCTCTCTCTCTCTCTCTCTCTCTCTCTCGCTCTCTCTCTCTCTCTCTCTCACACACACACACACACACACACACCTGCTACTACTATAACTTGTAGTATATATTTTGTTTCATGTCAAGACTTCAGAAATCATAGTCCCAGTCCTAGTGAAATGTAATAAAATCTAGAGTGCACAACAGATTTTGTGGGAGCTACTAGAAACCCTAATACTTATATATTGCACTTATTTGCAAAGCAGGTATAACTTATCATTGATTAAATTTTACGATGATGAATTGCTAAAGTTCTAAACACTAAATCCTTCCAATGAATGAAACATCATAAAAAATATTTATATGTAACACAATAGACTAACTTCTGTCTTTCAGGCTATCATAATAGAGGCTGTTATTATCGATGTTTCTTATCACTACTTTCAAATTCAAAAAATTCATCTCTTCTTCATCTTCCATTTACTCCTAGTGTTATCTGATGAGGAATGATATTAGATTCATTTTATACAAATCAGGAAGAACACATGCTACTGAACTGTTACTTGAGACATTGCATCACAAAATAACACTGAATTGTGCATTGTACTTTAGCAGTTAATTTGGTAAAATGTATTTGCAGTCTCAGTAGGCAGTGTAACTTTGCATTGGTATTAAAAAATTCCTCCTCTATATAAAAGGATTTAGGCATTCCAATTCCTTTTTATTGTGTTTGAAGACAAATGGTCTATAAGCCTATGGAAATAAATTATAGCAACTTTAACATACATATAATAAAACAATATGAGTCTAGAGAGGGACAATTTATCTTTTTTTCCTAAAGTGTTTATGACCATTATTGAATCAATTAATCTGATTCCCTGAGTATACTGTTACACACCATTCAAGAAAACTTTGTCGAACATGGTATTTTGAATCTAGTAACCTTCAGACAAATAAAAGCATAGACTAGGTATGATAATTTTAAAAATGAATTTTAGGATAGGTTCAGGTGCTTAGCAATTGCACACATAGAATGGACTTCCAGATTAAGTAGCACCACAACTAATCGATTCTTAGCTATTGTCTAATCATAATACTTATGACTTCAAAAAGAAATGCTTGTTCAGTCTCACTTATAAAAAGAATTACCATAAAGGAATCCGTACTTGGATCCAGCATTCAGTTACTGTCAAACTATTTACAAAGTCTGCACTACTATTTATCTTCTCATTGTTCCCATCACCCATCTCCTTCCACTTATGACTGTATGACTGTAACTTTGTTGCTTGTATCCTTATGATTTATATCGACTGTTTCCAGAGTCCCTTGGGAGTTGGGCAGCATAGAAATGTGATAAATTAAATTAAATTAAATTAAATTCCTAATGTGATTTGATTGTTTATTTGTACCCTATGACTATGATTAAGTGTTGTATCTTATGATTCTTGATGAACATATCTTTTCTTTTATGTACACTGAGAGTATATGCACCAAGACAAATTCCTTGTGTGTCCAATCACACTTGGCCAATAAAAATTTCTATTCTGTTCTGTTCTGTTCTGTTCTGTTCCGTTCCGTTCCGTTCCGTTCCGTTCCGTTCCGTTCCGTTCCGTTCCGTTCCATTCCATTCCATTCCATTCTATTCTTTCATGTGGATGCAGTTTAGGAGATAACCGCGTGCAATTTGAATGTCAGATTCAAAAATGGAAACAATTATTTAGACTGGACATTTCAGACTTGAAGGCAGTAAATTGAAATTTGGACCTGTTTAATCTGATCTAATACTTCAGTAAAAGTTTTAGCGGTAGGTTAAAGTGGATATGCCTAAAAAAGCCTACAGTTCCTTTCTTTTTTGTAATATATATTTTCATGTATGTACTTTTTTTTCACGTATGTAGTAAACCAAAAATCACTGAATATTACATAAAATAGTCTAACAGCAAGCCCCTTCCTGAAGTGAAGACAACTTAGTGTAAGCAAGATAGAGCTAGATAAGTAGCTGAAAGGAACAATATTTTAAAAATAGAATTACAGATAGACAACAGAAATTAACAGAGCTACATTATATCAGAGAAACATATCAGGGAGAGGGAGAGAGAGAGGTGGTGGGGAGGTCTGCTTATGTTCTCCTTATAGTTTATCTGTGGATGATTTGTGCAAAGGTGCTGCTGACAAAACAAGCCTACTCATGAACTTACATAATTATGTAAACCAGTGGTGGGTTCCACTTACCTTCACTACCAGTTCAGAACTGTGAGCGCATGCGAGTGCGCTTCGCTCGCTTGGGGCGCTTCTACTCATGCGCAGAACCTTCTGCACATGCGCAGAGCATCCATGATGATGTCCGGGTGAGTGGGCGGAGCCTCCTTCCACCGCCACTACCAGTTCACCCAAACTGGGGCAAAGTGGTAGAAACCCACCACTGATGTAAACTCATGTAAATATGGCTGCTATTTCCAAAAGTAAGGAAATCAGTTTCTTGCCATTTTTTTCTTTCTTGGGGAAAAAAAAAAAGCTGCAGTCTCAGTTGAACTGACAGTTCTGTTGTTTCTTTGTGTGCATGAATAAAACCCTGGTGTAAACAACATTGTTTTGTGCAAGTTGGCCATGTTCCTTTGTTGGCTCTGACCTCAGTTTTCTTTTCTTCTCCAGCATCTGCAGTGTGTGTCTGTCTGCTTTCAATCACGCTGCCATTAAAACATCAATGATTCTGAGCTGATGTTCTCTAAAGGGAGACTGCAACTCTAATAAACAGTCTGAGAAAAAAAGGCCCAGGGCATCCTTATGACAGAGGAGACAAGAGGCAGACAAAGGTGAGAAATTAGAAGAAGTCCTAAAGGCAGCATTTACATCTTGGCACAGTGCCATGTCAGTGTGTGACTCACTCTGAGAGCAAAAGTTAATGAGGACAAGTTGACATTCAGGAGGAAATGAAGGAACAAAGCTTGGCCAGTAAGTGAAACGGCACGTATATTGCTCCATAACCCCCACACAAAGATAGCCCTTTTCTTCTCGGTTTATCCATCAGTCCCATTAACCTAAATGGAAATAATGAAATAAACTTTTACTGAATTATTTTTTAAAAAAAAAATCTTAGGAATGAACTACACAGACCATTCATTGTTCATCCTCATTGTGAATTGGGATGACTGCTTTTTGTTAATGTGGGTTGTGCATTGCCCCTCAGACTTGGCTTTGTTTTGTTTCTACTTGCCTTAATTTCCCTACTGCCAGCCCGCCTACCGAAAATCCATTGCTCCAATTCTTCTTTTTTTAATGTATGTCTTCTCCTACTGTGGCCCTAGATACTCTTCCGCTTCAAAGGAAGTTTCTTTAACAAGCTTGAAGTCAAATACGCAACAGTTTGCAATCACCAGACAAAACTACTTGATAAAAGGGAGAATCAAAGCTATTTAAAATAATCCAAGTGTCTGGATCCTTTTTAGGTGTAGTCATGAGAATGATAAATTGCACATGAGCTAGGTGGGAAGGAAAAGGTTAGCAAAGCAGGGGTATATAATAAATGAACAGAGGGAAGAGGGAGGGATTGTAACATTTAATTGACAACAAAAGAACTAGACAAATGATTCTTGGCATAATCTGTCCAAATGTCCTTCCGTCTTTCCTCTGTGAGAGGTTTCCCTTCTCCAGCTCCACATGCCTGCTGTCTTCCTGTGACTGGGTGCCACCCCTGTGCCAAACCCAACAGGATAAAAAAGGTTGGCTGTGAATAATGATAAGGAACAGGCTGGGAGCTGGTAACTCCTCAGAGTTCCATAAGGAAGGGAAGCAGAAAATCAATAAAGTTTTCACTGAGTAAAAAAAAAAAGAAGAAGAAGGAAGGAAGGAGAAGGACTTGGGAAAGAGGAGGCTTTTATTTCTTTTCCTGACATCAAGATTGTTGCTTGCCTCAATCAACCATACAGCTAGTGTTACAGTTGCAGGACAGATTTTGCAATCAAGATCTAATCGTGTGAATCAGTTCATAGTACCTCCATATGAATGTGTTCTGACCTAGGCTTCCTTAGTCATTAAAACACACGAGTAGTCCCAAAAACCTCTTTCATTGCAACAGCTGTGAATTCTGTTCATTCACAGAGGAGTCCCAATTAGTTATAAAGAGTCCTTCGGGAGAAGTCCTTCAGGATAATCACCCACCTTTATCTCCCTTGAGACTCTGCCAAAGACCTAATTGGCAAAGCCACACAGAGTCCAGAATCAAACAGAGCTTCAGGCTTTAAACTGAACTGAATGAACAAATGTTGCTTCCTGCAAAGGCCCACATGCCTTTACTCCTGTTTAAGTCTTATGGGAGGGGCCAATCATCTCCCAGCTCTACTCCCGAGTCGCCCCTTTTGTTTTAGATGTTTAGCATGTGCGCACTGGGAACAGGCTCTTCCTGTTCCTCTGCCTCGCTAAGGTCTGACTCTGGAGGCTCTGGAGGCAGCACGTACCTCCCAGATAGCTCTTTCTCTGCTTCCGATGCAGAGCCCTTGTCCGAGCCTTCCCCAGACTCCAGGACTGGCCCATGGTCCTCCCCAGCCTCCTCACTGTCCGACTCTGTTGCCAGCTCCGCAGGCTGCTGGCGGACCACAACAGTGTGTGCTTTGTACATGCACAAAAACACAACGTGTATTTGGATAAAACATGTTTTTCATGCTGTAGTTCATGTCCCTGTTTCACTCACTGCTTTTTAAGGTAAAAGAATAGCCTGCCTAGAGTCAGGAAAGAGAGGAAGGAAAGAGAAGAAAGACCTCAAGCAACATGATGGAAGTATGGGGTAGTAGTAGTGGATGAAGTTGGAGCATAAAGCCCATTCATATGGAGGACAACGTCTCTATTGGAGCCTTCACAATGTGGTGAACCCCATCATCTCCAATTGATTTGGCACATTACTATGGTGGAATGTATTCTGGATTCCCAGGAGGGAGGAAGGGTGGGCATTCCAAAGGACCAAGAGATAGCTAAGTTTGGGAAGAAGAGAGTTAAGGCAGCTTCTTCCTAGCAGTTCTCAGAGTATATGTTTAATGGTGCAGGTAGTCTGCTTATGTTTGGCAAGATTTCTATCCATAGGCGAGGAATCATAAAGGAAACTGGATAGAAGAACCTCAGCATGTCTTTCTTGGTTTTGGAGCCTAACAATTTCATGTCCCACTGTTAAGACTAACACTTTATTTAGGGATGTAAATAGCTAGAGAAAGAATTTTATTACCAAAATAGAAGTAAACGGAAGTAAATATTGCATAAGGCCCTTGAGCCTGGGGCCCCATGTATACAATGAAAACCATGTCCTGACTATGCTAAGGATTTTTGTGAGTATTTTATTTTTGGCTTATTTTTAGCAATTGCATCTATCTTTATTTTAAAATTGTGGCCCACTCAGTATGTGAGATGGCTGGCCATATGACTCAAATACATGAATAATGACATATGACTCAAATACATGAATAATGACATAGATAGCCAGTCTGTCACAGTGATTAAGATGATGGACTAGGACTGGTGAGACCTTGATTCATATTCATCCTCAGCCATGAAAAGCCACTGGGTGACTTTGGACCAATCAGACTTCCTTGGCCTAAACTATCTCCTAGCATGGAGCTGATAAAATAGAAGAAACTCCCTTTGTAAGTTTGTGGATAAAAGGTAAGATTTATATTTAGTAAAATATTTACACTTATTTTTTAATTAGTTTTTAAAGTCACATTACAATTAATAAAACCAAATTATAATTTGATTCAGTGAGCCAGCTAGGTGAAAACCAGGCGGTTGTGAGTCTTAGTCCTGCCTTAGGCAAAATGTAAGTCGCGTAACCAATCATTCTCTCTCAGCTCTAGGAAGGAGGCAATGGCAAACCACTTCTAAAGAAACCTTGTCAAAACAATTGCTGGGACTTGGCTAGGCAGTCTCCAAAAATTAAATGGGATTGAATGAAAGAAAGAAAAAAAATATTTACCTCACAGAAACTGGTAAGCGCTGTTTTTCTGGGTAGATCTCTTGCTTGCCTTTACTATTTTAAGAAGAAGCCAGTTTCCAGTGATCTCCCATATAGATAGTCAGGTATTTGTTTGCTGATAGAATGATGGGATTAAATATGACTGGCGAAATTAGATATCTTGTGAAATATATTAAAGAAGAAAGACGATGAGTGGTAAAGATTGTAGGGATGAGTACATGAAAAAGGCAGGGTCGCAGGGCAAAACAAACAAAATGGCAGACCTGAACAGGACTGAGTGAAAAATAAAAACGGAGACCGAATGCTATAAAGGGGGGGGGGGGGCAAAGAGAAAACTTTGCCTAAAGGAGGAAAGAAACAGATCTTGGCTGAGGTTCCAGTTTTTCAAACATAGCTCAGAGCTTCCTAAACCTCATTGCAGAAATCCAATGATATCTTTGTCTTTTTTTTCACACTTCCCAAAGATATAGAATAGCTGTAGTATTCCTCCAAGCAACTTGACATATTAACAACTGCAAACAACTTGACATGCCCCTTAAAGGTCCTGACTGCCCCCAAGCAACAAAAATAGGCTGAAAAACACCTCTATAAATGGAGACAAAGTACTTTGAAATGCTCCCGGTCTCCCCATTTTATTGATTTAAAATCACCAACTCAGGCTGATACCTAACCTGGAAGCTTCCCATCTGCACATCCCATGTATGTGCATACATCTACTTTATAGGAGTCAGCTTTTTTTAAAAAAAGGGCAGGAACATAACAGAAAATCCTTATTGGCAACAGGAAGGGCATCAGGCCAGTAAACACTCAGCTCCATTCAGTTATCCAGACTCCACCCCTCAAGGGATTATGGGATTGTTAAAAGAGAATGATGATGATAAGAGAAAATACTTATTGAATAAATGACTACTAACTAAAATAAATTGCCTACATAGTAAACCACTCTTTAAACCAAATTGATCCACACAGCTAATCTCAACCATTCTCTACATTGAATATCCAGGATGAAATGTCAAACTGAAGATGGCTTCAGTTCTTGTTGACTCTTCATCTTGTTGACAGATGAACAGCCAATGATGAGACTAGAGTTTCCATGATGTGTTTTAGTTCATTTTCATCTCCCTCTTTACTGGTGGTCAAACTTTCACCCTGGAGTTCTGATCACTCCCATTTTGTGATCAAGTGGATGCTGGGAATCAAAATGTAAATACTGACCTCTGTGTGTGGGCTTGCTGTAAACTTCAGTGTTAAGGCTTATATCTTCCTTAATGTGTACTGCACAGTCCAAGAAGGCCAGACTGTTTTACTCAACACCTTCCTGTGTGAACTTAATGAATTTCCCCATGGAGTTAATGTGTGGGACGAAGTCTTTCAGCTTCTGAGTTGGTCCTCCTAAATTATCTAAGGAAATTGATCTATTCCTAGCATTAGTTTTTGATCGTGATTTATTTTCACTGGCAATAGGATTTTCCCATGTAGTTTACTGTTCATCATAATCAAGTCCGAATGAAAATATATGACTGTCACTTTGTTTAGAAAACCTCTAAGAATCCATCCCTTGCATTAGTTTTAGGCCATGATTCCATTTAGATCTCACCCAAACCCTAACCATCAATCCATTTTCATTGGCAATGGGATTTTTCCATGTAATTTATTGTGTATCATAATAAACTCCCAATTTTAAGCTATAACGGTTACTTTCCTTAGAAAACCTCTAGGAATCCATCCTTCACATTAGTTTCTGGCCATGATTCCAAGTAGACCTAATTCTAATTTTAACCCAAACCCTAGATTCATTTTCATTGGTAATGAGATTTTCCCATATAATTTACTGCAGGGGCGAAATTCAAAGTTTTTCCCTTCCAGTTCTGTGGGCGTGGCTTGGTGGGCGTGGCAGGGGAAGGATATTGCAAAATCTCCATTCCCACCCCACTCTGGGGCCAGCCAGAGGTGGTATTTACCGGTTCTCTGAACTACTCAAACTTTCTGCTACCAGTTCTCCAGAACCTGTTAGAACCTGCTGAATTTCACTTTGATTTTCTGTACATCATAATTAACTTCCAACAAAAACCTGTAACCCTTACTTTCATTAGAAAACTACTCAGAATCCATCTCTAACATTTATTTTCAGCCACGATTCCAAGTAGACCTAACCCTAACCCTAACCCTAATTGTAACTCTATATTTGTTTTCACTGGCAATGGGATTTTACCAAGTATTTTACTCTACATCATAATAAAGTCTGAACTAAGAGCTATGACATTAATTTCCTTAGAAAACTTCTAGTAATCCATCCCTCACATTATATCTTGGCCATAATTCCAAGTAGGCCTAACCCAAACCCAAACCCAAACTCTAACTCTAGATTCATTTTCATTGGTAATGGGATTTTCCTATGGAATTTACTGTGTGTCATATTCAACTCCCAACTTAAAACTATAACTGTTATTTTCCTTAGAAAACCTCTGAGAATCCATCTTTCACATTAGTTTTAGGCCATGATTCTAAGTAGACCTAACCCTAACCCAAACCGTAAACCTAGATTCTTTTTCATTGGGAATGGGATTTTCCCATGTAGTTTACTGTACTTAATAATAGTGTCCAAACAAGAAGGTGTAATTGTTACTTTCTTTAGAAAACCAATAAGAATCCTTTCCTAGCATTAGTTTTTGGCCACGGTTCCAAGTAGTCACAGGATTCTTGAGCCAATGCCTGAACTGTATTCTTTTGAATCCTTTATCTGTTGAAATAATTTCTATGTTGTTATTACACACAGTGGACTAATAATGCATTGTCTTCTAAGAACACCCCTCGCTACTTCTCTCTTCTACTTTTTTTCTTAACTATGGGAGAAAAAATTGCATTTTACTCTTTTATGTTTCATTATCAGCTGTATATATATCACCTATACAGAAAGCTGGAATACTCCAGTCATAGTTAAAGCAGTCACACAGCATTAATGCTTGTCACTCTGACAGAAGTGATTATGGATTGACCCTGATTGGATTGATTGCTGGATTGGTTCCTGAAAATTTGTTTTTTCTGTGGACTGGATCAAATGTTGGTTTTTGTTCCTCACTTAATATATACTCCAATGAACCTGGTTATCTGTTGCTACTTTAAAATGTAGACTGTTAACTTCTTTGACTCTTTTTGTCTTCATTTGTATGCAGTCAGATTTTTCAGTAGATATCTGATTATTCATTTATCTTGTATCACACATGATACAGTGTGATTGTTTCGGTATCTTAAAACCCTTTGAGAGCCTGAAGAGATTAGACCTAATTAATCACAGCTTGATTATCTGTATTGTCCTGCCATGTGGTAAGAATTTTATCATTTATGAATTACAAGTAAATGATAAAATGTCATTAGCAAACACAACATTGCCTTAGCTAGTTGTTTATCTCCAAACAATCTGAGTTGCATGAGGGCAGGATCACACTTCCTCATCCCACAACATCATTGTAACATGCATTCACCCCTCCAAGCGTGAAAGTGTCTGAAGGACAGAATGGGTAAAGCAGTTTTAACTGGAGTGTTTTAACAGAGTCAATCCCTATGAGCTTCTGGGAAATCATCTCATACAGAGTGTGAATATTTCAAGAGTGCCAAACCTTTTGCCAACATGGAAACAATACTGGAAAGAGGGCAAGATTATTGCAGGTTTGAGAGCTGTCTTAAGTAATTTTTAAAGTAGACAGATGTTATTGAAAATGTATTTGAGAGTACCTGCATTAAGAGAAAGTTAAAGAAAATGATGTACAAGTTTAAAGAAAAAAATTATGTTTTAAAAAGGATGTTTATAAAAGAAAAAAAAATATTCTACAAGGAGAGTTTGCAGGGAGGGATCTAAATTTAAAAATGAAGTTTAAAAATTGTATGTTAAGAAGTTTAAAAAAAAAGATGCATTAGAAAGTTTTGACTTAAAAAAAGTGTTTAAAGAAAGTTTAGCACTTCAAAAAAAAAAAAGATGAATAAAAAAGAGCAGGTTTTTCCCCCAGTAAGGTAAAAAAATGTTAAAGAATACAATGAATCTTGTTAATAAAAATGGTGACAGTTCATAAAGATTATAACATTCTATTTCCATAGTAAGGAAGATAAAGCAGGAATGGTTAAATTGATTATTTTATTCAAAGTGGAAAATATATTTAAACATGCTTTTCACTTGGATATCACTTCTGGATTTTGTGCTTGTGATGAAAAAAAATATGAAACGTTGACTTTGGTTTTGTTGATCACAAAGATTTGTCATTACAGAAATGGTTAAGGTAAAGGTTCCCCCTGCACATGCATGCTAGTTGTTTCCGGCTCTAGGGGTGGTGCTCATTTCCGTTTCTAAGCCAAAGAGCCAGTGCTATCCAAAGACCTCTCCATGGTCATATGACCGGCATGACTAAATGTAGAAGACACACAGAGCACTGTTACCTTCCCACCAAAGGTTGTTCCTATTTTTCTACTTGTGTTTTTTATGTGCTTTCGAACTGCTAGGTTGGCAGAAGCTGGGACAAGTAATGGGAGCTCACTCCATTACATGGTGCTAGGGATTCAAACTGCTGAACTGCCAAACTTCTGATCGACAAGCTCAGCGTCTTAGCCACTGAGCCACCGTGTCCCTCTGGGTTAGTTGCAGACGTTAGTTACAGTTAGTTACAAAAATGGTTAATTACGTATTGTGTAAAAGCAAAAAGTTGAGGCTGGACTGTTTTTAACTTGTACTGTGCTAAGAAGAGTCGGAAAACAACCCCCTCTTTTTTTATCCCCCCCCTTGTATCTCACACCTTTTTCCCATTCCTTTTCCTTCCCTTGATCACCTATTTCTATTTTTCTTTCTATTTTATATAATTAAACAAATAAAAAATTGAATGAGAACTGTCTTTGCTCAACTAAAATTGTATGAAGAAAAATATCTGCCTATGACTGCTAAACATATCCAAAAGCTTTGGGGCATCTCAGATGGTCTCAACAAACACAATGGGTTTTTAACACACAACAACTGTTCATGGATACAATGTTATTCATTCAGTCTGTATGACTCTTGGTGATTCTATAGGTCAGGTTTCTCCACATCTACTGATCTTGCATTACTTTGACTTGTTCTGTGTTTTGGCTTGTGAGCTTTGATGGTGGTTCATGGATAAGGTACTGTATTTAGTTTCACAGCTAGCCAGAATCTGCATAATAATGCTGTCTTCTCTTTTCCACTGCCTCCTTCATCCAAGTTTAAATCCTACATCAGACTGGCCATTTTTTTTGCATTTGATGAAATGAAATTCAGCTCATGTAAGTTATATCTTTCAGTAAAGTTGTTAGTCAGAAAAGATGCTCCTAGAGTCCTCCTGATTTTATTTTATTTTTTTGCCTGAGGGTAATAACTCTACACTACTGATCTGTTAAATTGTATCCTTTGAACCACCTCCTGCTTCCTCCACCTTCTACATGACATGATTTAGTTCCTCACTCACTAGGTTGACTTGTCTTCAGTCACTGTGGACTCATTTGATATGACTTAGGGCAAAAACTTCTTTATATCCATCCTAATTTCCCTGACAAAATTAAAGATCTGATCACCTTCTCTGAGACTACAGTATTTGATGGGAATCCATTCTCAAAATAATTCTGGAATCTGGAAGTCTCAGTTGTAATCAATGAGGTATATAATCAAAGACCCACCAGGTAAACATATGTAGAATTGCGCTGTTCATTTCTTCATCTTGCATTTGCACGCTAAATTTTATCAAGTTAAATCATTACATTACATTATTACAAAGGTCTAGGCCACTATTCTACTTGCACTGAGGTGTTTCTTGTCTTATGCATTATGTGCTCTTAATTTACTTTGTAAGCTCCGTGTACATTGCTTGTATCATAAAAATCAAAATAGGCCATGTATGTAAGGCTGATGCTTTATTTGTTATATTGATATGTGCCATCAAAGGACCTACATACCATGTGATTCTGGTGTTTTGACTTAATTATTTCAAAAGGATAAATGCCATTATTTGAGCATTATTATCTAGGGTAGAAATACTATCAGCATGTCAAATGTTATCTTTTCCTTCGAGTCAGACTATCTTCAATATATCATTGAATACTTCAGTGCTAAAGACGCTAGCATTAAGGATTTCTTCCCTTCATAAAAATCTAGCATTTTCTGCAGTTTATTCAAATTCTTTAAGTCAGATTTAAATTTCCATATTCATTCATTCGTTCGTTCGTTCGTTCATTACTTCACTCACTCACTCACTCACTCACTCACTCACTCACTCATTCATTCATCAAATTTACATGTTGCCTACTTCACTATCCAAAGAGACTCTGGATAATAATCTGTTTTTGTGTATTATTAACATTAATAGATTATCACAAACATGATAATGAATCAACCAATGCTATTCATAAAATAACTTTATAGAACAATTTAATAACAAAATTACATTGTCCAAAATAATGCAGATGTCTAAGACAATCTTTAAATAAACAAGGTTTACTAGCTATACAATTGATTGTTCATTAAAATGATAGATTTGCAATATGGGTGCAAACAGCTTTTTAAAAAAAACAAAAACAAATATTCATTTTCTTCTACTCAGGTTTAAAGCTATTTTATTTGCAGGCAGAACATGTTCAATTTTTGAGTGTTTTATTTTATTTCTATAACAGGGGAGGTGGCAACTCCTAAGTTCTCTGCCATCCAGATCTCATGATTTAACTCTCTTTTTCCCATTTGGAGTCCCAAAGATGATACTCTCATCATATTTTTAGGTGAGAAAACTCCAAATGCAGGAAACACCTATGCAAAACTTCACAAATATACTACTTTGTCTATTTTGCATAATAACTTTATGGAAAAACAAATTAGACTTTTCTAATTGAAAAGAAAAAAAGTCCAGCTAGTTTCAAAATCCTCAATTAGTTTTGTTTCCAAGAATGGCCCTGTGTTGGATGCTTGGGAGGTTTGCCCACCTGCCTAGCATTAAAGACAAAGGAAAAACAATAGAAAGATGAAAAGCAGCTTAAGAAGCTAAAAACACCTTAATAATTTGCCATCCAGTAGGTCCATGTTTTAGAACTGACCATGGCCCACCATGTTGGCAGCTGTTTGTCAATGAGGAAGCCTTTCCGTAATATCCATTTGTAATTATGTGTGCTACTTGGCCTCCACATTCCTAGTGTGCCCATCAGGGCTAAAAGGTGAGGTTTCCCTGTGCCCAATTTGTAATTTTTTTTACATACAACCTTAAAATTCAGAGAAAGAAGGATGGTTTCATGTTTATTAAACTACCTCTGCAGGGATACTTTGTGTGAGAAGTCCTTTGACAGAGCATGAAAAATACTATAATGTGGTCATGTCCTCTTAAACTATTTGTCTAATTAACTTGAGAGGTTGCAGCAATTATTTTTGTTATCTCTGGCAGCTGAACTAAAAGAACTTAAATGTAGGAGGGTTTTTTTCAAACACACAGAAAGGCACTATAATGAGAAAGAAATATTCCACAATATTTAGGTAGGAAAACAAAGGAAAAAGATCAAAATAAATTAAGGAACCTATATGCATGCTTTGATTTGATAAGGGCTGTAGCGTGTATCTAAAGAAGCAAGATTCATATCTGTTCAATAATAATTTAAGTGTATTGACTATGTGTAAGTGTAGCTTACACATAGCTAGCAATGGATAAAATGAATATCAAGAGATGTAATATTAGAAATCTGTTTTATAATAGTGTCTTCACTTCTACACTTCTGAGGTAGTGAGAACACAGTTCTGCCAGTATTAGGGTGGTGTCAAAATCAGTATGTTACAATAGAAATTTGGACTGGAGTTTTTAATTAATCCCAACATTCCTGGGCAGCACAGGGAATGTAGATTTGTGTTGATTGAGAAAGCAGCACTGGTAGTCTATAAACAAGTTAACAGTGAAAAATAAAATAAGCTGCACATTTTCAATGCTACTTTTGGAGGTCTATTCAAATCCCCAGCACCATCCTTATTTCCACATTATATTTATAAGTCTTCAAAGGAATGCATAAAGCTATCTTATTTCCTGTCAAATTCCCATACCATCTCTCTTTGTATGGTATATTCAACAGATCTCAGCTTCTAAGTTTCTCAGACAGGGAATCTTTCTCATTATCTATTGCCTAATCCTTTTTACCCAAGAAACAAGAATAAGGAATATTCTTTATAGAAGGCATATATTTCATCTCTAATCTTTCCTAGAGAAATGAGAGCAGTTCCTACCCTAAGGGAAGAGCCACCCCCCCCCCCACCCGGCCCAAAATGCAGATGGCCCCAACCTGGTGGTGTTTTGTAGGGCCTTGAAGACTTAGCTCTTCTCCCAGGCCTTTGGCAAGGGTGAGTGAAGCCCCCTTGGATTGTGTGTGTTTGTTTTGTTGTTATTGTTCCTATCTGGTTCTTGTCATCTTTGCCATCTTTTGTTCTTCATTTTTGTTCCTCGTTGTATTTTTTAATGTTTTTATTTGTGAACCACCAAGAATCATTGAGACTTAGATAGCATTCAAATCAAATAGATAGGGATTATAGATAGATGATAGACAGATATAATTTTCTAGAGATAACAGTGTATGACCTTTACATTTGATTTTTCTTACATTTTCATCAGTAAGGCAAGCATGTAATATGTTCAGTCATCATTCACTTAAGTACAGGAAAGTATTACCTTAGTGTGATCGGTACAAGGACATCCCTGTTAATGGAGTAATTGGCAGTCACTGTCAAAATGTTTGGAGAAGGGCCACAGCCAAATCGAGCAGTTGGCTTTCCATTCATGAGGTAAAGATGAAGGAAATGTTCTTCTGAAAATTCATCATTAGCTTTAAAAAGAATGAAATTATTTAGTTATATGACCCTTACACAGAGATAAAGAAGTTTAATTCTTGCTCAGTTTTACACTCCATTTTGATTTTCTCCAATTGACTCATATTATTTCCCCCTCCTCTCTTTTTTTGGGGGGCGGGGAAGGATAGTGGAGACATTTTGTTTTCCCCACTATCTATAGTATAGAAACAGCCTCCTTCAAATAACACAGAACATGAGATACTTCAGTATCAATTTTTAAGTATCTTCCTTGTTCACCAATTCCTTTCCATTACAGTTCCAACCCAATTGTGAGGATTTTCGTGGCTTTCTTTATTCCAGAAACCAATATGATACATAACAATTCTTTGTTCAGAATAAAAAGTAGCTTTTTAAAAAAGCATTTTCATAACTCTACAAACCTCAGTTATGCTTTTCTATTGACAAAGTTTCTAGAAGTACGGGGGGAGGGAAGCAGTTTTAAATACATTTACATGAACATGGAAAAACAGAAATCAATATTAGGAATATTTAAAAAACCCTACAATCTTCATCAATTTCTTCAAGTTTTTTATTTTTATTTTTTTTAACAAACATCAATGTGAACAGTGTGGAAGCTGGGTATCATGCATTCTAATACAAATAAAACTAGTCAAATTAATCATAGTTTTTACATTCAAACAACTTTCTTTTCTCAATGGAGAATTGTTTCCGATATCCCACTGGCAGTTAAGAAAATTTAAGAATCTAAAGCAATGGAAAATTATTATTTTTGATTGGTGAAGAGCTACCTGGACCAATTGTATTTTATCTCTAGGCACCAAACCACACAATACTCAGTTGGCTTGTGAAGTCTTCTGAAATGATGGGAGTCTTTAGTTTCTTTGCTTATCCCCAGAACAATGGGAAAGCAGAATCACTTTTCTATGTGGCCAAGGGAATATTGGAAAAAGCCAAGAAAGGTGGGTACCAT
Source organism: Masticophis lateralis (assembly GCA_030761175.1). NCBI lineage: Eukaryota > Metazoa > Chordata > Lepidosauria > Squamata > Colubridae > Masticophis > Masticophis lateralis. The sequence continues at coordinate 123,722,375 of JAUDYJ010000001.1, read as the reverse complement.
CCCGGACCATCAGAACATCCCTTCACAGGTTTTGGTTCAAGGACCAATTGATTGAAAGACTTAGTTGTCCATTAGAGATAACTTATTATCATCTGAAGGCAACAATAGAGAGGCTGCACTCATGACAGAGAACAAGCTACAAGATTTGTGTTATAATTGATCAGCTAAGGATCTTGCAGGAGTTTCTGAATGGACACAACCCATCAATGAAAGAGAACAAAGTCTGATGTCAGTTATCTACATGATCTTTTGAGATGGCCATTCCAAAGGGAGATGTTCTTAAGCAATAGAGAAGGAAGAATAACAAAAATGAAATATTGAGAGCACCTTGGCATAAGCCAACTGAAACGTGGACTTATCACTGATGGTAAATTTAACCATTTAAGATCATCTCAGAAACAGCACGTTAGAAATGTTGGAACTAGTCCTGCAATTATGTACCAGTGTTTCATGTGTTATAGTCAAAAAGTAAATATAAAAATGATTTTGTTCTTTCGTTTGCCATCCAGCTGGACTATATTTGCATCTAAAAAGCAAGCAAAAGATATGCAATTGAAACTGCCACAATACTCCAGTTCTTGATCCAACAATGCACTTTTTTTCTCTTTCAAATATCAACATTTGTGAAAGCAAAAGAGCTTTTTCTTATCAATAATTTATTACAGGAATGTGTATAATATGCCATCTGGATTGTGGTCAGATGTATATTCAAACTTTGATCATGCATACTGTGGTAAAGTCTTAGTTCTTTTTTCCCCCACAGAAAACACAGAAGTCCACTTCTATACCCATAGCAAAAATCTCCAAATTAGTGTTAGTTTACGGCAGAGTAGTTATGTATTTTTACATGTATATCTGACAATACTTTTTTCAAATCTTTCTCTCATACCTCAAGAAACTTTGCTGTATAGGAAGCAGAATTCAAAAAATTGTTTAATAAGGGAAGCTCTCTTTTTTTAACAACAATAACAAAAAATCTTAGGAAGTATCCATAATGTCTCTTCTAGTGGTAGACTTTGACTTATGACCACAATTAAGTCCTGAATTTTGGTTGTAAGTAGCTGCTTTTTTTATATGAGTTACCATATGACCTGACATAATTTTACAATCTTTTTACAATGGTCATTAAGTGAATCATCATGGTCATTAAATGAATGAATCTCATGGTCATATATCAGCATATCCAGTGGGCGTTTTCTGCTGGAAAATGACAAAAGGTCACAATTCATGGTCCTATGACCGTGGGACCCACTGAAGCAGTTGTAAACGCAATCTGGCTGCCAGAATGTGATCACTTGACTATGGGAGAGAAGAGTGAGGCAGACACAACTTCAATGGTGAGATGTAAGTACTTTTTTTGAAGTCTATCCTAATCTTGAATGGTTGTTCAGTGACTGGTCATTAAGCAAGGATGCCTCTTTGATTCTTAAGGAAGAAAATAATTCAGAAGGTGGGAAGAGATATATTATCTGATTAGTAGCACTTGAGACTACTTTTCTTCCTTCATTTAAAAAAATAATCCAATTAGACTGACATACCTTAAGAACTTCTCTCCCTCCTCCTCCCTCTTTTTTTTTATGAGAATGACCATCAGACCACACAATTCTGTTTATTGTTGTATCCTACAGTCTTCTTGTTGGGTTTTAATGCATTTTTGCCGGTCTTCTCTCTACCTATCCATTTGTGATTATTGTTACTACTTGTTTTCTCAAGATATTTTTTTTCTCCCAAGCACCTTTAACATCGGACATCCTGTTCCACAGCTTTCTAATAATTTGGAAATTTTCCAGCCCTCAGTTGGCTCTGTGGAAATATTTAATCAACGCCAAACAGGTAATCTTCTGTGCCCATACCCAATCCTTGTGGTTTTCCTATGACTTCAGTTTAGTTATTGAGGCCTTACCATCACGTGGTATGCTGACTGTTAGATTGCAATCCAATGAGAATAATCACTGCTGAACAGCCTAACCCTAACCCACACCAACATTCTCATGATTGGCTGCACATAGGCAAATGTTCTGCGAATGGTTCACCTAGGAGAAAGTGCTCTTCAAGGGAAGGACCAATCTAGAACTAAGGAGGAATTTCCTGACAGTGAGAACAATTAATCAGTGGAACAGTGACTTGCTTCCAGAAATTGTGGGTGCTCCATCACTGGAGGTGAGATTAGACAGCCACTTGTCTGAAATGGCATACGGCCATCTGCTTGGATGAGAAGACCTTCAAGGTTCCTTCCAATTCTTGTTGTTCTGTTCTGTTATTCTGCTTGCTGAAAAGTTCAAAATCACCTTTATGCAATTTTGAACATCTGGAGCATATCGTTTACAAAATCACCATCTGGTTTTGTTCTGCTTTTTAGCTCTCTGCTGGGCTGCTGATGAAAATTGTCCCAGAAGTTTAAATGCAGGATCCTGCAGAGCTTAGTGCTGTTTTGGATCTGTCTATGGAAAATAATCATGTTTGGTAAGACTGTAGTGTAACAGTTCCCTAGAGAATAACTGGATATCAATTAGCTGGCAAGTTATGGCTGTGATACATGGCACAGCGAATGAACCCACAAAGCTCATCACAGCATATAAGGCCCTGCCAGGACTGTTTTAAGACTCTGATAGGTAGAGGAACAAATGGTCCATTCTTTTTTTTTCTTTTCAATGAATTTGATGTCAATATAATATATTGTTTATACCTTTGTTGTCTATAGAAGTTTATGATCCAGTAAAATAAGAGCTGTGTGGGAAAGTGTTGTGGTCCACCAGCAGCCTGTGGAGCTGGCAGCCGAGTTGGACAGTGAGGAGGCTGGGGAGGAACATAGGCCAGTCCTGAAGTCTGGGGAAGGCCCAGATGAGGGCTCTGCTTTGGAGGCAGAGATGGGGCCAGGGCCATCAGGGAGTGATGTGCGGACTCAGAGCCTCCAGAGTTGGACAGCAGAGAGGCAGAGGAACAGGAGGAGTCTGTTCCTAGTGTGCGCATGCACAGAGCTGCCAAAAGGCATGAACAGTTAAAACAAAAGGGACGACTCAGGAGTAAGACCTGGAGATCATTGGCCCCTCTCATAAGGCTTAAAAGACGAGCAAAGGCAAGTGGGCACTTTGCAGGAAACCAACGTTGTTAATTATGTTCCCAGTTGGCATCTCTGTTTGATTCTGGATTCCGTGTGACTTTGCCAAATAGGTCTTTGGCAGCATGTCAAAGGAGATAAAGATTGGTGATTATCCCAAAGGACTTCTCCCAAAGGACTTTTTGCAACTAATTGGGACTCAGCTGTGAACAAACGTAATTCACAGCTGTTGCAGTAAAAGAGGTTTTTTTGGACTACTCATGTGTTTTAATGACTCAGTAAGCGTAGGTCACAACAGAAAGTGAAAACGCTGAAATTATTCTTGGGGCTATAACTTCACTGACTGGTTTTAGTGAGGTGAGTGAAAATGAGCCATATTTTGGGTGGGGTTCTCTTCCTATATAGGGATTCCCAAAGACCTTTTCAGCCATGAATCCACCTGCCAACTGAGAATTATTCTTTGATCTTTTTTTTTTAAATTATCAGAGAGTTCTATTGTAGAATACCAGAGTTCAAAGCGAACATTGAGACTGAAAGGAATGGATTGAAACTAAAACACTCCAGAGAAATAGTCATCTAGTCTCTGCTTGACCAAATGCAATGAGGGGGACCTCACCCCATCTCTGGGTGCTCAATTTTACTGTTGAACTGCTCTTAATGATATGAAGCTTCTTTGAACATTAAATCAGAATCTGCCTTCTTGTATCGTGACACTACCATTATGGATTTTTCAGTCTGGAAACCAAGAGGACAGGCCTTGATTTTCTGGTGTGTGATATTTGTTCAGGTATTTGAAGACTGCTACCATCCTCTCCTTCTGTCAATATCAATATATTTTATCTGGCTTTACAGGACATAATTTAAAATCCTTCCTATGATCATCTTCAGGGAATGTCAGCAATTTATGTGACTTGTTAACTTCCTTCAGTCTCCATGAAGATGTGGCCCTTTGCGTAGCCAATTAAATCCCAACGTAACTTTTTCTGACTTTTCCTGTGATTTTATAGCATTTTTGCCTTGCCATTTTTGTCCTTTAAACTGAGGGACCTGTTCGTATCTGCGGAGGGTCAAAACACAGAAGATGATAGCTTTGTAAGGGACAGAGTTTGTATTACAATATCATGACACAGATGTTGTCATTCTGACAAAATATCTGGTGGCTGAGATCTACATGACTTCTTTGCTTCTTAATAGCTTGGCTATTAGGTAAAGGTTACCCTCACACATATGTGCTAGTCATTCCCGACTCTAGGGGGCAGTGCTCATTTCCGTTTCAAAGCCGAAGAGCCAGCGCTGTCCAAAGACGTCTCCGTGGTCATGTGGCCGGCATGACTAAACACCAAAGGCACATGAAACACTGTTACCTTCCCACCAAAGGTGGTCCCTATTTTTCTATTTGCATTTTTTGTGTGCTTTCAAACTGCTAGGTTGGCAGAAGCTGGGACAAGTAACGGGAGCTCACCCCGTTACACAGCACTAGGGATTCAAACTGCTGAACTGCCGACCTTTTGATAGACAAGCTCAACGTCTTAGTCCCTGAGCCACCACATCCCTGCTAGTTGATTTACAGGTTGTTAACCTTGATATGCAGATCTAAGTGTCCTATAACATGAGACAGGTATCCCATTATTCAAGTACATCCTTTGTTTCATTTATTAAAATAAACCTTCTCTCTTTACTCAAATCCACACACTTCAAAATCACTAAAGTCCTGAAGATTCTGATTCAAAAAATAAACTGGAACCATTTATTTAAAGGCTTAATCCTGGGGAAGTGGGGTGGTCCTGTTCTACTCCAGCCATCTTTCAGGAGGAGAGGACATCTCCCATTCATGAACAGAGACTGAAGCAGTAGTGTGTTGCCCCCGGTTCAGACCATTTCACAAGAACCAGCAGTAAAACTGGCAGGAGGCCCTGCCCACCACCCCAGATGTGGGTGGATGTGCAAAAGCAAGGTGTGCACATGAGCGAAGTGAACATGTGAACGCGGCGATCCTGTTGCAAACCAGTAGTAAAGGTAAGTAGAACCCACCCGTGGACTGAAGCTTAATTTTTTCCCTAGAACTACATTTTCCTCCAGACCCCTTTCTCCAGGTGACAGAGTGGAAATGCTAGGAAAGGATAGGGCAGGCTTGCCTTTCTGAGACTCACTATATAAATAAAATAGCTATACTCACCGTAAAGGAGGGTGCCATTTAAAGCAGTTGTCTTCACAGTCAAGTAGATTGTCACTTTGTTCCATTCTTGCCCTGATGCAAATCTATCCTCCGATAGGGAGGATAGTGAAGGTAGTTCTAAATAGGAGTTTCCACTGAATGATGGGAAGAATAACGTTGTATCTGGAGCAAACAAAAGTACATGACTCTCAGTGAAAAATTAGGCTGACTTGCTTTTTTTGCCCTCGGAAAGTAAGACTCCACACATCAGTACCCTGCAAGGAATATCAGGGCAAGAGAAAGACTGTCACTGCGTTATTTTGTATTTGCCAGCTGAGCTTCTGAACATTATGGTAGCTTGCCAGAGAACTTTATCTACACGGATAAGACCATCTTGTGATTTTTGAAGCTACTGAGCATGTCCACATTTCTTTCTTTCTTTTCTAACTTCCTGATTTATATACTTCCTTTGTCCGTCTGTTGATAAACTGCCGTTAAAATGTAGTTAGCTAGGTTTTTTTACTTTTACAATAAAATGTTTCTTAGAATACATTCGGGTTTTCTTTCTTTGGGAGTATACACCATGGAAAACAAGATCCATTCACCTCTAATTAATTACAGTTTCCCCGGGGCAGGGGGGAACGAGGCTGATTCATGCTTCAACAGAGACTTGTCATACAGGGAATTTCCAGTGATGGGATTCAAATAATTAAACAACTGGTTCGCCCAGGGTCAGGTTGGCTGTCGTGGGAGGAATGGCCCATCCCTGTCCTCTAGCTCTGCCGCACATGCGGGATGGCCAACCTGACCCTGGGCAAACTGGTTGTTTAATTATCCCCCACCCCCACTATCAAAGTGGATCCTGGGCACTGAGCTGCACTGCAATGGAGAAACAGGTAATAGCATGGCCAGCACGAAAGAAAGAGGAGGGAAAGTGGCTCACTTTCTCACTTCCTTGTACCAGCTGCTCCATTGACTGTTTCTCCATTGCAGTGCAGCGCAGCGCCCAGGATCCACTTTGATAGCGGGGTGTTGGTGGTGTAATTTAACAACCTATTCACCTGAATCAGTGCAAACCAGCTGAATCCCACCACTGGCCATTCCTTAGTATACTTTGTTTGCTTTAAAAGAAGAATGATTTTGATGAGAGCCATATGGTTTTCTTCTGGGCATCCTGGATATGATAATAATTATTCATTGACTTGTAAGCACCATCCCTTTAATTTTACATAAAAACACAGAAGAATATGAGGAAGCTCTTCTTTTCTCTGCAGATAACTAAATAAGAGTGGGAGTCTTCATAAGCAAAGAAGCTTAAAAAGAACAGACTCCTGAGATCTTTGGAAGTATGTAATGAGAACTGTAGATTGTAAAGTTCTACAGAGTCATTCCTCAGTATTACTAGCACCCTTTATCTAATCTACTGCTTTCAGTAGCCAACGAGAATTTCTTTTGGTATTTTACTTGCAACAATGTTGAGCCAATTATGTAGGACTCCTGTATTTTAGGATATTTTCTTGTCCAGGCTGATAAAAGCATTAGTGGCTTTTTTGAAAAGATATTCCATGATTTCTTGACTTTGGTTCCTGATTTTTCCAGAGCCTTCCTTTCTCTCAATCACTGCCAATGTCCCAAAATGGCACCCACACAAGCGCAGGTCTTTCCAATATCTTCAATTCCCCCATCAACTACCTTTTACCACCTTTAGAGTGCTCCATGGCTTAGGACCAGGGTACTTACGAGACTGCCTTCTGCCACCGATAGCCTCTCACCGACCAGTCCACTCCCATAGAGAGGGGCTCCTCAGGGTGCCGTCGGCCAAACAGTGGTGCCGTCGGCCAAACAGTGTCGACTGGTGGCCCCCAGGGGGAGAGCCTTCTCTGTGGGGGCATCTGCCATCTGGAATGAGCTCCCCCCAGAGATACGGAGAATTGAGGACTTACGCACTTTCCACCATGCCCTAAAAACGCTTCTATTCCAACAGGCAGGGCTGGCCTAACTCTCCCTTTTAAATTGGTTTTAAATTGGGTTTTTAAATGTTTATATAAATTGGTGGTTTTAAATTTTCGAGCCTAAATTTAATCTTTTTTAATAGTTTTTACCTTTTGTATGTAAAGTGTATTTTATTTTTGGCTGTTCACCGCCCTGAGTCCCTCTGGGAGTAGGGCGGTATACAAATATAAATAAATAAATAAATAAATAAATAAATAAATAAATAAATAAATAAATAAATAAAACTACCCATTCTATGCAACTGTTCCTTCTAGTGATGATCTCAGCAGGAAGTAACCATGTTCCCAGATGAGATCTCCAATGGGACTATCCTTTCTTCAGCTTATCACCTTTCCTGATTTTCTCCACTATTAATGTTTTTGGCCCTCCACAAACTCTGGAATAAAACAGCCCAGTTTTTTCTTTGCATTGTCCAAAAGCCAAGGTATTTTGGTTTAGCTACAGGAAACTCCAAATCACTGTTCCATGCACAGAACATCTTGCCCATCTCTAGACAATCCTATCATTTTCTTGGCAGCAGTACAGAAATTGTTTGTCACTGCCTTATGCCAAAATGTTTTTTTCCCCTTTTAACTTTCCAATCTAATCTATAGTTTTGGAATTCCTAGGAAGATTCCGACCCAGATACTAAACAGGCCTGAGTCTGCTTCAGAATGGAGCAATGGACTTAAGCACTGCAATGCTTAATATGGTTTGATCAGAAAGCAGCAGTTTGGAATGAAAGCTGGAAAACTTCATTGCGAGATACACTTGCAATAGTCTGGGAATGGGAGCAAGATGACATCATCTGTTCCTGCTCCCAGGAAGCAATGAGTGATCTCTACTGGTGATGAACTAAGCAGAAAGTTGGACTCTGCACAAATTAATAAATGCAGATATGCCCTTAAGGGACAGGGTAGAGAAGTCATTGCACATAGCACATTTATGGTTTTTGTTTTCTTTCTAGATTTTTTCTTTAGAAGCTTGTGTTAAATTTGAGGTAATCTTTCTTTGAACTGTTCCAAAAGTGCTTTTTCAAGAGGCAACTGGAGTTCCTTCATTTTTTTTTCTTGAAAAGAAGTGTTTTGCTTCTCATCCAAGAAGCTTCTTTAACTCTAACTGAAGAATTGAAGCAGCTTCTAGGATGAAAAGCAAAAAGTCTTCAAGGAAAAACAAAGAAAGTCCAGTTGCTTCTTGAAAAAAGCACCTTTGGGCGAACTATGACCAAGATCTCTATAGCACTGGTGTCAAATTTGTTCACGTCACGTGATGTAGCATGACGTATTGTGATATTTTTTGCCTTTGCAGAACTGGTGTGGGTGTGGCCTTCACGTGATGAACCTGGCCCTCAGGCTGCCATTTTGTCAGGCCTGCTCTATAGATTTCCATTGAATTCATATAGTATAATTGCCAGTTGCCTCTACAAGTATCTTAGATATTAGTAGCTTTCTGATTTGAAACAAATCAGATGATGACTTGGTTGTTTAATTGCTGTAAAAATAATTTAGAAATGGTGTAGTGGATCTTGGTTTGTTCTAGCAAGGGAGTTCCTATGTTCTTATGATCAGAGGCCCAAAGGATTAGATACAAACAATCTCCAATCAAATCACCTTTTATTAGCTAAAATAAAGTTTTCTAAACAAATTCTAAGCCTGGCGGGAATTAAAATCTTCTAAACTACAGTGAATGTAATTGTTGAAAACAGAATATTGGATAAGGACAAACATTATTTGTAAATGAAACCAAGTTAATAAATCAGCATGCATGTCAGGATATTCTAGGATGAGGAAATGACCAGTCAGCATTTTAAAAGATAATATAGAACCATGTCTCTTTATAATATGCAAAAAATGAAAAGCTTAACCACATCAGGCAAAAGCACACATTAAATCAATGAGAACTGAATATATGGTGCTGTGCATAGTTATAAATACTGTGATTGTCCCAATGTTGGTATCTGCCTTTGTGAGACAAATCCAAACATCATTGCTGAATAAACATTTCTCTTTATCCGCTAACCTCATCTACTTCTAGAGTGCAGAGTTGTTATTTCACAATTGTGCATTATTGGCTTTGCTTCTAACGGCATTTGCATTCAAAGTGGCTGCCAGAATGTACAATTACTATTTCAACAGGATGCATGCTAGTGCAAGTAAAATATAATAATTGCCCAATTTTAGAAAATGACAACATTCAGGTTCTGAACTCGATGGGCTCTGAGTCAGGGCGAAGACCCTGAATTGCTAAGGGAGTCTCCTCCTCATCCGCACCGGCATTTCTCTTCATAGGTCATAGGCCTGATTTAAGGATGGTGACAGACTCAGTCAGGATACAGATAAATCTGGTGGGACAGCTACTTTTACTGACAAAATAGGCTATTTGCAAGATATTCAGTGGCTTGACTTTTTTTACAGTTGCTGGTGAGATATTATTTACAGAGTCTCTGTTAGCCCTACAGGAAGCACAATCATGATGGCTAACTCCATCTTTATTGAAGAGGTATGTTGACAGAATCTTGCAAGACTAAAAGTATTTCTTCCCTCCCTTCCTTTTACTCTCTTTGTAAATTTACGCAAGATCCCCTCTAAGATGCTTCCCATGCCTTCTCTCCTGTGGACTGAGACTTCTTTTATATGCTGGTTGTCCTGTCCTCAGTTGTTCCTCCTGTCCCCCAAGGTGACTCCCACATGCCATTACAGCTTCCAAGTTTTTTTAAAAAATCCATTTATTTTTTAGCATTTAAGTTTTTTCTTGTATATCACAGCCGTGCAGCAGGTTTACATTCAATTGTCATGTTTCTGTCCCTTCCCAAAACTTACATCCCTGTCTTGCTTAACTCTAATTTTAATCTCTTTGCTTTTTCTAGGCAATTTTGGGCCACATGCTCCCACCCTCCTCTCTGCCTGTTATCAGTTAAGGCTCTTCAGCAGCTTCCTTATACACTAAGCAAGGAAAGGGGTGGGTGAGTGGATGAGCCAAGCCAAAAAGGCAAACAGAAATTTGATTCCTGAATTTCTTCTCTTATCTTCTGTGCAACTTCTGGCCATTCGTCTGAGGCTGAAGTCCATTGAAGAATTTCTGAAGTTCTTCTGGAACTTCGGGAGCTCCACTGCAGAACTTCAGAACTTTTTCTGAAGTCTTAGATATGTTGAACCTAGTGGTAAAATCCTCCATGGATTGTCACCGGTTCACTGCCTGTGCATGCGCAGTGCGTGCCAAATGTGTGCTGTGTGCACGCATGCACAATGCATGCCCAAAGCATGTTGCACACACCCATGCACAGTGTGTGCCAAAAGCATGCTGTGTGCACATGCATAGTACTCACCAAAAGCACACTGCACACACATGTGCAGTGTGCTCCAAACACATGCTTCACGTGGAAAAAGAAGGTTTAACAAGGTAAGTAGAACAGTGAGGGGGGGAAACAGCTGTGCCACACAATTTAGATTCACTAAAAAGTAGGATTTCCATCTTTCTAGCGAATATAAATTGCGCGGCACGGCTGATTGTCAGAAATACCAGTTCAGACGAACCGTTAGCTTTTTTTGACTACCGGTTCGCTTGAATCACTGGCTTTTATTACTACTGGTTCGCCTGAATTGGTGTGAACTGGTAGCATTTCACCGCTGGTTGAACCACACCTTCACATCTTCTCTTCAGTTTCTTCTTTCTCTCAGACATACAGCTTCACATTCTTGGCTGAATTGCAGCTTCCTCTAAACTCATGAATGCAGCTCCACCAACACAGAGCCCTATATTCCACACTATTTGGTCAAATACCTAAAAGCTTCTAAAACCACCTTCACATTCTATAAAGGTAAAGTGTGGATGTGCTAAATGTATGTACTGTAGAAGATGGTAAATGTCATAGGAATGACCACAACTGTTTTTTTTATGGCCTTGAATAGTTAAAATAGCCATGGATTTCAGTGGGATGAAGGCAGTGGTGGGCCTTCACCACTTTGGGAGAACCGGTTATTAACTTTCTGAGCAGTTTGGCAAACTTGGAAGAAATCTTTCTGAGCAGTTTAACTTTCTGAGCAGTTTGGAAGAAATCGTTAGGGCAGAGGGCCGGTTGTTAAATTACTTGAATCCCACCACTAGATGAAGGTACAATGCTTTTGTGTGTGTCATGGATTGGCAGCACAAAGTCACAATATATAGAAGCATGGAAAATTAACGTGTAATTATTTTAGATAGATCTATCTAAATAGGGTTTTTGTTTTTTTGTTTCTGTTGTTTTTTTTGCAAAACTATTGTGTAGTGATGGAAAATAAAACCAGGAGTTCTTCCCATTATCTGGTCACTTCATGTGTCCCAGGGAACAGCCAGGGAGAATGGTAGGCCCTCTTTCTGGGTTCACAGTGGTTTTAGAAGAGGAAAGAGAAACTTTGCTCTTTCTGTTTTAAAATTTTCTTGTTTGAGATTTTGGGCTGAGGTTACTTAAATAATTGAAAGAATTAGTTGCACAATGTTGGTTTTAATAAAAACGTATAGATGTGGAACCTTAACCCAAATATATTTAAGCTCAGCAGTGTACTCAGCTTCTGTATCCATAATATTATGATTAATAACTTGTGCCATCAAATAGTACTGGGAATGAAGGACTTCTGTTTTTCTCTGGAATAGGTATTTCATCCTAAATTGCCAACCCTGGTCCTTCAAAAAATGAGCCTGGCAAAATGGTGCTGTCCTTTCAGTTTTAACACAGAACAAATTAAAGAAAAGTGATTGTTGGACTCGCTTGATGTTGTTTCTCTTCCCACCTAGCAGCACCTACTGGCAAGAAAAATAAGCATCATTTTCCTTTATATCTGGCAGGGAAAGAATGCATCGCATACAGAGATGCTTAGAATGTCTAATCTACCCTCTTGTCAAGTTTCTGACTTGCAGGATCAGTCTACTCCTGAATATGGAAGCATTCTTCCAAAAATGTCCATGTCCTGAAATAGCCCAGCTGGCAGGTCATAGGAAAAGAGGAAGGGAGTCGGGCAAAGTTAAAGAGAACTATTTTAGTGGTTCTTTGTGTGCAAGTGTTGGGTTTGTTTATTTATTTATTAGATTTTTATACCACCTTTCAGACTTCATAAGTAACTTAAAGTGGTGAACGTATATAACACTCCTCCTATTTTCCTCACAGTGACAACCCTGCAAGGTGGGTTGGGCTGAGAGAAAGTGACTGACTTTCATGGCTTTGTTGTTGTTAGCTGCAAAGTCGTGTCCGACCCATCACGACCCCATGGACAACGTTCCTCCAGGCCTTCCTGTCCTCTACCATCTTTTGGAGTCCATTTAAGCTCACGCCAACTTCTTCAGTGACTGACTCCATCCAGCCACCTCATTTCTCTGTCGTCCCCTTCTTCTTTTGCCCTCGATCTTTCCCAGCATTAGGCTCTTCTCCAGTGAGTCCTTCCTTCCCAAAGTATTTGAGTTTCATCTTCAGGATCTGACCTTCTAAAGAGCAGTCAAGGTTGATCTCCTCTAGGACTGACAGGTTTGATCACCTTGCAGTCCAATGGACTCGCAGAAGTCTTCTCCAGTACTTTCAGGGCTGAGGGACTGGAATTCATAGTCTCCTGCCTTAACCAGCAGACCAAACAGTCTCTCTCTCTCTTCTCCCCACCCAAATAGTGAAAAAAAAGCTCATGTAGTCAAGAAAAGACTCATAATGCTCGTAGTAGGAAAGACCCAGTAATACAGGTAGTCCTCAACTTACTTCCCTTCGTTTACTAAACGTTCAAAGTTACAATGGCACTGAAAAAGTGATTTATGACCATTTTTCAGACTTAAGACAGTTGCAGCATCCTTGTGGTCACGTGATCAAAACTCAGATGCTTGGCATTGGATTCATATTTATGACTGTTGTAGTGTCCATGGATCATGGAATCCTCTTTTGTGATTTTATGACAAGCAAAGCAAAGCCAGATTCACTTAACAACTGTGTTACTAATTTAACAATGGCAATGATTCACTTAACAGTTGTGCCAAGAAAGGTCGTAAAATGGGAAAAAACTCACTTAACAAATGTCTCACTAAGCAACATAAATTTGGAGCTCAATTGTGGTCGTAAGTCAAGGACTATCTGTACTCAATTTCAATGAGTAGTTGAACTTGTCAACAGCAATTAGTGGAATGTAGATCTCTTCCTCAAATGAATTTTAGCCCATTTTTCAACTTGTATATCGCCATGCAAACTTCGAGTGACACACCATCTTGCTGAAGCCTCCATTTCAGTGGTGCTATTCAGCCGGTTATCCGGTTCGAGCAAATTGATAGTGGTGGCTGCGGGAGGCTCTGCCCACCCACCCAGACGTCATCAGGGCCCATTTTTTACGCTCTGCATATGCACAGAAGGTCCACAGAAGGGTGGAGGTGCACACTCCCATTTGCGAACTGGTAGTAAAGGTAAGTGAATACCACCCCTGCTCCACTTGTGAGGTAAATTCAACAAGAGGCAAAGTATGGGAGCTGGCTGCATCAGCCTCTCTCTCTCCTGGTTTCAAATGGCCTTCTGTAGAACTCAGGTCTAGCAGTTTCTCAAAAGAATGTTCAATTTGCATAGGTGAGGTGACTAAGTAGGACCTAAGACCAGGGAAGATCTTCAGAAAGTATCAGTCAGTTGTTACTTAGGCAGGTGCCTCTGTGGAGGCCAGGTGTCTGTTCTCTCATGTGTCCCAAAACAAAATATACACGAGGTGACCTGCAATCAGAAGGAAGGAAGGGAGCCCACCATGGGATGAAATGGCCATAATGTGGTAGGCTTGAGATGACAGCGAAGCAACAGCAGGAGGACACATCATAAAAAAATGTTCATTAGCTTTTGTGCCAAGGTTAGCAGAAATGTGAGGATGAGCTCACTGAGACTTCATTTTAAAACACCCTTTCTTTTTCCCCAACTTAATCGACAAATGTTGCTTAGCTGAGCACCAATAAAAAAAACCACTTAAATTATTTGATAAGTAATAATCCTATAAAATAGCACATTCAGATATACACATCCAAATTACTAGGGCAGCTGATAAATAGCGTATTTATATAACCACTAGAAAATTTGCTCCTTATCAAGACTATGTTAGCTCATAAAATACACATTCTATTTTTTGAAAAGTAAAAATAGATTGGCTTGCTGTTTTCCCTTTCTTAGACTTCAGTATATTTGGGGATGTAAAAGTGTACTCTGATTCAGGCATACTGCAGTGCTTTACAGAACACTAATGAGAAACCTTCAAAAATATTTGAAGTCAGCACTGCATCAAAATTCATAATCTACATTTTTATTGACCTTAAACACAGCGGGTAGAGCTATATCAAATTTGTTATGTGCAAAAATAAAACTGGAAAGGGGTAGAATCAATTTCTTCAGTCTATGCTTAAAAGATAATAGATTTTTAAAAAAAAATCTTAAAGAAACAATGAAAGAGTATATTCAGTCTTGAGGAAGGGGTGTCCAGATACAATATGGTGAACAGGGAAGATCAAAACAATATTATGCCTGGTTTATTTGGGGTGACAGGCTATTAAACTCCAAAGGCCAACATTTCACCTCACAGTTCGTCGTGGTGGAGTTGGCTTTTGGGGATACATTTAAAAAAAACACCTGCTGACTATATTTAGACAAAAATACTAAAACACCCCCCCCCCCAAGAGAAAGAATATGATATTTACAACAGCTAAATGGATTAGAGTCCATTAAGACAGTGTTTCCCAACTGCGATGACTTCTTTGGATGTGGTGACCATTCCCTGAGAATTCTGGGAGTTGAAATCCAGCCAGCTAGAAATTTCACAGCTTGGGAAATCCTGAATTAAGGAATGTCAGCCTTACATTATGTAACATCCTAAGGCCTCAGAGGCACTGCTAGCCCTCACAGTTTTGAATACAGACCTCAGACTTTCAAAGATTGTCACAAGAGGGGCAAGTATAAAATGCATGACATGAAAGGAAACATGTTGTCAACATTTAATGTTAACTGCAATGGATTTGATATTATTTATATTTCAATTGAGTTGTTGTCCAAATACCACCCAATACTTTTAGAAGGATACCCCACTGGTATTATATTTTACATTTTGACTTTCCTCAGGATGACTTCCTGAAGTCTCCCTTTCTTTTATCTCCATTACAGAAAATCAGAGTTATCGGTTGTGTTGAAGAGAGTGACTGACCCAAAGACAACCAATGAGTTTTCTTGAATTAAGCTCAACCTGAATTTGGGGTTCTCTTAATCATCATGTGGTCATATATAGCTCGGATCACCATATGTTTGCTGGAAAATACATTGACCAGATAGCTTTTGACTGCTATTTAACCTCTGGATGTAGATTTGCAGCCCAGATGTGCTTGCAAATGGGCTGCATTGCTTTTTTCATTTAAAAAAACAACAACCCACTGTATTTGTAAGGAAAGGAAACACAAACTATTATATTAGGATTTGAAAACTAAAATCCCGTTGTCGAAGAAAACATTTTTACTTTCAACATTTGCTATATCATGTTAAGAATTCAAGCCCATTGAACCATATAATGAAAAAGATTGCTCAATGTTGCAAGATATAAACAGAATTTTGTATAAGAAGGACTACTTGTCAGTGCTGGCTGATAGGATATTTCCTGTCACTAAACAGGATGTGATTTTTTTTCTTTTTCTTTTGGAAGAAATGTTTGGATATTATTTCAGACTTTTGATTGATTGATTGATTGGTTGGTTGGTTGGTTAATTATGTTTCATAAAATTGATAAACTGTTAGTGATTACATAGATTTTTCTCCAGGAAGATCTGTACACAATCTCATCCTTTACATCTCCCATATGTGCACCAACTATGGCTGTAACCTCCTACCTCTTCCACATTACAGACATCCCCAGAAAGCTAAATTCCCAAATAATGTGTCTGAAGTATGATCATTTGAGCATAGTCATCTGTGCCTCAAATGAGAACTCTGAATTGTTTTGTTCTATGCTCCAGTTGTTTGTCAGGACTCTTCTTCAACACCAAAATTTAAATATGTCAATACTCTTTCTATCCTGTTTCCTTAAAGTCCAACTTTTGCTTCCATAGAATATCACAGGGAAAATCACTGCCTGCATGATTCTGATCTTGGTAGGTTCAGATCTGAATGTGTTTTCCAAGGCCTTCATACATGCTATACCAAATGCTAGCCTCTGACATATTTCTTGTCTGCCCGTTCCTTTATTGTTGGTAGTTAAACCTAAAAAAACAGAAGCTATCCATTACTTCATGATCTTAATTGTTAATTCTAATGCTGGTTGCTATACCTCTTTGATTAGTTTGGCATTTATATTTAATCTTAGTCCTGTTATTTACTCTGCTGTTTGACTTTCATTACTGGAGTGTGCAGGTCATTTGCATTTTCAGCTAATATCATCAGCATAATTCAGGTTATTGATATTTCTTCCTCCTGCTTTTCAACCGTATCCTTCTTCTTCTAAACCAACTTCCGTTAATATATATTCTACATATAGGTTGCATAAGGGGGTAGTATGTAGCTTTGCCTTACCCCATTGCCCTTCTGGAACTAGTCTGTTTCCCCATGTTCTACCTGCACTGTGGCTTCCTAACCTGTGTATTAGTTTCACTTGAGCCTGCATCTCTTGTTTATCTCTTTTGAAGAAAAAGAAACTCAGTATATCAGTCCAACTGGGTGTAAGTGCCACTTGTTATTAAATTGCTCACACTTCTATTGACAGATGACTTGGGACAGTCATAAAGCTATGCACCTCTTCTTTAGATAGAATGCAGGCTCATTTACAATAAGTCATATTTGTAATTTATAGATGCACAGAATGACAAAATCATAGGTTTGGACAGTATTTTGATGAGCTGCTAATCCAGCTCATTGTCCAGGCCAGGAATCCTTACTATCCCAGACAAATGGTTGTCCAAACTTTATTTGAAAACTTCCACTGATGGAAGTTATAGTTTATAATTCAGTACTTACAATTCCAGGAGGCATGCTAAAACTCAAACTGATCACTGGTTACTGTTTCTATCAACTGTACTTGATCTTATCAACTTCAGCTTCAGTTTACCCTGTTTCCCCCAAAATAAGATGTCCCCTGATAATAAGCCCAATTGGGCTTTTGAGCACATGGCAATAAGGCCAAGTGCTTATTTCAGGGTTCAAAAAATATAAGACAGGGTCTTATTTTCGGGGGAACATGGTACTGATTCTAATTCTTTCCATTAGGCCTCCAGATAAATTTCCTACACACACATTATCTATCTTGATTTGGGTGGAAAGAATACATAGAACAAAGGGTTATGTGCATATCAGTGTTTATCCCCCTTCCCAAGAACTGAAATATAGCCTAGGCTTATTAATAGAAAATATGTGATTTGAACCAGTGGTGCAATTCAGTTGGTTCGCATTGGTTCAATAGAATCAGTAGCTAAATTTTTGTGGAGTTTGGCAAACCTGTTGAATAGCATCCATTTCAATCCCTTCGGCCTGCCTAGGGTCTGCCCAGGGCCAAAGCACCAGCAGAGTGCCAGAGGGTCGGGGAGAGTGCTGAAGTGAGTGGGTGTCCTGCCTGCAGCACCCATGCCGGCTGCTCCTTCTTGGCCAGGGATGGGATACCGCTGCATTTAAATGCTAGTAGATGCCAGCCTTCCCTCCAATGGGCAGCTGCTGGAGAGACAGAGAGGCCCATTTCAGCGCCTGGCACCCAGATGCCCTCGTTTCCCCCAAGCATTTCTTTGCTTACCTGATTTCCAGCTCTGTTGCATTTCTCTATTGCGTTTCTCACTATCATGTGCAGGGAAACAAAAGTTTGTGGGACTAAAAAAAAATAAAGTTAAATAAATCATTTCCAACTTCTCACCAAAAAAAAGATCTCATGAAGTTGGAGTTGATTTATTAAACTTTTTTTTGTCATAAAAACTTGTTTCCCTGCATACAACGGTAAGAAACATGACCGAGAAATGCAATGGACCTAGAAATCAGGTAGGCAAACAAATGTTTCGAGGAAACAAGGGTATCTAGGAGCCAGGAGCTGAAATGGGCCCATCTCTTTCCAGCTGTTGCCCAAGCCCACTGGAGGAAAGGCCAACATCTACTGGCATTTAAACATAATGGCATTCCAGTGCTGGCCAGGAAGGGGCAGTCAGCATGGGCGCTGCAGGCAGGACACAGAGACAAGACATGATGGAGAAATGCGATGGAGCTGGAAATCAGTTAGGCAAAGAAATACTTGGGGCAAGCGAGGGTACCTGGGCAGTGGTGGGTAGGGCAAGCGCCACAGTGCAGCGCTGCACTGCAATGGAGAAATGGGCAATGGCGTGGCCAGTGCGAGGGAAGGAGGCTGCTTTCCCTCTTTCTTCTCCCTGCTTCTCCTCCTTCCCTCACGCCGGCTGCTCCATTTCCTGTTTCTCCATTGCAGGATAGTGCCCAGGATCCACTTTTATAGCGGGGAGGGGGTTAATTTAACAAGCAGTTCACCCAGGGTCAAGTTGGCCATCACAGGAGGTTCGCCCCGCATGTACGGTGGAGCTGGAGGATGGGGATGAGCCATGCCTTCCACGATAGCCAATCTGACCTTGGCCAAACCAGTTGTTAAATTATTTGAATCCCACCACTGATTTGAACTATATTTGATCAAAAACCCACATTATCCAATGTTATGCTTTAAATCATGGTCAGACAGTTATGGGAAACTCACAAGCAAGTTGTGAAAGTATTAGTCCTTTTTCATGGCTGACCTCTCTTCTAAAAGAACTGGTATTCTGTGGCATGTTCTTTTTAGTTATTGAAGCTAATTGTCCTTGACAAAATGTCCAAAATGTAAAATAGTCAAAAGATATCATTGTCATATCTTGAGGTAATGCATTTCTAAAACTAAACATAGGCTATGTAAAGACATATTTTTAAAACTCTAAACTGCTGTGCTCTAGCAAGATGGCTCTATGCTGGTTGACTTGGAAATATGCCCAGTTGTATTCAATGAGATTGATTCCCATCTTATTAGTCATAGGATTTCAGCCTTAACCCAACCTGTGTTTTAGAACTGCCACAAATACTGACTGTAAAAATCAATGATCCGAATCACAAACTAATTTCTGGTATTCTACGGTGACTTGCTTAGCTATTGATTGCAAAATACAGTCTAATCTATAAAGAGAACTTACTTGGTTCATGTAGCACACAGATCTTGGCTATATAAATGTACTATACACACTCTTTGTCAGGCTATTCGATCGAATCCAAATTAATTTAAGTGAAGATCCACTGATGTAACTTAGTACTCAGAGAAATGGAGGAATTTTAGAAGACATTCTAGAAGAGCAAGACAAGTAATTAATATAGAGGTTTGAAGGAAAATACGTGCAAACTAATTCCCTCTTTGTGGATATCAAAAATCTCTCAAGTTACCAGTACTTTTGGACACCCCAAGACACCCCTACATCATTAACTTTTCATGCTTTGCATGTCTTGTCTTGTGACAGTAGCATAAAAGATATATCAGAAAATGGCAACAAAAGAATTCAGAATTCTTGCTTGAAATGCATTTTATAGGTGGAATAAGGAAAAAGGAATAGTAAGAATGCAATCTAACAGCTGAAATGTCTTAAATATACGTACATAACAATGAAGGAAAAGTGGAGGAAGTGGGCAGTGATGACATGTGGCATATGGGGAGAGGAAAGGGAGACATAATAATAAAAGGACAATTAAGGAAAAAAAACCCCACAGAGAGTAAATAGTATGTCAGATAGCATAGAATAGTTCAAATCTAATAATCTATGCAAGTCTCTACTTCGTATTACAAAGTCAAACATTAGATACTTCATGCACCCATGAAAATCACAAGCAAACTGGAATCAGGCAAGATGACATTAATAGCCTTCTGCAAAACTAGGCTATATATTCCTTAAAAGAAGACCCTTTCAGAACAAATAGAACTCAATCTCCAAGTTTTCCATTTTGAAAACATAATTGAAACCGAAAGTTTAATATTTGTTCTTGTGCTTTAAGTTCCTTTTGCCATCATGACTTCCAGAACAAATAAATTTCTTTAATCTCAGTATTTGATCGAAGTTCTCATAAAACTAGATAAACTGAATTTTAATAGGTCAGTGATACCAGTATATAGCTTTGTAGTTCTTTGCCTATTGTACATTTTCTCTTTAATAATGTCTTTTGTTATCATTCTCTCAAACATGGTCATTTAAAATATTATTTCAGAATAAAATATACTAAAACACTTCATAGACATGTAGTAATGGCAGACTATTTCAAATCAGCCCTTTGCTTAGTGACAGCTTATCTTAACACCCATGGACACAGAGCTTTACCTTATCAGGTTTATCAGCATCTAACATAAATAAAAATAATTTTCCCCCTTTGTTGAAAGTTCTTTTCCCGATGATATATTATCAGCTTGGTTTGCATGCTTACTACTCTGAACCTGAAGAAAAAGAGGTAGGTAGGATCTGTCAGTGTTCTGAATGAAAAATGGGAGGTCATAATTTCCCCTCTTATGATATCTTATGGTTGAGTGCACTAGTGATGGAACACATTTTCCAATAAAAACAATGTCATCAGCACTGTGCTCAATAGAGAACGATCTGATTCATGCCATTAAGGAAAAATCCAATGCATTGTTATCTCTACTGCACAGAAAACCTTTAATTGGCATTATCTTAAATGTCAAATTCTTAATAGCTTTAAAACATTGTCAAAATTTCAATAGAGGGCACACATATTGAAGTTCTTTGTTTAAACCAAGCTAGTAAAAAAAAAAATGTAAATATCGGAGGATGCATTTTACTACACTGCTATAGGGTAGGGAAAATACTAGGGGTGGGAGTCTACTAGTTTGGACCAGTTTGGGTAAACCAGTAGTTCCCACGATCAGCAGGGAGCGAACCGGTTCACTCTTGATGATCAGCTGGGCCCGCCCGCCTGCCCCTGCGCTTTAGTTACCTATATCTTCACAGCTGATTAGCATGGCAGAGCGGATTGCCACGCCTCAGCTATTTTAATTCCCTAGCACTAACACAGAAAGTGATTTTTCATTCAATTGTGCACACAATTGAAGCGCGCAATCACTGAACCGGCTGTTAAACCAATAGGATCCCACCACTGGAAAATAGCTTTCTTTATGGCAGTGGAATGTCACAGGGATAAATAATAGCGGTCGGGCTATTGTTATTCCCACTCTGTTTTATTCCACTGCAGCAGTAGATGCCTTGTTTAGGACACTGATTTGCCACCTGCTCTTCAATGCCTTTTTTGGAAGCCTATTGGACATTGGGCTATCCAAGTAGCAGTTGGTGGGAAAGCTGATCCAGGCAAACAGGCAGCAAAAGCTTAGCATGTTTCTTTTTGTGCTGCCAGATAACCAAGCTTGACATTAAAAAAACAAAAAAAACAAAAACAAAACCCTTGATACCAGGTTGGTTAGAAAACCAAGGCAGTTCCCATTATTCCAGAGAGTAGGCTTGGTTTGTTAATAGGACTAAATCGTCTTGCACTCATTAGTGCTCTCCTTCTCACTAGATTTTATATGAAGTCTTGTCACTGAAAACAAATCTGGACAGTTTAGCTGTACGCATAACAAAGTGGACGAGCACATTATTACTGTGATACTGTACCGTATTATTATTATTTTATTAGCGAGCCATACAAATGGACATGGATTTTGAAGAAATTGATAAAAGGAACTCTGATTTTAAAACAGCAGAAAACTGCATATGCATGATTTTATCAAGGGAGTACAGAATGTACTAAAGACTAATTATGTCACTTATAAATATATTAACTTATTAGTCATGGTGGGAGTTTCATATCAGGAACCCAATTAAAAAATAAACATTAAGTACACGGCTGGAGATGGATGAAGCATGTGAATCAATTAGGAAGGTTTCATTTGTTTTGGCAAGTGGCAGAAACATTGAAATAGTCGACTTGAAGGAGACCTAAGGGTCATCTTGAACAGTTTCACCCCCTTGACACCAGAAATGGCCATGACAGATTATACTATTGTATAAAGCTCATAACAAGCAGCTGTTGGGTCTAAAGAAAGGCATTAGTGTGGTTAGATTATTCCAGAAGCCTGAACAAACTAAGCTAGATCCTTGTTGGTGTGTGCAGAGATCCTTACAATATAAATCTTCTAAAGCAAAAGTGAGTGTTTTGTTATCCCTTCAGTTGTGAGTAAACGACTCCCAACTAGTGATGAAGGAACCAAAGGAATGGGCCAATTATACAGAAAACAGACAAACCCTGCTTAATGTTTTTCCATGAAAGAAGGCAGTGGCATAAAAATCCAGGTAAGAGGGAGTTTTTCACTTAAAGTCTCTTTATAATTAGTGAGAACAGAGGTGGAATTAATATCGCATGATGGTAGAATACCAAATTACTATTTGAAATTTGGTATTCTATTTGGAATGCAGCAGAAAAGGCCTAGAAAGTGTCAGATTGCATAGGAATGTTATGTTCAATACAGATCAATTTCCTGCAATAACGAAGTAAGGCTTTATTATGTTTCTTTCCATCCATCCTTACAAGAGTTCCTATAAAACAATGAATTATTTGTCCAGTGCATTCTGAGACTCCAGAAGCATGTGCCTTCCCTGCTAAAATGGGATTTAGGCATAATTTGACACAAAGAAAAGAAAAGCATCAAGCATAATACAGTTTCCCTATTATATTGACTAACAATAATAAGAAACGTGTATCCCTTTAAACTGATTTTTTGTACAACGTACTCTTTTGGAATTTAGCCAAGGAGAGAAGACACTTTAGTGTTCTGAAAATGGCACTATCCAAAGAGGGTGGGGTGGAGGTTGTGCCAAAGAAAATGGAATGTGTACAGAACTGAGGTAGCGCAGTGGTTAGAGTGCAACACTGCAGGCTACTTCAGCTGACTGCTAGCTGCAGTTCAGCGGTTCAAATCTCAACAGCTCAAGGTTGACTTGGTCTTTCATACTTCCGAGGCGGGTAAAATGAGGACCCAGATTGCTGGGGGCAATAGGCTGACTCTGTAAACCACTTAGAGAGGACTGTAAAAGCACTATGAAGCGGTATATAAGTCTAAGTGCTATTGCTATTGCTATTTTGAATCTTTGCTCACTATTTCATTTAGCTTATTCAGATGTTAGAATTCGTAATCAGGGAATCTGACCACCACATCTGCCCATTCACCAGCATTGGTGGAGCAATGTAAAGACATTGGAAACCAGAAACATCATTGAAGATGTTAGTATGGTGGGTTCAACTCAACCTAACATGCACTACGAATAGGACACAAACATAAAAAGCAGCATTTCACCTGCACTTTTGATATCATCTACCCCATACCTCAATCACACCCAGAGGTGGTATTCAGCAGGTTCTGACCAGTTCTAGAGAACCTGTAGCAGAAATTTTGAGTAGTTCGGAAAACTGGTAAATACCACCTCTGACTGGCCCTGCCCCCATCTATTCTCTGCCTCCCGAGTTCCAGCTGATTGGGAGGAAATATGGATTTTGCAGTAACCTTCCCCTGGAGTGGGGAGGGAATGGAGTTTTTACAGTATCCTTCCCCTGCCATGCCCACCAAGCCACGCCACCAAGCCATGCCACACTCACCAAGCCACGCCCACAGAACCAGAAGTAAATTTTTTTGAATCCCACCACTGATCACACCCATTTGAAGCTTCCATTTTGATCAACCCTATCATAGTTTTATATCCAATCCCTAAATTATGAATAATCTGAAACCGAAACAATGATTATTCTAATTATAGCTTGTTGAGGAAACCAGCTTCATAATTTAATGTTTAACTTCTTTTTTCCCTACAAAGTCAGAATTACTAACAGTAATCAGTTTGCAAGGTGAATTTTTCTTTTTTTAAATCTTTTTAAATGATCTTAATGTAAAAGATAAATGAAAACAAAGATAGTAGGGAAATTGGAAAGGGAAAGGAAAAAACTGTATGACAAAGGGTGAAAAAAAAAAGAATTGGCTTCCAACTTTTTTCATTCCAGTAAAATATAAAGTAAAATTATAGCCTCAACTTTATATGCTTAATAAATACTTGCCATTTCTCTAAGAACAAACTAATCTAATCAGCAAAACCCAAAGAGAGAATTACATTTTTTTTTCTGTCTTGAGCACAAAGTCTAGAAACAGTTTCTGGGTAGAAACAATACCAAATATATTTCTTTTTATTTATTATTATTAAAGCAATTAATTTTGCCATCCCTGCTAACCCCATCTCTTTTCCCATCCATTCTTCTATTGTGTGTACAAGGTGAATTTTCCCAATTATCTTCTTTGCACTGAGGAACAGAAGAAAGTAAATTCAAGATTCACTTACACCCATTACAATATATCATAAAACTGTCGAATTGTCGAAATTGGCTCTTGTGTTTAAAAGAAAACATTAGTTTACAAGCTAGATCTTCAATGTGGAAAAAATTGCCCCCAGAAGTTGTGAATGCTCCAACACTGGACGTTTTTAAGAAGAGATTGGACAACCATTTGTCTGAAATGGTTTCGGGTTCCTTGCCTAAGCAGAGGGTTAGACTAAAAGACCTCCAAGATCCCTTCCAACTCTGTTGTTCTGCTCTGTTCTGTTCTGTTCGAAATCTTTTTTCACTTTTAAGAGCAGCTAAGAGAAATGATAAGTATACATTTGTTGAAAGCAGATAGAAAATGGTTTACAAAGAAAGTAAGATTATGACACAGTGTATACCTAGAAGATAGTCAATTTGGAGTCAGAGGAAGTCACTTTACTTTGAATTGAATAATAATAATTAAAAAAAAATATTGTGATGTAAAGGCCACACAATGCCAGTTGTAATCAGCCCAGGCTAAAGTGTCGTGCACATTTTAAACATGTGTCTGTCTCCAGAAAAGCCATTCTCAGTCAAGCCTAGCAGAACTGTTCAACAACCATGCGCAATACATCAATAGGATAAATGAAAATATATAAAAGAAGATAGCACAGCAGTGCAAGAGGGACAGAATAGAAAAGGACAAGAAAGCATTTTTAATTTGGCCTGTGGAAACTAATATGCCAAATCCCTGAAGTGCTCACAAATGGTACATTATTGGCAGCTTGTGGAACACTTAGGAAGGTCAAGATCAATAGTATCATAACAACAAAATTTGCTTTCCATTTCTCTCATTTCTGACAGTGATTCATTTTTGTCGCAACAGATCTTGAGAAATATCTTGTTTGAGCAGGTAGGAGTTGTCATGTCTTTGAGGACAGACCGACTGAAGAGTGTAACTTTTCCTGAGGAACCTTTGAATGGCTTAACAATCAACAAAACTGCTACAATGCACGAAATAATTCTCCTTATTCCTTGCAAAGCTTGAGTCAGACTATGAGCAGAAAAGGCACATGGGATTTCAAGATTATGTATGTTAATCTAGTGTTTATTACACCATCAATAATACCATTACTCCCAGCGGAAGAGGAGTTAGTCACTCAAAAACTGATTTGCATTTCCAAAATAATTATGAGCTGGAAACATCTGCTTCTGCTGAAGTAAACTATGCCACAGAGTAACAGCTCCTTGAATCTTCTGGGACTTTTCCTCCAGAGGAAAAATGTAGTTAAGCAGCAAGATATAGTTAAGCCATTTCATATCCTTGGTCAGAAATTGATTATAATGTGCCAGTCCCAATCTGCTAATAAATGCTCAGAAGCAGCTTCTATGGCTTCAGAGTAAGACTTTTATGCCTGCTGAGATTTTCAGAGTTAAAATTATAAACAGAAAAGTATTTTCAGACTCAGCACTCAATGTACACAATATAGTCCCATTTTCTGTAGGAAAATCTATACTCCGAGCTCCACACTATCAAATTTTGATCTTCTCAATAGAGCACTTAACAAGACCTTGTGTTCTTTATAGAATGCTTGCTAGATATCCTCCATATACACATGGTATATCATCCTTTTCATAGTTTCTCTACTCTAGAGACCAAATGATATTATCCCTGTCATGCCAGAATCAGCATACATAAATTCCACAACATTGGGATAAACTCTTGTTTTATTATACTGTTCCAGCTCAGTAATACAGTTATTTTCCTACCACTACCATTTTTGCCCAATGATTTATTAGTGAATCTAATGAGCCTTAGAATGCATTCAGATGTTGAGGAAAAACATCTGTTCCAAGAACATGTGCCTGCATGTGCTCTGTTTAAAATCCTTCCCATTTAAATCTGATTTAGCTAATAATCTTTTTTTCCTGATGTGCTAACTTTTGATGACACTAAATCCGGGATGAATTTCCCCTCCACATTTTATGTGAAGATTGGTTAGTATCTTATCCATATTCTTAAATATTAAGGCTTTGGGGAAACAGTATCTACTCTATATATGTGAATCTGTGAGTTTATTTCCTTTTGCTTGTTTGTTTGAATTTCACTGCTAGTTTTGGAAGGTCGTGAAACTTCTTACAGATAATAGGAAATCTCAGGACTGAACATACAAGCAAGAAACAGATGGAAACCAGCCCTCATATACAAAATAGGGAGCCAGGCAGCCCATGAGATAGAAAGAAAACAAGAAAGAGGGCAGATGTGCTTGAGTATTTCTTCTGCATGTAGGGCTTGCTCTTAAAGCCCAACTAAACAAAATAAGATAAGTATTACATTGCATAGCCTCATAGATTTTCTTCAATAAAGATTGCCCATTGAAAATTGTTGGATTTCTTCAGAGTTACTCTAATTGGTCAATCGAATCAAAAGTAATTGGACTTCCTGAGCATTTAACAGAATAACAAAATAGAAGAATTGGAAGGGATCTCGGAGGGGTTTCCTGACTGACTGCCTGCTCAAGCAGGAGACTCTATACCTGTGAGGGCGAACCTATGGCACGGGTGCCACAGGTGGCACACGGAGCCATATCAGTGGGTACGCGAGCGTTGCCGTAGCTCAGCTCCAGCACCCATGTCTGCGTCGGCCAGCTGATTTTTGGGCCTTTTGGTCCCACTGGAAGTTTCCGGCTTCTGGGGGAGTGGGGAAGGCTGTGTTCACCCTCCCCAGGCTCCTAGAAAGCCTCTAGAGTCTGGGGAAGGTGAATACTGGGCCCACCGGGCCATCACATGCTAAAACTGGGGTGGGCATGTGCACATGCACAGGGGGGGAGCACTGTTTGGATGTGGGCACACATGTGGGCAACCTTCCCGCGCTCCCCCACTTTTGGCATGCGATGGCAAAAAGGTTAGCCACCACTGCCCTATACCATTTCAGACCAATGGCTGCCCAATCTCTTCTTAAAAACCTCTAGTTTTCTGGAGGCAAGCCATTTCAGTATTTAATTGTTCTCACGGTTTAGTTAGTTTAACTTGTTTAAATCTAGATTGCTAGGTGAAGTCTCATATTAAAAAGGAATATAAAGAACACACCAGTTGATAGGAGGTATTAAGGACACAACTGGCTTCGAAATTGACTCATATCCTATCTGCACACAGAACCAGATGAGTTTATATGATTTCTCTCCATTATTTGACTAATGGACGTAAACATTAAATTGTCTGTGGCAGGAGTGGGTTTCACTTACCTTTGTTACCCGTTTGCTTGCTTTGCTCATGCGCGTGCCCCAACTGTGCATGCACAGAAGCTTCTGCGCATGTGCAGATTGTATTTGTTGATATCTGGGTGGGTGAGCAGTCTCCTGCTGCCACTACTACTGGTTTGCCCAAACTGGGGCGAACTGGTAGCAACCCACCACTGCTCTGTGGGCTGAATGCGTTAATAAAAAGACTGTTGTGCAAAAAAATGTATTAATGAAAGTACATACCATGTTTCATTTTCCACACAAAGCTATAGACAATGATGATGTCTTTTTTAGTGTGCATTTTTTTTAAAGAAGCAGTGGTGTGAGAACAAGGATGGAGGCTTATCTCAAAGAAGCACAATGAAAAAAAATCAGTTACTTATTTTGGTGTCTGTGTGTATGGGGATAATAGCTGATTCTGCTGTCTGATCCTTGTCCCATTTTATATTGAATATCTTCTGTGTTGAGTGATTATTCTTGAGCAAAACCTAAGTATCACTACTGTAGCAACTGAGCTTTATTTACACAGACACTCCTTATTAAAGGTGTAGAGCACTCATGAACAGCAGGCAAATCTCTCACACATCTTTCTTCATCTTCTTCTATTGTGAGCCTGTATTTTCATTTTTTTTCCTCAGAGAGTGTGCAGTATTTTGCATAGGGGATCCCACAATGCACTTTGGAAGCTAAGCTTCACCACTTCACCCCTCAGAAAAGAAAAGCTGTAATACATGATTGCTTCCTCAGCTAGATCAAACAGTGTAGATATTTTCATATTGATCTTCTTTTCCATCATCCCTTTCACCTACCCACTTCCCTTTGTCAAATCAAACTCACCGGTTTACAATAAAGTACCATGTTATGAAAGAATGAGCTTTTGACCCAGTTATCAAAAGTGCCAGTCCCACAGTACACATGAATGACACATCTCTGGACAGCTGGATTAATTGCACAAGGTACTTTGGGCAATGATTTCTATGATCAGAACCCTTCGTCCTTGATTCTCACCACTCTGCAATGCTTGTTTTCTATTTTCCGCTCTACTTTAAACTTTCTGGTAGCACACTTCTACAGCTGATATTTGGTTCTTTCAAAATTTAGTGTGACACGTGCATAAATTTGAACTAAGACTTAGTAATGGATCAGTG
Organism: Masticophis lateralis; assembly: GCA_030761175.1. Taxonomy (NCBI): domain Eukaryota; kingdom Metazoa; phylum Chordata; class Lepidosauria; order Squamata; family Colubridae; genus Masticophis; species Masticophis lateralis. Next base: position 123,693,499 of record JAUDYJ010000001.1, on the reverse strand, counting down.
GTGGTATTCAGCCGGTTTTATCCGGTTCGGGCAAACTGGTAGCGGCGGCTGTGGGTGGCTCCGCCCACTCACCTGGACATTATCACGTCCCGTTTTTGAAGCTCTGCACACGTGCAGTAGGTCCTGCGCATTTGCAGAGGTGTCATAGGCAAGCGCTCACATTTGCGAACCGGTAGCAAAGATAAGTCAATACCACCCCTGCAGTGGATGCATCGAACCTGATCATAGCAGGAAAAAAAAAAACCTTAACGAATTTAGATTTGATGAGAGATTTATGGATCCCAAAATCCAAACAGGAAAGACAAGCCAGAACAAATGTAACATAAGAGTTGTTTCAGGGCAAGCTCCAGGTCTCTGCCTCCTTTGGACTATTTTTGTGCTTGCAGTTGCTAAGTAAATCTTTCTCAAATGAAACATGTTAAGCCTCCTGGGACATTATCCAAAACATAATAAGGAGGAAGAAAGTGAAATAGAATGTGACTTCTTTTATTCCCTATGTAGACTCACCCTCCTGCTTTAAATCTAGACATGGGTCATCCAACTCACATCCAGCATTTTAGAACAGTGGTCTAGTGTGTTCTGCAAACACAGCCATTGTGGCTTGCTCAGTTGATGGCCTGTGACAACCTGTGACACTCCAGATCTTCCTGAACAGAACTCCTAGGAAGCATTAGCAGTGGTGATGGATGGGAATTAGAGTGCACAGTATTGCTTACCCCTACATAAACCACAGCTAAACAAACCTCAGGTCAGATCATATATCCAGAGCTCAGAGAGAATGCTTATCTACTCAGACTGTTTAGGGGCGGGGGGAAGAAAAATGGTCATATAGCTTAGATAAAGGAAAAGCTTGGAGATGCAATGCTGGACAAGCTAACTTGGCAAAAAGACCTAAATGTTTGAGTAAACATACATAGAAGGCACTCTGGGAGCAGATACCTCGCTTATTTCTAATATGCAAGAATGCAGACATGGGCTTCTTGAGGCAAATTATAATAGTTTCTCACCTGATGCGGTTCAGGCTAGGACAAGCTAGGAGCTGAGCAGCCCTTAATATGCTATTCTGAGAAAGATGACCATCACATCAAATTTCTTGACATAAGTTATTTGGCTTTTGACAAACTGACCCCATCTACAGGATTTTTGGCTCAGCAGTAGGTTACGCATTGCACATGTAATTGTTCATAAGGGTGGTTTATAGTAGCTATATTTCATTTCTCAAGAGGACAGATTTATTACTGAACATTCACCAAGTTCATACAGTAGGTTAATCTTAAAGTTGAGTTAAGAGAATGCTACACCCAAATAAACAAGCCATGTGCTGACTTCACATATTGGTTTGATTCACACAGCGTGCTTGGGTAGTACTGCAATATCATCATACTGAACTACAAACTGAACAATGCATTCTAGTTTAGCTTAGGTCAGTGAGGGAAAACCGGACTCACATGTCACAGGTGACCTACCAGCATTCACCAACACAAGACAAGAACTCTGCATATTTGCAAAGGCTGCACAAGAATGGGGCGTGCAGAAGTATGGCCTCTGGACCAGTGGTGGAATTCAATTTTTTTTACTACTGGTTCTGTGGGCGTGGCTTGGTGGACATGGCAGGGGAAGGATACGGCAAAATCCCCATTCCCTCCCCACTTCTGGGGGAAGGATATTGCAAAATCTCCATTCCCACCCCACTCTGGGGCCAGCCGGTTCTCCAAACTACTCAAAATTTCTGCTACTGGTTCTCCAGAACCTGTCAGAACCTGCTGAATAGCATCCCTGCTCTGGACTCTCTGATAATTGCTCATGAATGGGGAAGAGTAGAATTGCACAAGAATAGGGAAGTAAAGGAAGAACATTCTCAAAAGCCATTTCAAGAATAAAGGTCTTGAGTGATCTGGAGCTGCCTTGGGTAGGCTGCAGAGGCCCATCAACAGAAGGAACACAGGGCAGATCCATAGGATCACATACATGATTGGACTGTATTGTTTAAAAATAAATGAATGTTCTCTCTTTTGTTCAGTATGTGTGTCTTTTTCTCTCTCTCTTTTCCCCCCCGCCCCCTCCCCCCTCTCTCGCTCACAGAGATGTGGTGTCAAATTAGGCATTTTCTGAATTTTTTGACACACTGAGCCCAAAAAGGCCATCACTGGTTTAGATTGTTGTTCATTTTCTTTGCCTCTTGTTCTCTGTGTTGAAGCTCCTGTTTGTGTGCAGGCATTACAGTCCAAAAGACCTTCCTGCATTCTAGCAGGATATCTCAGTTCTGCATATGACAGCAGCAATGGTCTGTCATCCTACTGCTAGAAGCCAGGAAGGTTTATAGTGTGAGGAAAATCATTTTGTGATTCTGGTATCATATTTCAGAGTTTTTACAGCACAGCACGTGCTGCTTCCACATAATGTCAGTTCATGCTTGATGTCAGGGTTGATATAATACCTAGCCAAAAACATTTGTTCACAAGAGCACTGTGAACGGAGAGGTCACCGAAACATTCTTATTATTCTTTCAGAAAACCTACAGAGATGGGAAGAATGGTCTTCCTCTCAAACTCAGAAAACATAATCAGTACAGTTCTGGGGAAAATGTATTTCTATTCTAGCAACCAGGTTTCTCCAGAACCTGAAGCAGATTTATACTGAAGTCAGATATTATTATTATTATTTATTTATTATTTCAATTTATAAACCGCCCTTCTCCTCGCGGACTCAGGGCAGTGAACAGCCAAAGTAAAACATGATATATATAAAATTTTAAACAATTTTAAAAAATATTAAATAATTTTGGCCAACAATTAAAACAATCCAATTTAAAATCAGTTCCAATTTAAAACAGAGGATGGGATCAAGTCAGTCCGGCTAGATGAAACAAGTGGGTTTTAAGGGCCCGATGAAAAGTCCGGAGGTCTGATATCCTGCGTATCTCTGGGGGTAGGTCATTCCAGAGGGCGGGTGCCGCCACAGAGAAGGCTCTCCCTCTGGGGGTCACCAGCCAACATTGTCTGGCTGATGGCATCCTGAGGAGGCCCTCTCTGTGCGAGCGTACTGGCCGGTGGGAGGCTATTGGCGGCAGAAGGCGGTCTCGCAAATATCCAGGCCCTAAGCCATGGAGCACTTTAAAGGTGGTCACCAACACCTTGAAGCGCACCCGGAAGACCACCGGAAGCCAGTGCAGCTCGCGCAGGAGAGGTGTCACATGGGAGCACTACGTCGCTCCCATAATCCCCCACACGGCTGCATTCTGGACCAGCTGGAGCCTCCGGGTGCACCCCAAGGGGAGCCCCATGTAGACAGCATTACAGTAGTCCAGGAGGGAAGATATCTCAAATACGTGTCAGTTGCATGTGTACAAGCACTTTCTAACAACAGTATTTTTAGCCTTTGGAATTTTTCCACTCATCACTTTTAAGCTTCCAATATTTTCTACTCCTAAAAATAATTTGGGATACAAGTCTGTAAAGATTCCCAGTCATCCAGGTCCTGGTTGTCCCAAAAGTGCTTTTTTCAGGAAGCAACTGGACTTTTTTGTTTTTTCTTTGTTTTACTTCTTATCCAAGAAGCTTCTTCAGCTCTGACAGGATAATGGAGAATGGAAGGATTTATATTCCTTGTAGACAGCTGGTGATTAGCATCCTTTTAGAGGGTCTTGAAGCACTTGGAGGTTTATCTGTGTCCTCAGGGTCACTTCAGTAGTGTTCCTGGTTCCCGTAGTCTGCAATTTTTCCTCTGGAAATCCATTCCTACTCCCATTCAAAGGGGGTTTACCCCAAATTGTATAGCTAAAAGTCTGTAGAGATTCTTAGTCATCCAGGTCATGGTTGTCCCAAAGGTGATTTTTTTAAGGAGGCAACTGGGTTTTCTTGTTTTTTCTTTTGAAGACATTTCGCTTCTCATCCCAGAAGCTTCTTCAACAGAGATAAATCTCCAAGTGATCCAAGACCCTCTAAAAGGATGCTAATTACCAGCTGCCTGCAAGGAATATAAATCCTTCAATTCCCCACTATCCTGTCAGAGCTGAAGAAGCTTCTTGAATGAGAAGTGAAATGTCTTCAAAAGAAAAGCAAGGAAGTCCAGTTGCCTCCTGAAAAAAAGCACCTTTGGGACAATTTGGGATACAGTTATTTCAAAAGTAGTTATCTCCTCAGATTTCAATTATCTCCAACCTTATTTAAGGAAAAAAATAAAATATATATCTTTAAGTTAAATGTTATTATTCTGTTCTACAATATCAGTACATTTTGGTATATAAGGTGCATAGTTATCGATAAAACCTAATATATTATCAGCATAGAGTAACAGTTCTATTTCAGTTTTGCCTTTATTTTTTCTTATTCTCTTTTGGGTCTAACCCTGCTTTATTTGGAACTCCGACCTAGTTGATCTTCAACAAGTTGTTTTCCTTCAGAAAAAGGGGATATATTTTTGTTTTTCTGCCTTTTTGATTTCAGACTCAAAATAAATCCAGTGAGAATCACTGCAAGCCAATAGCTAAGCCGTAATCTTTTTATTTTATTTTTTCTAATTGTTTGATATGGGAAAAGAAAACTTTTCCTGGCAGACAGAGACAAGGTTACTTGAGAAGAGATATGTACTGCCCATCAGCCATTGTGTACTAAAGAGCAGGGGTGTCAAACTCGATTTCATTGAGGGCCCCATCAGGGTTGTGTTTGACCTGGGAGGGGCTGAGGGTGTGGCCAGGGGGGCATGGCCAGCTTGACATCACTCATGTCGGGGGTGCCTGTGGTGGCCTGAGTGCTCTGTCAGGGAAAACGGATTCCCGATCTCCATTTTCATTTGGGACGGCTTCCTGCAACCTTCTGCCAGTGAAAACAGAGCTCCATTTTTGCTGGCAGAGGCACTGCATAGCCTGCAAGAGCCTGGATAGCTCAGCAGACTAGAAGCATTGTGATTAACACCAGCTGCCTGCAATTACTGTAAGTTCGAATCTCACCAGGCTCAAGGTTGACTCAGCCTTCCATCCTTTCTAAGGTAAATTGAGGACCCAGTTCTCTTTCTCGAAAAAAAAAAAAAAGAGAACTCAATGTATACCTAAACAACAAACTGCTCCCATATGAGGCAATACCAAAATACCTGGGGGTTACCTTAGACAGGTCCTGTCCTTTAAAAAACATATTCAGAATATGGCTGCCAAGATTAACAGCAGAAATAACATCCTACAGAAACTATGCGGAACAACTTGGGGAGCTTCAGCCCCAACTCTTCGATGTGCAGCCCTCGGGCTTTGCTACTCTGCAGCGGAATACTGTGCATCTATATGGATAAACAGCTGATACACAGGACTTATTGATGTTCAACTTAACCATACAATGAAGTTAACTATTGGGTGCATAAAATCTACACCTAGTTACTGGTTACCAGTTCTTAGTCACATACTTCCCCCGCATTACGACGACAAGAAGCTCTCATTCGGGAGTATAGTAAGATCCTGTTAAATTCCTCTCTACCATACATGGATACATTCCTGATCTCTTAAGATGCTGATTAAAGTCAAGAAATCCACCACTCTTGACAGTGCTTAAGTTGATGGCTGATCATCAGAACACCACACAAAAGTGGATGGAGGCGTGGAGCAGCTGTTCCCCCCAAGATGTGTCTGAGCATATCAGTCCTAATAGTATACCTCCAGGATTTAGCCTACCCCGACACATATGGGTGACATATAATAGAATTAGAACAACTCATGGGGTGTGTGCTAACTCCTTGTATAAATGGAGAAAGATGAGTTCAGCACAATGTGATTGTGGGGCCCCTCGAAAGACTATCCAGCATATAGTGAGGGAATGACCTAACAGTAGGCATCCAGGACATTCTAGGGACTTCCTCTGCATAACAACGGCAGCTACTGACTGGATCTCCAAACTCGACATCAAACTTTGAAATGTTATTTCTGTTTTCCTTTTAGGTTTTCTTACTACTTCTTAAAATTGTTTTAATTGTTTTTAACCTGTAAAAATGAAGTGTCTTAATATTGTGTATGACCAGCCATACGCTAAATAAATAAAATAAATGAGGACCCAGTTTGTGGGGGCAATAAGCTGACTTTGTATAAATATACAAAAGTATGAAGGCTATTGCTTAGCGCATTGTAAGCCACCCTGAGTCTCCAGAGAAGGGTGGCATATAAATCAAATTAAAACAAACAAACAAACAACAACAAAAAAACCCCCCTGCAGGCTGGTTCTTTGCTGTTTCCATGGCAGCCCCGTGGGCCAGATCTAAGTACCCCACAGACTGGATGCAGCCTGCAGGCCTTAAGTTTGACACCCTTGCTATGGAGGAAAGCTAACTCTGGGGCATCATTTGGTTAGGGTTTATATACAGATGCTCCAAAAATTATATTGATATTTTACAATGTGATACTTCCCATAGGGGAAAAAAACAAAACAAATGACCCAATCTTAGAAACAAAGGTAGTGACTGTGCTACCATTCAGTTTGCAACAATCTATTAACATTTCTACAGATGAATTTATTATCATCAAATTAGGATTAACATGGGGGGGGGGATAGGAAATGACAAAATATTGAACAGTCTTTCATCTTAGTGTGAAATGGTTCATTGCACAATCAATGCAAAGTAAAGAAATCTCTCTTTCTCTGGAGATTCTCAGTATCTATAGGAGGGTGAAAAATTCTGGTATCGTTGTTATTTCTGTAAAGGTTGCAGAACTGGATATGTTTTAAATTATAAATTGCTCTAGAGTTAGAAAGTGAGTAGGTCACTGGCTCTATTAACAAACCAGTTTTTTTAAAAAAAAAATTAGCATATTTATTTGGAAGAGGAAAGAATCTTCTTCAGCTAATATAACTATCCTGTTCTCCCTCTGCCCTCTCAAATAATTGGATTACATCAATCCCAAACTGTCAATTTTTGACTGTAGTAACATGTTTCCACTTAAGGCAGCATTTGTTGGAATGTGCTCAGCCAACCTAAACACTCTTTGATTACCACACCACTTGGTCCTTCTTTTCCATCTCCCAAGCATGGCAACGTTGCAAGTGGAGCAGATCTTCAATATTCAGCTGTAAAAGAGATTTTTAAAGTGGGGGGAAGAGCAGGAAAATGTGGTTTTTTAAATGATAAAAAATAATGGAACTTGATAGGTGGACAGAAATGCCAATCCAGTCTAAACATCTGTTTGACAATGCAACGAACTATTTGTAACACCATTAAATGTCTACATCTGCTTACCCTAGGTCCTTGGGAAGGACTCAGTAGGTGGACAAAAATGTCCCTTCCAGTTTGAACATCTGGCTGACTGTGTGACAAACTATAATACAGTAATAGGAAGCTTGGGTGCAATCCCAAAACTTCTGGAGCACAATTTGAACACTGTCAGCATTGACAACATCTCCATTAGTCAATTGCAAAAGGCAGCTTTACTTGGAACAGCTTACATCCTGTGATAATACTATTGCTATTATCAAACAAGAACATCTGCTGATTCCATGTCTTGGGAAGGAATTGGGAAGGACTCTTTGGGAAGGACTCGATAGATGGATTAAGAGGCCAAATTTGGTCTAAACATCTGGCTGGTTGTGCAATGAACTATAATAATAATATGCATTTTCTTTTGACTCCATTGCTTCAAAGTCCCAGGACAGACATTTTTGCTAAATTCATGCCCTCGTGTGGATAACAAAATCTTTCCTTCTAAATGCCAATTTTAAAAAACTGTATTGTCAGTGACTAGTTTTCTTTTCTAATTATATTTATTCATACTGATTTTTTGAACTTCTGGCTCTCATCGGCATCAAGGTGGTACCACAGTTATGCTATATCTACAAACATTTGAAGATGGGAACTTAAATGTTGTATGCCCTTAATCAGTTTACAGTGTAAAGCTTGGTCAAGCAAATTTGCCAATCCAGATATAATGGCAAATCAAGAAGGAAGGAAGGGAAGAAGGAAGGAAGGAAGGAATGAAGGAAGGAAGGAAGGAAGGAAAGAAGGAAGGAAGGAAGGAAGGAAGGGTTGCTGAGCTGCTGAAGTCCACAATTCTTTAACGGTCACTTAGACAATGCACTGTATGTTAGACACTGAAAGTAAATTATTGTATTATTAGGAAATTATTGTTGCATTATTATTTGGTTCTCAAGAACCAAGAAAACATTTTCAGCACTAATTTTATGTATGTGAAAAGCAAATACTTCAGATGTGATGACCTTTGGTATTCTGCTTTTTTACCATTATTAATTATTAAATTTATATGTCACCCACCTCCCAAATAGGGCAATTCTATCTTATGATTTTCCTAACAATTTATAGTTCCTGAACACTTTTCTTTCCATCTTCATTGTATCTGAAGCACTTTGGTAGAGAAGAAAATATGAAAATACTGTATAAGATTGTAGCGATCACCGAACAGTAGTTGACACATGCAGAGACATAGAATTCAACTCAAACTATTTATGGATTATAATCTTACAAACAGGGCTGAACTACATTCATAATTTATGTTTCTTCTATCATAATATTGTAACATTTAAATTTTCCTAATGTTTTTTCTGATTTTCTAGATTACATTTCTCAGTCAGACAGAATTGATTGGTTTTTTTCCATTTATACTTTATAAATTATAATTATCTAGTTGTATCTGTTAATTACAGTAATCTCATTTTACTATTGGTCTATTTTAAAAGTAAATCAATTTGTCAAATTTATATATTTTGATATGTAGATTTATATCAGTGTCATGTTCAATATTTGGAGATCAATTTTACAGTGCTTGCAAACTCAACTTTATTTACAACTTGTTTTTTTCTATTTTTTCCTTATGTTTTTGATTATATTCGTACATTCAATAAATGATCATTATTTCATTAAAAAGTAGTCAACTGCTGACCTAAATCACATAGGTAGCTTTGATCGGTTTAGTTTAGTTAACAAATACTAATTGAAAAATAATTACCTCACAGTGAGATGGGCAGTAAAAGAAGTTGATAAACAAACAAACAAATAAGTAAACAGAAATGTCTTTCAATTGGTTAAGTCTTTTATTCCTTGCATGAAGAATTTGTCTGAAAACTCCTTCTTCCTTAACTAAAGACCTCGAGAGTGCCTATTTGTGGCAAGTATGCCAACAATTGTTCTGATATTTGCAAATATTTTTTTCCCTTTTAAATTATTTATGTAACAATTGGCTGTATACACTAAGTGGATAACATTCCAGCTCTCAGGTTTCCTGAATTTGTTCTATGCAACAAATAAAAGAAGCTGTGTTGATGAAGATCTAAGTAAGTGTCAGGAACAAAACTCAGTAGAGGTAGTTAAGAATAAATTAATATCAAAATACAGGATGGAGATCATGAAAATATTGTTATGAATCTTAAAACTGTTTAGAAAGCAGGTACAAGGAAATAAAAGCTAACAGTGCATTTTTGTTATGTCATACGGTATCAAAGAAGGTTTGCTGGAATATGTAAGTGTCCCTGTGTGCTACTTACAAGAAGTGCTGGAACAGCAACAGGAGTAATAATAGCCAAAATGTGAACAGGAAAATATATAATTTATAACATGATCTTAATTTGTCCTTATACACAATAGCCTTTTCAGTTTAAGCCAGCCTCCAAAGAGCAGGGACCATTTAGTAACTGGCAAGATATCTCTTTATCATCTGGGCTTATTGCTTTCCCAAAGACTATATAAAGCCAAGGGACTTCCTTTTTAAAAGGTTAAATAAATCAACAAATGAATAAATTTGTAAGAACTCAGTGCATGCTCCCATGGCCGCTATTTGTTCTGCTACTTCTTTTATTGGTGCTCATTCTAAATTTTGAAATGTGTTGGTAATTTCAGTGTTATATTAAAGGCAACAATGCCCACATTCACTCATCTTTTGGGATTCTTATTTGTCTTATGCAACTGTTTGTAAAGATATATTTCATTGATTCAGATGGTACTTAAAACGCTAAAAAGTATTTTAACTCTTAAAAGTGGCATGGGCTTCTTTAAACAGCTTTCCTCTTAGACCCCCTACACAGCAGGCATGGGTTCTACTTACCTTTACTACCGGTTCACAACAGGGATTGCACACACGTGCGAGCAAAGCGAGCACACACACTTGCTTCTGCGCATGCAGAGATCACAGATAATGACATCTGGGGTGGTGGGCAGGGCATCCCGCTGGTTTTACTGCCAGTTCTTCCAAACCGGTCTGAACCGGGGGCAACCCACCACTGCTACACAGGCATATCTTTACACCACTGAATCAATTCTGCTTTTGCATAATACTCTCTCTACAAATGAAAACTCCTCTAAATCTGTGTTTCAGTTTATTTTGGTGCTTATTCTGCCAGTCTGATAGAGTCATTATTTCATGCTGGCGTTACAATTTCTCAGCCTTTAATATATTTTGCTATTTCAGAGAGTAATCTACCTTTTCTCCTACAATGTAGTCCTTTTATTTGTTGCTGAACTGTAGATTCCAACAGTCCCAGCCAGCATGGCTAATGGTGAGAAACAACAGAAGATGTGGCATCAAATTAAAATAGTCTACTTTTTGTTCAGACTAAACAGTCAAAACAGACCATACCAGACTTAAGGCTCTTTGGATGCTTCTAAACAGTTACATGTATTTCCCAGTCAATACTGTACAGCTAATGGTGAGAACTATGATGAAGCAACATCCAGAGACCATAGATGTTCTACCCGAATGGGCACAGAAATATCCATAAGCAGGATCAAAGAGTTGCATGAAGCATCTGGGCTGTCTCCAAATGTAGACAGGCCATGGATTGTTTAGGATTCCCTTTCTAATTCTTTACCAGATCATTTGTTGTAAGAAATGAAGAAGAAGAAGAAATGAAGGGAAAACAGTGATTGATCGATTGATTGATTGATTTATAGTTAAATTAAAGGGAAGATTCGATGGCCCACTGGGTCTTTTCCTGCCATCAGTTTTCTATATTTCTAAGTCAGTGTCAACTCTTAGCGAGCATATAAAATAGTTAAAAGCAGAAGATGGTAGTGGATGTCCTAAAATTAGAAAATTAAAGCAAAAGAGTGCAACTTCAGCCAGTAACACCTTCAAAAATTAATATCAGGACCAAGAAAAAATAATAATCAGCAAAACTATCCTCAGCCTTTCCTTCACAAAGCACTAGAAATTTACAGTGACAGAGGATTTAGATTGGGACATTTCAGATAACTGAAATAATCACATAAACCAGGGGTCCCCAAACTTGGCAGCTTTAAGACTTGTCTGGAGAATTCTGGGAGTTGAAGTCCACAAGTCTTAAAGCTGCCAAGTTTGAAGACCTCTGACATAAACAAAAGATGTCAGCATTGGGCTTCTCCTAAAAACTCTTTCCAAACTCCCTTAGCTTTACTAGAACTCAGCACTTAGATATTTATATTTTTTAAAAATGTTATTGTATTATTTATTTGGGGAGCCCAAATGCCCAGTAATGGAGGGGAATTTGGAACAGGGCCTATTCCAGATTTCCCTATCTTAATCATATCATTAAGTCTGCTTGAAATAAATTTCAGACTCATTTATTTCTGGTGTAAATTACCTAAGATTGCAACCATATGCTTTCTAATTCCTATTGGACTTGGATAGAGTATAAATGTGGTACATGGTTTACTCAAGACTCACTCCACCGGGTTCACTGGGATTTATTTATAAATAATTGGATACAGAATTATCTGCAAAATGAATGATGTAATCCTGAAGTATTTTAACAAGAGGTTGACCTCTTTTCATTCAAGTGTTTTAGAATGAACAGAGTTATTCATTAAATCTGCAAAATGCTTTTATATTAAATATACTTCTCAGTCACCATCTAAATATCTGAAGCAATTAATTTCCATATTATTTATTGATGTCAGGCACAATTGAATGGATATCATCATCATCACCATCACCATCACCATCACCATCACCATCATCATCATCACCATCATCATCATCATCACAACATTTAGAGGTTGCCTAACACCACAAGACTCTGGGTAGCTTACAACCTTAAAAGGAAGAAAATTTAGGTCTGAGCAAGGAGTTAATCTTTTGGGTGAATCCCTAATAGCCATAGATAAGAAAGCATTCCAACACTTCCCCCAAGCTTGATTTATAGCATTTAAATAGGCCTCTTCCAGGAACAAAAAAATACCCTAAAAACATTGCACCTGTTTAAAAATGTTAATCTGACAATTAATAATCACTCACGTATGCTTTCCCCTGCAGCACCAGCATTGATAAATGAAATCTGTCACGTTGAACTTTACTGTAGCAGGCATCCATCTGCCTACATGCAACCATCTAAGGCAAAGCGAGTTGTGTGGAAGGGGCAAGAAGCACAACGCAGAGCATAAATGAAAGCAGCTTCTTAGCATAACAGTTTTATATGCCAGTCAAGAAGGCCCGATCGACATACACATGAACTCCCTATGTCTGCTCGCCTTGCAGCTGCCTTGCTTAAATAAAGTCCTCCTGCATATTGGAACAGCTTTAATATCGCAAGATGTTAGGGGATAATTCCACTCCAGTCTTGCCAAAAAATGAGAAACTGTTTGATGGAGAAACTTTAGAACACCTTCTAAAATAGCACAGCCCAACTGATAGGACTGCAGATTTTGATTCACAATCCGGGCCAGTGCCAAGCTACTCTGGGATTGGCTTGGAGAGTTGAGCTCAGCTCATCTGGCCAGCTGAAGATTTAGTGGGAACCCAGAACAGGATGGAGCCCATTAAATGGCTTGTGTAAGGTACTGTTGCTGGGGTGGGGTGTGTGTGATTTTATTATATTTATTTATTATATGATCTTCTTTTATTAGTTTTATTGTTTTTATATGAGGTTTTATATTCTGTAAACTGCCTTGAGTTGCCATGCACAAATAGGCAGTGATATAAACTCCACAAATAAATGAATATAAAAAGATAGATAGATAGATAGATAGATAGATAGATAGATAGATAGATAGAGCATGCGCAAACACAGCTAACTGGGCCAACAAGCTATGATTAAGTAAACCATGGCTTGTGTATTTTGCAAACCCTGCCAATACTCTGTGGGGAAATGGACTAGAGCAGCAATAAACTCATTGGCACATCTTAACTCTTGTCTGAATGGGGAAAAAAATCCAGTTCAGCAGTTAATCATTCACAAATACAAATGTGACAAAGTAGCAAAGAACATGGACTTTTTCACATTAAGGAAATGGTCATCAGTGGATGCTGCTTCCATTTCTGAAATACCATCGCCACCACATGAGCCCAGCCTCTGAGGCTAAACCTGACCATCCAAAGTGCAGGAGGGTAGACTTTTAGAATCACTTTCTCCCTTTGATATGGAATAATAATAGTACAAAAATCCTGAAGGTGTCTTGGTGTTTAATCTTATTTATACCATCTGCTACTTTTTGAGATTTCTCTGAAGTGGATCAGGGGTGGTGGGAGGAGGGACTCGTGCATGCAAATGAATATCAGTATTATACTTCAGACCAAAGATATTTTCTCTTTAGGGACCAGACAAGCTGTTACAGCATGTAAAACAATAAACAGAAAGCCAAGGATAGTATTTATTTCCAAATCATTTAACTCTGATGAGCAGAAGGAGGTTATTAAGTGAATTACATTTTTCAATCTCCATTGTAAAAGCAGAAAGATTTTTTATACATATATCCCAAGTGTCCATTCCTAATTAGCAATGATAAGTTTTCTGATAAGCTGAAAACTACCAAGATGGCTTTTTTGAAAGGAGAAAAATAAAAGGAACTCTGTATTTCCTACACTCTCAGAAGTAAATTTGAAATGAGATCATGTTTTGCTTTCTAAAAGAAAGCTGAAGAAGAATGAAGACTGCTATATTGCAGCCAGCTTTTTTTCTATTTGGTGCCCAAGAGGTTGGAGATGATTCTTGTATTCCCCAACTAATAAGAGAATTATAGGATTTGAAATTATGGGAGTTCATTTTGAGTTTGCCCAATTACAGAAATCATAATTAGATTTTTCACATACTGCTTCATCTCTTATAAATATCTGAAATTGTTAACAATCTGGACCTTGTTTTTCTTTCCAAAAATTTCTGAAGCATCTTGGGGAAGAAGCTCCATAATCTTACTGGATATTGGTTACAGTATCTAATAGGTTACAATGATCTAATTCCTAATATCTAATTAGGAAGCTAATAGGTTACAAAGGTCAATTGGTCCCTATGAATATACTTAAACCACAAAAAGAATGTAAAATGAGATCTATTTGAATGATTGTGGTGTGAGAAGCTGCCCAGTTAAAGATAATCACAACATGACCTAACTTGCAAGTTCTGCTAAGTCACTGTTTCTTTAACCATAGTTTAAACTAAACTACAATTGATACTGATACTGTAGCCATAAACCACAGAGTGGGTTTATGGCTACATATATACATACTTGGGATGTGAAGATTGTTCAAAATCCAGGTAATTTTGCCATCTGAATCAGCAGGTGATTTTCAGATCTAGCATCCTATTTTTCTAGATTTTTTCTCAGAAGAAATATTCACAAAACTGGATGGCATTTTGGGAGTGGAAAAATCCAAATGACCAGCAAATAACCCCAAAAGCTAGATATTCCTTTTCTTTCGGTGGTTTCCGGTGATCATCTGGGTTTTTGTAACCCAAAGCTGGAAACTCCACATTGTCCTTTGTGATATTGCTTCATCATACAATCACTCAAGAAGCACCAGTAAAGGAAGAGGTTCCCATTCAATGGGACTGAAATGTGCACCCCAGGGTTTGGGGAGCTTAAACAAACTCAAAAGAGGTTCTTAGTATTATCAACCCTACCAGGCAGATCAGATTAAAAAAAAAAAGGCTTCATGGAAGACTAAAAAATACCTTATAGATTGACTATAGTGAGCAGTCCTTGGTGCTCTCTGAACTTGCTTGTTTTCTTGCAGAGGTTTAATTACCCTAACTAGGTAACATCATCAGTGCTAGGTGATGTTACCTAGCACTGTTATGTAGCACTGATGATGTTACGTAGGGTAATGCACAGGTGTCAAACTCACGGTGTCACATTGCTGTCCTGTGATGTATCGCTCGGGTGGGCGTGGCCTGCGTGTGACACATCTGGCCCTCAGGCCGCCAGTTTGACACCCCTGGGGTAATACAATGTCTGCAAGAAAACAAGCAAACTCAGAGACCACCCTCATTTCAACCCTGAGGTACAAATATCTCCTTTGTTGGCTATAGTAACATTACCTTGGAAGTCTGATAGGGCTTCCCCTTGCCTTTTATATTCCAGTGGGAGTGTCTATCTGAAATGTTTTTATAATTCTACCCCATCAGTTGGACTTAATATTTCTCTTTTTATTCTTCCCTCTCTTTGTCAAGGCCATCCTCACATTGTTCCCGTGTCCAGTACAATGTAGTGGTGAGCAAATAAACACAAATGACCTGTCAAGGTCACGATCTTTACACTTTACAGTATAGTCTAGCGTCAATTAAATAAACACTGTCCAATTTAGTGTAGTTTAGTGCTATAATTTTCAGAGATTTTATAAATTAATTTCTTTAGAACAGGGGTGTCAAAACTGACGTCATCATAGCGTCATCACATGATGTATTGTGACTTTTTCCCCCTTCGCTAAACCAGGCGTGGGCATGACCAGCATGTGACGCATCCAGTTTGTGGGCCGCGAGTTTGACTCCCCTGCTTTAGAGGCATTTAGGGAATTAATTCCATATGGGGAGAAGAATCTAGACAAGTCATATTTATAGCAAGAATATTTTTGTCTGGACACTTCAGGGACAGGATGTTGAAACTTTTAGTTGCTTTTCAAAATCTAGTTTTTCAAGAAAAGCTAGTTATGACCAAATCTTAATTGCCCCTTTCTATTCTCTGGCACACATCCCTAACATTCAGGTACTTGTTACACCGTTGTGTAAAATGCAATCCCACAGATTGGTTCTTCACCCACTGCAATTTGAAACACACAAATGCTATTTAATCTATCACAAACATGGGAAAGGGATTTAAAAAATTAATACTTTCTGAAAGCTGAGGCCTCATTAAGTAGGACCAATCATTTCTAGCCTAGTCATTTATTGGATTCACATACAATATAATGACCTACTTTTGGTCTGCTTTGCCAGCTTGGTTTCTATTAGTTTCAGATATATTGACAATCTGGCAAGTGCATTTTTGGCTCTGGTTGCCATGTCCTTATTTCATACAATAGAAAGTCTATTAGAAGGGTATTAGAGTTTAATTATAATATGGATACTCTTTCATTTTGCTACACACTAGTAATTCTCAATAATTGTAATGGATATTATCCAGCATCAATAAAGGGAATGTATTTTTGCTGCTCAGAGTCATTTAACTGAAGCACCAAACATATCGAAGAAATGCAAGTTTATGGGAACTAAGCAGATAAAATAGCTACAACTGAATATACAGAAAACAATAGATATTGATGGATTTGGTTTAGAAGGTTTATATCTTCCATAAGGATAACTGAGAATTTCATTTGTTTTAAGGTCTAAAGTTGTTAAATCCTGTTTCCTCGTGATAACTCAATGTGGACAGAAAACTTAAGTAATTTTGCTTCATACCATTGGAAAAGGCATGTTTAACCATATACCCATTTAAATAATAGCAAGGAGAGAGTGACACATGAATAGTATGGAAGGCTACTTATTCAGGAATAATAATTTCCTTGCTTTAAATCATTAGTGGATTTCTGACACGCACACACCCATCTTAATCATCCCAAAATTATTGAAAGATATAGCATTTCCTTCTGCAAGACAAGGAACAAGGATTAAAGAGATAAAACTGCTTTTACCACATATATAAGCAAAATACTTATAATAGAAGCTACCTGGTTCAATTTGTACTCCTTTGTGGAGGCTACATTGATCTTGGGCCTACAAATGGGGCAACATGAAGTTGAAGTGAATTTATGGAGTCCTAAGGTCTCACTTATAGATACAAATAAAAGAGAATATTAGGAAAGAGATGGTAGGCATGCTGGTGCGCTTATTCATGCCCCTTAAAAACCTCTTAGGAATGGGGTGAGGTCGACAGTAGACAGTCTAAGGTTAAAGTTTTGGAGAGATTCTCCAATAATTTCTCAAGAGTAGATCTCCTCCTTATCTATGACAAACAGTGATACTAAAAAACCAGTAAAGGAAGTTTTCTTACAATCTCTAGCCTTGTGCTTTAATTGAAGTAGGAGCAACCAGGAAAGTCCAAAGACACAGAAAACATTATTGCACAGTAAAGTATGGAACCTATACACATATCCTTGCCCCCCTTTTCCATAACTAAGGTACAAGACTGTCACACACTATTCATGGCAATATCCTTGGAATTCTCCTTGGAATCCCTGCCTTTTCCTTGGAAATAATTTGTTAAGCAAATTGTTTTTCATGAAGTGGTTGAAGAAAAGTTATTGGAGAACCAGAAGGGAAGAAAGTTACTGCACACAAGTTCTGCTTCTGGGCTTTCCATAATCCTTAGTTATGATGGAAACCGTTTCCTGGTACAGAAACTTCTAATCTTGATTGATTCTATCTGTCTGTCTGTCTGTCTGTCTGTCTGTCTGTCTGTCTGTCTATCCATCCATCCATCCATCCATCCATCCATCCATCCATCCATCCATCCATCCATTTATTGCTCTCTTTATCCATCCATCCATCCATCCATCCATCCATCCATCCATCCATCCATCCATCCATTTATTTATCTCTCTCTCTCTCTCTCTCTCCATCCATCCATCCATTTATTTATCTCCCCCCCTCTCTCCAATACTATCCATCCATCCATCCATCCATCCTTCTATCATCTCTGTCTCCTTCTCCCTCCCACTCCGCCCTCTCAACAGTAATCTATCAATCATCCATCTCTGTCAACCAATCAATATTTTCCGTTAGTTCCTAAACAGAGATGAGGAAGCCTGTTAATCCCAAAGTATCATAAGAATAAAAAAAATGTTCCCCAAACTACTTTCTAATTTCTCAGACAATATTGCTTGCTGTATAACTCTTTTTTCCCAACTCAATGATATATAACAGGGGTGTCAAACTCACATCGTCATGGCATTGTCATGTGATATATGGGGACTCCCTCCCCCTTCGTTAAACCAGGCATGGGCGTGGCCAGCTCATGACACATCCAGCCCACGGGCCAGGAGTTTGACAGCCCTGATATACAGTATATGAGTATAAGGCAAACACTTAGGACAAAATTATATAAGCAGTCACATCTACCCCATGTGCGCTTCTTAATGAGATTCAAGAAAGAGACAGACACTTCCAACATAACAAACAAATAACATACTTTCTTTTCATGCTGACACACACAAATTTCCCCCACATTCATGTACAAATTCTGTAACAGAACAAACAAAGTAAGCCGGAGACAGTTGTGTCAAACGTGCATAAGAACAATGAGCCAAGCTCTATTAAAAATTAAATATTCCAAAATCTTTTAGAAATCTTATAAAACATGATAATGATGTTTACATAATATTCTATACTTTTCTCTCTGTTAAGAGATGCTTTCTGTTTTAGAAGCAGAAAGCAGAAGGGAGGACATGTGAATTTCCAGTTTGTTGTAGACATTTTTGATCTGAGTGTTTTGTGTGTTTATATTTGTGTATTAATACAGATAGTAATATATAAAGGTCAAAATCTTAGGAATTAATCTGAAAAATAGATGAAACACTATTCTAAGCCAAATTGGGTGCCAAAAGAGAAACATTTACCTTTTTCACAGAAACGCCCAGTGAAATGAAGAGTGCAGTCACACCGAAATGAGGTCACGCCATCAGGAAGGTTAATCTGGTGGCAACTTCCTCCATTACGACACAAGTCCTCTTGGCAGACTGAGAATAAAGCTGGGAGAGCAGTTGATGTCAAAACTGCCTTGAGTGAATCAGGGCCGGGACCCAAAAGAGCTGCTGTATTCTTTTCAGAGGCAGGAAATCTGTGATTTAGAAACAGAATTTAATGTTTCATTTGATTATATTTTTATTCTTCCTTTCAGATACAGGAAATCTAGGCAGCATAAAGGAACACAACCCTAACATAAAAATATACATTATAATAGAAACCTATTATAGGAAGGTTGTAATAAATAATAATATGTTAGAAAAACTCAATATCAACTGCTGGGAAGAAGGCTTCTGAAACCCAGGGATGGACAACTTGAAATTGTGGAACTGTGGCTTCTATTATTCTATCATTGATCTGTTTGAATGGTCTAATGTTAACAAGAATTCAACAACATTGGAAGAACTTACCTAGCTTGTTATCAGTTTACAGAAAGTATGGAATTAGGTCTTTGCCCTATTTTTTTTTAAAAAAAAATAAAGTCCATTTTAAAAATACATATAGTCCTCAACTTATGATCAGTTGTTTAGTGATCATTTGAAGTTCTTGCAGACATACCTCTGTGGTATTTACAACCCAGATTCACCCCAGCAGTCACATGACCACATTTTATGATAGTTTTGTCAAAAACCAGCATTTATTTATAAGCTGTGCTGGCACAGTGTTTAGAATGCAGTATTGCAGGCTACTTCTGCTGACTATTGGCTGACTGCAATTTGGCAGTTCGAATTCTCCAGGCTCAAGGTTGATTCAGTCTTCCATCCTTCCGAGGTCGGTAAAATGAGAATCTCAGATTGTTGGGGGCGATATGTTGACTCTGTAAACTGCTTAGAGAGGGCTGTAAAGCATGGTGAAGCGGTATATAAGTGAGTTCTATTACTATTGCTACTTCCAATTTTCAGCAAAACTGCATCCATAGAGAACAATTGGTTCACTTAATGACTGTTGTAAAAAAAAAAGTCATATGAGAGAGAGGTGGGGGGGGGGGAGAGATCTTGGAAAAAGCAAAAGTGAGCATGCTGGAACATTAGCAATGATAGTTGAAGGGAAAAAGGGTGGGCTGATATCCAGGCTGTACAAGGTGGAAGGAAGGTAGACTGTGCCCTTCTTGTCCTGCCAAATCCCTCAGATTTTGCTTTAGGTGAAATACATTAGAACCCAACAAGACATATTTTCTTTTTTCTGACCTGTGGCCCACCTGAAATGGTTTGGCCAAGCATCTCCACATGTTTGTTTGTTTGTTTAGGACTCACAATAAATCATTTTCCATTTTTCATGTCTCCCTCCCCTTTTCCAATATTACTTAATAGCAAACCCTGCAAGATTCAATGGGACTTATTGTTCAGCAAAGGCCAGGGCTATCTAATACTGGCATTCAGTGGTCTCCATTGTTCATGCTCTGGGATTATTGTTACATCTGAAGATTCAAATGGCAGTTCAGTTCTTCCGTAAGTGCCCATTCACCACATGGGCATTGTTTATGCACACAAAATCATTTGTGTTTGATTATAAAAATATTATAATACATGGAATCCAGGAATGCGCTTGTTCTAAGCTGGCCTTATCAAACCAAAAACACATGAACACCAACAGAAAGCCAGGTATCTTCAGGAATTTCAGACACTGAATAAACCTGCATAAGCATAAAGCGGTTTTGATATTTATTTACCTTAAAGACAAGAGGCATTGCTTTCATTATATGATGTTTTGTTACATACCCTGGAGGAAGCCTCTCTGTGATAAAGAACCAATGGCCATTTTGCACAATAATGAGCAGCTATTAGAGTGTTTACAAAAACTTTCATCTATACCTTCCTTTGCCTATTCATGTTTAGCAGGCAGTATGCCCCACTGAATACATCCTCACAGACGTACATGGGATTGTTAATGTAAAGCAGTGATAGACAATAACACCTGATTTGTTTAAAACACACTCTACCATTCTGATGGAAATTCAGGCTCATGCAATCCCAAGACATCATAAAAATGAAGAAGAAAGGAATGGTAATTAAAATAAACCTCAGGAAGCAGCCATACCTTAAACACTCAAAGAGCCATTTGGACCTGTTTCCCACAGGGAAAAAAAAAACACTGGGAGCCACAAAACCTGGATGGGCATGGCCAACTCAACATCACTCCCACCCAGTCACATAACACCCCCCCCAGCCATGCCTACCTGGGTTTTGTGGCTCTAGGTGTTTTCTATGGGAAATGGGTCTCTCTCTCTCTCTCTCTCATTTTTCTTTTCCTCTCCCTCTCGCTCGCTCGCTGTTTCTTTTCTTTCTTTCCTTTCTTTCTTTCTTTCTCCTTCTCTCTCTCATTTCCCTTTTCCCTCTCATTCTCTCCCTCCAGCTCTCTCATTTCTATGTCCCTCTCCCCCTCTCTCCCGCTTCTCTCTCTCTCATTTGTTTCTCCTTTTCCTCTCCTTCATTCTCTCTCTCCATCATTTTCTCATTTCTCTCTCTCATCAATCTATCTCTCTTTCCCTCCCTCTCTCTCCCCTCTTTTCTCTCTCTCGTGTGTGTTGCCACTTGAACCATTTCCAAAAAACAGGTGCGGGTTGGGTTGTGGTTGTTGTTGTTGTTTTGCTGATGTTCTTTCTTCTTTTTTGGGTGCTTTTTACCATATGATTTAAATCAAGAGTCATTTCAGATTCCCAGATAAATGAAGCTCTTTCATCTCCCTGCTGTGGCTCCCTGCCAGCCGGCTGGCCCTGCCCCTTGCCCTCCCAGTCACTCCTTGTGTGGCCTGAGAAGGTAAAGGCAATGGCGGAAATGGAGACTCGCTCCATACTCCAGAGCGGGAGGGAAGCACCCCTGTATTTGCCTCTCATCTCACGGGTGCTTCTTCCAGCGCTTCTCAGGCCACATGACGAGTGACTGGGAGGGCGAGGGGTGGGGCCAGCCAGCCGGCAGGGAGTCACAGCAGGGGGGCAAAAGAGCCGCATGCGGCTTAGGAGCAACACGTTGCCGACACTCACTCTAGGGCTACACAATTTAATGCTATGTTTAAATCTATATATTATCTATTTATCTATTATTCCTCTTCCTCCTCTTCTCCTCCTACTCTGATGAATGGATATTTGAATCGAATCTTTCTTTGTTTCAAAAAAGGCTCTTGTTGCTAGGTTTTCCTTTTGCAGATTAGTAAATGAGGAAGGATGCTTAAGCCAAATCAACACCAACAGTAGCATCCTCCATCTCTTCCACTGAAAAATAACCTACTTCCACCTTAGGCACAAAATGCACTGCAACTTTCACTGCAAATTCATGAGAAAATCAAACGAAATTCTTAAAACACCCTGAGAGCAATATAACAAAGCAGAAGAAATACTTCTGAGAATTTGCAAGCTAGATTTAAACAGAGAGTTAGCCAACATTTTGGTAGTCTAAGAGGACATCTTAGTTCTAGCAATGGCAGCTGTTTACAAATTCAGACTGATGTAGGGTTTGGGAGGCAGACTCCAAAGAAAGCAACATTAGCCTGTTCCATTCCCGTTTTCTCCATCTTAATAGGGTAAAATTTACTTTCTCAATCCTGTTATTGAGAATGCAGTTGAGGTTAGTTTGAGCAGAACAGAAATTCTAGCCTTCCTTCATTTTACTAATGCATGTCTCAATCACATCTTACGGGGCCACCTGTTCTCAGAGTCTTCCTTTCAAAGGCTGCCCCACTGCTGGTTATGCTAGCCTCCTTTCCATCACTCCCTTTGGTTTGCTGTGGAGAAAATGTTCCTGCAAACTCATTAATGGAGCAAACATCTGCAACTAAATAGCATTCATGCCAACAGCTATGAATAAGTAATACTCCTGACTCCAAACAGTTTAACTAAAACACTTATTTAAATAAAGAGCTCAGAAACATTTAAAAGTCATTTAGTAATTGAGGTGTTAGAAGCTTCAGCAAGGCACCAGAAAAAAAATTGTATCAGACAAGCTTGATTTGACTTTAAGCAAGGTAAGGAAATCAGTCTGTGAAGGATTTCTTTTCTTGTCTCATCCTTCTTGACTGGTATTTGGAAGGGGGAGAGAGGAAGAGGACACCTCTCTGCAGTGCTTAAGTAATGTTGTTCAGCTGCCACAAGGACTGCATAAAAAGGCTTATTTGTTAGAAAGAGAGAAAAAATGATGATGTGCATTGTTCGGATTAGTGCTTGGCAAGGAAATATTCACTTAATTGTTTTATTTTTCTTCTGCTAGTTCTAATTCAGTTGAGTGAAAGAGAATTTCAGATTAATTGTTGTGGTTGGAACATGGTGTCCTTGCTCTTACTTAATAATAATAAAAAAAAAAACCTAGCCAAAAGGAAAGGCACATGTTTTTCATTATTTAATATACCAATTGCTCCAACAGTCCACACTCAGTTTGGTTCCTCACCTTGCAGTTCTAGCTAAGGATGGCATCATAGGTGGCACAGTGGTTAGAATGCAGTATTGCAGGCTAACACTGCCCACAGCCTGGAGTTCGAGCCTAACTGGTTCAAGGTTGACTGAGCCTTCTATCCTTCTGAGATTGGAAAAATGAGGATCCAGATTGTTAGTGGCTCTGTAAACTGCTCAGAGACTGCTGTAAAGCACTGTGGAGCAGCATATAAGTCTGAGTGCTATTGCTATAAGGTAATACCTCCCACTGGAACTTTTTAGTAGCAATGTGACTATCTGTACTCAGGGGAGAGACCTGCCTTGACAAAGCATTGGGGGAATGCCAATTCTAGAGCTATGTTGGCACAGTGGTTAGAATGCAGTACTGCAGGCTACTTCTGCTGCCTGCTGCCTGCAATTTGCAAGTTCGAATCTCATCAGGTTCAGGATTGACTCAGCTTTCCATCCTTCTGAGGTTGGTAAAATGAGAACTCAGATTGTTGGGGGCAATAGGCTGTTAAACCGCTTAGAGAGGGCTGTAAAGCACCGTAAAGCTGTATATAAGTCTAAGTGCTATTGCTATTGCCATCTCGTCCTGGAAAAAGACAGAAAAACCATCTGCCTGGAAAGCAGGTGAGGAGATCTAAAAGGATGTTTGAACCCAGCTCTCACTTCAGGACAGAGAGACAACTTGTGTCCCACTTCAGAGATTACCAGATTCCTCAATGCCTTCAACAGTGACAGAACTTCTAACATGCTGTCTTTGCTAGAAAAATTGGAATATATTCAGAGATGGATCTGCCTTGAAAAGCCCAGGTGAACTCTATAGCAGAGTCAAACATCTGCACAGGAAATGCTTTATGATATTTTGTATAATGTCATGCACTGTTTTACAGTAAGTTTTGTGTCATAAAATGCTTTATAAAATTGACCGAATTTCAATTCCATGGGAGTCATGGATCCTGAATTTGGATGCTTTCTGTAAGTTAGTTCATTTGTAATACTTGGTTCAAAAAATTGTTGCCCTATGTACACCATCTCACTCACTGAATTGTTGCCCTATGTACACCATCTCACTCACTGAATTTCAAGTATTCAGACATAAACTGAGCAATCCATGAGGATAACATAACTCTTTATCTCTAGAGCAATGTATTTAACGCAAGTTTAAAAAGTCTATATGCAATACAAGTTTCTTTCCTTTCAATACAAATAATGTACAGTATGTATTACTTTGAATGTAGCACAACCAGTCAGAATTAAATATAATGTAAACCATTAAATTGAAATTCATAATAATAATCTGAATTGTCATCCACTTCTGAGGTGAAATAATTGGTTCTCAGTCCAATATAATATAGAATTTGAACCCTGAGATTTTCATTTGTACTTGAATTGTAGAGTTTGCAGTAGTAATAGCACTTAGACATATATACCACTTCACAGTGATTTATAGCCCTCTCTAAGCAGTTTACAGAGTCATCTTATTGCCCTACAAGAATCTGGGTCCTCATTTTACCAACCTTGGAAGGATGGATGGCTGAGTCAACCTTGAGCCGCTTAGAATTGAACTCCTGGACTGAGCAGTGAGTTAGCCTGCAGTACTGCATTCTAAAAACTGCGCCACCATGGCTCTTAGCTGGTAGCTGGTTTTCTTTACTATTAAACATTTTTTCTAATATCTGCAGTACAAATATCTTATCAGATACCTGTCCTTGAATGAGTTCAACTGTCAGTCTGGCTGGAGTCTGACATTAATGTGTCTTGCAGCCAAATAGTCAAGGAAATGTAAGAATGACTAAAAGGTAAAGTCTTATTTGAATTGTACCAGTTTATAAGATTGTTAGATTTTTCTGGAGCTTTGTGAACTAGTTGAGAGGACAGCAGAACCAAAACAGCTGGTGTGGCGATCAACTGTTTGATGGCATGGCATGTTAGAGGCATGTTAAAGGCATGGCATGGCAATGAATCTTGCAAAACCAGTTAAACATTTACCAGCATGTACCCATATAGTCTTTTTGACAACATGAAAATATTGGTTTTCCACTGCTTTTATCCTGTATGTACCACTTTTTAGTCAAGCCTACAGGTCTAGGATTATCCCATATTCTCCCATTTGTGTACTAGCCAAGTTTGATCCTGCTTAACTTTCTAAGATCAGTCCATATTTATCATGTGCTGCTACTTAACGGGGTCTAAAGATTGTTATATTTCAGTATTTTAAAAGATAGAAAGATTTTCCCTATACATCAAATATTGTGGTCTTGTACATTATTTTTAAATCCAGAAGTTGACTCAAATCAACACATTTGATTTGATTTGATTGAGACATAGTGGGTGTATAAGCCACTGTGTTTGATTTGATTTGATTGAGACATAGTGGGTGTATAAGCACAAATTGCTACAGATTTAATATTTATTATTTTGGGGGCTTAGAATGGAGTGCAAAACCAGCCCCTTTGGTTATTATATCATTTGGTATATTATGCCAACCCACCAAGTGGTTAATTTAACAACAAGTCAAGCATATTGTGCAAATTTAGCCCAAGAATCTGTGATGCTTGAGTTATGGCGAGCAATATTAAATAGCCTCAAACCTGTTTCATTTAAACTGCTGAAATTTAAACTTCAGTATAAAATACTTGATGGCTTTAACATCTCATTTCTTAATATAAGTGACATGCAACAGCTGCACCAGATAAAAAAGCAAAGTTCTGGCATTCTGCAGAGCCTCTCTAAGATTTGCTTACAGAATGAAAAAAGCTGCTTTATATCAAATTTGTAATCACATGAACAGATGCTTGTAATCTATGTTTGTACCTGATGGAAATTTGGCTCCTGTAACCAGCACAAAATTTATGTAAGAAAACCTGGCACTTATTTCTACAGCTATTGGGAAGAAAATTAATGCTTGCTAAAGAAAATGTTGTTCAGCTAGCTAGATTACGGGAGGTTCATCAATCATCACCAATCTACTGATGCACCTAACAGTGCTGATCAGACTGATACAGTGTACAGACTTTTAGATTTAAAATACCAGACGAGAGAGTTCTGCTTCATGTAATGCCATGTAGAAAATTGAGGGCAGATATCTTTCATGTCCTTGAAACAGGCAGATAGATTATTGTTCTGGCAAAGATAGAAATGTGAGTGTTTAAAGCAGATTGCCCAAGACATACATTTTCCTGCCCAAGAACCAAATCTCTTCCTGAGCTACTCAGATATAGAATCGAAGTGGATGTATTGTAAAAATTTGGGGCCCTCTTGAAGAGCTTTGGCAGTTCACTGGTAGACTCCACACCCTATAACTGACATAAGAACTGGGCAAATATTTTTTTTTTTCCTTTCAAGACAAACCAAACTATAAATTTTTCGAATATTTAAGCTAGTGAGGAGAACTCTTGAATTTCAGCAATGATTTAGCAACCCTTTGGGGAATTATATTCCTCTGTCTTTCTTTTTCTCACCCACATACACACATTAGGAAAGTTAATACAACAACGAGGGTTACACACGTTTTTGATGTGAGAGAACATAACAAAATACTGACCAGCAGTCTTAAATTAGCAGCACAGAATGTTGCTCTTATCATCACTTGTCATCTGCTTTTATAATCTCATGTTCCATAATACCTAAGATTCCCTAGAAAAAGTTAAAAAGGTATCTCTGATAGAAAAAAGTTACGTTGTTGTTATAGTTCTGTGACGGTGAACCTATGGCACAGGTGCCACAGGTGGTACACGGAGCCATATTGGTGGGCACATGTTGCCCTAGCCCAGCTCCAGCGTGCATGTGCGCGCTGGCCAACTGATTTTTAGGCCTTCCGGTCCCACTGGAAGTTGGGAAACTGGCTGTTTCTGGCCTCGGGAAGGCCTCCAGGGGGATGGGGAAGCCTGTTTTTGCCCTCCCTAGGCTCCTAGAAAGCCTCTGGAGCCTGGGGAAGGGGAAAAGGGGCCTACTGGGCCCACTGTGCCATCACGTGCCAAAAGCAGGGGGAAGTGTGTGTGTGGGGGGGGTCACATGTGCATGCGTAGGAGGGCGGGGTGCATTGAATTATGGAAGTGGGCACACGCATCCGCGACCCCCCTCGCTCCCCTCGCTTTTGGCACGTGACGGCAAAAAGGTTAGCCATCACTGTTATAGTTGGTTCTCTATTTAGAAAACTTATTTTTTTTTGCTGGAAAGTATCTAGAAGATTAAAGAGAATATTACAAGCAAAATCCTAAAAAATCATCTAATTATTCTTAAATCCATGCAGGTATTTTTACCCCTCTGTTTTACAACTGAATTGTCATTCTGTTGAGGAATCAATAGACTATATTTCCACTTCTATCCCATTCAGATATTTTCTTTTACAGTACAGTATTTAGAGTTTAGCTAAACTCCAGTAGTCTTTCTGAATAAGAAATATCTGCATCTCATGGGCAGATATTATCTGCATTATATGGGCAGTGATTCTCAAAAAGTTACAACTGCAATCTCAGCAATCCTCATCTCTATAGGGAATGGCATGAAACTGTAATTCAGTAACTACTGGTGGATCCAAGATCCTCCAGCTTTTTGCATGCCCAGATATAGAAGATGGAGGGAAGCTAGAGGTCAGAGTAAAAAGTGAATAGTGGACTGAATATTATGGCTGTTTGGGGACTTGGATTTAATTCCAAAAAAGTACTTGGAGTTCCATGGGGCACAGGCTATATCATGTGCCTACAATGCTTTAAAATAGATAAGCTTTAATCAGTTGCACTCAGATGCCATGGTTGTTATCCAAAGCTCCTAGAAGTGGAAATGAATTTGGAATTGCACTTCTCCATTGTAGGTAAAAAAATGTTAAAATCCCCAGTCAGCTACAAAATTTACTGAGATTTCTGGGCTGATTATCATTGTTGCAACAGTAAAATGAGATCAACTCCTTTTTATTGTCTTCAGGTAAGAACAAAGTCATCAGAAATGGAGATAGGGTGGAGAGGGAATATTGTATGGATTTTTCTGGCATCTGCACAAATCACATCAATTTCACTCAACTTTTTTTCCCCCTGTAAACACAGGGATGATTCAGTTCTTATTATGCAGGCCTGCTGATACAGTTCTTAAAAATTACATGTCCAATTCTTCCTGTTCGTGCTTTGAATTTAATACAGCAACCATTGACAAACCTCAGTGTGTTAATGCAGTGCGTCTGCATTTTTAAACCAGCAAACATTGTTATGCCTTTTTCATCTTTGTAAGTTTACTCTCTCCCCCCCTCTCCCCAAATTGTCTTAGATCATCATCCTCTGCATACTTATTTGGCAATGAGTCCTACTGATGGTCGATCAAGCTGACATTTCATATACATAACTTTGGCAACTGAAGGAAAGTTTGTATGGAAATTTTAATTAAAGTTTATGGTGGGAATTTTTTTTTTCTTTTCCAGCCATTTGTGCCTGATCACTTTGCCAATCTGCAGAGAATAATCATTGTCAGAATCCTTCATCTGGCTAATGAGCCATACAAGTGTAAACCCCCTACCCACCTCCCCAGCCCTCACCCCCACACAGGGCAAATATAGCTTACTTTGTCATTCTTTTTGTCCTGTCTGCTATAGGACAGAAAAATAAAATAAAATTCCAAGCACTTTTTCACTGGACCAAAGCTTTACAATTCATTTGCTCCAAAGAACGTCTTACCGTGTGCATGGAACTATAACCTTACGTGTCATTTTTTCACCAAGAGAGCAATCAGAACAATTTGTAACTTTTCACAGGGAAAGGAAAAGATAGAGACAGAAAGAAGCCACCATCAGAGACATCCTATAAACACCAGGTGGCCATTTTGTACCAAAATGTGGTCTTTGTATTGAAAGCAATTTGGCAAACTGGGAGTAGACAAACTCTGGTAAACACAATTCTTTACCAGGAAAAGTATTTTTTAAGACAGTAGAAGCTGAAGATTTCCTGGATTTTTAGGAACAAAAATCACTGGAAGAACTGGAAGAAGATAATGAAATTGGGGTTCCAAATTTATTTAGGACTACAAAAATCCACATGACTATATGAGGGTAGCAAAGAGATACATGTGTCTCTAATCCTTGCTGGCATCTAATAATCATCAAGAATTTCCTATCCCAGAATAGTTAACCTTACATTTAATTGAAGCCTGAGTGTGAAAACACAAAAGAATGAGGGGACAGAGATATTTCTATACTATCCCAATAACCAATTTTTATATAGAGATTCCAGTTCCAGAACATGTTGTTCACTCCACATTTCAATGTATTTGGCTGAATATGATAACCATTAATGACCAAAGCAATCTTTTTTTTTCACTAATTGCCAAGGAACAAGAAGTCTGAATGTGTACTTTCTAGTTCTGGCCAACTGTGCTGAACAATGTCACTATTTATGAAAGAGAAAGGGACTTGATTGATAGGGTGAACATTGTGATGAAAAATGACTGGAAGCCGCTAGCAATAACAGAACATTAAGGTAAATTCTGATAAATGTAAAGGACTTTTAAAAGTTACCACAACCTGTGGAGGAGAATATATAATAAGTAAGAAGTTGCTTGCAGACGTAGTCCTCAATTTACGACTAGAATTATGCCCCAATTTTCTATTGCTGAACAAACTAATTGAGCCGTGGTGGCGCAAATCATTAAGCCATGGTGGTGCAGTGGTTAGAATGCAGTATTGCAGCCTTATTTGTTAGAGAAAAAGTGATGATGTGTATCGTTGGGATTAGCGCTCGGCAAAGAAATATTCCCTTAATTTTTTCTTCTTCTTTTGCTAGTTCTAATTCAGTTGAGTGAAAGAGAATTTCCAATTAATTGTTGAAGTTGGAACATGGTGTCCTTGCTCTTACTTAATACAAAAAAAAAATGGCCAAAAGAAAGGGCCATGTTTTTCATTATATAATGTAACAATAGTAATCCACCTTTAGTTTGGTTCCTCACCTTGCAGTTCTAGCTAAGGATGGCATCATAGGTGGCACAGTGGTTAGAATGCAGTATTGCAGGCTAACACTGCCCACAGTCTGGAGTTCGATCCTGACTGGTTCAAGGTTGACTGAGCCTTCCATCCTTCCGAGGTCAGTAAAATGAGGACCCAGATTGTTGGGGGCAATATGCAGACTCTGTAAACTACTTAGAGCTGTAAAGCTACACAGGGCTGTAAAGCCCTGTGAAGCGGTGCTAAATGCTATTGCTATTAACTGAGTTTTGCCCCATTTTACAGACCTTTTTGCTTCAGTTGTTAAATGAATCACTGCAGTTGTTAAATTGGTAACATGATTGTTAAGTGAATCTGGCTTGCGTATAGACTATGTTTGTCAGAAGGTCACAAAAGGTGCAAAGTGCCTGAATTTTGATCATGTGACCATGGGGATGGTCACTGCAATGGTTGTAAGTCTGAAGAAATCACTTTTTTTCAGTGCTGTTGTAACTTTGTACAGTCACTAAATAAATGATTGTAAATTGAGAGCTACCAGCAGTGTCAAGCCAAGCAGGAAAGTCCTGAATTACAAACTTTTCATAAAAGAAGGATATATTTCTCTGTCAACTCAGAGAAACTTTGAATAGGTCTCCAAGTGATTATCATGTGGCTTCTGGGTGAAAAACATTCACCACATATTCAATATTAGGGTTCAATGATCAAAGACATTTCAGGCAGGACATGTGGACCTCCCCTTCAAAATAGGCTGAAAAAGAACATTAAAAAGAACATTAAAAAAGAACAACAGCTTAAATCTGAGGTAGAAGACTGTAGCTGCTTAGAACTGAAGAAAAACTTCATAAATGAAGTAACTGCAGACCTTTTCCTAACCATTGATAGTTTGTGTACACAAAGGAATGGCTACAGATGGATGGCGTAGAGCAGGCGTATCAAAATTCTTGCATTGCGGGCTGTATCATGCTATATCACAATATTTTTTGCCTTTGCGGAGCTGGGGTGGGTGTGGCCTGTGTGGGCCATATCTGGCCCAGAGGCCACCAGTTTGACAGGCCTGGCCTAGAGGATGGATAGGGAAAAAGGTAGAGAAAATGATTTGGCAGCTTCTCTTTATCTAGAAATGAATTTATTTGAAGGGAGATGATGTTCGGCATATGTTGTTTCATTTTCTGGTTTCAAATATTATATTAAAACATAAACAAACAACAATGCAAACAACAGTGGCTGGATTCATAGCATGCCAAAAACCAAATAAATCCCATTATTATTTATTTATTATTTATTAATTTTTTTTCTGCCACTCACCTCCCCTATAAGGTGACTCTGGGCAGCTTATGGCTTAACATGAAATACAAGCCAGCCATTCAGCACAGATTTGCTCTGCTTTACTTATTGGATGATACAACAATTGCAATTCTAAGCATGTCCTCACCAAGCAATATACAGCAGACTTACCAACATATGGATCATGCACATATGAAAATGGATGGATTAGAACAGGGGTATCAAATTCAAGGCCCATGGGCCGGATTCAGCCTGCAGGGTACTTACATCTGGCTCGAGGGGCTGCCCTGGAATCAGCGAAGGACTGGCCCGCAGTGCCTCTGCCAGCAAAAACGGAGCTTGGGAGGGCTGCACATGGCCCTTGCAAGCTCCATTTTCACTGGCAAAGGGTTGCTGGTGGCCGTCACAGCCAAAAACAGAGAACAGGAGCCAGTTTTCACTGGCAGAGCACTCGGACCACCACAGGCATCCCTGGGATGAGTGATGTCAAGCTGGCCACACCCACCCTGGCCACCCCATCCCATCCCCATGAGGTCAAACACAACCCTGATGCTGCCCTCAGTGAAATTGAGTTTGACACCCCTGAATTAGAAGATAATACGTATTTATCTTCCCTGAATTAAATTTAGTATGTCTAGTTGTATATTTTTGAGAATTCCAAATGGTCAATTTAGATCATACGAAGATGCAAATACATTTTGGATTATTAGAAATGCCTTCTGGTCCTTTTCAGTGTAACTTTCTGAACTACTCCGATGCTGGTCAAAGGCTTTTATATTTTCCCGGTTTAACATAGGACTCGCTTAAGACCGCAACATACCTGATAATGAAATAACTTTAATAATGAACCAAAAATGGAACATGTCTTTTTAAGATTACAATTAATTGAATTTGCTTAATTCCTGCAGCCTGTTTCATAACATTCCTTTTAAGGCAATCTGCCAACTGATCAATTGATGCTGCATTTAATATCTCTTGGCTTATCTCTTCATCAAACACACTGCCACCCAAGATGAACCCTTTCCCCAGAGCACTGCTTGTTATCTGCTCTTAAGAAAAGCAAAGGGATCATTTTACCTCCATTTCTCCAAGAACCTCACCTCTTTTGGGCTCACTTGGTGATTTTGCCATGGATTGTTTTTCTTAAATATCCTCCCTCCCTCCCTCCCTTAGTCTTTACCTTCATTTTAAGATTGCTTAATATTTAATACAAAGTTTAATATTTCATCTTCTACCTCACTATATTGTGAAGAACTATTTCCTTTTATATTAGCATTTTTATTTAGGCAATATACCAGCAGACCTTTGCAGTCAATAGTAAGGGAGGGATTTCTGCACTGGTGATTCACATAATACAATCCCATTCTACCAACCCGAACTTCACAAATGAAGTAGGGAAAGAAAAAAACACATGAGGTTCTTCTGGAGGGTTCCTTAATATTCCCACCAGAGCCAGGGTGGGAATATTAAGGAACCAGAGCCAGGGTGGGAATATTAAGGAATGATAAGGAGTCATTCATTTAAGTTATGAATAGCTCAAGGGCAGCTTCCACTCCCCAGCCCGCAACAAGGGAGTAAATATACCTATGCATATGGTAAATAGGAATTGTATTAGAAGTACAGAATTGAATTGCCCAATTGGATTCCATAAAATGTAATTCTTTTTCAACAGTCACAAGGGTCTTTTGGAACAAGGTATTATTTGCAAGGGGAAAGAATGCTTCCTTTTATCTCCCCATCTGTTTCACATTTATTGAAATCAACTGAGAGGAATCTCAGGAGAAGTTATTCTCCTGAGGGCATGAGAATGAATGTGCCATAATGTGGCCTATGCATGCCATTAGATGCCATTACACCAAGAAGTGACTACCAGAGCTGGGCTGCAAAAATCCAGCAGATAATTAATTAGCAGGAAATGCTAATTATTTCCCCTATTTAGAGGTACTATGGAGTTTTGCAGCATACTTCAGTGGTACAGCATGTGCTTTCCCTTTTAAATTCATCCCTTTTTCATCCTTTTGTTGTCCTCTCTATGCCAACACTTCAGGCAAAAACTTGGCCATAGCTGGTGAAATATTCCCTGAGAAAATAGCCTAACAGTTCAAGTGATTTAAACAGCATAGGTTTGCTTAACCAAATCAGAGGAGTGCTGTGTCAACTGTATTTATTGCCTCTCTGGCTTTCTAATAATAAGCTTATAGCCCTTCATAATACTTAGATAATCATATGTACAAATAGATAAAAAAAAAGTTTGGATCCTATGCCTCTAGACAGGTTTATAAAACCTGGAACAGAGGGAAGAAAATCAGAGGGATTTTATTCCTCCAAAAAAGCTTTATGTTAACATATTCAGGCTGCAGGGGGCAGTGGAATACTGTATTTCTAAATTATAGCTGTATCACACTTAGAAAACAAAATTTGGAGTATGGTGGATTACAGATATAGGGGGTGGGGGAGGGAATTGACCATTTACCTAATTTGAAAACAGCAATCTTGAGAAATTAAGAAAAAAAAATGTTTGCATGCAAGATGTTAGTAGTTTTCACCTTTTGTTTCAATAAGCATCATTTACTTATTTATCAAGATAGAAGATCACAGAAATGTTGTGGGCAGGAATGTTTTCTTAACTGTAGCAATGAAAATCCCCCAAAGGTCACTCTTTCTTTATCCTACTACATGACTCAGGCTGATCAAACAAGCCCTTCTCCAGCAAATAGCGAGTTAGAAGACGGGTGTTCCCAAATGAACCCACCATGTAGGCAAATGAAAGCCTCAAAAGAAAGCATCTTTGCATGTCTGCACTGTTTGTGGAGGAGAAGGTTTGCTTCCTCTGAGGGATAGGAAGGAGGAGGACTAGCACTAATTGGTTCATACCATGTTTTCCCGAAAATAAGGCCTTGTATTATATATTTTTTGAACCCCGAAATAAGTGCTTGGTCTTATTTTCGGGGATGTCTTATTACCTTGGGGTGCATGGAGCAAGATGGGGCTCCTCTTGCTGTCTTATCTGATTTCCAGCTCTGTCTCCCTAACCCTAACCAGAGGAAATGGCGGAGACCGGCTGTGCATGCGTTTAAATATTTTCAGGGAGGGCTTATTTTTAAGGAGGGCTTAATTTTGTGTTATTTTAGCACATCTGCTCAAAAGCCCAATTGGGCTTATTATCAAGGGATATCTTATTTTAGGCGAAACAGGGTAGTATTCTCTAAATACTACCAGAAACCAGAAATCTGGTTTCTGGGATTCGAGTGCCGACTGTACAGGTTGCTGGCGTGACAACACACCAGCCTTCTTGTCATTGGGATCAGCCACAATCCAGGCCACTGGCAGGCCGCTGGCAGGCCACAATAATCATGAACAGTGTTGGTATTCAGCTGGTTCTATCTTGTTCTGGCGAACCAGTAGCGGTGGCTGTGGGAGGCTCTGCCCACCGGCCCAGACATCATCACATCCCATTTTATATGCTCTGTGCCTGAACAGAGCTGACACATGAGAGCAAACCAAGCACACACGTGCACTCACAGTTGCGAACCGGTAACAAAAGTAAATGAATACCACCCCTGATCAGAAAGCAAGGAAACTGTGGAGTTTAAGTAAGACCTTGGGAATTTCTTCTTCTGTTGACCTGTTCTAAAGGCAGCTGGGACAAGAAGGCTTGTGGTATGAAGGAATGACCCTGCAGGTCCTTCTCTTTTGATTCCTGATCATATAACTCTCAGAAACTGCTAGAGCAACCAGGAGCAAGCTTAAAAAAAGACATAAGGTTTTCTACAAAAATGGCTTTCTGATACAGAAATTCCATTTATAGAACCATTTAAACATTCTAGCCTTGAACAAATATTTCTTAGGGCAGCATTTATGTGGGAAGCTTGTCTAGAATTGGGGATCACAGAGAGTTAAAAGAAAAGATGAAAACAGAAATGAAGAGTGAATTCCATGCTTGGGATCACTAGAAAGGAAACTAAAAATAAAACTGCCCATATTGCAATGTCCTTATATAAATCTGTGCTGAGCCTGGTACTTTGTTCAGTTCTAATTACCACACCTCAATAATATTATATAGAGCTGGGAAAGGTGAATAAAACAGAAACCAAATGATGAAGGGTCCCTGACAATTTTTAGCTCGAAGTGAAGGTGATTAAGGGGAAGATATGATACTGCATGTTGTAAAAAAGATAGAGAAGTATTCTCTCATAATATTAGGGCTTGAGGTCATCCACTGAAATAATATATGGGGACACTTGGGATTAGGAAAAAGAAAAACCTCATTTCCCAATGTAAAATTAAACTGTGAATTCATTGCCATTAAATGTGGTAATGGCCAAAAAATTAGCTGGTTTTAAAGCTAAAGCTGAAGAAGCTTCTTGGATAAGAAGTGAAACATCTTCAAAGAAAAACCAGAAAGTCCAGTTTCCTCTTAAAAAAGCTCCTTTGGGACAACCATGACCTGGATGACTGAGAATCTGAATAGACATGGTTTTAAAAGACATCTGGATACATTTTTGGAGGATTGAATACTTTTAGTGACTGAAACTTATTATCTGTATAATATTTCATCAGTCACAAGCAACATATTTTAGCTACCCCCTGCTAAGAAAAGATAGTGTACTACTCCATCACCCTATTTCTTTCTTCTTTTTTAAAACTGATTTTCTATTAAGTACATTTCTTAGTTCTTAATAAACATTGTGTTGTCTGGGTATTTAATGTGCTTAACAACACAAATTTACATTCTTAATCTCCACCCCTTTTTTCTAACCATTGGTAAAATAGATTCCATGTTTGGTAATGTTCTATATCATCTTTCTGCTTAATTTTCAATGTCAAACTATCCATTTCTGCAC
Organism: Masticophis lateralis; assembly: GCA_030761175.1. NCBI lineage: Eukaryota > Metazoa > Chordata > Lepidosauria > Squamata > Colubridae > Masticophis > Masticophis lateralis. The sequence continues at coordinate 123,657,241 of JAUDYJ010000001.1, read as the reverse complement.
AATCTAGTATCTTCCTCTTCATCTCTGGTATATCTTCATTTTTTCAGTATTGTGCAAATATAATCCTTGCTGCTGTTAAAACATGCAATATTAAGTACATACTTTTCTTATCATTTTTTTCTGATATTATATCTAATAAAATCTATCACCCTATTTCTATACAAGATGTATGACTTCCCTGAAATGCATCTATTTTACCCAGGGCCAGATTAAGGCCAACTGATGGCTTAAGCACAACCCAACAATGGTGCTCCTTGATGGAAGTGAAACTCTTATGCCATGAGAAGGAAACAAAAATGGCACCTGATGGCAACTTCAAACTAAGTTAAGATTATCACCCAGAGTGCTAAAGAATTTTTTTAAAAAAATACAGATTAATGTCAAATATGACAAATAAGGACAATGGCAGAAAAATTGACTGAGGTCTCATGTAGCAGTGAAAAAGTTAAGGGCATGATTGTTAGCAGAAACAAACTGTGGTGCCCACCTCCTTCCCTTGTTGCCTTAAGCACATCCTTATTTTGTTTAATGGTTAATACAAGGCTGATTTAGCCATTGTGTGGGAGAGAATATTTGCTTAGGAAGACCATTTTTCTGTTCTAAGAGACCAGGAGTGGGCAACTATGGCCCCTTCAGGACCTGTGGGCTTCAAGAATTCTGGGAGTTGAAGTCCACAGGTCTTGAAGAGGCCATAGCTGTCCACTGCGTGGTAGATAATCTTTTTATAGCAGATCTTGCTGAAATAAACTTACATGTGGTTCCTAAAATTGGTAGCTTCCTATGAAATGGTCAAGCCCTGACATAGGAAAGGAATTACATTATTGTTATCTCTGGTTTATGTTTTCATCCAACCATTCCACTAGGAAAGGAGTAGAAAACCAACCAAATGGGAAACAATTCTCACTGATTTCATCAGAATAAAATCATTAGTTCAACAGGGAAGGAAGTCATTGTCTAAGACAGTGATGGTGAACCTTTTTGGCACCGAGTGCCAAAACTGGAATGCACATGCATCTGTGTGCATGTGCGTGCACCGGAGCACCGGAAACCCTAAGACCAGCTGGCTGGTGTGCATGCCTGTTTTATGGGCATTTTTGGCCATTTTGAGGCTGTTTTCAGGCCATTTTTTGGACCATTTTCAGGATGGTTTTTCAGGCTATTTTCAGGCATTTTGGCCCAAAAAGCAGCCAGAAAATGACCCAAAACCTGGCCTGAAAACAGTCTAAAAACTGGCCCAAAAACCGACCTGAAAACAGCCTGTTTTCTGGCCATTTTCAGGCCATTTTCAAGCATGTGAAGACCAGCTGGCCACATGCATGTTTGCGCTGGAAACCAGAAGAACAGCTGGTGACGGCACGCATGCCACAGATAGGGCTCTGCGTGCCACCTCCGGCACACGTGCCATAGGTTGCCATTACGGGTATATATGGATACATCCATACCAGGGGTGGGGTTCTAAATTTTTTTACTACCGGTTCTGTGGGGGTGGCTTATTTTGTGGGCGTGGCTTGATGGTCATGTGACAATTATTTAGGATTTAGCAGAGGTACTGGTCTACCAAGCTTTTAACTGCTTGCAGAGCTGTACCGATCTACCATTTATTTTTTGCAGGCACTGGTCTACCCATTTGTTTTCTTTTAACACTGATCAGCTGTAGGGCGGCCCTTTGAGGTCCCGCGGCAAGAGTTTAAACAGTTTTTTTTCCCTCTAGCCATCAGCTGGGACTCAGGAGGCAGCAATAGATTGGGGGTGGGGCCAAATAAAAGGTAAGAATAATGCGGGGGTGGGGGGGCGTGGGGGGAGAACCAGTTCAGTGACATCATATCATCACTGCTACTGGCTCGGGAGAACCGGGCTGAACCGGGAGGAACCCACCACTGATACATACTAATATATATTTAAAGAAATATACATTATGAAGGTATTATACAAAAATACACAAATACAGTGTTTGCAGATTTAGATGCTTTCAGGGATTTAATAACAAAATGGTTTCTTCCCATAAAATCTATTTCAAATTGTGTTTATATGGATACATCTTATACATATTGGTATTGATATGCAGCCTGAAGATATTGTACAAATATACATAAATATAGTGTGCTGGTGTATTTGTATTTGCATAGATATTAGTATACATTTGTATCCACCATTCAGGTTAAAGGTAAATTAACTTTTGAGGGCAATCGTTATGTTACTGCATCTGAAAGTTATAATACTACAGTTTATATGGGAATCATACTTAGGATTTATTAAGAAGAAAATACAAGATCGATATATATATATTTAACCAAGCAATGTTTTAGCTCTCATTAATTATCCATAACCCAGATGCTTGTGTCCTTTGTATGCTTCTGAAATGATGAATATCATACACCAGTGAGGAAAAAGTACAAACCTTCAAAAGACAAATTCTTAGTTTTCCAGTTGTTCAGCATTCTTATCTATTTTCTTTAATGCGCACTGCTTCAGGGCAAAGTAGACTCGGATGATTACGGTGGCAACTCATGATCTTCATTGTGAGGCTTTTGCAGCAGGTAACATGGAGATCTTGGAAACCTGCAGTGAACTTCTTAATTATTTATGAGTGCATAACAAAACCATTTTAACAGGTTTTTACAGGTTTGTGTAATTGGTTAGGGAATCACACTCCAGCCTTTAAATCACAGCAGCATCAGAAATAATGAAGAAGGAAAAGATTCAATCTTTTTTTTTTCTTTAGCAGAATCTTTAGGGGAAACCATACTTGATGTACTTGGCTGAATTATTTCATGGCCATGAATAGTTCTCCAGTAATGTCACGTGTAATGAGACAAGTGGACATTTGGAATTTTAAGAAGAACGAGGGTTTGTTTGATTGATTCATTATATGCTATCAAGTTTGTGCCAACTTTTAGTGACCATGCAGTTTATTCTCTATGATGATCTGTCCATAACTTAGTCATTCAGGCATAAGTGCATCTGGTGACACTTATTTAAATTTGTTCCCTAGCAATTAGTTTATTTACAACAAAAATTTACTATTCCCCTCTAATTTGAAATATTGGATGAACATAAACCACAAATGCCATTTATAAAGAGCATGGAATTCAGGACAAAGGTTCAAAACTGGGCTGGGCTCTTTCCCCCCTAAAATTTAATTTAACCCACACACCCACACACATCTGGAATGTTTATGTGTATATACCATATTTTTCAGAGTATAAAATGCACCTTTTTCCCCTCTAAAAGGGGGTGAAAATTTAGGTGTGTCTTATACACCAAATGTAGCTCTGCGCACCCATTGGCCCCCACCCTTTGGCCTCTGCCTCCCAGCAGTTACCTCCTTGGTAACTGCTCCTTTCTGCTTCAGCACAGCCTAATTAGCACAAGTTGATTGGATCAGCCTCCCAACTCTCAGCTGTTTTGGTCTCAGCTGTTTTGCACAGACATCTGCTGCTTGCTGCAAGGAGGTAAATTGCTGGAGCAGATTTTTTTTTCCTTGTGCTAATCAAGCTATGCTGAAAACGAAAATGAAAGTAAAGCAGGCTGTTTGCTGCAAGGAGGCAAAATTGCTGGGAGACAGAGTCAGAGTCAGGTTTCTTTTTCTTGTTTTCCTCACCAAAAAAGATAGGTGCATTTTATAGTCCGGTACATCTTATACTCCGAAAAATACAGTATGTGTGTGTTTTGATCATTGTTTGTTTTTACATGCACAAACATACCGATCTGGGATAGAGGTGTGTGTATGTGTGTGTGTGTGTGTGTAAAAACAAACTGATTAAAACAATCTGGAAGGAATTAATAGTCTTACAAAAAGACATAAATATTTGAATATATTATCATGTATATTATGTATATGTATTTTTCTCAATCTTGGGTCCTCTCTGGGAGTTTGACAGTTCTGTGTATGATCTTAGGTGTCCTACATCATACTCTTCTGGATAGAGAACTCAGATGTCATTCCTGGGAATGTGTTGGAGCCACTCGCCCAGCTTGGTGGTGGAAGCACTTGGGGCTGTGAGTCCTGGGATCCCAGGAACAAGATCAGAACTGTCTGTTCAGAGGAGTGCATATTAAGAACAGCTAACAAACACACACAGATACACAGACACACACAGGATTGATGACTATGATTCCAAATTTCTTATAACATTTACTATTAGCTATGCCAAATTTCTTAAAGTCGTCGCTCATAGAGAAATCTTTTGACTGTGTTGCCTTTGACTAGATCTATTTTTATAAGAAGTTATCCAAATTTGCAAATGTCTTCAAGAGCAGAGTAAGATGTCTCTATCGAGGTGAGCAAATGAATTTGAAAGAAAGGGAACTGATCCAATTGTTTTTAGATAGGGAGCTTTTCTGAATCTCTTTATATTCTGCTAAAGTTTTAAATTACAAATTGGAGTTGCTTCTTCTCTTCCCACTCCTTTTCCAAAATAGACTCCTCATCTTTCTCAGATATATGACAGATAAGAGCAGTATGATCCTTTCCCTACCAGAAGGAAATTTTCCTATAAGGTTGGTTGGTAAACTTGGATGAAAATACTATTGGATTCATTTACATCAAGGACTAATCAAAGCTTGTACATTTCTTCGTGGAGATGGCAATATAATGAAATTCTTTTTTAAAAGGCACAATAATATTGGAGAAAATAAAACTGACTGAGATTTGTCTCACATGGACATGGACCTCCAGCACAAAGTTGCCTAGTTCATTTTATTTCTACAAAAAACTATCACACAACCAAGAATATACCACCTGTGGGTTATGAATAATTAAGGAGATGAAAATTGAAGTTATGCATTCTTTTTTGCCTAGCTACCCTTCTTATGGTGATTGGAAATATACAACCATGTAGCTGTCAGAAAGATTAAAGCTTCCATTCCAAGAAAGCATGAAGAAAGGAGTCGGTGAGTGGTTATGTGTTGCATATATACACAGACGTGCACAGACACACATGTACTGTAAATATAGTAGTGTTGCACTCTTTATTCTGAAGCTTCTGTTGCTAGATGTACAATGTGTTTTACTATCCAAATGATTTTGCAAGCATACTTTACGAAAAAGGCCTGCAGGTTTAAATAATTAACAATATTTCTAGATATTTAACAAACAAGATAAGATTATCCCTGCCACCTTTTCTAACATTATCCCTGCATTGCTAATCATTCCAAACAAGTAGCACTCTCTATCTGTAATGTAAATTATGGCAAAGTTAAATGCACTAGCATTAGGTATTGTTTAATTGTAAATTTAGAAGGATGTTTCATCAATCCAATGCATATATATCCACAGTACATACCATAGTACATCTGAACCTATTTCTATACTAACATTCAAATACATTTCAACCTATATCTATGCCTTGCATTATCTAAAAGTAATGCCAAAAGTAGCAACAACAACAACAACAACAACAATGAAAGCAGAAGTAGAATATGTACAAAGGCAGAGAGAATATAACATGGAGCGGAAAGAACTACTAAGAGAGTAGTAGCTAAAACAAATATACAAAGAGATCAGCAAATCAAATACAGTGTAGTGCAACAAAAGCAGTTCTCAAGCATCAGAAGGTGAAAAGAGGCAGGATAATGTAATAACAAAGGGATGCTAAAGAAATAATGTGTGAAAAAAATGTTGCACAGATTCTTTCCTAAAAAAAAAAAAAAGTGATAGCATGCAATCTCTGTGAAGATCATCATGCCTTAGAAAAGAACTCTTCGAAGCTCCATAATAAGGGTGGATAAAACATGCCAAAACAACCTTCCCTTAGTATGAAGGAACTATGAAGAAATGCTTTGTGGTTGAATATCAAGTTGCAGAATGGAGTGGTAAGTACAATGAGCAGCTATTCAGTTTGAGGTCTTCTTTGTGAAATGAAGAAGACCAGCCCTGGACTTTGTCTTCCATCTTCAAGGTGATCCTCCCTTAAAATCCTGTCCATCAGAAAGAGCAATTGCCAGCTTATTTTTTCTTGGGGTTGGAGCAGGGATCTTCAACCTTGGCAACTTTACGACTTATGGACTCCAACTCCCAGAATTCCTCAGCCAGCGCATGCTGGCTGAGGAATTCTGGAAGTTGGAGTCCACAAGTCGTAGAGTTGCCATGGTTGGAGACCCCTGGGTTGGAGCTTTAAGGAATATGAACATTAAGTGTCCCCTGCAACCTATTGAAAAAAAAAAAAACTACTGGAAGCGGATGTAACATTTGACTTAAGCATCCTTCTTGGTACAAGGAAGCCGTAAAGGAGTTGCATTCGTGTCTCCAACCCTTCATGTGTTATAGCCTTTATTTCTAACATTGTTGTGCATGTTTAGCATTTGTAGTTTTTAAAACAAGTTATTCGTATGCATAATAAAGAGACGGCTTTGCCAAAAATGTGAAATTGATGCTGGTTTTTTTTTTAGTAGAACTGTTTTAAAGAATGAGAACAAACAGACTTCAAAAGGTTAATGAACTGCATATAGGGCTTATTTTTTTCTGAAAACTCACTATGTTCTGCCCACACGTCAGCTTGCCTTTTGGTATTTTGAAATCCAAACAGATCTAGTTATAGAAATAGCAGAAGATATTTGAGTAAATTCCAAACTGTTTAAATATTCATGAGTTTAAAATACACTCACAACCTGTACCTTAAAAAAAGAAAAAAGTCTCATGAACAGAGGCATGTTTTGATTTCAACTAAAGTGGAAGAATAATTAGATAGCTGTGAAGGGCTAGATTATATATATATATAATATAATATATATATATATATATATATATATATATATATATATATATATATATATATATATATATATAATATTTTTTGATTAAATAAATATTTTTAATATTTTTTGATATTGTCGGCTATATGATACTGTCTGGATGGCCCATGAGATTGGGCTGAAAGGCAAAAATTGGAGATTTGTGATATCTCCTCCATTCGTGGTAATCCAGGATGACTTAATACAAAAAACATACATATATACACACACACACACACACACACACACACACACACACACACACACATATACATATACATATACATATACATATACATATACATATATGTGTGTGTGTGTGTGTGTGTGTGTGTGTGTGTGTGTGTGTAAGTCTTTGGTTATTCGGGTCTTTTCCCAAATTCGGGTCTTGCTCCAGGAAGCACGAAGCCGAGAACTCCAGCCTGAAGATGACAAATGAGACTTTGTCGAAACGTCGCCAAGATACTTTCAATTCTACGCGGGAAAAGACCCGAATAACCAAAGACCTACATACAAACACCCACGAAAACCTCAGAAAACATATATATATATATATATATATATATATATATATAGAGAGAGAGAGAGAGAGAGAGAGAGAGAGAGAGAGAGAGAGAGAGAGAGAGAGGGAGGGAGGGAGGGAGGGAGGGAGGGAGGGAGGGAGGGAGGGAGAGAGAGAGAGAACAAATAAGAAAAGACAAGAAAGTTTGAATGAGGATTAGCGGGAATAGTTCTAAAGAATTTCTCTTCAAAGCATTCTGTTCCACACACAATGTGTCTTTGTACCCTAATATAAACTTGGAACAAGTTATTGAAATACCATTATGGAAAATTTTGTTACAGACAAATCACTGATCACCAATAAATAAGTGAAGTAAAATGCAATTTTAAAAACTCCATGTTACTAACAGTAGCAAAAAATAACGGATAAGAAAACGGATGTTTCCTCTGAATAAAACAAAATCTCAGCATCCTTCCACATTAGGAGAAGGTTAGAAATATGAAAGAGAGTTTGAGCGAATTTCTGAGGCTCTAAAATTGTCTTCTCCCTTTTTTCGCAGACGCTGGTCAATTATCTTGACTATTTAACAGACACATGTTCAGTGTAAAGATTTTCAGCGGTGAAAGGTGAAATCCTATTTAGAAATTGGCAATAAAAGATTTGTGTCTCTGTTTCATGTTCATTTAAGGAATAATAAGAATCAGGTGGCCAAGGCCTTTGATCAGCTCCATCTGATGTACCAGTTGCACCTTTTGCTGGATTGGGAGGCTGTTCAGAGAGTCACTCGTGCCCTAGTCATCTCGAGTCTTGACTACTGCAGTGTGTTCCACATGAAAATCATTAGGAGGTCCAAAAAACAGCAGCACAGGCAGTGATGGGCATGCCTCAGTATGCCTAGGAGATGCCTCTGCTTATGAACTACACTGGGTCTGGGTGCGATTCAGGGAACTGATTATTAACTAATGTATATAGCATTGGACCAGGAGGAATCACCTTTCTCATGGTTTTGGTCCAGTTGGCATGTGTTTGTATATTGTGCTCAGAGTCCACCTGATTTTGGGCTGGTATTGGCTTTTGTGTTTTTATGAACTTCCCAGAATCAGTTGAGTAGACAGTGTGAAAATTGCAAGGCAAGGCGAGGCAAGGGGAGGCAAGGGGAAAGGGAAAGGGAAAGAAAGGAGGGAGAGAGGAAGGAGGGAAGAAAGGAAGGAAGGAAGGAAGGAAGGAAGGAAGGAAGGAAGGAAGGAAGGAAGGAAGGAAGGAAGGAAGGAAGGAAGGCTCAGACTACTAGCAGGCAAAAACCATGGAATATTGTTTTTGGAAAAACCTTTCCAGTGAAGGTTCAATAGGTGAACCACAACATGCATGCAATGATTAAAAGCAGAGAAACTTCTATTATTATATTCTTTAAAAGGCCCAGTCCTAAAAATCTATAGAAAGATATGGTACACCATCAGAGGCATGGTTTGAAATCCCGTCACTACTGGTTCGCTCGTGGGTGCTCATTCGCTCGCTCAACGCTTCTGCACATGCGTGGAAGCATCCGGGTGGGTAGACGGAGCCTCCCGCCACCACTGCTACCAGTTTGCCTGATCTGGGGCGAACTGGTAGCAACCCACCACTGATCAGAGGCTTGGAGAATGAAAATTATCTATCTATCTATCTATCTATCTATCTATCTATCTATCTATCTATCTATCTATCTATCTATCATCTATCTATCTATCTATCGTTAAATCTGAAAATACTATTGTAATTTCTCCTGTTATTTCTCCTGTTATGGCAGGCTAAATTTCATACATGGCTGCAAAAGCAAACAATAACATTTCACTTCAGTTCCATTTAAACCAAGAATTAACATCTTAATAGAGGATTTTTGCTCGCATGGGTTTAAACCTACAGGACAGCGGTTAATGCTGAATCAGAAAAACCCAATTTCACTGGTGATAAAGCTGGCATCATAAAAAAGAAGCTAAAAGAATATAAAAGAATTGGCACTTCAGAAACAGTTTTAGAATTTCTATTAAACTAGTCAAGGTCTGCACATACTGTAATTTAAAAGACTTGCATAGCACATTGGAGATTTCAAACAAATCTGGAGGGATTGTTTTAGTACTGTAAAGGCTTTATTTAACAACAATAATAATTTTACAATATAAAACATACCATAAAGTGTGAGAATGAAATTCCTTTTCTGTTGCATAACAGTGAACAGAGAATGAAAGATGTGAAATATATTAAATTTGCCTTCTTAAAATTATATGCTATAAATAATAACTGCTTTAAATGTTTGCCTATCTAAATTCATAGTTGACAAGACATCAAAACCAATTTCAAATGCACTGATTTTGGTTCTGTTAAGAGTCTGAATTTACAAATATTTCTCTGTTCCTGCACAAAATAACATGAGCTGGAAGACTGAAGAAATCTCATACAATGAGATATCAGCCATATGGGAATAATCTTGAGAGTGATAAAGTAATTCAGGCTTAAGATGCCTGAAAAAATGTTTTGCATGAATTTTATATTTCATCATCAAATTTCAATACTGCCTTTGTTTTTCTGAATCTGAGTCCCTGCTTGCCTACTTTACAAAATGATTATTGACAGATGCATTGTATAAAATTGACAATCTTTCTCAGTGTCTGTATAAGCACAGATTTTAAGCAGTGGAAACATCTCTCTCTATACAAGCCCTGGGCCTGTTTTATTTATTTCAACCAAATCCCTCAGATCTAACCACTCTTCTTGTTGTAGCATGCACGTGAAAGTAAGAAGAATAAATGCACAAAGCTGAATTAGTCACATGCTTAGGCAAAATTGCAAATTCATAACGGAACTTTTAGGAAGATGTAGCTGCTGCTTTACAGAATCACTCTTAATATCTCAAATTTATTTTTTAATCAGATGAAATAAATAGATTTGAACAGTTTCTATTAAAAGGGAATTCCAATGCCTTTCACCTCCTGCCATCCATGTTCGCCAAGATAACCACTCCACTTTAAACGGGTAACTCCACTTCACTTTCCTTGAAATATATAATGTAAGTTTGACCAAATAACAAGCAGGGGTATCCTTCCTTCCTGCCTGCCTGCCTGCCTCCCTCCCTCCCTCTTCTTTTGTAAACAAATATTGAATTTTCTTGTTCCATTGCCCAGAAGTTCAAATATATAACTTATCATATTTAATTGCTCAAGATTTTCTGTCTCTCTATCTCTGTATCTTTATCTGTCTCTCTCTGTGTGTGTCTCTCTCACACACACACACACGAGACAGAGAGAGAGACAGAGAGAGACAGAGAGGGACAGAGAGAGAGAGAGAGAGAGAGAGAGAGATTTTTTGTATATGTACTTCAGACCCAAATAAAAAAAAAGACAAAGTTTCTGAAGCCTAGAGAATTGTAAAGTATCAGTTTCTTTTGATTGAAAAAGACATAGAAGTTGATTTACCTGCAGCTGTCAATATTGTTTTTATCCACAGCATTAGGAAAGGTGTAAGGTCCCAGGTTATTGATTTCTGTAACTTCTATACAGCCAGTAAAATTGTAGATGGATCCAGCTACCTAAAGAGAAAAAATAAAAATAAAAGGAGGTAGATATTTCTTGGGGTTATGATTTGAAGTCAATCCAGTGCTGAAGCCAATATGTTCCATGACCTGGGGAATTAGACTTGATTCTTTATATAGTCTAAATTGCAATTACATTATAACATCATCTTGTAAAAATAAAGATTTTGCTAACTATCTCAGAAAACCTATTTCAGGTTGACACACTAGTGCTCAGCATGTTTTATCTTTGGAAAGCAAAATAATGATCATTGGGGGCTATATTTAGATACACATTATTCCTTATGAAGGGTAGAATGTCAGCATTTACATCAATATAAATTACAACGGAAGTAAATGCATATTTTAAAAAATAGTTTATGTTGGAGGAATAGAAACGAAAGCCTAATTTCATCTGTTCAAGATAGCTTTTCAGAGTTCTAGAGGCTACATTATACAGTATACCCTGTAATTTTGATACTTAGTGTATGCTCTGTGGGCCTCTGTCTAGAATGGCAGAAACTCCCCCCCCCAAAAAAAACCCAACAAAACAACAACAAGAACAACGCACCTAGCTTTGCTTTTCCCCTTTCTTCTCTTTAGCTCAGTAACTCGACATTGCAAATTTTGCTATATGACAAACTCTCATTGAAATTCTACACTTACATAGATCATGCCCCAATAATATAAAAGTAAGCAAGGTTACATTAAAATCTGGTGCCTTGCCAGAAATACCAACTTCAAAGAGAAATATAATTTGAACTGATGCTTAGTTTCAAAAATATTTTAGAATCTGGGGCAGTTTTCTCAGAACTTCCCATCTTGAGTGTCCCCCAACTACATCTGGAACTACAATTTGGGAATTTTAGGACAGGTTGAGCTAGTCAAAGTTAAGCTACTCCAAAAGACAAGGAAGAAAGACCATTGTAATACTGTGAAGAAATGACACAGAAAAAGCAACTAGTCAACTATGTGACTGGAATGGTGGTGAAATCACATAGCCATACCAAATCTGAAAAAGGAAAGAGAGTTATATATTATGTAGTTTACTTTATCCTAAAGGAGAACCTTCAATTTTTCTTGGAATTCTGCCACCTCAGAAATATCTAAGATACCAACAACAACCTTATGAGATGGGTTGGCAGAGAAAGTGTGACTGACCCAAAGTCACCTAGCTGGCTTTCATGGTTAAGGTGGGACCTGAACTTGTGGTCTCCCACTTTCTAGGTTAGTTAATCACTCACTTGTTGGATATGTTGTTGTTTATGATGAAATTTCTTTTAGGGGAAAAAGTCTTTATGTTTTAGTTAATCTTGAAAAATAATGGAAAGTGCAAGTTAAAGTAGTAATGTTAGTTATTATACTATTATTAACTAATCCGCCACTGTTGCAGAGAATAGTTAGTTTACTGTGATAGTTTTACAAGCTAGGCTCCATCCATTCATGCTTTATCTCGGTCTTCCATTCAATCCTGAATTTCATCAAAGCTGCTAGTCACCTCCTTGAATACAATGAGTTCCTCAGTCATTTAACAAAATCACCAATGAATTAATTCCTGTTAGGTTTGCACAAAACTTAATGCTTCTATAAAACCCCATAAATCACATTAAATATTCAGATCAAAATTCAACACCTGACAAGTTATTGACTACCCTGTCATGAAAATATACCTGACTTGAAAGAATTATGACAGTTACCACCTGTATTTTGTAACCATTGGGTTATTAACTTTTTTACTTGGCCCATTTCAACTTAAATTGAATGATTGCTTTAAAATGTTTCATCTGGTAATTCATATGTGTGTGTGTGTGTGTGTGTGTGTGTGTGTAAAAGAAGAAGCAGACATACTGCAAACTCCGGAACTTCAAGATTTTTAAAATTTTAAAAGAATTAAAATTTTATTTTACTAAGCTTTCATCAGCCATCTGCTGACATCGTCAGAGTATTAAACTACCATTACAGAGATCTCTGCCTTTATATGCCATTAATCAATTTGGCCATTGCACGTGTAATAGGCACTTCCAGCCGTCTCCCACTTGTAATCAGCTGTGTTGTTTTTGCTGTCATCATGCTGATCAATGGAGGCTTGATTCCCACTGTTTTCTCCCTCCTAGCTTGCTTATCAGTGGGGGGTGATGTTAGCCTGTCAGTTATTGTGATTTGTTGCCTTGTCTGTGACCTCGTGGTCAGCCAGGTTTGTTTCTCATTAATGCTATCTGTTGCAGTTTGAGACAGCCCTGCTGGGTTGCTCCGTGTTTGGTCAGGACCATCTGTGCCTTCACAGGCTGAGTCTGCATGCTCAGAGGTGGAGGGTGGATTCCCTTGGTCTCTGCTCACTGTTGGAAAGCCATCTCTGCTCCTCCTGCAGGGTCTCTCTTGGTGTCTCAAAGCCTACTTTAGAATAGTTTGTAAGATATATATATATATATATATATATATATATATATATATATATATATATATATATATGTGTGTGTGTGTGTGTGTGTGTGTGTGTGTGTGTGTGTGTGTGTGTGTGTGACACCCACCATGAAGATGTGGCACGACCACGAACACGAAGCCAAACAACAGCAACACAGCTCACCAACTCAAATCCCCTGCAACTCAGACTAACCAGAGCACAACCAAGCCCCCACCCAAACAGAACACACCCTCAGCCAATCAAAGTACAGCCAACCCCCCATCCAATCAGAGCACAGCCAAGCCCCCAACCAATCAGAAAACACCTCCACCCAATCAGAACACAGCCAAGCTCCCACCCAATCAGTTCACACCCCCATTAGCAGTTAAAAGGAAGAAACAGCTGTGATCACACATTGCTCCTAGAAGCACGAAGCCGAGAACACCAGCCTGAAGATGACGAATGAGACTTCGTCGAAACGTCACCAAGATACTTCCAATTCTACGCGGGAGAAGACCCGAATAACCAAAGACCTACATACAAACACCCGCAAAAACCTCAGAAAATATATATGTGTGTGTGTGTGTGTGTGTGTGTTTTCTGAGGTTTTTGCGGGTGTTTCTATGTAACCAAAGACCTACACACACACACACACACACACACACACACACACATATATATATATATATGTGTGTGTGTGTGTGTGTGTGTGTGTGTGTGTGTGTGTGTAGGGTTTTGTGTTCTATATGAAGTTTTGTGTTCTATATGAAGTTTTTGTGTTCTTCAATGCCTGCACTTATTCTTCTGTTGGCTTCTCCGATGTATGTGGTGGGGCAGGCGGTGCATGGGATTTCATATACTCCTTGATTTTCTAACTCAATTTTGTCTTTGGGGTTCCTTAGGATGGTGGATATTTTTCGGTTTGTGCAGAATGCTGTCTTGATGTTATGTTGTGGAGGATTTTGCTTATTCTGTCTGTGGTGCCTTTTATGTATGGGAGGAGGGCTTTGCCGTTTTCTTGTTCTCTGTCTTGAATTTTAGTGGGGGTTTCTTTTTGGATTAGGTTGGTAATCTTATTTCTTTGGAATCCGTGCTCCTGGAAGCACGAAGCTGAGAACACCAGCCTGAAGATGACGAATGAGACTTCGTCGAAACGTCGCCAAGATACTTCCAATTCTACGTGGGAGAAGACCCGAATAACCAAAGACCTACATACAAACACCCGCGAAAACCTCAGAAAACATATATATATATATATATATGTGTATATATATATATATATATATATATATATATATATATATATATATATATATATATATAGGTCTTATGTAGGTCATATATATATATATATATATATATATATATATATATATATATATATATATATATATATATTGTATGTAACCATATATACCAATATATATAATACACACACACACACACACACATATATACATATACATTTGAAATATGTATACATAGGATGTATGTATGTTTGTTCAAGCATAACTCTGGAATGCCTCAAGCAATTTTGACCAAATTTAGTACACAGATGACTTACCCTCAAGAGACAAACACTCTGGGGGTAAGACACCCCTGAGGTGTGTGTGTGTGTATCTCTGTGTGTGTGTGTTCCAGCATAACTCTGGAAAGCCTGGGCCTTTAAGGAGAATGAGTGCAGCGTCCTAGAGCAACATTTGTTGGTGATGTCATGGGAGGGGAAAGGGAGCTTGATTAGACCAGTACAGCAGTAGGCCTATGAAGGTAGCCTGAATAGGCCATTACAGAGGCCTTTGATTGAGTGCGCCACAGCCTAACTGGATCATCCACCCCCACCTCACAGCTTCAGCCCATTTTCCCAGGATCATCCTTCACCCTAACTCATCACGTGAAGGACAGGACCACACCAACCAGCCTATTTCAGCAGGGGTGGAGGAGGTGCAGCATGGCTCAGCTCAGGGATTTATGTTCCTGTCCCAGGCACAGTTTGAGGAAAGGGTAAAACAGATGGTGGTACAGGTAGAGGGTGGGAGGGGGATGGGAGAGGACAGGGATGATGGACATGGGAGTGGAGGATAGAAAGGCCCTTCTCAATGGATCTCTGTCAGACAAACGCTTCAACATCTATAAATACCCAGGCAGAGGCGGGTTATCAGCTAGTATGAAATAGAAAGAACCTAGCCTGAAAAATTTCCAACCACACCAGCTGTGTGAGTTCATAAGGGCAGAAAGAGCTGAAGCAAACTCAAGAGGAGAATAGAATGAGAATGAGAATGAAGAAGGTCAGACTTACTGAGAAATGAACAGCTGCTGCCAATGAAGTCATTGGCGATGTCAGACAATGACACTGTTGGAGGCATGTTGGACAGAAATATTGTTATTATATTTAGATTATTAACCTGTGGGTGATTAGGGCATTCTATTTTCTTGGGACTTAGCCTAGTCTGAAATTTGTCATCAACTATAAGTACAACTTTATGGATATACATCCAGAAGAAAGTCTTGCCAAGTTCTGTGAGATATATCCTAGAATGAGCAAGCAGAAATCTAGTTGTCCTTCAGGAGAACTTTGCAATCTATTTTTGTCATGTTATTCAATTTTATCAATAATCAATTTTATTATCTACATATTTAATATTTAGGTAAACCTACCAACAAAATTTTGTATCAAATTACCAGATACAGAGGATAGACAGACAGACAGCTAGATATAAGATTTAACCATTATGAACTTACCTAATGCGTAATGCAATATAATCAGCATAATAACTACCTTTCTTCTTATCATTTAATTCATTTGGTTTTGTTGCAAGTGTTTATTCAAGGTTTGTTAAAAGCAAAAGATCTGTGAGCCTGAAAGAAGAAAGAAAACACTAGGTTTTGTATATAGGAGGGAATTGGATTAATTCTGCAGTATGTGAGTATGTGTGTGCAGAATTAATCCAATCTCCTAATATATACAGTACAATATTATGTCTGTCTATGTATCTCATCCGTCTTCTATCATCTATTATGTCTGTCTGTCTGTCTGTCTGTCTGTCTGTCTGTCTGTCTGTCTGTCTGTCTATCTATCTATCTATCTATCTATCTATCTATCTATCTATCTATCTATCTATCTATCTATCTATCTATCTATCTATCTATCTATCTATCCAGTAGTGGGTTGCCCCCGGTTCACACTGGTTCTGTAGAACTGGTAATAAAACCGGTGGGGAGGCCCCGCCCACTGACCCCGATGTCACCAAAACGCTTCTGTGCATACGCAGAAGAGCGGAGGCACGCTTGCTTTGCTCGCGCATGTGTGCGGGCCTGCTGGTAGTAAAGGTAAGTAGAACCTATCTATCTATCTATCTATCTATCTATCTATCTATCTATCTATCTATCTATCTATCTATCTTTCTATTTATCCATCCATCCATCCAATCATTTGGCATATTACCAGGGGTGAAATTTACTTACCTTCACTACCGCTTTGCACATGTGAGCGTGTGCGTCTCCTCCAAACATGTGCAGAGCCTTCTACGCATGCGCAGAGGGTCAAAACTAGGATGTGATGACATCTGGGCGGGTGGGCGGAGCCTCCCACCGCCAGCGCTACCGGTTCGCCTGAGCCCGATAAAACTGGCTTAGTTTCACCACTGCATATTACCCAAGATACGTTTCAACAAATCAAAATATTAGCCAAATTATGTTTATTTCTCCTGTCCATATAAATGAAGACAGATGGTGTTTTGAGATTTCCATATCATTGTTACTTGATTTCCCTTATCCCCAAACAACACTATAGAAAAATATATTTGAAAGATATATAGTATCCACCACTTAATAATTTGTGAATTAAATTCCAGATCACTGTCTCTTTTTTAATACATGCAATTTATGCCTGCAAACCATCACAAACAACCAGAGTCAATTCAGTGTAGTGCCAGTTTGGTGTAGTGGTAACATAGCCTAGAAACCAGGAGACTATGAAATCTATTCCCACTTAGGCATGAAAGCCAGCTGAGTGCTTTGGGCTAGCCATTTTCTCTCAGCCCAACTCACCTCACAGTGTTGTTGTTGTGGGCAAAACGGAAGGAAGAAGGAGTCTTGGTATATTCGCTGCCTTGAGTTACTTATAAAGTAATAAAGGCAGGATAAAATAAATCTAATAAAACAAAATAAATCTTCTAACAGGGTTTTCCAATCTCACTTTAATCCATATTGAGAAGTAAAGAACACCATGTGGCAATAGCAGGGACAGCTGGAATCATGCTTTACACCCTATGCACCAAAGGGGATGATGAGGGACTTGAGGGCTAAAAGCCGTATTCTAATTCCCAAGAGGCGACAAGCTCTGCTATAGCAAACAACTCAAATGTTGTTTTGCAAGAAATGTTTGCAAGATACTACTCTGTCTGGATCAGATCAACATGATTTTGAATGTTTTGTACTAACCGAAGGGCTTCACCTCCTGTTCTCATGTGATGAGAAATGTGATCTCGACATGGAGCTTGTAAGGAATTATTTATTGATTTCTGAGGCAATGCTCCCCATGACAATTGTTTGTACCACATAATATTTTGAGCAGTTAATTTCTGCTGCTGTATACATCTTCTAAGCATCTTTGTTTTAATACCACACATCCACTAATATCAAAATAATAATTTTGATTATTGCTAAAGCAAAACAGTCCTTCTTGATAAAAATAAGCAAAGGTCAAAAGGATCATTATTATAGCACTTATATCAGCTGCGGTCTTCGCTGCATTTCTAATGTCACATTGATGTGGGTTAAAATCATCACCATAGCAACCTAAAATCTATACTGCACTCCGAGCAGCAAATTAACAATGTAGTTTGGGAATATATTTTTTAAAAAAAGGGGTGGGGGATGAAAGGAGGTGGAAGAAATTTGCATTTTCTTGAAAATGGTACTCTTAGTGAATATTTTATGGTATGAGTTGATTGTCAGAAGAGAAAAATCCACAGATTGTGTCTCTGGTCACTTCCTTTGGATTTGTGATCAGCATATTTCCAGTACAATGTTCTTCTTCTCAGATAGAAATGTGCCTTGCTTTCTTGCCTTGAGCATGACTGTTTCACAATCATTCCTATGAAACGACTCACCCTATTGGCTATGGTGAAGCCGGGCTAAATGAAAGGTAGAAGAAATATCTTTTTACAAAGCTGCTTATGCAAAAAAAAATCATCATTTGAGGGAAGGCATTGACTTTTAAATATTTGTCACAGAAGGGCCACACGACTGTGTTATCAGTCAGGAAAAACGACAATGCTAAGAGATTCATCTGAAATCATGAATATTTTCTCATGTAGGTTTGCTTGGAGTTACACATGTTTAATACACTGAACACACTCAATTTCATGTTAGCAATGTAGCAACCAACAAAATACTTCTTTTTTTCAGAACACAAACAAGACAGGTATAAGAAGCACCCTCCACCTCCCAGAAGAATGGAATATTTTGGGAAATATTAAAAAAGGCAGAATATTATATTTTCCTAAAAGGAGAAATGGAGAAACATGTTTTTAGAGGCAGAAAGCAACCCCCAGTCTTTCTTAATAGCCCACAGCCGATACCAACACTTAAGGAGGAAGCCAACTATCTAGTTAGATCTATTCATAAGCAAAGTAAATACTGCAGGCAGAAATTCATTCAAGGCAGGATATTTTGAAACTTCTTGCAGCAAAGTTTGACAGCTAACAAAAGCAGAGTGATAGGATTAGAAGCAGCCTCTCACCGAGATCCAACACAGGACAAAAGCCATTAGCCACAATAGGAATTGCGCACCACAACAAGCCCCTTCATTGCACAATCCCAGAACAGTTCAAACTTCAAAGTCTGAAGAGCCTGAGCCTGAGTAGCGTAGGGGGGTAATGCCTCCTACAAAGGCAGCATTTAAGATCCAGCTGCTGCAATTACTGGTGAGTTCAATCCCAGGCAGGCTCAAGGTCGACTCAGCCTTCCATCCTTTATAAGGTGGGTAAACTGAGGACCCAGTTTGTTGGGGGCAATAAGTTGACTTTGTATAAATATAAATATACAGAAGTATGAAGGCTATTGCTTAACGCATTGTAAGCCGCCCTGAGTCTCTGGAGAAGGGCGGCATATAAATCAAATTTTAAAAAAAAAGTCACAGAAACCTATAAAGATCCATCAAGTCATCCAACCATTTGTTCAGCTGACCCAGAACCACAAACTGTGGTGGTTCTGTTCATCAATAAATGGACCTTCTTTCCAATCAGCCTCCAGCCTCCATTTTATTTCTAGTATCTTTCTCTCAGCTTGGAACTGAACCAGATGGATGTTCCTTCCAACACAGGCAAAGGAGTCTCCTTTTATTTTTTAAAGAATGGCTGTAATGGAATACCAAATTCTCATAAAGTAAGGGGCTGTTGGATGTTATAGAGCGAGTGGTCTCTAAATCAGAAGGGTTGTAAATCAGGAATGCTTAGGTCCCTAGGGTTCCCAGAGAACTTGGTGGAGTTTCATAAGAACCTAAGACATTTCCATCCATTCCTGTCCCATCTCAAAAGTTCACTTGAATGCAGCCAATTTTCTACCACTAAGGATTTGCTTCTTGATCAGGGATTCTGGATTTTTTTAAAAAAAAATTAAAAAATTAATTAGATTCCAAAGCTTGAAAAAGTTTGAAAACCTCTGTTCCAACTGGAAGTCAGGATGGTTATGGAAAAATCTATTCCTATAGCAGAAGAGGAAATTTAATGGGGATCTCTGAAGGAGCTCAAATTAGAAGTGTAGGGGAAGGAGTGGCAGAACCTGGGGGCTGAATAAAAAGAGGAATCAGCTTAGAATACCCACATAGCCACAAGTGAACTAAGTCTAATCTGCCTTGAATTTGGTTGACCCTTAACTAAGACCTAGCAGGTACCAATTGTTAGTTGATAAGATTCCTATGCATAGCCACAAATAGCAAGAAATCAGCTTAATTAGGCCTTCAAGTATGGGCCTGATAGTTTGTGCCTGACAGAAACTATATATCAATAGGATATATCATTATTTACCAAATATGCTAGTTGGAAAGCGTAGGTATGTATGTGTATATATGTGTGTGTGCATAGGAATGATCTGTAGACCAAAATTTAATTAAAATTATCTTATATTATAGGAAATTTAAGATAAGGTTTAAGGTGTGAGGTAATAATAGGAGAAAAAGAAGAGGAAAATGAAGGGGGCGAAAATCTTTCCCTCCGCTTTTTAATCTTAGCTAAAGCAATCCAGCAACCTTTAGAATTTGTTTTAGCTCTCTCATAAATGGTACTTCCTCCATTTCTTTACCAATTCTGTTCTGGTCTCCTCTTGCCTCCAATATTTCAAAACTTGTTTACATAACACACCTCACTTCATAACTTAGCCCTTATTGATTTAGAGCATTATTATTTGATTTCTACATTTTCTGACCTAGTTTCTTTACCAAGAAAAATTACAAAAAACCCTGTGCGCTTGTGTGTGTGTGTGTGTGTGTGTGTGTGTGTATGCGTGTGTTATGATGAAGTAAGCAATTTGCCATTAAGCTATTTCAGAATGAATTCCAATGAAAAAAAAAATCCCACACCTTAAACCTTATCTTAAATTTCCTATAATATAAGATGAACAACCAGACACGTACAGAACAGAGAATATACCGGAGATGTCAGTAAATAAACAGATCTCAGCTAGGCCCTATTTTATAGTTTTCCTCCTAGCTGGTTTTATTCTTTTCATTACAGTCCGTGAGTTCTCTTTTCTCCCTAGATTCTTTCAATGGAAAAAGAAAAAGAAGAGGAATAAAAGAATAACAGAGTTGAAAGGGACCTTTAAGCTTTCTAGTCCAACCCCTTCTCAAGCAGGAAACCCTAAACCAGTAATGGCTAACCTTTTCTGGACCAAGTACTGGACCAAATGCAGGTGTGTGCTCCCGAACCCCCAAAATGCAATGTGTGTGCGGCCCAGCACATGCACCTTTGTGGCCCCTACATGCATGTGCAGTCCCTGCATACGACCCACTCACCCATGCGCATGTGTGTGCACCGCCCGCATGCATGTGTACCCCTAGATGCGCCCGCCTCCGTACATGCACCCCAAACCCCACGCATGCATGCATGGCCCTTGCCAAATGCCCCACTGCCTGCTCCCCCCTGCTTTGCCCCCTAAAGTCCAGATGGCTGGTGGGGGGGGTGCACACGCATGCAAGGCAGAGCTGAGCTGGGCAACGGCTCACATGCCCAGAGAGGGCGCTGCATGCCACCTCTGACACGCCATCATGACCCTAAACCATTTCAGACAAATGTCCAATCTCTTAAAAACCTCCAGTGATGGAGCAGCCACAACGTCTGGAGACAAGCTGTTCCACTGATTAATTGTTCTCACCATCAAGAAATTTCTCCTTAGTTCTAGGTTGCTTCTTCCTTGATTAATTTCCACCCATTGCTTCTTGCCTGCCCTCAGGTGCTTTGGAAAATAGCTTGACTCCCTCTTCTTTGTGGGAGCCCCTGAGATATTGGAACACTGCTATTATGTCACCCCTAGTCTTATTTTTTATTAGATTGGACATACCCCATTCCTGCATCAGTTCTTCATATGTTTTAGCTCCAATCCCCTAATCACCTTTGTTGCTGTTCTCTGCATTCTTTGTAGGGTCTCAACAACATTTTATATCATCAAGACCAAAGCTGGATCTAGTATTACAAGTGTGGTCTTACCAAGGAGGTGTGCATGATTGAAGTGAGTTCTGGTACCTGGATTTATTTCATTTTTTTGCATGTTCATACTATACACGACCTTCTTACAGGAGAAAAACTCAGGTACTAAACTCACCCTCTACCATCCACAACTTTGAGGTCATCAGAGGCAGGGGTGAAATCTACTTACCTTCCTTACCGGTTCGGAAGCGCATGCACCACATGTCACATGTGTGCATAGACCTTCTGTGCATGCACAAAACCTTCTGCACATGAGCAGAAGGTAAAAAACACATTACTTCCTGGTTAAAACCAGGAAGTAATGGCACCGGGGTGGGTGGGCGGAGCTTCGCTCCTCCATCGCTACCAGATCGCCAAACCAATGGCCAAGATCGCTACCGGACTGGGCGATCCGGTCCAATCCGGGAGCATTTAACCCCTGATCAGAGGTGATAATTTAGAATATGCCTAGGCATAATTATAGGTAATCCTCAATTTATGATCACAATTGAGCCCAAAATTTCCATTGCTAAGCAAGACAGTTGATAAGTGAATTTTGCCCCATTTCGCAACCTCTCTTGCCATGGTTCTTAAGTGAATCACTGAAATTGTTGTTAGTAACACATTTTTTAAGTAAATCTGGATTCTGCATTGTCTTTGTTTCTCAGAAGGCCACAAAACTCCAGGACAAAGTAACCATCATAAATATGAATCAGTTGCCAAATATCTGAATTTTGATAACATGGGGATGCTGCAATGGTCATAAGTTTGGAAAATGGTCATAAGTTACTTTTTTTAGTGTTGTAACTTTGAATGGTCACTAAATGAACTATTGTAAATTGAGGTCTACATGTATTACATCACATCAAGTTCTGATTAAGAACTCACTGGTGTTCAGAGGTTTTACATGATAAGGTCCAGACAATTATAGAATGGCTTTCCAAAGGAGCTTTTTCAAAAGGCAACTGGACACTGTTTTTTCCTAAAACAAAGGGAAAAACAAAAGGGAAAAAGCACCTTTGGGACAACCATGACCTGGATGACTGAGAATCCCCATAGACCAGGGTATTAAACTGGCGGCCTGTGGGCTGGATGCGTCATGCACAGGCCATGCCCACCTGAGCTCTGCGAAAGGAAAAACATCGGAAAATGTCATGTGACTGCAAGGTGATGCCATGAGTCTGACACCCATGCCATAGACAAAAGATGGCTTCATTTTTGTTACCTTTGCTGCCATTTAAGGATGGCTAAAGTTTTGCAGCCTACCCGCAGAAGACTTTGTCAAGTGCTTGCACAGCTCAAGGAGAAATGAGTGAAGAAGTTGCTTCCCAGCCTGAAGATCACACTAGCCTTCTGCTGCTGTTGCTCAGAAAATGAAATAATTTCCTGGTTTGGGAAAGTGGGTTTGGCATCTGAGTTCTCTTCTTCCTAACTTGGTCACCTAGCTAGAGTCCCTGTTGTTGTAAATGATTTTTGACTCCCCAAAAAATCATTTACAACAGGGGCTCTAGCTAGGTGACCAAGTTAGGAAGGTAGATCAAGCTACAGATTATTAAGGCCTGCAAAGCATTGGTGGGTTTCAAGTAGTGTTACCACTAGTTCGCTTCATGTACACGCTTCGCTTGCATGTACGCCAAACTTGCACTCCGTGAAAGCACAGTGTATTACGGAACAGCTGAGATGTGGCAATCCACTTTGCCACGCCTTTCAGCTGGGCTAAAAATGATTGAATATAAGGTATGTTTAACGCGCGCGGGGGGGGCGGGGGGACAGGAGAGCAAAGCTGACTGTCAGAGAGAAAAGTTTCGCTCTCAGCTCACCACAACCAGCTTGCCCGAACCTGGCCGAACCAGTAGAAACCCGCCACTGCTGCAGAGGTATATCTATCATGTCTTTCTCTCCTATCTGTAGGCATCCAAAGGCCATGTCAGCCCACTGGAAGTCATTCAAACGAATAGATAATGACTCTTCCAGATAGTGAAATATACATACATCTTGCTCCAGATTCATCTTTGTATTTCATGCACAACAATACAGTAGGTCTGAAAACATCCAGACTGTATATGTGAATGACTGACTTACGGACTCTTGCTATGAGAAGATTTATGCGGACGACTTTGGAAGTAGGGAGTAAATTCTCTTTCTTGAAAATGCAATTTAGGACTCCTTTCAAGGTCATGTAAAGCCAATTTGTTACTTCTTAATGTGTATCTCGGAAACACATTTACATAATTAAAATAAATAAAGCATAGGAAAGAATAACAGGCATACGTAGGAGGCGATCTTGGAGACAATGTCTGAATTACTAATTGCGTCACCACTAAACAAGGTGACAATTATTCCACTTCCATGTGGTTTTTAAAGTTTTTGAGCTATGCAAATGGATGCATTTTTAACTTGTCCTTCAAATTTAATCTTGAAAAAAAAACATCTGGGAAATATATTTAGAGGCAGATTTTGAAAGAGAAGGTCCTTCATTTTGAAAATATTGTAGCACAAACCAGGTTTGGTTCCTCAGAATTTGGCTGTGGTAGGGAAAGACCTTTGGGATTCCGTCCCTTAATCCAACTCATCTCGCTACAAGGAGCACAAAAGCAAATTGCTAGGAAGGGAAAGTGTGAATCTTTAAAGGGTCCCAGGAGAAACTGATAAGAGCTGCAGTTGAGATACATAAGGGGCAGGAATGTCAAGTAAGGAATGAAATGGTTCCATGGAACTGTTGGGTCTTCATAGAATAGTTCCAAATCTGGACCAGTAGATGATAGCAAAGAGTCCAAGTTTTCTGTATCTCTTTGCTGCCATCTTCTAGTCATCTTAATTTTTGAAGTCCAGATATAGTCAATCTATTGGGTTTACAGCAGTGGTGGGTTGCCCCCGGATTGGACCGGTTCGTGAGAACCGGTAGTAAAACCGGCAGGAGGCTCCATCACCCTGACATCATCAGGAAACTTCTGTGCATGGCCCCATTGAGAACTGGTAGTAAAGGTAAGTAGAACCCACCCCTGGTTTACAGGTATACAGGTATTGGGTTTACAGGTATAGGAAACACAGAAATTTCAATATGACATGTTAGCTGAATGGGAATGAAGAAATCAATCTTACTTTTCAGGAGCAGGTTGGTCATAGCTGTGCTCATGAAGGAAGACTGCTTTCTTGGAGGCTTCCCCCAGCATTTCTAAGCAAGATAGTACTGATAACTTTGCAGCTGGTGTTTGAGAAATTTTTCATCAGCCTGAAGATAGGGCATTTTCCTCTCCTCTTTGAGTTGAGTTCATAATTGTGCTACTGGATTAATCCGCTTCCTCTTCTTTTACTCCCTATCATTAAATTTCACCCAAAACATAGGCTAGGAAGATTTTAACTTGCTTCTTTGTTCAGGGCTGATTTACACTCTTTGTTTTCTTATTGACAAGGGTTCCCAGGTTCTCTAGATACTAATAATTCCTGACTGTTGTTCAACTTCCTGCATTAATTTTTTAAAGCTTTTATTGAAGAAAGAACAAGACTGAAATGAATCTACAGTATAAATGTATCCTATATTTTTCTTTAATGAAAAAGAAGTCATAAAATGCTGTGCAACTGTGTGTAATGTTTGCAAGAATGCCATTGTTGTGCCTCTATATGAATGGAAGGATGGAAAAAACTAAATAAATTATAGGGGTGGTGGTGTCAGTTTAACTGGGCTTAGGTAGTTAGTTGGCATAATACTTAATGAAAGAGTACAAGAGAAGTCAATGGAAAACACTGGGAAAGTGTTATGAAGATATATGGCAGGCAGCGGGCTTGCAACCAGATTTTTATACTTCAGCAGTCCCTAAGAAAATTGCAGAAGCATTAATTGCATATTTGTTGATTTAGAGAAAGTGTATGATAAACCAATTAGGCTTAAAGTATAGAATATTTTGCAGAAATATGGTGTTGAGGGTTGGCTGGTGATGTGATCTAAGCAAATGGAAGTATGTGTGGAAATTAATGGAATACCTACGAAATCATTCAACATTAAATAGGAATTAAGACAAGGACGGATGATTTCCCCTTGATTTTTAAACATATTTATGCATCAAAATGTAAGAAATGCTTATGTTAATATTAGCATTGTATTGGTTGGGGAATGCAAATATGTGTGTAATTCTGTGTGCAGACGATGCTGTATTGCTCGTAAAGAATCCAAATAATGTTTGAGAGCAAGTTTCAGCAAGGAGTATGAATCTGAAAATGAATATATCAAAGGCCAAGGTGGTTGTATTTGACACGGACAATAGAATGAAGAATTGTAACTTGTACACAAATGGTGAAAAACTAGTGCAGGTAGAAGAAAATAATGTATCACAACAGACAGTTAATTAAAGATAGGAAAAGCCGTGGACAAATGCTAATTCTTTCTGATTCTAGTAGAAAAGATTTGTACAGAAAGTGGTCTTTCTGAAATGAACATTTGTCAAAAGAAGTGAACCTAGCTGTGTAGAAGAATGTGTTTCTACACTCTTTGTTATATAGAAGTGAGAGTTATATCAGGAGAAATGTGAAATAAGATGAATGAATTCCGAAGGAGAATACAATAAGAAATCCAGTCAAGTACTAATGGGTGATAAATAAATGTGGTTTGACTACAAAAGCATGTTACCAGTGTGAAAGAAAGATATTGAGTCGTACAAATGCACGAGGATCACTTTACAAGACAGCTATAAAAAGGAAGGAGAATCAGAGAAACTCACGGTTGTATGGAGTTACTGAAGTCCAAAAAAGAAAGAGGTGAGAAGTTGAAAGAACAAATGTATGAAACAGTGCATGGGAAAAGCAAGGAGGGTTTGCAAGCATGGAAAGGAATAGTGTGATAAAAGTGAAGAGTATGATATAAACTAGATAAAACTACATTTTTAACATAATGTCTTTGTGCCTTATTCCTTTTCTGTGCTGAGCATAACAGTGGTTACCCTGAAAAAGAAGAATATAATAGGCAGGTCAGTATGTACGAGCAGGAAAAAAACACCTAATCTATTCAAAAATATTAAAGTTACAGGAAGATAAATTCCATTCGAATGTTAGGGGGAAAAAAACCTATAACAATAAATGCAGTCCGCTCACTAGGAAGGAGAATTATTCCACTAAAGGGATCAAGTGGAGATGCAAAGCTATTTGTTGACATGGGGGGCTTAATTTGTATTTCTACAGTGAAAAGAGGTTTGGAATTGATACCCTAAAATGCCCCTCACCTCCTCTTCAGTGCTCTATTTTAGTGGGTGATGTTTTCCTTTCCATCAAAATGCCAATCTTCCAAATTATGTGGAAGAGACACAGCTTCATGGGTACAAGGCAAGTTAGCAATGTATTAAAACATACCCCAAATCACCACACTGGCTTTAGGATTTTGGGTCTATGATAAGATGGTACAGTGGTATAACTGGGCAGCCAACTCTTAGCCATTGCTTTCTAGGTAGCACACTAAACAGCTTCGCAGCTTCGCATGTTACTGTAGTAAATGAGAAGATGCTAAATTTTGAACAACTAAAAGGGTCATGGCTCCAAAGGCTCCAAGGTCTATTATACAAGAGGAGAAAAGTTAAGAAAAATGTATGGCATGGGGCCAAAAGTTAAGAAAAATTTATGGCATGGGGCCGCACTACCTATGGAACTGCCTTCATCCCATTACATCACACCAATCAGGCAGGGAAGATACGTTACAAACCCCATCAGTTCAAGAACTCTAGCTGGTGGGGTCCAGCAGGAGAGCCTTCTCTGCTGTTGCCCCTGCCCTCCTGCCTCCACTCTTCTGTCCTTCTGGAAAGGAGTCAAAACATGGCTCTACTGCCTTCTATGGGCAGCTCAGAGGGGCATGCAGCCCTGAGACTGGTTAGTGCCCCAAAAGCTCCCCCTTTACCTTTTAACTATAGAAATAAATAAAACAAAAGGGAGAAATGTGTTTTCTTCTTTAATATAAATACCCCAGAAGCTTCTGCAATCTTTAATAAATTGTCTTGGTGCGACAATCAGCACCAGACATTGTATATTCTGTCTCTCTCTCTCTCTCTCTCTCTCTCTCTCTCTCTCTCTCTCTCTCTCTCTCTCTCTCTCTCTCTCTCTCTCTCTCTCTCTTCTCTCTCTCACACACACACCCCTACTTGGTAGGGCTATCCTACATTGAGCCTGCCTCTCCTTCTGTGAATGAGCACTCACTCTGCATTGACTGAATCCCAAACTCTACACATTGAATAATTTGTGAGCTACCAGCTGGTTGGTGATGCTAATCCAGCATGATCCTGCTTTACAGAGTTTACTTCTGCATACATCACTTCCCTACTTCCCTACATATATAAAAGTAGAATCTCTAGACCAAAAGTAAAAAAAAAGAGGTATTTCCATTTAAGGAAAAGAAACCCTCTATTTAATCTCCCCTCCCTGCCAAAATCAATTGGTCTCTGCTATCTCTCCCAAACACCCCAGAGACAGAGCCTGTGCATTTGTAAAAGTATGAAGCAATTAAAATCCTGTTAAGTAAAAATACTGCAAAGAAGGTTTGGTCCCGGAAAGATTACACACGGACACTGGCAACCAAGAATGATTTCTAGTCAGCAAGGCATTTCGGCTTCCAGGTTTGAAATCCACAAGCAGCTTGGCTTTCTCCTTATTTAAAGCTGTTAGAATTGTTTCTAAAAGCATTCACTAGATGTCTCTATATAAGTTAAATACAATTGCTGCAGAGAACACCCTGCCGCTGCTCCCATTAACAAGAAACCTGTGACAGGCCTGGTTTGTTCTGAAAAAAACCTCTCACTTGTAGCCAGTAACTTCATTTAAGTTCAAAAGGTGGCTTTTATTTTAAATATTCTCATTGATTCTGGCCAGGATCCTGTTTTGGAGGATGCTAAATCTTCAGTGTTGCTTGAGATCCCAGAGATTGCTGTGACATTAAAAAAAAAAAAGAGAGAGAGTGAGAGAGAAAGAACAGTCAAAGCTTCCTATTTATTCGATCAGCTAGTTTACAGCAAACGGAATGAAGGTAATCTTTATTCCCATCCAATGGAGTACACCTATTTTATCATGATCCTTATGAAGATCACTTGCAATGTCAAAATTCATTTTCGTTTTCCAAAAAAAAAGTGCAATGCCTCATCAGTTTTGCAAGTCACCGCAGTTAATTGGATTTGTTCATTTTCCCCTCGTGAACCATCACTTATTCTTTAATAGTGCCCATTAGCTATCAGTTATCTGTTACATTATTTGGTAACTTTATAGCTTTTTATGAAGGAGGAGAAGAAGTAAAGAAAAAAAGCAGCAATATTTTCAATTCCCTCCAGCTTTTGTTAGATTTCAGTAATTTGTAGCACAGGTGTCACCATCAAGCCAAGCCCCCAAAATGCAGAGATGCAATTCAAATACGTTGTTATAAAACATGTACTTCTATTGGCATAGTTGCTGAAATTAGTTTGTGAGAAAAGGGAGATCAATTTCTTTCTGACTCAGTCATGAAACACAAATCTAAAATGAAGTTGTGGGATTTTTTATTTACCTAGTGATATTCGGTGATGGCCAAACAAGGTTATATTCTTTGGAAGTTCAATCCAAACAATTCTATATAATACATAGCCACAAATTCAATTTAGCCCTTATGAAAAGAGCATCTGCTAAAAAGAAACTCAGTGGGTTTTTCCCCTATGACCATGATGCACAAATGACATTTATATAGATTTTTCCTTTTCAGATATGTAAATATGAAACAATCTGTATTTACGAGCTTGTTCATTTTTTTTTTATAGCTTTCTCTGGTTCTTGTTTTGCTGGTGGATGATAAAACTTTGAATAACCAAAGCGCCAGCGAAGCATCTTCAAATCTGAAACACTCTGAGCTCATGAGAGGACCAAAGGTTTGGCCTGGAGCTCAAGGAGCTCAGCAGAGTCACTGATGCAGGTTGTCCTCAACTTACAACAGTTCGTTTAGTGACCGTTCAAAGTTAGAAGAGCACTGAAAAATGTATGACTGTTTTTCAAAGTTTTACAACCTTTGCAGCATCCCTGTGAACATGTGATCAAAAGTCAATTGTTTCAAATTTATGACCATTGCTGTGTCCCAAGGTCATGTAATCACCTTTTGCAACTTTCTGACAAGCTGTTCTGACCCAGCCTTAGCAGAAACAAGAAACAGACTCCTTGGCACAAAAAACCCCTCTTTATTTACCTCTTGTGAATTAATTGCATTCATCCACTGAAAAGTCCTTTGAGGAGTTAACTGCAGTAACAGAACTTATCAGCTCCTTGTGATGCAAGGTCATGAGCTCTCAGATGAAAGGTTGCAAATTAAGTTCTGGCAAGCAGTTTTTGTGGCATGAAACACAATGAGCAAAATCTTCAGAAATATGAACTGTTGTCTCCTACAACAACCACTCCCCTTTCCTTCTATTTATTTCCCAGCCAGGGAGGGGGCATTCAGTGTCCATGTGTGCTTTGATTCTTGAATCAACTCCTTGTCCTCCATTGTTCTCCTCTCCTAATTGTTCTGCACATACATGCATCTGGAACAGGCCCCAGCTGTTCTTCCTCCTCACTCATATCAGTCTCCAAAGGCAGCTACCTCTCCCATGGCTGGGAAATGTCAGACATCCCTGGCTCTATCTCTGCATCCGACGCAGAATATCCATCAGAGCCTACCCCAGACTCCAGAACTGGCCCAATTTCCTCTCCAACCTCCTCACTGTCTGAGTCTGTTGTGGCGGGCCACGACACAAGCAAAGTCAATGGGGAAACAAGATTCATTTAACAACTGGGCTACTAACTTATCAACTGCAATGTTTCACTTAACAACTGTGGCAAGAAAGGTGTATTAATAGGGAAAGGCTCACTTAACAAATGTTTCACTTAACAGAAATTTTGGGATCAATTTTGGCCATAAGTCGAGGACTACCTCTTGGTAAGCTTCTTTAAAAGACAGGTAAATGGAATAATGAAATGAAAAAATGAAGATTTTATACTTGGTACCTCCACTATAAAATATTTTGGAATGGGGGGTGGGGGGTTCAAAGGATTTTGCCCGAGAAATTAGAAATGCCACACTTGTTTTAAAATGACTATTCTAGGCAGGCTCTTAACCTTAGGAAAAATTGCATTGCAATGTTTCTTATTCTTATTAATGTCACTGGTTTATTTTTATTACAGATAGTCTTTGACTTAAAACCATTCATTTAAAGACTCTTCAAAGTTACAATGGCACTGAAAAAAGTGACTTATGACCAGTTTTCATACTTAAGACTGTTCCAACATCCGCACGGTCACATGATCAAAATTTGGGCGCTCGACAATTGGCATGTATTTATGACGGTTGTATTGTTCTAGAGTCATGTGATCAATATATCTTCCTAGCTGGCTTCCAATCAGCAAAGTCAATGGGAGAAACCAGATTCACTTAATGACCACATGATTAACAGCTTAACAGCTGCATTGTTTTGCTTAAGAACTGTGGCAAAAAGGTTGTAAAATAGGGTGCAATTCATTTAACAACTTTCTGGCTTAGTAAGGAAAATTTTGAGTTCAATTGTGGTCGTAAGTCAAGAACTATTTGTATTTATTTCTCAAGTTTATACACACAGACAGAGATACAGACAAACACACATCTTACATGAAGGGACTCTGAGTGGCAATAAAATCAGCAATTAAAATGTTCTACAAAACCAATTAAAACAATACACATAAATAAAACAAGATCACTAGAGGGAAGATATTACCTACAATGTTATCATCATACAGGCTCCTTATTTCCAAAAAAATGTCCAGACTTTCTGGAACAACCCCCCCTCCCGCCATGTTTTTTAAAATAATGTTATCAAAAGTGTTTAAAAATGCAAATTAATACAAAGGAAATCAATGAGAAAATTAAAAGTATATAAAAAATATATTTTTTCTTTTTCTAAAGTTTCTCCAAAAGTTTCTCTGCCAAAAAACAGAAGCTTTTGACTTAATTCTAGTTAGGATTGTAGCTAAGGTACATTCTCTTCTTTCTTTAAACTATCCTGTCTAATCAGAAAAACCATAAATCGTAAGTTCTTTTTCCCCATTTTATGCAAAAGATACTTTAAGAAGTTTCCAGGCAGAAATAAACAGAGTTAATTTGTTTTTTCTAATGAAAGAAGTCAATTTGGTTTGAAAGCCCTCCCCCCTTCCCAAACACACACATATTTTGAAGGCTTTCTGGAAGACCATATCAGTTGGGGCTATCTTCACTTTACGGAGGAATGATGTCTGTTTCCAGAATTAGGTCTATTGTTCCACTTAGTTTGTTTCCAGAATTAGGTCTACTGTTCCACTTAGTTTGTTTTATCATATGATTTGGGAAAGCATTATTAGATAGGTGAGTATCTTGGCATGCCCACCTTCAGTTAAATTATTAAACTCCCTGCCACAAGGAAATATATTTTATCTGAACGGCATTGGCTGAAAAAATACCAAACACTAGTTAGATCTTCCTTGCCAGAGTCTTAGACATTCCCCATTAGCCACTGGAGCAGAAAGCAACATAATGATATAGGGTCCTTCCATGCTATGGCCTATCTACTGCTTTGAGAGATAAATGGCTACATCAGAATATTTCTAGGTGAGAAGGAACTTGAGACAGACTTGACTGAGAAATCAATCAACTTGCACCTGCTCCTGGGCCTTAAGTCAAAATCTGTCCAGGGCTTCACAAGTTTACATGCTTGAAGCTTCATCATATTGTGATCACTTCGGTATTGATTTTGTATGTGCAGGTGCGGTAGGAGTAATACAGAAATAGAAAGCGAGAAAATAAATGGCCAAGGCTCTCTTGAAATTCTCCACTGTTTTGTTGGGTGATTACTGCATGTTGAGAGGGAGATGCCTGCACATTGCTCTGTGGAGAAAAATTATTTAGTAATTTCTTCATAGGGGGCTGAGGTGAGGATAGAGACTGCTGTTTTTTTCTTTTCTTTTCTTAAAAAGATATGGGGCAACAATAGCATCGCTCTCCACCTCCTCCTCCTTCTCCTCCTCCTCCTCCTCCCTATAATATTCTAAGTTAGGTTTCATTCTGGGAGATAGTTTATCTGTATGGGAAAGAAACGGTAACTTTTACAGAGAAAGAAGGAAAGGAGAAAAGAAGGAAAGAAAGATATTCAGACAAATTACAATGAAATGTTCCCTTTTTTAAGGAAGTGAATTAATATAATTCAGAAATGCTTTCTGCCAAAAAAGAAGCCCTGAGAAACTTTTGACTTAATTCTAGTTAGGATTGTAGCTAAGCTCATGGCAATTTGCATATCAGTTGCAAAAGTGCAGGGAACTTTCAAAGACATTTATTTCTATCAAAGTCTGCCAGACCCTGGGAATGCTACATTAAGAGTTATTAGGATGAAAAATTATTAGTTGAATTTTTTTGGCAGGCATCAGTTCTTCACAGCACTTCAGGCAGCTTTTTAAAAAGTAGAGAGTCAAATGAATATTATTTCATAGCTTATACCTTTCTCCCCTTAAATCTTATTAAGCAGTAACATGTGTAGGGATTGAAAAAAATGAAGCTGGACAGAAATGGGCAAAGCCCTTTACTCAGAAATAATACAATCTCATTTAATTATGCAATACAGGTATAATTGAATATATATTTGTTTCTATATGAGATTTACCTTTCTCTTTTGTTAATTTTTTTAAAAAGACTATTATTCAAATAGTCCTTGACTTACGACCACAATTGACCCCAACATTTCTGTTGTTAAGTGATTTGTGTTCCATTTTACAACCTTTCTTGCCATTGGCATCCTTCAGTCTCAAAAGACTATGGTATCATGCTCTGGAAAGAGGTCCTAAAACAGCATCTAGTGTGACTAAAAAGGCCAGTTCGAGAGTGGCAATCCCTTCCACACTGAGGGCAGATACATTCTGTCCCCTGCCCAGCCCCCCAGATTTCGCTGGTTCCGGGACTGTCTTTTTGCCTCAGCCTGCTGAACAAGTGTCTCTTTGAATTGGAGAGACTGCGTCTTTGGCCTCCAAGCTGAATGATCGGAGATCAAGGTTTCCCAGTTGTTAATGTCCATTCCCAGGGCCTTTAGGTCCCTCTTGCAGATATCCTTATATCGCAGCTGTGGTCTTCCTCTGAGGCACTTTCCCTGCATTAATTATCCATACAGGAGATCTTTCGGAATCTGACCATCAGCCATTCTCACGTAATTCACTTAACTTTCTTGCCACAGTTAAGTGAATTACCACAGTGGATAAGTTAGTAACACAGTTGTTAAATAACCTGGCTTCCCCATTGACTTTGCTTGTCAAACAGTCACAAAAAGGGATCACATGACCTTGGGACACAGCAACGGTCATAAGTATGAGTCAATTGCTAGGTATCTGAATTTTGTTTACATGGTCATTGGGGATGAGGACCCAGATGGTTGGGGGCAATATGCTGACTCTGTAAACCGCTTACAGGGACTGTAAAGCACTGTGAAGTGATATATAAGTCTGCTCTTGCTATCATGGAAATGTTACAAAGGTCACAAGCATGAAAAACTGTCAGGGTAATGAAGATTTAAAGCTGACCAGCACCTTTAAGACTGAGGATGAGTCAGCAGGGTTATTGCTCTTTAAGAAGCTGTCTATATAAAGAAGGCCATGAGAGGGTGTATCTCTCTCCTCGTGTATCACTCTCTCTCTCCTTGTCGCGTATATCTGCACTGTAGTTCTCTGTGTAGAGTTGAAGAAGACTGATTGCTTGCCTGGCTTTGCTTAGCATGTGTATGTATATATATTGTATATACATATGTATGTATATATATATATTGTGTATATACACACACATGTATATATATATACATGTGTGTGTATGTATATATATTGTATATTGTATATACAATATACTTGTATATTGTATATAAACCACTGTTTGTAAGGACAAAACCTCTGTGTATTGTATTTTGCTCCTGAGTTGTCTCAAAATAGCAGTCATGCTGTACACATTCTGACAAAAATGGTCTTAAGTCACTTTTTTCAGAACCGTTATAACTTTGAATGGTCACTAAATGAACTGTTGTAGGTCGAGGACTACCTGTTGTTTATTATTACTAATTATTTTGGCATGAGTTCTAAACTGGTGAAACAGGAATTCTAGGTACCCGGAGCCTGTTCAGGATTCCGGAACAAAAAAATTAAGTGATGAGAAAAATCCCATGATGTTGTATGATCTTGCCCCAATTTAACTGAGAATATCCATGTTATTCCCATAAGAAGAATCCTGGGAAGCAGGTAAGACTGGGAAGAAGGGGTTGAGGGGGAAGTTGACCCAAACTCACCAAATGAATTTCCATGGTTTATGGAAGATTTAATTAGAAGAGGATCTCCTGGTCTTTGTCCAATGCTTGAGCTCCTGTGACACTCTGGTTCTCATTCTCCATCCATATAGGATACTGTAGATCCTATATGTTGCAGTGGAGCAGGTTGGGTTAAAAAAATGGATTCAAGAGAGCACAGGTTGTGTTTTGAAGGCAAAAGGGGCATTCGGTCACCCAGCCTTGTGATACAATTTTCTTAATAGGTCGGTGTGGAACAAGAGGCTGTGAATAAAATGCCCCATTTCACATCATTTTGAATTAAACAGTAAACGCTTTCCTTGCGGCTTCTATGTTCTTCTATTCTGCAATTTGCACGTTTGCAGATATCTGACAATTTGTGAAGAATTAAGGAGAGCCTTCTCCAACTCTGTGCTTTTCTGATATTGGTTCTAATTTGTAAACTCCAGCTGTTTGCAGCATAAGGCTGGAGAAGATGGGGAAGAGGAATCTGTTTACACCAGTCACATGGGTTATTTCAGATGAAGTCTCCAGATGAGGTGGATAGCTTGGAAATCATCATTCGATCTGGTCTAGAAATGGGGAAATCAGTTTTCAAATAGTTTCTCCTTATAAACACATCCAGAAGACAAATTTCCCTGCCTCCCTAGAAGGGAAATAACATCTAGAGTGGTTCTTAAGACGGTTGCTAAATTTGAAGATGCATTCTTGCAAAGTTTTAAGAGCAACTTCGATTTGAAAACACATTTACTTGACTATCTGAAGGCTGTGTTATAGCTATTTGAAAAACAACAACAACACTGAAGTATAGGTGCAAATTAAGCTGTAACACAAGATGCAGTGGGGGGAAAAAGCTTAAAATAAATAATGTCTTATTTCTGAATTCTGAAATTTCAGTGCAATTACCTGGCTGGTAACTAAAGTATCATTAATTGCTTAATTAGGTTGCATTTTGCTGCAGAGAATGTAAAATAGGTTCACTTGAAGGAAGATTAAAGGTTGTTGTCAAATACATACACCAACAGTTGATTGCATTAATGGTGTTATTTGTGCTTCTGTAATTGCTGCAGTAATTTATATTTCTGGGCTTATTATTATTACAACACTGAAGATGTCAACTGTCATTATTTAATATTCTTTCTTTCTGTAAACCCCCCACTCCTTAGTGTAATTAAACTTCATAATGAAACTAACTCCATAATGCTTTCATCAGAGAG
Organism: Masticophis lateralis; assembly: GCA_030761175.1. Lineage (NCBI taxonomy): Eukaryota > Metazoa > Chordata > Lepidosauria > Squamata > Colubridae > Masticophis > Masticophis lateralis. Next base: position 123,620,884 of record JAUDYJ010000001.1, on the reverse strand, counting down.
AGAGAAAAAAAATCCTACTGTGATGTGGTGATATAAATTTTCTATAGAAAGAGGGGGAGAATGGCAGATCTGTCCAGTGAATACTAAGGAAGGACTTTATTAGGATTGCTGCTTACATATTATTCCAGCGGGGAGACAATGTATTACTAGGGGGAGAAAAAAACCCAGATTAAAATGACATTGGTTTGCCCCCAAATGGATATATTAATGTCTACAGAAGTAGGCAAATGTAGATACTGTTATAAGACCTGTGGTGGAACAGTAGTTAGAATGCAGTATTGCAGGCTAACTCTGCTGACTGCCAGCAGTTCAAATCTCACCCGGCTCAAGATTGACTCTGCCTTCCATCCTTCCGAGGTCGGTAAAATGAGGAGCTGGGCTGTTTGGGGCAATATGCTGACTCTGCAAACTGATCGGAGAGAGCTGTAAAAGCACTACAAAATGGTATCTAAGTGTATGTGCTGTTGCTTTTGCTATTATAATTTAATACATCTGCAGATAACAGAGGAGACTGTGATAAGGTGGCTTCTCACTGAGTCTGGTCTCCAAGATGATAACTTCTGGTAAACGTCTTCAGGTTCCTGCTTTCTTAAGAGAGTTTACATGTGTCCCTTAATGTTCTGCTGTGTATTCTGGCTGTAGGATCCCACCCCACAATGTTCCTGACACTTGGCCATCCGGCCTTTGTTACAGCTTCAGCAGAGCTCTCTACCTCCTGAAGCACTCTGCTCATTGCTAAACAGTTTTCTTCACATTAAGAAGTGTCCTGGGTATCCAACCGAAATCTACTTCCTTCTAATTTAAACCCATTGATTCTTGTTCTACCTTCTGAAGCACCTTAAAACAATTCTGGCCTAAAGAAGCAGATGAAACATAATCAAACAAACAAGGTCTGCTTATCCCAGGCCCTTGGAAAGGACTTAATAGGCAGAAGACTGGCAGAACACATCCATGAACACCAACTGGCAGTCAGAAGGCATCCTTTAATTTCACAACCTATGGACAGATTTAACCACAGTTTCCAATTGGGAAAATGTGACAATCCTTGTTGTTGTTAGTTGCGAACTCATGTCCGACCCATCGCGACCCCGTGGACAATGTTCCTCCAGGCCTTCCTGTCCTCTACCATCCTCTGGAGTCCATTTAAGCACACGCCGACTGCTTCAGTGACTCCATCCAGCCACCTCATTCTCTGCTGTCCCCTTCTTCTTTTGCCCTCAATCTTTCCCAGCATTAGGCTCTTCTCCAGTGACTCCTTCCTTCTCATTAGGTGGCCAAAGTATTTGAGTTTCATCTTCAGGATATGGCCTTTGTGACAATCCTAGACCAGGTCAAAACCAAAAATGCCAGAGAATTTCTAGAAGTCTGGCACTCTGACAAATCAGCCATCAATAGACACATAGATATCAACAACATCTATAGATTTCACAAAAGAGATGATCAACCAGCCCAAAAGAGGAAAAAGACTCCAGCACCTCTCCATCAGTAATCAGCATAGATTAACTCCAAGGTCAACTTCAGACCAACAATCAAATAAGCAGTACTCCAATTAAGAAACTTTATGGTCCGCCAGCAGCCTGCAGACCTGGCAGTGGAGTCAGACAGTGAAGAGGCTGGGAAGGACAATGGGCCAGTCCTGGAGTCAGGGGAAGGCCCAGATGAGGGCTCTGCATTGGAGGCAGAGATGGGGCCAGGGCCATCTGGGAATGATGCACGGACTCTGGAGCCTCCAGAGGCAGACAGAAGAGAGGCAGAGAAACAGGAGGAGCCTGTTCCTAGTGCACATATGCGAAGAGCTGCCAAGAGCAGCTGAAGCAAAAAGGATGACTCATGAGTAAGGCCAGAAGATGATTGGCCACTCCCATAAGGCTTAAAAGAGCAGCAATGAGCTGTTGGGTTCTTTGTAGAAAAGCAATGTTGATTCTAGTGCTTCTTATCAGCGTCTCTTGAATTTTGTTGGGGTTTTGCCAAGAAAAGCCTTTGGTAGGTTGCCAAAGACATCAAAGGTTGGTGATAAGACCAAAGAATTTGTTTTGGACTAAAGCTGAGAATGAATTAATTCTCAGCTGTTTTAATAAAATAAGTTTGTTCAGGATTAAATTGCGTTTGGTAATCACTACATGGGTCTCGGTCACAACTGAAACTACCAAAGAGCCATTAGTAAACAGCCCAATCATAGAAACCCTAAGACTGCCCCCATCAACCATGATAGGTCAAGCTACTAGAATATAAACTGGCAGCAAACTGCACTCCTTACTAGCACTGATGATGTTACCTAGTTTGGGTAATGAAATGTCGGCAAGAAAACAAGCAAACTCAGAGAGTACCAAGGACCCCTTGACTCAGTAGGTGGATAAAAATGCCAAATCCACTATATCTGGCTGATTGTGCTACCAACCATAGCATTCAAACAACAACAACAACAACAACAACAACAGTAATGTTTGAATGATTATGTGAACCAAAGTACCGAAAAATTGCTGCAATCTGTGAAAACAGAGAACATTATAAAAGCAAGAGAAAAAAGGCAGAATAGAAGGAAAAACAGCTGGATCACAGATTAAATAAATGGAAAACCAAAGCTTTGCATGGACAGCACTTGAAAAACATTGAAGAAAAATGTGATCACAACTTTACATGGGCATGTCTTAAAATGGGAACCATCATGAAAGAAACAGAAGGTTTAATATTCACTGGTCAAGAACAAGCACTACAAACTAATGCCATGAAAGCAAAGATACAAAAATCCACTGACAATTCAAACTGCCGACTTTGCAATAACAAAATCAAAACTGTTTAACATTTAATATATGAATGCAGCAAAATCGCACAAACTCATTACAAAACTAGACACGACTGAGTTGCTAAATTAATCCACTGGTCATTATATAAAAAAATATGACTTACCTGTAACCAAAAAGTCATGGGAACATAAAGTGGAAAAAGTTATAGAAAATGAGAAAGTGAAGATCTTGTAGGACTTTCAGATACAGATGGATCATCATTTAGAACACAATACACTAGATATTACAGTTGTCAAAAACCGATACGTACAATTTATTGACATACCAGGAGATGCCAGAGTCGAAAAAAAAGAACTGGAAAAAATCATGAAATATCGCGACCTGGCCATTGAAACTACACAGCTATGGATGAAAAATATAACAGTGATATCCATTGTCATCGGGGCACTTGGTACCATGTGCAAGAATTTTATAAGATACATCAACAAATTGCAGCTTCCTGCAATAACACCAGCGGAACTGCAAAAAACTGCGCTACTTGGAACATCGTACATCTTAAGAAGGTACTTGGTTGATACCTAGGATGCTGGCAGAAACCCGAATCAACCATTAGTACCAGTCAATGGTATTCGTGATGCATTTTTGAAGTTCAGTTGATTGAGTTTCATGTTTAATGAATAAAGTAAATAAAAATTGTAATGTAATTATAGGTGTATAATAATGATAATTATTGTATAATAATAATATCATGATACATTATGTAATAATAATCTTCTCCATGAATATCCCCTTGTGATGAAGGATGATGATGCTTAGATGGGTTTGAGAGTTCTGCTGGAGACAGTTTAGTCTATCAAAAGAGTCATCCATGCCAGACAGGTCTTAATGGAAGAGCTAGACTAAGTGTATCAATCAACCCATTTAATACGTTGAGAAATAAAAAAAAAAAGAATCCTACAATGGCTCGTTGCCCAGATCAACAAGGACTATATCAGAAGTTAGAGTTCTGGGCATCTGTCAACAAATGGACAATGGGACTCAGCAGCTATGGCTGTGCAACCAGGGTTTAGCCTTGTAGGTTTATGAAAGGGATTACAACCACAGATAAGACAAAAGTATATTGTGTTTGCAAATCTCACCATTATAGCCTGCTATTATGAAGCAGGGCTAACTTAAAGCAAATGTTTGAATTATGGAAAAGAATTTATTCAGACTCAAATACTACCAAGCAATTATTAGCATATCAAAGAAGATTCATTACCAGAAATAAGCTATTCAGGGATGCAGGTCTGGAAGAGATTCAGAAAAATTGTGAAAATGAATAGTAAAACAGATGAAACTCAGATAACAATATGCAGAATTACTAGCAGAAAGACAGACTGCCAGCATTGAAAACAATGCCCCCCAAAGACCTGACATCTACAATAAAGGATACTTATAAGGATTAAAATAACATCTATTGAACACTCCAATTGATTTGCCTACAGTACAGCATTGGTGGTTACAAAAGAACTTGGTAGAAAAATTAGAAAACCAAAAGCAAAATCATATTTAATCCCAAAGTGGAAGATCAGACTGGAGCCAAGAAAGTAAAATCAGCTGCAAGTAATTTAAAGAACATAAAAGAGCAAAAAACAAAAAATGTAAGAATCAAGAGAAGCCTAATAAGGATGGATAAAAGAACTTGAAGATGAATTTAGTAAGTAAGTAAGTAAGTAAGTAAGTAAGTAAGTAAGTAAGTAAATAAATAAATGGAACAACTAATCATTACAGCAGAACTGGTTACAATTGAGTGAAAAGGATTAAAAACTGAACTTCTGGAAATAATTGCATGATTACTTTTTGTCCAATTACAGCTAAATAGCTTAATGAAATATTGCATAAAGGAAATATTAGTGACTGGTTAATAATTGGTAAATTGTAAAGTGAATACAAATAAAACTTGGCAATGTCTTACAACTGGAACATTTAAAAAAGAAACTGAAGGCTAGATTTTGGCTGCTCAAGAGCAAGGTTTTCAAACTAATGCACAGCTATGGCCAGAATTGAAAAATCATCAAATGATTCAAAATGCAGATTATGCAAAGCAGAAGAAATAATAGATCACTCTCTCATGCAATAAGATATAAACCACCACATAAAGTAGTTGCCAAAATAACCCATGCTTTATATCTGATGAAACAATTCTTAGCCATCTATCATAGCAGCACAATGGTTTGAAAGATAAATATTAGCAGAAGTACTGGTGGAAAATAAACTATGCTTTACAATATTCAGAGGCAGTGTGAAGATGTTTTTTATTCTGATAAAATTTGCTCTGTATTGATTTTGGGTTTTATGTATTGAGCCTGTCTCCATTTTAATTTGTTCTCTATGCATTGTTTTATTATTTATTAATTGTACGATTGTGGCATTTTAATTCATATATGGGAACCTAATAATACATATACAGAATACAAGTTTTGTGTTAAATAAATAGTCAGTTCTGTAAGGCGTGCAAGGAATGGTGAAAGCAGCAAACAAAATCTTGATGTGGGTGGTTGCTAGGAAACTAAAGACACATTTTTTTCTATCCAACCCCCCCTCTCTCCCTTCCTCCCTTCCCTTTTGCCTCTCCCTCTCTCCATCATGAACTAGTGTTACTGAATCATATTTTTATATCAATTCAGAAATAGGTTATGTGAGGAGAAGGCATGGTGAAAAGAAACTTAAGTCTTTTTAAATGTTTGGTCTTTTTTAAAAAAGGGTTTTAAAAATAAATATAATTGTGAAAAAACCAAAGCAACCATTGATTATTCATGTAGGAGAAAAAAGAGGAGCACATTTGATAGTTGTTGTTAGTGCCATTTGTTTGAATGTATGTATTTGTAAAGGTTTTCTTTCTGTACGATCAACTAGTATTATGACTTGTAATAAAATCTCTGACTTTTTTTAGTCCAGTAAAGCTGCATCATGAAAACTCATACGCTGAAGCTGAAGTTCTCCAGGAATTAAATTCCCATCAGTTAAATTAAATTAAATTAAGCTCACAGATCTTTGCAGGAATTAAAACCTAGGCCTGCTTTGCAGAGAAGCTGCAGGCTTATTGCCCTTATTACTGCTCCAGATAGGTTAATCAGGAGGTAAAACAAACACAATGCTTTTAAAGTAATGCAATTCAGAAGAAGATTCCTACTGTGTCCTTGACCATCCTGCTCTCCCCCATTGTTTCCTTCTATATTAGAGAATGATTTAATTTCTTTAAACCTGTAGTGATGTCAGTGGCCAATCCACATCCTTCTCCAATAAAGGAAAGGGTTTGCTCTCTCTGACTCTCCCTTGCTCTCTGTCCCCCCTAAATCTATCTCAAAAACTAAAAGCAGTTTGCTTTTGTTTTTAACAGCACATTACTTGTGTAGTTTAGCACATCAGGTGAGCACGCATTCTCTGCATTTCAGATATTGAGCCTGCAGATGGAATATGCTAAAGATTTTCTGCTCAGACATTCCCGTTCTTCTGTTGTTTGACCAATGTGTTCATTTGGGGATGAGGGTGGGTGGGCTTAAACATATTTCAATTGTATCATTTGAAATATGTTGTGTGGTTCTGAAAGAGTTGTGTGGTTCTGGGTCTGCTTACTACCCCCTAAAGCAGAGGGCAGGGAGGCCAAAAGGACATAGATAAGGGAGAGATAGATGGGTGAGGGGAGTTGAAGGCAGTCCTTCACCTTAATGAGGTTCAAGGCTGGAAAGGATTAGGGTGGGTACTCGCTTAACAATCCATATTCTTGGCTAATGATCACAATGAGGAGTGCTGGGGTTGCCATCATTAGTTGGTACGGTCATGTGACATTGTGATTTACAACTGCATTGACTTATGACAGCAATCCCTGTCCCAATTGTGGGCGGACATCGAGAAGTATCTATATGTACTCTAGAATACATCTTGATAATTGTTTCTATCCTACAATGTTTTATGAAATAATATAGAACCTTCCTTCTCTTTCCCCCTCCCTCCCTCCCTCCCTCCCTCTTTCCCTCCCTCCCTCTTTCCCTCCCTCCCTCTCTTCCTCTTTTCCTTCCTTTTTGTTCTAGGAGGAAGGGGGCCTAGATAATGAAAGCAGCACTGTGTTGTCATGATAAAGCCTTGTCTCTTTCATGCAGGCATTGTAATAGCAAAGCAACGCAGCCTGCACTGTATGGCCTGACTTTTTCATCATTTTGACAAAAGTTTCAGAACCTGAAGATGCCACAGTCTATGGACTCCTTTAGTCTGAACCATATATAAAAGAAATGCAAGCCAGATGAACTGTAGGGTGGAAGCTAAATCATCCATGTTAATTTCAAATAGGAAGTATGGATGTTTGTCCTATGTCCTTTTTTCATGAAGTATTTCCATTTATTTATTTATTTATTTATTATCAATATTCCATCCTGCTATTCAAATGTGCACTTGAATGAAGATTCAGGGTAACTCATAATAGTGAAAAGAATATACAAGTCAATCAATTTCAAAGAAAGCATGAGAATAGGTCCACAAGAAAAAAGAACAAAAAACAAGAACCTCATCTACTTTCAGTGTCCTTGGAAGCTAAGCAGAGTAGGAGCTTGTTAATTTTAGAAGGAAGACCATCAAGAATAATAAGACTGTAAACTAGATGTTGAAAAGTTGAAAACTATCCTGGGGAGATCCCAAACTGCTTCTATATTATAGTTCTGTAAAAGTAGTTACCAGGAGTCAAGATAAGCTCAAGGGTGTCTTTACCCTCCTATTAGTAAATTCACACTGTCTATGGTACAAATGCCATCGTACAAATGGACCTTAACTTGTTGCTACAAGGGTGTCCATCTTTTTAAATATAAGGCACTCCAGGTGCAGCACAAGATAAAATCTCTTACCTGCTTTGTTGCATAGTGATGTGGTAGGCCACCTATAAATATTGCTCCTGTTGGCTGCCCAATGAGAGATGACAAGGGATTGCCGATTCTGGACCTTTTCACAGTAATTTCCAGGACAGTCACAACAGCCTCACATGTTTCCAGATCTTGCCTACAAACATTTGGAAGGAGGAGAAGGAAAGACAAATTTTAAAAGTGAGCTCAACAATCTGAAAGAGTTCCTTGACAAACTCATTACAATATGTCCATAAAAGGATAGATATTCTTTGATATACCATCTCTAAATTAATAGCAATTTAAAGGTGACTGAGGAAATGACTGTAAAACACACACAAACTCCTTTTCTCTTGTTTTGAGCAGCTTTTCTAAAATATGAAGTTAATCTACCATTATTGTGGCAATTTTATATTACAAAAGAGTAAAAAATAATTTACAGTTTAAAGTACTTTGTTATAATGGAAAACTTGCCATCTGATTTGTTATTACTATTTCTAAGGCTGCAAATTGATAAAGCATCCTTTTGCTCAAAGTACTTCACGTAAAAATCATTTAGAAATATCCCCATATGCCAAAGTAAAATAACTAAAGCAATGGACTTCTGCTAATTTGTTAGATTCATTGTAATTAAGATTTAAAGCTTAAATGTCCTTGTTCATGGTACAATCTGATTCTGAATCTTTCCATTTGGCTCCACTCATACTTAATAAATATTTTGGATTGTGTTTTGTCAACAACCAATAGAGGTTATCACTGAACAGTTGGTAACCTTTTAAAAGTATTTTGAAAGCTTAGTTATTCAGATCTCGGAGAATACATTATTTCTTAAGCTAAAGGGATCTAAAAGATGGAGATAAGCTTGTGTACCCTATCACATAATGATCACATTCCTCTGCTAATAAATCAGCACTCACCAATCGTACAACACAAACAGGAGATGCCAACCAGATCAATCTTCTACTCATCTTTGAAAAACTGGAGGTGGAAGCAATGTCTCTCACTCATGTTCCTTTTGTTCCAACTTGTCTTTGAAACCACCTGCTTTTTTCCACTGAAGAAACAGCTTGCTGTGCCCCCACTTCTGATTTCCATTTCAATTGACCCAACTCAAAGAAAAATTCTGAAAGACAGCTTTGTCAACAAGACCCTCCTCTTGGTTTGTTGCCACTGATCAACCAAGCCAACTGAAAAGCTCAACTGGACCTATGGATAAGAGGTGGCTTTTGGGGCTTCTCAGAAGACAAATGCTTGGTTTGCCATTTGTGAAATGATTTCTTCTAGGGGGATGAAAACACCATGCAGAATAGATGTTGGAAGAAGGGGATGAAAACACCATGCAGAAGAAGAGGATAAACCAAGGGGAGGAGGAATATGGGTTAGTTTGGGAATTATTTGCAAATCAAACAGATGGCAATGCTGATGTCAGAAAGAAAGGGAGAGAAGTCAGAAAGAAAAGGGTGTATAGTATGTTAAAGATGAATAATTGATGGTACCACTGACTTTTACTTTGGCCTAGCCACTGCTTATTTTAGCCCTGTGAACAAATTAATATGTAATTTTAAACTGATCATTTCCAAGGAACATCCTTGTCAAAACAAAGCAGAGGAAGGTTTTATAGAATAAATTAGAAGTGAGGAAAAGACAACTGGGAATTAACTGAAACCACTTTGAATGTGTTTGCATAATACCTTATGCTTATATAAGGTATTGACTTGTATAAGGTATTTTAAAAGAGCATATCTGACTGTCTATCTTGTATGGCTGCCCATTTTTCCAGTGAAATGCAGGGAGATGAACAAAATAAAAATATAACAATCCATTTGTTAATCGAAGTAAGGCATTATAGAAATCTATCCATATCTGTAGATATAAATAAATACATTAGGGATTCCTTAAGATCTTCTCCAGATACTGAGATCTTATGTGACTGAATGTGCACTGATAACATCTGGACCAACTTATCAAAGATCTCTTGAAAGAAAAGACAGAAAGAAAGAAGTGAAGCAAGCTATTCCATCAGTTCTGCTGAGGGATCAGCTTCATTATACAGTATCCCTTCTTCCATCAACCATCAGGCTGCAAAAAAAGGGGAAAGATGGAACCAGGAATATCTAGTTCCTTCTCTTCTGGAAACAACCTGAACCCATGTTCAAAATGTGCATTTTTGTCATTTAAGAAATAGTGCTTGAGTTAGTTTTTTTCCTTCTTCATAATCTCTCATCTATGCTGATCTTTCAAAGAACCGTTTTGGGCTAAAGAATAGAATAAACAAGGATTGAGAGAAGGGGGCAGAAGCATCAGAGACAGAATTGGAGATCTAGAAGAATAATAAGAATGAGGGAGGGAGAAGCAAGTGTAAAGCCACCTGCTCTGTGCGTGCATAAAAAGAAGATGTGAGATGGTGGAGGCAAAAAAGCTGGAGGACATCAATCAAGAACATACATCAAGGATGTGGAGTGAGACAAAGTGGGCACAGGAGAGTGAAACAGACCCCTCCCCCCCTTTTTTTTTGCACTCTGCTGCTAGAAATGAAGCAGAACTGTCTAGGCAGGTCATGTATACTGGGATTTACAGCCAAATATTGGCTTCAGGCCACTGCTACTTGATAAAAGATACAGCAATTTGTCTGAGATGTTTTCAGCATAACAGCTGTTATGTATGCATTTGCCTACAAGCAAGTAATATTCTGGAATTGTTTCCTTGGGCTTTCTGTTGGTAGGACAAGATGTTAACAATTCAGGATTCCGGTGAGCAGTTTTTCACCTTGTGCTTGTGTAGTTTTGTACCCTCTGATAAGGTTGGATTGAACATTTCCAAGAGAGGATAAATTAAAATAACAACCTTTAACATTTGCAGCAGATACTACTGCCCAGTAGTTCATGTCTGTCATAAGTATCCCATCAAGCTTCTTCTACACCCAGTGAATAGGGTGTTTCATTTTTGTGGGATACGGTGATGGCATCCTCCTTCTCTTCATTCAGTCCTGAAATGTATGCACAATAATTCAAGCGCTCCTGTGGGTTAAGCTGCTAATAACTGTGCCCTAACAGTAATTGTGTAGCTTCATCTTTTGTGCTTCCCATAAATATAATAATTAAACATTGGCCTTCTAATTATAACCTGGATGATGAGATCTGTCCAAATGGAGCTGTATTCAGCGCCCAGGGCCATTCAAAATTGGATGGATAGAAAGGTCAGATGATTTGCTAATACGCCATAGGGAGAAAGGGTGACTTAGCATAACAAAAACATTTGCAAGCATCTCCAAACTCATGTGTGTGATGTCCTATTTAATGGCATTTGTCAGCAAGTACTGACAATATATTTTAGACTCTATGGCAAAATCATTTAAAAGATAATGAAACATCAGATTGCCTTTTCCTGCCAAGATTGTTAAATGTTACTCTTACTAAGAACAACATTTCTCACCCTTTTGGACTGTGAAAGAATGTGGTCCTGTTTCCTGAATGCACTGGTCACCCTCTATCATATTTGTAGATAAATATGGCATTTATTTCCAATCCATTGTTTGGTGCCATTGAAGTCATTTGTAATATTATTAGTTGTGATCATCATACCCATCAATCTTAAAAGAACCTAAGTGGCTATAATTTTAATTAAATTGAAATGCTAATGTCAATAGGATTAAAAAAAAAAAAAAAGAACCCCTTACTACCTTCTATCTGTAAAAGTTATTCATCACCCACAATATTGGAGCAATAATAGTCCACCAGTGATATTTCACCATTGGAGTACATTAATCATTGTTGTCCCTGGTATTAATATTTCATCAGTCACTATGAAAATTTATTACTTGTGTAATTGAACATTCTTTGGGCATATCTTTCTATACTTTCTAGAGTGCCAGTATGGCCTTTTCCTGACTTTATATATTTAGAAGTTCAAAAGAATTTTTATGTCACTGCACATTTCCTAGCTCAGGTAACACATAAATTAGATTTCTCTTTCAGTTTAAATAATGCATGTTATCAGATCTGCAGTGAAATACCTAGCATTGAAAGAATCAGTCTTTCTTGCTGATTTATATTATTTTCACATATATATGTTCATAGATCTGTTTCTACTGGTATATTAAACTATTTTTTAAAAAAATATGTAAATCTGTATTTAAATAATATTTAAATATGAATTTGAATATGCTGATAGATATAACTGATTGCAAGTATGCTTATTTGAGTGGAGAATTGTACTGCAAACCATGAAGAACTCCATATATACAGATCAATTATTTTCACTACTTTAGGCTAGAGTCAACAATCAGCTTGATTTCTTTTGTACAACAGTGTTCTTATGTTTTCAATCAACTTGGGGCTTTTTTTGCATTTTAGATTCATAATCAAAACAATCATTTTCCCAAGCACCATCTTTCAGTATATAAATAAAAATAGATACAAAGAAATAATCTGTATGATTATTAGAAATAGCATGTTTGTCCACATATTAGAGAGTAGATATAGCTGTCAAGCTGTTTCATTCTGCTACAATGCGTTTGCCTCTGCACATATGTGCATTTAAATAAATATTTTTTTAAAAAAACACAATCAACTTGATTTCTTTCTAAATGTCCATGAGGGACCAGAAATGTAGAACCCTTCTTAAGGATTATTTGTGACTTTACTCTATAGCAGCAGTTATAATGAAGAGGACTTATTTCTCTGACTCTATTATGTTTGCATGACTTGTTTTGTATTGTATAACACTGCCGCCATCAAGATGTTGAGGAAGGGAAGCTGAAATATTTGTTATGTTCAACTTTCATTATTTATCCTAAACATGGTTATACAGATTCATCCAGATTCATTGAAGCGAGTCACTGGGAGGCAGAATGGGACAACTCACCATGGCCAACTGATGATGAGACAACTTGCTGTGGCAAACACGTCATGGGACAACGTGGGATAATTCACCAATCACCACGGGACAATTCAATGTGGGATAACTCAATGTTCTCTGTAGGACAAGTCGACACAGCTAAATCACCAGGGACAATTCAACACCAATAACAGTGGCAGATAGCAATACAGTTATCTTGCACTCAGTTATATCACACTGCAATGAGTTGTCCTGCAGTGAGCTGTCATGCGGCGAGTTGGTGGCAGTGAGTTGTTGGTAGCAAGTTGTACTAAACTCCTGGGAGGAGCCTTGGAAACTGCCTGTTCTAAACATTATACATTCTTTTTGAATATCTTAATGGGTAGAGATGGGAGATTTGGAATGGGGTTCTATCAATATGCTGACGACACTTGGTTCTACTGCTCTTCACCATCTCAATCTAAGAAATAAATAGCATCTTTGAACATTGCTTATAATTCATGATGAGCTGGGAAAGCAAATTAAAATTATACCTGGACAATATGGTAGTGCATTAGATAATGAGAAAGCTGAATCAAAACTATTTTTAATAATTTTAATAATATCTGCTGCTTTTTGTTTGATTTGTTGATTTTGATTTCTTTTTCTTACTTCCTGATACCACATTTCAATCAGGTGGCCATTTAAATGACTTAAATAGGGGAAAAAAACCCCAAAGAAACAAAGTCAGGTGATATTCTTGAATGGAACTGCACTCATCCAGAAATAAAAGGTTAAGAGTTTAGGCCTTTGCCACTGCAGCTGTCCCTAGATTTGCAAGTGAAAGTTATGGGAAATAGCACATTAGCACAAGTGCTAACAAGGGCTAATACAATAAGTGTGACTGTTCCTGAGCTCCTCAAAACTAACAATGGTTATCAAAGTGGCATTCCGCTGAGTCAGGGCTCGGGTTCATCTAGTTTAATGCTCTATTTTTATACAAAGTGCTACTTCATGATCATTTAGGGTCATTTTTCATGGAGATTGCTTTCTATTGAAGTTGGGACTTTCTATATACTAAAAATGAATTAAGCCACTGAGTTATAGGGGTTCTTCCTATATGCCTTTAGAAATACAAATAATCCAACCTTCCGTTTTAATAGAAAAAATGTGAATAACTCATGGTGGCAATATGGGTTTGGTTTTAATTAATAGCTTTCCACTTTTGAGAGGGGTGGTGGTACAATAGCTCAATGATGCTGGGCTTGGCAGCTGGAAAGCCGACAGCCCTGGTTCAAGACCTGAACATCATGTGATGGGGTGAGCTCCTGTCCTTGCCTTAGCTCCTGTCAAATTAGTAGTTCAAAAACATGTAAATGTGAGCAGCTAAATAGGCAGAACTTTGGTGGAAAGGTAAAAGTGCTTCATGATGTCATGCCTACATGACCACAGAAACATTTTTGGGCAGCACTGACTCAATGGCCACTGAAACAGAGATGAGCACCATCCCTATAATCGGCAACAACTAGTGGAGTAAAAATAAGCAGGGATTCCTATACTGCTTTACTTTTGGGAGGCGAGCAAACTGTTGGTCACGCTCTTCTCTTTCCTTCCACGTTTCCCAACATTAGTACCTTCTCTAGAGAGCCTGGTCTTTGCCTAATGTGTCCATCGTGAGATAATTTGAGTCCAGTCACTTGTGACTTGTCTGAGAATTCTGTGTTAATTTATTCAATAATCCATTTGTTTTCATGACTGTCCACGGTGTTCTCAGAAGTATTCTTCAACATCAATGTTCAAAAATATCAATACTGTTCCTACATTGCTTTTTCAAAGTCCAACTTTCATAGAGTGTAACAAACAATACCATAGTCTGCACAGTTCTAACCTTTGTAAATATAGATGCATCACACCATTTGAATATCGTTTCCAAGGCTTTGGTGGCTGTTCCACCAAGTGCAAGCCTGTGGCACATGTATTGATTGGTTGTTCCTTTACTGATAATGGCTGTTGCTAAAAGGAAGAAGCTATCCACCATTTATATAGAGACTCACTCTTTGAGGCAAATGGATGATTCAAAAATGAAAAACAAACAAACGAATAAAAAGATACCTTCATTATCAATTCTAAGGCTGGTTGTTCAATCTGTTGTCATTAGTTTGTTCTTTCTCTTGAAGTCTAGTTTCCCCCCCCCCCCCACTTTGCTCTTGAATTTTCATTATTAGGACTTAGAGATCCTTTGCACAGCTATCAAGACAGTGTGATCAGCATAAGGCAAGTTATTGATGTTTCTTCCTCCAATTTTTGATATCAACTTTTTGACTAATTCTAAAACATCGGAATTATTACTGTTGTTATTACCATTTTCAGGGTATTTTCATTATGCCAAAATAAAATTATGAAATTGTTGTAGAACTGACTTAATGATTTTTAACATTACATTAATATTTAAACAGAAATTCCAGTTCTAGAGTTACGCAAACTGAGCCTTCTCTGGTGAGCTAGGAAAAGGCTCAATTTGCATAATGTGAAGGAAGCTTTGTACTTTATAGATACATCATGTATATGAAGTTTTGGAATGGAAAGGAGTGCATTGTATTGAAGGTTTCTGATGATGTTGATGTTGAGTTCATTTCAAATTTTCCTTTTGATGCTACCAATTAGCCATCTATTGGGTGATTTGTGTCAAAATATTGTATAATAGCCTCATCAAGCTGTTATCTTTGAAAAGCTGTAAAACAATGGTTATGATCAACTAATTAGTATTATTAAATTCTTATTAATTAAATTACAATCAATTAGATATAATTACAGCCATCTTGTTCAATTAATTTTGTAGAGAAACTAATTGCTTGTTCTTCTCAACTCTAGTGATCTTTCTCAAAATTACTTAAGGGAAATAAAATACATGTACTGTCTCCACCTTCCCACATAATACTAAGAACTCAAAAGATGATTTTGGACTGAATGGAAACTATAAAACCAAATAATATCAAAATTGATGTTGGCATATGACTGAATTTTAACTTCATGTACATTATAAGTTATAAATAAGATAGCCATTGTAAGGACAAACACCTGGGGAATAGATAAATTAGAAGAGTGAGGAAAATTCTCAAGGACAAATCTCACCGTGGTCACCACTTCTTTAGCCTCCCACCACCGGGAAGGAGATATAGAAGCATAGCCAGCCACCCAAACAGGCTGAAGAACAGTTTTTATCCATGGGCTGTCAGACTCCTGAATGTGAAATAACTTCATAACTACGTAGTATAATGGACTTGCAGGGCCAGCGCAACGTGTAACATGTTCCCATTGGTGCAATAGGACTGGGTGTTTGTTAATAAGATTTATTGAGTTAGGGATTTTCTGTCTTCACTGTGAATTGTATTGTGTTGGGGGGGGTGCACTGAAGGAGCTCAACCAATCTCATTGTACATATGTTGTGCACTGACAATAAAGATTTGAATTATTTATAGACTGTATTAAGTATTGTTTATTTGATATGATTTCCATAGCCTCCCAACTGGCAGGCGGGGGGGGGAGGTTTTCCCTCCCCAGGCTCTGGAGGTGAAAACAGACCTGCTTCTGGACATCTGGAACCTCCGGTAGACCCAGGTTTTGCCCTCCCAGACCCTCCATGCAGCCCCTGCACTTACCTGGAATAATGAATGGGCTCTGTGGAGACTCCTGGGAGGGATGGGGTGGGGTGGGGTGAGTGGGGTGGGCGTGGCCAGCCAGGTGTGGCATTTGGGGGTTCACCAAACCCCAGCAATCCTTGACTAGAGGATCACCTGAACCCTGCCAAACCTCCAGGAGCCCATCCCTAGTCCTATTCCATTATCTAGAAAGTATCTAATCCTCTAATTCATGAGAAACTGTACATGATTGTTAATTTGATCACTTGTTTATTAGATCCAAATCCTTTTTGCTTGGATAATTTAATCCCAGAAAGGTGTGTGATTGGATCCATAGAGTGGCAAATTCATTGTGCGAGAAGTTGAGTCCACCTGTTTTGAAGGAGCAGTTCAGGGAGTGGCTCCAAGTTCAGATTAGCATAACCTTTGTATTTGTAAAGGGATTCAGTGGAATCTACAAAATGTGATTATTGTTACTCCATTGCTCCTGTGCTGCTGCTGCATCATCATCATCATCATAATTATTATTATTATTATTGGTTAATCTGTAGTGAGATTCACAGTCTTTGAGGCTGGTTAGTAGCTCAGCAGCTCGAGTCCTAACCAAGGACCTAGGAACTGTTAAGGTATCGTCGGAGGATGTAAGCTGTTCCGAGTAAGGTGGTTTTTTGTAGAGTCAAAATGTTCAAGTCCGGTAAATTTAGAATTTCTAAATAGCGGGGTAGCCCTTTGGGTATTGCTCCAAGGGCTCCAATTACAATCGGAACAACACATGATTTCTTTTTCCATAGTCGTTCAACTTCGATTTGCAAGTCCCGGTACTTTGTGATTTTTTCTTGCTGCTTATCTTCAATCCGTGCATCACCAGGTATTGCAATGTCAATGAACCATACTTTTTTTCTTTTCAACTACCGTTATGTCAGGTGTGTTGTGGACCAAGTGCCTGTCAGTCTGAATCCTAAAGTCCCACAAGATCTTGAGTTTCTCATTCTCTAGAACTTTCTCAACCTGATGTTCCCAGTGGTTTTTGCTGTACTCAAATCCAAACTTCTGGCACAATTTCCAGTGAATGATCTTAGCAACACGGTCGTGGCGTTGTAGGTAGTCGGTTTGTGAAATTTAGCTGCATCCACTGATCAGGTGGTTGACTGTCTCATCTTTCTCATTACAGAGGCGGCATTTGCTGTTGGTGGTAACATGTTGAATTTTTGCCTTCATGCAGTTTGTGGCTAGGGCTTGTTCTTGAGCTGCCAAAATAAAGCTTTCTGTTTCTTTTTTCAGTACTCCTGATCTTAACCAGTTCCAAGTTAGTTTCTGGTCATCTTTGCCTTCAATACTTTTCAAGTATTGGCCATGCAGAGCTTTGCTTTTCCAATTTTCAGCTCGCTGCTCAATTACTTCTTTCTTATATTCTGCTTTTGTTTTAGTTGTCTTTAAAAGGCCTCCTTTATTTACTTCCTTAATCATTGGTTCTTCACTTTTCTGGATGTAATCATTATTATTATTATTATTATTATTATTATTATTATTATTATTATTATTATTACTATTATTATTATTTAATGAGGTGAGCTTCAATGCAGAGCAGAAGATCATCATTTTGGCTTTCCAACCAAGTGAAAAAAAAATCAGCAATTGTTAGAGTGATCAGGAGCGGAAACATTTATGAAACGAGGACAAAATGAATCATGATTAGCAATAAAGGAAAAGTTAAATGGGGCTAAAGGAAGACCGGTAATAAACTACACAATATCTCTGGCTTCCATCATCCCTGCTTTACAAATGTATCCTGAGGCTTAGACTATCAAATGCTTACAAGAAGCATTTGCACGAAAAAGGAAAGCCTGCAGGAATAGCATCTTCAGTGATAGTGGGAAGATCTCGTTTATTGTCATTTTATTATTTATTTATTAACTTTATGTCCTGCCTTTTCTCTAAGAGCTGAAGGAAGCTTATGTGGAGATCTCTGCCATGTTATCTGCAATGTTTTGATATCTCTGCAATAACAACCATATGAGTAGTTGAGAGAGAGGGATTGGTCCAAAGCAACCCTGTAAACTCCATGGCTTAATACAAGTGTACAAGGTTGTGATTAAAATGCTGCATGTGACCTTGGGTCGAAAGATCAATATGTTATGCATTACACAGCATGAACTCCCAGAGACCTTCTATCATTTCTCTCTTTTCCTAGGTAAGTATGCCAGTATTTTCTGTGAGGGTGAATGGGCATAACATCAATCTGAAAATAATATGGAAGCTTTGCTTGAGGAATATATGTGCTGTGATATTGGCTCCAGCAAATATACCCTAGAACATGTGGCTTGGGGAGCATTTCTCTACAAATATGTGATAGACAGGTCAAGGGAATCTATAGTGAATCCAAATTAATATCCATAATTTTTGTCCCTAATCTGCCTGAATGCATTACCATTGTTTTATCCTCAATCCTTAAAGGGATACACTGGAAAATTCAAAATATTTTCAAGACAGTCCAGTGGTTAAGACATCAGAATCAGGAGATTATGAGTTCTAGTCCCACCTTAGGTATGAAAGCTGATTGGGTGATTTTAGATGAGTCACTCTCTCTCAGTCCATATTAATCCTATGAGGATTGCTGTTGTGGGGATAATAGGAGGAGGAAGGTGTGTTGGATATGTTTACTCTGCAGGTTGAACAACTCAATTGAAAATATAGAAACGGGCATATTAGGAATTAAGTGATTTAGTTAATCATGAATGTGGAAGGCTTTTCATTATAAATTCTTCTGGGCATTAGCACATTTAAAGCCCAGACACTATTGCAGTTCAATTCACAAATATGCTAATGCATATCAAATTGAATAATGCACTGTCATTTTCCTGTGTGCCATAAAAACAATACCAGAACTGTAGAAGAAATTTCCATCTCATGTCATAATTTGAAATAACCAGCTGCTCTCAGCAATCTCTGTCTTTTTGATACCAGCTATCTATCTTTCTTGATTGCCCTTATTTGATCTTGATGCAAACCCTGAATATGTTTGCTTTCATTTATTTGTCTTCTATACCAATCCATTTAAACCACTGCTTAATTATGGAAAGGTACCAATTTAAATATGCTTATATCTCAATGAGGTGTCAGTCATTGCATGGATGCAGCATTAGTAATACAAGGGCTAATCAATTAGCTGTGAACCATGACTTCACCTCTGACACAATGTATTAGGCAGTCTTAGACAAAATACTGTTCTCATATTTAGCTTTCCATTTACAATGTACAGACAACAATACCATGCTTAAGTACTGTTTCATTGCTTGCTAAATGTTCATTATGCATTTGAAATCTTAAAAATGGCTTTCAGTTAGCCCAGATAAAACATCACTAGAAACAATGAGATATAGTAAATATCTAACTTTCCTCTTAAATGCAATTACAATTATTCACATCATCCAAACTTAACAACCCAAATGTTTTGTTCAAATTGTAATTTGGAAAAAAAGCTGTTAACTGACACTGATTTAGATTTTAGATTTTATTGGATTTATATACCGCCCTACTCCCGAAGGACTCAGGGCGGTGTACAGCCAACGATAAAAATACATAAATACAAAATTTAAAACCCAACTAAAAACAGATTAAATAAATTTGGCCCAGACAGAATTAAAACACCCCAAATAATTTAAAACAGATTAAAATTTAACGCTAAAAATGGAGAGAGGTTAGGCCAGGCCCGCCTGGTGAAATAGAAAGGTCTTAAGAGCGTGGCGGAAGGTGCGCAGATCCGGGATCCTCCGTATCTCCGGGGGGAGCTCGTTCCAGATAGTAGGTGCCCCCACAGAGAAAGCTCTCCCCCTGGGGGCCACCAGCCAACATTGTTTTGCTGACGGCACCCGGAGGAGCCTCTCTCTATGAGAGCATACTGGCCAGTGGGAGGCTATTGGTGGTAGTAGGCGGTCCTGCAAGTACCCAGGTCCTAAGCCATGGAGCGCTTTAAAGGTGGTAACCAAAACCTTGAAGCGCACCCGGAAGACCACCGGGAGCCAGTGCAGCTCACACAGGAGAGGTGTCACATGGGAATGCCATGTCGCTCCCATCACCACCCGCGCGGCCGCACTCTGCGCCAGTTGGAGCCTCCGGGTGCTCCTCAAAGGGAGCCCCATGTAGAGAGCATTACAGTAGTCTAGACGGGAAGTGACAAGGGCGTGAGTGACCGTGAGCAAGGAGTCCGGATCCAGAAAGGGACGCAACTGGTGGATCAGGCGAACCTGATAGAAAATCCTCCCGGCCACGGCCGTCAGGTGCCCTTCCAAGGACAGCCGTGAGTCCAGGAGGACGCCCAAGTTACGAACCCTCTCCGTGGGGGCCAGTGATTCGCCCCCAATAGTCAGTGATGGCGCCAACTGACTATATCGGGACGTCGGAAACCACAGACACTCAGTCTTGGATGGGTTGAGCCTGAGCCTGTTCCTTCCCATCCAGATCCGCATGGCCTCCAGGCACCAGGACATCACTTCAAGGGCATCGTTGGGGTGGTCTGGGGTGGAGATGTACAGCTGAGTGTCATCAGTGTACTGATGGTACTTCACCCCGAAACCACGGATGATCTCACCCAGCGGCTTCACATAAATGTTGAACAGAAGGGGCGAGAGGACCGATCCTTGTGGCACCCCACATATAAGGGGCCTCGGGGTCAACCTCTGCCCCCCTGCCAACACAGACTGCAACCGGTCGGAGAGATAGGAGGAGAACCACCGCAACACAGTGCCTCCCACCCCCATCTCTACCAACCGGTGCAGCATGATACCATGGTCGATGGTATCAAAAGCCACTGAGAGGTCTAACAGGACCAGGACAGAGGAGCACCCCCTGTCCCAAGCCCTCCAGAGATCATCAACCAACGCGACCAATGCTGTTTCCATGCTGTAGCTGGGCCTGAAGCCCGACTGGAACGGATCTAGATACGTCGCTTCATCCAGGTGCCGGGGAAACTGTTTCGCAACCACGCTCTCAACAACCTTCACCACAAAGCGAAGGTTGGAGACCGGATGATAATTTACCAACATTGCCGGGTCCAGGGAAGGCTTCTTGAGGAGAGGCCTCACTACCGCCTCTTTCAAGGCGGCAGGGAAGACACCCTCCCCCAATGAAGCCTTTATAATCCCCTGGAGCCAGCCTCGTGTCACTTCCCGGGAAGCCAGCACTAACCAGGAAGGACACGGGTCCAATAAACACATGGTCGCATTCAGTCCACCCAGTATCCTGTCCACATCCTCAGGGGTCACAGGATCAAACTCAGCCCAGATAATAATTCTCAAGACCTGCCCCGGTCCCTTCCCCCCGAGACCACCCAGTCGGAGTCCAAATCTTCCCGAATCTGAGTGATTTTGTCATGCAGATATTGAACAAAATCCTCGGCTCTACCCCCCAAGGGGTCCTCCCGCACTTCCTGGTGGAGCAGGGAGCAGGTCACCCTAAACAGGGCAGCCAGGCGATTATCTGATGATGCAATAAGAGCAGCAAAATAGCTACATTTCGCTGCTTTTATCGCCACTAGGTAAGTCCTAATATGGGATCTTACCAGTGTCCAGTCAGATTCAGAAAGACTGGCCCTCCAACTACTCTCTAGGCATCTTTTCCAGTGCTTCAACTCCCTCAGCTCCTCAGTAAACCAAGGAGCCAAGTGAGATTGACACCGGGTCAGAGGCCGCAAAGGCACGACCCGATCCAGAGCTCTGGCAGCCGCCCTATCCCAGGCGGCCACCAGGTCTCCGGCCGAGGCGTGTGCCAGAGCCTCAGGGAATGGCCCAAGCTCCATCTGGAACCTATCAGGTTCCATCAGGCGCCTGGGGCGGAACCATCTTACCAGCTCCGGCTCCCTGCGACGGGGTATTGCGGTTCGAAAGTCAAAACGAAGAGAGAGTGATCTGACCATGACAAGGGTTCGATGACTATGTCCCCTATATCAAGATCTCTCAACCACTGTCCAGAGACAAAAACCAGGTCCAGTGTGTTTCCCCCCGTGTGGGTCAGGTCCATAGCCGTCATGGAAGCCATGAACTCCCAAGCCACCTCAGACATCTCCCCCATGGACGGCAGGTTGAAATCCCCCATGACCATAAGCCATCTTCATTCATCATGGCCAGGCAACTATCTATCCTAGAGAGATAACTCTGAATGGTTCCCCATGCACACACCTATTTGTAGCTCAGGGTTGAAGTGAGGGGTCCTTGGTGCTCTCTGGACTTAGCTATTTTCTTGCAGACATTTCATTATCTAAACTAGGTAAAAAGTGAGTAGAGTTCTAGGCTGTATTAACAGAGGAATAGAATCAAGATCATGTTAAAGTGTTAATACCACTTTATAATGCTTTGGTAAGACCACACTTGGAATATTGCATCCAGTTTTAGTCGCCATGATATAAAGAGTGAGACTCTAGAGAGAGTGCAGAGAAGAGCAACAAAGATGATTAGGGGACTGGAGGATAAAACATATAAAGAACAGTTGCTGGAATTGGGTATGTCTAGTTTAATGAAAAGAAGGAGTGACATGATAGCAGTGTTCCAATATCGCAGGGACTGCCACAAAAAAGAGGGAGTCAAGCTATTCTCCAAAGCACCAGAGGGCAGGAGAAGAAGCAATGGATGGAAACTAATCAAGGAGAGAAGCAACCTAGAACTAAGGAAAAAATATCCTGACGGTTAGAAAAATTAATCAGTGGAACAATTTGCCACCAGAACTTGAGAATACTCCAGTACTGGAAGTTTTAAAGAAGAGATTGGACAACCATTTGTCTGAAATGGTACAGGGCTTGCTGCCTGAACAGAGGATTGGATTAGAAGACCTCCAAGGTCCCTTTCAACTCTGTTATTCTGTTCTGTTCATCAGTGGTCATCATCAGGGAGTAATACACATGGAAGCAACTGCTTTAGATAATAGGTTGGGAGGGAGGCCTACTTAGACGTCAATCAAACTACAATTTCTCAAATTAGATGTCATGCCATTTGTACAATACAAGAACAAAAATTTTAACTTCTTCAGCTGCTGAAAAACATTGAGCAGGACTGTGGCAAATGGCAATAGGAAACAGTGAGCTTCAAAAGGTAAGGGGTTGTTTTAATAGGCAAGGATCACATCACATCATTCTTCATTGATTTGCTTAATATTTCTGGAGTTAGGAATAACTAACAGATCTTCCACACAAACCCATTTATGTGTCTTGTTTACTGTAAACACAAACCTTAGTTTGTGATATGAAAATAGCACATGAAAAGTTCTCCAAAGGCAGGTGTAAGTTTCAAAATGGTCACAGGAAGGAATATGGTTTCCTTCACTCCCAAGAAGAAATTAAATTAAGAAATTATAAAATTGGTCCCACAGACTCTTTGACCATCACCACTACCATTCTATACTCTTTCAACCTGCAGCAGAAAACCAGATTTCTAACCATGATTTTTTGTGACACTATACGAAGCTTCTACAGATCAAGCACAATTCTACTGAGGTTTTAATTGGCATTTTTCTCTAAAATTATTGTATCTCTATCATTAACTTTTTGTTTCTTTTGAAGAATGTTAACTTGCTGAAAGCCTTCTGGAATACAAATGAAGTGAAGTAGATATGATATATGCTATGATATCATTTTCAAATAAATAATGAAACAAACTAAGATTGAGATATCATATCTCTCATATATCCTATCTACTTCACTTTAATCAGGGCCAATTTTCTATTCGTTTCTTTAGTTAGGTTTGGCTGCCAATGAAGCAATTGGTCCAATATGCTTATAGACAGATTTAGATATTGTTATAGAAAAACACAAAACTTACCTAATGTGCACTTCATATTTCTGTCCATCATCCACCCTGATATCAGTACTGATCTTTTTAATTTCATCTCCACTATCGCATTTGAATTGGTACTGAACAAAAAGAAACAAAAGATTGATTTGTAACATTTGGAGATGTCCGAAATTTCTGATCAGGGCTGAGATCCAGAATGAAATCTTTGACAAAGAGGGCAGGGTAAATCCCAACTCACAAGGAAGCCAGAATAATACTAGTTATCCTTATAGTCTAGTTTTACAGAAATAGTCAGAAAGTGAACGCCATAAAGTGTTTCAAATAGAAATCCATGAATACTTTCCCTTTATTTCAAAAATTGCTATACGTGCATAAATCAATTCATCCATTTGCTATTATGCTTGATATTAGTGATGTCACTTTTAAGAGGTTTAAAGCTGATTTATCTACTGCACCAACAACAATCCAAGATGGTGCTGCCCTCTGTGCTATTTACTAGGTGTATGAATTAAAGATGCTAATTTTGTATCAAATGGATGTCAAATTGATTCAGATAATGATAAGCCCTTTCCAATATGAATTGGAACATTTGGAAAATCTGATTTTATCACATATTTGCTTCTGTTGTATGAAAAGCATTGGTTCTAGATTGCTTTTGGAAGAAGAAGCCTTTGTGTTGTTTGTTCTTTTTTAAAAATTATTTAAAAATATTTTTATTAATCTCTTATTTAATTTTGGATTTGGGACTTTTAAAATTATTATTTAGCATATGACATATCATACATGGATTAGCAATATAGATAAACACTTCAACTAGATTAGCAGATCCCAATAAAATTTAAGTGTTAAAAAGAGGCCTACACTCTGTTGTTTTGTGATTAATTTTTAAATCTAGTTGCTTCCATTTTTTTCTGGAAAAGGGATTTATTTTCCAATGAGGTTTTGTAGATAACTTGTATATAAATGCCAATCATAAAAATGTCTGTAACTAATGGGCAAAATCTGAAAGGAGTAAATACAGGGATTATATAGTTGAATGGAAAACATTTTGAGGCTTTGCTTTTGTTTTCTACTCCATTTATACCAATAAGTCAGTTAATAGGAAACATTTTTTTTAACCCCAGATATAAATATTTCCTATGACTGAGGCTTATATTTGCAAAAATGCAAAACTGTCAGTCTCAAAAATGCTCTTATCATTATCCCTATTCTTATTTCTTATTTGATTATTTTATTTAATTATTAAATTTATATGCCACCCATCTCACTGTTATAGAGTCTCTGGGCAGTTTACATCATGAATAGAATTATTACATTGATTATTTGGGATTTTCTAAAATCAGTCAATTAACATTCAAACTCCTGCCAAACAATTTCCTTGCTGTATTCTATTATATTTCTTGACTGATATGCCCAACATATTAAGCAATAAGTGCAAATGCCCTTTGCAACCAAGATGTTTTTCAGATATTCTCATCAGTTCTTTGTAAAACTATAGTTCTCAGAATTTGTTGGGAAAACTCAGTCATTGTTATACAAAATAGCTACAATGCATCTACAATCAGTTTCATGTTTTTCATCAAGAATAAAGGATGAATAGTGAAAATATTACCTTTCCATTTTCCTTTCTACAGCAAATTTATAAAACAACCTAAGGATTAATGCTATCAAGTTAGCATCAAGGTTTAGGTGGAGAATAGCTAAGTATTTTAATATCTTTGAGATGTACCTAATATTTTTGCTCCATGGTTTAATGCATTGTATTTATTAAATTTCATTTTCAGCAGAGGCTATGAATACCAACCCATGCATATTACACTTTTGCTTCATACCAGTAGGTATCTATTCTATCTTCCATTCAAATAATTCCTACAAAGAGAATTCTCTAAAAGGGGTTTTTTTGGGTTGTTGTTGTTAAAAGTAACATTTGATTATTTCTAGACAGTTAATATTATGCCTTCCAATCTGCAAACACAGACTTCTGAAACTCTTTATAAAGAAGAATCTTATAGAATTTAGAAACGAATAATTTGAAGTGTTACCTCTAAGATACCACGCTGGATAGAAAGCTGAATAACAAAGTCGCCCATTGTTGTTGGCTTCTGTTCAATATAGAGAAGGAGGCCGTGGAAGCCAAAGGTCTGGAATTGTAAATTGATGCTATTGTACTGATGCAAAGTAATCCCTCTAAATTCCATATAAGAATTCCCCTGGTACTGAGTATAGCTAAAATCTATAAGAAAAATATATATATATATGAAAGAATGCATACCAATTGATTACATATCAAAGTCTTATTGTTTGGATACAGAAGAGCAATGACATTCATTCACTAATGTAGCAGTGCTTCTTAACCATTGTTCAGATAAAGGAAAAGAGGAAAGCATCCAAGTGCAACGATGTCTATTTATTGAGCACTACATGATTTGAATATAAATCTGACTTCGGAACAGTCTTGTAAAGTAAATGTCTGTTCATTTGTGAGAGTATTCCTTTTGCATGGATTTATTTCTGAACTATATATGGTATATATTAATCTCTATTGCAAAAGGAATCTGAGAGAGTGAGGCACAGAATTCAGATCAACAATTAAATGTCTATGGAGATTCTCAGCCATCTGGGTCATGGTTGTCCCAAAGGTGTTTTTTCAACAGAGAACTGGACTTTTTGATTTTTCTTTGAAGATGTTCCACTTCTCATCCAAAAGCTTCTTCAGTTTTGAGCTCAGAGCTGAAGAAACTTCTTGAATGAGAAGCAAAAGAAAAACCAGAAAGTCCAGTTGCCTCTTGAAAAAGCACCTTTGGGGTGATCAACAATTAATTAATTTACTGACATGTGAAGATGATTCAGCTGAGCTTTATTTGGACAGAACACATCCCTGCTTCTTCTAACCAAATAATGGATCCAAAGAATTAATTCTTTTATATTATGAATTGCATTCTCTTGAAGTCCCTCCCACTATTGTAAAATGGGAGGGCAGTCCCTCCTGCTATTGTAAAGTAGGAGGGACTAGAGCAAAATTGTGGCTAAAAGTGAGGAGTGGCATTTAATTTTGTTGCTGAATAGCCCTTCTCTTTCCAATTTGTCTTCCTCTTCCTCCTTCCTCCTCTCCCTTTTGACATCTTCTCTATCTTAACCTGCCAAGAAATGGAGATGTCCTTGGACAGGCTTTTGAAATTAGGATGAAGTTTGACATAAAATCTTGCAAGGACCATCACAGGTTGTCAACCCTCAAGTCTGTTTGTAATAAGTAGCAAGGTATCTGAAGTGTTCTAGAAGTTATTTGAAAGTTAACATGAATAGTTTCAATTTTTTCAAAAAAGGGAAGTAA
Source organism: Masticophis lateralis (assembly GCA_030761175.1). Classification (NCBI taxonomy): domain Eukaryota; kingdom Metazoa; phylum Chordata; class Lepidosauria; order Squamata; family Colubridae; genus Masticophis; species Masticophis lateralis. The sequence continues at coordinate 123,593,707 of JAUDYJ010000001.1, read as the reverse complement.
GATGTCTTACGTTATTGTTCTAACTTTTCTGGGTTTCAGTATATCACATCAAACATGTTTTTCTTTTAATGTTTGTGTGAATAAATGTAAAAAAAAAAAATCCCCCTTGACTTGAATTTAGCTATTTTCTCAGTAAGCAATGTTGACAGCCACAAGGCTTATTTTTAACCATCTCAGGTAGATTTAAACAAAAGTTCTGGGGTTAGTAAAGGAATACAAATAGAATTCTATACCCTGTTAATGGGCTGGCAGGACAGAATGGTGCCTTGATTCTTTCTGTTACCTTCCATTGATAGAAAGAAACAATTTCAAACCAGAATACCTCCTACATGCTGGAAGCTTCTATTGGATAAGCAGAAAGTTGCCTTAGACAGATAGAAATCCTGAAGGAGGTTGTCCCATGGGCAGAGTGATGTGACATGAACTTGAACACCATAATCTTAGAAAAATAGAAGTCTGAACTTTTCATCTGAAAAACACCTTCTTAGAAGCAGTAAATTATTCCATGAGTGAAACATATGTCTAGTGATTTCGTTTCATACACCCGTTACATTTTCACTTATGGATTCATTTGTTTGCTTTTAATCTAAATGCAAAAGAGATATATTGCAAAACCATCTAAAGATGCAAGAGTTTGTTGTCTGATAGAATTCTTCACTAAGTTTGATATTGGAAAATGAAAATAATAAAGGCCAGATTTGTGCTTGCTGTATATTGAAATAAATGGTGGAGAAAGTCTTACTTTTTAAAAGCTGTTGCTGTTTCTTCTAACTCTACTCCAATTAAGAACTATAGCTCAACGTATTATTGTCTGGGCACTCAATTATTCTCTGTGTTTTGCACAGCAGATCATCTTTGCTTCTGTTATAGGGATTTGGGAAATTCATACATAAAAGAGTTGTCTCATAAATAAAGCCATATATTTCTTATTTCATTAATAATGCTTTTTAAAAAAACTTAAATACTATATACATGACATATCTATGTTTGAGATGGCATATTATTGAGAATATTACCCAGCAAACATATAGTATTAAATATGATCTTCAATTGTTTCATGTATCCAGGAATTGCAGGATGGGTAGATGAGTTTTGTACTTTTACATATTTGAAGGAGGGAATTGTCTGAGTCCCACACTACTATGTCATGATGAGTGTCTATCACGTCTGTAATTCCTTCTTCTAAAAGTTTTAAAGCCCTCTGTAGCAACCAATCCATCTCTAAATTCTTTGCATGAGCTGTTCACCTTAGGAGTTTTCATACCTTTTTCATGGCAATTTCAGCTGGCAGCTGGCAGCACGGAAAATAAATCTCTTTAGAAGAAAGCAGTTGCTAAAGGGAGATTCATGGAAACAAAACGTGCATGGTAACCCACTAGCTCATACAATATTGATTTATGTCAAGAAAAAAGTATATGCAGATAATCTTAGAAGACTTTTCTCAGAGACTACTGGTTTCTATAATATTTCTAACATCGCTTATGATCACTAGTATGATACTCATAAACATCTCTTATTTCATCAATCTTTATGTTTGTCCTAAATTTCAAGTGGAGGTACAAATAAAATTCTCTATGCCTTTGATTTCTGTATAGAATCTTTCCCAGAATTTTAATATAAGCTTAGGATAACCTATATGGGCAACATACAACACAATCATCTTCTGCAAAGAAGCTGAAGAAGCAAGGATTCCTCTAAATTAGCTGAACACGCAGACTGACCACAAACAAAGAATGACAAAGTAAGAACAATGATGCTTTAGGTCAGGGGTCCTCAAACTTTTTAAACAGGGAGCCAATTCACAGCCCCTCAGACTGTTGGGGGGCTGGACCAGATGAGTGGGTGTGGCTAGGTGGTCATGTGACTGGGTGACATGGCCAATTTAGCAGTCCATTTTGCCAATGTAACAGTCTATTAAACAATGCACACAAATTAAACTTTTATTTGTTTTGCTCCTGGGGGTATTTTATTTGCTTTTGTTTGCATGTTGCTCTTTTGGTTGGCTTTTCTTTTTACTAGATCATTTTTAAAGTTTTAGTGGTCCACTTCAGGATACTCAGTTTTGCAGCAATTCTTCTCAGCACCAAGGAGCTTACAACCAAAAAGTCTCTCTCTCTCTCTCTCTCTCTCTCTCTCTCTCTCTCTCTCTCTCTGTATCTCTCTCTCTCTGTATCTCTCTCTCTTTCCATATCTTTTCCCATATCTCTTTCCACTTCTCTCTCTCTCCCATTCTCCCCCCCACTCTCTCCATTCATTCCTACTTCTATTCCATTCCATACCCTTCCTGCCTCCCTCTCCAGAGGTAGAGACAGCTGTCCTAATACAGGGGTAAGCAGCCTCACCGGCCGCCAGTGGGACTGATATCTATGTGTGGTAGCTAAATTTCACAAAGGAAATACAGTAGATTTAAACGGGAGGAGAACCGGTCAGTAAAAAAAAAAAAAAACACCTGCGGAAAGAGCTGCCATGGGTAGTGGGGCTGGGTTTATCTCTGGACGTCCTAGTGCAAGTAACACCCCTTCACTGACACTGCATGATGCTTTGTGGAGGCAGCTTTGCAATTTAAGCAAAAGCAATTTAAGTGGAGGCAATTTAAGTCCACAGAAAGGAGTTCACCTGATTCCTGATTGATTCTCATTCCAAGCCCGAAATCTCTCCCAAACTCAAATTGCCTTACCATTGCCAGAGAAAATTGACCTTCTGAGCAAGTAAAGATCCCCCCTTGATCCATGAGGAAACAGTCAGGAGACCTTTGTGTCAGCTGACCCCCCCCCCCCAGTTTGAACAAACCTGCCTCCACAAAGCATCATGTAGTGTAATTGCACAGCAGGCGCAGCTTCTCTCATTGGGATCCTTCAGTTCCCCCCCCCCCCCCAGTGGAGCGACCATGGACTGCAGTCCCTGACAAATCTTTGAGTTCTTTCCAGGGGTGAAATGCTCCCACTTCGGACCGGATTGCCTGATCCATTAGCGATGGTGGCGGGTGGTTCGGAGAACCGGTAGCAAAAAATCCCTGCCCCCCCCCCATGCCCAACTGAGCTGCACGATCATCAGAGGCCTTTTTTTTAACTTTTAAAAGCATATTTTCTACAACCTCTTCCGAAGAAAAAATGCTTTTAAAAGTAAAAAAAAAAGCCTCTGATGATCGCGCGGCTCAGCTGGGATCATCAGAGGCTTTTGATCATCATCAAAGCATTTTTTTCTGCAACCTCTTGGCTGAAGAGGTGGTTTAAAAATGCTTTGAAAAGTCTTTGACAATCCCAGCTGAGTTGCCTGATCGGCAGAGTATCTGTATTTTTGTATTTTGTGCTCTGTAAAGCCTCTGCCGATCAGGCAACTCAGCTGGGATTGTCAGAGAGTCTTTTTAAAAAATACCTCTCTGCCGATCAGGCAACTCAGCTGGGATCGTCAGAGAGGTATTTTTAAAAAAGCCTCTCTGACGATCCCAGCTGAGTTGCCTGATCAGCAGAGGCTTTTCAAAGCATAAGAAAAAATGCTTTGAAAAGTAAAAAAAAAAAAAGTTGGCCACGCCCACCCAATCACATTACAACTCCCCCACCAAGCCACGCCCACAGAACCGGTAGTAACAAATTTTACACTTCATCCCTGGTTCTTTCCTCAGCTGGCAAAAGGTCCACTGGCCCTTTTTCAGCCTCCCCCTCCCCCCAGAAGTACTCTGCCAGCCCGCAGAAGCATTCTACCAGCCCTTGCAAACGTAAGTTCTGCACTTGGCCAAAGGGTGGGGGCTGGCGGGTGGGTGTGGTGATGTGGGCAGGGCAGCCACATGTTCCCACATCGGCCAGATTAATGGCTTTGGCAGGCCAGATCCATCTCACAGGCTGTACTTTGAGGATGCCTGTTTTAGGTTATCTGCAAGAAATACCATTTGCCTTCAAGCAAGGACCAGGGACCACAAGAGAGACAAAGTAACAGAAAATGAAGAAGCTAATGTGCTCAAGGACTTTAGATTTCCAACAGACAGATATCTGCCACAAAACACTCCAGATTTAATATTTGTCAATATGAAAAGCAAAAAAAAAAAAAAAAAATCTGGATAGCAGATGTTCAATATCTGGATACAGCAGAATAGAAGAGAAAGAACTGGATAAAATCACAAAATTCAAAGACCTGAAAATAGAAGTAGAATGACTGTAAACAGAAACCAAAAATAATACCAGTAGTAATAGGTGCCTTGGGTGCAATCCCAAAACATCTGAGCCAGTGGTGGGTTGCTACCGGTTTGCGCATGCGCAGAAGTGGCGCGCACACGAGTGAACTGGTAGCAAAGGTAAGTGAAACCCACCACTGATCTGAGCACTACTTGAACACCACTGGCATCAATAATTTCACCATCAGTCAATTGCAAAAGGCAATTTTACTTGAAACATTTTATATCCTGTGATGATACCTTTAACCATCGAAGGGTCCTTGGGAAATTTTTAACAGATGGATAAAAATGACATATTGAATCCAAACATCTGGCTGATTGTGCAACCAACATTAATAATAAGAAAAAGGGAAATCAAGAAGTTCTGAAATAATTTAGTAAATACATTCTCTTTTTATGACCTTGTAATCCCCTAATTTGGAGATAGCATTGGGGCAACTGGATGGAAGTGAGGATTTGCCAGCCATATGTCCTGATATCCTGATACCTATGCAGAGTTTGCAACAGATATTTTTTCTTTGCACCCCAGGAAAGAAACATCTCCCACTACCTAGGATTGAACTCTCAATCCTAGATAGTGGCAGCTCCATATTACGGTATAGAGAATACAGTAATCATATTAGTTAAAATATTAGGCATCTACCATCTGACAATGCAAATGAAACTCTGCTTTTCAAAACAAGTTCAGCTTGTTTAAATAGGCACAATTTCCTCGAATTCAATGGGACTTAATAAGAGAGACAGGGAGGGAGGGAGGGAGAGAGAAAGGGAGGGAGGGAGAGAGACAGGGAGGAAGGGATGCTGTCAAATGCTTAACAAGGCAGAACTAGAAGGCTGGTAGACTATAGCCTGTTTGCATGGGCCTCTGGCTATTTAGAAAGAACACAACATATAATGGAATAGCATTGCAAAAGGTTAAGTAGTTTTTGACATCATATTGGAATGGTGTCCTGAATAAGTGGGGCACCTCCAACCTCCTAGCCTAACCTGTAAATGTCATAGTTTATATAAACCGGTATAGGCTTTCTGTTAATTGACTAATGGACTTTGTTATGTGCATGTAGTTATAAAGAGATTCTGATTAGGAAGCCAATTAAGTGAGTACTAGTCAGCATGCCAATCAATATAATCCATAGATGGCTTGAAGTCATTCTCAAAAGAATTCTCACAAATGGCTCTTCTACAAGTGGCTCCTTGAATGAGCTATTGAGTGCCAAATAGTTCATCCTTGAGCCTTCCACGCTTTAACATTTCTATTAACAAAATTGTTGAAAAGATGTAGGAAGGCTTATCAGATCTGCAGATGACATATCTTGGATGGGATAGCTAACACCTCACCAGGCAACATTTATAGAGATCTTGGTACTAGATATACTTGTAGATAAGCTTATCCTCCGATAAACTGACTCTTGAATTTTTAAACAAAAACACTGTGAAAAATACATCACCCCTGGATAAGCCAACCCTCAAAAAGTTCATATGTTTCAATTTTCACAGTTGTCTTATTTGTGGGTAATCCATGGATTATACATTTTTCATGGTGTTTTGATAAAAATTCAAGGTTCAGCAGAACCTTCAGCAGATGGGGCTAAATGCAAGTTTATACAGTAAGGGATACATAGATACATCTTAAAAATAACTCAATCCATGGTTAAGGCAAACCTTATTTTTTGGATACATTTTGGCACCTAAAATTCTTGCCTTATCTGCAAGTATATCTGATAATTTTACAAAAGAGGACTGATTTTATTTCTTTCACCACACCTAAGTACTGTTTGAACATTTGTACAGTACATTGCAATTTACCTTGTAATCCTTCTTAGACATTTTAAAATAATTTTCTTTTTATCCTAATTAATTGGGATTGTCTTGTTTTATTTGTTGGTCTATGACATAATCATAATCATAATCATAATCATAATCATAATAATAATAATAATGCTTAAGTGGGGCTGAAAGTAACAGAATGACATTTCACGGAGATGTAACTCTTCATTTAAGAAACGAAATCAAAATATATAAAACGGACGCACAATTTCCTGTTCTGCTTTGAAAGGAGCATTTTCTACCTTCTGGTGGCTCAAGTATTGCTGTTTGGTTTCCCTGCTGCACTTAATTTTCTTGTAGGCCAAATCCTGCACCTGGATTAGCTGTTTGGCAGGGACTGAAATGCCCCCAACCACATTTTCTTTGCTTTTTCTGAATAACACCAGCTGCAGATCCTGTTACAGCAGGTTTTCCTTATTAACACATTGGCTACAACACTTGCCTTAACATGCAGTGTATCCCCCAGTTTGAAATCAAACAGGATTCTTAAAAATATGGATGGGTTTTTTTTCCTTCAATTATCAGTGTTTTGTTCCTGAGCATCCAACATTTCTGTTTGGTTTTTTTATTGTATTTATTACAACCTTCTTACTACTTTAATAATTCTGTAAGTTCCCAAGTGCATGGAAAAATGGTTAAATGCTGCATAAAACAAAACCCGGATAAAAAGTAGGTAGCTCAGGGAGAGAAATATAGTAATAAAAATGGTTTCCCTGGATATTGAAGAGGGGGAGTTCTGAACATTAACACAAGTGTTACAATTATGATAGTAGGAAGGAAATATTACTGTAATAGAATCTGCAACTAGTATTATTCAGGAAAAACAGGAACAATAAAAGAAAGGAATGTTCATTTTAAAACTGATTGCATTTATTTATTTATTCATTTTAATTCATTCATTCATTCATTCATTCAATCAATCAATCAATCAATTTCTGTAGTTGCCCATCTCAGTCAATAGTTGTTATGCCTGCATCTATGTGCATTTATTTGGAACTTTGCATATCAAGTTCAGTTTAGCTTTGTTTGCACATCTGTCTATGCATTCATTGTATCAATTATAAAAGGAAATACAGTATGCCTGTTAAGAATCCTCCCTCACTAAGTTTAGGATGAAGCTTAGCCATTGCTTGGCCTGAATGGAAAGACAGAAGAGCATAGCACTGCAGCTGGGAAATTGTCCACGGGGAGAAAGTGGGTTTTCAATTCCAAACTGAATAACTTGCAAACTTTAATTATTAAATACCCAGAGTCAACTCTGTATGTGAGATGTGCAACATCTCTAAATTTGATTAATTAATTAATTAATTTCTGCCAAAGGATCTTGGTCCAGACAGGATTTCATTAAGCCAGTTTATAATCAAACTAGCATGAACACAGGTGGGAGCAGCTTAAATAGTAGATGTGGTTGTGCCCCAAACTTCTTCTTGGTATCAATCTCAAATCATTGTTGCAAAAGGATCAGCAAGCCAACTTCTGACACAGTGGCTTGATTATATTCAGCCACAAGGCTCCAATTCTAGTTTTTATCAGCTACCTTCCCTGTGGCTTCTTTGCCCCCTTGGCTCCTATCTGTACATCCCAGAAAGCTATTCAGTGTTGATTGAATGGCAGCATTTCCATTTCAAATTTAATGAAAATACAAACAGCTGTTGATTGTTCTGCTGTAGTGTAGAACTTGGTTCCAATGGAGAATGACAGGCAAAGCACGGATCAGGCTTCTGTTTTAGAAAGGAAAGATGACTGAGGTCATGAAGAAAATCAAATAATGCAAAAAATATCACTTGCATCCACTCTTGTAAAAAATAAAAGAAAAACAACATAAATCTTGGTGTTGTTGTCAACCTCTTTATCTGAGGCAAAAATATTTTGATGGAAGTGTTTAGAAAGAAGTTCAATGTGTTGAAAATGTTACCCACACTCCATGTTTGCCTCTCTGATTCTCTCTGGTTCATACACTTTTTAACCATTTTTTTTTCAATGATGAAAGAACAAAACATGAATGCCATGGTATGAATATGGTAGCTTTAGCAATCACACAACACAAATAAAGAGTAAACAAAACATGTGCCAAATCAGCAATTAGTCTTTGGTCAACAAGTCGTATTTTTCCAGTCTCCTGGAAAATTAAAAACAAATAGAAATATCTGACTGCATTAATAGCCAACTCTTCTCTTGTTATTTGAATTTGCTTCTTAAAATCTAGATGTTTTTCCGTCATGAGGATTGTGCAATTATTTCAGAACAAAAGAACTGTTAGAGAAGAGTGAGCTGTAATAATGGAAGAGGAACAGCAAAACATATCATCAGCTACTCAAAAAGTCCTCATTCAATTAACCTTCTGCATTTGATATGACTAAGCAAATGTAAATACTATATGCCAAGGGACAAGAAGTACATTACACATTGTTTATTGATCATGACATTGACAAATTATATCTACTTCAACAGAACTTCCCAACAGTGAAATATTTTTTCTAAATATGGAGTGCTGGGCTGGAGGAAGATAAGCACCTGAGATGCATGCAAGACAGGAGGTGAGAGGCAGTAACAGAACACAGCAGGAATTGCATGGAGAAGGAGTGAGAAATTTTTCTCAGTGCTTCTCTAGGTCTCCCACAAGTCTTGATTAATTAATATCAGCTTTCAAGGGGCTTCCTGCTGCCCACTTGAACTCATTTAAGGAGATAATGTATTCAACTGCTCAGGAAAAAAAAAGGAGAAAAGCCCTTCATTTAGCCATTTCTTCCATCCTCAGCCACTGCTACTAGCCTACTTATTTCTCCCCTTCAACTGAGCGTGGAAAGCCACAACAGCTGATGCAGAAAACAGACATGAATGAAAGCAGAAGAAGCTCTATCTTCTCTGAGTTAGAGGACAGGAAGCTTTTCTATCTATGCAGGAAGGAGATAAAAGGCACAGATATTGACAATGAACCCACTGAGCCCAGTGAAGATTGATTTTATTCTTGTTTATTTGAATTATTTGCTGTCCAACTTCAATGGATTTCATGTGACTGATGAGATGCCTGATCTTATTAGGGTGGGGGTGATCTGGAAACTACTGCTACTCCCATCAAATAACTGCAACATTGCACATCCCCAGAGAAAATGAAGATCAGGGAGGAGTGTACAAACTATCATATTTTTCGGAGTATAACACGCACCAGAGTATAAGACACACCTTAGTTTTTGGGGAGGAAAATAAGAGAAAAGCTGATTGGCAGGTGGATCCGCCTCCCTGAATACCCCCAATCAGCTGTTCCCAGAGGTGAATTTTAGCAATAGGTTCCTTGTGAGCTCTGTGACTTGCTTTTTTTCTGCCTCTGAAACTTCTGGAACTCTGTTTCAGAAAAAAACTTTTTTTTCCTGCCTCTGAATGCCTCCAAAACAGAGCTTCAGAAAAAAAGCCTCTGAAGCTCTGTTTGGGGGCTTCTTTTCTGAAGCTTCATTTCTGATTCTTTTTTCAGCCTCTGAAACATCTGTTTGAGAAGCTGGGTGGGGCTACATTCAGAGTATAAGACACACCCAGATTTTCACCCTCTTTTTTGGGGGAAAGATGTACGACTTATACTCTGAAAAATACAGTAATAAGCAAATCAAAAAGTACTGCTGCTCCTTAAAACTAGATGTACCAGGACTATTGACCCACTTGATCAGGAGCCTAAGAAACTTCCTTGTACTGCATGATATCTGGCAAGTGAAAATAATAAAAGATTTCCATCTGATACATTGTGGACATGAAATATCTAATGAAGACAAAATGGAGAGACTATGGTTTAGGAATTCAAAGACAGAGGATCCTGCATTCTATCTTTCTTACAAATTCTTCCAGTCTAATGTTGCAGCCACATTAAGATGTACAGTACAGAAATAAAGACCTAAGAAAAAAAATAAACACATAGGAGAAAATCACCAGAGAGCACTCCAAGGTAAAGACCTCTAGATGGGACTAAAATGAAAGGCGCCTTAGATCAGGAGAAAATTGCAACCATCTGTTTACTGACAAAATGTTCTGAAAAGTTTCATTGTCATAGTGAGAATTCTTTCTACCCAAACCTTTGCATGGTGTGGTATTTCAGATCAGCTTATTTCCCAAATTGAGAAGAATTCTTTAAAATTATGGAACAAATCTTTTTGATGTTACATTCCGGGAGCATCTAAGAACAGTCACAATTTAGGAAATCTATATCACAGAATAATAGAGTTTGATGGGACCTTAGTGATCTTATAGTCCAACCCCCTGCTCAATCAGGAGACCCTATACCATTCCAGAGAAATGGCTGTCCAGTCTCTTCTTAAGAGCCTCCAGTGATGGACCACCCATAATTTTTGAAGGCAAACCGTTCCACTGGTTAATTAATATATAACCCCTGGAAAAAGAATTAAAATGAGACATTGTATTTATTGACAATGAAAGTGAAATAGAAAATTTCAAGTGCCAGATTGTGCCAGATTTCAAGTCAGCACTCACTCTTCAAGTCAAGACATCACTCTTATTCTGGACTATATATTTGATGTCAGCCATAAGGAGCAAATGACTGAATGGTTTCTTTTAAATGAAAACAGAGTGTTGTGAAAATACTTTTCCAGTGGTATCAGAATGTATTTCCTATAATTTATTGAAACTGATGTTTCAATAAATTAGACATCCCCTGATAATAAGACCAATCGGGCTTTTGAGCTCATGTGCTAAAATAAGCCTCCCCCCAAAAATAAGCCTTCCCCAAAAATATTTAAATGCAGAGCCAGAAATCAGGTAAGATGGCAAGAGGAACTCCATCTTGCTCCACGTGCCTCAAAATAATAAGACTTTCACGAAAATAAGGCCAAGTGCTTATTTCGGGGTTCAGAAAAATATAAGACAGGATCTTATTTTCGGGAAAAGTCTTATTATTTTCTAGAATGGTAGTTCTAGAAAAAGTAGAAGATATGGGAATAATAACGCCTGACATGAGATAACTAGGGCTATGATAATATTGCCAGCATGGAAAGAATGAACATAAGAATACACAAAAGGATTTGAGTGATGCTATATCAACTTCCAATGATGCTGCTGATTATTTTAATGCAAGCCGAAGAGTCTGTGTGGTTTTCTTTGCATTGTCTGATTGCTGACAAATATTGAAGCAACAGCTGGGAACATCCTTTCTGAAATCGAAACTGGAGAGTGTGATAAGAATGGAACATCAAGTAGAGGCAATGAAGTTTATCAAATACTAAATTGGAAGCTAGATGATTCCTTCCTTTCCATTTGGAAGGATAATGTTTTAACAGGAACCGTAACAGAAAGAAATAGAATAATCAGAAACATATACCAAATTTCAAGTGTTGTAGTTGAGAGACCGGTTGAAATAAACACTGCAAGTGAGATGCTCAAAGACACTGACCTTGATATATGTGGAACAATGAAATAAAACAAAGCAAAGGCAGGCCTACAGTCTTACTGGTCAGATGAGGGATTTCAAAGGGATTTGAAAATGTTCTGAAAAATGCCCAGAAATTCTTAGAGGAATTTCAAACTGAAATATTTCACCATTCATTCAAAAATAGAAGACTCACTGAAGGAGAGAACATTTTGATTAAAAGACAGGATAATCCCATATGAGTTACCAAACAGCAATTCACAGCTGAAATCCTCTACCAGCTGCTATATTGTGCATTACAGTAAGCTGAAGAATATTTCCTGCAGTTCTAGAAATACAGCAGTATATCTGCAATGTGATATGATTTTTCACTCGCCCTGAAAAAAGATTGATGTCTAGTGGTTAAGGCAGCAGGCTATAAATCGGGAGACCATGAATTCTAGTCCCACCTTAGACATGAAAGCCAACTGGGTGACCTTGGGCCAGTGACTCTTTCTGAGCCAAATCCACCTCACAGGATTATTGTGGTGGGGAAAATAGGAGCGGGAAGATGTGTTGGATATGTTTGCCACCTTGAATTATTTGTAAAAATAATAAAGGCGATATGCAAATAAAATAAATAAATTAGACATAAAGTTGAATCAGGATGTCATATGCAATATTGATGAGGATTAATTGAAATCTCTTTCAACATTCTTTTCAGCAGAACCAGCTCCAAAGCTATCCTGGAATATATAGCATGCACACAAATAAGATGACCACGTAATTTGAAACCACAGAGCAGAAATCTAACTCTAGATTATTTTTTTCTGTTTCATGGAACTAGAAATGCTACCAGATTCCCTCAATCCTTCCCTTCCCTAAAAAGTCATGGCAGTATTTTCATGTCCAAACAGATCCATATGCACTACAGAATTCTCAAATGGGCATGGGAAAAAAATACATCACAGAACTTTTAATAAGATGAAACAATTGGAAATAATTATAGCTATTGGGACTTCATAGCACCATGGAAATCATGGTGGAACACATCCCATTTTTCTTGACTTTCCTGGGTACCTTAATTCTTTGATTTGCTGTCAAAACAGCCTCTTGCTTTATAGCAGAAAAAACCAGGAGCCTTTCCCACTCAACTGCAACCAAATTTTACAATGAATCTGAGTCATTGGGTTTCTGGACACGGTGCTGTGCAGCTATAATCCAAACCCTTTGCTTCTACACAATGAACTCAGACTTTCAAAGAACCTTCGTTTTATTCCATTGGACAAGTTCGTGCTGCATGACTTGCTAAGAGTTATTGTTGTTTTTCCTCAGAAACTCGAAATGTCTTCTAATGTGGCATGCTATAGAACAATCAACTCTGTTGACATCCAGAACTATTTTCAACAAAGCCCATAAGGGTTTCTCAGGCAAAGAAAATAATACCGTAGTTGTACTTAACCCACTTTAGCCCTGGCTTTATCACAGAGAGATGGCAATATTTTCTAACAATTATGGTACTATGGACTATTGAGAAAATGAATAAAGTAACCTTATTAGTAGAAGACTGTTCTTATGTTGCTATGAGTGAAAATGGGTGATAATATAAGTGATGGTGATGGTGATGGTGATGGTGATAGCTGTCAGCTCATTAGCTGGTACTGGCCTTCATATGTATCAAGTTCTTCCCAAGAACCCAAGATATCATAATGTATTGGCATAGGATACGTGCAAATCCAAGTTATAACTGACATAAACAATTGTTTCTTAATTCTGTTTGATAAATTGTAATATAACTATGGTTATGATCAATGTTTATGTTCCTAACTTAGACAACTCTGCCATGTATAACAATTCTTTATAAGGGTTTTTGAGGTTAATTTTTTTAGTTGCTTGCCAAGGACTCTCATCTTCATTGTACAGTGTGCAGAACTGTCTTCCTTGGTATATGTTAGAAGTCCTTCTTATAGCCAATCTTGGCTGAAATGCCAGAATTATACCCTTAATAAAGAGTTTGTACCAAATTGAAATTAGCTGATGTCAACTTTCATAAGGGCTCTCTCTCTCTCTCTTTCTCTCTCTCTCTCTCTCTCTCTCTCTCTCTCTCTCTCTCTCTCTCTCACACACACACACACACACACACACACACACACACACACACACTATATTCCAGTGAGTCCAGTGGGATTTACCTCCAGCTAAATATTTGTATAATTGGGCTGGTCATTCCGGTTTTCTGGCCCTATACAATAATATTTAAAATCATTAAAACAATGTCGTCTGGTGGTTCCAAGGGAGAGGGCCTTCTCTGTGGGGGCACCTACGCTTTGGAACAAAATACCACCTGGAATACGAATAATCCCAGATCTTCGAACTTTCCGACGTGCCCTGAAGACCTTTCTATTTCAACAAGCAGGGCTAGGATAAACATCAAAATTCTATGCCAAGGTCTTAGTAGAATACACCAAGTTGACTTAATTATTATTTACTGTTTATAAAATATATTTATATGTATCTTAATCTGTTCACCGCCCTGAGTCCTTTGGGAGAAGGGCGGTATAGAAATTCAATAAATAATAAATAATAATAATAATAATAATATCTATGCATGGGATAACATTTAGTTCTGCCCCATTAATTAACAACATTCATGGGAATAGCATTAAAGAAAGGAGATGGGCAGAAAACGAGAAAGAACAAGCTAGCAGGAACTGATTCTTAACAGTAAATTAACTACAAAGTGCAACAAGAACCAAGAATTACTTTTTCCAATTATGGATATTTTAGAGGCAATTGCTATGATACTTTAAAAATTGGAGTATATCTATTTTCCTCTCCTATGGACACATTTTTAAAATTAGAGCTGAGGGACACATTGATTGAGAGATTTGATTCAAAGATGATTTATCTTCAAACTGAATTTACCTTCCAAAACTGAATTTGACCTTTCAATGAAATTGCCAAATATTTTATTGATGTTGAATGTTTCACTGTATTTAAAGAAATTATTTTATCAAATTGACTTTGAAATCCAAATTGCATTGACCTGATTGACTACTTGTGTTGGATTTGGTTAATTTTCATTCTCAATCAATCGTTCAAATTGTATTAATTTGTGAGCCCTTTAAAAAACATGCCAAATAAAGCATTTTTATTTCCATTTCTTTGATCCCTCCAAGGATAAAATAGAAAAAGCAAACAATAGAAAGAAAAATAAGAAAATATGTTTTTGATCTTTGATCCAGTTTTTTTAAAAAGTAGAGGAGGATACAATATCAGAGACAGAGATGAAGTTTCAGTTCAGAATTAACAGTGTATGTCAATGAAAATAAATGTTTCAGGAGATAAAACATACATTTCTCATGTGATATTTAATTTGCTCTTCCTATCATGAATGAGAACTTCAGAGGGATTTCCTTGATCTGGATTTTGCAAGACTTCTTTCTTATTTCCCCTTTTCACCTCAGTGCTACGCAACCCAATTTTTCTTTTGTCATTACAAGGATGTATTTATCTCAAATTTTTCAGTGTTGACTGGGAATGGTAGGAGCAGCAGTTCCAATACCTCTGAAGAATATTAGATGGGAGAAACTGATTTCCACCTGAGAGTGGAAATAAATGAGCAATGGCTCTTATCCACTAGCCATTTCTGCTTTAAGTGTGAAAGACCAAAATGATCAGGAGATCCTTTCAAGGGAAAACGAACAACTCAGACAAATATGGCAGTTGCTGTTCTACTTTGCTTTTGTCCATTCCCCAAAATGGGGAAGGAGAAAGGCTTTATTTTATAAACTACAGTGGAGATAAGTACTTATGGCTCAGATAAGGCTTGTAGGCTGCAGTTAGATTTCACAACTTAATTCAAGTTTTTCATTATTCTTTAGTTCCACAATCTATCTAAAAGCTCTGAAATGCCATATCTAGATAGCTCTTTGAGGTCATTTCCACCAGTATTGTGGAACATTACACATACATACATCAATCTTTGAGATCCAAGTACCAGAGTTGTGAATAGTATACCTATTATAGTGGGAAAAAACCCCACTATTGTACGCCTGCTATTATCTGAAAGATCAAGATAGGGACAGATTGTGATGGAGATAATCTGCAGTATACATTTGGTCACTAAATCAGTAATAATTAGATGGCATATAATCAAACACTCAATGCCTGCTATTTTAAAAAGGATGATTCATTTGCATGCATGTATATATAATTTAAGACAAGAATGGTTGGGCCTAAGGAGACATGGTCACCTGAAGCCCTCAAGGTTTACCTTTGCAGTTCTTGGAGCCCCTTTTGACTAGAGCAGGGGTGTCAAACCCACGTCATCACAGAGACATCACATGAAATATTGGGACTTTCTCCTCCCTTCGCTAAACAGGGCTTGGACATGGCCAGCATGTGACACATCTGGCCTGTGGGCCACAACTTTGACAGCCCTGGACTAGCCCTAGCCCTAGCCCTAGCCCTAGCCCTAGCCCTAGCCCTAGCCCTAGCCCTAGCCCTAGCCCTAGCCCTAGCCCTAGCCCTAGCCCCAGCCCCAACCCCAACCCCAAACCCAACCCTAACCCTAGAGTTACTGAAAGCAGCAGCATGGTTCTCCATCATTTTGAAGTACAAAAAAAAGTAGGTTTTAGTTAAAAAAAAGAAAAACAAAAACAAGAAAAACACGAAAAAGGCATCTAAATTTCTCCTCAAAGCTTAAACACACACACACATCCCTATTCCTGCTGATGTCAGTGGCATGGTCCTGTATACTATGGTTCTTTATCTTATTAAAGGCAGTCATTAACTACAAAACATTGCTCAATGCCTTTTTAAACATAAACTGCTTCTTACTGAACAGTAACTATAGCAGTAATTATCCTTTTTTTTAAAAAAAGACATCAGAACATTATTTGAAAAGTGTATCCAAACAGGCTGGCGATCAGAGAACAGTGCTCAAATGCAAAGGCACAACACAAGAAGCATTTCTTGCGTGCAGCTCAGACAATGTACTTGCAAGGAAGAACTACAGAAGGTGATTTCATCCCTGCCAGGGAAATGAGAAGATTTCTTTGTGTATTCACAGGCCTGAAATAGGCAGAAGAACAAAGAGCAGGCATTTTTGATCACAGAATGGTTGAAGGAAACAGACTTCCCTCATGAATTACTAAGGACTATTTACTCACCTCACATAATTTGCAATAATAAAAAGGGAAGGGAAATACTATTCAGACTTTTAAATGTTGGAAGCAGAGTATTTCAAACAAGTTCAGACAAGGTTGTCAAGTGAATAGATAATACATGGTGCTGTCAGCATTTACATTACACCATCCATCCATACAGGAGTGTTGTTAGAGCCATGGGATGCAAAGTTGAAAGAATAAGTAACACGGTCACACAAGTAACAAGAAAACGCTTGAAGGAATTAAATCTGAATTGAAGAACTCCATAATATTGAAACATGCATGTGGGTGTTTCTTGCATATACTTTTGATGTAATTCTACATTAAACACAGCAATATTTTATTAAAAAATCTGGTGGCTGATAAGGATGATGAAAAAGATAATAAGTTGTCCTTTCTAAGTAAAATTTCAGAGTATGCTATCTTCTATTTTCTTCTTAGCAATACTGAAGTTATTTTTTTAAACTAGATATAGCTCATGAAACATTCAGAAGACAGAACAAGGCAGTATGCTGAAGCATCAGTGTATAATATTCAAAATGAGAATAAGTCACCTGAAATAGCACCCTCATTGTGTATACAATAAGCAGAACAGCTTTTGTTAGAAAGTTTCATTAATGATCAACAAAGAATTAGTGTCATGGAAGTCATGTTACATGGAGTTACGGCACATGGCTTTTTCTAGCATATCATTACACCTAGCTCTTCACTATTGTATCAAATTAGAAAAACTGATTGCAACTGAGACTTCCTTCTTTGTTAACAAGGAAGATAACATCATTATGTTTACAAAGAATACAACATTAGGCTAATGATTGTCAAAACAGCTGTTCTAGCTTCATCAGTTAAACATTTGAAACGTGGCTTCCAAGGTTTTATATCATAATACTTGGCCTCTTTAATAAGAAGTAATCCTCATATACAGTATATGAGAGAAAGAGAATAGGAAGAAATTATAAAAAGTGCAGGAAAACAAGTAGAAAAATAAATAAGTGAGCATAATAAAAAAAACCTATTTATATATATATATATATATATATATATATCAAAGGTTACCACCTTTAGAGCGCTCCATGGCTTAGGACCAGGGTACTTATGAGACCGCCTTCTGCCACCAGTAGCCTCTCACCGACCAGTTCGCTCCCACAGAGAGGGGCTCCTCAGGGTGCCGTCGGCCAGTGTCGACTGGTGGCCCCCAGGGGGAGAGCCTTCTCTGTGGGGGCACCTGCCATCCGGAACGGACTCCCCCTGGAGATAAGGAGGATTCAGGACTTACGCACTTTCCGCCGCGCCCTAAAAACGTTTTTATTCCAACAGGCGGGTCTGGCCTAACTCTCCTTTAAATTGGGTTTTAAATGTTTTTATATAAATTGGATGTTTTAAATTCTGTTTCTTAAACTCAAACTATTTAATCTATTTTTAATAGCTTTTAACTTTTGTATGTTATTTGTATTTTATCTTGGCTGTTCACCACCCTGAGTCCCTCTGGGAGTAGGGCAGTATATAAATTCGATAAAATAAAAATAAAATAAATAAAGGGACACGGTGGCTCAGTGGCTAAAATGCTGAGTTTGACAATCGAAAGGTCAGCAGTTCAGCGGTTCAAATCCTTAGTGCTGCATAACAGGGTGATCTCCTGTTACTTGTCCCAGCTTCTGCCAACCTAGCAGTTCGAAAGCACGTAAAAAATGCAAGTAGAAAAAATAGGGGCCACCTTTGGTGGGAAGGTAACAGCATTCTGTGCGCCTTTGGGATTTAGTCATGCCAGCCACATGACCACAGAGACGTCTTCAGACAGCGCTGGCTCTTCGGCTTTGAAAGTGAAATGAGCACTGCCCCCTAGAGTCGGGAACTACTAGCACATATGTGTGAGGGGAACCTTTACCTTTATATATCAAACTTCATGACAAGTATTAGCAAATTTTGTGGCTTTTTACCACCTATAATGTTACAATCAAATATCTCTTCATCCAACTCTTATCTATAGATAAATCCATAAAGCATCAATTTTTCAGTTATAAAGGGTTGTACACTGGGAGGCTGTGAATCAGGACAGTAACCTGATGATCTGATACTAATATAGGGAGGTGGAGGGAAAGGCCGATTAATAGATATGGATGCCAGCTATTTTTTTCCTCTCAATAGCACTGCAGTGATTCCTAGAATATGTCAGAAATGAGAAGGGTATAGAAGTCAATATTCCCATACCTCATCTGAGAAATCTTCAAAACATCTCTGTTCCTCTTGTTTTCCCAGGTTTTGTTAGAATAACATCTTTGCCTATGGAGCATTATGTAGGGACACTAGAAAATCTTCAGTGGCATGCACAGAACTTGTGTGTAACTCCACCACTATAGGACAATATGTCACCTTTGAAGTCCCTCAGTGGTCTTATCAGTGAAGACAGGAGCATTGCTTTTAGCTATAAGTTCCTAAAAGGTCTCCTAATAGGGTAGTTTTCCTATGAGAACTCTGAGAACCTATTTGGGATGCTTAAACAGTTTTTTTTAAAGGCCTTCCTAAAGTGACATCACTGATAATGTAACTTTGTTGTTTTTTTTTTTACTGCAAGCACACTGACCCACATTAAAAATGAAATTCTGTTGCCTGCTCTCAAGAGAAAGTGTATATCTACCTAAACACATATTTAACACCCATATGCACATGCTACATACATACATAAATATATAACTGCACCACACACACATACATCAGGGATGGGTTCTACTTACCTTTACTACCGGTTTGCCACTGAAGCACGTGCATTATGACATCCGGGCAGGTGGGCAGACCCTCCCGTCGCTTTTACTACTGGTTCACAAGAACTGGACAGAACCAGGAGCAACCCACCACTGACATACATGTATATATTAATCGCTGTCCATTCTGAATACGTAGCAGAAAGAGGAGAGTTCAAAGAATTGTCTAGAGAGTTTAGTTAGTGAGAAAACTTCATTAATCCTCAAATTTCAGAAACTGTTCTCTAGAGATGCAACTCTTCTTATCCACTTTTAAGACATTCTTAAAGATATTCTACATTTTTTTCCCTATCTGTTCTCATTCATCCAGATGAAGAAAAATTGCTGGAAAGAATGTTTTCAAAGGAAAAACAAAACAAAATCCTTCTCATATATTCTCTTGGGTAGACTGTGGAATCATTGCATTGATTTAGTTACTAGACAGCTATGGAATATATACAATGAATCCCATCTTTCTCTGTGTGATTAAATCTGCAGCGGTATACAATACTTATAAGGAGGTCTGTCTGATTTGAAGTGCAAAAAATCTGAATGACCATTAAATAACAGCTAAGACAAAGCTCTACCTTTTCATTGCCACCTAGTGGTTGCCCAGAATTTTACAGCTGGGATCTGGAAAATCTACTGCTCACTTCAAATAAATTGCAAGGGAAGGCTTCATGATCAAACTCCTCTCCCATGACGTTTTTCTGAGCAATTGTAGTTCTAAAGTAGGGATAACCATGGTTCCTGCTAAAATGCACTCTTGCCTTTAAGAAACTGGGTACTTCTCCCTCCCTTAGAGAAATTCTGAGTTGCCTACCCGGTGTTTTTCTGCAAAATATTTGAAGAATTTGAAACAAACCCATATGCCTATATTTACTTTTTTGAGCTTCTCTTATTGGTGTAATGTTTTCCTGTAGTGTAGTTGAGGATAGAAGATTTGATAGTGATCTTTTATTGCCTTTATATTAAGTAAATAAGCAAGCAAGCTTATACATAAAATAGTGTATCTTATAAGTAGGATAACATTTTAACATCTGTTTTAGTTTATAGATGCAAATGGGGAAAAAAGCATTTAGTGATCACCTACTTAAGAATGAAGACTCTAAAGAGAATAAAATTGTGGTGTTTGGTTCAAGGGAAACTTAGAGATTCTTTACAATCTGCACTTGAATGGATTTTCTTTAATGGATTTCCTCAGTAGTTTACAAGAGCAGGTCTGGTAATGGCAAGGGTGCTGTTTAAACAAGCAATAAAATTTATTAACTTTTAGAAGCATCAAATGTTCCTCTGGGGCCCAAGATGGTATAAAAACATTACTCAGAATGCAAATCACAGCCTATAAAATACAGAGATTCAATGGTAGTTATTCCTGTTTGTCCACCTGTCTGTTTATCTTTGTTCATCTCCTTCAAGTTAATTAAATTGTTGTCAGTCTTGGTGCTAGCAACAGGAACAAGAAATGGGAATAGTAATCAAACTGAGGTAGAAGTGGGCTAGAAACAGTCACAAATTTATTGGCAAAAACTTGTTGTGTGGACATTAAGCTCTCTTTGCTCCCCGTTATTTGATATATAGATCCCTGAAGTGTGAGGAACCAGGGTAGAATGTTATATCGACTGTGTATCCTAAAAAAATACCTTAGCACAACAGGACATGATGAATTCTTATAATCTTGTTCTCTGTTGCAGGGAATTGTAACTGTTGTATGCCCCCAGGAGTCACCATGTCTGAGTTGGGCAGTCATATAAATCTATGTAACAAATAAATAAATTGTAGCCCCAAACCATTGAAGGGCACCAGGTTAACCATTGAAAGGCCACCAGGTGGCCTTTCTACCTTTTTAATCTAATCATATGCAAATAATTTCCTTTTTTGCCAATGGCATGGAGAAGAAACTGTAGATTCAGAAACATAAGAAGACTCTTCATATTTAGTAAGATCATTGATCCACCTACATTAATATTATCTCAACCAACAAGCAGAAATTCTTCAGAGATTTTGATAAAGATGTTTTCTTAGAGTTGCCCAGCCTAGTTACATAGTTCCTAAAAAATCAAAACCATTTACTCACACAGAGAAAAATGAGATAAAACTTCCAGGACTTCCTGATGTGTCTCATATTTCAGTCTCTGATGGTACCAACTTATCTTAAGACATTTGTTTACCTCACATTTTTAAAGAGATGCAACCTTGTCACTTCTCTTTCCACTTTTCCTCATCGTCAGTCATCTCACTTATCAATCTGTCTGCCAAGTGAGGAGTTTCATTTCTTCACCTGCTTTTTTTATTAAGACATGATGAAAAACTACAAACCCTGTTGGTTCTTGGTCACTTTCTCATGACTGCACTCAGTCATCATAGGAAAGCAAAGCAACAAAACGATCACAAAGCAATGCAAAAAACTGAAGTAATTGTTTTGTTTATCCTGTAATGAATCAGAGGTCCCATAGTTCAGATTGACTCCAAGACGATACCATAAGGTCATCTTCTGAATAAAATCTATAGAATTACACTCTTGGTTATAACCAGAGGACTTTTTAAAAATTAATGTTAATAATTATTACCCCATGTTTCTTTTACATTATATTTCTTTCCCTGAGCTTCCTAATTTTCTCTATCTTTTTTCTTTTCTTAATTCTATGTTTCATTGTTTCATTAATTTTCTAGACCCCTGAGGCAGAAGAGAAAAAAACTCTTCTACTTCAAGAACATGGAGGAAAATGATGAAATGATGCACATAGTAAAAAGAAAAGCACAGTACATAGTAAAAAGAAAAGCACAGGAAAAATAGGAAATTTGGGATATTAAATAAAATACTTTTCAGCAGTTTCTGCTGAGTTTCAAACCAGCAAATCCTATATTTTATGCAGTTAATTGTGTGTTAGGAAATGGTCATTGCCTAACTAGTTGGCCAGGTAATATATATGTTTACAGTATGAATATGTATAATATAGCTTCAAGATTATTGCTGAGTCATTCTGCATCCTGATTGGATGAGCTCTGTAGCAACTGTATTTAAGGAAAGTTTGATTGTGGTCAGTGTGGACATTACACCATATAGTTAGTTACCTGCTTCTATGTTGCAGATATCTTTGATCTCTTTACATGGTCAATTTGATCATGGTTTATTTATTACTACTTTTATGAACTGTTTTATATTTTTCCTGAAGGATTCGTGTCTTGTTCTATGAACTGGTAAGAGGTTTTGTATCTCTGGATTGATTATGCATGGCTAAGACTTGGATTGGTAAAAGAACTATGAATTTGCTTTGCTCTATAAGTAAACTACTTTAAAAAACAGTTTGTATGCAGTTTATTCACAACTACTCTCAGCACCATTTCCGTGTGCAAACACTCTATGCTCTGCATCATAATCGGTCCTGGTTATCTCACAACTATATCCTTAACATTGTGGTATTTTAGTTTTTGTATAAAAAGCTCTTCATGAGGAGACAACACAAAACAAGTCATCTCATGAGTTTGAGCACCAAGTTTGACATCGGTTGTCTCACAAGTCTCAGATGACCTAGAATTGCAATTAAAGTGATAAAAATGTTTTGTTTCCTTAGATTCATCTGAATACTAAAAGATTTGGTATGACATTAACTCATCACTAGGTAATATGATCAGAAGTAGATTATGAAGATGAAGCAGTTTTGATTTGTCCTCCTTTAATCCGCTATATAAAATTCTGGAAAATTTCAAAAACACAAAATGCATATTTTATTTTGAAAGCATCTATCAACAGTACTATACTAATTCTCTCAACTGATCTACTTTCAGTCACTGTAAGCAAGAACTCATTCAGGTTGATCTTCTCACTTGAAACTAAAACTAAAACTACCCAGTACATAGAATTAGCAGGGACATTTTCTCTCTTTGAGGGCTAAGCTTGATATAGAATCTAAACAATTTCAAGAGTTTGCATGAATCTATTTTAACAAGTAAATGGCAGGTGTAGGTGAATTGGAAATGATGAGAAGAACTATTTTGTTCCTGTCTGGTTCCAAAGCTTGTTTTCTTTGCAAAAACAAAACAAGCTCAACAGGAGAATTATTCAATATATCAAAAGGTGCAAATTTAAATACAGAGCTCCAGTGAATCAATTTATTTACTTTGATGTTTGAATTCCAGTTAGCCTTTTGAAAAAGGAAAATGTAAGGTGACTTATGCAATTCAACCATTTGCAACCACCACAACAAATCTATCTATTCAGCATATTGATATAGTTGCCCATCTCACAAACATATGACTCTGGCCAACAATAGTTAAAAACTCCATAAGCCATCCACAGACAATGAAAAATAAATTAAGTAGATAAAATAAAGAGATACAATAAACAGATTAAACCCAACAAAATGGTGGAAAAAACATTACCTAATCTCATATAGCTACCTTGAAGGCTGTCCCTGGTTATCTGCATTAGCAACATCACCCATCACATCAACAATTCACAGGACTTTGCCAGCAAGATTTGGAAATTAAAAATGAACACCGATGAGACCATAGTTTCCTATGATGTGACTTCTCTCTTCACCTGCATTCCAACTACTGAAGCTGTCATGGTAGTGAAAAAACAACTGCTACAAGGCAGCAACTTAGGTGACAGAACCCTCCTCAAACCAGACCACAATTGCACCACTCAGGATACCTGAGGACACAGATAAACCTCCAGGTGACCTTAATGATCTGGTAAAAGAATGCAAATGACCAGCTGTCTGCAAGGAGTATAAATCTTTCCATTCCCCACCATCCAGTCAGAGCTGAAGAAGCTTCTTGGATGAGAAGTGAAACGCCTTCAAAAGAAAAAAAACAAGGAAGTCCAGTTGCCTACTGAAAAAAGCACCTTTGGTACAACCATGATCTGGATGACTGACAATTTCCATAGACCCAAGGCTGGTGCAAACTATTATATTGTAAGGGCTTTCCAGAAGGCTACATTTAGGAATAAGAGATCTAAACTGCCTAAATTCAGGTGACCAGCAGATGAGAATAACAACATACCAACCTATGGTTCTCTCTCTCTCTCTCTCTCTCTCTCTCTCTCTCTCTCTCTCACACACACACACACACACACACACACACACACACACACACACACACACACACTTTCTCCTTCCTTCTGGAGAAGGAATACTTTCCTTATACTTTAAATACTGTATCTGGAGAAAGCAATTATGCTTGCATGAGTTAGGAATAAAAGGAAGCAAAGAACACGATGACAGGACGCCATCAAATCGGAAACCAAGAAGAGCATAGGAAAACTCAAAGAAATAGTGCAAGATTGGAAGATGTGTTGAGATTCAGCCCATATTATCACCAAGAGTCAGACTCGACTAAATGGAGATCATCATTATCATCATCATCATCATCACCACCATGCCATCTAAGTAGCTACCAGTCTATATTCTAACACAACATGGAAACAACATGTACAATAGTAATTGTCATTAATAACAACAAAATAAAAACAATAGCAAAGAAAAAAAACATAAAATGGTTAAACTTAAAGAAAAGGAAGTGGGAACAACCGGAGTCTTGTATATTAATGGGAAAGAACATTAATTTTGAAGAAAACCTATCATGGTTTGAGGATATAAAAAAGAAAAATCAAAGTGAAGGTAAATTCCAGGTTAATATTGCAGGATCCAAGCTGAGTTGGTCACTGGGACAAGAGGTTTAGTCTTCCAAGCATTCAGACTTGTGCTGGAGCCCATCTGTAGGGAACTTCTCTCTCTCCAGGATGTCCACTGGAATGTTCTGTACAGTTTTTATGTGATGCCTGGATGTGGGTGGCTTTTAGTTGTTATTAGGGGTGTTGATGGTTGGTTTTTAAATTGGTTGTTGTTTCCTTGTACTGCCTTGCCCTTGGCTCCTAAGCACCTAGTAAGCTGATCGTAAATCAGCACTCCTATTGGTTGACCAGGGGCCCATTTCCCAGGCTTCAATCATTTCCCTGGTTATTTTTGTCTCTGCTTGGCCAACAACCGTAGTAGCTGCAAAATTGAATTCACGTAAGTATCTGATTTCTGAACCTGCCTTCTGAGATATGTGAGATAGTAGCCCTTTATTGATACCAGTCTGGGAAGGAAATGTGCCATGAAGGGGCCAATTGATTTCCAACAAATATACAAACCTCTTGATGATTTTTCTCACTGAAAACAATGAGAAGGTTTCCAATAAAATGCCAGGATTGGGTGGATGTAAAAAGTATTGCTTCTCCTTTGTCTCCATTGCTTTTCTGGCATGAATATAGTCAAAACTTGGATAACTTTCATTTTTCTTTCCCAGCATTGCTACTTGTTCTACAAACATATTATTTTCCTTTATATATAGTTGCTGAATTGATAATCACACTTTCAGGACATCAGAAATTCTTCCTTAAAATTGCTTTCATTTATTTCCAGCAACTTTTAAGAGTTTTAAAAACACAAGAGTTCTAAAACATCCAGCTGCCTGATTTAATAAGTTGTTTGTACCAATTTTGCCTTCCGTGGCATGTAGAATACATGCAACTCTTATAAAGAGCCCGCTAATGAATGACCTAATAACAACTATTCAAGCACATATAGGCAGGCTCTAAGGAGGTAATCTTTTCTTATACATTAATGCTAAGCTCATTTTTTTCAATGATGGAAGTCCACAAAGTTAATGAATCCAAAGCTGAAGCAAAAGCATTATTCGGAATATATTTTACTAATTTTACAAAACAGAAGGAAGATCTTTGTGAATATAGTTCACGCATACAGGCATAGCATAAAGCAATCCTAGACATGTTTCGAAAAGTATCTGTCTACAGAAAAGAAATTAGCAAAAGGAATTTAGAAATGAAATGAGATTACAAGAATATTTTTCATCGATGATGCCCTTTATTTCAGATCTAGTTGGATGAAGCATATGGTGCATTTTTATTAGTTTGATATGGCATGCAATATTACTGCACCTTGGGAATATGGAAAACACTATGGCAATTAGCTCTTCTGACCACTATTTGAACTTTGATTAAGAAGCTGCTCATCTTTACTTCCCCATTTGGCCCTCGACTAAAAAACAAATGAAAATATATCACTTTAATTTTTGCTACTAAATCACCAGAAAATGATGAATACCCTTGAATGCCTTTTGAGTCAGGGATGTCTGTAATTTCTTTATTTTTCTTCTGCATCTAAAGTTCTTAGATGTACAGAGTAGAAAGGAATTAATTGTCTGGAAAAGCTCTTACAGATATGAAATGGTTCATTTTGTTCACAGTTGCACACAAAACTAAGAGAGAGGAATAAAAAACCCCAATCTTTTAGGTAATAATCTGAGTAAGGAATAATTAAATAAGATTACAAATCATTCTCATAGAAGTGGCATGTCCCTGAATATATGATTAGCATATGTACTAACTGGCAAGTAATGACATAGAAAGTTAATTGACTTCAGTGCTAGTTTAGAAGATCAAAATAATCCAAATTTTGTAAAACCCAGCAGCTGGTTTACACACTGCACTATATTAATCCATTGCAATAGTCTTGTGGGGTATGTAAATCTACTTCGTTGTGGTTTTCAAAGCACAATGTATGATTTTAGCATTAGGCAGAAACCCAGTCACTACCACTTTTACAACGAAATAATCTCAAAAGAAGCCATAGTTTTGTGTGATTCCAACTAAGATGTACATCTTTAACAAAATTTTATGTAGAGACTTTCCTGAAGATTACGCCATCTTTTAACAGACGTAATGAAAAGTGGAATAGGGGGAGAGTATGAACGCCAGAAGGTGAACATTTAACTCCAAATAGTAAGAATTATGTAAATACTGAGATAATTGGAATGCAAGTGACAAGTATTCAAAAGGTTTTGGACAACTAATGGAAATAGAAAATTATACTTAACCAACTAAGATCCTCTAGTAAATATGAAGCAATATTGCTCTTTATTCCTTTCCCAAGTAAATATTTATTTATTTGACCATATTTATAAATCTTCCCAGTCTAACCCATTCTGTAGATAATCTGTAAGTAAATAAAATGGTACCTTAAAAATGTCTCCCCTCCCAGCTAAAGAAGTTCTACAGGTGGCATATGTCGCCATCTAGGCTGGCCAAAATAAATCCGAAAATGAGTCCGACATGTTGGAAGTGTAAACATCCACAAGGCACATTTTACCACTTGTGGCAGCTAAGAAATTCTGGTCCATTATTAAGAAGTGGATAGAACAAATTACTAACTCACAAATCGATAAAAGACCTGAAACCTTCTTATTAGGAGTCTTTACCAAACTCTACCCCAAAGAAATAAAGTATTTGTTAATACACATTTTAACTGCGGCATGAATAACTTATGCTAGCAATTGGAAATCTGAAAAAAATCCATCGGAGGACGAGATAAAAGAGAAGATATTTCAATGTGCAGAAATGGACAGATTGACAAAAGAATTAAAGGAAAAAGAGGATACTGAATTTTATAAAGTTTGGGACAAGTGGTACCACTGACTTAGGGTCTCTAGAGAAAAAACACATCTAGGAAATAGTTAGAGGTGTAGTAGAATGATAATTAATCTTATATTTATGATGTTCTTAAACAATAGAAATATTTACCACAAAAAGTTGTCTTAGTAAGATGAAGATAGATGAGGTCAAAGAGGTTAAAACAAACTATTATCTTAAGATCTATGGGAATTATGTAAGACTGTGTAAATAGATATATCACTACGAACCAATGCTTCAATGAATGAATATATGTAATAATTTAATGTAATGTTTTTTTTGTTGTTGCTTTGTTTTTTGTTTTTTTTATTTTTGTGTCATGTTTATTATATGTAGTCTGTGTGATTTTAACATTTGTCAATAAAGCATATAAATTTTTTAAAAAATGTCTCCCCTCCTTTCTCGAAAAGGTAAAAACTGATGATGCCAAAAGTCTCCTGAAGCACTCTCATGGCGAACAATTTCAGGGAAAATTCAGAGACGTTGTTTTTCTCTTGTGAACGTAGTCCTGCTCCTTTCTAAATATTGTTTGTCTTCTTTCTAAATGCAGCCTAAATATCCCATGTGTCATCTCCAAAATGGTCAAATGCAGGCACCCTAATAGGTTTTGGGCTCTGTTTTAAATTGTTTTAATAGTTAGATAGTTAGCCTGGGAGTGACTTTGCCTTGAGAATTTCTCTTCCCATCATGACCTTTAACTTCCACCAAAGGCAAAAAAAGGGAGAGAAAGAAAGAAAGAAAGAAAGAAAGAAAGAAAGAAAGAAAGAAAGAAAGAAAGAAAGAAAGGGAGAGGGAGAGGGAGAGGGAGAGGGAGAGGGAGAGGGAGGGAGGGAGAGAGAGAGAGAAAGAAAGAAAAGAAGAAAGAAAGAAAGAAAGAAAGAAAGAAAGAAAGAAAGAAAGAAAGAAAGCTATGTTCTTCCTGGTGGCATTATGTGTGATCAAGTACAGGGTAGAAGAGTGTACTACAGCT
Source organism: Masticophis lateralis (assembly GCA_030761175.1). Lineage (NCBI taxonomy): Eukaryota > Metazoa > Chordata > Lepidosauria > Squamata > Colubridae > Masticophis > Masticophis lateralis. Next base: position 123,565,010 of record JAUDYJ010000001.1, on the reverse strand, counting down.
ATAGGAGTCAATCCTTCCTAGGTTATTACCCTGCCTAAAACTCTCTCTCTCTCTCTCTCTCTCTCTGTGAGAGAGAGACAGAGAGATGTAACAGATACAGAGACAAAGTGGCATTTAAAGACTTACACAAACATCCACCGCACAGATATACACTGCAGAAATTTAATGAGTGTTTATTTCTTCCTTTGCCTTATTTATACCTACTCCCGAAAAGCCCACAACTTGCTTTTTTCCATGCTGGGTTACATTTTTTTATTATTATTATTGTATCTCACAGAAGACAAATGCAGTTTGGAGAGATTTGAAATTCAAAAGTAATAAGAACAGAAGCAGTTACAACCTCTTTCCTGAACAATTTCTCTACAGTACTAAGCTATCCCAAAGCTTCCTTTGAACAGCAGTATCACCAGCACTGGGATTCTACTGCACATACACACTGGCATGTCTAGGAACTGTTGATATCTCGTTTGATACTGTAGGAAAGTCCCCCCTCCCCAGAATAAAATACTTTATTTTTAATATTAAAGAGAGGCAGAATAGAATATTTTCCCTAAAGGAGAAGAGGAGAAATATTTTCTTAAGGGCAGAAAGCAGCCCAAGTCTTCCTGCTGTAGGAAATCAGCCTCAAGCAGAAGCCTCAAACAGAAGAGGCTAGTCTTTAGGAATTTTGTATCCATTCAGAAAGTTGGGGCAGTCTGTTCCTAAGCAAAGACCAGCCAGAAACTCTCAATAAGCAACACAAAAGGCAAGGAGCCCAAACTAACAAGATTAGCTCAGACGAACAAACACCTTGGATTTGCATTTCCCCTTTCGTCTGAAAGTAAAAGGTAAAGGTTCCCCTTGCACATATGTGCTAGTAGTTCCTGACTCTAGGGGGCAGTGCTCATCTCATTTTCAAAGCCAAAGAGCCAGCACTGTCTGAAGACATCTCCATGGTCATGTGGCCGGCATGACTAAACGCCAAAGGTGCACGGAATGCTGTTACCTTCCCACCAAAGGTGGTCCCTATTTTTTCTACTTGCATTTTTTACGTGCTTTCGAACTGCTAGGTTGGCAGAAGCTGGGACAAGTAAAAGGAGCTCACTCCATTACGTGGCACTAGGGATTCGAACCGCTGAACTGCCGACCCTTCGGTTGACAAGCTCAATGTCTTATGCACTGAGCCACCACGTCCCACAACTTTCACCTGTAGAGCCAGCCATAACCCCTACATGACACTGTAGGTATCCGATATATTCTTGCAAAAGGAACAGGCATCTCAATCATAAAGCCCCAAAGAATGTACAAAAACCCACTGAACCCCATTTTGTCAGCCACCCCAGAAACATGCTGCTGTCACTGTTCTGGCTACCAAATAAATGGAGACCTCCTTTCCAAAAAAACCTGCAGCCTGCATTTTTCCAATGCCTTTCTATCCGGCTTAGAATCAGACCAGATTTTACTTCCCACACAACCCCTATGACATCACACCAAAAGTAGCTTAAAACGCTTCTCCACCTCTGCTTTCATCAGTAAATTAACTACTAGCTGACAAACTAATTAAATATGTCAAACAGCACAGAACTGATATACAACGGTACAGTTTCCAGGGTACAAAGCACTGGTTTTAATGCTTACATCTAGTTCAAAAAGTCAATGGTTTGATGACAGAAAAGAGGCTCTTTATACTGCTAAATCCTTGAGTTCTTTAATTTTAAATTTTGCCCTGGTGGCTGCTTTTCACAGAGGGATGACTAAATGATATACAGCTACACAGTAAAAATGATTGCCATGCTGTTAGTCAAGAAATTTGATAAAAAAAAATAAATTAAATCCTATGGAGCATACAGATTTGCTGAGGGAGTTAGAGCAAGGAAGGAGCTGTATTAGCTGTGCAATAAAGAATACTGTGCTTAAATGGGACTCGAAATAGTGTCCAGGAACAACTCCCAGGGTTAATAAATATAAGGTTCAACAGTATTATAATTCCATGACTATGATAGATTGGACACTTTTACATTCTGCGTACACCTTTGCTTACCACTGTGGATTCCCCCTCATGATAAATGTTTCCAAGCAGGAAGAAACTTCAATAATATGTCTGGGTACAAATATGTATAGAAGATATATGCTGATGGCCTTTATATGAATATAAATAAGATATTTTTAGGGATGCATTCCATATAGGTATATTCCTCATCCAACTGAATCTTAGAAAACTGAGCACTGAGGTGGGGAAAATCCATTATTAAACAGCTCAATAAAATAAAACATAATGTTATGTTACCATTAGGGGAATGCATGGCTTCCTCCGCCCACGCCCTGCCCAGACCAAAGGCCACATGTGACCTTTGAGTAAAGTGCTAGTAGGCACGTATCAACTGCTACAAAGTAGCACCAGGGATTTGGACAAGAGCTAAGTCATTTTTTTTTCAAAGGTGACTTTCTCCAGTTTCCCCTTGAAAGCAAGTGCTGGGATTTTCATTGTATTTTATTTTGCATATAAACAGAGAAACTCATATAATATGAAGCAACAGTACAGGGGCAGAGGGAGTACAAGCAATTTCCCTTTTGTATATACTCAGATAAAAATATTATTTCTGCCTTTCAGCCACTGTAAGAAGGAGGTTACTTGGTAACTGATTACTCTAAGGCCCTGTTTAAAGAAAAGAAGAAGAAAAATCAGTGTTTGTATTTACAGAATAAAAACATGTGTGCTTATACAATATTGTGTTGATAAAGTATAAACATATGATTATAATATCATAATAGTTGATTCCAGCCAGAGACTTTGGAATAAATATTACCTTGATGTGAAAGGTTCATGCTTCACATTTATGTAATTCCATTTCTTCTATAATATTGGCATAATCTATGCATATCTTTTTCTGAATAAATTGTCTTATTTGTTCCAGTAGCATTGGAACCTACTGAAATTTGATTTGATGCCATGCATTGGAAATGACAAAATAGGCTACTGTATTTTTTGGAGTATAAGACACACCTTCCCCCCCCCCTAAAAGGGGATGAAAATTTAGGTGCGTCTTATACACCAAATGTAGTCCCACCCATCCACTGGCCCCCATCCTTTGGCCTCTGCCTTGCAGCAGTTACTTCCTTGCAAGCAAACAGCAAGAAAAAAACAGCTCTTTTCAGCTTCAGCACAGCCCAATTAGCACAAGTTGATTGGATCAGCCTCCTGACTCTCAGCTGATTTGCTCTCAGGGCTCTGCTACTTGCTGCAAAGAATCAAATTACTGGAGTAGATATTTTTCCCCCTTGTGCTAATCAAGCTATGCTGAAAACGAAAATGAAAGTAAAGCAGGCTGTTTGCTGCAACGAGGCAAAATTGCTCAGAGGCAGAGGCAGATTTCATTTTCTTCTTTTCCTCACCAAAAAAGGTAGGTGTGTCTTATACTCTGGTGTGTCTTATACTCGGTACGGTATGTATAAAAATACAGTATGTATAAAAATGTTTATTAAGTACAAATATGATGTCATAATAATTTCCTGAAAAATAAGAAACAACACATAGACATTCTAAAACTCCAACTTCTAATAGGACAGCAAAGCTTTTGTGTTACATCCCAATTTCTTTTCATGTTTTATTAGTGTGTCTGTCTGTGTGTTTCTGTGGGTCTGCATGTATATAATTATAATTATACAATACTAGGTTTTAATAGAATTAGCCTTAGGAACAATCCAGACATGTAAAGTTAGCAGGCTGCAACACAGGCTTTGCATGAGGTGCTTATCAACCTTTTTCTTGTCTTCTCTGTGATATCTGCATTCCTCTGGGATTTCCAGAGTGGCTTCTTGTTTACTGAGATGGCAAGTTAAGTTGCACTGATTGTGCCATGTGTAAATTAAAAAATAATTTAATGCAGAAGTTCATGTTAGTTGCAATGAGGTGTAGGCTGAAGATTATATATGTGAATACCGAAAGAAAGGAGAAAGTGTTTTCAGCAGCACATAGCAATTTAATGTTCATCTTCTGTTTTTCAGTCTTTGAGATACTGGGGAAATCTAATAACTGATATTTTATTATTAATTTCTCATCTGTTGATCTGGAGGAGTAATTTTGTGCCCTCTAGAAATTTTAGGTTTCAGTTCTCATCAGTCCCAACCTAACCAGTGGCAAGTGATTGTAGGGACTACAATCCCAAATTTCTGGAAGATCCCTGAAATGCATATTATTATTTCTCCTTCTCCTCCTTCTCCTTCTCCTTCTCCTTCTCCTTCTCCTTCTCCTCCTTCTTCTCCTTCTCCTTCTCCTTCACCTTCTTCCTCCTCCTCCTCCTCCTCCTCCTCCTCCTCCTCCTCCTCCTCCTCCTCTTCTTCTTCTTCTTCTTCTTCTTCTTCTTCTTCTTCTTCTTCTTCTTCTTCTTCTTTCTCCTCCTCCTCCTCCTCCTCCTCCTCCTCCTACTACTACTACTACTACTACTACTACTACTACTACTACTACTGTGGTTTCTTCCCCAAACCCCCCAAACTTTAACCTTAGACTGTCTACTGTTGACCTCACCCCATTACTAAGAGGTCTGTAAAGGGCGTGCATAAGCGCACCTACCATCCCTGTCCTAATGTCTCCTTTTTTTCGTATCCATTTCATGTATTAATAACATGTTTATACCTATATCTGTTATCTAATATGTGCTTGACAAAAAATAAATTTAAAAAAATATAACCTACTGTATTTAGCAGTTGCCATCAGTGGTTTGCAGTAATTTAAACCACATATTTATTTATTTTTATTAATTTATTAAATTGGTTTCTCTGAGATGGCTAAATTGACTTCTTTCTCTTTTTTTCCTATTTTACATTAGTTTGTATTAATTTTGATCTTCCTTTAAAAAACATTTAATAAAACTAGGTGTGAAATGCTACTGGTTTAGTGGTTTTAGTGATAAAAACTACTGGTTTGGGCGAATAGGTAGTAAAAAAATGCTTTAAAAGAAGCAAAAAAAAGGTTCTGACAATCACGTGGCCAGCTGTGCCACACTATCTTTGGAACCTTTTCTTAAAAACTTTTTAGAAGAATTTTTTTACTACTGGTTTGGCTGAATAGGTAGTAAAATAATGCTTTAAAAAAGTAAAAAAAAAAAGGTTCTGACAATCGCATGGCATAGCTGTCATTGTCAGAACATTTCTTTTTTTACTTTTTTAAAGCATTTTTTACTACCTATTCACCCAAACTGGTAGTAAAAAAAAATGCTTTTAAAAAAATAAAAAAGTTGGCCACGCCCACCCAGTCACATGCCCCCCAACCAAGCCATGCCCTCCAAGCCACACCCACAGAACCCGTAGCAACAAATTTTACATTTCACCACTGAATAAATCCTATATTTAAATGATTAAATTGATAAACTAGCTAACAAAACTAAAAAGAAAAGCCATCTTAACAAAAACGTGTGATGAGTACCTTTGAAGCATTATCAGTATTTATCAGTATTATCAGTGTAAATAAGATTTGTTATGAAATTTTGAAGTGGTTTATTTCTATTCTACCAACCTATATACATTATTTGAACTATGCAGGATTCTCTGTAGCTCTATCTAAGCAGGAATTATGACACAACAGATCTGAAAATCAAGAGATCTGAAAATCTTATGATATGACAGATCTGAAAATCGGGCTTGTCGGGGATGATTAAATAAAATTAATTATTAGATGTAAAAGTGATCAGCAAATCTGTTGTATAAAAAGTACGAAGCTTCTTCTTAAGCAAAATGTCAGAAATGATAGCCTTGAAGAAAAGATGGCATTTTTAACATTAAAAAAATAAATTTGGAAACTGTCACCTACAGGTATAAATGCCAAATGTTTCTCCTCTTGACTGTATGAATTGCTTTGCTGATATTTTTCTTGTTTACATTCTAAATAAGCATCTACATTACCACAAAGGGCTATATTAAATGTATTCTGTTTTTAAAAGTTAAGCCTATGAATGTTTCTTAATGTAAAGTAATTAATGTTAGGATTCTAGATGTATCTACCTAGAGACAAATCCTGTTGAGTTCAGTGGCTGTCAACTGCCAGAGAAATCAGGAGATCCAGGCAGTTCAAATGGTAATAAAAATTGTTTTGCAAACTTAACTTCTCTATAAGAATCTGAACTACTAACAGTTAGAGCAATTTGGCAGTAAATAAGGAATTCATAGTGAGCTGGACTTAGATCTCTTCGGGGGCAAAGAGACCCATGACTGATGACACACTTGATCCCTCCCTCAGGTTCAGCCTATTCATCTCCTACAGTAGCACTTACTCCCACTTTTGTATATATAGTACTGACCTATAAAGATTATAATCATTGGAAAGGTTATGTAGAAAAACAAAGTGCCTCTTTTCCTTGAACATATTTTTAAAATACCAGGGTTGGATTGCCAAATGTAGTACATTTCCCAGAGGAATCTCATGTTGGACAGATCACCTGAACTACAACTGTTCATTCATTTGCAAGCATCTCCCCAAAACCAGCTGATCCAGACATTTTGAAAAAAACGAGAGCTGATAATTTTTGAAAACATTTTGTGCTGTCATGTAAAATACAAATGAACACATAAACACATTTAAAATGTTGTCTGAACGTAGTCTGCTAACTCAGTATGTCAAGATTGGTTGGCAGAAACACATACGAGTTTCAGTTTATCCAAGACATATCTGGGCAGGTCAGGAACTGACCTAAGTCCTTTTGCATTGAAAAACATGTCCTCTCTCCCAGAACTGCAAACCATTTCCCCATTCCCAAACTCAGTGACAATAAATAATGTGCTCAAAATTATGTATCTTGGCTGAAAGAAAAATAAATTAGATTTTTTTTAAAAAAAAGCTGCAGTGTGACTACAAACTTTAGCGGAAATTTGATGTATTTATTCATCTGATACAAACCAGCAATTTCAGCAATTAACAGTTTTATTTGAAACTTGGGGAAAACGGTGCTTTGTAAATAAACAAACAATCCACTTATGCAGTAAAATGCCAGATGGCACACTGCTTTTACTATAACTCAAATATGCAGAAATAGGACATTGATCATCCCAACTTGAAATCTGGATTAATGCTAAAATATTGAGACACAAGGGCAATAACACTATGGAGAATATATCTTTGTTTTCTCTGTCTAGGAATGAAATGCATATTTTTATCCTTGAATGAATAGCGGGCAGAGGTTCAAATTCTGAGATTAGAGCTTCACACTAAAGGAAAAATAAAACAAACTAACCATATGCGGAAATATAAATCTCATTGCATTCTAGAATGTTAGTTTACTTCCACTCTGTTCCATTTGGTATTTGATAAAGTAAGATACTTTTTTGTGAGCATTAGATTTTTCTTATACAATATGTTATATATTTTATTGCCTTTAGACAAGAGATTTATATATGACTTCCCTTATTTGAGAATATCAGAATGATTATTAGTGTGTTCAAAATTTATGCTGAATATTTGCACAACCTGAAACTGAATGACTTCCTTTCAACACTTCTTAGAAAAATTACATAATCACTTTTCAAATGAAAGCACTGATCATTCCTTCTGCCTGACCCGTCTCTTTTTAAAAAAGGTATGAATTGTCTTTATTCATGATTTAATTCTGTATCTGAAACATCAGACGCATACATGATTTCTTTGAGCCAACAGTATTTACCAGTTTTGAAACAGACCTACTGTATACAGAACCTCAACCAAAATCTAAAACAGCAACAAAAATCTAATTGAGCTATAATTTACATTGGCTGCATTGGGCACAATTGAATTCCTTTTTACAGTACCCAGAAGTAAAAACTAAAGCAATTCCACCCTTAACACATTTTAAGCAAATAATAAACTCTTATTTAACAGTAACCAAGGGTACTACAGCAAAATTATATAGATTGCTACTAGACATTGAAGCAGATAATAAAGAATGGATAATGATAGCACGGGAGCAGATTTAGGGATTTAAACTGAGGGAAAAAATGTGGATTTTGCTGTGGAATAGGAAACCCTCATTTTCACTGCTAACAAAGCCAGGAAATTCATCTTAGAGATGGCACTTTATCCTGATTGTACTTACTCATACGACATAGTTATTCAATTTTATATTGTAGGAAGATATGCAATGAAAAATAAAGTTTTTTAATTTATGGATTTCTTTTAATATAATACAGAAAGTTTTATCAGATACTTCACAAAGATTTGATAACAAAACACTTTATACAACAAATAGCATAGCTGAATATATTTAATATAGAGAACAAAAATATAAATATAAAAAGCCAAATGTAATGCTTTTTTTTTCTTTTGATAACAGGATACTATATTTTAGGAAACCAAAATATACAAAAAGGATTTCATTGAAGTTCTGGTTTGATAGAATTTGGACCAGGGGTGAAATGTTCCTGGTTCGGACCGGAAAATGCTCTGACGATCCCAGCTGAGTTGCCTGATCAGCAGAGGCTTTTCAAAGCATTAGAAAAAATGCTTTGAAAAGTTAAAAAAAAAAAAAAGTTGGCCACGCCCACCCAGTCACATTACACCCCCCACCAAGCCACGCCCACAGAACCAGTAGTAACAAATTTTACATTTCACCCCTGATTTGGACTCTGATTTTTATATATTAAACAATTTATAAATTAAAATAAAACTAAGAAACTTAATGAAAATGGTTCTTTTTAAGTTGACTACTGTGTTTTTATTTCTTTCTCAAATACACACATACACAAACACATACTAAACCCCCAAACGTGAGACATTCTGCATAAAAAGGTATTTTAAAATATGTGTACCTTCTGAAGATGTTTTATTAAAATATGTGTTACAGATATACATCTAAATAAATCACATTATCATGTTTACATCAGAACACTATTAAAGATTTGCTGCTTTAATTTTCCAAGACATGGCATCATAATTTTAATGAGATGTTTTTATTCCCTCAACACCTGAAGTGGTAAAAGAAGAAGTAAATAAGAACATGTTTCTATAACTTCATATTAGTAAAATATTGGGGCCTTTATTTTTAAAGAAATGTTATTATACCTTTGAAGAAAGCAACCATGGGATTAATCAAGTATTATTATTTATGACTAGATTGTTGGCTAGTCAACAGCCTAAAAGTAAAAAAGATCCTCCTGCGTAGAATAATCTTGCAAAACAAGCTTTATATTCAGAAAGCACACAATAAAAAAAAAATAACCCCAAATTGTTTTGTTCAATTATTTTGTGTTATTTTAAAACTACAGGTTCCTGTCATTTTTATAGTGTTAGACAGCAGAGCAATTTGCCATCTTAAGTGGTTGCGATGATGAAGTAAAAAGCTGTGAGTCTGCACAGTGGGTAGACATAGCAGGTTCTGAAAAGCTACTCCACCATTAATGACACAGAAAAAGGACTTTCCTGACATGAAGTCCCAGTTAAAGCTGGCATAGTCTACCTGCAGGATTATAATCTGGGAAAACACAACGCAAGGAATTTGATAATAGAATGGAGACAAATTCATAACCATGAAAGCCTACCTGACAAATCCATATTGCCTATTTCATGATCCACTTGAGACTCTAGAGCAGGGCTGTCAAACTCAATTTCACTGAGGGCCACATCAGAGTTTTGTTTGACCTCGGGAGCCAGGTGGGTGAGGCCAGGGTGGGCATGGCCAACTTGACACCATTCGTGTTGTGGGCACCCTCCCAGGCTCTGTTTTCGCTGGCAGAGTGCTGCAGGAGGCCATCACAGCTGAAAATGGAGCTCAGGAGGGCTGTGCACGACCATTCTAAGCTCCATTTTTGCTGGCAGAGGCATTGTGGATTTATTGTTCACTGTTTCCAGGGTGGCCTCACAGGCTAGATCTAAGTGCCCTGTGGGCAGATCTGGCCCATGGGCCATGAGTTTGACACCCCTGCTCTAGAGTCTAGATCCTGCCAACTTGTGCTGCTCCAAGTTATGTATATAAAGATCAGACCAGATAATTCACAAGTTAGTGATGACGTGCAGATCTGTCTCTTGCTTTTATTTGCAGATAATCCTTGATTTACAACAGTTCAATTAGTGACTGAAGTTATGATGGCGCTGAAAAAAATAACTGATGACCAGTCCTTACACATACAACTGTCGCAGTGTCTCTGCCGTTGCATGATCAAAATTCAAGCCCTTAACAATTATCAAGGATTTATGTTAGTTGCATGTGTGACCTTCCAAACTGGCTCCCAATAAGAAAGTCAATGGGGAAGCTGGATTTGCTTAAGTACTGCATGCTTCACTTAACAACTGCAATGATTGACTTAACAACCATGAAAGAAAGGTTGTAAAATCAGGTGCAACTCCCTTAACAATCTCTGTGCTTAACAATGTGGTTCCAGTTGTGGTTATAAGTCAGGGGTGGGTTCTAAATTTTTTTACTACCGGTTCTGTGGGCGTGGCTTAGTGATCATGTGACAATTCTTTAGGATTTAGGATTTAGCAGAGGTACTGGTCTACCAGGCTTTTAACTGCTTGCAGAGCAGTTACTCATTTTGTTTTTGGAGGCACTGGTCTACCCATTTATTTTTGCAGGCACCGCAAAAACTCATTTGTCTACTCATTTGTTTTCTTTTATCACTGATCAGCTGTAGGGCGGCCCTTTGAAGCCCTGGGGCAAAAGTTTAAAAAGTTTTTTTCCCTCTAGTCGATAGCTGGGACTCATGAGGCAGCAATAGATTGGGGTGGGGCCAAATAAAAGGAATCATATCGTCACCACTCCCGGCTCGGCCGAACCGGGAGGAACCCACCACTGTTATAAGTTGAAAACTACCTGTTCTGTTAATTAATTAATTAATTAATTATGGTGGGTTTGATTTAAATCAGAATCATCGCCTGAAGGCAGTAGACTTCTTCATTTAACTCTTTTTTACAGAAATTTCCCCTGCAAAATGAGAGGGAGGGAAGGAGGGCAGAAGGAAGGAAATTCAATACTCTATTGGAAATATCTTCTCTTTTACTGTAATGCTGGTAGTCAGTGGGTAAGGGAATTTCAGGACTATTGCTTTCTTGCACACAGCCAAAATGTCAGATAACACACTAAGCCATGCTTGTGTTATTAAATAGCTCACAGTGTGGGCTTCCATGATAAACCAAAACAACATTCTGGTTTAGCATCATATGCAAATCCAGTTAGTTGTTCTGATATGGATTAGAATAAACAGAAATGTATTTCCTCCTTATTGCTCCAGCAGCAAGCTGTTTATTTGGCTTTTGCTCATTGTTATCACTGCCTGTTTGCCTTTCAGAGCAAACTGATCGGTAAGCAGATTAATGAATATCAGTAGCAAGTTTATTTTCTTATTTTCTCTGCACCTTCTCAGTTCCTTGACTTAGCAACTCCTAACATCATATCTAAAGAACAATACCACAGGAAACAAAGTGGTGACAAATGCTTGACAATTTGGCATTCTTAGTCTAGCTGGAAGAATTTCCTCAAATGTCAGGAGCGATATCACCTAAAAGGAGCAAGACTTTGACAAGGAAAAAAAAAATTGTGATGGCACAAAAAGCTGAAACAGAGACATGGTCTTAGTGTGTAAAGTTCTAAGACTGTCCTGGTCTATTCACAAACCTTTAGATTTCCAAAGATGTTTAGACACATTTTTTTGAGCAGAGATGCCTGCTTACTTTGGTGCTTACTTTGAGACGGTGAGGGATTTTTATTTTTATTTTTTTGGAATGTTTTGTTTGGCTTGTCACAAGAACTTGCTCTTTCCACTTGCCCTTTTTCATGCCCTGGCTTTTATAGTGAATGTACCGAAGCACAATAGGCATCAATAAAGGCTCTAGACCTCCTGGGACTGAACTGTGCTTTGAGTAGTCTTGTGCACTTTAGTTCTGTGCTCCTTAGGTGAGCATTCACCCAGGCAGCAAATAGCCTTCTGGTTCATTTACACACACACACACACACACACACACACACACACACACACACACACACAAAGACCTTTCTATGCTACCACATCTGAAGTATTGACAGATGGTTTATTTCTTTTAAAAGTAACCTGAAAAATATTATGTATCGCTGCATCTGAAAAATAGGCAAGGCCAGAACCTTTCAAATTATTGACAACAGGGTTGGACAGAGGTGGGGAACCTCTGTGGCTATTGAAATGTTGTTGAACTGTGTCGGGCTGTGGCACTCAGACTCCTGGGAAGTATAGTCCAGCCCTCTTGGGAAGAACCATTATTTCGCATCTGTACTAGGGTACCATTGTAAGGCCTTTGGTCCTAATGATAACAATAAGGGACTCAAAGGCATAACATTTGGCCAAGAAAATTCTCTGTGTTTTTCCCACAGGAGACTCTCTGTTTATCCCAAATGGAATCAGTTCTACATTTAAGATGATCCATGCATAAAAAGTAGGAAGGAGGGGGGAAGGATAATCAACTTCAAAGTGAACATAAGATGATTTTTCCATTTGGAATTTAAGTTTCAGGTTGTGGTATGTAATTTTTCTTTTAATACAGTGTGCCAACTCACAAAGCGTCCTTGGCCTGCTCTCGAATTGCCATAGGCAAGGGGGATGGGAAAATGAACTTTGCAGCTGAGGTGAGGGAATGCAAGGGAATGCACTTCAGTCAAAACAAGAGCACATTCCAGCCATCTTTCTGTCAAGGCCATCTCTGCGGTTATCCACAGTGGCCAGAAGGGAGTGATCTCTACAACCCACAAAATTGCTTTGTTGGAGAATGTGACTGATAACACACCTTGGGTGGAGTGGGGAAACAGGGTCAGAGCTGGGATGTAAATTAAGTGAGGTCAGAGTTGGCTTCACTTGGAATGTGCTGACATGAAGCTCCTAATAAAGAACTGGATTTCTTTTGAAGCTTGGCTCAAGGTTCATGATTTAATTAAGACATCAGTCAGAACCCTGACAGAATGGTCCCCAATATTTCTAGGTTGGCGGTCCAGCCCAGTGGGAAGGCATGGGGGAGGCATACGAGCGGCATATGGGCACACCTACCACTTGTGTGAATGGAGCGTTGCACGCGAAGGTCCCCTTGCATGTGTGTGTGAGTGCAGGCGCACATGCACGCTCTGCCACTCACACAAAAGGAGCTTCATGTGCATGCCTGTATATTTTGCAACCGTTTTTTAACCTCTTCCTCTGAAGAAGAGGATTAATAGAGAAGATTCCAAGAAGAAACAGCCCCTTCAATTATAACTTATTTTATATTAGGTCTTCCAAGCCAGGATAAGTGTAGGAGAATGATAACAACCATGAAGGTGTGAACAGTGGGGAGAGGTCAATTGGACAGCTTGATAGAACAATTATTTGTTCAGTTCTGAAGATTTCAGGGCTATACATGTACTTTGAGTCACCATTACTACTAACTAGATTGCCTTTAAAGTTCCTCTTTTTTGGGAGAAGAGAATCTTCATTTTAGAGAGAATACAGTCCATGAAAGGAAAGGAAAGCATGTCTACCTTTGCCCAAGATAAACAAATAGAAATTACCTTGTATTTTAGAATACTTTATCTAAAATCTATGATAAACTCTCAGACAGTACATCTAAAAATAAAGGAATATTTAATACTGTGGTATATCAAGGAATGGGCTATTTAAGATGAATTGGATAAATAAAAGACAGAAGTGACTTCCCAAATAATTAATCTAAAGTTACATAAGCAATAAACTAACAGCTTAATTATATTCTTGAAAAGACATATACTCTTGTGGAATGTTGGAATTTAGAAGGATAGCTATTGCAAACTAATTAAATGAGTTGCTAAGAACACAGCCGGGTATATAATAAATGAATTAATATTTATTAATGCCTGTTTCTTTATTAATTCATTTGGTAGCAGAAATTAACAATAACCCTAATAATACTTCATTCAAATTAAAAGGCTACCTAACTTCTCTAAGTATTGAACTTTAACAATACTGCAAACTTTGTATACTACTACTAAGCATGCAGCTTACACCGTTAAGTAAAAAACAAACAAAAACCCAGTTCAGATAATTGTTTTCTGTAGAAGTCAGGTCTATTATCTGCACATCAATTAAAACAAGGTGTATGGCATAAATAATTAGCTTATCATAACAGTTGCTGATCAGTGTGAGTGACAGAATAAAGCATTCCCTCCTGTGCCATCATAAAAGGTGATGAGTAATGATGTAGATAAGGAACATCTAATATGTTTGAAAAGAGTTGTTCACTGAAAAGAAGGCATCTTGGGTTTGATGTGGCATGCTTTGAACCCTCTTCTTTAGAGGTGCTGCTTTTTCTGCTTTGCCAGTCTACTAAGGTAGTAATCAGCTCAGTATTTGCAAAAATGCAGCCCCTCTGAAGAAGCGGGTTCAAAGCTTGCCCCAGGCATCTTATTATATAAATAATCTCTGCACGCGAGTAATTCATTTTCTATGTTACCTCCATGGATAAAGGATCTTCTTCTCAACTGACAGTCATCTCCTAATCCTGTCTTAGGCTGAAAGCTGGGTGATGACCTTGGGCCAGTCACTTTCTCTTGGCCCTAAAGTTAGCAGTCCACAAACTGGCATTCACAAGAAGAGATCTGTGCATCTGTGACCAACCTTATTATTTTTTCCAGACCTTTAGTGAGCTGGTAAATGAGACTATAAGAATTGGTTCATCTTCACCTGCTACTTTTCATATGGTGTGTGTGGAGGTGATCATATATATTTAGGAACATATACATCCATCATCACCATAGTAATAGGAACTTTCTGCTGCTTAAAAAGAAATGTCGATGCTTGCACTGGGTTGCCATGGAGATCATAAAATCCCTAAAAGCTGTTATTTGCATTACTTCTACCTAAGGCTAACCCAGAAGCTGGTGGAAACCCCTGGAGACAATACAAAGTGTTAGCCATCAAATGGTTTCAAAATGAAAAGTGTGGCATTACTAAGGCCATTCTCCCTGCCACTTTACTCTGGATTTACTCATTTTACTCTACATTAAATAAGTTATGCTGAAGGGGAAACGATGTGATCATTAAAAAGAAATTCAACACAGTGTAATTATAAAGCATACCGGAGTACTGTTAAGATCATAGCTTTTAAACATCAGCTACTGCTTTCCCTTGTGCTTAGGTCTTAGAACAGGTTAGGAAATAGAAGAGCAAAGACTATAACTTTTAGGCAGAAATAAAACCTAAAAAATGAGTTGGCTGATTCTTCTGACTCACAGTTTTACGTAATGTTAGAAAAGAGAAGGACATTTCTTTTGTAAATTGGTTCCTTAGAGTTGCAGCTAAGTGTAAATGGTGCATTATTTTAGAAGACAAGAAGGAGGAAAGTTTCAGGTCTGTGCTGAACTTATTCATTTATTCCCTTCATTCATTCAATTTATCACCGTACTGTAGTTAAACAGCAGCAGCATATAGTTTTTAATCTCAGAAATTGCAGCTTTGAATATATAGACAAGGTTAAGGGGCAAGTTAATTACTTTATTAGTGTAACAAATGGTCAGATCTGAGGAATGTTAATAATAGTGATCTTTACTCTTGGGTTATTCTGGAGTATTTGTTTTTAAACAAGACAGAAAAATTAAGTCCTACTTATAAGCAGAAACACTGTTCCTTTTTTATTGTAAGAGAAAAAATAAACACCCTTGGATAAAACTTAGTTTCTTCCAGAAAAGATTGAAGGATTATCAGATAATAGCAGTCTTTTCAATGATGTATTTGCTGAACATAATTAAGACACTTCCAAGTAACCAGTTTATTTTCCATCTGAATTTACCTAAATAAAAACTTATTGGTGATCATTCAAAGCTATTTGCTTATTGTGAGATTGATTCAGACATTAAGATATTGTGAGCATGGATATATTTACATGGTTTTACAAGTTTATAGAGTTTACAGAAGGCTGAGGACCATTAGCATTTGACTTCTTCTGCTAATAACAACCTACAGAGAATGATCACCCTATGCCCACTTGTTCCTATGCCCCTTGACCTAAGGGAATAGACATTGGCTTACCTGAACATTCCTTTTCTTGGCGATGCAGAGCAATTCAATGGTGGGTTCTCTCATACTTGGTTGATAGGGACTGAGAGAGTAGTATGCCTTTAAATTTTTGTCTGGCCACTCCTCCCTGGTTCCATCGACCGTCAGTTATTTCTCAAAGACACCCATTGGAGACATGACCTAAGGAGAAACACAAGAAACTTTCCAGGGAGTCCCCCCACCCCACCCCCAAGACAGTCTGAGCAGTGGGTTGAATTGCTCCACATTGCCAAGAAAAGGAATGTTCAGGTAAGCCAACATCCATTTTCCATGGCGATACTATGCAATTCAATGGTGGGATATGCCCAAGCAAAGAGTAACTGGGAGGGAGGCTGACTGGACCCTGGAATCCCAGGGGAGTGGATAGACTGAAGCACTCTACGGCCAAAGGAGGCCTCTGCCGAAACAAATGAGTCCAGTCTATAATGTCTGACAAATGGCGTGAGAGACGTCTACGGAGCAGCCCAACAAATGTCTAGGATGGATGCCTGAGTGGACCAGGTGGCAGACGTGGCCGTGCTATATGTGGACTGGGCCCAGACCCTTCCCGGCAACTGCCTGCTCTATAAGCTAGGAAAATACATGCTTTAATCCATCGGGCAACCATCTGCGAAGACACCTTTTGCCCCATGGATGCCAGTTGAAAGGAAACCAGGAGTGCTTCCAACTTGCGAAAGGAAGCAGTCCTGACAATATAATGATGTAAGGCCCGCCGGACATCCAGCGTGTGCCACTGAGTCTCCAAAGGATGTCTAGGCTGCAGGCAGAAGTCAGGCAGTACAATCTCTTATCCCCTGTGAAAAGTCGAGTTCACTTTTGGCAGGAAGGAAGGGTCCAATCTCAGTACAACCATGTTGGGGTGGAAGATACACAGGTCATTATGTACAGACAAGGTGGCCAGTTCCGAAATCCTCCTTGCCGACGTAATGGCAAGGAGAAAAGCCAGCTTAAAGGACAAAAATCAAAGGCTAACTGACATCAAAGGTTCAAAGGGGGAAGCAGTAAGCACCCGCAACACCAGGGACAATTCCCAGGAGGGGTAGCGATGAATGACAGGAGCCCTGAGGTTCGTGGTCCCCCGCAAAAAACTCCTGATGCTAGGGTCGTGGGATAGGGTCTGAATGGCCCCCGGGTTCAGGACAGTCGATAAGGCAGCTACTTGGTGTTGCAGTGTTGAAGGGGCTAGGCCTTTGGCCAAACCAGACTGCAGGAAATCTAAAACATCAGGAATGGTTGCCGACATTGGATCGATATGGCGGGCGGTACACCAAAGGCAGAAAGCCTTCCATGAGGCATCATAGATTCAGATGGTCGAAGGTTGCCTAGCGGCCTGGATGGTATGAATGATGTCACCAGAAAGGTTGTCCTTCTTCAGGTGCATCCTCTCAAATGCCATACGGTTAACTGCAGCCACTGGGAGTTTGGATGTAGTACAACCCCCTGGCTGAGAGAGATGTGCTAGGGTTGATCCACAGAGAGGCTCACCAGGTCGGCAAACCAGGAACGACGAGGTCAGTGAGGAGCCACCAGTAGCAGATCTGCCCGTTCCGACAATAGCTTGAAAATCACCCCTGGGATGAAAGGGATGGAGGGGAAAGCATAAAGCAGGCCCGAGGGCCACGGACATTGTAGGGCGTTGCAGGCCTCAGCCCCCTGGCAAGGGAATCTCATGACAAACCTGGGCAGTTGTGCATTGTCCAGTTGGGCCAAACCTGCGCACCAGTTCCCAAAACAGATCTGGATGTAACCTCCACTATGATGGATCCAACTATTTCCTGCTGAGTCAATCTGCCCTGATGTTCACTGCCCCCGAAATACGCTCTGCCCTCTGTGACAACAGGTGAGTTTCTGCCCAGTCCAATAAGATTTCTGCCTCCACCATCAGACAGCGGGAGTGAGTGCCCCCTCCCAATTTATGTGGGCCTTTGCTGACATGTTGTCGGTTAGGACAAGAGCATGTGAAGTAGGGCATGCTAGAAATGTACCAGAGTGAGGTGCTCTGCTCTCCCCTCCAGCAAATTGATATTGTCCCAACAGTCTGTCTGTGTCCAAAGTCCCTGGACTACCTGAGTCCCTAGATGGGCCCCCCAGCCGGAGAGGCTCGTATCTGTTATGACGACTACTTGGTTGGGTTCGAGAAACACACACCCCTTTGCCACAGCCCCTGATGCCCACCATTGGAGGGATGCACGTACCTGAGCAGGAAGAGATATCTTGGTCCTGGACGAGCCATGGCCCATTCTCTGAAATGGCAGAAGAAACCACTGGAGCAGTCTCGAGTGGCAGCGTGCCCAAGGTACTATTCCTAAACAAGAAATAAACTTGCCAAGCAGTTGAGATAAGCTTAGCAAAGTCACACATCTCAGAGGCAGAGTATGCTGGATTAACTCTTTGATGTTCTCCTGCCAATCGGTCGAAAGAAAAACTTGAAGCCACTCCAAGCCAATCCGAGCTCCCAGATGGATGATGGACCTGGAAGGTGGCTTTTCTGGTGATTTATGGAGGCTTTTCTGGTGATTTATGGAGAAGCCGTGGAGTTCCAGAACATAACAGATGGCCTGCAAGTCCTGTTGAGCTCGGAGGTGGGAAGGGGACAGAATTAAAATATCATTGAGATAACATAGGATGAGAATGGGGATCAAATGAATAGAGGCTGCCACTGCAGCCAGAAGTTTGGTGAAGATCCTTGGAGCTGAAGAAAGGCCAAACGGCATCACCAAATACTGGTAATGTCAGCTGGCATATACAAATCTGAGGTACCTGCGATGTTGAGGGTGTATCGGTACATGGAGGTATGCCTCCTGTAGGTCGATAGAAGTCATTACGTCCCCTTTCCGAATACAACCTAAGATGGTCTTGGGGGACTGCATCTTGAACCTCTTGTAATGAATGAACTTGTTGAGGTGTTTGAGGTTCAAGATGCCCCTCCAACCCCCTGATGACTTGGCCACCAGGAACAATATGGCGTAAACCCCCGTTCTTTCCTGTGCTGTTGGTACCTCCTCTATTGCCCCTATTTTCAGCAGGTGCTGGATCTCTGCCCTGATATTGTCCTATTTGTCCTTGTGACGGGAAACTGGGGAACGAATGAAAAAATCCTTGGGAGTAGTTCGGAACTCTAACAGCAGTCCTTGCCCCACAGTCCGTTGAACCCAGGAGTCGGACATGGTGGATTCCCACTGGGATAGAAAATGAACCCACATTCCCCAATGGGAATGTGGGACAGGGAGTCATTTGCCCCGCTTGGGGCAAATGACTCCCTGTCCCACATTCCACAGCCAAAAAACCTGTGCCTCTAAATGGTTGTTTGGAGGTAGGTTGGTACCTAGTCCGGTTATTAACGCCCTGTCTATTGGCTGAACGATCAAAACCTTGCAGAAAGGATCTATTATAGTAGACCCACTGGGCCCTGACTCTGCACGAAAGTGCTGCTAGTGACCATAGGGGGTGAATCTACTTTCAGGTCTGTCGTAGGAAACTGGTAACACCTTTCTCTTATCTCTGCCCTCCACTAATATCAGCTCAAGAGCTGACCCAAAGAGGGAGGATTTGGCATCAGCTGTCCAAGGCTTAAGCCAAAGCAGCCTGCGAGAGGTGACAGAGGAAGCCATTGCTCTGGCAGCAAATCTGGCCGCATCCAACAATGCGTCCGCAGAATACTCCATGGCAGCTACTAAGTTGTTAAGATCTTGATTAATCCTAGTGTCATCGGGGGGAAGTCTCTCCTGTAATTGGTGAAGCCAAATCAGTGTAGCTCTATTAAAAAATGATGCAGATGTTGCTGCTTTCAGTGCCCAAGTGGCCACCTGGTGTGTTTTCCTAAATGACACTTCCGCCCTCCTTTCATCTGACTTCAAAACCTCCATGGTGTCAGTAGACAAAACTGCAGAGGATGACAGGCTGACCACCAGAGGGTCCACAGTCGGGAAACTAAGTAGCCCATCCAAAACCGGATCAGCACAATATAGCTTCTTGTCGTGGCCACTAGGAGCCGACAGAACACCCGGTGAATCCCATTGTCTCTTAATTACATCTTTAAGTGGTTCAGGACACGGAATGAAATCCTGGTCGGGAGCAGGTACTGAAAATAATTCGCCATGAGGTTGAACCCCTCCTGGGCCCTGGGTAGCAGGATTCACAATCGTGCCCATGTTGGTTGCTATTTTGGCCTTTCTAAGAAGTGTCTTGAAGACCGCAGGCCAGAATAAGGTGGAAAATGCCGGCTTATCCAGCACAACCTCCTCGTCATCTGAGAACTCAAATCAACCTGGTCTCCATCCCCGGCACAGGAATCATCACTACCAGTTGCCTCCAATGGCGTTTGAGTTAGAGGAACTGGTATGGGAGGGGGAGCCAGTGGCATCTGCCAGGCCAGCATCCCAGGCATCCCCTGACTCCCTTGATGCAACCCAGAAGCTATCGCTTTGGCCAAAGCCTCAGTGAAAAGAGTTTGAAAGTCAAATTGGGGCGGCCAACCTAGCCCTTCTTTTGGCAGAGACCTGCAGCCATAGGAGTGAATGTCGCTGAAGGCCCTGATCTACTGGGGGGGGGGGCTTCTTGAGATGTTCCAGGAATGTCCCCCTGTGAAGTGGGAACTGTTCCTTGAGAAACTTATGGAGACAATTCAGAACCATGAAGGTCTACAGATTGGTGATTGGTAGCTGCCTCTCTAACCTCTCCTGCCCTGTCCTGAGCCCTCTTTTGTGCCTTTGAAAACTGCCTCTCCAATGCCTTGTGTCTTCTCTGTTCTTCCCCATCAGTAGTGGAAGAAGCAGAGGAAGGTCTGCTGGAAGTAGGCACGTTGGCAGAAGGGTTGGAATTTGACTTGGAAGAAGAGGTCTTAGAACCCTTTCTGGTGGCCTTCTTGGTCCTGGGTGGGACAAGGACCTGTTCTGGGTCAGATGAAAACTCCTGGTCAGCCATGTGTAAATTCCAAGGCAGACATGCCAGCTGACAGGCAGTATTGCCGGAATTATTTAAATATGACCCAAATGAGGAATATAGTAAGTATTAAGGATCAAAATCCTCACTAAACAGTCTCCACAGTTCACGCGGGAACAAGAGCACAATATGGCTCACAAAATGGTGCCCAAATTGGCATGAAGTTCAAATGCCTCCGATGTCCTTCTGTACTCACAAGTTGATGAATTCTCCATTGGTGAGTCCGGCGGGCCAAGCGCAAGAGACAGGCTGCCCCTTAAAGTTCTGCAAGGCGATTCTGATAAATAGAGTTTGACTCAGAGCCTCGAGCAGGTACTCTGTACATGCCCAATTTGAGAGGGAGCAAGATGGCAGTGGCGGAATAACCAGCAGACCAGAAATACCGCTCACACACTGGCGGCCAATTCACACAGCCTTACAGGCTGTCTGGAGTTCCTGTCCAGAGGAAACTCCGATCGCTGCACAAAAACAAATTCAAAATTGATGGGGCAATCAAGCCAGATCCCCAGCGACACACCCACATCAGCAGTGGGAGACTGGCTGCAGCCGCAGCAGTCTAATTCCAGTCCATTTCGCTCCCTCAACCTAAAGGAAAATTGTTTTCTATATAGACTATACAACTATTCACACTATTTACAGTAATAACACTAATTATCCTAAGAAGAAAGAAGAAGCTCACTAATAGTGAGGACAGTTAAAACTCACGTCCCTATACCTAAGACAGAGAGAAATAATTGACTGTCAACAGAGCCAGGGAGGAGTGGCCAGACAAAAATTTAAAGGCATACTACTCTCTCAGTCCCTATCAACCAAGTATGAGAGAACCCATTGAATTGAATTGCATAGCATCGCCATGGAAAATGGATATTTTGTCTCATTCCCTTAGGTCAACATCTTGTCCCTTGTCCCCCAAAATAGAAGATAATTAATTGCTACTGTTTCCTTGATATGGTTCCTTGATCAATGCAAATTTCTGCTGGCTTCCAAAATCGTGATGTTGATAGAAACACTGTTTTGTATTTGGTCTTCCTTTTTCAAGTCATCCCAACTAACCTCTACAATAATTTCCCCTAACACGGGAAGCAAATGAATCAAGAATCTCAACGAAGAAGAGCAGATACCGACCCATCAAGGACAAGGCAGAGAAATCTGCCTGTTCTAGAGGTAACATTCATTGCTTTGAAATAGCATTTCATCCTCCAACAATACACTACTAAAGTAGAGATGCATCAAAATTGTTCTTAATTGCAAGCTGCCGGTTACAATACCTTGTGATCAAATGAAGGGGGGCAGGCTCAGCTCACATAATTACTAGGTCTGCACCTTCTGGTTGTTTGGGACGAGTTTGATCTTGTTACTCCCGAGGAAGTGGACAGGATCATGGGGAAACTGAGTACCATCATGTGTTTGTTGGACCCGTTTCCCTCCTGGCTCATTTATTTGGCCAGGGAGGTTACACAAAGCTGGATCCAGACAGTGGTTATTGCATCATTGGTTGAGGGGAGTTTCCCTGCCACCTTGAAGGAGGCAGTGGTAAAGCCTCTCCTCAAGAAGCCCACCTTGGATCTAGTTATTTTAAACAACTTCTGTCCTGTCTCCAACCTTTGCTTTATTGCGAAGGTTATTGAGAACATGGTGGCATGTCAGCTCCCGCTGGTACTGGATGAAGCATCATACTTAGACCCATACCACTCGGGCTTCAGGCCTGGGTACAGCACGGAGATGGCATTGGTCGCACTGGTCAATGATCTCTGGAGGGCTAGGGACATTCCTCTGCCCTGGTCCTGTTAGATCTCTCGGCGGCTTTTGATACCATCGGCCATGGTATCTTGCTGCAGTGCCTTGAGGTGGTTCTCCTCCTACCTCTCTGAGCGCTCACAAGCGGTGTTGGCAGGGGCACAGAGGTCGACCCCAAAGCCCTTCACATGTGAGGTTCCCCAGGGGTCAGTTCTCTCTCCCCTGCTGTTTAACATATATATGAAGCCACTGGGAGAGATCATCTGTGGTTTTGGGGTGGGGTATCATCAATACGCTGATGATATGCAACTTTTTATATCCACCTCAAATCAGCCCAGTGATGCCCTCGACATGATGTCCCGATGCCTGGAGGTGGTGTGGCTCTGGATGGGGAGGAACAGGCTCTGACTCAACCCTGCCAAGACAGAGTGGCTGTGGGTACCGGTGTCTAGGTTCCAAGGGAATATTCCATTTTTGGTCATAGGGGGAGAGGTGTTGCCCCCTGTGGATAGGGCGCACAACTTAGACGTCCTCCTGGATACATGGTTGACCTTAGAAGACCATGTTACGACAGTGACCAGGGGGGGCATTTGCCAAGATTTGTTTGGTGCGCCAGTTGCGCCCCTACCTGGACCGAGATTCCTTACGCACAGTCACCCATGCACTCATCACCTCCCGGATCAACTATTGCAACGCTCTCTACATGAAGACCACTCGGAGGCTTCAGCTGGTGCAGAATGCGGCCACACTGGTAGTGATGGGAGTGCCCCAATGCTTCTTATCATACCCCCCCTGCATAACCTGCATTGGCTACCAGTTGCCCTCCAGGTGAGGTTCAAGGTGTTGGTGATTACCTGTAAAGCCCTACATGGCTTAGACCCGGGGTATTTGGTGGAACACCTGCGGCCAGCAACAGCTTCCCGTTGCCTGGTGTGCTCACACAGAGAGGGCCTACTTGGGGTCCTGTCAGCCAGGCAATGTCGGCTGACGGCCCCTAAAGAGTGAGCCTTCTCTGTAGGCGCACCTACCCTCTGGAATCAGCTCCCCTTGGAGCTCCAGGTAGCCCCCGACCTTTGCTCTTTCCGCCGTGACCTTAAAACATGGTTGTTTCGCCAGGCTGGCCTGGACTGAATGGGGTTTTAATGGGAATTTTAGTTTTTATTGTCTGAATTTTAATCTGGACTTGTGTTATTATTGTTATGAGCCGCCCTGAGTCCTCGCGGAGGAAGGGCTGCATATATGTCCGATAAAATAAATAAATAAAATAAATCTAGAAGACTTGATAGTCTGTCATCAAGCCTCAGCTTGCTTATCTAAAACCATTAGGCATTTAACTGCACTATATTGCTCTTTCTCTCAAACACTGCCTTTAGAATTTGGCTAGAAAAATAGACTCCTGATTACCCACCCATTAAAAATATAGCAAATTAAGTGTTAATCACACACCCTCCGTATATGCAATATATACTTTATATCCTGAAATTGTCACTGAAATGGATGCTTTAGCAGCTTTTTTAAATGAGGCACAAGAACATCTGTATCATTTGTATGACCCACAGTCAGTTACACTGCAAATGGTGCATAATACATTTAGCACTCCCTATAGCAACAACCTAGTAATTACTATTAAATAGGGGGAGAAAAAAGGTATCTTCATTGAAATCATTTCAAGAATTCACAGTTAACCATTTATATTGCAATGAAGCCTCAATGGCAATTCGGTCCTGAATGGAAGAGCCTTGCAAGGAAGAAGACAGCTTTATAATTATTCAGTCTAAAACTAAGAAAAAGCAACAGAGAGTAAAATCCTACATATCCCTATGCAATATCAGGAAAGAATCGGGCTCCAAGAAACAAGACAGACATATTGGGATTCTCTAAGCAGTTTCCTTTATTGATCCTCACCTATAGACAGAAATCTTGCCAAACTAAAGTAGACTATTTGCACCATTAAACATATATTTTGGGAACTATTTGGGAGGAGCTATCTTCACCCTCATTCTCCACACAAAATCTAAACCACAATGTCTCTTGCTCATTTGTGATGCACTCCCTCCCTCTTAGGAATCCAGAATGTCAACCCACAAAGCATCCCTGGCCTGCTCTCAAGTTGCCATAGGCAAGGGGGGATGGGAAATAGATGAAGCAACACGGCAGCCACAAACAGGGGCACATTCCAGACATATCTTTCTTAAGGTGACCCCCAGGGTTATGACATCGGCTGGAGGGGAATGGTCTCTACAAGCCACAAAATTACTCCATTGGCAAATGTGATTGATGACACAACCTGGGGGAGGGCGGGACCAGGTTCATGATTAGGGCCATAAATTACGTGGGGTCAGAGTTGGCTTCATTTGGGTACATGTCTACATGGAGCTTCTAATAAATAACTGGATTTCTTTTGAAGCTTGGCTCAATTTAATTAGGGCATCCGTCGGAACCCCAACAGCAAGCCAACTCTGACCCCACGTAACCCTGACACAGAATATATTTCATTATAAAAAAGTTTTCCCAAAAGTTATTCATGCATAAAAAAGTGTGTTATGTTTACCTGTTATAGAAGAGATATTTGAGTCCAACATTATCAATGCTTTAGTATTTCTTTAGGGTTAGGGCTAAGGACATATTGTTTGAGAAACAAGTATCAAAATGGCAGTATATAGAAGGAAAACAATAGTTCCCAAAAGATTGCTATTGGTTGAATGGCCTTCCTCTTTAGCAGACTCATTTACACGCCTTCCAATTCTTATCCACTTCTTCAGAGCCAAGATAAGTGGATTGGTTTACTCACCAATTCCAAATGTGCAAATGCACTAACAATAAAATGTAAACACTAGGGTCCCCAGGGTTTGGACTATATTATTAGGATTATGTTTTTATACTTCACTACACAGCTTCTACTCAGCACATGTATAAATTTCCCCAAAAATAAAGTGTAGGAGATTAAAGAAATTAAGCATGAAATACAAAAAGGAAGCATAATTAAATTGAAGCTGCATCAAACTGGACCATCAATTCTATTGCTAGGCAATATAGTCATAACGGGACCATGACCAACACATGTCAGTTTGTCAGCTTCAGCTGTGGTTTTTAAGCAAATCACCATGGTCATTAAACACAACAACACATAACTAAAACTTGCAATTTCCTGCTGGCTTTCCCATAGATTTTGGGAAAATATTTTACCAGGAAAGAAAAGTACAATAAAATATTCCAAAGCATCGTTTTTGCTTTCATCCGGTCCAAATACTATTTTATATATCATTTTTATTCTTTAAATTTCTCATTTCTCTTTTGCAAAATGTCATTAACTTCAATCAACCAAAACTGTCTCTGTGTTCCCTTCCTCTTCACCCATTCACTTTTCCTTCATATATTTGCTTTCCTGTTCAATCCTCATTAATCTCTCTATATGACAAAACTATTTCACTGTACTTCCCTTGCATTGCTCCCTCATACTTAATCCATATTCATTTAACATCCACTCATTCTTTATCCTCTTTTTAACATACATACTTCTGAAATAACTCATTCTTTCTGCATTTGACTTACATTTGTTTCTCCCGACATACAAAATCCTCATTTCCATATAAAAAGTGAGAAGTGACATTTTTATTAGTTTAAAAACATTCATTTTTCACAAAATACTACACATTACTTGGCGGCATTTCCACCATGTAGAATTTACCATCCATACAATTACTCTAGTCACATAACCAATGCATAAGAGAACTGTATTTTATTCAGTACTTCTCCAGTTACACTAGCTACACTTGTAAGCTTACAGTGTTCAGTATTCTCCAATATATGTATGGCTTCCTTTTTTTCAATTTTCTTTTGGACACACATACACAAATAGTGTTTGTTCCAATTTCATTCAACAACACACCACTGTCATTTCCATATACATCTCTAAAATACTCCCCCCGTTATTCCCTGCCACCAGTTTCATTCCAAATCCTTTAATTGCTTATATTTTTAAACTCATTCACACTGCTGGAAGTTTCTGTTTACCTTTCTTCACTTACTTCCAAAACAAACAAACAAAAAATATTTCCATCAAAATTGAATATTATCACATTTTTCCAGCTTCTTCAAAGAGGTTTCTATGTTTGCTTTTCTTTTACCCATGATGTATTTACAGTTAATCTTTGCCTACCAAACACTCATTCAATGAGCATTCAAAGTTACGATAGCACCAAAAAAAGAGATTGATGAACAAACCTTGAAGTGGTAGCCAGTATGGTGTTCCTGTGATCATAATTTGGCTGACTGACAACTGATAACGTTTACAACTGTCTCACTGTCCCATGTATATGTGATCACCATTTGTAGCCTTCTCAGCTGGCTTCCAACAAGCAAAATCAATGAGAAAGTCAGCAGGATATTGCAAGTTTTAGTTACATGATGTTGTGCTTAATGACCATGGTGATTTGCTTAATGACCGCAGCTGAAACTGACAAACTGACATATGTTGGGCATGGTCCCTTTATGACTATAAGTGTTGCTTAGCAACAGAATTGCTGGTCCAATTTGCAGTTGGTAAATGAGGACTATCTATATTCTGTGGGTGATTAATCTATATTTTAATCTTATGTTTTCATGCAGAATCAATTCTTTATATATATATCGTTCTACTTCACTTTAGTTTCTCTTCTACATCCATTTATGACATTTACCCAAAAATATTCCGCTCCACATTCAGAACTGTCATTAGACTTGTATCCTTTATAAATTCTCATATAATATTTCATAGCAAGTAAGTAAATTAGGCTTGTATTCGATTCTTTTCTTTGTGCACATACACATTTCTAAGACGATACCAAAGAATCACTCTCCTTGTACATCATAAAAACCAGTGTTACCTCAAGCATGTTCACATTGTTCTATGTAAGATGAGGTTTTAAAATTAGAGACAATGTAGCAAGCTAACATAATATTACTTGTATCTCACTGGGCAGGAGGTATATGGAAGGGGTACCTACTAAAAGCCCTTTATTTATTTGCAACAAGGGGCTAAAATAATGCTTTATTTTTTATTTCAGACATGTTAAAATATTTGGGGATTTTAATCAACAACCACTGTTCTTTTTTGACATTTTTTTAAAATAGATTTTTCTTTTCCTGTTATTCAAATGTATTCTTTACGGACTTGTGATTTTCAGTTCATATTCCTCATTGGAAACATCAATTTACTGACAGTTTGTACTGGAAATTGATTGATATATGCCACACTATTCATTCATTTATGGTAACCAATGTTTCTTAATTAATTATAGGAGCACTTGATTGTTTTTACTGATTATATACCATCACATTATTCTCAAATCCTAGAGGTCATAGATTTTCTCCAAGACATCTTTCCCTAACTTGTTCATTCAAGTGGATTATATGAGTATATAGGTTACAAAAATGACTTCAGTAGTGTTCTGTAATTAAGCTAATTTCCTCCATTTGCACAATTTTCCGAACCCCAGATCAATCACACTACCTAAATCCACACACTATCCTGAGTCATAAACGAAGCACTCACTTTTCAAGATAGTCTCTTGCACAGACCAAATCTTAGTTTTAATATTTAGATTGATTCATGGAGATAGAGGAGACCTAACTTCAAAAGCATATTCAACTATGGAAACTCAAGGTGATGTCAGTCTCTAGCTCCTAGCTTAAACTATCTCTTAGGTTTCTGTTGTGGTATAAAATTAGAAGAAGGGCCCTGCATGCTGTTTTATACAGAAATAATACATAATATCTGTTTCAAGGAATGCCTTTTATCAGGATTAATTGGTATGCTCTTTTTTTTGATAAAAATGATCTGGTTCTCAGAGTGCTGTGTAGGTGTAAACTGGGCCTTGGAGCAGATTGAAAATACATGACTACTAGAGTATATTATTAATTTGTTAATTACATGTTCCAACTTTTTTCCAGGAACTCATGGCAGTATAGAGCATTCGTTTCTTCAGTTTTTCCGTATAACCATCATCTAGTGGGATGAGTTGAGTAAGACTGTATCAAAGGTACCCAATGAGCTTCCATGGCTGAGGGTATACTTTAACCTGATCTCCCTATTTCTACTCCAAGCAATTGAACTATTCCATCACACTGGAGAGAATAACTAGGGGCTTGAGTATATTGTATAGTAGTGGCCAAAATTGTGGAAACCTTTTGGGAAAAGTGTATTTTCTAAAACTAGCTAATAACACCACATTTTTTTTTTTGGAGTAGTACCATAAAATTATATATCAATGGAAAGAATGTAATGCAATAACTTTTATGAGGGATTTGCTATTAGAATAGCAGTTACAGTATAAAGAAGAAAAATGAAACATGTAGAAAAAATGAGATATACAAAAATTATCATGTCAGTTAATACTTAGTTGGGTAACTGAGTAACATGTTTATTTAGTTGGCTCCATAGATTTTCAACTGGGTTAAGGTCTGGGGTATTCCCAGGCCATTCCAGCAGTGGAATATGATTATCTTGAAACTCAAAAATAAAAAATAAAAAATGGTGTTATTAGCTATCAAACCTCAAAAATGCACTTTTCCCAAAAGGTTTCCACAATTTTGGCCACTACTGTATAGTCTTCACTGGTTCTTTGTACATTCTGGGGTCCAATTCAAAGTGTTGATGTTATTATATAACATCAACACTTCTCATGGCTTAGAAATATATGAAATAACATTCATGTGCTCAGCTGAGACACCTCTGGAGAAAGTGCTAATTCTGGGAAAGTGAAGAGGATGAATGAAAGCAAGTTACATGGATTCAGTTATAGTGATAATTCAGTTTAGAGGTGTCAAACTGGCAGCTCACAGGCTAGGCGCATCACGTGCAGGCCATGCCCACCGGAAAGTGGAAAACCGTAGCAAAACATCACATGACAGCAATGTGACGCGGCGAGTTTGACACCCGTGAGTTATACACAGTACTGTTGGATGACCTGAAAGACCAGTCTAGGGACAGATCACCATGGAGAAAACCATGTGTTCACTAAGAGTTGACAACTATTTGATGGCACATAATCAATCAGACTCCTTGGAGCTTGTGATTCTTGTGGGGAAATTGCTCTCCGTGTACCTTGTTTCCTGAGAATACTAGATTGTTGCTTCAATAGGACTTCCTTCTTTCTAACATACTTTCTTCCAAAGTAGTTCCCTGTATGTTTACTTCTCAGTGCCAGAAGCTTCTTATTCTTTCAGGTTTTGATGTTTTGTTGATATAGTGCTCTTTTCAATAATACTTCTAACTGCATTACTTTTATTTTTATGTCTTTTAGTATTGCTGCTTTTAATTGTTGCTTTTATGATTATTATGTTAAGAATGATGTATGAATTTCATTTGTGCTATTATTGTAGACCAGCAAGACAGCTTTTAGACACAAAATGATGAATACATTTTTAGAAATACATAAATATCTTTAGAAAGCTTTAAGTAATGAAGATAAATGTTGTGCTTCATTTTCACAGCAACAGTGGAAAAAAGATTGGAATGGAATTGTCAAAACAAAGTTCAGAATTTAAATGATTAAATGTTTGTTTGGATCCTGGCATGTATTAATTAACAAGCACACTCATCCCTTCCCAAGCCAGATGAATTAAAAGATATCAGAAAACTCAATAGACACACTTGACAGTAATTTCAAGAAATATATTGAACAATTTTGAAATGTATTACATTAGGAGGATAGTATATATATATACATTCCTACGCAACTGCCGAGATCAAAATTTAATCCCTACAAGCTTCCAATTGAAATTCCACTCCAATTCTGCAGCCACCAAACGCATACTGAAAAGAACAGAACTGGCCCTAATCAGAAATGAACTCCACACAAAAAGATTCTTCCTAGACCGTATCAACAAGGATCTCCTCACACTTCACCTCAAACTCAGCAACAAGATCCACCCTGCACTTTGGGACAAATCCAAGCAACTTGCAGTCTGGAGAGCCGAAACACAGACCACCCTCAAGACAGACACACACACCAACAAACTCCGAAGACTACAAGAACGCCAGAAACAAACCCCTCCACCCTCACAGCCACACATGAAACAAACAGTGCATAACATCTCAGATAGGATCCTCACCAAAGCTGAAACCAATGTCCTTTCCAAAGGATTCAACTTTGCAGTCGCTCCCAAACGCATCCCCACTGAAACCATTATATGCGGAGTTGAAACCAGCCTGACCAAAATCAACCCCGACGATGCAAACAGAATCAGACTCGAAATCACCAACATCCTTTGCACCAGCAAGCCACCCAAAAGCAACTTACTCAAAGAGGAACAGACAGCACTACTTAACCTGAAAGAAGACACCAGCATAATAATCCTACCAGCAGACAAGGGCAACGCCACAGTGGTTTTGAACACATCTGACTACCAAACCAAATTAACCAACCTACTCCAAGACTCCACATACAAACCCCTAAACACAGACCCCACCACCTACCTGGAAAAAACCACCAGATCCAAAATAAAAGCCTCCCCCATCAGCGAAGAGATCCAGCAAAGAATCATTCCCAGAGAGAAATCATCCAGATGCCCTAAGCTCTATGGTCTCCCCAAGATACACAAAGAAGGAACCCCACTCAGACCCATAGTCAGCTCCATAGGCTCACCTCTACAAAACCTAGCCAAATTTCTCGCCAAACAACTACAGCCCTATGCAGAATCCATCACCTCGCACGTAAAAAACTCATTCCAGTTCATAGACATCATAAAGAAACAAAACTTACAGCCCAGTGACCTACTCGTGAGCTTCGATGTCATATCCCTCTTTACCCAAGTACCAATCAAAGAAGCCTTGATAGTTATCCAAAACAAATATAACCCCCCCAAGCACATCCTTGATCTGACCAACCACTGCCTATCCAACACATATTTCATCTATAATGGACAAAAATACAAACAAATAGAAGGAGCACCCATGGGATCACCCCTCTCACCTGTCATTGCCAACCTCTATATGGAGCACTTCGAAACCCAAGCTCTAGAAAAATCCGATCACAAACCGAAACTCTGGCTCAGATACGTAGACGACACCTTCATAATCTGGCCACATGGGAAAGAAAAACTGGACAACTTCCTCACACACCTCAACAGCCTACACCCCAAAATACAGTTCACCATGGAAATGGAAGCAAACAACCAACTTCCCTTCCTGGATGTCTTAGTCTACAGGAAATCCAATGGCTCCCTAGGACACACTATCTACCAGAAGAAAACACACACAAACCACTATCTGCATGCACTCTCACACCACCACCCAGCCCAGATCAACTCGGGAGCCAAGACACTCATCTACAGAACAAAACGCTTAGCTGACGAACAATACCTAAAAACCGAACTACACATTCTCACTAACGTACTAACATCCAATGGATTCCAAAGAAATAAGATTACCAACCTAATCCAAAAAGAAACCCCCACTAAAATTCAAGACAGAGAACAAGAAAACGGCAAAGCCCTCCTCCCATACATAAAAGGCACCACAGACAGAATAAGCAAAATCCTCCAGAAACATAACATCAAGACAGCATTCTGCACAAACCGAAAAATATCCACCATCCTGAGGAACCCCAAAGACAAAATTGAGTTAGAAAATCAAGGAGTATATGAAATCCCATGCACCGCCTGCCCCACCACATACATCGGACAAACAAACAGAAGAATAAGTGCACGCATTGAAGAACACAAAAACTCAGTCAAAAAAGAGGAACCAACTTCTTCCCTGGTCCAACACTTCAAAGCCACAGGACATGAAATTGACTTTAAAAAGACCAGAACTATCGCCAAAACTGAACACTTTAATGACAGAATAATCAGAGAAGCCATCGAGATAGAAAAACGCCCACACAGCATGAACAAACGAGACGATATCTCCCGCCTGCCAGCCATTTGGAAACCTGCCCTTATTGACAAACGAGTCCCCAACACGATGAATGACACCAGACCCACGCTCACAAGAGCCACACAGGAGGTCACCACCACACATCCACGCAGAAAGCAGACTCAAACCCACACTGATAATGAGGCACGACCAAGGACCAGAAGCCAGACCGCAGCTGCATCATTAGCCACTTTTAACCCCTCCAATCCATACATGAATCAGACCAACACCCTCCATGAAAAGCCCTCAAGACCACAAACCCGAAGCCAAACAACAACAATGCAGCTCACCAGCTCAAATCCCCCTGCAACTCAGACTAAGCCGAGCACAACCAAGCCCCCACCCAAACAGAATACACCCCCAGCCAATCAGAGCACAACCAACCCCCCATCCAATCAGAGCACAGCCAGGCCCCCAACCAATCAGAACACACCTCCACCCAATCAAAACACAGACAAGCTCCCACCCAATCAGCTCACACCCCCACTAGTAGTTAAAAGGAAGGGTCAGCTGCAATCTCACATTGCTCCTGGAAGAACGAAGCCGAGAACACCAGCCTGAAGATGACGAATGAGACTTCGTCGAAACATCGCCAAGATACTTCTAATTCTACGCGGGAGAAGACCCGAATAACCAAAGACATATACACACATATATACACACACACACACACACACACACACACATACACGTACATACATACATACACACACACACACACACACACACACACACACACACACACACACCTTTGGCCCAATCTGAGTGTATATCATGACGGTATTTAATAAGAATAGTATTGTATAGCAGATGTTTGTGTCAACATTATTGTTTTTGTTCAATTTACTTTATCCAATGTCCACTGAGAGTGAGCTGGATGAAAAATGCTGTCAATTAACATTGGGCGTAATATCAAAGACCAGATTTAGTGTTGTGGTTAAGGCACCAGTTTAAAAACTAGGGATCTGTGAGTTCTAGTCCAACCTTAGGCAAGAAAACTAGCTGGGTGACTTTGAGCCAGTCACACACACTCAAATCTAGGAGAGAGGCAATGGCAAATACATTTTGAAAAACCTTCCCAGAAAAACTGCTGAGATTTGCCTAAGCAGTTGCCAGGAAAAAAAGAAAAAAAAAAAAAGGGGGGGGGAGGGAGGACCGACTTGAAGGAACAAAAATATAAATATATAAGATAAATGTTAAGCATCATGCCCACTTTTGCACACTATCTCCAGGCCAGAACAATTCTTGCTGCATGAATTCCAACTTAATTTATTAGAACTGCATGTTGGAGATTTTCTCCATTTCAATAAATGGAAATTGAAATGATGCCTCTTGCAATTTTAATGTTTGTGGAATGAGGTAGAGAAAGCATCTATGCTGTGGAGGTCAAGAAGGCCAGTAAGAACTTTCCAGTTGACATAAAACAGCAAATTTAGGAACACTAAACAGCTAATCTGATAATTGTTGGCAATAAGTATCGATGAGTATCTTAAAAAAAGGACATATCATTTGTCTTAAAGGAAGTCTGGCCTCTGTAACAGCATTCCTTCCCTGCCTTTTCTTTTCCTAGTTGAGCCTTACAGAATGTATTTGCTATAATCTATTCATCTGGTGGATTAGCAATTTGAACATAATTCCTGATAGGGGAAAACATAATTAAAAAAAAAAAAAGCTTTCTTTTCTTCATTCAGTTTCATTCATCGCTTCACTTGCCTGAATTCCTGAAGAGGGAAATGCAATAAATAAATAAATAAAAATTAAGCACTTGTCAGTATCTCCTCTTCACATGCTGTACTACATGAATAAAAACTGCATTCACTGGATACTATGATTGCCATAGAAACAATTGCTATGGAGACCAGATGAGAAAGTGCGGATGTTTTGTGGTGATAGCTGTACAAATAAAGGAAAAGAAGTACGGTCCTGAAAATATAGATGTAGAATTGTTTTAAGATATAATATTAAAAAAATAATAATCCAAGAACAGAATGTAGCAGGCTTTTTAAAGGATTTACGTTTGCTGTTATTGCAATTAATCAGACTAAGAGTGCACACAGTACAAACAGGTATTTATTGCATCTTTGACAAATGTATGTTTGCTGTTGATGAAATGTTCCTTGCGTGCAGCTGATAAAATGCAAGCTTTTAACTTACAATAAAATTCTATAAACTAAGTTACCAAAGAGCAGTCCAGATTTTTCTACTGCCTAAAAATACTCTATTTGCAGAAGTTAGAAGAGGGCTCCTTAGCCTATTTTCTAAATCTTTTATGGCCATTTAAAAATCTTCCACACACATTGCTTGATGCACTTTAATTGTAGAAGTCATGTTTTGAAGATTCCCAGGTCTCTCTCTGTGTGTGTGTGTGTGTGTGTGTGTGTGTGTGTGTGTGTATGGAGGGGGGAGGGAGGGAGGGAGGGAGGGGGAGAGAGAGAGAGAGAGAGAAATATTATATATAATATTGTTCTGTCGTTAAAACGGGCATAATTTTGGCAACAAGAAATCTGTCCTTGGAGTTGAGAAAGGAAACTTGATAAGGTTAAATGCCATTTTTTTTTTAGTAAGAGAAAGATTAATAGCAGCCTGCAACTTAATGTCGGCATGATAAGCCTTGTTTCACTGATTTCTTCCAGTTTCCATAATACGATCCATAAATGATGAGGAATTGACTCAAAAGGGTAAAGGACATGTAAAGGTCTAATTAGCATTAATGCAATGATGCATATAGAATTTCAAGTACACTTTTATTACAAGAGGTTAAATTAGAAACTAGATGTCATGACAATTCAAAGAACTTGTTTTAGTGATGAAACAATCATGAAAAGGTTTTGAGAAAACAAATGATCTAAAAGCAAGACATAGACAAATCTTTAACCCAAGACACTTTTTCTTAACATTGGGAATTCTTAAGATGTGTGGACTTCAACTCCCAGAATTCCCAGCTGCTAAGAAATTATGGGAGTTGAAGTTCACCCATCTTAAAGTTCCTAAGTTTGAGAAACACTGGCCTAAACAAATAATAAATATCTATAAATCCATAAATCTCAAAAGTGTTGTAGCTGCTGCTGCTATTTTACATCAGACCTTAGTAGAGACTGATACTTTGCAATATTTATTCAACACTATCATGACAACAAAATAAATTGCAATAAGAAGTATCTGCTTAGTATGAAAAATATAGGAAAATGCAAAGGTCCAAAGAGAGATATTTTCAAATATAATGCTTCAAATTGCGATTCACTATTTTCTTGGGATTTTATATGTTATATTTGTTGAGAAGAGATTTGTGTATTATTTGTCTACACTGATATACAGATGGGACCAGTCGGTCTTCATTAAAAAGTC
Source organism: Masticophis lateralis (assembly GCA_030761175.1). Lineage (NCBI taxonomy): Eukaryota > Metazoa > Chordata > Lepidosauria > Squamata > Colubridae > Masticophis > Masticophis lateralis. The sequence goes on along the minus strand of JAUDYJ010000001.1, from coordinate 123,529,132 downwards.
ATTTGGTTACGTATACTGATTTGACTTATGAATATAAGACTTAAAAATTCAGTTTGGTTTCATAGTGTTTCCAAATATATAATTGTACCCTACCTTTTTTTTTTTTTACTGATTCTTGCATATCATGGAAACTCATACAGCAGAACAATTTCTTAACAGTAAAGGTATGGATAGCTGATGAGAGCTAAATAGCTTGAAATAGATCTATACTAGTCTCCCTTTATTTCTTTATCAGCAAATATAAATTTGATATAAAATGGTTTGTTGTGAATGCGACTGTTTGAGGGCTCCTGGATTGGAGCTGAAAGGTGAAAGGGAAGCAGTGTTTTGACAGAAAAACACTGTGTGTGTGTGTGTGTGTGTGTGTGTGTGTGTGTGTGAGAGAGAGAGAGAGAGAGAGAGAGAGAGAGAGAGAGAGAGAGAGAGAGAGAGAGAGAGAGAGAGAGAGAGAGATGGGCAAATATATGTATGTATCCTAGGATAATCCTAAAGGTGCTTTTTCAAGAGGCAACTAGACTTTCTGTTTTTTCTTTGAAGACCAGAGCTGAAGGAGCTTCTTGGATGAGAAGCACAACGTCTTCAAAGAAAAGCCAGAAAGTCCAGTCGACTCTTGAAAAAGCACCTTTGGGACAACCATGACCTGGATGATTGAGAATCTCCATAGACATCCCATGATAATGTTGCAGGATCCAATCTGGGTTGGTCACAGGGACCAGAGGTTTAGTCTTCTGAACTTTTGGACTCATGCCGTAGCCCATCCTCAGGGAACTTCTCTCTTCTTCTCACACATTCCATAGAGATATGTTCCCTGAGGATGGGCTTCAGCACAAGTCCAAAAGTTCAGAAGACTAAACTTCTGGTCCTGGTTTTCGACCCAGACTGGCCCCTGCAGAGTTTGTGTGTGTGTGTGTGTGTGCATGCATGCGTGTGTGTGTGTGTGTGTGTGTGTATACATGTCCCAAAGGTGTTTTTTCAAAAGGCAACTGGACTTTCTGGTTTTTTTCTTTGAAGATGTTTCATTTCTCATCCAAGAAGCTTCTTCAGCTCATACATAATACAGTATATATACACAAGCACATACACACACATCCAATCACACACAGAGAGAGTATATATTCAATTTCTATACCTTATATAGAAATTATATATACAAATGTAATTATATAGAAATCATAGTCCTCACTTACTGATTACAATTGGGACCAGCAACTCATAACTAATTGGTGCAGTTCTCCACTGCTGATGGTGATGAATACTGCGCTAGTCCACCGTCCGTCCATCCCCCATGGTGCACTCTGGATAGCACAGGAGCATGAGCAGAATGGACTGGCCATGGTCAGCAGCCAAACTGCTTTGTAATAGCAAAATAGCAAAGTCTCCTGGCTAATGTAACATCACCATATGCTAAACAGATGAATAAATAAATAAATTGGGGTGGTCACCAAGCAAAAAAACAAAAAAAAGGCATGTGACTGTCACATTTGCTTCTTTTGTTAGTGAATCACCATGGTTGTTAAATGTGTGACCACGACTTGCAATTTCATTTCCATGTTCTTTATTCATCGTGCTTGCTGGAAGATGGTTGTAAAGTAAAGAATGGTACACACAGGGCACCGCAACAGTTAAAAATGTGAAAATGGTCACGAAGATTTTTTTAACCATTATTAAACAGTCAAAAGTCACTAAACAAGGTAGTCAGTAAGCAAGGACTACCGATGTAATTATTATTATTTTTTGTAAAAGATCCACTTATAACCCAAACCAGAAACATGCAGTTAAGTATATACTTAATCATGACAGATGGTGATATGTCAAGAGGCAGAGAATTTTTTTTAACTAATCCAAGGTAAAAGTTTAAAGCAGATTGTATTAATTACAATATTGTGTCCTTCTGGCAGAAGAGAATATTTTCTATAATTAAAATGTGTATGTTTTACTTTGAATTGTATCATACAATTTTCAGGATGCACTTCTTTAACAGTACCAATATTCTCATTTACTGCAACGTATTTTCCATATTAGCAATATTTTATGCACAATATGCATATATTATTTGCCTTATATTACTATTCTGGTATGTATTTATTTTCTGACATCCTTCTTGCGTTACAATCTACCTGCTTTCAGAATTTAGTCAAAAAAGTAATTCATTCTGGGTCCCCTCAAAATCAGTTGAGTACAATAATAAAAACAGTTAAAAAAGAGCTTGGATTGTGAATACACAGAATCAGATCCAATCTCATTTATGGTGTTTTCTAGGTAACTAAAGAATTCCCTTTAAAAGAGCTTGTGGGGAAAAAATTAATAGGGACATCCATTTAAATTTAATTTATAGGGACATCCATTTAAATTTAAATTAATAAATGCATAATAACAAAATGACCATCCTTCCCCCCATATTAGTAGAATTAGGTAGACTCAGGTTCAGTTCTCTGTTTAGTGTTTGACATCAGGTTGCTATCCTATTTCAACCTAATTTTTCTCACAGGGCTCTTGTGAAGCAAAACAAGATGGTGGCAATGGAGAAAAAGAGTCCTACATTCTGCCTACAGCTGTTTGAGGAAAAGATTAGAAAGGCAACCAACATAGTAAATAGTATAAACATTAGTTTTAAAGTGCACCCTTATAATAGCTATAACTAAACCTGCTCTGGAGAGAGAGGCCTCCGTTTTCTCTCTGAAGAGAAAGCATTGTGGTTAAATTGCTTCAGCACCAACCAGAAACACATCTCCGATTTTAAGAAGGCACAGCAAACTGAAGATGTGGTCTCTAGATTATCTCCTTTACTTCCTACTGAGTGCGTAAATTATTTCTTCAAAGTGTGGAGGGTAGAATGGGAATACTAACCTTAGCTTCCTAAAGCTGTTGCTGTCTCCTGGGTAGATAGGTGGGTGGGGAATCGTACCTGTGAAATTGGGAAACCAGATTCTATCCATGCTATCTTAACACTAGCTTTATTCATTTTCTAGCAGATGTCTCAGAAATAGCAGGAACCAGGCATCTGATTAAAATGTAAAAAGTATTTTTCTATACTTTAACAACAATGCAACAACTGTAGGGGAAAAAAAGATTTTCAGTTTAAAATAAATTAAGAGAGCGTCTTTCTTTCTTTCTTTCTTTCTTTCTTTCTTTCTTTCTTTCTTTCTTTCTTTCTTTCTTTCTTTCTTTCTGTGATTTATATGCCGCCATTCTCCCCAAGGACTCAGGGCGGCTTACAAAAACAATCATAAAAACAAATCACAATAAACACAATTAAAACACATTAAAATCCATTAAAATCATTCTAAAATGATTTTAATGGATTTCTTATCCAACAATTGTTGAGAGGAAAAATAGTAGAAAATCTTCAGTGGAGAGGCTACCATCCTTAGGGTTCATGGCATTTTCTAGATTTAATTTCAGTTTATAGACATCTGAAATAAATTTTACTATACCAATCAAAACTCAGCTAGTTTCTTCCAGAAAGCATCTCCCGAAGGATATGCCAGGAGATAAGAGAGAGCTCAGACATCCCAGTTAGATGCCACCACTAAACTACAACTCTTCCAATTACTATACAAGACAAATATTTACTTCATATTACTCCTGAAAAGCAGGACTTTCCACGGTTGTGAATCTAAGATTGCTAATATCTAAGTGAGAATTCTGACATAATGCCAACTCCGAGAGAGTGCATATCAACTCATGGGAGGGTACGGTTAAACTAATACAATTTCTAGAACTGAATACTTTTTTATTCTCCTCTGCCAAGAAGAATATTGGGAAATGGTTCAATGTACTTGATGTTTAGTGAATAACAGCACCTTTCCTTTTGAGATTCATGTGTGAGAGCTCCTGAATGCCCAAGAAGCTCAAGTGCACATATAATTAGATGACCACTTGCTGATCTGGTTGAAGAAATAAACATAACAAATATTTTGGGCCAATTTCTATATGAAGTAATAATTAGAAACGGGGCATATTAGAAAAATGCATTATTTGGGATATGGCATTTCATATATTCAAGCAACATAATGTTGCTTCGTAGAAACTAGAATCAAAATTCTGTCTTAGCATTCATAGCATTCTCTAACCTGCAATCTAGGTCAGATCTCAGCTGAAAAAGGAAAGAAACAACACTTGCTTTGAAGCCTGGTTGTTTGCTTGCTGCTATATAAGTATTTATTAATATTAATAGTGTAAAGTTAAGCTCTCCTCATACATTATTTAACCGAAGACTTTATTGTAAATGACTGTGAGCAGCTAAAATATTAAAGGTTTGAAATAGTCCAATGCTGCTTCTTGTTTTGACAATTTTCCTTATTAAGAAGACAATATTCTGACACAACTACAAAAGGTTCACATTTGTTTTCATTTATTAACACATAACTGAAGCATTGTCTAGTAAAGGAGGAGGGAAATCAGAGAAACTTATAAGGCTGACTTGAAAAATGCCATGGAAGAATAGTAATTTTTTTTAACACATCTTTTTTTTATTTTCTGTGAGTTTTTCAACAACTCATAAAAAGTCAAGGAAAGGAACAGAGTAGAATACTTTAAAATACCGCAGATCTCAGGAAGAGAAATGAAAGTCAAGTCCCACTAATACAAACATACCTTCAATAAGTAAATATGCTTTCAGGAGGCTTAACGGGTGGTTGGTTAAATTTTAATCAAAAGCAACAGGATAGTTTATAGTGTTGTGGGTGTTAGGAAATGGTCATTGCCTAACTAGTTGGCCAGGTAATATATAAGCCAACATTAGATGTTTATAGTATGAATATGTATAATATAGCTTTAAGAGTATTGCTGAGTCATTCTGCATCCTGATTGGAAGAGCTCTGTAGCAACTGTATTTAAGGAGAGCTTGATTGTGGTCAGTGTGGACATTACACCATATTGTTACCTGCTGCTATGTTGTAGATATCTTTGATCTCTTTACATGGTCAATTTGATCATGGTTTATTTATTACTGTTTTTTTGAACTGTTTTTATATTGTTCCTGAATGATTCATGTATTGTTCTAGGAACCGGTAAGAAGTTTTCTATCTCTGGATTGATTATGCATGGCTAAGACATGGATTGGTAAAAGACTATGAATTTGCTTTAGTAAGTAAACTACTTTAAGTAAACTATGTTAAAAACCAGTTTGTATGCAGTTTATTCACAATTACTCTCAGCACCATTTCCGTGCGCAAAACTCTATGCTCTGCTTCATAACCATTCCTGGTTATCTCAAACTATATCCTTAACAGTGGGTCCAACTCATGCCTCAGTGGACTGAGCTCTGTCAAAGTTGCAGGTTTCGGACCATATTCTTATTAATGATTAGAAGGAGCAGAACAGAGGTGGGTTTCAGCAGGTTCTGACCAGTTCTGGAGAACCGGTAGTGAAAATGTTGAGTAGTTCAGAGAACTGGTAGAAAAATTCTGACTGGCCTCACCTCCATCTATTCTCTGCCTCCCAAGTCCCAGCTGATCCGGAGGAAATGGGGATTTTGCAGTAACCTTCCTCTGCCACGCCCACCAAGCCATGCCATGCCCACCAAGCCACACGCACAGAACGGGTAGTAAAAAATTTTGAAACCCACCACTGGGACACTTGGCAGATTTCTTACTACGTTTTTATGTGCCATGTTTCCACATGATTTTGCTCCATTGGCATGCCGTTTTGAGTTCTGAGAATTCAGTTTGATTTCAATATTGGCAGATTAATCTAGAAATTTTAAATACAGATAGGGAGGAAATTGGGATTTTGCAGTAACCTTCCCCTGGATTGGGGAGGGAATGGAGATTTTACAGTATTCCTCCCCTGCCACGTCCACCAAGCCACGCCTACCAAGCCACACCCACAGAACCAGTAGTAAAAATTTTTGAAACCAAGTGAAATACAACACAACAAAGAGACACAATATAAATGGTGGTCATAATTTAAGTTAGAGATACATAGAGATATAATTTTTGTAAATATGTTTGTTATGATAGAGATACCAATATAGAAAAGCTGCTATTAGTGGAAAATTTTTGTTATGTTATCTTTCTATGTTTTTTTCTTCTTTTTTCTCTGTGTGGTACTTTTGTACTGTGTTTTAAATGTTGGAATTTCAATAAATACTATTTTTTTTAAAAAAATGGTAGTCATAATCTCAACCTCCAATGCATAGTCTTAAACTGAATAACCCAGTGCTTGTCAGTGTAAACTTCGTAGATATTAGTGCTTCATTGTAACGTGGGAAGACATCAATGCTGATGTACAGAAAGTAAAAGTAAAATGTGATTCAAGAGGGGACATTTCTACTCTGATCATCCTTAAACCAGTGGTGAAATCTAAATTTTTTTGCTACCGGTTCTGTGGACATGGCTTGGTGGTCATGTGACAGGTAGGTGTGGCCAACATGACATCACTCACATCGATCACTGTTAGAGCCAGGAGCTGAACATTCTGAAGCATATTCTGCCCTTCTGAAGCCCCCAACTCTTTGAGTTTCTCTCCGCCATCTGGCTTGATTGCCCAAATGAACCTTGGAGCCTTCTCTTGCCCCGCTCTCCATCCCGGAGGACTGTGTATCCCCCTCACCAATCCTCTGTACAAACTGCCCACCCCACTTACAGGGCGATCCACATCCATGAGTGACTGTGAGGGTCTCTTCACAGTCATTCATGCACTTGTCACCTCACGGTTAGATTATTGCAACACGCTCTACATGCGACTACCTTTGAAAAGTGTTTGACGACTACAGTTGGTCCAGAATGCAGCTGCGCAAGCTGTCGTGGGTGCACCTAGGTACATCCACATTACACCAATTCTCCATGAGCTGCACTTGCTCCCTATTGGTCTCTGGTACAATTCAAAGCCCCTCATGGCTCGGGGCCAGGTTATCTTTGAGACTGCCTTCTGCTGCATAGCTCCCAGCAACCAGTAAGATCCCACAGAGTTGGTCTCCTCTGGGTCCCATCAGCTAAACAATGCTGGCTGGAGGGCCCACGGGGGAGGGCCTTCTCTGTGGCTGCCCCAGCTCTCTGGAACCAGTTACCTCCTGAAGTCCGGACCATCCCCACCCTATTGGCCTTCTGAAAAGAGGTGAAGACCTGGCTTTTCCGGCAGGCATAGGGCCATTGATCTCGCTCTTGTGATCTGGTGAGATCCGGCCATGAATGGCATGAATTAGTTTTTAATGTTCTTAATATTTTTAATTTTTAAATGTTTTTTATGATTAAAATGTATTGTGAGCCGCCCTAAATCTTCGGAGAGGGGCAGCATATAAATTGAATTAATTAAATTAAATAATTAAAGAGGGGAGGGGGATGCTGCAGAAAAGGCCATCTTTACCCGGGCCTCCTCCAGCAGCCAAACATGCCCAGCCATGTGTGCCCTTTTCTCAAATGGGCTATGCATGGGGTGCTTAGAGAGAGAGCAAGAGAGCTCTCCAACCCTTGTTTTTTTGTGTGTGAGAGTGAGGGAGCGATCTGAAGCCGAGGCACCCAAGCTCTGGCAGTGGTGGGGATGGCTTCTGAGCAGTCCTGAGTCAGCCAGCTCCACCTGACCACCTGAGTCTTGCCATTCTCTTCACCCCCCCACAAGCAGCAGCAGGCTCTGTGGGACAACAGGGCCTCTCATTTTTCCCATGGCGCGGCATACCCTTGCTACCTCTGCTTGTCTGCCTGCAAGCGATGATCTTCTCTGCTTCTCTTGGGACACTGGTGTGGGCACCATGGATGCATCGATTGTTGGAGCTGAGCAGGGAAGCCACTGTCACGCCACTCCCCCTCGCTTCCCTGAGCACAGAGCTGAGTCCGTGTGCTTCCTCTCCGGGCTAGCCACCAGCAAAGAGCCACACAGCCAACAGCCGCTCAATGTCCCATGTGCAGCATTGCCCAGCCACCGGTGGGGATGGAGCAGGCAGCCCAGCTTGGGCTTGGACTGGCTGGTTGGAGCAGCACTGCAGCCAAGACCCCCACACCAACATTCACCAGCAAACACAACTTTAGTTGGGCCATTCAAGCCACCACTGTAGGGCCAGATGCCTGGGGCAAAACCTCACAGTTTTTCTCCTCCTCAGCATCATCCTCCCTGCTCAAGCAGCGGTGGGGCAGGAATGATTCCTGTGGAACCCACCACTGCTTGAGCAGGGAGGATGACATGCTGTTCCAACCAACAGGGGCCTCAGCTGCAGTGCTGTTCCAACTAGCCAGCCCAAGCCCAAGCTGGGCTGCCTGTTCCATTCCTACTGGTGGCTGGGCAATGCTGTGTGTAGGGCATTAGTGGCTGTCGGATGTGTGGCTCTTTGCTGGTGGCCAGCCAGGAGAGGAAGTGTACGGCCTTGGCTCTGTGCTTGGAGAAACAAGGGGAAGTGGCAGCAGTTTCCCTGCTCAGCCCTGACAAGCAATGCATGGTGTCCGCACCAGTGTCCCGAGAGAAGCAGAGAAGATCACTGCTTGCAAGCAGACAAGCAGAGGTAGCAAGAGTACACCGTGCCGTGAAGAAAATTAGAGTCCCTGTTGTCCCGCAGAGCCTGCCATTGCTTGGAGGGGCCAGGAGAATGGTGAGACTCAAGGTGTGGAACTGGCTGACTCAAGGCTGCCCCCTGCTGTCAGACGTTTGGGTGCCTCGGCTTCAGATCGCTCCCTCCCTCCCTCCCTCTTTCTCTCTCTCACACACAAAAAGAGAGTTTGGAGAGCTCTCTTGCTCTCTCTCTCCAAACGCCTCATGCACAGTCCATTTGAGGAAAGGGCATACACAGCTGGGTGCGTTTGGCTGCAGGAGGAGGTGTGGCGCAAAGGGGTTGTTTTCTTTGCTGCAGTGGTGCTTCAGGAGGTGAACGCCTGCAGCTGACAACTATAATGAATATGTTCACTTCCCCTCCCGAAGCACCACCGCTGCAGTTCACTTTCGTTTCATGGCAGGAGAAGGAAGAAAGTGAACGGCAGTGCCACAGCAGTACTTCGGAACGGCAGGTGGACATATGCAGTCAGGTGGGGAGGGAGGGTGGCAAGAGCAGCGGCAGCCCCTTCCAAGCACAGTGCATGGAGGCAGCGGGCAAGGTGGCCCTGGCGCGGCTGTTGAGTAAGTGACCAGGCAGGTGGGGGCGGGGCCACCAGGGATGATTGCTACCGGTTCAGCAAGTCAATGCCAATAATCAATACTGGTTCACCTGAACCAGTCTGAACTGGTAGGATTTCACCCCTGCCTTGAACCCATATAAGAGCTTAATTGAAAATGAGGAAGTGAAATTAAAGTTTATTAAAAGTGCTGGGAGCTACGAAAGTGAATGAAGCTCAAAGCATGACACGTTTAGAGAGAGAGAACAAATGCCAGGCCAATAATCAATAAAACATTTGCAAAAACATTAACAAATGGTCAGTGAGTACTTCATTTGAAGATGGCTCACTCATTCATATCTATAATCAGCATTTTCAAATTTCTGAGATATTTGGATGCAATTTCTATTGTTTACAACAGTAAATAAAATGTATTTTATTTCTTTTTTGGAGAGTAGGATGGGCAGAATTTTTAAAAAAATGATAAAGGCTTTTTTATTGCCCCAAAAAGAAAAGGCAAAATCAACCAGAGGCACTTACAGGCCATATAGAATTACAGAAGCTAATCTGTAATCATTTAACTATCAATAGATGCTAGTAGTACAACAACAGTTCCATACAGGGGAATGAAACAGAATAAATAAAAGGAGTGAAAGAACTGCATTTAGGCAGAAACAGAAATCCAGAATTTGGTCAGAGATACATAGGATTTTACTGATTAAGGATTTGGGAGGAAGATGCAATGGCAAAGCTCACATATTAGAGTAAGCTAACAAGAAGTAAAAGGACATCATGTTTATGTTTTAAAAGCATAAACATATCTTCCATCTTTTCTTTCCCAGCACAAAATAAATTGTAAAACAAGTCAATCCCATTAGATGAAATCAGAAAAGACCAGGCAAATAGAAACCAGAAAAACAAAAGAATGTCTCACCCCACAAGCAGACAGGCAGGCAGAGATGAATGAAGTAATAAAACCTTCAGTTTCAGAGAGAACTCACCACTCATCTTCCTCTCTCTCCCCCACCATTCCCCTGTATGGAACTACTGTTGTACTAAACTTTGCTCAGGGAATTCTGGGAGTTAAAGTCTACAAGTTTGGAGACCCCCACTGATGTATAGGACTGATCAGTGGTAGGTTGCCCCCAGTTCGCATTGGTTCTATAGAACTGGTAGTAAAACCGGCGGGAGGCTCCGCCCACTGACTCTGATGTCATGAAAACACTTTTGCGCATATGCAGAAGCTTCTGTGCTTGTGCTTGTGCGTGTGCGTGTGTGTGTGAGCAAAGCAGGTGCGAGTGCGCAGCCCCATTGCCAACCGGTAATAAAGGTAAGTCGAACCCACCCCTGGGACTGATGTTGTGACTTTGAGTGCTTGCTCTTAGAATCCCAAAAGCAGCATATGACAAGTCACAACATCTTCAAAATGCTTTAAACCACCCAGTTCAATTTGTTGCTTTAAAATAGGACCCTGCCTCAATTCCTTGATTCTGCTTTGAATTCACTTCAATGTAATTTGCTTCTGTTCAGTCAGTGCTCTGTTGAATCAAGTCATTCATTTGAAGCTTTGCAGAATGTACATATTAAATGTAGAAGCACACGTGAACAAATTCACATTAGATTACCATCCATTTTGCTCAGTAGCAGCTGCTTCCATAATAACAGTTCAAGCAGAAACTGAACAGCCTACAGTACATTTACAATAATTTTCTACATATATACCGAATGTCCATGCAGGCAGGAACTGTGATATTTAAACCTGTAATAACATACAAGACTCTGCAAAGTCTGTATATACTGTATTGCCAAGACATTGTGTTCTTAATTAAACGTTTCTGGAGTTTTCAAGCATGGGTAGAAGAAGGGATATATATTACATATTACATATGAATGTGTATGCTTTTTGCAATGGAAGTATTTTTTCAGTATAAACGAATAGCACAAGACCCTGCCACAAATCAATGTATCATGAAATGAGTCTTCCCGTGCTAGCAAAACACTTTTCCAATGAAGCATGATCTTCTGGAACTTTTACAAATAATATTTTAGCATCTTCCACCAACTCTGGTCCTAAGTCCACAGTATGGAAATGCATTTACAAGTTTTCAGTTTGAACATCTAATTACCACAGTACTGTCTTATTTCTAAGGATATTTAGCCATTATCCTTTGCATCTTTTCTACTACCTTCTCCTATTGGTATCTTATGATTATATTATCTTGTTTGTATGTATATTTATTGTTTGTATGTACATGTTTTTATGTATATACACTGATTATATTACCTTGTTGTTAGTATATACACTGAGAGGTTATGCATTGGAGACAATAAAGTGTCCAATAAAGAATGTTCTATTCTATTCTATTCTATTCTATTCTATTCTATTCTATTCTATTCTATTCTATTCTATTCTATTCTATTCTATTCTATTCCATTCCATTCCATTCCATTCCATTCCTCTAAAGGTGAACTCCAAACAGAAATGATCTGGGATTTCAGTTAATACTTCTTCACTTCAATACCCCACTTACTGCTTAAGTGGGGTCCATCAAGAGCTTACACCAGCCCGATGTCTGTTTTTTCAACATAGACCACCCTGTCCTTGAATGGCTGGGAGGACTGGACATTAACATTTGAACTACTATAAATCCATGTACTTGCCATATGCTAAATAAATTCACTTCAAGATCCATTTTAGTTTTAATTTATCTAATAACAAATGATTTGCTTTGTGCGTGCGTGCGTGCGTCTGTGTGTGCGTGCGTCTGTGTGTGGTCAACAATTGTCTACAACATGACAATTAAAAGACTTTTTTTTTCCTTCTTTGTTCAGCCTTTCAAATTCATCCAACTTTAATGACTTTTTGCTTTTCAAAACAGCAAGACCATAATTGCTTTCTTGAAAATGAATACACCTATTTTGATATTTGCTACTAATATGAGGCCAGGTTTAAATTACAAATCCTATAATCAGATTCAGTTTGGGAGATGGGCCTGGAGGGAGGGATGATTTTCAAGGAGAAATAGATGAGACATAGTATGGGAGATATAGCTGTTCTAATGGTGTAGCCTTAATCAAGCCAAACTACACTGAAGGGCATTGATGATATGGAAAGAACTCAACTCTTCAAAGGTATGTATGTATGTATATATGTATGCATGCATGCATGCATGTATATATGTATGTATAGAGACAGACTTTATTCAACTGCCATTTGAAGTAATCAAAAACATTGGTTGATTGATTGATCAGAACTTAAGAATATGATTGATATGATTTAATATAAGATCTTTCTGACTATAAACTGTGAAGGACACCTGACAGAAAGAGATGGTTCATATTTCACTCTGCTTAGGGACTGAATTTTAAATTGGCAAATAATGTAATACATTCTGGGTGAGTGTACATGGGTAATGCTTCCTTTGTAAAAATGGGAGTGGCTCAGGATGAAGCAATAAGCTGTGATGTGTGCTTAAAAGTTAGAGCCTATCAAAAAGCTTTCTGGGGCAACAGTTCATCCCTAAATCAAAGTAAAAGCATACTAGGTTACTGCTTTATTCTTTGCTGTGGCAGCTATTCAGTATAATACTGAAAAGATTGGCTGTTCCAAGGGTAGTCTTTAAACCAACTGCATTTAGGTCATAACCTCACTTACAATGATGAAACTCAGAAACCCAAGATAAACTGAAAGAAAGCTCATCGGCCATTAACAGTCACCCGCCCCAGCCTTAGCAATTAATGAATTGAAATGCCAGTGAAGCTGGGTTATTGTAAACTATGCATATGACCCATCTCTTGGAAACAAAGTAAAATGCCAGGAAATCAATAATAATAACAGACCTGCTATCACTGCTAAAGCCAAACTCTAGAATATTAACGACCATGGTTACAATAGAAGCATGCACATGCATACCATGCAATAAACCACTTTTTTTTTCATTCAGTCATGTTAGATTCTGCAGTTTTCTTGGTCAGATTTTTCAATAGGGGTTTGCCATTGCTTCCTCCTTGAGCTGAGATAAAACAAGTGGCCCAAAGTCAGCCAGCTGTCTAAAACAGGATTAGTACTCACAATCTCCTGTTTTCTAGACTAATGCCTTAAACTACACCAAACTGCCTCTTAAATAAACCAATATTTGAAGCCAAAATTGCCACTAAAGCTACTATGTCTATATTATAGATATTGCAATGTACAGCTTGATAATGTACTGAACAGGACATTGAATGTAAGTCTACAAACCAAACAACAGAGTCAATCTGACTGAATGGTACGAATGAATAGGCTTGGAAAATAAACAGAGTCAAGTATTGGTTAGTATTTGGATGAAATATCCATGCTTAAGGACTAGACTTGAAAATTAAACAAACATCCCAGAATAAGACATTGGGAAACCATTTTCATCTTGCTATCAAAAAAGCATTATAGATGCCTTTATAGATATAGATATAGCCATGAAATCACCAGGAGTTAAACTTGGTTTGAAGGAGACATTTATTTTATTTCATGCTTAACTACACCTTAAACTTTAAAATACAACATACATACTACATTTATTTCATAAACACCTGTGAATCTGTGGCACGTAGTTCTGATGAGAAGAGAGATGGTATTGAAAATAGTCAAAGCTGCAAAGAGTTACAGAGTTCACTGCTAAAAAAATTTGAATGTTTTTAAAAAATAGGCATCATTTGTGAGGAACTGTTTGCTTCTGGAAAATGTATATAATATAGATCTGACATTTTGTCAATTTTTTTCTAGTTAACTTTTGAATGTTAATAATGATCAAATGTTAAGCTACATTCTTCCCCCAGCTGAACTGAGTGGCACCTGTGCTTGCGTTGATCCTGATACAGGAACTAGCAGGGAGAGTGCTGGTGCAAACCAAAAATTATCCCCAGTAATTTTCCAGCACCTTTGCTATGCACACATTTACCCAGGTTTATGCTTAAATGATATATGCACAAAACTGTTACTGTTCTAATTCATACTTTGGTTTCTAAATAGCCCAGTAATTTTCTCTGCACATCATTTCTTCTTGTTCCTACCCATTCATTTTTATACCACAATAACATTTTACTTAGATTGCTTCCATTCAGAAAATTCACTATTTTTCCTACATCTCAATTCGGGTTCTTCCATTGCGCCATTCACTGGAGGAGGTTGTGCAAATCTTACTACCTTTGTGGTTTTCTTTTCTTTTTTTAAAAAATGTATTCAGAACAGGTGAGATTATACCAATTCATACTTTCTGACATATATTTTAGACCTTAAATTCATAATTAAGCCTACACCTTTACATCCTTGTACACATTCATGAACTCCAATTCCCAAGACCAGGCCACTTTCATTCCGATCTATTATAACTTTCCCCTTTCTCTTTGTTCACAGGTGAGGCACTACCTATTATTACTAAATAAGAACTGAGAGCCTGTTTTTCATCCAATAATAAATCATGTGGCACTGAAATGTTGGCAAAGTGATTTTGATAAGAGAGCCACTGATCAGCTAAAACAGACGGAAATGTCATATCAGCAACAAAGATTGATAATGTAAGCTGGTCTGCTAAATGCCTGCATGCTTAAGGGAAAGCTCAAGATCTCTCTGAATTGATGTCTTTGTATAACATGGACTTGTCACCATTATTATTTTATACATTACTGCATCATTTGTTTTACTCTATGTATTGCACTTAGTTATAAGCACCTAATAAATTAAACTGCTTCGCTTTTCAGAGTAAAAATCATATACTCTTGAGGCATTTATGACTTTCTTCCACAGGATGCTAGATCTCTGTGAGACAGAGATTATTGAAAATGGGAGCTCTAAAGCAGTGAAACTTAAGGCCTGCGGGCCGGATCCTGGTCTACCCAATACAAAGAGGAAAGATCAGGCCAATTTAGCTTTGAAACAAGCCAGCAGTTTGAGGAATGGCGTCAAGCTGGCCATGCCTACCCAGTTGGCCAAAATCCGCCCTCCCCTCTCCCCCTGAGGTCAACCACAGCCCTGATGCGGCCCTCAATGAAATTGAGTTTGACACCTCTACTCTAAAGAGATGATTTGTGGAAGGGCAGTTGCTGTACAACTGTCTAAATGCACATGAACTTTGTGTTTGTTTCCAGTCAAGGTGTACTTGGACCATATTCCTCCATACCTTACTTCTTCCAGCAAGTTTGGAAAGATTTGTGAACTTCACCAAGGATGCTTATTTTACATTCACAAAACAAATGAATGCCCAGATGTAACAGCTATAGAACTCATTAATGCATACCAGCTGATTAGTATTACTGAATTCATTCAGAATGCCTTATAAAGACAGGGATATTTGCTATCCAGAGCTTGATCTGGCAATTCATTTGAGAGTTTTATATCTGCTATGGAATCCTACTCCCCTCCCTCTAATGTTTGGTTTAAGTTGTTTAAAGAAAAATCAAATTGCAATTTAACGCCTTGGAATCGTTATTTGAAATATGAAACTATAATATGTGTACAAGCATGAAGAAGCTTTGACTTTTTGAACTTGCTGAAATAGTACAGTAAAACAACCTATATTCTCTAAATTTATTATTTCTTATGGAAAAAAACACGGGAGGTTTAGATGAAATCCACTTGTTGCCTGCTAGAGAAACAGCTGATTGCTCTCTACTGTTTTCTTGAGACAACCTTGAAAAAAAAATTCAATATACAGTCATAGGCTGGGATCTTGGGGGATGTAATGAGTGGCTGTTTAATTCAACCTTGGTGTCTGGTACGCTACTAATTACTGAACTAATGTCTATGGCAGATAAAACAAGACTGTTATGGTTCCCCACTGACAAACTTCACACAGAGGGAACAGGAGTTGTCATTAAGGAGTCTATGATAAATGAGGTCATATCACACTTATCTTGTGAGAGCAAGACTAGTGTTAAATTGCTGGAATTATCAATCATTGCCCATAGCTCAGCGGTTGTGTCAGACTTCATTCTGGTTGAGAAAAGGCATAGAAACCTCACAACTGCGTAGTGAGAATGCATTCAGAGAGAGGGAGGGAGGGAGAGGGAGTGTTTGTGTCTGTTTGAGAGAGAGCATGCTGCTGAAGACTTGCAATGGTAATTAATGATCCTAGACCCCAGCTATTAAATGATATGCTGGACATTAATTTTGTTATGCTAGAGAATGCAAGACTGCCATGGCTGAGGAAGCCAGTATTTTGCAGGCCTTTAGAGGATAAAAAGTAAGGGGAAAAGTTAGAAGAAAATAAAAAATGAAGAGCTTTGGCCCTAGGCTGGATTGGCAGCAAATTGCATTGCTACCTGAAAACCATTAATTCTCACCCAGGCATCCCATAGCAGACAAATACAACTCCGTAAATCACATTCTTAATAAAAGTATAAGAAAGATTCTAGTGACCTCAAGAGCTGACTAAATGCAGGCCCTCCCATTATTCACATTGGGAGAATGTAGCAAAAAAAAAAAAAAAGTATTGCTTGGAAGAAATGTATTAAATTTGCTAAATCAAATTGTTCTTGAGAATCAATATAAAAAGAATAAATTACATATCTTTCCCACAGAGAACTTGAAAAGCTAACACGATGAGCTGGAAAAGTTACTAAGATAATGATATTTACTAATTGGGTCACATTCAATTTACTTATCAATATCAAGAAGAAATATGACTTAACTTTAAAAATTGACAAAAGCCCCTGCAAGATTAGCTGAACAAGACAACAATGCACACATGTTTTTGCAGTATCTGTAGTTAAATAAATGAACTTGGACATGTGACAATCAATATTAGCCTCTGCATTTAAGGTTCTGTTCCATTTTTAATGGTTTCTCTGCTATCTAAGTCTAAGTCATTCTAAATCTGAGAAACAAAGGAACAGGGGGAAATCCTGAAGAGCTTCTTACTGACACACTTATGTACAAAACTACCAAGAGGATGGGAAAAATACGAGCCAGAAAAAGAAAGGCACAGGGTTCACACAGTCATTCTCAAGAGGTAAGTACAATTATCTGACTTCCAATCACAAGTTACTTATGCTGACAGTGGAGGCAGGCACATATTATGAGGCATATAAATCTGCTCATATCAGCTCAGCTCCAATTAGGTTTAAAGAATGTCACGGAAAAACCTGATTCAAAATCCACAATAAATTTCTTGTGTGTGTCCAATCACACTTGGCCAATAAAGAATTCTAGTCTAGTCTAGTCCAGTCCAGTCCAGTCCAGTCCAGTCTAGTCTAGTCTAGTCTAGTCTCGCCTCGCCTTGCCTCGCCTCACCTCGTCTATTCTGTAGGACTGAGAAACGAAAACATATAGTCTTCCTTTAGCAGGCATAATAGCAGTTGGTAAATCCATCATTAAAGGAAGTCACTAAGTGAAACCACAATTGTACATATCTTACTTCAACTTTGTTTTAGATTACAGAACTGTGAAGCTCATAAATGAAGGGACTGGTCATAAAATTACTTTTTCATCACTGTTATAGCTGTAAATAGTTGCTAAATGAGGATGCTTCTAAGCAAAGATTATCTGTATTTTCCCCCCACTTACCTGTGAACTTTTGAGGACCAGAAACATCAGCAGACAAGTAGCTTGGCTGAGTTTGTGAGAGTCCTCTCTCCAGTGGTTCGGTTGGAGATACCTCTTCCATACTAGAGATACTTTGGACTTTATTGGGGGCCTCAGGCAAACAGGAGACACTGTTGAGTCCGTCTACACAGAAAAATCCAGCAGGGCAGGTTTTCATTAAGCAGTCATTGTAATTAAGCTCACAGTGTTCACCCTGGAAGAGAAGTTTTTAAAATGTCATTTGGAAGGCCATTTGCATTTTGATAGTCACATTAAATAATTTGATTATGACTTTCTTTTTGTTTTCCAAATGCTGTCTATTTAAAGCAGGCAGAATGCTTTCCCCAAAATTAATGTAATCCTATTGAGCGCTTTTGCCTGTACTGATTTTATGGCATAGACCTTGGCTTTCGTGCTGTAATGCAATTATGGTGTTTCGACTTCCAATCAATTCAAAGAATGTCAGGTTTCATTCTTAGAGTTTCACAGTAGGTGACATGCCAGGAAGAGCTTTGTCTCTGAGCCATCTGCTTTTCAATGTCAAAATGGGCTCCTTGGAGATTAATTTCAAGTGATAGAGAAGTATGTAAACTAAGACTTTATGTTACACCCGCTTCAAAACCACATTTCTTTCTCCATTTTAACTTGATATATGCCATCCGCTAATGCCTCATCTTTCTCAAGCAGGTAGTAGCTGGACATATTGTAGTCTACTCTTGGGTAAAACAAACATTGTTAAGTAGAAATGTTACATTATCTGACATAATGCTTTAGTTTTCCTCATGGTATTTATTTTTAAAGCCTTCAAGATAAGTATTGCTACAACAGCAACAATGTGGCAATGTGCTGGTTATCAATTAGAATATAATTTGAAGACTGGTAAATATTCTCTAGCTGTTTCTTCAAATGATCTCAATCTTAGTCAACATATATGTCTTTGTTCCTTCAAGTGATCTCAATCTTAGTCGGCATATATGTCTTGAATTTTGGGCTATTCTGTACTCATTGTCATTTTATTAATAAAGGAAAAATATTCCCAAAGGTATTGTCAACTATACTTATAATTCTACGAAATATCACAGATTTAAGATTCTTTACAAATCTGACAATAGGTGGCACCAGAGGAGGAAAAAGAGAGGTAAGTAACTACTTCTTTGACCTTACCACATTTATGGATATACAATAAAAAGTAAGATTAGTATTTTATTTCAGAGTAAATATATTCAGAATAGGAGCATTCATGAAAAAAATAATCCCATGTTTCTTCCACTCTCTGATCTGTAGAAATTATGCAGAAAATTACTCACTTATAGAGCATAACAGTTTGTCTTTAGAAGTTTGTTTCCATCATTAAGCTCACTTGACCTTGTATCAAATTATTAGTACTGTTGCTGTCACTGCTCACTTAACAATATCAAGTGCATCTGTACTTAGGTAAACACATTTTGATTCTCACAACTCACTGTCCCCACATCAGCATTTATGTCACTATAAATGTTTGGTCTTTA
The DNA here is from genome assembly GCA_030761175.1 of Masticophis lateralis. Lineage (NCBI taxonomy): Eukaryota > Metazoa > Chordata > Lepidosauria > Squamata > Colubridae > Masticophis > Masticophis lateralis. The sequence continues at coordinate 123,510,053 of JAUDYJ010000001.1, read as the reverse complement.
AAATTATTCCAAGACCTTTTGAATAATTGTTGCAACAACCTAGCATGACAAATTCAATCAGAAAACTTTAGATTTGAAGCATGGTATCATAAAATAACTTCAATAAGCCCATCTCTTCGCTTTTGTTTCTCAAAACTACCTCATTCTATAAGAAGCTCAAGTTTTCAAAACATAGATATGAATCAATGTAGGTTTTGCTCTCTTGGTAATTTCAAACTGTTACATAATTAAACCATTGGGCATTTTGATACTACAAACTGCATATTAAATTACTTTGGGCTTTAGAGCTTTTTCAAGCAGCATTTTTTTAAAAAAAAAACTTTTCAGTTCATTTATCTTAGAACAGGAAAAAGTGCTAGATTTATCTGAATAATTCTAGTATATCTTGATTTAATGTCAAATTGAACAAATACATAATATATAAATCTGTAATAGAGTAGCATAAAGTAGAGTAGCAGAGCAGAGCAGAGCAGAACAGAACAGAACAGAACAGAGCAGAACAGAATAAACATTTGGGTAACATGGTGAATATATTATGTTTGGTTTATGAACTTGATCCATAAATATTTGCATGTAGGCTGACTCCTAAAATGACCTGTATCCTGTGGTTGAAAACAACATTTTAAGGTAGCTGTGTACCATCCTCATCATCTGCCATTGTTGTGGTGGCATCCTTCTACAGATCATTTACACAGTAGCCTGGTGGTGACTATTTCTTTAATAAGGTAAGTTTAGGCTTCCCATTCAAAGACAATAGAAAGCTCAATTTAAATAGAGCATATACCTCTATACATTTGGATGTTGAACAATTAAACAAATTAACCTACCAAGATAATCAGAACTAAGCTCAGAGACTTTTTCTTATCTGTTGACTTGATTTTTAATGGTTGATCTCAAGTTTAAGACAAATGAGAAAATTTAATGGGAGACAGACTCTGCTAAGGTTTAACTTCAACAGCACATGTTGAAGTTCATATCAAGTGGTAGCAGTAAGGTTTTGGTTCATACCACATATCCAGATGTGCAATAACAGGTATAACCCAGGCCTGGTTCCCTCTGGATGCATATTCCATGTACACAAGGGTTAGATGCACATTCATTGATATCCTCTTCACATCTGAACCCTTCCCAGCCTGTTGGAAAGAAAAAAAAAATATTTATTTATTTATTAGATTTGTACACTGCCCTTCTCCTTGCAGACTCAGGGCGGTGAACAGCCAGAAATAAAAAGCAAGAGACACAAAAGTTAAAATTTTAAAAACAACTAATATGAATTTGGCCGATAGTTAAAACAATTCAATTTAAAATTAATATCAAAAACTCTAAAAATTCTAAAAAAATTTTCAGGGATTAGGCCAAGCCGGCAAGCTGAAAAAAGTATGTTTTTAAGGCCCGATGAAAAGTCCAGAGGTCAGAGATTGTTCGCAACTCTGGAGGAAGATCGTTCCAGAGGGTGGGAGCTACCACAGAAAAGGCTCTCCCCCTGGGAGTCGCCAGCCGGCATTGTCTGGCTGACGGCACCCTGAGGAGTCCCTCTCTGTGGGAGTGAACCAGCCAGTGGGAGGCAATTGGTGGCAGAAGGCGGTCCCGTAAATACCCTGGTCCTAAGCCATGGAGCGCTTTAAAGGTGATTATCAACACCTTGAAGCGCACCCGGAAGTCCACCGGTAGCCAATGCAGCTCCCGCTGGAGAGGTGTCACATGGGAGTGCCCTGTTGCTCCCATAATCCCCCGCACGGCTGCATTCTGCACCAGTTGGAGCCTCCGGGTGCACCCCAAGGGGAGCCCCATGTAGAGAGCATTACAATAGTCCAGGTAATAGATTTTTGGTTTAATATTGGTGTTGCAGTGAAGGCATCCTTGAGTTCTAGACACATATTAGGCATGAAGCCTGCTGGATGATTTTGGACCAGTCACTATTTCTCAGCCCTAAGAAGATGTTAATAACAAGCCATTTCCAAAAATAATGCCAAGGAAACTACAGGAACTAGTTTAGGACATCATCAGAAATCAACCCTGACTCAAAGATACCCCTCTCCAAAAAAAAAAAAAAAAAAAAAAAAAAAAAATCCTGCTTTTGTTTCTCATAGTACTCTGAAAATGGACATATAATTCAAACCATTTACAGGGCATCCTTTTCTAATATGGATATAGCAAATGACTAATGAAATAAGAATTAGGTTACAAGGGTTGTGTACAGTGGTGGGATTCAAGTAATTTAACAACCGGTTCTCTGCGCTAATGATTTCTTCCAACAACCAGTTTGCCAAACTGCTCAGAAAGCTAACAACTGGTTCTCCCAAAGTGGTGCGAACCGGTTGAATCCCACCACTGGTTGTGTACTTCCCAAAACTTTGTTATCATTATTGTTTTAAAAAGAAATACAGCTGTGATAGATCACAGTCTTGAATGGATGGTGGTGGAACATGCTACAGTTGCTCTACAGTTGAATAAAGAGGTTATGTCTTATTGGCTGTAGCAAGCTTGCAATAACAAATTATTAATATATTAATATTAATATATTAATATAATATAACTATAATTATAAAGTGTTTGTGTTACTGATAATGGACCTTTAGACTCTGCTTCAAGTAGAAACATACCTAGGATTTAGGTTCTTTGCTCTCATGCTCCATTAGCTTGAGTTAGGCATGAATAACCTTTTGAAATTCTTCACTGATTTATGAGCAAAGAATTTGGGTAGGAGATTGCTATTTCTTCACAATGAAGACAAATTTTCCAATTTTTTTCCCAAGGGAATCTGACGAGCTTTACTTCTTTGAAATGATTTCCAAAGTAAATTGTCTTTTATCAAAGTGAATTAAAACTGGTCTATTTTCCTAAAATTAAACCCCTTTCACATGCTCCTTAGAAACATCTTCAACTACTCCCAACAAATGGAATGTGGAGGGAGGGAGGGAGGGAGGGAGGGAGGGAGGGAGGAAGGAAGGAAGGAAGGAAGGAAGGAAGGAAGGAAGGAAGGAAGGAAGGAAGGAAGGAAGGAAGGAAGGAAAGTAATACACCCACCACTGATTATGTGGTGCGGATGCAATAGTGGAAGCCATGTGTATTCTCTGAGAGTGATGCATATTTTAAACCATGATTTACAAACCACTATGGCTAGCTCTACACATTACTCTACTTCAAATAAACCTCCGGGCTTAGTGTTATAGTGAAACAACAACAATTTCTTTTTCTTCATTTAATTCTAAGAGCTGTCCTCATTCCAAATGCAAATTGTTCCACAAATTTACTTTACAGTAACATTCAATCAAACTGTCCAACACATGGCAGAATTAGCCAGTGTAGAATGCTAATTAAAACAACTAATTTTCCCTTTGGACCCAAGACAACATTTTAAGTGCATTTGGTTGCTTCCACTGGAAAATATTTTTCTTCTGTGATGCTTTTTGATCAAGAGGTTAGATCAATTTGCACCTAAGAAACAACAAAAAGGGATTTTCTGATATATTATGCTGTATTTGGAGAAACAAACATTCCACTGTTTAATTCCAGTAAGTATTGCCTTGATTAAAAAAAGGGAAAGTTTGTCTGAATCTGAATTTTTGAATAGTAAAAAGACTTAATTAAAAGTATTTTGTTCATTTGTTACCTTTCTGACATCTGCAGAAATATCCATTAATAAGATCTTCACAGACTGAGCCATGTAAGCAAGGAGAAGAGCTGCACTCATTCAAGTCTATTTCACAAAATTGGCCAGAAAATCCATTGAGGCACCTAAATATAATATTCATTATAGTTTAGCATAATGTACAATTTCATAACCATGTAGAAATAAACACAAATTTTATGCATATACTTTGTCTTGGTTCAATTTAATTCCTGCTAAATAGCCATCTGGATATTAATGGATGCCCATTTCCATTGAATGGAACAAAAACTGGAAGATAGACTTTTTCCTAGAGCCTGGCAAAGGGCATGAAAGATGTAGGAAAAGGAGTGTCAGAGTCTGGGAGCAAAGTCAAAAAAAGGAATCAGCCTAGAGTCTCTGCATAAACACAAATGGATGAAATCCAACACTTCTTGAATTCCACTGACCCTTATATAACGCCAAAATAGTGCTTACCAGTGGGTTGACTAGCTTCCTATGCCTAGGCATTGGCAATAAATCAGTTTAACTGGAACTAATCATGTGGCCTAGCCTAGTGATTTCAGCATATTTTTTAACATTGTCTTTGATAAGCCCTTCTGAATTTTTTTTGAGAGTTTTAAGACTCTCATTTTTGAAAGCATTCCCAAAGTACTTTAATTGGAATTTTGAAGGAGAATGTCTGGTATCAAGGAATAGAGGCAGTAGTCCTATTTCCAATTATGTTACTTAGGAATAAAGTTAGATAAAACAGTAATCACAAAAAGATTTATTGCCTTCCTGTTTTGTTCAGGAATTCTACAAGCAAAGAAATGAGAATGTGCTTAGTAGGCATCACCATATACAACAGCTGAATAATACCAATCCAGGAAGAACATTTGATTAAGTTCCTTGGATCTGATAGACATTTCTTTACAAAAAGTGGCTTGTGTTCCCTTCCTTTGAGAAGACATGACTTGGAAGGTAGGGGTGTGGGCGTGTCAGAGAAGAGGAAAGAGCAGACTTCCAGACATGGTAGAAAAGTACCAAAAACTCAAAAGTACCCTTATTTTCTGCAGGGACCATGAGCCATGCTTTTTTCCCCTTGCAAATTAATGCATGCTGCTGCTGAGTTTGTGAATGTGTACATCAGCCAATTTGAGCCAAATCTTTGTATATTCTAGACCTCAGTGACACCAAACCAACAGAGCATATTTGTCTACTTATTTTCAAAGTTCTTTAGTTAATATAGGTTTGTAATATGCTTCCGGCTCCATTGTCTAGAAAAGTCTGAAAGCTATGGACTTGGAATGCCCTTTGTAATTATTTACTCCACAAATTAGGCTGAAATGAAAGCAGCTGAAACTCTTTCCCAGCTGTAAGTGTTCACATATCCAGAGGTTGTCAAGAAAAGTTAAGTGTCTCCTGGTTGAAACAGCTCCCTGCAGTCTTAGATTGGGCCTAAAACTCTTCAAATGTCAAACTCCCTTTCCTCCCCCTTCAATTCCAATCCATAACCTGCTGTAACCTATTGTTCTTATGTCTCTGTTGCTCACCTGTACCCTTTTCTCATCTCTTTTCATCTCTCTGCTGACATTTCACAGTTTATGAATAATTTGTATAAGTGCCAGGTTGAAGGCTAGCATCCTCTGACAGAACGGGGAGCTGGCTTTATTAAAAAAAAATAGATCATTAACGGCAATATACTTTAAAAAGGCAGCACTTAGGCAGCCACCTTTAGCTCTGTGAAGCTCTTTTGGCTTAGAAGAATTGATGAGATGGATGAATTGGTGGAGATTACCAATCTGATTAGTCTTCATAATTATCTGAATACTAATTAAACTTTAAAAAAGGAGTTAGAAGAAGAGAATAATAAATAAAAGTGGACATTGCCCCAGTGCCCCATTAAATAAAACAGTCTAACAGAAAATTCTTTGGACATTTGTCCTGATTTCATCCCCCCTCTCTCATTCATATATGCATTTTCGGGGCAGAATAAATCTCCTTAACTACTTCATTCTAACAGGCTAGTTCCATCACTGCAAATTTATATTGGGATGTCTATACATTATTAACAAGCTATGAAAAGTCACTGGCTAAATGTCATGGCAGCTGAGATATACCACCACCTTCGGATTCATACTGCAAACAATTTAGTTTTAATTTCTTGGACCACAAGGTGCCTTGACATTTGAGGGACAATTTTTTTCTTCTCTAACTTCTACTGGGGTCAGGCTTCTATTATCACCACTATAATTTTCAAACCTGGCATTGATGGAATGTTTTACGGTTGAAATTAAAAATGGAAAAGCCAATCTATCCTGTACCTTAATGATCAACGTTCTCATGCAGGATTGAGGAATAAAAATAATAATTAAAACAGGGCAGCCAATAACTCTAGCATCTTCAGAACTATCTTGAATCATGTTTAATTCAATACTACTATAGACACTTTTCACATAAGGTAATGTTTCTGGTTGGAGTAAAAGAAAATAACAGATGCTATGTTTATTTTTCTTTTTAGTTGACACCCTTCCTTCATATTTTAGATCCATGTTGTAATCTGTTCTACAAATAAATTATTAAATACTTCCAATATCAATCAAAAGTGCGAAATTAAGATACAATTATAATAACATTCTATTAGTAAAAACATTTTTTGTAGTACAGAAGCAAAGTACATTTGGTACAAATCAACATGCCATTCTGGCTGTTAAGAGACACTACTCATAGGGGAAAAAAAACAAGCACTTTTTGTTAGTAAAATAAAAAAAAAAAAGGATATTGTTCTAGAATACAAAAGCATGGTAGATGTTTGAAATCCCCATTCTACCTAACAAGTCTGTGACAAGCTAAAAGCTTTTTTGTGTTCTCAGAAGTTACATACAAATGCTTCAAGCTCAACATTTTATTTCAGTCCTTTTGATTCCTAACTTTGCCTGCCTAATTTTCTTGGTTTTTAAAAAAATAGTCTCTTGTTATTTTCTACCTTCATTTGATAGACCAATTGCCACAACCACCATGTAATTTATAAATCAAATGGTGAGCTCAGGTTTAAAGGAGAAATCCTTTTATTAGAACATACAAAACTTTCAGTGTTGCAAGAAATCTAAAGGTTTTTCTTGTTACCTGGCAAGAAGTTGTTTTTTTTTTCACTTACTTTCATTCCTTACTTCTGTTGCTTTTATACTTATTGTAAAATTATTTTATTCATTCATGCTTCATATTCACCTTACATCTGTCATTATTGTAATTCTAGAGAGTGTTCAAGTAGGAAGGCAAAGAAAGATTCCTCTGAATAACACCTAAGTCATGATGTAAAGGTTATTGCATTTCATTTGTGACATTTTTATTCCCATTGGTTTTTCAGCAGAAGAACCATCATCAGGGCAGAAATGTGCTCAAAATATTTATTCTAATGCCCTTCCTATATTATAATCGTCTCAGTAAAACTGTCCTTTGGACCAAAAAGAAGCAGATGAAATATAATGCTCAAAGAACAACTGTGGATCATGGCCAAGAATTTGACCCACTGTGTAAGGTTGACATTTTACAAAATATCAACCTTTGTCTGCTGTCAGCTATTATCTTCCCAGCTAAATGACCTAAGTGGGAATACTCTTAATGCTCACTAAATGTACTCCTTGTTAATAATATTCCTTTCAATTCTGTATTTAAAATTTCTAGATTAATCCGCCAATATTGAAGTCAAACTGAATTCTCGGAACTCAAAACAGCATGTCAATGGAGCGAAATCATGTGGAAACATGGCACATAAAAATGTAGTAAGAAATTTATTTATTTTATTTATTTATTTATTTGTTTAGATTTGTATACCGCCCTTCTCCTTGCGGACTCAGGGCGGTGAACAGCCAAATAAAATAGTACACAAAAGTTAAACAATTTCTTTAAAAAAAGCATATAACTTTGGCTAAAAATTAAAACCATTAACCATTAAATATTTAAAATACCCAACCCTATAATACAGATCTTAAAAATTCAGCGGGGTCAGGCTAGACCAGCAAGCTGAAAGAGATGAGTTTTCAGGGCCCGACGAAAAGTCCGGAGGTCAGCAATTGTTCTCAGTTTTGGAGGAAGATCGTTCCAGAGGGTAGGGGCTGCCACAGAGAAGGCCCTCCCCCTGGGGGTCGCCAGCCGGCATTGTCTGGCTGACGGCACCCTGAGGAGACCCTCTCTGTGGGAACGCACCGGCCGGTGGGAGGCTATTGGCGTCAGAAGGCGGTCCCGTAAGTACCCTGGTCCTAAGCCATGGAGCGCTTTAAAGGTGGTCACCAACACCTTGAAACGCACCCGGAAGTCCACAGGTAGCCAATGCAGCTCGCGCAGGAGAGGTGTCACATGGGAGCGTCCCGTCGCTCCCATAATCCCCCGCGCGGCCGCATTCTGCACTAGTTGGAGCCTCCGGGTGCATCCCAAGGGGAGCCCCATGTAGAGAGCATTGCAGTAGTCCAGGCGAGAGGTGACGAGTGCCTGAGTGACTGTGCGTAGGGAGTCCCGATCTAGAAAGGGCCGCAACTGGCGTATCAGGCGAACCTGATAGAAAGCTCCCCTGGCCACAGCTGTCGTGTGATCTTCCAAAGACAGCCGTGGGTCCAGGAGGATGCCCAAGTTGCCCACCCTTTCCGTGGGGGCCAATGATTCGCCCCCAATAACCAGTGATGGTGTCAGCTGGCTATATTGGGACGCCGGCAGCCACAGCCACTCGGTCTTGGAGGGGTTGAGTCGAAGCCTGTTTCTCCCCATCCAGGCCCGCACGGCTTCAAGGCACTGGGACATCACTTCCACGGCATCGTTGGGGTGGTCTGGGGTGGAAATGTACAGCTGCGTATCATCAGCGTACTGATGGAACTCCACCCCAAAACCACGGATGATCTCACCCAGCAGCTTTACATAAATGTTGAACAGGAGGGGCGAGAGGACCGATCCCTGCGGCACCCCACACACTAGGCACCTCGGGGTCAACCGCTGCCCCCCTGTCAACACAGATTGCGACCGGTCGGAGAGGTAGGAGGAGAACCACCGTAAAACGGTGCCTCCCACCCCCAGTCCCTCCAATCGGCGCAACATGATACCATGGTCGATGGTATCAAAAGCCGCTGAGAGGTCTAATAACACCAGGATAGAGGAATAACCCCTACCCCGGGCCCGCCAGAGATCATCCACCAACGCGACCAATGCCGTTTCAGTGCTGTATCCAGGCCTGAAGCCGGACTGGAGCGGGTCTAAATAGACAGCTTCATCCAGGTACCGAGGGAGCTGCCATGCAACCACACTCTCAACAACCTTCGCTAAAAAGGGAAGGTTGGAGACTGGACGGTAATTAGCCAAAATAGCCAGGTCCAGGGAGGGCTTCTTGAGGAGGGGCCTCACCACCGCCTCCTTCAAGGCGGCCGGTAGGGCACCCTCACGCAAAGAAGCATTTATGATCCCCTGGAGCCAGCCTCGTGTAACCTCCCGGGAGGCCAGCACCAACCAGGAGGGACACGGGTCCAATAAACATGTGGTTGCATTCAGTCTCCCCAAGGTCCTGTCCACGTCCTCGGGAGCCACAGGATCGAACTCAGCCCAGATAACACTCTCAAGACCTGCCTCAGTCACCTCGCCCGAACTAACCCAGTCGGCGGCCAAGTCATCCCGAATCTGAGTTATTTTGTCATCCAGATATTGAACAAAATCCTCAGCACGACCCTGCAAGGGATCCTCCCGTGCTCCCGAATGAAGGAGGGAGCGGGTCACCCTAAACAGGGCGGCTGGGCGATTATCTGATGATGCGATAAGGGCGGCAAAATAGTTAGTTTTTGCCGCTTTTATCGCCACTAAGTAAGTCTTAATGTGAGCTCTTACTAGTGTCAAGTCAGATTCAGAGCGACTGGCCCTCCAACCGCTCTCTAGGCGTCTTCTCCGGCGTTTCATCTCCCTCAGTTCCTCGGTAAACCAAGGAGATAAGTGAGTTCGGTGCCGGGTCAGAGGCCGCAAAGGCACGACACGGTCCAAGGCCCCACCGGCTGCCCTATTCCAGGCAGCCACCAGATCCTCAGCCGAGTCGTGTGTCAGTGTCTCAGGAAATGGCCCAAGCTCCGTCTGGAACCTATCAGGATCCATCAGGCGCCTGGGGCGGAACCACCTAGTCGGTTCCGCCTCCCTGCGGTGAGGTGCAGCGGTCTGAAAGTCGAGTCGAAGGAGCGAGTGGTCAGTCCATGACAAGGGCTCCATAACTATATCCCCAATATCTAGACCACTCAACCACTGACCAGAGACAAAAACTAGATCCAGGTGTGTCCACCAACGTGGGTCGGGCCCTGAATTACCTGGGTCAGGTCCATGGCCGTCATGGAAGCCATGAACTTCCGGGCTAACTCAGATGTTTCACCGATAGATGGCAGGTTGAAATCCCCCATGACCATAAGCCTAGGGGTATCAACCGCCACTTCGGCTACAACATTGAGAAGCTCGGGCAGGGTCGTTGCCACGTGGCAGGGAGCCAGGTACGTGACTAACAGACCCATCTGCCCACCACGACCCCACCTCACGAAGATGGACTCACACCCGGCTATCTGCGGTACAGTGGTCTCCCTCGGACTCAGACCTTCCTTAATAATGACCGCTACTCCCCCACCCCTCCCCTGAGCTCTCGGCTAGTGGAATGCAAGGAAACCTGGTGGGCACATCTCCACGAGGGGAACCCCCCCCTCGTGGCCCAACCAGGTCTCAGTAATGCCGGCCAGGTCCACACCCCCTCTTGGAGAAGGTCACATATGAGGGGGGCCTTATTGACAACGGACCTCGCATTGCATAACAACAGCTGGAGCTTCGGGTCCTGAGACTCTAAACAACCCGGGGAACGGGAATGGCTCGGGGGACCGGGGCACGCAATCGCTCGAAGACAGCGAGTGCGAGCCCCCACCACATGATATGGTCCCCTACCCACGCCATATCTGCCCCTCCCACACAGTATCTTGATCGCACAGCCCTCGACAGATACAATACAATATCACTTGTATTTATTGGTGAGTGGTGACCCAATAGCTTTGGGGTTAGCCTTCATTACCAGATGTGAAGTTTTCCCACTGGTTGAGGCCTCTTACAGCATAACTTTCATTATTATTTTTTAAAAAATCCTTTCTTCCAACTTTTTATAGAGACAATAGATAATTTAAGTCATTTCTTTACCTTTGCTACTGCCACTCAATCCTTACTTTATGAAAGTATGTGTGATTGAGTTCCCAAATATCATTTTTAGAGAAATAAAAAGTTTGCTTTTGTCTGAAACAGTCATCCTATCTTTCCATAGATAGCACAGCTTGGTTTCTTGTAAAAGGCTTATATAATGAGTACAAATTTCTCACAAAACATACATGAAACTTTTTCCTTCTCTTTTTCCTCACAGAGTGAAATAGTACCCCTTTTACAAAGTGCAGGGGAAAGATTTATGTTGAAGGTTGGTTCCAAAGACTCTCTTTTGTACTTGATCCCACCCCCCCATTTCTTCAAGGCAGGAAACTGAAATCCCATGATTACATTTCAAAGAATTGACTTTTTAGTGGTGCTGAACATCCACAATTCCCAGTTGTTCCTGGTGGAACTGCAGATCATTTATAAGATTCTGTCAAATCTGAGTCACAAATCCATTCCCAGTTGCCAATATTTTATTTTCTTTCTGCACTACACTGTGCATGCACAAACACTCTCTCCCACATACAAATGCCGTGTCAATATGAACATATGAACAATAAGATCTTTTGCACATTGGATAAAAAAACAGGAGGGATAAGGAAGTGTTAACCTGGATCTCCATAAAGCCAAAAAAAGAAGTGATTTCCCTCCCCCAAGAAGATTTATAGGTAGGTGTCTAACATATGATCAAATTAGAAATAGATCTTCTGAATAAGATCTTTATTTTATTTATTTTTATTTTATTAATCATATTTCTATGCCACCCACTCTCCGAGGACTCTGGATGGCTTACAACAATCAACAGTATACTAAATAGCATATTGCCCCCAACAATCTTGGTCCTCATTTTACCCACCTCAGAAGGATGGAAGGCTTGAGCCGGTGAGATTTGATCTGCTGATCTGCTGAACTAGCAGTCAGCTGAAGTAGCTGCAGTACAGCACTCTAACCACTGTGCCACCTCGGCTCCTCCCACTTGATCCTATTAACATATTCTTTACATAAAAGAAAATATACTTAATAATATTTTAAACACTTTGGATTTTGTGCATATGTACAATTTTGATGGCTGGAAGTGAAGAAATCTCTTGCTGAAGATGAGGGAAGAGAGTGCAAAAGCCTATATTTTACTCATTTTTTAAAAGAACAAGATTATGTCAATAGGAAATACCAATTCAGAACAAATAGGCAGAAAAAAAATTGAAGTAGCAGCAACCATGATCTTTCTAGATACAGAGACATACAGGAATTGTGTCTATAGGTCTAAAATAAAAATATGTCTACTTCTTGTAAGAAAGATTATGATAGATCTATAAAAATAATAAAGTTAAAGACATCATACAGGTAACAAAGGCACATATTGCCAACACTGTGGTTTCTTTTTTCCAATTCTTCTGTGTGGCTGTGAAAACTCGACCATGAGAAAGTCTGAATGAACAACAACAATAAAAAAATCTCTTTGAATTGTGGTGCTAGAGAAAATTGTTGAAAGTATCTTGAATTTCAAGAACCAATAGCTAATAGTAGATTGCCCATCAAATTGTTCACTGGAAGCCCTAACAATGAAGCTAATGCTTAGATATTTGAAATGAAATGAAGACTTATAAAAGAGTTAGATACCCAGAAAAATGGAAGGCAATTGAAAAAAATGTATGTAGAAGACAAGATGCCTAACTGATGATACAAATATGATCTTAATAGGACGCAAAGAAACATTTATTAGCAGGCATTCCAGAAATGGGGTCCATCAGATCATGAAGTCTCCGAAGTAACTGAATAACTCAGAAGTGACTGAGCAACAACTAATATGTTTGTATGTATGTATGTGCACAAATGTCAATTCCACCCCTCCCCATTAATGACTATTCCAAATTACTACAAAATGGTCATTTTCCATTTATCCTCAGTCTCCTTAGTAGTATATTCTTGATAAAGTTGTATAATCTTTTTTAAACAATGCTAACAATAATAATACAAATAACTATGCATAATCCTGATCTTCCAACTTCAACAGTACCATTCTCTCTTTATAATTCTTTATCATTTTTTCCGTTAATTCATTTAAGCATAAATAACTTTTCTTTGTGCCATATATTTGTTATCCCCTTCTAAGTTACTAATATTTAATATTTTGGAAATTACTCATTATTCCACCATAATTTCAATATCCCAAATGTCTAGGGCTACTAATAGAGCCAAATATTAACAAAATGTAATCAATCCTGGGAATATATCTCAAAATCCCCACAATTTCTAATTCTTAAAAGTTTAAGTTCACAATATACTTTAACATACTATTAATAGTAATAATACAATTAGATTACCTAATCCTAAATTTCTACCTTCTAAGCTTAGTTTATTTTTAATTATAATAGATTCTATTATCTGTTAATATGTATGTACTATTTTCCTTATTTGTATTTCTATTTTTTGTTTTTATTAATATATTTTATCATTATCCATCATCCCTTAACCTTTTTGGAGTTCCATCATTTATTGACTTCTTAATCACCCTTTTATTTCTCTCTCTTGGAGCCTTATAACTCTTTTTGATATTTTTATACCTATTGAACATTCCCTTCAGGTTGCCCTTTGTCTCTTTCTGCTGTGTTATTGAACACCCATCAATAAGACCTTCTTTTTTTTAAAAAAAAGGTTTTTTTTCCTCTAAACCTTTCTTTTTTTGAAGAGATTTTTCTTTTTTTCTCTGTTCTATTATAAGCTTTTAAGGAATTATCTGATTGATTCCTACTTATTAATCCTTTCTCTTAGTTATCTTTATCTTCTTCCATCTTGTTTTGATTTTTTTTCTTCCACTGCTTCTTCTAATTTCTCATCTATTTCCTAAATATCATGTTTATCATTTTCCCCCAATTGTTGAGTGGCTTCTATACTCATTTCTTTATCTTTAGAAAATCCCTTTGTCTCCTTATTGTTCTTTATAGTTTTGTGCATGTTTTTGAGTATCAAAATGATTTCTTCATTTGCCTCTATTATCCCCTGTAGATCCATTTTGTAACAATTTAATAAAGATTACTCAGTATGCCTCTTTGGTTCCAACGTCCCAATATTTAAAAACTCCAACTTAATAAAATTCAATCAGTCCAATAGTTATACCTCCAAATCCCCTAAATTTATAATCTTTAAATTTTTTTAGTAGTTTATAACCTTGTGATTTTTCAAGTACATATCTTCCCAATTGTCCAAATTTTAAAGTATTATTTAACTTTTCTTCTTTTCTCTTTTCTTCTATCACTTTTCTGCTTTTGCCTCATAGAATGTTCTGTCAAATAGCTTTATTAATCCAAATCCAAATTAATCCACTAGGTTCCTCCAGTCTTTCAAATCCATAATCCAATAGCCAGTTTCAATAAAGTTTAGTTATTTGCAATTTAGTTCATTTTAGAAATCTTCAAGAGGAAAAAGAAACTCATTAGGTATTTTCAAAATATCCAAATCGTCTTCTAGAATAGAGTCAAGGTCAGGCCACCTTCCAGGTGTTATTTACTTTCTTCTATTTTGTGTTTTTGACTTTATGTGTATTGGATCTCACTTTCACTAAGAGTACTGACACTGTAGTGTTGTAGTGCTCCTCTTCTTCCAGTAGATGGGTCTCCTGCTCCCAAGTCCAACATTAAACAGTATGTCAAAAACAGCCGATTATCCAGGGGGTTTAAAAATACAAATAAGCAAGACAGTTTCTCCCAAAAACCACCTCAAATTGTTTAAGCTTTTTTCCAGGCTTTCTGTATTTTAAAGTTTCTCTTGAACATTTCTTTTGCCTCTTAATTTTCAGTCTTTAACCTAATTGCCGCTTCCTTAATGTTTGGACATTATCTTTAAAAATTCTTGTACTTAAATTAAATCTTTGGAGTAAGAGTTGGAGATTATCTCACCCAGTTTCAATGTTCTGTCCACGGACCCAGCACAAATCTTATGGTCCCAGTTGTCCCAGCTTGTGACTGCCAAAAATGGCTGTCATCCCTGCTGCCATCTGGGAGAGCTTGCTTCGGACCTAATGAGGAAATTGCAAATTTCTTGTGGTCCATGAAGTGCCTCTCCTTTCTTTGCCACCCCTACAAGGTGGCTTTGACCCCATAGGGTCTCCCGACAGCGGTTACTGACTGGATTTTGCAGGGCTCGACTATTTTCCAAGCCATTCTCTCTGCGACGTCAACCAGAAGGTCAAAGTTGTATAAATTCTTTAAAAGAGGTATTTTGGAGCTATCATATAAGAGAGCTTGTTAAAGCAGTTGTGCAGCCACTTCAGAAACTACTCTTACCCACACTTTTATATGTACAATTATTTTCTTTGCAAATAGTTGTGCATGGTTATGAATTCAGAGACATCTGGAAGATGTGGCAGCATAACAATGTGAAAAGACCTTTTTTTTGGTGGCATCGTGGTCCAATTTTAAAGGTGGGTGTGATGTTCGCCCCAGCAACTGGACTTCATAAATGTCTTGAATATCAACTTTCTAGTAAAAATTTAATACCCCAAACAAAACAAAAATGGGAAAGGACCACTTTATAAAACTCTGGAAAAGTGGGGCAAAAATGCCATAAAAACAATAATCAGCTATAGAGACAGGGTAATGAAAAAATACTATTAAGAGAAAGGTACACACACATCTCTGAGATTTTTCATGCAGACTCTTTTATGAAAAATACAACACTGAGTTGGAGAAAGAAACAAATTAAAGATAGAAATATAGAGAAATCGCTGAAAATAAAAATGACAGGTTGATTTGTCACATGTTCCCTCAATATTTGAATGCAATGACTAGTACAGGCTTTAACCAATTAACCAAGCAATGTTTTTTAAAAAGGTTAAACTCTACAAGCAATTATATTTTAATGTCTTAATCTGTTTTTAAGATACCTTGCATCATTACTTTAACTGAGTTCTATAACTATCAGAATTATATCACTGTTATTTTTAATTTCCCAACTGGTTTTTATGCATGATTCTTGGAAAGCTATCTTTTTCAGTTTAATTCCTTTAATATATGAAAGAAATTATAGATATCTTATTCATTTATCAAGTACGAGACAGCTATGTAAACTCTGGAATGTCAAAACCTATTCTCTTCGTGAATTATTCAATATTTATCATATTAATTCAGAAAACAATATCGCTCAGTTTACATGCAAGAAAATGATAACAAAAAGCTATGTATTCTTGCACTGGATGATACAAGTATGTTTTACCTCCTAATGAAAATGGAAGTATAGCTGAACAGTATTTATGTCATAATTCAATGTACAGAGTTATAGAGAACTGTTACAGTCACTACTTTTAAGATCATGAATCCATCTGTTCTATGATCGATTTTACATTACCTCTTCAAAGTCTATAAATCTGGGATGTCTAACTCAGATCTGGTGGCATTCAGAGGATTATGCTCCTTCCATTTATTTTGCATATGTTACAGACCATTCAGTGAATCAAAACAGAAGGCTTATTGAAAAGAATTTGTACCGTGGCATCAACACAATTCAGATTTATTAAGAATGACTCCCCTAGCTTCAGAGGAATAGCTGTTGTGTTGTGGTTTTGCTGCAAAGACAACAGAGGATTCTGTAATAACTTGAAGAGTATGTGCACAATCCCACCTTGCTTTAAAACATTTTATGTATCATGGATTTTAGGAGCAGAAAATAAAACAGACACAATTTCGAAATGCTCATATTTGGCAGACTTCTGTCTAATTCAGTCTAAGCCTTCCTAAGCTAGATCTAACATAATTGGACACAGTGATGTTAGTGAAAGAACTAATTTCAGTAAACAGCTATAGCTGGTTTGTACTAGCATGTCCATGGTCTGCAGAACATGTGGGCTTCTAGTAAGATTATTATTATCAGCGTATGACACTGTTATATTAGCTAGAAGACTACAATGCTATTGCTGAGTAGTAGTTTGCTGCCTGTTTACCAACTCTGTCAGATAGACATTTGCACGCTTCCCACAGTCCACCACAAGAAGGTGAGCTAGCTTTGCACCAGAAAGAAAGATTAGCAGCTTTTTTTTGCAGAAGCATCCAAGGCCCTTCCCTCCCCCTGAGCTGCCTCACAACCAGGAAAGTTAACAGCTGGTAGGAATCTGACTGCCTGTATGGAGCCTCAACGTGTCTCCCCATCAAAGTGGTACCTATTTATCTATTTGCAAAGAACATGCTTTGAAACTGCTAGGTGGGCAGAATCTGAGACAAGTGATGGGAACTCACTCCACCACGCAGTGTAGGACTCGAACCGCTGGTGCAGAGACCATCTCCAGCATCATTAAGACACTGAGCCACTGGGCTTCTAATCTAATAAAGTCAAAGCTAGGAATTACTTATGCAGAAATATCTTGGCAGCATTGGTGCTTTTATGTGAGAGCATGTACTGCTACCAAAATTTACACTAATGTGATTCTCCTCCCCTCTGCCCCACAATACAGTTTTACTTCTGCTTTCTTTCAAATTGCATGGGAGTAGTAAAGGCAAAAATATAAGAGTTTGCTCTTTTCATCTATGCACAATGCTATATACATATACATATTGGAATTATCTCTCTAAAAACAGAGCAGAGGAAGCTGCCTCTGCTAGTTTGAATATCCTAGAACATGGCAATGTTCTAGGATACTCAATGTCATATCACTTAGAAAACACTAAATATCTTTATATAATTGTGAACAGTTTCAGTGTATTTTCATACTTAAGAGTACTTTAATCTTCTTTATACTTATTGTAAGGCCCATTAATATGACCAGTACAAACTCACTAAGGAAATAAAAAAAATAAATAAAAATAAACTGGATCATAAGAGCAAGCTCAGACTTCAACAAATGTGTGATTTCTGAATGTATAGATTACAGGAAATGAACAGAATCCTTCCTCTGATGTACTGATATCTTATTCCAAGCCAGCATGGGACCGAATAGGGATGCTGTAAGTTATATTTTATCAACATCTGCAGTTTTTTTTTAGAACTGCAGAAAAAACAAATACTATCAACCTGCCTTCCATTGAGGACCTGTATACTGCACGAGTCAAAAAGCAGGCTGTGAAAATATTTACAGACCCCTCACATCCTGGACATAAATTGTTTCAACTCCTACCCCCAAAACAACAGAGCGCTGCACATCAAAACAACTAGACCCAAGAACAGTTTTTTCCCAAATGCCATCACTTTGCTAAATAAATAATTCCCTCAACTCTGTCAAACTATTCACCAACTCTGCATTACTATTACTATTAATCTTCTCATCATTCCTATCACCCATCTCCTCCCGCTTAAGACTGTATGACTGTAACTTGTTGCTGTATCTTTACGATTTATATTGATTGTTTGCTAGTATGATTTGATTGCTTATTTGTACCATATGACTATCATTAAGTGTTGTATCTTATGATTCTTGATGAATGTATCTTTTCTTTTTATGTACACTGAGAGCATACACACCAAAGACAAATTCCTTGTGTGTCCAATCACACTTGATCAATAAAGAAATCTAATCTAATCTAATCTAATCTAATCTAATCTAATCTAATCTAATCTAATCTAATCTATAGATTTCTTGTCTCTGCATTATATATTACAAATATATAGTCCTAACTATGAACACACAGGTATCATATAACCTTGAGGCAAACTTTCAATTAAAATTAGAAAAAAGGATTCACATGTTGGAAGTTCTGTGGGAGAGGAATGCAAACTCAATTCCTCTCTAGAGGCACAGTCCCCTCTAAAGACTGTTGCATGTTTAGTACTATAATTTGAAAGGAGTTGCATTCACGCTCCCCTAGTCTGAAATCTCCTTAGAATGATACTCCAAGATTATACACTTTAACGATTTATTGCTTGGACTAGACAGTGCTGTGATGATATAAAGCTTATCCACATTTAGCCATGTATCACTTTAGTGATGGTTGGATGATGTTATAAATTGTTAGTGTGGATAGATTCTGTAGTCACTCAGTTTTCTCCTTGAAAAACTTCCATATGAGATTGGATGATATCCATCCAGATGACTGGGTTTTTCTCTTCTGAGAAAGAATAACTAAAATATGGCTGTTATTATCTTCCTAGGGTACCTTAGCCAAAGCATCTTTCTAAACTTGACTACCGGTACCAAAGCTATTTTTCACATGTGCCTTTGAAGACAATAGAGAGCTTGAAAAAATAATTTGTCTTTGGTATATGCCTATTATTTAACACCAGGATTAGCACCAGTCAAACAGTCAAGCAGTAAATAACAGCCTAATCAAGGAACTATCAAGGAGAAAACACCACCACCAATACTTACAAAACAAACTGCTATATATAAACAAGAGCAAAGTGCACTCCTTTCTACCATTGAAGATGGTACCTAGCTGTGTAATGAAACATTTGCATGAAAACAATCAAGCTCAGAGAGCACCAAGGATTCCACATTTATAAAGTCACCCTACACTCTATATTGTAATTTTGCAAAGCAAAAACAAACAGATAAAGCAAAACTGAAAACCAAAATAACAATAATAAAAACAAGACAAAACCCAATAAACAAACCATGATCATACAAAATCACATAACTAAGACTGAGAATAACAAACATTCTCCCAACAAGATGGGCTCCTCTTGTTCATTCTCACTGATACAGCATGAGTGAAGCTAAGTAGCTCTAGGATCTAATCTGGACTCTCTATTCTAGATATAGCTCTAGGATCTAATCTGGACTCTCTATTCTTCTATTACCACTCCTGTTGCACTTTTGTTTTGCTTTCTTTTTTAAAAAATCCCTGAAATAATAGCCCAATACAACCTAAATATATTTTCATAGTTAAAAATCATCCTGATTTATCTCATATAACCTAATTACACCAGATAATTTAACAGGGGCAAATGACAATTAAAGAAATTCAGTAGCATTGTATATATAAAAATTCTCTCTCTCTCTCTCTCTCTCTCTCTCTCTCTCTCTCTCTCTCTCTCTCTCTCTCTCTCTGTCTCTGTCTCTGTCTGTCTGAATGGCATTATTTTATCTGACATAAGTGCAGAGGTAATAAGAGATAATAATTTGTAAGTCATTAATCTTGATATTTGCTGTTAGGCCAACACTGTACATCTCACATCAGTGCCTTAAAGCACATTTGACAAACAATGCAAGTCATTAATCAACATTAGAAAACAAGTTCCAGCTGAATAAACATATGTTTTTTTCTGCTGATGAAACTCTTGCTTTGTTTTGCCATTTTTAGTGAACACAGAAACAAGTGGTGCAGAAATCTTTTAAAAATACTATAGTAATGTACAAAAAAAAATCCATTTATTTTCAGAAGAATCTGAGCCTCCATGGAAGCTTAACAATAAGACTAGCTCATATATAGTCCTGACCCTCCCTTCCATGTGAGAACTTGTTATAACCACTGAACTGGTTATGGGTCAGAATGGACAGATACTAGTATATGAGCTTGAAAATTACCATATTCACTTATGGATGAGAAGCCTGAGGCAACACAGCTAGGATAAAGTACAGCTCAATCTAGAGTCAGATAACCTGTTATTAGTAGCGATGGTTCACAAAATGGATGAAATACATCCTGATTCTTTTCTGTTTTCTAACTACAGAAGAGATTCCAGGATTGTGAAGAAGCATTAACAGATAGGATTTGTAATACATATGGATAGATGATCATTTATGAAAGAGTTCTTCAAACTTGGCAGCTTTAAGACTTGTGGACTTCAACTCCCAGAATTCTCCAGCCAGCAGAAGTCCACAAGTCTTTTTTTTTGTTAAAAAAATTTATTTATATGCCGCCCTTCTCTGGAGATTCAGGGCGGCTTACAATGCGTTAAGCAATAGCCTTCATACTTTTGTATATTTTATACAAAGTCAGCTTATTGCCCCCACAAACTGGGTCCTCAATTTACCTACCTTAGAAAGGATGGAAGGCTGAGTCAACCTTGAGCCTGGTGAGATTCGAACTTACAGTAACTGCAGACAGCTGGAGTTAATTACAATGCATTAGTCTGCTGAGCTATCCAGGCTCCTGGATAGGCTATCCAGGCTCCTGGATAGGCTATCCACAAGTCTTAAAGTTGCCAAGTTTGAAGACTTCAGTTTTATGACATCTTCAGAAAGAGCACTGGCGTTGCAGTAGAATAATAGAAGAAAGAAAACATGCTTAATAGAGGATTGTTCTAGAAGTTCAGATTTGCTTCAGTAGGGATTGTGCTTTCAGAAGAATTTTCCCTATTTTCTCCTTCACTTTTTAGTTAAACTGATAGATTTATCAATCTATCTGATTTATGCAGAATGAATTTACCACTGTAAAAGCTTCCATGCAAGCATGAATAACCTGTTTCCTATTTTCTATGTTTACACAATATTCCAAATCTTAATTAAGCAAATGGTTTGAGTTCATATCATCCATTAAGGCACATACATAAATAACCTAACAAACCTAACCAAAGTTAAGAACAATTCATCTTAGAATACTGGAGAAAATCAGCCAGTTTAACTTTCAGTATTGTGAAAATATACAAACAGTCCTCAATTTACAGCTGGTCACTTCATGACCAAAAGATTTTTTTTTTGGGGGGGGGGGGGATACTTATAATTCATCCTCAAAGTTACAACTGCTGCACCACTCCCAATGTTCATGTGATCGCATTTTGGGTACTTGGCAACTGGACTGCATTTATTATCAGTTGCAGATTTGCATGGTCATATAATTGCATTTTGCAACTTTTTTGTTTTCTGGGGAAAAATGCCCTTTGAATCAGTGGATTCAGACTTATGACTATAATGACTTGCTTACCATCATAAAATGGTTGTAAAATGAAATCCAATCGCATGATGATTTAATATAGGACCACAACAATTTATGACCAAAATTCCGGGGTCAGTTATGATTGTAAGTCAAGGACTACCTAAAGGGACTGGGAATATCCTTTCAGATCTAGTGTATGTTCCACATCAGTGGTGGGTTGCTACTGGTTTGCCCCAGATCGGGCAAATCAGTAGCGGTGGCAGTGGGAGGCTCCACCCACCCACCCAGATGTCTCTGCGCATGCACATGCACCCACGAGCGAATCAGTAGCGATGGGATTTGAATCTCACTATTGGTTCACATGGTCAGCATGGTTGCTATTGTACAGTAGTTGTAACAAATACACAACTATTGATTAGGATAGGATAGGATAGGATAGGATAGGATAGGATAGGATAGGATAGGATAGGATAGGATAGGATAGGATAGGGGAGGGGAGGGGAAGGGAAGGGAAGGGAAGGGAAGGGAAGGGAAGAGAAGAGAAGAGAAGAGAAGAGAAGAGAAGAGAAGAGAAGAGAAGAGAAGAGAAGAGAAGAGAAGAGAAGAGAAGAGAGGAGAAGAGAATTAATTAGTTCCATGGAAAGTTCAGGGGCAGTAGATCCCAGAAAATTATTGTTTTTTTTTCCTTTCAGAAACCTACTGGTCAGTTGCTCTGACAACGATTTGTCATTTCCTTAAAGTGATTCTTCTAGAAAAGGACATGATTTATGATATTTTGTCATAGTCCCCCTGAGGAATAGAATATGTTTGAAATAGCTTGTAAACCACTTCCTCTTCCAAAAATTTCAAACACCTTGTTTAGTAAATGGCATGGTATTCATGGAACTAACATAAAAGTAAATTCTGGGGTGGTGGTGGTGGGGGAGAGAACAGAACCTTCTAGAGGAGATCAGAACATGATATAACAGGACCATGGAATTATACACATTTCTGTGGTGTCACAAAGCACCTTGTTTATCCAAAGCACACTTTATTGTATATATTTCAAAGATAAAATCAATTGTTTTTCTTTCCTAAGACATTATTTGATTTTCCAAATCCCACTCCATTAGTCCAAACAAAAATATAACCAAAACCTGCATGAAATTATATTCAACTTCTTATATGATATTGAGATCAAGAAGTTCATAAAATTACATGGAAAAGGAAATGATCATGCCTGTTCTGAAATGTAAATGAAATACACCATATCCCAAAGTGGGAATTGTTATATAAAGGTCAAGCAAAGTCAAAAGTTTCAAATCTTGAGTACTGATAACTTCTTGGTCCAAGTCAACCCAGTAATAAATAAATGAATGTAGACTTTTATTTTCAGGGTTGTTGTTTTTTGCTATTTTTTTAAAGCTTTTATAAACAGAAGTAGTGAACTTATGTTTTGAATATATGATTCAAAGGAAAGAAGGAAATAAAGAAATAGATAAATGAGAAAGCAACTATTTGTGGCTTTGGCTAAATAAATGTCCTATTCAGAGCAATTTGTTCTTCCTTGAAAATTGAGTTATGGTATAGCTGAGTCATAAAGAGGCTGGTTTGGAATTTTTCCACAATGGTGGACATAATAACATAAATTTTCTTGCCTCAGTGTTCACACCCTGGAAAACAATGTTCACATCCTGTTAGCCTATGGCTAGGCATGTCTGATGATACTAATAACAGTCAAAAGACTTCCTTTAAAAAAAAAAAAACAACCATCACACCCATTACAAAGGAGGGACTTAGACCCCAGTCATGTCTGCCATTTTGAAGCCCTTGACTGTTGCTAATTATTACAGTATTTACATTACAAGCATAGGAAGCTGCCTAAGATGCTACCTCTTTGGCCAAACAAAAGCCAAAATTAAGCCTGGAGATTTTTTTAAGAACATAAAATCATGAAACTAAAAGAGGCAATTTTGAAGGGATTTTTCTTTAGTTTTACGCTAAGCCAAATTTATCTGTATTTGTAGTCTATTTGTACGTATTCTGACTTTGTGAATTTTCTGGAGATACTTGACTACTATACATAGAATTTAGAACAACAGGATTGGAAGGGTCCTTGGAGGTCTTTTAATCCAATACACTGTCAATCCATTGACAGACTTGAACATTGGGCGCTATCTAACAAAATTAAATTCAATGGTGAAAAAAGCAAGATTCTACATTTAGGCAAGAAAAACAAAATGCACAGGTATAATATATGTGGTACCTTGCTCAATAGTGGTGACTGTGAGAGGGATCTTGGAGTCCTAGTGGACACTCACTTAAATAAGAGCCAGCAGTGTGATGCAGCTGCCAAAAAAGTCAACACAGTTCTAAAGCATAAACAGAGGGATAGAATCAAGATCACGTGAAGTGTTAATACCACTTTATAATGCCTTGGTAACGCCACACTTGGAATACTGTATCCAATTTTGGTTGCCACGATGTAAAAAAGATGTGGAGACTCTAGAAAGAGTGCAGAGAAGAGCAACAAAGATGATTAGGGGACTCAAGGACAGTTGCTGAAACTGGATATGTCTAGTCTTATAAAAGAAGAACTAGGGGTGACATGATAGCAGTGTTCCAATATCTCAGGGGATGCCATAAAGAAGAGGGAGTCAAGCTATTCTCCAAAGCACCAGAGGGTAGAACAAGAAGCAATGGGGGGAAACTAATCAAGGAGAGAAGCAACTTAGAACTAAGGAGAAATTTCCTGACAGTTACAACAATTAATCAGTGGAACAACTTACTTTCCTCCAGGAGTTGTAAATGCTCCAACACTGGAGGTTTTTAAGAAGATGTTGGACAACCATTTGTCTGAAGAGGTGTAGGGTTTCCTGCCTAAGCAGGGTGTTGGACTAGAAGACCTCCAAGGTCCCTTCCAACTCCTGTCCTGTCCTGTCCTGTCCTATCCTATCCTATCCTATCCTGTCCTGTCCTGTCCTGTCCTGTCCTGTCCTGTCCTGTCCTGTTCCATTCTGTTCTATTCTATTCCTCATGGCAGGAGATCTATACTATTCTGACTTTCTTTGGTCTTAATGAGATGGATACATATAGTCATAGAAAGAATAACGGAATAACAGAACAGAATAATAGAGCTAGAAGGAACCTAGGAGTTCCTTCTCCTCACCTAGGCAGGAGACTCTGTACAATCTCTGACAAATGACTGTGCAATCTCTTCTTAAAAACCTCCAGTGATGGAGCACCCATAACTTCTGAAGACAAGCTGTTCCCCTGGTTAATTGTTCTCACTGTCATTCTTCATTCTAGGGATTTTTAGTGTTCTTTGTGAGGAGAGGTGATCTACGTCTTTATATTTTGAATTTCTGTACTAATTGCCACCATTTTATACTAAGGAAGAAGATCAATTTTATGTTAAACAGTGTGTTCCTGGATGGCAGAAAGATAAACGTGATCAGAGACAGAATGTAAAGGATATCAAAAGCAAAAGATATTTGTAAGAAAACAAACAAACAAAACAGAAATAGAATGGTGTAGTCAGAGTATTAAGGCTTGCTTAGTTAGAGTTATTTAAAGGGCCACCATCAATGAGCTGTTGGACAGCATTACTTGGTCTGTTGTGTGGATGTTTGGGTGGTTTAGAGATGGGGAATTTCTGGTGGATGGAGGTGTGATTGGGGATTGTTATGCATAGGACCTGGTCTTTGGGTGTTAAGTGAATTTCATTGTATGGGTATATTGTGTATACACGTACAACGACAATAAAGTTGTTGTTGTTGTTGTTGTTATCATTATTATTATTATTATAGTTGCAAATAAAGTATTTGCAACTATAATAATAATAATAACAACAACAACAACAACTTTATTGTCATTGTACGTGTATACACAATATACCCATACATACAATAATAAGTGAGACTGAGAATGAGGGCAAACTGGAAATGTTCTGATTTTAAAACAGAGAATAGTTTAATTTGGGGGTGAAGTTGGTGCTTTGACTTCTAGAAGTTCATCATACCTATTTAGTTCTCAACTGAATTACTCTGCTCACAATTGGAAAATACAGTATGCTTGGAACTTGCTTAAAATCTCTTTTGGTTGATGTATTTAATAAAGAGGCTTAGAAACATCTTGGTTGATTTATTACTATTTGGAAACAAAACAAAACATTTCTTAATGGTGTAACATATAACTACGACATTGACCTTTTAATGTCTATTGTCCTAGCGACTTTCCATTTTCTTTAATGAAATTGAATAATGGATTAAAGAACCATTTTCAGGCTATTGTTGTGTTAGTACAATAACTGATTGGTAGGCGACCAGCTCCTTTGTTTAAAGAAGCACTTAGCAAGCAGCCAATCACCAACTGAGTTTCTCTCTCAGATATATTCTCTCTCAATACAAATAGCTTTACAGTATTGCCAACTTTTTCTTATAATATCCATGCTGAAGTGAAAACATTCACTTGTTTTGATATAACCAGTGTGCATAAGGTTCTTGATAACATTATTTTTTTAAAAAAATGGGTTAAAACCCAAACTAATGGCAGCTTGAGCTTGTTATGTGATAGGTATGTGCATCATCTCTCAATCCATAAAAAGGACAGGAAAGTTGCACAGGCATTCCATAATCTGGTTATTTTACTTCTGAAGCTTTGAAAGAAAAAGGACCTTTAGCTGGGAAAAAGTCAAAACTGTTTTATGTTATCTTATTTTTTAGGTTTGCTTTATTCTCTAAACAGCTAAGATTTTCAGACATCTGCAGAATATAAATCCCTTTAATAAATAAATGCTGCTCATCAATAAGTACATTAAACACAAGCAGGCCCAAGGGACCATAACTTACTGTTGGAATTTGCAATCTTACTACATTTTTTCCTCACCAAAACAAAATCCACATGTAAAACAGAAAGGGTGCTTGCAGATTTGGAGAACCAAAATATGGAAGGCCTTTAGATGGCAACCCAGGTGTAAAGAAAACTCTGCTGCCATCTAATGGTCATCCAGATTTGGATAACTTGGACATATAATTGTCGTTTTTGCCTGAGTAGCAGTTTGGGGTTGTGTTTTTGCAGTAAGAATCCTTCTATGAAAGTTGCAGAATAGGCTAAGAATTCCCTGTTAGCATTTAAAGCCTATTCTCAGTGGAAGCAGGAAACTTTCTGTCATTATTTTTTCTCCTTTTTAAAAAAGCAACAAGACTTGACCTTTAGATCAAAAAGGACATTAGTATGCTTAATCTAGAAGTAGCCCGCAGCAGCACTCCAACAGATCTCGAAGCCTCGTCCGTTTGTTAAAAAAAAATATGTTTCTCCTAATTTCAGTTTTATCTCTTTTCTGATATTAATAAACAATAAACAGAATCATAATATGTTTAAGGCATACCTCTGTTAACCCTGCCCAGAAGAGAAAGGAAGAAGAATCCTGAGAATTAGAGCTGATTAGCACTTGTTTATTACAGATGGCTGAAGGAGAACATTCAGGGCACCAAGTAGAAAGAAAAACAGAAAGGTTAAATCAAATATGAGTTGCCAGAGTTGTGGAAGGAAATGGCAGCCCTGTTTTTCATGACAACGTTTCTCACTTCTTAATTTTTAAAGCATTTTTTAAAATGCCCTTCAAAAGCCTTCCAAGTTGCTTTGCAGCAATAAAATGTAGAAAATATTGTACACTTTGTTCAAACTCAGGCCTGGGCATTCCATTTTACAAACACACAATGCGTTGAAAAAAAAAACATATCATATACGGAAGCATTCCTTGGGGTAGTCAAGGAGAGAGGGGGCAAATGACAAAAACAATGTTGTACTATCACAACCCAAGTTCTGGTCCTCTTGTGATGTGCCTTGTGATATTGCATGGACACCTGTAAAGGGCAGAATTTTCACTGAAATGGTGTGATATTGCTTTTGTCATTTTGAAGAAAGCTTCAAGTTCCTGTGGATGACTCTGATCATGTGGACTCCAAAGGGACTTAAATGATGGATTTGGAAACAGATTTGGCCTTGTTTGGGACAAAATTAAGTCTCCTGATCAAATAACTTCCCCATGTCAAATGATTAAAAGTCCCTTTGGGGCTGTGATTGAATCAAGATCATTGAAAAAGGAACTTTTATAAGATCTCCATCTTTGTGGCCATTTTAATTTTTGTTCTCATAGCCCCCCTGAAGGTTGAGACAGGCACTGAAATATGGGTGGGTGAAAATAACATGAAAAGGAAGAGGAAGAGGAAGGGGAAGGAAGTGACATTTTCCAAGCCTCCAGTGTGATGATGGGAGAACTAAAAACATGTCTGCTAGATGGTGAATTCAGTCTTTCAAGACTGTATACTGCAGTAGACAAAGTTACGTAAACTGCTTGGCAGAAGAAATGGCTAGTTATTTGTGTTATCTTAGTAAGACCAATATAGTCCAATGCAGACATTATGCTAACTGGAGCATCTGTGTTTGCTTCACATTGCTTCACATTGTTCTAAAATGATATTAGTACCTGTAGAAGGGACATCTTTCTGCATGTCATAGTATGTTCATAATTGGAGCTCTGGTTCACATAGATAACTTTCCTGCAATTGTGAGCTATGCCTTCTTTTATCTTGATTGTTCCCAAAGCAGCATCTCTTCCTCTCCCTCTTTCCAGTCTGCCAAGGTCATTCCCACATACCATTACACCTAGAGAGCAAGGTTCAGAATGTATGTGACACTTCTTCCATTACCCACACATTGCAAGAGCAACATCTTACGATGTGATTTCTATCAACCCCATTTCCCTTTCCTTAGCTTCCCCCCTCCTATTACCTGTTTTGGAATAGGTGTTTCTAATTTACAAGATACCTATAATTAGCTTGCAATGTAAATGTAAAGCAGGAAGTGAATAAAAAATACAATTCTGATTAATATTGAACATGTCCAAAGTGCAAAACAGTGTTCTACAACTGAAATTATTATTTTTGCCCTTTAGGAATGTCAGCTCTTCAAAATTATCCAGAACAGGAATTAGAAGACTAGAATTAGTTGTTAGTAATAGTATCTTGCAAATAAAATTGTATTTTTTCTTGCCTCTGTCTTATATTCCAGGAAGTCAGAGAGGAAACAGCCTGAGTTCCATGCCAACATCACCTCTTTTCCCAGGGCTCAAAGAATTATTTTGCCCTTTTTGTTTTTGTGATAGTTTCTGACCATTTCCCTGAAGGCCATCTCCAAGATGCTCTAAAAGAAATTATAAACACTATTAAAAATAACACTGAAAATTAATTTATTGGTTTTGCCAATTAAATGAAATAAACAGATTTTTCCTCCGGTTTTCAAAGAATACTCCAGAGTCTAAAGTTTGTCATGGATTAAATTAGGAAAGCTATATTACATGAGTATGGAGTATTGAATGTTAGTTGTTGACTGGGAAAAGAGCAGTATATGATGGAAACAAAATGTATGAAAATAAACGAGTAAATGGTTTGGCACTGAGCAGAGAGAGAAGACAGAGAGAGAGGAAAGACTAAAAGAAATTGGAAAAAAAAAGCCAAATTATACATAAATGGTGAAAAGTTAGAATCAGTAGATGAATTGATGCACTTCTGTAAAATGTTTACTAAAATGGTGAAATGAATGGCAAGATTTTAAGGTGCACATGTACATGAACTTTATAAGAAAATAGAGCTCTAATTGAAAGGATCAAAAGAGGCTGGATTCTAAAAGCATCTTCTGCCCATTTTGTTCTATTGAAATGAGAGTTGAGACAGGAAAAAGCATAAAAGTAAGTTGAATGCAGTGTGAATGGGGCACTTGAGAAGAGTATGCTGTAAAACAAGAGCTAGACCAAGAATGAATGGATGGTGAATGAATGTAGAATGAATTCAAAAGTGAATGATGGAAATAAAATATGAAAAGAAACACACTGAGGTGGTTTGGTGGTCATATAAACAGAATGAATGAGACTTGAATTGCAAAAGCAAATAATATTTAAGAAAAGTAATGGGTAGAAAGTTTAAAGAATAAAAGGCAATATGTTGACCTTTGAAACAGCGTGGAAGCAAAGATGATTTGCAAGGGTAAAATGGTATGCTGATGAATAGCAAATACTGTTTATATAAAGTAAATCTAGCTTTATTTCTTTTTCTTTTTTCTCATACCTTTAATTCCTTTGGCTGATTATTTCTTATTCTCCCTTTGGATTTTACCATATGGTACTGTGGCAGATAGGTATGTTTTTTATCTTGAGCTTTTCAGAATACTTAATAATTTTAACTGACAGTTTTACACATCTTAAGTTTCCTTCCATTTTTAGCTTTGGTGCTTGGTTTTGATTTCCGTTTTACACTGATCGTATCAGACACATCTGTCCAGCACACAAACATAGCATGGTGCATATATAATAGTGCATAGTGCAACATAATCCCAATGTCTCTTATTTCATTCCAGTATATGATTTAGTATGGTGCTAAGCATTCCACCTGTCATGTAGGAGACTGGAATTCAGTTCTTGACAATGACTCACTTCTTCAAGTCCTCACCTCTGTTGATTCATTGTGGCCATGGGAAGGTCGGGAGTATATTCCTAAGAGTGATGAATGAAGAACACTGTGAGTGTATGCCAAGAGCATCATTCTTCCATTAGGATCACCCAACATATGAAAATTATCCCAATTGTCCACTAAAACCAAAAGGTATATATACTGGTCATCATAGGTACACAAATAAGTTGGAGTAGAATGGGAAAAGACAGTAGTGAGCCACTCCTATATTTTACCATGAAGACCAAATGAATAGACAATAGAACATTACTGATGATATTGTACTGGACAATGGAAGGAATCACTTTGAAGTCCTAAAAGTTATTTATAGACAACCACAGGAAACGTGGAATGAAATCAAAGGATGAATGTGAAAGAGATTGCTAAAGACCAAGAATTGAAGAAAGTAAACTGGATGTGAGATTGCCAAGACGAGAAGACAACAAAAATCTCATGAAGAAGCTTAAAGAATTTCAGAGTGCTGTAAAAAGAGACAAGGAGCAATATTACAACAAAACATCAAAGTTGAACTTTGAAAAAGTAGCACAGAGTGCTTATGTTTCAGCCCTATCAAACAGACACCCTTAAACGGACACTCCATAACTAAACTACTTTTATTAGTTATAGTAAGAGAATCTTACAACTCTAAATGTCTTACTTTTCTTCCCTATTTTATTCTTATTATAATGGGGAAGGGGCTGTCTGAGTCATTTTCTCAAATTACTTTCTTAGCCTGGGGCAGGTTTCATTTCTTTGGTCATTGCCTTGGTAGTGGTTCTTCCTTCTATCCTTCAAGACCATCCTCTTTATCTATTACATGATGCTTCTAAAGTTTGATGTTAGAGAAGATTCCCTTAGAATGCCATAGATAGCCAAGAAAACAAATTGCTTATGGAACAAATCAGTCCAGAGTTTTCACTTGAAGCACAAATAGCCAAGATCAAATTATCATACTTTGAATACATTATATAAGGCCTACCTCTCTAATTAAATTTATGTTACTAGGGGAAAAAATGGAAGGACGATGACAAGCAGCAAGGTGGATGGACTCAGTTACAATAGCAGTGAGTGCATTATTGGAAGGCCTGAAAGACCAGGTTGGGAACAGATCCTTCAGAAGACCACTGTGAACTTCTGAACTCTTACTTGATAAAACATAATCAAACAATCAATATGAGAATAATAGAGTGCATACTGTATTGGATATGCTTGGATATCTGAAGTCTATGAGAAAAGAAAGTATGCCACTATTTAGATACTGATGAGATAAGAATACATCATCAGTAGAAAGAAATTTGTACCATTAGTGTACTCAAGAAGCCATACAGTCTGGACCGTACACAAAAATATTTGAAAGGTAAGGAATTCATTTCAATCTATACACAATGGTTATAAAACAGAATAACAGGTAGTTTAACGACTTCATCCTGTGATAAGAGAAACTGAACTTTTGATGCTGGCTACCCAAACAAGATAACTGAAGAATAATCATAATAGCGATAAAGCACCTGCTTTGAAAAAGTCCCATTTTTAATCTTATTTCTTAAGTATAAATGGATTATATGTGTCTATACAAAGAGAAAGGTATTTCACAATGCTTAAAAGCATCAGTAAAGGACCTCTCTTTGAACCAGTAAAACAGCTGTGCCTTTTGTAAGTTTTGCACAGTGCTTTGAAACTAATCTGGGCTACTTTACCACTTGTGTGTGTGTGTGAGAGAGAGAGAAAATGAGAGAGAGAGAGAGAGAGAGAGAGAGAGAGAGAGAGAGAGAGAGAGAGAGAGAGAGAGAGAAGCAAGTTCACTTTGCTTTTTTTCCCCTCAGAAAGCTCTAAAGCAGGGGTGTCAAACTCAGGGCCCATGGGCCAGATGTGTCATGTGCTGACCCTGCCCCCGCCCAGTTTAGCAAAGGGTGAAAAAGTCCCGATACGTCATGTGATGATGCCGTGACGACACAAGTTTGACACTCCTGCTCTAAAGGATTTGCCAGTCTAAATAAGGTTCCAAAGTGATTCCTTTTTCTCTTTAACCTTCCAGAAAATTCTTGTTAGACAGAGTGCACAACAATGGGCACTATTTCCCTGGTATAACAGGTTGGGAATACTTTTGAACTCAAAGACTATACTAAGAAGCCCATATTAAGGGCTACATGAGAAAAGCAGTTAGGGTTATAGGTCCTTTTTTTCCCCACAGGTATCTCCCATGAGTGCATCTATTGTATTTCTATGGCTATGGCTATGCCCATGTCTATGTATCTGAATTTATATCTAGATCTATTGTATATTCCAGTAGAGCAGCTTTACTTTTACTCTGGAAGCAGTGACAACGAAGAAAGTCTTCTACAGGAGTTTCCATGTCAAGGTATTCCAGGGACAAAGCCTTCAAATGCTTTTAATTACCGGTAAAACGTTTTAGCAATTTGAAGATATATTGCCTAGCTAACCCAGTTTCATTGGCTCCTTGCAATTAGAAATTTTGCTTGCTGTGTTATGGTGCATCCTAAAAGGAAGAGGTCCTTTCCTCCTGATACAGAAAGCATCTCAAAGGGTTTGAGATCCAGAAAAGCCTTGAGGCTTTTTCCTTCTCTTCCCCATCCCGAGTTATTACCCCTTGATGAGTGTAATCTCCTGGAAAATTGCCTTTTTAAAATTTCTAATGGAGCCTCATGTAAGAGTGGGGTCCCAGGTACAAAAATAAAGCCCTTTTCCTGTATAAAATAGTAAGGCTGATGTTATGGCTTCCATGAGCTATAAAAGGAGACGTTCAGTTGTGTGGCATAAGGTAGCTTTACATTCATCAATCTGGTTTCTATTAGAAACAAGCCGGTAAAGCAGGCAGATCTTTGATTTCACACAAAAAGCATTTCTAAATCAGGGGCGGGTTTCAAAACCCATCGCTACCGGTTTGCTTGTGGGTCTGCCTGTGCATGCGTGCACGCAATGCTTCGTCCAGGTGGGTGGGAAGAATAGGGGGCGAACCGGTAGCAACCCACCACTGTCATAAATCGTACTGTTTTTTTAAAAAAAATACTTCAATAGGTGATGTTAGAAGCTGAGAAAGGCCAAAAAGAAATCAAATTATTTTAAACATCTATGTTGCCCATTCCATTGAACTCAGTATTGCCTTCCAACTGATTGACAAGTATGACAAATTACTGGGGAGAAACTGTAAATAACAAGCTGTCATTCTTCATAAAATCTATGTTTTTTCACATTGATGACAGGCTCTTGAGTGCAATTTTTCAGCATATTAATTATTAAATTATTGGTTGTTAGCATAGGTAGACGTCCTGATGACATTTTTGTTGTTTTCCTTTCTTCCTCTCCCCTAACAATTTGAAGAGGGATATTTTAGTTTTTGTAAATTAGCTTTGTCTTAAAATTTCACATGTCAATATTTCACCTGGATTTAATTCAGCATATGGGCTTAACCTGGCAGCAATTATCTCCCATATATAAATAAATGAAAGGAGAAAGCAAAGTCATTTATTTTTTTAAAAAATGCTATAGTGCAATGCTACTTATTGAAAATATCAATAATACTGAAATAAAATTATGCCATTGAGGATCCAATTTGTCTTTCAAACTTTTGGATAATCTGCATTCTCAGAAACCCATAGAGGAATAAGACTCTTAAAACATTTTTTTGAACCTTTGAATTTCTAGCAGAAATTTCTTAGTCCCTTTTGAAATAGTAGAAAGAATCAAGTTGGTTTGCTTTTTTCGCCCCTTACTGAATATGCTAAAACAATCTTTAAGACTCTATGGAGTTTTGAAAAAAAAAGTACTTCGCAAAGCAACAATACCATCCAGAGTTACACTAAATATGAAAAATCTCTAAATATGATAATAAATGAATAAATAAATACATTAAAAACAAACAAACAAATAAATAAAATGTTTCACTTCACTTTTCTTTGCTGGACTCTCCTGAAGGGCTTGGATTGTGTCAAAAGCTGAGAGGATTTTTCTGTGGTGAACTTTGTGGAGAAGGTTGTTCTCCTGAAGTTCGGAGTGCTGAATTGCATAACATTTGCCAAAGGCAACCAGCCCAAAGTCTTCTTCAGTGACCCAGGTCATTGTCAGTGAAGGTGAGTTGGGATTACTCAGGGCTGGCTTTAGGCTAAGGCTGAGTAGGCAATGGCCAATGGCTTATTTTAGGGGAGGCCAATAATGTCCCACCTTCTGAAAACAGAGGTTATTTCAACAAATGCAAATCTTCGCATCAGTGGCAACATGGCCTTGGGTGCCATATATTTTTGAGCCAGCATCATTGCTTTGTCATTTTCTTCAGCATTATCCAGCCAAAGTGATGGAACACTGTGACAATTCCAAACCTTTTGCTGACTAAGAGGATGATGGCAAGGGTATTGTCAAGATCAGGAGATTCAGGCAGTTCAAATGAGTATAAAGATTTATTGCAAGCTTAAGCTTTCTACAAGAATCTGAGCTACTAGCGGTCAAGAAAAATGATCCGGAATTAAGAAGACATTCAAAGTGGGCTGGACTTAAATCTCTTGCGGACGTGCAGGACTTATGACTTGTTTGACTCTTCTCTTGGGCTCAGTTTGATCATCTCCTAAATCTATTTCTAGAGTTTCCAATAATATGTTGAAAATGACATACGATTTATTTAATTATTTGAGTCTGGTATAGGGATATAAGTCAATTTTTCCTTTGCCTGTCCCTTTTCATCCCCATTTTAGCTCTTCTGCCAAAAAGTTTTTTCTGTGGTGCTTGAAGAGTTTGGAATTAGCCAGCAGAAAGTGATTTAAATGACATGTATTTCATCCAAAAGCATATTTTTATATTAACTTAAGATGCTTACTCCATTTGGAGGCAGTAAATTCCATAATTTAATCATATATTGGACAAAGTAGTGCTCCATTTATGTACTGAAATGACTATATCTTATTTTTTTACACTAGATATCTGTTAATCAATGCAGAGGATGTTCTGACATCTTGTGCAAACCCATGATATGCTATGTTCTTGAAATAGGATAGATTCTGTACACAGTAATATTTATAACTAGAAATTATGGATGCATTGGACGGAAGTGGAGATATTGACTTTGGACCAATTGATAATGAAGATGAATTTTTAACATACACAGTATCAAGAGATAAATATCTTCTATAGGGTATAACCCAAAGGCTATTTTTTAGCTATAACATTTGTTAAGAAAATTGTTTGGACCAGCAGCTTTTTCAGATTCTGAGACACCTGAGATATTCTGTTAAGTCCTTTAAAAATAAATATAAAAACTATTAGTTTTTATAGATACTAGTTATAAATAAATCACTTTGAAATGCAGATTTTAAGAAATAAGTGGAATAAAGAATTAGAGGTTTCTATATTATCCAGGCAATGTATGAGTTTCAACTTCAATGGCAGAAATATCAACAGGCCTCAAATTATAATTAAACAAAAAATTGTAAACAAAATCCTTCAATAAAATAAAATTTGAGAAAATTTTGTATTTATGTATATCTGTATATGCGTGCATACATACCAGTGGTGGGTTGCCCCCAGTTCGGACCAGTTCCATAGAAGTGGTAGTAAAACCAGCGGGAGGCTCTGCCCACCAACCCTGACAACATTAAGATGCTTCTGCACCATTCTGTGACCCCACTGTGAACCGGTAGTAAAGGTAAGTAGAACCCACCCCTGATATATACATATAGTGCCTATCTCTCTATTTCTTTCTCTCTCAATGTGTGTGTGTAAACCAATTAATTCAATGAAATTTACTAGTCAAGTATTTCAACCGCTAAGTTCTTCTTCAACCTCTTATTCACACTGCTCCCTTAGAATTGGAAAAAAACAACAACAATGTCTCAAGTGAAATTTGTATTAGAAATATACTTTTAAATATCAACAAACTGAATTAGTTTTCCAATGTGGGCTCTGTGTCTGTCCCAGGAGGCAAGTTGCCCATTCAATTGCTAAACTCATGGGGTTGTAAGAATGCAAATCTAAGTGAAATGTATTATCAAGATGCTTAATGTTCACCATTCCCTAGCTCCAGATTCCTTCCAATCCAATTACTATTAAAAATATGACATGCAGTAGATGCAAGGGAAAATCTCTAGACCTCTTGCAGAGCTTTTCCTCTTTATGTAATTTTAGAGCTGCTAATGTGTTGCCGAGCAGCTTGACTGAAAATGATCTTGAACACTGGAAACAAACCGAGATTTCTAAAAATAATTTAGAGCTTCCTTGAAAAATAAATTCTCCATAACGTGCAAGCAAAAAATAGGTACATAAACGTACAAACAATCAATGTAAAATAAAACAATAACAAATCTCAAGTAAGAAATACAGTGTATGACAATTTAAAGATTAAGTCAAATTCTTGTCATCTTTCTCACCCTTTATTCACTCTCTGCCCCTAAAGTCCTAGAACCATTTAGCCTATTATTGTAGATCTCTTTATTACTTTTGTCCATCAAGTGATGGACAAAATGGACACACACACACACACAACACACACATACACACACACACACACACACATGTTTTCCCAAAAATAAAACCCAACCAGAAAATAAGCCCAAGTATGATTTTTCCACAATGTTCTTAATATAAGCCCTACCCCCCAAATAAGCCCCAGTTAAGATTGTCAGCCAGACAGATGCATTTAGTACCATATTTCCCCAAAAATAAGACTTAACTGGAAAATAAGTACTAATGTGTCTTTTGGAGAAAAAATTAATATAAGACCCGGTCTTATTTTCGGAAAAACATGTGCGTTGTGTGTGGGGGTGTTTGTTTGTTATACGTTGAATCACATAAACTGTCATTGATCTTGGCTGTTTTTATTTGAAGTTGCTGTTTTAAGTATTACAAGTAGTTCCATATTCCATTTTCTCATTTTCTATTAAAAAAGGACTACCTGAACACGTTAAGAAAACATTTTAACATAATACCTTACTATGAATTATTTTAGAACTATCATTACAAAATGCTGAGTGAGTACACAAATATCCAGCTCCTCAAGCTTTTCTGCCTATATTTCAAACCCGGATACATTTTAACATTCAAATGAGTTTACCTCCAAGGAAGTTTGCTGAAAATCAGATGACCTTTAAAGTAATTATGCTACTCAGTCAAATGACACATGAAGACCCTTCATAAGAGAAGTTCAAGCCATTTCCTTTTTAAGTGAGCAAAAGTAACATTCTAATATTAGATGACTCCTCCTCCTTCTCCTCCTTCTCAGGTCCAAAAATAAAATATTTATTTATTTATTTATTAAATTTATTGGCTGCCAATCTCAATGCAGGGTAGCTGTAAGATTTTTAACATAATTCTAAGTCCCAAACTCTCGATATATATCAGAGTATTGTGAATTTCATGCTTCATTTATCCTGAGGTATATATAATTTTATTTCAAAATCCTAAAGCGTATCTAGAAGATTCATAAATTTGTGGAAAACACAGTAATATAATTTCTTGGTGTTAGCATAGAAAAAGGAAGAGTTCCTGTCAGTCAAGCACTGGGCTAAGTCAATTGTTGATTGCACACGCACAAGTCTGAATGTCATCTCACTATTTTAGTCTGATTCAATTGAGATAAAAGTATGAAGGGGTAGTTCATTTGAGATCTGTGATTGAACCAGCCAACGCTTAAAACCAAATACTTCAAAAGGAGGCAAGCCGTCTATTCAACCTTTGATTAGGGAATTGCAAATAAGGATTTAAAAAATGAGTATATTGAACTACAGTTGAATGACTGAGCTTTTCTCTGAACTGATATTTTAAAAAATGAATTAAAGTACAACAGGGGTATGATTCAAATTCCTTATCTTTAATAACAAGTGTCAATTGTTCCTTTGAGCACTACTGGCAAAAGATCAGCACTTTCAATAGTAAGAGATATCAAAAACCTGTTCTAATATGTTTCATTGCATATCTCAGCTCACAGTATAAGATACAGTTTCTCTGTAGAAGCTTAATAAAGCTTATTCTAATAAAACAGAAATTTTATTAAGGAGAGTTCTGAATTCTCAAAGATTAAAAAGGAACAATTAGATTACCTCTGTGAAAGAAATTTATATTTAAAGGTTATAACTTCAGATTGTCCATATGCAACTATAAAACATATAAGAAGTAAGTAAGTGCAATAATTTTGTATCTATTTATTATTTCAAAAAGTTTTTGGAACTAAAAAGAGACACACAAGCCTATTTTAATTTTTTTAAAAAATATATAAATATGCCTAACCACTGGGCAGCTGACAAGAAATTTTGGAAATTTTGTTCTTTAGAAGAAAGTACTTAAATATGAATATAATTAATGGTAAAAAATATTAAATGACTAGAGACAGCATTTTAAAAGAAAAAGTCAAGCATTTTACCTTTTTGTTTAAGAATACTTTAAAAAATACTTGTTTACCGTATTATGTCAGGAGGACTCGCTATGGGAATCTCAAATAACTACATTGCCTCTGTGTGCCACACTTTTTGGGAAAAAAATCTTATTAGTCTTGTACAACAAAAATATTACTTTTATTACAGCATAAGGAATCTCACAAATTCATTTAACATTTTGGAGGATCACTATAAAGTTTGAAATGACCTAAAATATGTCATAATGCTATTAAACAAGAAGTACTATTTTACTTAAGGTGAATATATGCTTAAGAATGTCTCAGCCTTCCAGAGAGATTTTTAAAAATTGCCAGGATTGAATAATGGATGAATATATATTTGCAAACAAACAATGAAAGAAGCAAATGTGTTTACTAACAACAATCTATCTCATTGAAAGGAAAGATGATGTGTGTTATGTGTTAACAAGTAGACAGCCTACTTAATAAAGTTAATACAATGCAAAATCCCTGTAGCAAAAGACCAATATAGATGTAAATCAAGTCCAAACATTTCCACTACTCTAAGGCATGCTGTGTTTTCCCTATGAAAGACAAAGGTTATTGAAAAAAGTGAAAAAAGATCAAAGAAAAAAAAACAAGAAAGAAACAGATAAAATCCAGTAGGGGGTTAAAATAAATCAGCATTCAACCAGCCAGCCAACTTTAGATAAGCAAAGCAAAACAGAAGCTTTAAAAAATATGGTTGAAATTCATGTATGCTTAAGAGAATGGTCTGCCAAAAGGAAAAAGATGGGTGACCTGGTTTTCCATTGCTCTAATTAGGAATTATAATCTTCAAGACTCCTCATCCCAGGTGGGTCCATGATCATCTGAAAATCATCTTGGGTTGTTCCTAAGTGCTCCCATTCAAATCCAGGGAACAGGGCCGCCAAAAAACCAATGTTGACAGCAAAATCGGCAGATCGTCAGCAAGATCTAATCTAATCTAATAAACTAAGAGAGAAAATTTTCCCTACTGTTCAATAGTCATCTCGGCAAGCAAAGTCCTTATTTTGGTGAAACAATCTTAAACTAATGGCCTTAACCATTTTATTGTCAACCATTACTGGTAGATGCATCTGATGTAACTTTTATCTTGGACTGTATGAAATATGAAACAATAGTGGTTAAAATGAAACTCAATCTAGCACGTAGCTCAGTGATAGAACACCCATTTAGCATGCAGAAGTTTACCAATTAAATATTTGTCTTCTTCAGATAGAAATGGAAGACACCCTTGCTTGGAATTCAGGGAGAACTAGAACAGGTAGAACCCATGTTTCATAGGCCACATGTAGTCATATCCTAGTTAAAGTATACATTATGAATGTAAAATAAGTGTGTAATTGTCCCTTTGATATAAAGCAGATGTTTTCCAATTTAAAAACTGTGTAATAGTAGTAGTAGAAAAATGATAATTTATTAAAATATTAGCCTCCCAACCAGCCAGCCAGCCAGCCAGCCAACCAACCACACTGTTATGCTCTCTGAATAGGTTTTGGTGGGAAAATAAAAACAGATAAATGACTTCTGGATACCAAAAACATTCCTACTCCTTAAATTGTACACAGCTCATCCCATACTTGCCCCTCCATCCCTGAATTCTCAATAATGGCCAGACTTGGGGCGAATTCTGGAAGATTACCTCAAATTAGAGAAAAGCATTATAGAATGTCAAACACAAAGGATCAGGACCGTAAGTAAGGACTGTAGTTCAGAATATTTTTTTGCTCAAGCCTATACATCAGAACCCAGTCAAGGTGATCAGCACTAAATTGGCACTAGATAAGAGTCAATGGAATTCAAAGGAGGCTGGATGTCCATCACTTGTGGCAGCGGAATGACTCTGATCTGATGATGCACTTAACTCCACCCCTCAGCTCTGCCTGCCCTTCTCCAACATTGATAATGATAAACTAACGCTATGTCTTGAATTTGGCTAACTACTGTATCAGTATCACTTTTACATGTAAGAAAAAATACAACTTTGCATTGCATTTTAAACTTTGGTGAATCTTAGTAGAATAGCCTGCTTGAAGCAACACATCATTTAGGGTAAGGACACCTGTCACTCTGGTTATAATGATTTTATCAGTAAAAAGGATGTGAAGTGTAATCAGGATAAAACAACCACCCCTTCTCTGGAGCATTTGATTTATTGTGAAAATGATGTGAACCTTAAGAAGAAAAGTCACTCTTTTTTTTTTTAGAAAACAATGGGGTCTGAGAGAAGCAGGACAGATTAATCTTGTCATTTAGACAGATGTTTGGGCAACGGGTAAGATAGTCAAAAGATATTTTGACAAGAAAAAAATTGTTCTCTGAAGATTTCCAAAACATAATCCTAGTAACACAGCCCAAAGGAATGGAACTGAATATATTTCATTCATGAATTGTTAGTATTTTGCAACCCCAAAGTATATTACCTTGGAGACTCAAAGGAGCTGATGGAATTTTGTCAAATATATCGGTATGTATGCAATAGAGGGCACACTCTGTTAAATTACATGTAAATAAGTAAAATGATAAACCAGGCTTTATCCCCCCTAAAGAGGAAATGGATTGAAATTTACATTCATTTCTGGAGACAGTCAACACCAAGAGTATGCTAATTGCATATGCGTGTTGGGATGTTTGACGTGTACGGAAGAGAGACATCATGTTTAAAGAACTTCTGAGCATGTCGTTCCCTTTGCTTCTTAGCTGCACAGTTCTCGATATAGTACTTTTTGCATTTTTAAAAAGAAAGTAAACAAGGACATATGAAAGGTAAACTGCACCTCACCTCCTTCCCAGTAAACAACAAAATGGAATGGATTGAGCTGCATATCGTAAGCAAACTTGAACCTACATTTTTTTTCTTTTTCTTCTCTACAATAACAGCACATACTTGGAACATTTGTGAATAAAATACAGCTTCATCGTTCTTTTCACTACATAAAGCCCGCAGAGTTAATGGACTTTATTTCTGCAGGAACATAATGATTGCAAGTGACAAGCAAAATAAGAGTTATAGATAAATTCCTTCATTCTCTCCCAATGCATTTGAAACAATATTCTTCACATTGAGATTCTGTGTTGTCTCGGCAACATCCTGCTGAGAAAAGTTATCCACGTTGATCTGAATAAACTCTGATTTATTATATCTTAAAAAGGTTTCAATATTTTATGTCAAAAGCATATTAGATTCAATACAAGCACTCCTCGACTTACAGCACTTCATTTAGTGACCATTCAAACTTACAATGGCACTGAAAAAAGGTGATTTACAAGCAGTCGTCCTACATATGACCATTGCTGCATCCCCACAGTCACCTGATCAAAATTGAGGTTCATGGTCGTTGGCATGTATTTACAATGATTGCATGTCCAGGATCATGTGATCACCATTTGTGACCTTCCCAGCTTGTTTCCGACAAACAAGGACAATAGGGGAAGCTGGATTCATTTAATGAATGACCACATTATTCATTTAACAGCTGCAGTGATTCACCTAACAATCATGGCCAAAAATGGGGGTGAAGCCTTTCTACCTTAGTCACTGCAAAAACAATGCAATAGTAGTTTATTTATTTATTTACCCATGGCACCTTTGAGTCAGTATTGACTTCTGGCAACTGCTTGGATTAGTCCCTGCAGGATTTTTGGTAAGTTTTTTTCAGAAGTGGTTTATTCTTGCTTCTTTCCTAGCGCTGAGAGAAACTGATTGGGCCAAGTTCACCCAACTAGCTTTGTGCTTAAGGAACAACTAGGACATATGGTCTTCTGGTTTCTAGCCTGATGTCTTGACCAGGGGTGGGTTCTACTTACCTTTACTGCTGGTTCACAGCGGGGCCGTGCATGCGCGGAAGAGTTTTGATGACATCAGAGTCAGTGAGCAGAGTCTCCCGCCACTTTTACTACCAGTTCTATAGAACCGGTGCAAACTGGGGGCAACCCATCACTGGTCTTGACCCACTATACCAAACTAGCTTTCTAAAACAATATGTCAGTACTTTTTTTTAAAAGTCTGAGAAAAAGCTAGCTCCCCAAGAGAACGAAGAGCAAGATGAAGAGGAAAAAAGCTCTCAAAAGATTTTAATTGCAAATTTTGGAAGGTTTTTAACCTCACAAAATGCTCAAAGGTGCTTTTATTTTTCCCCCTTCAAAAGGATTATGTTTTTTTTCTTGAGGAAGAAACACTTTTTTCAGTTGCCTTTTGAAGACAACCGTGGCCTTTGAGACAACCATGACCTGGATGGCTGAGAATCTCCATAGACACTTAACACATGCCAATACTTTTGTTAAAGTATTCATTAGTAGAAACAGTGCTTTGGGTTCCTTGCTACAAAGAATGGAGTAGACAATGCTGGATAGATTCGACTAGGTAAGGACTATACAGAAGAAGCAATTAGGTAAGGACTATACAGAAGAAGCAATGGAAGCAAGCATCCATTCAGATTTTTATTTATTTATTTATTTATTTAGGGACAGCAAACTTGGAGAAAAAATCCTCCAACAATCTCTTCGCTAGGGCAGTAAACACAGATTCCTTCTCTGCCCGTGAATTTTCTTTTCTTGCTTACTAACACTGCAACTGTGTACTATTCTGACTATTCCTCAGTGTCCTGGATAAAACACTATTCCAGGATTTCCCCCAAATAGTGGGGAATGCTTGAGGAATGTGACACTGTTCTATGAAACAAAAAAAAAAAATTCCAAATTACATTGCCTAGGAAATATTATCAGAGAAGCGCTTGTTTGGAGTCTTCACATCCACTGCAGAAAAGCAATAACCCTATTTAATATATGTAATAAAGTCAGGAAATGCCACTACTTTATTGCCTACCCTTTCTGGAGATAGCTTCCCTGGATGAAACCTGAAGATTTTCAGATTTAAAATATTAAAGTATACAGAACACGACAGTGATATTGAACTGCTCACTAACAATATAAATGCATATATAGAGATTGGTTAGTTCGTTTATCCCTTCACAATAAAAAGTATACGTCCCTGAAAACAAAAAACGACTCTTTTGTTCGATCATTCTAAAGTCAATATTCAAGTACTGTATGTGCTAACAAAAGTAGAGCTTGTCATGATATTTAGATTTTGTCTTCTGCAAGATAGAAAATCTCTGACTAAAAAGAGTGTGTGACTTGGGAAAAGAAATTAACTTCATGCACAAGAGTCTGATATAATACATTTCTCCAAAGTGACAGTGACTCTTGGGAACTGATGCCATATCTAATAAAAAAATGTGCACCACTGTGAACCAGCTAAGATGCTTATCTGTTAAAGCTACAAACCATTATGCTCAGAACATGGGGCTTTAAGCAGAGGTGGGATCCTGCCAGTTTAACAACCGGTTTGGTGATCGCACGCTTTGCGCGCACGGATAGTTTTACGAAAACTTACCTTCTGCGTTACTGCTGGGGAGTAACACAGCTGAGATGCAGTAATCCACTCTGCCATGCGAATCAGCTGAGAAGATATAGGTCAGTAAAGCACAGGAACAGGCAGGCAGCCCACCTGATCGTCGGAGCAAACTGGTTCACTCCCAGCTGATCGTCGGAGCTACCGGTTTGCTCAAACCGGTCCGAACCGTAGAATCCCACCCCTGAATTTAAGCAAACTTTCAGAAACAAAGTTAAAAAATTTTAAAAATGCAGTTTTACTT
The DNA here is from genome assembly GCA_030761175.1 of Masticophis lateralis. Classification (NCBI taxonomy): domain Eukaryota; kingdom Metazoa; phylum Chordata; class Lepidosauria; order Squamata; family Colubridae; genus Masticophis; species Masticophis lateralis. The sequence continues at coordinate 123,466,011 of JAUDYJ010000001.1, read as the reverse complement.
TAGCCATCCTGTAGGTATATCTATACTTTGATCAATTAGATTTTTACATTCTTTTCTGTACATTTCCATACATATTTGTAGAAAATTAGTTCTATGTATGCAATAAGACCTTTCTCTTAGTAGATTTAGGACAGGTGACCCAGTAAACTTTCCTTATTGTTTGTTTTCTATCTGTTCTGATTTCCCAATCATTGACTTTTAATAGATTAATCTTAGGTTTAGATTTATGGCAAAGAGCAACAATCCTTGTAATGGTTTTCTCTAAACATTGTGAATAATTTTATATTCCTCTATTTGTGTTTTGTACCTTCATAATTTTTAAGGAATGAAAATGGAGGGAAGTTGATATTGAGTTAGTTAGAAATAGTGGTGGAATGATTTCACCTGGGACTAGAATGGATAGACTAGCAGATAATAATTTAAGACTGTCATGCTAGTCATTGAAGATTGTCATTGCTACCTGATACATTGATTATTTCCTTCAGAGACTGATTAGGATAGTATTTTGCTTATGGAAATGCAAATGGTTTGATTGCATCACAAATGTATTGAAGAATAGGTAAATTTGGTAATCCTTTCTACCACTTTTGCTAGTGCTTGTAATCCGTTTCTTCTATTCATTTTTGGATAGAAGAAGGAATAAGGAATATATGATGAAGGAATCAAGAGTCACTTCAGTTGCATGATCAAAGGAATAATATTGAACACTATGACATAAAACAATCCAGGAAACATTTTTTAAAAAAGATGTTGAATTCAACTGTATAGAGAATTTTATTATATAATTTTTATTAACTCTATATAAAGAGTGGATAGCACATTATCATCCAAACCCTCAACAAATCTCAAAATGGAATAAATGTTATATGCACATATGCTCCTATATGCACATTCATGTCTATACATACAGTATATACTTTGTTTTGATATATAGAGACTATGGGTAAATAGATAGATGATAGATAGATAGATAGATAGATAGATAGATAGATAGATAGATAGATAGATAGATAGATAGATAGATAGATGTTTTCACTGTTTTTGCTGATCTCTTTTTCTATTGCCTTTGATTTTTCCAAGCATTTCCAAGAACTCTTGCCTTCATTTTATAAGCCTAAAACTTTTTAGTATTAGTGATCTCCGTGATCAGTTTAACTTTACTTTGTCTAGTACTGAACATTTTCTTCTTGCTGTTCAAGATAATTCAGTCTTTCTGATGATCTAGTACCATGGAGATATATTAGCACTAGGAAAGCCATGATCTTGATAACACATAAGTTTTGTCATCAATGCAATATCTTATATTAGTTGTCAGTGTAATATGCTGGCCTTACAAGCTTCTCTGATTGTAATCACATCTGTGGCATACACATCCAATAAAGTAGTTAGATTAAAATAAGATATATTAAATAAATGAATGATAACATTCAACAGATCCTAGGCCACGTGATAAGGAATAATAAACAGCACCTTGAATTGGGCCTAAAAGCAGACAGATAACCAGTGCAGCTCTTGAAGCTGCGTGGTTATATGGTAAAGCATTTGACACTCTTACCTATTTGAGCTGCTTCATTTTGAATCAATTGAATGGACTACAAGGAAACCTCACATGTGGCATTTTGCAGCAGGCAGCAGGATAAACAGCTGTGACAGAAAGAAGTTAGAGTTCTCATCTTGCCCAGTGATTATGTCAGAGCTTGTTAAGGGCCAGGCTGCAGTGTTTGGAAGGACTAACCATTTTCTAAGCAGTAGAAATGGGAACAACTGTGATCTAATAGACATAGTGCTATGGTCTTAAATTTTGGTACAATTTCAGAGAACAGTGTGGTGACATCAATGGCTTCTAAAATAAGCATCCTCGCTTTGGTATAAGTTTGGAGCTGAGGTCTCTATTTTGTTTGTAAGATACTGAATGATCTTTCTGGAAATTTGAGAGCTGAAGACATTTTGCTGCCTGCCCATTGAATAAGTAAACACTTCTTTTGAGAAAGAAAAGTATATGAAGAAGAATCGCCCAGCCAGACATAGCAATAAAACACATTACGAACATATGCTATTCTCAGTCTCTTTCCCCTCTGCATTTCCAAGCAGATACAAGAAGCTTAGATAAATAGTTTGTAAGGGTACTTATAAAGAGATTCTGAACATAGTAGCACACAGAAAATATGCCTTAGTCATTTATCAACTTTTACAATTTCAGATAGCTGAAAAAAATCACAACCCAAAAGAAGTAAACAAAACAAAACAAAAAAAAAACCTCAACCCCAACAATAAAACACCAAAATTTATAGAGTAAAAATCAGGGATTTCTGCCTAAGCATGTGTAAAAATGCTTTGCGGAACAGCAGAGGTAGAAGACCTGGCTCACAACCTGTTTGATTGTTGCCTGTATAAGAGTGTGAGAGATAGGTACCTTGGTCTATATACTAAACGAATAACCCATTGGGATCCCAATATCAAAACAACTTATCATATTTTTCAGAGTATAAGATACACTTTTTCCCCCCTAAAAGAGGCTGAAAATTTGGGTGCGTCTTATACTCCAAATGTAGCTTTTTCGAAGCTTTTTTTCAGCCCTAACAAGGCACTAGGAAGTGAAGCCATCTTCTGTGCTTTGCCTCCTCCCTCCGACTCTAAGCTGTGCTTTAGAAGCTTCTTTTCAGCTCTAATGAGGCGCTAGCGAGTGAAGCGATCTCTGTGCTTTGCCTGCTTTTCTCATTGCTTCTCTCTCCAAAGATCAGCTGTGGTTTAGAAACTGCTTTTTATCCCCAAGTAGGGGATAAAAAGCACGCACGTATGCTCAAAACCAGCAAACTAATGTGCTGAAGCTGACCAGACTAAGGATGCTAGCCAGATGAATACCTGGTAGGCAGATTTTGTTTTCCTATTTTCCTCCCTAAAAACTAAGCTTATACTCTGGTGCATTTTATAATCTGAAAAATATGGTACCTTACGTGCGGCCAGAATCTGACACAGCACAGTACTTAACACAGCACAGTACTTGAGCAAAATGGTTCAGTTGAGATCGGCATGTGTGGGACTGATTGGGGTAGATTGCAGGGGTGACACTGAAATATAATTTTATCATATTTTATTTATTTATATATTAAATTATTGTATTTTATTACAATTCCATTTTAAATTGTTTTTATCATATTTTAGTAATAATTTATGTCTGGAACTCTGCACTTTGATATGGCCCAAGAGCTAATCAATAAAGTATATAGCCCAAGGCTAATCAATAAAGTAGCCAGCTAGCCAACCAACCAACCAACCAACCAACTAATTAACTGCCTAAACATCTTCAATCCTTATAGCTATAAGGATTGAAGCCCCCACTATAGCCCCCACTCCCTAATATTTTGAGTGTGGGAAAGGAAGGAAGGGAGGACATTTACAGTAGGAGTATATTCCTAAAATGTGAACAAATTCAATTTTCAAAATTCAACTTTCAAATCATTTTATTGATAGCCATTACATTCTGAATCCCAGAGTGCCAACTTTTGTTGATTACCTGATCAGTTTCTTTACATTCTGATCTTGGCCGCACTTATTTGGAAGGGAGTCTTGATCATTTTACTACAACTTGCTTCCAACCAATAAATAAGCATGCTTAGGATCAATGTCCAAGTCGCAGAAGACCCATAATCCTTAGTCTCCATAAAAATGACATTAACAAGATGAGAACATTTTTGTCCCGTGTTGCCACGAAACAAAGTTGTTCCTGCTATTCCAAACAGAAGGAGACTACTTAAATGCAAATGAATGAAACTGAAATACTAATCACACAGCAGGACTGCTGCATTTCACCATCTTACACAGCCAAAAACTAGGCATTTCCCTATGTGCAGCTAATTGAATTCCAGCTGTTGAAATCCTTTAGCCACATGGCATCCCATGCCAATGGCATCCCAGCATTTGCATTTGATTTTTATACACAGTCTTTCATAAATACTGCTATACCTACTTCATCTAACTAGCCATGCCTACTTCATATAACTTTAATCACAAGTCAGTCATTTTAAAATTATAATTTTGAGAAGGACATCACTTCGAACATAACTTACTTTTCTTTCAACAGTTTTGAACATTCTACAAATATCAACATACATGTTGATTTTAACAGACCAGTTTAATTTGACAGGAATACCAGAAATGCATATGCCATGTAAAAGAAAGAAAGAAAGAAAGAAAGAAAGAAAGAAAGAAAGAAAGAAAGAAAGAAAGAGGAAATGGTTGAAATTTATTTCATAAACAGAATTCAAAGCAACTTGATCAAATTGCCCTAAAGTCAGAAGAATTATATTTTAAACAGTTTTACAACAAAGGCTCCACTTACTGAGGAACTGAGGGAAAAGAAGCTACCAAAAAGAAGCTTAAAGCAATGACAGGAAAAAAATAGAAATATAGATGCAACCAGTAGGAGTTTAGGTCTGGGTCTACCTAGTAATAAGAGCAAAACTGTGTCAGTTCTTCTCAGCACTTACTGCATTCTCGGCCTCTCACCCTGTGACTTTATTCAGATTAGCCCTAACTGATTTAAGAAAAGTTGTATGTGACCAAGCTCCTGAAACAAACTGGCTGAATTTGCAGGTGGATGGATAAAATTACTTATATCTGCTGAGTTGGACGCTAATGGACTTTCTATATAGTCTTTATTATTTTATAAATAACTCAAGGTGGCAATCATACCTGATAATCCTTTCTCCTCCTCCTTCTATTTTCCACGCAACAATAACTATGTGAGATGAGTTGGGCTGAGAGACTGGCTCAAAATCATCCAGCTGGCTTTAATGCCTAAAGCAAGACTAGAATTCACAGTTTCTCCCAGTTTCTAGTCTGGTGACTTATCCATTAGAACAAACTGGTCTTTCAAATTCTATTTATTAAAGATCCAAATTGCTAAAAGCAAAAGGAAAGAATATAAGGTTGGTTTATTTGATCAAAGTTAAAGTATATATGTTGTTATCCCTGATAACCCTTAATTAACTTTTGTTGATTAGGATTGAAAAATGAGGTTTTAAAGATTTGTTTATGGATAATAAATGAGGTATGGGAAGATATGCCTTCCTCACACCGTCCAGTGCGCTCCCATAGAGTGGGCCTGCTCCGGGTGCCGTCAGCCAAGCAATGTCGGCTGGCGGCCCCCAGGAGGAGGGCTTTCTCTGTCAGAGCCCCGACTCTCTGGAATAGTCTTCCCACCGACCTCGGGACGGCCCCCGACTTCCTCTCCTTTCTCCGGGGATTAAAGACATGACTGTTTAAAGAACATTACGATCGTGGGGTTATATAGTCTTTTTAAGAATGATTTTAATGGATTTTAATGTGTTTTAATTGTGTTTATTGTGATTTGTATTTATGATTGTTTTTGTAAGCCGCCCTGAGTCCTTGGGGAGAATGGCGGCATATAAATCACATAAATAAATAAATAAATAAATAAATAAATAAATAAATAAATAAATAAATAAATAAATAAATAAATATCTTTTTTTAAAGAGAGGATTTTTTTAAAACTGAAATTGTTCATAACTATGATGAAGGGGGAAATCATTTCTTTATACATTTCTTTTCTTTCTTTTTATTATGTTCTTATTTTTCATTTTCTATTGTTTCTGCACTTTCTATTTTTCTATACTTTTATTTTTATTTTTATTTTTTAATTGATAATTAATGTTTGATGACATTATTATAAAAAAAATGAAATAACAGAAGGGGGGCTTTCTAACTTGGGGGAACAAACTATCCCAATATGTCCTATAATGAGAAGGTTGCTACAAAAAAAGACACCCTTCAGATTCCTAATTGATTTATGAAAAGATGAGTACCTATAATACATGCTACTCGAGGCCTATGTTACATGGACATATTCTACTCAGAGCAAGGCTACCCAGAGCAAATGATTATAGATACATAAGGCTTCCTAGCTAAGAACCAATACCTTCAACAGGATCTGGAAGCTTACTAGCAACAAATGTAGCTCCCACATTATAAGTATCATGGAGCTAAATTGATTAGCATATGTCAGCAAGTGGACAGCCACCTTCTATTCTGAAAGAAATTCACCTGAAAGGAATATGAGCTGCTTGGAATGCTATAGAACAGGGGTGTCAAACTCAAGACCCGGGAGTTGGATCTGGTCCACGGGATACTTAGATCTGGCTGCGGGACCACTCTAGAAACAATGAAGGACTGGCTCAGGGTGCTTCTGCCAGTGAAACTGGCTCCTGAGCTCCATTTTTGGCTGCCAAGGCCTTCTGCAACCCTCTGCCAGTGAAAACGAAGCTCGGGAGGGTAAGCCTTCTGAGTTCCATTTTCACTGGAAGAAGGTTGCAGCAGACCATCACAACTGAAAACTGAGCTTGGGATCCCATTTTCACTGGCAGAGCACTCAGGCCACCACAAGCACCCCAACATGAGTGACGTCAAAATGGCCATGCCCCCAGGCCACACATCCCATCCCCCTGAGGTCAAACACAACCCTGATGCAGCCCTCAGTGAAATTGAATTTGACACCCCTGCTATAGAACATAGAAATATGCACCGAGTTAATTATGCATCTATACTTAGGCTTAACATGGCTAGTATATCTAAAAAGCCCTTACACTTATCTAGGCATTATCTTCACATTAGTATTGAGGCTATGATGCTATGGAAACTATTCACAGATGTTGTATGTGCTTTAATAATATGGGGTTAAAACATTTCTTAAGGAGTTGCTTCATTTATGACTAATGGAATATGAAATAAAAATATACCTATTTTGGTGGTCATGAACCTAAATATCCATGAATGCATGAGAAAATGACAACTACATTGCTGGGTGAAGTCACAAGATCAAATAATCTTCCTTCTTGTTATATTAAAACCTGATAATTATAGCAACAAAATTTCTTCTGAATGAAAATCCAAGTCGCAATAAACTAAAAGTCAGTTTGTAATAATAAATATTTTGTGGGAAATTTCCTTCCAGTGAAGAATATTCAGAGTATAATAACAGTCAGGTCCCAAGAAGAATTTATGTTTGAATGGTTGCCATTGTTTTCTAAATAATTTCTTACCCCATTGATGCATGACCTTTGAACTTTTTTAACATTTCTAAATATGCTGAGACTTTCTATGGAGAAAAATAAAATACAGTGATTGGCCTACTTTTGATTATCAGGTGAGAAGAAATGATTCTCTATGCTGTTAATGGTGTAAGGATGAATGTTTTTCTCTGTTCTATGCCCTTATGGTTGTCTTGGTTTGCTCTGATCTCCATTTTAAAAAAGCAATTGTGTGGTGTGTATCGGGGTGGGTTCTACTTACCTTTACTATCGGCTCACTTCACTCACACGCACGCTCTTCTGCGCTTGCGCAGAAGCGTTCTGATGACACTGGGGTCAGTGGGCGGAGCCTCCAGCCGGTTTTACTACTGGTTCTATAGAACCGGTGTGAACCAGGGGCACCCCACCACTGGTGTGTATCATAGAAGCTTCTCTGACTAAAAGGACAGCAAGATGGGGCAGCAATTTAATTAATAAATAAAAATCATTCAAAGGCAAAAAAAAAAAAAATGCAGACATCACAACAACTGAATACTTACATTTCTAAGCCCCTATTTATCTCTGAATTTGGTAGACTCTTTCATCCTTCTCTTGATAACATATCTTTGATAAGCAAGAGAGTTGGTATCCATTTTCTAGATAATGGAGAAATATCCAGATGTTTTCTATTTGCAATGTTTTCTGAACATTGCTACCCTCTTTCCTGGGCTGTGAGAAGACTGTTATATGATTGCCTTATAGATTTGTTAGTCAGGAGCTTTGTTTTGAAGAATATTTTCTTGCTCATTGATGAAATACCCCATAAAAAGACAGTTACATGGACAATCAGAACATTTTTTTCAATAGCCTGTCAATAATAATAAAGAACAACAATCATACGCATACTAGTGACATTTCATATAAAAGGAATCTTGTCTTGCTGCATTTCAGTGTACAACATTGTTTTAGTCAATGCACAGACAAGTTTTGATAACTTGGAAGGAAAACAAACTAAACTGGATGCTGAACTCCATGCAAGTGTGCTTTTTCATTTGGTAAATTGATAAATGGACTTATTTTAAACCACAATGGAACAATGAAAGATTGCTGTGTAACACTTTGGGAACAGAACCAAATGATTGAGAATCCCAAAATAGAACTCACTAGAAGAATAAGATGGCAATTAACCAGATGAATTTTCAATGTGTTGAATCACAGCAATGTAATTTTCCCTTGTGAAATGAATCCATGTATTAGATTATACTTGCAAACAATATGAACTATCTGTAAAATAGTTTATAGATCAGTATATCTTAGAGGATATTTCCTAAAAAAACCCGTTATTTTTCCAATTATCAGTTAACTATTCCTTGATTTCCTAATTCCCACTAGATGTTTTATCAGTAGCACGTGCTACTACAGCACTCGGGATGCTTTTTATGCTTACACAAAATTATATTCATGATTTTAAAAACTCTCATGTGCTCATCAACAATTTAACTTAAGGAATATTTTTTAAATATTTTAAGACAGACTGATTTTCTCATTAGGCTATTGATTGTACTTCTCTGTTTCTCAGCATATTGTTTTAGAATCCATTGTAAAACTCAAAATAGAACTAATGTGAGTTTAATTACTGCTTAGAGCCACGTTACCTTAAAAAAAATCTGTCAATTCAGAAAGCAGAGAATAGACATTAGTGAAACCATTCTTCAAGCACTTCGGCTATTCTGCTAGTGTTCCCTGAAATATACTGCCACTGGGAAAGAAAATATATCATTTAATTGTTTTTCTACAGCTTTCCCAAATATTGCTTTCTAAGTAAATTTGTGATCACCACTACAAGGGCAATTATATTCCATTGCTGTATCCTTTTTTTTCACATTTAAAGGACTGCAAAACCATGATTAAATGAGAAGCTGCAACCCAGTAAATGAATGACTCTCTTAAGAATTACTAATGTATTTAAAAATTATATGGCTATTACATCCATTATCTGTGTTCCGTGTGTGGATCTTTGATCATTTCTAATCGTGTTTTTAAATTTCAAGATACTTCATACAGCTGCTTTCTTCACTAGTCTCCTGCTTTTATATAGTATTTCTGATTTTTGGAGGGACTGGGATAACCACAGTGGCACAATATTTAAAATATTATAGGAGGTAAAACAGGGCATCATTGTTTGCTCCACTGACTGGTTATTTGGGAAGCTGAACAAAAGAGCTTTTGCATTGGGGACATCACATAGGCAAGTCTGCAACTCCAGCATGGCAAAATATTGCAGAACTCAAGTAAAGTTACATGGCTATGCTTATCACTGGCACTTATTTCTCTGCCTGTTTCATATTTTAACAATCCAGCTGAAATAGGTTCTTAACAATGAGACTTAAGTGGGCAAGAGATAGAATCCCCTGAGAATGGCTGTGGTAAGTTTCTAAGGCAAACTTTTTATCGACTTTAAGGATAACTGCTCATATTAATGTCATCACTAATAGAATTCCAGAACTGTACAGAGCTCTATCTAATCTACTTGCATCATGGGATCAGTGTAAATTAATGTAGCCTAAACTGTCTTTGGAGAGATTTCTCAGACTATCTGCATTCATGATCTTTGTCCACCCTGAAAACTAACAAGTAGAGAATCAGGGAGGCCAACTGTTATTAATGTTCTTACGCAGAATTGAAAAAAAAATCAGCAATGCGTATTCACCTTGATATTTTTTTTTTTTAATTTGATTTATATGCCGCCCTTCTCCGGAGACTCAGGGCGGCTTACAATGCGTTAAGCAATAGCCTTCATACTTTTATATATTTATACAAAGTCAGCTTATTGCCCCCACAAACTGGGTCCTCAATTTACCCACCTTAGAAAGGATGGAAGGCTGAGTCGACCTTGAGCCTGGCTAGGATTGAACTCAGAGAAATTACAGGCAGCTGGTGTTAATTGCTGCCTTTAGTAGGAGGCATTAGCCCCCTACACTACACAGGCTCATTTTAAGAATCATATTAATATTTAATATTCCTCTTTTGAGAAGTGCTTTGAAGAGTATCATGGTGTTTCACATCCAGGAATATCTGAGAAAAAAGTGAATAATCTAGATTTATTTCAGTCAACCTCAAGACAGGGTTCAATATGAATTGGCTTTAATTTCCCTGCAGACGACTTATTTTGGGAGAATTTTTTTGGATTCTTAATTTCTGGATATTTGTTAATCCCCCAGTGATGGTAGGATGCTTTGCTGCCTTCCAGCTCACAGGCACATGGACCCAGGGCTCCCCTCTCTGTTTTGTGTTTGTAGCCACTGACCAGGTTGAAAACCCCAACCGAGATGTAACACTAGGATCCTTCTGGCTGGGCCTGAGATCCTTTTTGCAGAACCCAGCTAGAAAAGGAGGACAGAGTACAAGTACTATCAATCAAACAAATGTGAATGAAAATAGTCCTAGGGGGGAGGTCTTTGCTGATGTGCCTTGAGTGAGACCTGAACAATTAAATGTTGGCAGAAGAACAAGCAAGGTATTGAGTTATCAATTCACATGATCGGAAAGGAATTCCTCTTTGTGTGCACATGTGGGTAACTGTCTTAACCTGATTGACCAAGTCTAAAGAAATAAAATACAGAAAGCTACCAATTGCCAAATATATCCTCATCTGAACAGCAGTCATACATGCAGGTTTTTCAGTGTTCAAATATTTTCAGCAATCTGCTCCTCACACTGTTTCAGACAGTGGTGGGATCCTGCCAGTTTAATAAACAGTTCAGTGATAGTGTGTTTTGTGCTCGTGTTTTATAAAACTAACATGTTTTATAAAACTAACCTTCCACGTTACTTCTGGGGAGTAACACAGCTGAGGCGCGACAATCTGCTCTGCCGCACGAATCAGCTGAGAGGATAAAGGTAAGTAAAGTGCAGGGGTGGACAGGTGGGCCCACCTGATCATTGGAGCAAACCAGTTCGCTCCCAGCTGATCTTCAGAGCTACTGTTTCACCCAAACCGGTCCGAACCGGCTGAACCCTACCCTTGGTTCCAGGCCTGAAAACAAACTTGTATGGCATCCCTTATAGTACTTGCCTCATTAGTGCCCTCCCCTCCCTCCCCTCCCTTCCATTCCCATCATTTTTCATCCACGCTATTGTTAAACTAGTTATCCCCATATATGACTAATTATAATCTGAATATCATTATCTTTTATATTCATAGAATCACAGAATCACAGGTTTGTAGAATCATAGGTTTGGAAGGGCTTGAATATCTTCTAATCAAATTCCCTGCTCAAGGCAAGAACTTGTACCATCCAAGTAAAATGGTTATCCAGTCTATTTTTGAAAATCTCCAGTGATCAAGCACCCATAACCCCATGCAAGATATTCCATTGATTAATTGCTTCCACTGTCAGAAAATTTCTCCTTACTTCCAGCTGGATCTTTCTTTAACCAGCTTCCACCTATGACTTATTGTCCTGCCCCTCTGTGTTTTGGAGAATAAGTCAGTCCCCTCTTCTTTGTGACAGCCCCTCAAGTATTGGAAGATAGCCAACATGTTCCCCTCTTAATCCTTCTCTTTGATAGGCTAGATATACTATGCTCCCTCAACCATTTGTTATACAATTTAATCTTTTATCATCTTTGTTGCTCTTCTCTGCACACTTTTCAGGATTTCAACATCTTTTTCTTGCATTGTGGGGGCCAGAACTGGATACAGTATTCCAAATATGGGCTCATCAGTGTGGTGTAAAGGGTACTATCCCTTATTGTGGTCTCTGTTGATGCAACCTAGGACTGCATTTATAATTCTTTACTACCAGTAACTGAGCACAATAATAATAAAAGGTAGATTTTTGTTGTTATCCTCAAGAAGAAAAAAAAAAAACCAAAACAAACCAATGGATCCCAAATTTTAAACAAAAGGCAGAAAAAAACATCTACCATAGAATACAAGAGAAGTGAGATATTGCTTACACACAAAAGGAATTGTAAAAAAGGTACCAGATATTCATTTCTTAACAACCTCATGCAAAAAACACGTTCGAAAAGATTCAATTCTTAGGCACTTTTATATTGTGCTTATGGGGAGAACTTTCCTAATAGGGTTTTTAAAACCCTCCTTTTCAATTTTATTACATATTGGTAAAGTGCATAATGGGACAGCAAAAGAAGATACCCTAGAACTTGCAGTGGAAGTGATAGTAGCAGCAATTTAAAATGCAATTCAGAGAAAAAGCACTTTGATTTCACTGGAACCTAATTCAATTTATGCAATGCATGTATAACATTCTACCCAGAGATGGCACTTGTGAAGATGCTTGGGAATAAGTCCCGTTGTTATTAGTGGAATGTATTTCAAATAGACAATCTATGTGGCTGGACAGATACACCTGATACGCAGAACTAATCAGAAACTCCAATTAGACAAGTCAGATAAAAATATGATATGACAAAACAGAAATGCCAACTTCTCACATGGAACATTAGGAGGCAATATCAGCTTGCATAAATACATTCTGTTTCCATCCAATACCAATGCATTTTCATTAAAATTTGCTACATATTCACATGTCTCAGAAGCCATGGAACATTCACAAATGAGCACAAGGAAAAATCTTCTATTGCCAGCTATGTTCGGCAGAATGTATTTTGTCTGACAAACACACAAATAGCCACCTCAAGCAAAGGTCAGCATGATACAACCTCAGCCCCTAAAGCACATTTAAAATTCAGTAAAAGCCATGGACTAGGGAACTATTCTATGTACCTCTGAAAGGGAACAAAATGAGGCTAAGAGGACAATATTTTGTATACATTTAAGGCAGTGGTGGAATTCACATTTTTTTTTACTACCGGTTCTGTGGGTGTGGCTTGGTTGGCATGGCAGGGGAAGGATATTGCAAAATCTCCATTCCCACCCCACTCCAGGGAAAGGATGCTGCAAAATCCCTATTCCCTCCCCACTCCTAAGGGAAGGATATTGCAAAATCTCCATTCCCTCCCCACTCTGGGGCCAGTCAGAGGTGGTATTTGCCGGTTCTTCAAACTACTCAAAATTTCCGCTACTGGTTCTCCAGAACCTGTCAGGACCTGCTGAATAGCATCCCTGATTCAAGGGTAACAATTAAGCTTAAATGCTGATCACCAAGGTGGTAATAGAAAGTAGTTATCTTCCCCCCCTGAATAAATGTTTATAGTATCTTCCATTATTGGGACTATCTTTCTTTCTGGGTAGCATAAGGGAGATAACTTACATATCAATCCAGAATAGGTGCCAGAAAACAAGAACCTTCCCCAATTAATTAAAGAAGAAGAAATATATTGAATTGTAGACCAGATCTGTGGTCAACTATACCTCCTACCCACATTATCTGCTGAAATTACTTCCTAAAATCCTAAATCATTATATTAATTATATATATTCATTTATTTATTAAATTTCTATAGCCGCCCCACTCAACCAAGTGACTCTGAGGGCTTACAATTCAAAAATTATAAAACAGTTTAAATAACTTAAAAGAATATGAAAAGAATAAAATCATCTATAAAATAAATAAGTGTAAACAGCAGTCGTGATAATTAATCAACTGATAGGAAAGCCAAGTGATAGGTTTACATTTTCTATCTTTTTTTTAAAAAAATCTTTATTTACATTTATCATTAAAAAAGATAACGACACACCAAATATATGACAAATAAAACAACAAAACAAATAACATTATATTAAATTTGAAGTGTGTGTTAATCAGAATGACCATTAGCAGTTTCTCTCCACCCCCACCTTACATTTTATCATTTCTTTTTTCCAGATAGTTCCAAACATCGTTAGGGCTTCACAATGCAGACTATACGATTAACCACGGGACTAAGTTGGCATTGCATTCCATAGAGCTAAATTATTGAAAAGAGACACAAATGCATTTTACTTGTTTGAGTTCACCTCAACCAGCAAGGTAAATAAATAAATGAATGCAAGAGTGGGCAAGTGCCAGAAGCAAGCAAGCAAGCAAGCAAATAAATAAATAAATAAACCACATGTTGCAGTCAATTACTTGAGCTGTTTGCTTTTTTAGCACTCCTCCCTTTCCTAAAATGCTAGCAGATGAATGGCACAAACAATACATCTTGAGTCTGGTTGCAAATAAATGATGAAGTGAATCCACTCTCCGAGCACAAAACAAGCTTCCAGACAGAGTCATCAGATTGCTTGATGAACTAAAGAATAAGGTCAGTGTTAGATCGGCGCAGGAAAGAAGAAGTGACCAGCAGGGTTCAAGTAACAAGGTTTAATAACAAGAACTGAACAGCTTGTGCGCTGCCGGAGCTCTCCTTATATACACTCCGGCAGACGCACCGCCCACTGACAGGGATTCAAAACTCCCGCCGAAAGGATCTTCAGCCAATCCCAGGCGGATGTCCTTATAAGGACATAACACTCCTCCCCCCTAGTTCTTAGTCAGTCGATCAGGGAAATAGTCACTAAGATAAACAGGACGTCTACGTGCCCGCGTAGACCTGCGCAGTTCACAGTCAAGATGAACACTCTCCCGGACGGAGGGTGTCTGCTCTGCTCGGGGCTTCTTCCCCGGTGCCGGGCTGGATCTGGCGGTCGAGGACGCGGGCACTGTGTCCGAACCTCCGGCCGGGTCACGGACCTCCGCCTGCGGGCGATGCTGGTCTGCTTCGTTCCTGCACGGATCGTGGAGCCGCCGGTGTGGATCCCTGCTCTTGACCGGTCCGGAACTCCTGAGCCACGGTAGGTCCCTGGGTCTCCCTCGGGTCCCCTCTGGGCTGGGGTCGCGCCGGTCTGGGTCAGGGTGCGAGTCCGGCGGTGGTGGTTGGGTTAAGCCCCCGGGTTCTCCGGTCGAGTCCGGCTTACTCCCGGGGCGGCAGGCGGACGGAAATGGTGACTGGTCGGCTCTGTCGGGGTGGCGAAGGCCTACCTTGCAGGGGTGGTGTAGGCCCTCTCTGCGCGGTTGGTCTGGTGGTGGTGCCGAATGTTCCCTCTGGCCGCTGGGCTGCTCGACCTGGTCGGGTTGGTGTTGGCCTACCCTGCCGGGGTGGTGGAGGCCTTCCTTGCAGGGTTGGCTTTCTGCGCGGTTGGCGGGTTGTTGTAGGGTCTGCTGGAATGTTGGCTGGAGGTCCCCATCTCTGGGCTGCCGGTTTCCCACTTCGCAGGGTTGACGTTGGCTTCCCCTGCTGGGTTGTCCCCGGTCTACTTGCCTTGCCGGATCTGGTATTAAGCTAGGTGCCGGGGTGTTTGTTCTTCCCTCGGGTCGCCGGTCTCTCTCGTCTGGGTGGTTTAGGCCTACTTTGCCAGGGTGGTTTTGGCCTGCCTCGTCGGGGTGGTTTAGGCCTACTGCGGCGGGGTGGTTTAGGCCTACCTCGTCGGGGTGGTTTAGGCCTACTGCACTGGGGTGGTTTAGGCCTACCTCGTCGGGGTGGTTTAGGCCTACTGCGCCGGGGTGGTTTAGGCCTACCTCGTCGGGGTTGTTTAGGCCTACTGCGCCGGGGTGGTTTAGGCCTACCTCGTCGGGGTGGTTTTCGCTCACTTCCCTCCACCTTTTGCGGAGCTGGTCGAGATGACGTCTCACTATCTGTCCATCGTCCAGCTCAACGCGGTAGGATTTGGGACCGGTTGTGCTGTGTACTGTAGCTTTAAGCCATTTAGGCGAGCCATGGAAATTAAGAGCGAAAACGGCATCACCGACGGAAAACTGGCGAAGTTGGCGACTGGCGGATGCGGGCACCTCAGAGGAGTATTGCAGGTGCAGTCTGTCCAAGGGTGACCGGAGTCTCCTGCCCATTAAAAGTTCGGCGGGGCATTTTCGGGTGGCAGAGTGAGGCGTGATATGCTGGGTAAGCAAAAAAGTGTCAATGCGCTCCTGCCAGTCACCCGGGCCCATCTTGGCGAGCGACTCCTTCGTGAGCCGCACCATCCGTTCAGCCTACCCATTTCCGGCCGGTCTGTAAGGGGCAGAGAGGGCATGGCGAATGCCCAAGCCAGCCAGGAAAGCTTCCATGGGCACGGACGTAAGTTGGGGCCCGTTGTCTGAGACCAAAACGTCTGGGAGTCCATGGGTCGCGAAGAGGCGCCGGAGGGCACGGATGGTAGCTTCCGTTGTGGTGGATGCCATGGGGACGACTTCCAACCACTTGGAGTAGGCATCAACCACGATGAGGAGGTGGTGCCCATGAATGGGGCCAGCAAAGTCTATGTGAATGCGCGACCAGGGGGAGCTCGGAGTCTCCCAGGGCATCGGGTCAGATTGAGGCGGGGCGGCTCTGACTTCTTGGCACGGGCTACACCTGGCGACCCAATGTTCAATGTCTTTGTCCAGTGTCGGCCACCAGACGTAGCTTCGTGCCAGGGCTTTCATCCGGACTATGCCCGGGTGTCCTTTGTGCAGCGCAGCAAGAGTCCTTCGTTGAAGAGTGCTGGGAATCAGCACCCTATCTCCCCATAGTAAACAGCCGCGCATGGTGGACAGCTCCCCTTGCTTGCGGCTGAACGGGCTCAAGTCGTCGCTGTCAATTCGAGTCGGCCAGCCTCTCAGGACCCAGGAGTGGACTTGCCGGAGGATGGGGTCAGCTCGCGTGTGCGTCGCTACGTCGGCAGATGTGACGGGACAGTTGCTGTCGTTGTCAATATGCAGCAGCTCGAGCGTGGGGGCCAGGTCTTCCACGGATTCGGCGGATGGGCACCTGCTCAACGCGTCGGCGTTTGCGATGGCTTTACCAGGCTGGTGGACGAGGCTGTAGGAGTAGCCGGCGAGGAATATGGACCAGCGCGTCATCCGGGGGGACATGAAGGCTGGGGTCTGCTTGTCCCCTGCTAGTAGGCCGAGGAGAGGCTTGTGATCGGTGACAATGGTGAATTGCCGTCCATACAGGTATTCGTGGAAGCGCTTCACCCCTGCAACAATAGCCAACGCCTCTTTGTCCAGTTGGCTGTAGTTGCGCTCAGCACTAGACATAGTCTTTGAGAAAAATGCGATGGGGGCTTCACGACCGGTAGGCAGTTCATGGCTGAGCACAGCGCCAACTCCGTACGGGGAAGCGTCACAGGTCAGTCTGAGGGGCAGTGTCTCATTGTATTGAATGAGCACACTGTCAGAGGTCAGAAGTTGCTTAACGGCTCTGAATGCAGACTCTTCCTCACGTCTCCACCTCCAGGAAACCGCCTTCGCCAGCAAGCGATGGAGCGGCTCAGCAACAGTGGCTTTCTGCTGGAGGAAAATAGCGTAGAAGTTAAGCAATCCAAGGAAAGCCTGAAGCTCCGCTTTGTTTTTGGGACTGGGAGCTTCATGGATAGCTTTAACTTTTGATTTGGTGGGGTGGATGCCAGAACTATCTATCAGATAGCCCAGGAACTCGACTTCCTGTACCCCAATGATGCACTTGTCCCTCCGGACTCTCAAGCCCTTCTCCCTGAAACGCTGGAGAACTAGCCTCAGCCGGTCCAGGAGTTGAGCCTTTGAGTCCCCAGAGATCAGTACATCATCGAAATAAGGCACCACCCCTGGAACGCCTTGGAGAAGGCGTTCCATCATGGATTGGAAAATGCCTGGGGCTGCACTGACTCCAAACTGGAGACGGTTGCACTTAAACGCGCCTCTATGGGTGACAATAGTCTGTGCCTCCGCCGTTTCCTGATCTACTGGCAGTTGCTGGTAAGCCTGGGCCAGGTCCAGTTTTGCAAAAATTTTGCCCTTGCCGAGTGAGTGCAGCAAATGTTGCACTACTGGCACGGGGTATGCGCTCTGCGGCAACGCCTTATTGATGGTCACTTTGTAGTCGGCGCAGATGCGCACAGATCCATCCTGCTTCATGGGGGTCACAATGGGAGTTTCCCATGAAGCATGATCGATGGGTTCCAGGATACCTTGGGCAATCAGCTTATCTAGCTGAGCGTCTACTTTAGCCCGCAAGGCAAATGGAACCTGGCGGGGCTTGAGCCGAATTGGGGTTACCCCCTTGTCCAGATTAAAGGAGATGGGTTTCCCTGAAAAGGTCCCTAACTTACCATCGAAGACTTCTTGGAACTCTCCGATGAGTGAGTCGAGTTCGCCTGAGCTAATCTGGTGGATGCCTCCGATAGAAAGCCCCAGCGGCTGGAACCACTCCACGCCCAGCAGGGTCGGGCGGCTATGCTCCACGACGGTTATGGGAAGCTGGCCCTGGAACTGCTTGAAGGCGATCCGGAGGTTGGTTCGCCCGATGACGCCGATGGGGTTGCCGCCGAAGTCCACCAGCTTGGAGTGCAGAGGTTCAAGTTGGCGCTTGGAGAGATTCGGCTTCAGTCTCTTGACTTGGTGCCAGTCGATGATCGAATAGACAGAGCCTGAGTCGACTTCCATCGTGCACGGCAAGCCTTCTGCCAACAGTGTCACGTGGAATTTTGTGGCACTGTTGGTGCTGGTGAGGGCGATCGTTGTCTGGTTCACAGCGCCGCCATGATAACTGTTGCGGTCGTCGCGCTTTTGCTGGGTTGAGGACCGTTTGGACGACCTCTGGGAGTCGCGACGATTTTCTGGATTCTGGGGCTTGATCGATTCAGGAACAGGATCAGAGGCTCTGCATGCCTCCGCGATGTGCCCCCTCTTAAGACAGCGTCTGCAGGTGGCATCCCGCCAGCGACAGGATTGGCGGGGATGGTGTCCCTTGCAACTGCCGCACTGAGCGGCGCGGCGGCCATCATTTTGAATTTCCCGCCTGGGTGGGCGGGAAACTTTCAAAACGGTCGATTCTCCCTCTGAATCTGTTGGAGTGGTCGAGTCATCGGACGATTCAGATGACGGTTTGCGGATCTTATGGATCCCTCGGGACTGGAGCATGGCAGCAGCGGCGGTCTCGGATGTTTCAGCAGCCGTAGCCTCCTCAAGAACGTCCTTCAGGGACAGTCTTTTTCTGCTCAGGAACTTCTTTTGGAGGTTGGCATCTCTCATCCCGAAGACGATCCCGTCGCGTAAGGCATTGTCAACGTTCTCAAATTCGCAGTTTGCAGCGATTTGACGCAATGCCGCCACAAAGTCTTTAAGCGATTCGCCTTCCTTCTGATTACGTTGGCGGAATGTAAAGCGATTCGATATGGGGGTGCCCGTTGGTGCATAGTGGTCTTGCAGGGCAGTCTGCAGATCCACCCAGGACATGACTTCAATGTCCCTGGGTGCGACGAGGTTGACGGCGAGTTCCAAAACGTCGGAGCCGCAGTGAGCGAGGAAGAGAGCCCTCTTCCTCTCGTCGTCTAGGTTGTTGTAGCCGTTTCCCCGGAGGAATTGGCGGAAATGTATCATATACGAACTCCACTTCTCCCGGCTGGGGTTGAAGGGAGCCAGCGAGGCGAACGGCGCTTGCGGCGTTGCCATTTCTCAGACCGCGTCGAGTGACTTCAGCTCGTTATGGCGATCGTGCCATGCGGAGGTTCTTCTCTAGACCTTCGTCGCCAGTGTTAGATCGGCGCAGGAAAGAAGAAGTGACCAGCAGGGTTCAAGTAACAAGGTTTAATAACAAGAACTGAACAGCTTGTGCGCTGCCGGAGCTCTCCTTATATACACTCCGGCAGACGCACCGCCCACTGACAGGGATTCAAAACTCCCGCCGAAAGGATCTTCAGCCAATCCCAGGCGGATGTCCTTATAAGGACATAACAGTCAGCATCTTATCCAAAGAGATGAGGGTAATCCCTGCTAGCAATCATTTCCATATATTCACATCAGGTATTTTTCATAGAGTGCCTTTATGGCTGCAGGCTGTATCAGATACAGCTATAACATTAGAAACAATTCTACATCTTAACTGGCAGCCCAGTGCAAGATTCTCTCTTTGTGCATCTGTGGAACAAGGAAGGGCAAATATAGGTAGAAGTTACATATGGGTGGCTTTTCTTATAGGTTTTTATTATCTGGTGGATATTTTTATGTTGTAAGCACTCAGAATCACCTATATGTGAGTAAGATGGCTATATAAATTTGTTAAATAAATTAAATAGTGGCATATAAAAGGTATGTATTTGGATGCTTAGATTTCTTCTAAGTTGTGTTTATCAGCTACAATCCAGTACAGTTAGATACTATGTAAATCACCTTTTGTAGATAAAGGTAAATGTAAAGGTTCCCCTTGCACATATGTGCTAGTCATTTCCGACTCTAGAGTATGGTGCTCATCTCTGCTTCAAAGCCAAAGTGCCAGCGCTGTCCGAAGACATCTCCATGGTCATATGGCCGGCATGACTAAACACCAAAGGCGCATGGAACGCTATTACCTTCCCACCAAAGGTGGTCCCTATTTTTCTACTTGCATTTTTTACATGCTTTAGAACTGCTAGGTTAACAGAAGCTGGGACAAGTAATGGGAATTCACCCCATTACGTGGCACTAGGGATACGAACCGCTGAACTGCTGACCTTTTGATCGACAAGCTCAGCATCTTAACCCCTGAGCCACTGTATCCCTTATCTACATATAAAAGGTGGATAAGAATGTGGATGTAAATTCATCTGTTTTCTTCTCCCATCCCCATTTTCACTTCACTTAATCCTGATTATAAAAAATGAACACATTTTTTATAATCAAACTTTTGGTAATGGTTGTGGCATTTAGATTTTCCACATCTCTGATTTATATAAATGCTTCTTAATTTTATTGTTTGGCTCTTTTATCATAGTTTTGCCATTTATTTTGAAAGAAATAAAGCTTAACAATATTAAATTCAATTTTAAAACTGCAAACATATTATATTCTAGCTAGCTGTAATACGGGTTAGAAAAAAGAAAATAACCTTCACCCCCAATATAAAGATCATTTAGGCATTGCACAGATCCCAATAATTAACTGAATAAATCTCTTTTTTCCTCCTTTTTCCTACTGATTATGAAACATTTTAGTAACCTACAAACTCTGTATTGAAATAAATGAAAATAGCCCCAAAGATAGTCTGTGAGATTTGTAAAAAGTAAGCCATTTTTAAAGTGTTGGCAGAAGTAATAAAAGCTTCACTTTGATTGGAAATCCTAGCTTAAGAGATTCATTTTAAAAAAACAAACAAACAATAATTATACTCAATATAGAACCACTTTGCCTGGAACTGCGAACTTCCAACAAATGGCTGCAACTACCTTGTTTTTCTTGATGGAAATAATTACTAATTCTAACTTAATAGAAAATGAGATAACCAGGTTACCATTAGTGCTGGATCTCCACAGGAGATTTGATCATCTAATGGTAAAGACCTGCCAAATAATTTCCTTGTAAAAAAATCATAATTTATTGCCTTTATTTTTATAAAGATCACATTACGTTTGCAAGTATGAATGAAGAAATATTCACCGCATCCATCCAGGCTTGCAATGTCTCACTAACATGAGAACAAAGACTCTCCTGTCTATGCTGTTAAAAGCTTTTTTTAAAAAAAAGCTCAACTCATACCAGTATCAGAATTAGGATTGCTCTTAATGTTTTATTCAGCTTTCAAAGGTGACTGGAAGGTAGAAATCTAACTTGTGAAGCTTTCATATGTCACGGAGGATTATCTATCCGCTAGCAAAAGCTTGAGGTTTTTGCTTATTGTGAAATGATAGAAGTTAGAGTCATTCAGTCACATAAAAGGAGAGCATTTCCCTAGACTCATTCATATGATCCAGCATGGCTGTTCTCTGGAGGATACAAACAACTTTCATTCTACTTTTATATATATATATTCTAGAAAATACCTATCAGGAAGTGCCAAAGAGGTAATAGGAAGCTTTACAGGTGTAGGTAGGTGACTGCAAGTTTTATTAGAGTAGACCAGGGCTACATTAAAAGCAAACAACATACTTCTATTAAAGAGCAGACTTTTCTCTGTCATAGTTCTTATGTGCATTATCTTTTTATTTTTATTTTTTGTTCTTCTTAACAAAAGTGGCACTGTTGTTATTGCCAGGGTGACTACTTGATGACAGTCAGTGAAAGCAAATGAAGCTAATTCAGAAAGAAAGCAAAGCCCCCTGAACAGGCCCTGTCCATATTTTGCTTCAGTGATAATCTCTTGCTGCTAAATATAACCGGCTACATCATTTAATCAATATTAAATAGAGATGAGCAGCTTGCCAACAAATGTCACTGCAACAGCATCTGATCAAAGCAGCAAAGAGGCATGGCTGTTGTGAAGGATATTTTTCAGTCCACTTAGAAAGTTGCTTTTAAAATGATTGCTTTTCTTGCAGGCTTTGGATTAGAGGGAGTGGTTAGTCTTTTGTCTTTCTTTTGATTAAAACAATTGTTTGTTCTAGACATCTGGGGTTTCCCATTTGTATTTTATCTGTAATTTATTAGGCTTTCTTATTGTCTGCTTAGAGTCTTTATAGAGTCAGGTGGCCTTAGAAATTTAATTAATTAATTGCCACCATAATAGCTACACAAATTTGTATAAAAAGTACTTTCAGAAATGTCATCCTGAATTTCAGCTTTCCTATGATCTCTTTATTAGCCTATAGTCCAATTAATTCCAAACAAGAATTAATGGCATTCTGAAACTTAAATAATTTATGGCTATTGAATCTAGCCTGGAAAAAAAAAACCATACAACCACTAAAATGGCAGCAAAGAGCTACAGAATATTTTCTCTGTGGCTATCTAGTGTTCATCCACAGCTCTGATATGGCAGCTATAAATGATTTGAGCCCTTCAGCCTTATCATGAAGTACAACAATTATACATTTATAATAAATACAGATATTCCTCCACTTACAACAGATAGATAGATAGATACTTTTTATTGCGGTCAGAGACCAAATTAAATACATATAAAAAGGAGGGGTAGATTTTACAATTGTAAAAAGATCATGCGACAATACACCATGTACTACCTCGAATACAATCTATACTATCAATACTAGTGATCCTCTGCCATAGGAATTACCGGTCTCTTCCCCCGTTTTTTTTCCGCCGTGACTGCAGCAAAAAATTTTGCCACCTTTGAAGTTATATTAGGGTCTGCATCCTGGAGTAGGAAATAAAGGCTGAACAGATCAGGTGATCCAGGGAATCTCTGGGAAATAGGGGAAATGAATCTTGATCTTATGTCTCGGTAGTGGGGACATACGAATGTAATGTGAAACAGAGATTCTGGGGATCGGCCATCACATGCACAATAGGAGGATTTTACTCCCCCCGAAAGCCTATTGTCGAGGACATTCGAGGGGATCACATTAAATCTTGCCTTCATAAATGCGAGCCTATGTTTGATAGAATGTAACGCAGAGAGGTAAGGTGGAGGGTGAGGCAAGGGAACAATTCCAAGGGAAAACGGTGAGCATGTTCCCGATCCATTTGACAGATTTAGTTGTCTGTCAATGTCATCCAGCCGTTGAAAGATCAATGATTTGGCAGCTTCAGGGCCTAAAGTAAAAGCTTCAATGGGGGAAATCCCGATCTTCAAAAGCTTTGTATGGATATTATGGGCCCAGGGACTATGAAAAGGGTCCCGCCATAGGCATTGGCCTAGGTAATATCCTGGGAGTCTGGTCCATAGGGACAACCAATATCCAATTGCACGTTTCCATATGATTGTAGCAAGTGAAGATATGCCCAATTCCAGCTGGATTGTGGCGTTACTTACACAGGGAGGGACTCCCATCAAACGGCGTAGGAACTGGTTGTGGATGGACTCAAGAGAGGAGATGTTGGATTGGACCCATAGGGGGGCGCCGTAGGTGACAGCCGCTATCACCTTTGCCCTATAGACTTTTATTGCTGAGGGGATATGATGGGCTCCCTCAGTATGAAAAAAATGCAGGAGGGCGTGGGTGGAAATCTTAGCCTTATTACAGAGAGATTCAACCTGCGCAGGCCACTTGGTATTAGATTGAAAGAGGATACCTAGGTATTGAAATCTGTGGACCTGTTCCACTGGGCTGCCATCCAGGTTCCAGTGATAAATTTTCCTGCTTCTTGCAAATACCATGATTTTAGACTTGGAATGGTTTATATGGAGTTGGTTAGCAGAGCAGTAAGCAGAAAGGATTTTTAGGGCTCTACATAGGCCCACCTGGGAAAATGAAAGTATTGCAGCATCGTCAGCGTAGAGCAGGAGCGGACATCTGTAATCTGCTAATCTAGGAGCATGGATATAGACCATGTAATCCGAAAATGCCTTTCTCCAGTCACTGATGTATAGGTTGAAGAGAAAGGGTGCGAGTATACACCCCTGCCTAACCCCCTTGTTAATGGGGATAGCTTTGGTGAGATCCCCCTGCGGGGTAAGGCACACTTTTGCTTCTGTCCCTTTATGCAGCTGGGATATAAGCCAAAGTAATCTTTTGTCAATACCCCAGGCGGAAAGTTTGGCCCACAGCTTAGCTCTAGGGATGCTGTCGAAGGCAGCCTTTAGGTCTATGAAGGCAACGCAGAGACGGCCCTTCCTGGGGGTGGAGTATTTTACGGCAAGATGATGAAGGATCAAAGCATGGTCAATTGTCGAGTGGTCTGGATGGAACCCCGCCTGCTCATAGCCGAGCAGGTCGGCCTCTTCAGCCCAGCACTCCAGTTTGGACAGGAGATAGCGGGCATAGAGTTTCCCCAAAATTGAAAGAAGACTGATGTTACGGAAGTTGCCGGGATCGGAGTGGGCGCCTTTCTTGTATATGGGGATAATTATAGCATCCTTCCAGAGCTTGGGGATAAGGCCCGTTTGGTTGATTGCATTGAATACCTCGGTAAGAACTGGGATCCACCAGTCCTTATGGGCTAGGATGGCTTCGGCTGGGATGAGATCTGGGTCGGGAGCTTTTCGGAGTTTGAGTTGTCCGATCAGCTTAGCAATCGTGGATGGTTCGACAGGAGGCCATCTGGGAAGGTGGTTAGGGAGAGAACCTGTGGTTGAAGAGGCTGGCACATCAGTGTCATAAAAGACTCGGTGTAGAAAGAGTTCCCATGTAGTGGCCGAAATGGAGTGAGTAAGCCTACTATTTGCCCTCCTGTTTAACAGGCTCCAGAAATCACGGGGGTTGCTGGATTTTGCGGCCTCTAATAATGCGTTCCACCTAAGCCGGTGCCAGTCTTGCTTAGCTCTTAAAAGGGCTAGCTTGTATGCCTTCTTGGCCTCAAAGTAAGCGGGGGGGAGAGGCATTAATGAACCTGTTCGTTTGTAGGCAGAATATATAGATCTCATATGGTTCCTGGCTTGTTTGCATTCTGAGTTAAACCAAGGGGCTCCCTTCCTCCAGGAAACTCTGCCAGGAATAAGGGTGGGGGGCTGAAAGGAGGCTATAAGACCATTTAGGCACTCAGTGAAGGCGGTCAGTAGTGCACCAGGTGTAGCCTTTGTTCCGATCAAGGCTGACAAGGTATTGACAACATAAATGTTGGGCTCAATTATGGTCATAAGTTGAGTACCGTGTTTCCCCAAAAATAAGACCCTGTCTTATATTTTTTTGAACTCCAAAATAAGCGCTTGGCCTTATTTTTGGGGAGGTCTTATTATTTTGGGGCACATGGAGCAAGATGGGACTCCTCTTGCCATCATAGCTGATTTCCAGTTCTGCGTTAAATATTTTTGGGGAGGGCTTATTTTCAGGGGGAGGCTTATTTTAGAGCATGCACTCAAAAGCCCAATTGGGCTTATTATCTGGGAATGTCTTATTTTCAGGGAAACAGGGTACTTACTACCTGTATGTATGAAAGAGTTATAATTGCCCCTCTGAAAATTAAAAACCAAATTAGGAGCCCTCTAGTATGTATATAAGTACAGGTAACTTAGATACTGACATTAGAACTGATGAAAAATTGGTTGTGGGAATACCAGATACTTGTCATTCAGTCGAAATTATAAGTTCCTGTTTATCTACATGCCATACTTTTCTACTCAGAATAGCAAAGGTGATTTGTCAACAACTCATTAAAACTAGAATTTAAAACCAGCATCTACTAATACATAATCTTAAATAATATCAAAGAGGTGGAAGAAATTTTTAAGTTTTTTTTTAAAGGAAAATACTTTCCAATGTGATATATATACAGCTTCTTCCATAGTGCACAACCTAAAATAATAAGCTTGGATTGGTTATTTTTGCTATTTACATATTATGTAAGTAGAACAAGATGCCATTTTTTAATCACAGGGCTAGATATTCTGGATTCTCTTTTGTCTGTTCTAGAAAAGACATCCATTCTCCTCAATACACACAAACATTAACACAGCGGTGAAATCTACTTACCTTTCCAAACGGTTCAGAAGTGCATGTGTCACATGCGCACACAGAACTCTGTGCATGCACAGAGGGTAAAAACCAGGAAGTAACAATGACCGGGTAGGTGGGCGGAGCCTCGCACCGCCATCGCTACCAGTTCTCTGAACCATCGGCTGCCATTGCTACCAATTCGCATTTTGCCCCTGCATTAACAGCATGAAAGCAATATTAGATTTTCTCATTGAGTTTTGCTGGCTAACAGCCACAGTAACATTGATCTTATCTTTTAGTTCAGTTCCAGCCTCTTACATTCATGTAAAATTTGCCTCAGCCTTATTCAGCTGAGAAATGATGCTGCTTTCCATATTTTGTTAATTCAAAACAGAATATATATACTCTCAGGAGACATGTTTCACTGGGCCTTCCAAAATAAATTGGTCTAATCAATTCATGTAGGAACTTCTATCTCTTGCACTGCCCCTGCAGATTCTTATAAAATGTTAAGTTGTATTGTTAGTGTTCATTCAACTGACTAGTTGCACCTATGCATTGCACAGAAGTTCTTCCAGCTTGCTCACTTTTAACTTGCAGTATTTCTGTTGGTCCAATTGATTGGGGCTGTTGGGAATTGGAAATGTAGTTCCTCTTGCCATTAATGGTGGCAAGGTGACAAAGCACAATTGATAAAGCAAATAGCTAAAGGCAGAAAACTGCATCTGAAAACTTAGCCAAACAACTGCAAAGCAACATGCATGGTATGGGTGAGTAAAGCAGATGTTAATAGTGAATTCTCAGCAATGCCAGAACAGGAAAGGGTGGGCATTGCTTCAGATATAATTATGAAGTCAAGGCTTTATGGTACCTGGGCATACTTAGCTTTTTCAAGATGCATCTATTAACAAATAGCTTGCATATTATAGTCATAGGCTACATAGTATTGTTTATATGTCCTTGTTGTATGAGATGTTTTGGCATTTGTATATGCCTAGAGTTTTGTGGTGGATAAGGTAGGCTTATGTCAATAATTTTGAGAACAGGTTTCTATAGTTAGCCCAGTGGAAGGGAGCATTATAGAGTAAGTACCCTTCAAATGCCTGCAATTTCACTCATGTGCAGTATAGAGATATCTTCTTATCAGTGGTTCAAATCCAATTTTTTTTACTACTGGTTCTATGGGCGTGGCTTGGTGGGCATGGTGTGGCTTGATGGGTGTGGCTTTGTGGGCCTGGCAGGGGAAGGATCCTGCAAAATCTCCATTTCCACCCCACTCCAGGGAAAGGATATTGCAAAATCTCCATTCCCACCCCACTCTGGGGCTAGCCAGAGGTGGCATTTGCTGGTTCTCAGAACCTGCTGGATTTCACCCCTGCTTTACAGGCGTATTTGGACCGTTTAATACTGGGTTTCTCAACCTCAGCTACTTTAAGATGTGGGGACACAAATGCCCAGAATTCCTAGTCCCTGGGGAATTCTGGGAGTTGAAGCCCCCACATCTTAAACATGGACAAGGTTGAGAAATGCTGCCTTGGAATCCAAGTCGCAAAAGATATGTTTTCTTCTGCCTCAAAAGATTTTCCCCAAAGATTGCACTGTATATCTTGAAGGGAGTTTGGAAGAGTGTATAAGAGAATTGTAGCAAATGGGACATTTGGAGAAAAATGTTCTCTCCACAAGGAAAACTAACTGGAGATGAACAAGTCCTGCAGAAGTGGCTAAATGGAGGGTAACACTCACCGAAACAGATCCTCAAGGCCAGAGCTGCAGGAGCCGGCTTCATTGTGGTGTTTCCCAAAGAAAGAGCAACAACAGAAGTTTGAGGCTTTCAGGCTTCAACCGTAAGACTTGGATCGGAAGAAATTGCATCTTCCAATCCATCCCCTTTTCTAACCTTAATCAATTGCACCAGAAAGGGGGAAATTGCAGGGTTGTAACCGATGGCAGGAAAAGACCAGAGGGAGAGTTATGCAATGTATAGAAATCGAAGCAAATCTCTCTTTTCCAGTTACGCTTGATATGGCATTGTTCTCTTGTAAGTGATAGCAGGATTTCAGAAAGCGGCTTTCAGATCAATAGCCACGCTCCGGTTTTCCCATCTAGAACACACTTTAAGTTATTTTCCAAAGGCAGTTTATGAGTGTTTCTAGGTGCATTTCTTTCTTTCCCTCTCTTTTACGTTCCAGAGAACCGGTAGTAAAAAAAATTGCTAAAAAAGTAAAAAAAAAAAAAAGTTCTGACAACCACGTGTCACCAGAGGGAGAGTTATGCAATGTATAGAAATCGAAGCAAATCTCTCTTTTCAGAACTTTTTTTTTTAAAGCATTTTAAACTACCGGTTCCAGAGAACAATGCTTAAAAAGTTTTTTTTAAAAAAAAAGTTCCGAAGATCAATTGAGCAATGTGTAATCCTCGGAACTTTTTTTTTTTTGACATTTTTTTTTTACTACCGGTTTGGCGAACCAGTAGCATTTTTTACTACCAGTTCTGGTGAACAGGCCTGAACCGGTAGCATTTCACCCCTGCTTCTTACGCACATTTAAACCACCACAATTAAACAGAGGAGAATTGTTTGAGGCAATTCAAAAGGAAATATCAGAGGCTGGGTCACTACAACCATTTACTGCATCTGACATTATTACCCAAAGCCCAGCACCTACTATAAATCCAACTAGGGCAATTTACATCATGCACACTTATTGATGGAGATACATTCATCACCGCCTAATACTGAAAATAGTCAAAAGGGCAACCAAAAAGTGAGAAAATCTATATCAGCATCAATTTGGGATTCACCAACAGATCTTACAGCTGTGAGAGGTGGTAAAAAAAACCACTGCCCTTTGCACAGTTGGAACTAGACTTTTGGAATAATAAAGAAAGAAAAGAATGAACTTTTAAATCGATGCATATGTTAGAGAGAGACAGACAGAGAATTATAATATAAACCTTGGCTACGGTTGAACATATTGTTTGCCCTGTTGACTGCAAAAAAAGACTTAAATATGCAAACAATGCTTGGGATTTTGAGCATTCAGCACAATATATCTAGATGCAAATTGATTTCTGTTTAACAAGAAATGGAAGTTACAAATGCCCTATGTGATGCAGACCAATGTGCTTAGTTGTGCTCCTTACTACATTATCAGCAGTGAAAAAGAGTTATTCCAATGGGATTAGTTCCAAGATAAATGTATTAATTCACAGTGCAGTAGATCAGAAATCTCAGACTGGAAAGTGACCTTTACCATTACCCTCTATAGCTGCAGTTCACTCTTTCAGCGTGAAGTCTTCTTCAAGAATGAACAGCCCTAGCTAATGCCACTGAGAGAAAGGATGTTTTATGTTTCAGCTACATGAATATATGCATTACAGGAGACCTTGGCTAAATTCTACTAGAGTAAGGATTATGTCACACTGAGGCACAGAATACAATGAATAGGATTTGTAAGAAGTGTGGAAGTTCAAGCCGCAAAGCAATTTTTATGATTTTTTTTTAAAGCCCACTGTTGTGATGATCTGGACTGTTCCTTTAGAAAAGACGGATTTCTGGTTTTGTCTCCAGTATGTTGAATAGCCAATTTACTATAGGTGCACTAGTTTTCATGGCCCCAATGAATAGCAATGGAATTGGACAATAAATCTTATTTTAAAACTGCCTGGAAGAAATACAATGAAATGCAATGCAATAGCATTCTGGATGCAAGTTTATAGCAGGGATATCTGTGACAGACAAATAATCTCCGCTTGCTACATCCTGTCCCAGAATCTCTATCCCTATCCCTATCCTGTCCCTCTGTTTAAATTCCAGAGACAGTTTCTCCTTCAGCTCAAAGAGGTCTACCTGGGCAGGGAGATAAGAAAAGCATGAGGTATCCCAGTATTATCATCCAGAGTCCAGAGATATTTCACAAGAAGAGTCCTCCACTCCTCTGCTCGCAACAAAATACCTTATGCCACCAAATTCGAAATTTTGGGCTTAGACAATTTAGAACTTCGCCGTCTTCTGTCTGACCTAAGCATAGTACATAAAATCATCTGCTACAATGCCCTACCAGCCAATGAATACTTCAGCTTCAACCAAAACAATACAAGAACACACAATTGATTCAAACTCATGGTAAACCGATCCAAACTAGATTGCAGAAAATACGACTTCAGTAACAGAGTTGTCAACATCTGGAATGCACTACCGGACTCTATGGTTTCTTCCCCAAATCCCCAAAACTTTAACCTTAGACTGTCTACTGTAGACCTTACCCCATTCCTAAGAGGTCTGTAAGGGGTGTGCATAAGCACACCAGTGTACCTATCATCCCTGTCCTAATGTTTTCTTTTATTCGTATCCTTTTTATGTATTTATAATTATGTTTACACTTCTATCTGTCATAAAATACATGCATGATGAAAATAAATAAATTAAATTAAATTTAAACAAAATTAAATTATCTGGATGGGTCAGAAGAGATCTCCCTTCACCACAATTAAGCTTCAAAATAAATGGCCCCAGTTTTCTTTTTTGAACCAGGTACCAGATCCAAGTAGTTTTGAAATGTACAGTACTAATGAAAATCCAAAACTGGCACACTAAGGAATAAAGTATTATTATTAGAAGTGGTAGCATTGCATGTTGAGTTATTGCCAAAGGAATGATTTGGCAAAGGAACTAAAAGAAGGGGCAAGCAAAGAACATATGGCTTGATAACATCAAAGCTAATTCAAAGATGAACATAGAACAACTGAAAGGAGCTGTGCTTCACAGCACGGACAGAACTTGCCTATAAAGTCGCCAAAAATCAGATATGGCTGGTTAAAACAATAACAGTAGCATTTCAATAAAAGCAACAAAACAAGGACTTGGAGAATAGGATAGCTTTATTAAATTGTAGATGTGCATATCAGTGCTAGCCTTCATTTATTTTTAAATGATTCTTATTATTCTTACTTCAGTCTTGGCATATAAAAAGGATTGAATTCTTTTAATTCAGAATATACATGGATATATTTGTTATCATAGCCGGCACACATTGGTTGCATTTTTTTGTAGTTATGATAACAATGTTTCTATCTGTAGCTGAATCAAGATGGGATTAAATATTTTCGAGATCTGGAATTAAACTAACTAAACTATCAACTTCTAAAGTTGCACAAGGTTGAAAGCAATTCTTCCCTTGGGAAATTTGAATCAAATCTCCCATCAAAGCAGATTACAGGTAGCCCTCACTTAAAGACTGGCGACTTAATGAAAGTTGAAAAGTTATGACTGACCCACCCCCTCCAAAAAAAATTATTTACGACCAATCCTCAAAGTTGTGACTGCCACAGCTCCTTCTCTGTGGGCCCTTGATTGCATTTGAGGCATTTGGCAACCTGCTTCATGATCACAATGGCTAACAGTAGAACTTTCAGCCACAGCTGTGGTCGTTAAATGAGGACCACCTGTAATAAACAAAGGGGGGTATCTGCTTCAAGCCAGCAAATCAAATCAAGTGTTTCTGAAAGTGTTTCATAAGCTTTCAAAGGCTTTGCAGATTTGATGGGCTTTTCTACTGATTCTGGAATCACCTTCTACCAGGGGTGGGTTTCACTTACCTTTGCTACTGGTTCGCACACGTGAGCCATCTGTGCATGCGCAGAAGCTTCTGCACATGTGCAGATTGTATATGATGATGTCTGGGTGGGTGGGCGGAGCCTCCCATCACCTCTCCTACCAGTTCGCCCAGACAGCGGGGACCCAGTAGCAACCCACTACTTCCTTCTATGTATGAAACATACTGGAAAGGGAAGGGTTGAATGGCATGATGCACTTTCTGACATTGACATGAGTGACCACTCAATAAATAGCAATAGCACTTAGACTTATATACCACTTCACAGTGCTTTACAGCCCTCCCTAAGCAGTTTACAGAGTCAGCATATTGCCCCCAACAATCCGGGTCCTCATTTTACCAACCATTGGAAGGATGAAAGGCTGAGTGAACCTTGAGCTGGTCAGGACTGAACTCTTGGCAGTGGGCAGAGTTAGCTTGCAACACTGCACTTTAACCACTGCGCCACCATGGCTCATATCAATAAAATTGATCACTTTAAAATAAAACAGCAAAGCAGCCCTTTTTTTAATCATGCATGTAATATTGAATTTCTATACTGTATTTTTTTTAAAAAATATGCTCTCTTGATCTGTGACCCATCATTAACTTTGCTTGACAATAAACTCTCTGCCGATCAGAGAGTTTTTGGAGTAGCAAAGCTAATATAGCTTTGGGCTTCATTAACGTTTTCAGCTTTTTTATTGGGACCAGCCACGAGTTTCAACTTTGATTTCTTTGTACTAATGGAATAATAACATTTCTCTGCTGGGGCTGCTACCACAGCTGGATTTCAGTCTAGTATTCTGAATATGTGCTCAGTACCAGTCTGGCACCACTCTTTACTTTATTTTTAAATTCTGAATGGCCTCAACAGGTTTAAATTTGTCAATGGATGTCCCACTAGCACTTATAAGCACTAAGCCGAAGTTTGAGTATTTTTTAAAATTATTTTTTTTAAAAAAGAGGAGAAAGCTAATCTTTTTTTTTTTTTTTGGTGCCATTTTACTGCAATGTCCTCTCTATTAACTAGCTATATTCTGATTGAACTGAATCCTATTGATGTTGAGATGATTCTTTCCAAGATCAAAATGTTTTAATAATAATAATTTTCCAAAAGTTTGGGTTCGAATGCAGCACAAATTACTGGGAACACCAAATTGACAAAGTGCTTGAAAACGAACACATCAAGATCTTCTGGAACTTTTGAAACCAAACAGGCAGACATCTGACCCAGAACACAACTGATATCACTATTGTGGAAAAGAAAAAAAAGCAGGTTCATTGATATTGCAATACTAGGTGATATGCACGAACTGAAGAGAAACAACTAGAAAATATAACAAAATACCGCAATTTGCAAATAGAAATTGAGTAATTGTGGAAGAAGAAATCAATGGTTGTACCAATAGTAATAGGAGCCCTTGGAATAATAGCCAACAGGCTGCCTAGATACATGGAAATTTTAATATATACTCAGATGTTACCTTAACAGCTCTTAGGTTCTTGGTTAGGATTTGAACTGTTAACTTTTTACCAGTCCCAGACTGTGAATCGAACTGAAGATTAAATCAATAATAATAATAATGATAATAATAATGATGTTGATGTTGATGATGATGATGATAACAACAACAGTAGTAGTAGTAATAGTAGTAGTAGTGGTAGTAGTAGCAGCAACAACAGTAATAGACTGTTTTCCCCAAAATAAGATATCTCCTGGTAATAAGGGCTTTTGAGCACATGGCAATAAGGCTTATTTCAGGATTCAAAAAAATATAAGGGTCTTATTTTCAGTGAAACATGGTAGTAATAGAAATAATAATAGTCCAGTGATCAGAGGAAATAGAACACAAAAGTATAGGACAAATCAACTTAATGTATTTATGGGTACATGAAAAAGGAATGTTTGTGATAAAGTTAGAGATTTGTTGTTTGGGGACTTCCATGTATGTGTAATTTTGCATGAAAACTATGCCATGTTGTTGGCGAAGAACCTGAAAGATTTGTAGCAAGTGTTAGCTAATTGTATGATACCACAAGGATATGGGATCTGAAAATTAATGTATTAAAGATTAGAGAAGTTGTCTCTGAAAGAGGAAATAGAATGAATAATTGTAAGTTAGACCAAAAAAACCCCAGCAAACAAGCCCTTGACCAATGGATGAATTTATATAACTTGGTGGAATATTTACTGAAAATGGTGAAATGGAAGGCAAAATGTTAAAATGTTCACAGTCTGAAAGGTTGATAACATAGTCTGCCATGAAGAAGGCATTTTTATCCAAAGAAGTAATAGTGTCTATTTAATAAGAGCATGCTTCTGCCTATTTTGTTATATGGAAATGAGAATTGCGAGAGTGAGGAGAAGCATAAAAGCAGGCTGAATGTAGTGAGAATGGGGTACTTAAAAAGAGTGTACAGTAAAACATGGATAGATAAAAAAATGAATGATCCTGAATGAACGCGAACTGAACATAAAGTGAGTTACCAGCATGAAGGAAATACACTGAAGTGGTCTAGTCATATAGAGAGCCAATTTGGTCTAGTGGTTAGGGCACCAGTCTAGAAAGCAGAAAAGCCTGAGTTTAAGTCCTAGGCATGAAAGCCATTTGGGTGAATTTGGGCTAGTCACTCTCTCTCTCAGCCCAACTGACCTCACAAGATTGTTGTGGGGAAATAGGAGGAGGAAGCTGTATTGGATATGTTTGCTGCCATGTTATTTGCAAAAATAATAAAGGCAGGATATAAATTAATAAAGATGAAAGAACAAAACAAATATAGAAAAGAAGAGTGAATGGATTTAGAGGAAGGGAAAACTGAAAAAGTAATTAGATGGGAGTTGTTGATATTCTTAAAAAGAGAGGCTTGAGAAATTTAAAGAAGAAAAGGCAATATGTGAAGCACTATATAAATATAGTGGAATTAAGGATACGTTTCAAGTTTAGAAATTTACAGAAAGATATACTGTTAGATGTGGATTAGATTAGATGTGGGTTAGATTTCTTGTTTATTTTTGCCTCTCATTTCTTGCCTTTATTTTGTTTTGTTCATTATTTCTTCCTTCTTTCCTTTAATGTTCATAATATTTCTTACCCTATAGGAGAATAGGATGATGGTTTTGTATGTATGTAAATTGGCACAGGAAACCTGCTACCCAGATTCAGCAAAACTAAATGTCACTTTTGGAAAATGTATAAATTGTTCTGCTGACCTTTACTCATTCCTCCTATGTCTGCTTCAAAGAGCTCCAGTGGAATATTTTTTTAAAAAAAAATCATTTGAAATCTTTTAAGATATCCAACTGAAATTTATCAGGATAAGTGTCCTCTGAAGGGTCTGTTAACCCTGTTATTTTCATGCTATCAAAAAAAAAAAAAAAAGAAAGAAAAAAAAAACTGCTGTCAGTCTATGTTTTTCCATTATCACCTATAGATAATCTTTTTTAAAAAATAAATTTCAAATCTTGAAGTGGCTTGAATTGAATCAGTTTGCCCCTCGAATCCTGAATTAAAAAACTATTTAAAGTATGCCCTTTTCAGTATTAAATCTTGAATACAAATCAAATCAGGACTGATTGCACAGGCCAAACAGTCTGTGTGTCTTCGTCTTCCCTCTTCCAGAATATTCAGTGAGATTCAGAGCCTATTGCAACAAAATGTTTTAGGCCTCCATTGGAAGGAAGGTAAAGAATGGGATTCAGGGCTGCAATTTTCTTCAGCAACCTCATATAATTTCTTCCTGAATTTCAGGGTTAACTGCCATATTCTTTGCCACAGAGATGCAAGGGCAGAGATTTATTTTCACTGCAATGGTAAGTGTTTTGCAGCTCTCAAATACCAAATGTAAAATTTTAATTTTAATTTTTTTATATAGAAAACCTGATGCTTTTAACTTTTTTAAAGAGAAAGATGGCAAGTGTGGTTCCCGTAAGTACTTTGTCAAACACAGTAATGGGTCTCATCTCTCTTTTTACAGATGATATTTGGCTGAATTAAAAACATTGCTTTTGATATAACCCTTAAAAAAATTATAGAATATGAACGTGCATGATGATCTACTGAGAAAACTCCAGACCTAAGGTTTTTTTTTAAAAAAGAAACATTTTCCAGAGGATTCCCTTACCTTTACATCATGTGTATCTGTGTCTGTGATTCTCTCTCTCTCTCTCTCTCTCTCTCTCTCTCTCTATATATATATATATATATATATATATATATATATATCTAACCATCCATCCATTCATCTATCCATCTACCCATCATCTATCTATCTATCTATCTATCTATCTATCTATCTATCTATCTATCTATCTATCTATCTATCATCCACCCACGCACCCACCCATCCATCCCATTGTATTGCTTGCTAAATATCCAAACAAATTAATCTCTGAAAGATAATTGTTATGATTCAAAGATGGATAAACTGATTTAGAACAGTTAGCGAATAATGAAGTTTACTGGCAAATATGTGAGCAGCTGTTGGCCATATTGGAGAAGTCTGTAACTGTTCAATTTACAGTATGAAATGTTTCTTCTTCTTGCTGAACTAAATTCCCCAATTCCTGAAAGTGAATGTCTGAATATTATATTTCCAGTGTGATCTTCTAAAAGGATTTCATTTCAGAAGGTTAGCTAGTGAAACAATGAATTGCTTTTAGCTTTCTTACAACAGGTCAACCCACTGGTTCACTTACTTCCACCTTATGTACTAAAGCTGACAACAGGTTCAAGAAGAAGGTTTCTATCATCTGCTTTTTATTTCTTTTTTTAGTTGTAAATGTCAGGGGTCTTATCCATATAAATTTGGGACTGTGCTATTGAGTTTTGCACCTATTGTGTGGCTCTGGAGATGTCTTTTGTGACGTTAGCCCTTTGTAACACAACCAAAACAATGCGGGGGGTGGGGGACACACTAAAAAACAGTTAAAGACTTCATACTGTTTCCACCTTACACTGTGGGGGTTTCTGCCATCTCCCTCCTTTTCCAAAGCACTGAGGGAATGCAGGTTTTTTTTTCCAAAAGTGCAACCAAATTATTTTAGACTACAGACTTAATGGGCATGAAAAGACCTTTCTCTACTTAGTCATCTATACTTCCTTCAATCAAATAAACAATTGCCTTCTCTTCCTAATATTTCATATTTTTCATCTGTAGCTGTTTCTATGTTCATGACATATTACAGAAAAGGGTTTTTTTTAAAAAAAGCAACAACTATATGTTCTTTATGGGAGAGAGAGAGAAAAACAAGAGAGGGGAGGTAGAGAGAGGGAGAGAAAGAAAAAGAGAGAGAGAACACAATTGGGTATGTGCCATTGTCCATTTTAAACTCATTCAAATAATAGCATCATCAACATAATAGATCTGTAAGATGATAAGGCATTGGAACTACTTATAGGCCTAGTAAAGATCTTGTTTTATGTAGGATGACTGGATGGAGACAGGCAGGCAGCAGAAACATGGATGTACCCTATCAGCTCTTCCTCTCATAATGGATTAGCATCGGATGGGAATGAAATAAGCATTAACTTCACCCAGGTTTCCTTACGCCAATATCATCCAAACATGTTCTGTCTTATGTTCTAGAGCAGGGGTGTCAAACTCGATTTCATTGAGGACTGCATCGGGGTTGTGTTTGACGTCAGGGGGCCAGTGTGGGCGTGGCCAGGATGGGAATGGCCAGCTCGATGTCACTCATGTTGGGGGCACCTGTG
Organism: Masticophis lateralis; assembly: GCA_030761175.1. Lineage (NCBI taxonomy): Eukaryota > Metazoa > Chordata > Lepidosauria > Squamata > Colubridae > Masticophis > Masticophis lateralis. The sequence continues at coordinate 123,428,531 of JAUDYJ010000001.1, read as the reverse complement.
GTGGCCTGAGTGCTCTGCTGGTAAAAACAGAACTGGGGAGGACCACATACGGCCCTCCTGAGATTTGTTTTCACTGGCAGAGGCACCACAGGCCAGTCTTTTGCAGGGCAGCCCCGCAGGCAAGATCTAAGCACCCTGTGGGCTGGATCTGGCCTGTGGCCTTGAGTTTGGCATCCTTGTTCTAGAGTGTGCACATATGGCTTTTGCCCCGAGTTCTAGCTCAAATGGCTCCACTGCTCAACCTTCCTACAATTTCTCCTCACTGTCCTAGGTCCTCCTTGGATCGTGATATTTTTGACTTCCTACCAGAAGTATCCCTGTCAAAATTCTGTCACTGGATTTCTTCTCCTCCGTCTTGAGTTACAATGTTTTTAAATACTGTGTGATGTGATACAAATAAACCATTAATGAGGGAAAAAGCAGCTCAGAGTTATAGACAGCATATTTTTAGCAGAACTGCAAATGATACATTTACAGGACCATTTAATTATTTCTTGTCCTTTTCCATAAAACCAGCTCATTTAAAATTGTATTCTTCTGCAAAGGTTAAAGACTCCAGTTTCCTATCTAGCAGTCATCAAGTTCATTTTAACAGATCCAGTACCTGGACTCTTAATTTCCTTCCTTATGCAGCTATATTCTATTGGCACCATGTCTTCTTTTTGATGCTCCCTTCAACCTCCATTGCTTGGAGGTTGGCCATTACAATGGTAATTTTACCATTCTGAAAGAGCTCTGCCCATCAGAAAATTAGTTTTTTGTTTAATTCCTTTATATTATCACGAATAGCTTTTGCTAAAAAGGAAGAGTTTATTTACTTATAATTTATATTTAAATCATTTGTTTATTTATAATTGAGATGCATAAAGCTCCCCAACAACATTGACTCTGGGTGGAGTACAATTAAAGCCGAACCATACTTAAAACCAGAGAAAATTAATATAAGAACAGAACATCCTATCATGCCCATACAAACTCTGTACACCAACCTGGGTGGGGCAGAGTTTAAAGCTCTAAAGTTTATAAATTGAAATTGCCTGAACTTTCAGGGGGTTGATCCTCCAGAGGCCAGTCACTGCAACAGAGAAGGTGTGCTTCCTAGGCCCCATCAGATGACATTGCTTGACAGAGGTAAGAGACGGAGACAGAGGAGACAGAGTTATCTGCTTAATAGAGACAGAAGAGACAGAGGTATCTGCTTAACAGAGGTATCTGCTCTCATGGATCTTATGGAAGTCATGGCTTGCTACCAGTTCGTCCCGGATTGGACAAACTGGTAGTGGCGGTGGCAGGAGGCTCCACTCACCTGCCTGGACACTTCTGCACATGCACAGAAGTGTCATATGCAAGTGTGTGTGCACACACAAGCGAACTGGTAGCAAACTAAATTGAAACCCACTACTTATGGGATAGGGAAAATGTTGAGAGGGAAATGGCTCCTCGCTTAGCCAGGTCAGATGCCATTTAGTCTGGCATGAATGAGTAATCAATATATGGTAACCAATATATGGAATTACATGGTTGGAAGATATAAATCCCTCTGGAACCCCCTCCTGTTTGGTCAGGTCGCATGTCAGGCCTGGCCTCCTGTGATCAGCTAGCAAGCCTCAAACTAAAGTTACAAGGAAACCACTTAAAGTCTGTAGAGGAGCACTACTCAGGTGACCCTGAGGTTACAAATAAACCTCCAAGTGCTTCAAGGACCTTCTAAAAGGAAGCAAATGACCATCTGTTTGCAAGGAGTATAAATCCTTCCATTCCCCACTATCCTGTCAGAGCTGAAGAAGCTTCTTGGATGACAAGTGAAATGTCTTCAAAAGAAAAAACAAGGAAGTCCAGTTGCCTCCTGAAAAAGCACCTTTGGGAAACCACTTTAACTTTCTCTGCCAGTATTGACCCTTAATCAATCAAATTGATTAAGTGCGCCTCTCCAGGAAGTCAGCCAACACTGGCAAACAAACATAAACCAGAAACCACTCATGATAAGAGAAATCTCTTGTCACAAAACTACACCCTGATGCCATATCCCTCACGTATTTGACATCAACAAAGAGATTTACCCACATCCACAGGATAAGGACAGACCTTCCACAAGGCAGGAATACCTCAATCTAACATATTCTGTAGCAAAGCCCATTGTTACTGTAAGTACTATCACCCTTAGCTTTCTAACATCGTAGTCTAACTTCAATTTCTGTGCTCCACATTAAACTGTCAAATAAAAAAACACCTTCTTCTTCAAGCAATCACCCTAGCATGTTTATTTCTAATCCAGCTTGCATTTGAACCCAGAACCTTTTTTCTTCTAACAACATTCAAAAACTCACTGATAACCAGTCTGTCTCTCTGTGTGTAGTTTTGGCGTAACATGGGTATATTGAGATGTGCCCATAAGTAGCACATTACTTGTGCTATTAAACTACGGACAAGTTGTAGCATTTGAGTGGTCTGCAAGAGCAGCCTCCTACAGAGTTTATTGCAGTATTCCTTGCTATAACATAGGGCACACACAATAATAAGTGACTTGAAGAATTTGTCTTTATAATACAATGGTCCTTAACTTACAATCATCTGTTTAGCAACTGTTTGAAGTTACAATGGTATTGAAAAAAGTGACATACGACTATTATATTATCCCCATGGTTGCCCCCAGTTCGCACTGGTTCTATAGAAGGTAATAAAACTAGTGGGAGGCTCCGCCCACTGATCCCGACATCATCAGAATGCTTCTGCGCTTGTGCAGAAGAGCGCACGCGTGAGCGGCTCCGTTGCGAACCGGCAGTAAAGGTAAGTAGAACCCACCCTGCCATAGTCATGTGATCAACATTCAGGCACTTGGCAACTGAATGTTAGGGTTCCAAGTAACACCCCCAACAAAATCACACTCCAAGGCTTGAAGTTCCTCAAAGTTAACTTTTATTAGAGATGTCATATTGGCATATCTGGGCAAAACCGAATCTGAGAGCTTCCGGGTTTTCCACACCCAAAAGAAAGTTCAAGACCTTGCCCCTCACCCACAAGTCCACCACACGTCCAATCAGGTACCCTCCAAAACAGAAGATACCTCCTCATTCTTCTCAACACAACTGCAGGGCACAACAGCCTTGACTTCTTATAAAGAATTTTATTTTGACTACATATCCTCTTCACTCTATACAATCCCCCCACCCATTTTCCTACAGTAGAATTTGTGGCAGGCCTGAAGCCTGAAGGCACAAAGGTAGAAAGATGGCTTCCAGGTCTGACACTGAATTTATGACAGTTGCAGCATCCTAGAGTCATGTGATCACCATTTGTGATCACCTGAGCCAGTTTCTGACAAGCAAAATCAATGGGGGGGGATGTCGGATTTGCTTAGCGACCTCGTGATTCACTTAACAACTGCAATGATTCAGTTAACAACTGTGGTAAAAAAAAAGTCATATCGTCAATGTGACTCTCTTAACAACCACTTGGCTTGGCAATGGAAAGTTTCACCCCATTTGCAGTTGTAAGATGAGAACTAACTGTAAATAGAACAGATTCTAGCTTCAGAACTACCTGACTTTCTAAGAAGCTACATGCTATGTTTGCACAGATTTATTAGCCTTCAAAATTGTATCCTAGCATCTGCTTTTTCACCATGGTAGTAGCTTCAAGGAAAATAATTTATGCGGGCAAAGCAGGAGAAACTTCTCATCTTTAAAGCAGATCCGTTTGCAACAAAACACAACCTGAGGGGGGAAAAAAACTTGAACATAAGTGATAAATTACTTAGCACCTTTTCGTTTGTACTCTAATACTTAGAGTAGAGTAAATTATAATTGATAGGTTTACTAAGTGTCCTTTTGATCTAGGAGAAATGCCAGGTTATCAAAGGGGAAGAGATACCTTAAGGACATGTGAAACTCCTAGAACAGTTTTATTACTCAACAGCACAATGAATCTCCCAAAAGAACAAAGAAGTCAAATAAAAAAACTGTATTATAATATTTTAAAACATAGAGATCTAATCACATGTTTTTATCTTCAATGGTTGCAAAGTAACTGACTTTGTAATTGCCTTCTAAACTGTGCCTCCCATATAGCTAGTCTTGAAACCTTCATCTGGGCTTTTGCCCTCAGTGATTCAATCAATCAATAGACAGAAACAATCATTTGGATCTTATCAGGGTTTTTTTGGTAAGTACGTTGGGTGTTGTCTTCTACCCTAGGTTCCCCAAGAATTCTTCAGAGAAATATATAAATTTTTATAATTTTATTTGTGGTTTTCCCAAATGTAATCTCTCTCTCTCTCTCTCTCTCTCTCCCTCTCCCTCTCCCTCTCCCTCTCCCTCCCTCCCTCCTTCCCTCCCTCTCTCCAATTAATGAACACTTTTGTAATGAACTTGTACTAAAGACTCCTCATATACAACTGCCATCTATATATGGCAATATTATATATATTAACAGACAATAGCAATAAACTACATTTTTGTTTTCTGAAGTTACATCAATCAGAGAAAATATAGCTGGAATTAGAAGGTGAACATTTTCAAGTAGTTAAGTCGCTCTTCTAGTACTGTCTCTAAAACCAATTGAATTAAACACTTTTCTAATTACTACATAATAGAAACAGATCTTAGTATTGAGCAATGTCTATGAGTCTAAATTACATGGCATCAAATATTTTATTTGATTCTTGGTTTCCTTCTCTTGATTTCCCTTCTTACTGTTTAATTTGCTTAAACAGCTAAGAGTGTGTGTTGGCAATGTCGCATCGGAAGGTATATTGTGATGTCATTTACATAATTGGATCACTGCAACCAAGAAAATTAAAGTACTGAATGGGTAAATGAAGCGTATGAAGCTAAAGAAAAAGATAACTGAGGTACAAAAGAAGTAATGTAATAGCACTGAATAACACAGAATTGTCATTCTTCACAAAGACAAATGCAAGGCAGGATAAGTAGTTCCTCCTGAATTATGCTTTAATTTCATTTACAGATTAGTGGTGCAATTAAATATATTATGCTATTTATTGCCACACAGAATTATAATCCACTAAGAGATGGTTTTGTATTTAATAATTGTACTTAATAAAATTATTAACTCCTTTCAGTTTTATTTCAAAGCGCAACGTAGATAATGGAAACTTGAAATATAATACTTTTGAAATATATTGGTATTTTGCACAGAAAATTGTCAGCAGAGGATTATGGGGTGTTTTATCAAGCTTTTTCGAGATGTGAGTACGTCAAAGTAAAATTCACAGTATTATCTTTATGCAATGAGAATGTGATAAATATCTCCTAGAACAGCCTAGGGAATGTTGAAAGCTTTGTGAAAATAAATATTTTCATTTCAACCCAATCCAGACCTATACACACAAACTCACACACATCAACCCCATTATCTCCATCACGTCAAAGCTTTGCAAGTGAGGAGCTGATTTCCAATCTGCCGCTGTTGTTTCTGCCCATGTAGGCAGTAATCCTGAACATCCTCCTCCGAGAGTAAATAAAATGAATTCTATGGATCTGATTTTATGAACTGCATTGTGACTCGTGTTTAATTAAAACTGTCACATTTTTACAACCCGCATCCACCTTCTCAAAGGTACCATAGATGATGCCTCTCCTATTATAAGGCTTTCAGAGATTTGAATGCATCCTGATTTCTACATAAAATACACACATGGACAAGGACTTCCTGCCCTTGTCATTTTTTTCATCTTGTCATCGGTGTTTTGTCTGAATAGGAGGAAAGCATGGCAATTACATGCCAATTACCATGCTGGAGAGAAAACAGTTATCACCTAACACAAGTTTCCTGTGAGAATAACATCAGGACAATGGTTTCTTATGTAAAACTGAGCTAGGATGGTACCATTCACAAAAGTTTCTCGAGCTTTAAAGTACTCGCTTTTTTAATAAATCAACTCCTATAGAAACTCTGTTTAGCATTATATTCGGAAGCTGCAGGCAGTCTTGGGTTTCATGCAAATATATGGAGAATTCTGGTCAGCTGAAATTAGGATGAGTTTCATTGGCAGGCAATTTTTTTTTTCCTGTAAGGAAAAAAAAAAAGCTAAACTGTTTATATATGAACTTCTGTTTCAGATGTATCAGTAATTAAAGACACAGTCATGTCTGCAATTTTGTTAGTCATCTAGAACAGCGGTCACCAACTGGTGGTCTGTGGACCACTGGTGGTCCACAAGAAAATTTTGGTGGTCCACAGAAAAATTATTTTTATATTGCACTAAACCAGGAATCCTCAAACTACGCCCCTTGGGCCGGACACATGCAATGAAAGTTTGTGTTGCTGCAGAGATTCTCCCCTTTCAGGGTCTTTTTGTGTGGGTTGGCTTGGGGTCTGCTTCAGCCTCCTGGTGCGGGGCTTTGGGCGAAGTCTGGAAGGAAACATCACTGGTGGCGAAGAGCTGGAGGACCTTGTTCCAGTGGGACTGCATCATGGCCTGGAACTTGCTAACCATCTCAGCCTGCTGAGCCTCCAGGCACCAGTACCTGGCCTTGCACTCCCGCAGCTCTTCCCTCTGCTTGGAAAGCCTATGCTCATAGTCTTCAGTGAGGTGCTTCTGCTGAGTCTCCTTCTCAGTCAGATCCAATTTGAACTGAGCTGTTTTGCCAACTCTTTCTCGTGATGGCTGCTTGGCTCCAACAACAGCTTCCTGTTGGGGCCCTAAGGAGCCTGGGCAGGCAGGCAAGGAGTGGCTGGGAGGGGAGGGGCAAGTAGAGGCTGGCGAGGCACCCCTTGACGTGAGTGACATCAAGTTGGCCATGCCCCGCACAGTCACATGACCACTTAGCCATGCCCACCTAGCCGGTCATTAGGCAGATCATATTAGTGGTCCGTGGGATTTAAAATTATGAATTTAATGGTCCCTGAGGTCCAAAAGTTTGGTAACCCCTGACCTAGAGTACTATTCATTGGTGGTGAATAGTACTTATTCAAAGGCAAGATAGAAACATAGATTGTCAACTTTCTTAGAGCAACATGAGCCGTGGCTGTGCAGTGGTCAGAATACAGTACTGCAGGCTACTTCTGCTGACTGCCGGTTGCCTGCAATTTGGCAATTGAATCTCACCAGGCTCAAGGTTGACTCAGCCGTCTGTCCTTCTGAGGTCAGTAAAATGAAGACCCAGATTTGTTAGGGGCAATACGCTGACTCTGTAAACTGCTTAGAGAGGGTTGTAAAGCACTGTGAAGTGTCATATAAGTCTAAGTGCTATTGCTTGCTATTGCTAACATTCAAGAAAAATAGTTGATCTGATTATGTGTCATTCAGATAACACTGATTAGTCACTAACCATTGACCAGAATGACAGGAGTTGGATTTCAACCACTTAAATTATATAATTCCTTGATTGATTATGCAGCATCAAGTAACTGTCATCTCTTAGCAACCACACAAAATACATTCAGCTCTCTGATGGGAGCTAATTATATCAGTTCTTGCCACTAAATCACTGGATACCAAGAGCCTTAATCATTATATAGGAATGACTCATAATTGTTCTAGATAGACCAGTCCCTTTAGAGTTTAGAGTTATCTCAGCAATGAAAGAATTGTTTAAGCACAAGGAGTACCACTCAAGAAGCTCCAGAAAATAATTAGCCCTTTGCTGTTTTCCATAGCCTTTATAAAAAAAACCCCATAAATTTCAATTTGTTTTGCAAAAGACTATGCAACAAACAACTCAATCTGTATGGATTGTTCTGGTTATAGATAGCAGACTACTGACCTGCAGTAAAAAGTTCTTCCAGGGCCGTCAATGCATTTCCCTCCATTGAAGCAGAGGGATGAGTTCAGCAGCAGTTCAGTGCAAATGTCAATATCCACCTCACAAAATTCACCTCTGTATCCACTCAAGCAAATGCATTCGAATGCATTGACCAAATCTTGACAAGAGCCACCATTAAGGCAAGGGGATGATTCACATTCCTGATGAGATAAATGATAATAAATTGATCTTAGAGCTTTGAAGCATTATACAGCTTTGTGGGAACAGATCTCTATTCTAACTGGCACCAAGAATTCTACTTTTCATCAGTAAATCGTTTTGTATTTATGTCTTTGAATTAAGCCACTGTTCTCATGTCAATAAGTGTAGGCCTGAGTATATGTTGGCTATAGATTTTTATAGTACTACGTGACAAGAATGGAAGATTAATCCCTAGAAATCTAACCCACTTCCATTTCTAACGATGAAAGAAAGGGGAAGTAACCTTCACATCGATGACAGGATGAACAAATTTGCCAAGCCTGATTTATATAGCTTTATTTATTTAGGTGGATGCAGCGGCTCAGTGGCTAAGATGCTGAGCTTGTCGATCAAAAGATCGGCAGCTCAGCAGTTTGAATCCCTAGTGCCGTATAATAGGATGAGCTCCCGTTACTTGTCCCAGCTTCTGCCAATTTAGCAGTTTGAAAGTGTGTAAACAATTCACGTAGAAAAATAGGGATCTCCTTTGATGGGAAGGTAACAGTATTCTGTCCGCCTTTGGTGATTAGTCATGCTGGCCACATGACCATGAAGATGTCTTTGGACAGTGCTGGCTCTTCAACTTTGAAACAGAGATGAGCACTGCCCCTAGAGTCGGGAACAACTAACACTTATGTGTGAGGGAAACCTTTACCTTTACCTTTACCTATTTATTTAAGCTTTTCGAATATTTTAGAAAGTTATAAATACAAAGCAAGGGGGAAAAACACATCTGTAAAAAGATTTTTAAGTAATGTTTTTCCTTTGCCTTTGTTTCCCACCCACTAACTTAAATATTTGCACTTTTATTCTGAACACCAAGAGTTATTGCTAATATCTGTAACTCATTTTGTCTGTTTTTAAATTGGTCTCATGACTCTTTTCCCATAAACCATATTCCAAAGATGTAAGTTTCACATGCTGTGTGATATATAGTATATAAAGAAGTCATTCTGACTTAATTTGGTTAGACTCCTGTTACGGATATATAGTATACAGCAAATTTTGCTATCACTACATACTCTCCAGTTTTGGTCTATTCATTGCATCATTGGTAGGGTTTTTATTTTCCTACAAATTTGTCTTTGTAGCTGTCGGTATGTAACTTAGCAAACTGACATTTTACATCTATATTTTCTGGAATTATACCTAATAGAAATATTTGTGTTATTAACTCACATTTTTAGAATTTTCTGAATATATTCATTATTCTTCCTGGTAGATTCGAGTTTTGTAATCCCCTAATGTGAAAAAAATTGTTCCTTCTCTGTTGTGGTATTTGCAATATTTATTGTTATATGTTTTGTCTATCTTGGTAATTGTTTATAGCATTACAAAACAGCCGTAAAGCATTTTATACTAATTTTCCCTTAAATTGCAGATTGGAGTAAACATTATTGACTTTTTTTCCATTGTTTCTATTGTTGTACTGTGATTTCTTCTTTGAAGTTCTGCATTCACTTTACTATACAATGATTCATTTTTTATTGTTTTCATCAATTGTCTTATTGTGCTCTTTGGTTGCATAATAGTTAATATTACATCAACTGCATAGCATTTTATCTTGTATTCCTTGTATTTTTTTTCCCATCGTATTGGCTAGCACCCTACTATTGTTAAAAAATTATAGGAATAATTGTTGGACAATGAATTCAATTAAAGAGACACAAACAATTTTAAGAAGCATGCACAACTTTGATTTACAAAGGAGGAAATGGTCCAGAGAAACTTCAATCATACAGAACAATTTCTCTACTGAATGTTGATTGTAAGATGTTTACTGCAATATTAGCTGAATGTCTACGGAATTGTGTTTCTGAAATAATACATGCAGATCAAACAAGTTACATTCCCAAAAGAAAGATAAAACACAACAGCAGATTTATAATGTAAAACTTGGGGGGGGGGGGGTTATATCTGTGGCACAGCAAAGACTACAGTAAATGGAACACTCTTCTCAGGTTTTCCAATTAGTTAAGATGCAGATTAGGAGTATCTACTCTCTACTTCACTATTTGTAACCACTTTAGAACAGAAACAAATATTTGGGATCAAAAGTCTAATATATTTAGTTTTGCAGATAATTTACAAATCTGTGAAAATTCACACTAATGCTCATTTCTCTTTTATTATGCCTATTTTCCTTAATATGTACATTTTACAAGCAATTTTCGGGACTTCTGTGCATTCAGGCAGACTCCTTTCCTTTCAGTAGGCTTTTTTTTTTCTCTTTGTGCAATTTTACCTATATACACATTCTTTTTTTTTTTAAGGAGTGGTGGTGTAGTATGCAACACAGAGTTAAGAACAATGAAGTATTTGGTGCGTTTGTGTGGATGATATCTGCAACTGACAAAAAAAAATCATCTATAAAGCTTTTGTTTATACTGCTTACATTGTTGCTTCTAGTGTGCAGTTTGCAAACTACCATTAAAAATGCATTCACACCACCAGTGGAAATTTTTGTTTTTAGAAAATGATGAGAACTATTTCTCTCCATTACGGCATCTGGGCATGTTCAGGCACAGTGAAATTTTCCTCAAAATTGAATAGATGTTCTAGATAAGATTTCTTTATCCAGCGTCTATTTCCTATGTATTAAGCTTCACCCACTTACACTTTCTTTACTTTCATATATCTATACCAGACTTGGGCATTTTATGGTCCACGGGCTACATCTGGCCCACGGGTGGTCCCTGTTGGCATTAGGAGGGGAGGAATCGGTGGTAGAGGGCAGGTGTTGGCAGCATTGGGGGTGGAGGGTAGGGTGGTAGCAGCTGTGCAGGTGAGATGGTGGTGTCAGGGGCTGGAGGAGGTGGTGTTGGCCCTCCAAAAGCTCTCAGTTTCTCATGTGGCCCCTTTGGAAAATTAATTGCCTACCTCTGATTTATACCCAATTTTATTTATTGATTTATTAATCATAGCTGCCCATCTCATAATAAGTGATTTTTGGGTGCAATATATAAATTGTATGAAACCACAAATATCTAAAAATAATCTTTATAAAATATAAAAAAGTAATTATCAAAAATGAAAATATTATCCAAAATGTAACACATTAGATATAGTACATTTTAATTTAATTATTTAATTTAATTAATTCAATTTATATGTTGCCCCTCTCCAAAGACTTGGGCCTATTTAAGGTTTTAGATGGAAATGTGAAGTACTTTGTAAAGTTCTGTACTTTAAGAAATGAAAAGAGCTCAGTTGGTGGCAGTTATTTTTACCACCATTAATCTTATATTAATTAGGAATAAAGTGGGAGTTGGATCCAGATTTGGATTTCTTTTGTTCGAGGATATAACTACATTACATTTACTGTTAGTTCTCATCTAATGACCATAATTGAGCCCAAAATTACTGTTGTAAGTCATTGTGGTTGTAAGGTGAAGCACCCACATGACTGGAAGTAATTTCCTAGTAATTTTTGCAGCAGTTGTTAACCAAATCCATTCATTTGAATGGACATTTATTGCTACAAATACTGGAAAGTGGTAAAAAAAAATATATCACAAATCACAGTCATATGACTGCAGAATGCCATAATGGGTCATAAAGTTGATCTATCCAAAATGTGACCATGGGGATCAATGCAACCATTTATGATGGCTGGGAGTGTTTTATTGGCCATAAAACACCCATTTCATGGCTATTCTAACTTTGTAAAACATTTGATCATTAAATGAGAATTACCTATAAATACTGTATGGTAACATTGTGGGAGATGAATTACTTATATTTAACAAAATGCTCTTTTCATGCAATTTTGGCAGGTCATGTCATGGGCTAAACATTTGTAGGCATGTAGGGTCAAAAATCAAATAGAATTTGAAATATCTGTCAAGACAGAGTCTAGTTGTGAAATAGGTTGGAGAATTAAGCATAATCTGTTAGTTTCAAGGCCTTTTATCTGGTTAAAATGTACAGAAAACTAGATTTGTCTTTGAAAGATGCATACAAAAAGAAGGCATCATATGCTTTTAAAAGAAATGAATTTTGTCCTCTGGTTCTAGATAACTTTTCTTCCACATCTACTGTAAGTTTTGAGTAACAGTACCTGTTAACATTCCCCCCCCCCCTCTCTTTTGAGACATTTCAACACTGAGCTCAACAGAAATGATAGTAATAGCATGTTTTTTTCACCAAAAACTTTAAAATACTTAATGATACCTCGTCATGACCGTAGGGCTACCTGGAACACAAAATTATACAAGACTGAATCACAAGCTGAATAAGGTTGTGATTTGCCCCCATTCTTTTGCAACAGGTTAGTGTCTGTCTGTCAAGCTTCTGAAATAATAAATCTAAGTACTTTAGGTGAAATAATTTTTGCAAATTAGTATAGACACATTGCTTCTACGTTCAGAAAAAACCCAGTGAATATTTTAAAGTAAATCAGTGCAATAATAAACAGATTTCCTGGTGACACAGGAGTTATTTTTACTTAAATGTATGCAGTTATTTTTACTGAAATGCAAATGAACCCAAAAGGGACTATATGAAAACAATGTACTTTCTTACTCAGAATTCCAGCTGGGAAATGTAGGGTGATTTATTACAAAACATTATATAAAGTAATTGAATTATACATCCCATGAGAAGGCTGGGATACTTTGCATACTATTAAAAATAAACCTCAACCCTATAGTCTGCACTACATTAATTAAAATACTTGATGAAGCCTACTAAGTCAATTTTGTTTTTAAAAAATCAGTCTTTCTTTTGAAACAGCAGTTTCCAATTAGTGTCATTCTATTTTTATGAACTTAAAAAAATACTTCATGTCTTTTTTCCTACTCATTTTCTTCTAGCTTGTTAGCACTTCAAACTATTCTTATAGTTTTCTTCCTTGTATATTCTATATGTGAAATTTGTAGGGAGCAAATCACTCTGAGTTAATCATTCACTGGAAAAAAAAAACATTTCAATCATTGGGAAGTTTTAGAATGATAAATAAAGCTAGGCCTAAAGACACACACACGATATAGAAGCAGAATACAAACTGTTTTGATAGTTAATTTCAAATGAAGGAGGGTTATATTTGTAAAAAAAAATCTTATTTCAGATTTCAAAATACCTTCTTGACACTTCCCACTGACTTTCTAAGTTACTAGAAAATGACAATTATTGCTAAATAACTAAATATTAGTTATAGTAGGTGGGTTATTCTCAAATAAGACATGCTTAAATCCTAGAAAGCAGACAGGTAATATACTTTCACTAACACTGAGCGGTCTTAAAGATAATTCACTTCACTTGATGACATTGGTGAAGCTCCTGAATTTTAGAGCAAGAATAACATTAGAAGCACGCAGACTCCTTTTTGGCACTAAGTTTTCCCATTTCCTTGCTGGTCTTAAAATCCTTGATACCCTCCAATGTTGTACTAGAGAATTCCAGTCCAACAAGGCACCTGGAGGATTGAGGTGAGAGTGGGACAGGTTTTCCATTTCTATATACAGTACTGTTGTCACTGTTTTTATTCTAAAATAAGATGGAGAATCTTTGGCCTTCAGATTCAATCTGTCTCAGAGGCCCTGTCTCAAATTTTTCCAGTTCCAGAACTATCAGTGTAATATATATGAAAATAGAAAAGAATGAGCTGTGTTTAAGTCAGGGGTGGGTTCTACTTATGTTTACTACCGGTTCACAATGGGGCCGCACGCACATGCTCGCTTTGTGGTGCCTGCAAACACTCTTCTGCGCATGTGCAGAAGCATTCTGATGACTTCAGGGTCGGTGGGCAGAGCCTCCCGCTGGTTTTACTACCGGTTCTATAGAACCGGTGCAAACCAGGGGCAACACACCACTGGTTTAAGTCACTTGAAAACATATAAAAATGGTTTGGCTCGATAGAGTTTCAAATAATCCAAGCAGACTACTGGCTTGTGAGATACCAATCATTTTAAATATCTGTTTTTTTCCTCCCAAACTTGACAACTTTTTTTTTTGAAAAAGTTTTTTATTTTTATAATCAAACATACAAACCTACAAACAAGTAAACATATAAACAATACAATCAACAATATATATACTGACAACTTTAAGATGTGTGGACTTCAACCCTCAGAATTCCCCAGCCAGCATGCTGGCTGGGGAATTCTGAGAATTAAAGTCCATGCACTTTAAATTACCAAGTTTGAAAAACACTAATTATTTACATACATACATACATACATACATGTAAAAAAAGGCATCTTTTCCCACCTTTCCTACATTTAGTTTCTGAGGAAATTACACATTAAGATAGTTGTGCTAATAGAACAGAAGGAATCAGCATCTGTTCCTTAATGGATTAAGTTACAAACTCTGCAGAAAATGTAATGCCTCTTTTGGAACAAATGAGAGAGGGAGATCCAATAAGTCAGATTCCCCAAAGAAAAATCACAAACGTTAACTGAAGTAATTACAATGGGACACATTTCTGAAGAAGAACAAAGCTGAGAGTTTGGGTAGAAGACTCATTCCAGGGGTGAATGGGGAAAAGTGAAGTCCTTTAGCATTTCTGGCTCCTCCCTAACCAAACATAGATGTGAAAGATTAGACCCACAGGACCAGTGTACATATTTAGTATGTATTATGCATTTTTATTCCTCTCCGAAGATATAATCCCAGAACAGTTGGCAGCAAAGAATAAACTAATTACAATGAAAATTTAAAGCACGCACACCCATAAACAATACACTGAAAAGCACAAAATGAAAAAAGAACATAGAGCAGTTAGCAAGATTAAGAACCATTTTTAATGTAGAAATATTATTTTACCTAGTCACTTTGGCTGGGTTTTCATTCATTCCATAATGTCAAAATCCAGAACCCACATAATGGCTCAATTCAGTGTATGAACCCATCCATTATCTGAATGGGGTTGTACTGAGTCAAGATATAAATCCAGGAAAAAAACAGAAAATAAACCATGGTGTGGTCCCAGGGACTCTTTCAGAGGGAGGAAAAATTGTCCAACAGTTTCTTGGTAAGGGAGGCTCAACATTAGCAGAACTAGAAATGGTAAGCCACCCGTTATGTTGGAAACTTGGCCATTATTTTGCACCCACTACTGTACTTAGCACTATTCTGAGGCAAAGTGAAGTGAGAGATTAAGTTGCTATACATATACTTACTATAGCGAATACTCATACAACACAGATACAGGCAAACATCACACATCATACATACTGTCATGGTGGTGATTTTTTTTTAAAAAAAGTAGATGTCTTTGATTTCAGATCTCGAAAAGGTTGTCAGAAAAGTGCCTTTTGAGACACTTTAGTAAAGGTAAAGGTTCCCCTCACACATATGTGCTAGTCGTTCCAGACTCTAGGGGGCGGTGCTCATCTCTGATTCAAAGCCGAAGAGCCAGCGCTGTCTGAAGACGTCTCCATGGTCATGTGACCAGCATGACTAAATGCCAAAGGTGCACAGAACACTGTTACCTTCCCACCAAAGGTGATCCCTATTTTTCTACTTGCATTTTTTTACGTGCTTTCAAACTGCTAGGTTGGTAAAAGCTGGGACAAGTAATGGGAGCTCACCCCATTATACGGCACTAGGGATTCAAACCGCTGAACTGCTGACCTTTCGATTGGCAAACTCAGCGTCTTATCCACTGAGCCACTGCATCCCTGGTTTGAGACACTTTAGTGAACTTCCAAAAGCAGGCTCTTTTGGATCTATCATCCCAAAGCACTCCAAAGACAGTTTAGAATGCAAGAACTAAGAAATATAAATTATTTTCTATGTTCATTCTCCTTTTCCAGTGAAACAATATTGTAAACCTTTTGTCACAGTTCAATTTCCTGTGCATTATCCTGGCTTTTAATATTGAGCAGAGGAACTGTATGTGCTGACCTTCTGAGACGAAGGACATTTGAAGCTGACACTCTATAGTTAGCACTGAATATTGGTTGTCTGCTTATATAGCAATGGAACTGACCATAAGGGTAATGTTTTTTTTTTAGGTTTCCCTTTCAGAGCCTTTTACATGCTGAAGTTGCCACATGCACAAGATCATGCATTAACGGAACTCTTAATGAATTGATAATATGAGCTACTAAAATTAAAAGAAATAGACCTTCACAAGGCAAAAAGTATGAATTATCCTAGAATGCTAACTAGAGATAGTAAATAATTGTTTAACTGCTCTTGTACTATTGAGGTATCTTATAGAACAAAACTTCTAATATGAAATCCTTTCTAGAGCAAGTGTATTACATATATAATCAAAGTTTTAATAAAAACACTGAAACTATCTGAGAATGAGGCTAGCTGGCTAATATCTACAAAACAGAATTTTTATTAGATACAGATACTTTTATTTTAAACAATGGATTGTCTGCACTGAAATTTTTTTGTTTGCATGCTTTTATGCATGCATGCATGCCTCTGTCTTTCTGTCTGCATCATTTCTAGAGCCCCCTGACTCCAGAACCATTCTGGCCAGCTTACAGATTCACAAAAAAAAAAAAAAAAAAAAAGAAGAAACTCACAAAATCAGAAAATAA
Organism: Masticophis lateralis; assembly: GCA_030761175.1. Lineage (NCBI taxonomy): Eukaryota > Metazoa > Chordata > Lepidosauria > Squamata > Colubridae > Masticophis > Masticophis lateralis. The sequence continues at coordinate 123,412,060 of JAUDYJ010000001.1, read as the reverse complement.
TAATAGTCACCAACCATCAATAGTCACCAAGGAACAATAAAAAAAAATCTCCCTTTTATCATGCCCATGATGGTCTAGCAGCCATTTACCCAAATCCCAAAACCCAGGTTTTCAAGACATGTTTAAAGGCATGCAGGATAGCATCATTTTGAATTTCTCAGGTGGATACTGGTCAAGTCCTGTTCGGTTACACTGTTTAGTCAATGGAACCCAGAACATGACTGTTCTGTCTTGCTTGTACAGAATGGATGGAAATCATGAGAGATGGTCCCACAGGTAAGTAGGCCCTTTGCCATGTAGAATTTTATAAATGATAACTGACATTCGAGTTGCACCCGGAAGCTTAGCAGTAACCAGTACAATTTGCAGAACCGAGATGTTATATGAATATAACAAGACCTGCCCATAACTGCTCATGTCACTGGATTTTCAACCAATGGCAATGTGGCCTGCCAGTGGCCAGCAGAGCTGGCAGCAGAGTTGGACAGTGAGGAGGTTGGGGAGGAACATGGGCCGGTCCTGGGGGCTGGGGAAAGCTCAGACGAGGGCTCTGCGTCAGAGGCAGAGAGGGAGCAAGACAGCAGTGAAGCAGAGGAACAGCTGGAGCCCATTCCCAGTGTGCACATGCGCAGAGCTGCCAGAAGACAAGAACAACTAAGAAAGCAAGGTCAATTTGGGAGTAAAGCCACACCTTGGAGATGATTGGCCCCTCCCATAGGAAACAAAAGAGGAGCGAACGGGGAGGGGGCTTTTGCAGGAAACAATTCATTTGGTCGGTCATTTCAAGAGTGAAAAGTTCTGTTTGTGACTCTAAGAAGCTCTGTGCAAAGTATTGCCTTACACTGTGTTGGATCAGGCTATAGAAGAGACAGGACGCAGCTCTCACAGTAACAGCAGCTCTTTATTAGAAGATCAGTAACGCAGCAGCCAGCTCATCTCACAGTTTGCCCTTTTATAGGGAGCTGTCAGGTGGCTCAGCCAATGAGCTCTAAGTATTTTCCCGCCGATTTGGCAGACCTGAGTGGACCTTAGTATACAATACCCTGCATTTGGAAACAAGTTACATGGCAGTTTGCCAAGCGAAATAAGATGTGTTGATAAATATTCCTTTGAAAAACTGTTTGGACAAGCCTTGCTGACTGTGAATGAAAGTAATTCACAGTCATGTAAATAAAAGAGGTTTTGCTGGGACCAAGACCCTGCTTTCTGCTTTTTAAGGTAGCTTAGGTCAGAACAGATCCATTATATTAAAACCAAGAAAAATAAATCAACAATACAGCTAATAAATGACCAACCAATTCAATTTATAAAAAAGGAAGTAATATCCATTTAACCAGCAGAAACAGCTTAACTTCCCAGTCCATAGGCCTGGGAAATATTCAGGTTTTTAAAAATTTATGGAAGGCTAACAGGTCAATGCCATTCTTATCTCCAAAGGGATGCTCTCCACTGCAACAACAACAACAACAACAATAACAAAAAATCAGCACTTCTGATTCCACATGTCATGTCCCAGGTGGCCTTCCCTAGCCAGAAGGAATATGGATCTAACAAACAGGTGGTCAAAGAAACAATGGCAAAGATTCTGCCCATTTTCTCATGACAGACAGAATCAAGCACTCTCAGTGAACTGAGCCAAAACAGACCTTCATCACCTTGCTCTGAATAATCCAATCTGTCCAACTCTGAGTCACTTTATTTGACAATGTCTAGAGTATTTTTCTCATTGTCCACTAGATTATAGTATGCTGTGCTCCATCCTTCCATAAAAAAAAATGTCACCTGAAGAAAAGATCACTGGATCTTCAATCCAGTGAAGATTTCTACAAATGGAATGATGAGAAAGATGAATCTTTCTAGTCCAAAGGCTCTTCTAATCCTTCATAGATTTCAGGGATCTTCTGGAACAATGTCAGAAAAGGTGGAGGGGGCTTCAGAGAATAGAGATTGCTGAATTTGACCAGACTGTTCTGGAACATGGAAATTTTAGAGACTGCCAGCTCCTATGAACTTTCTTGTAGTTCAAGAGCAGCAAACTTTATATTTATTATTCTACTCAAAGGTGCAAACTAGTGAGTTCTGGACCACAGTGTTGGACAAGAAGTAGTAGTCTTGTAGTTCATGCAAAGTTTCCTTATGCTTATTTTGAAAAGAAAACAGCTCCAAATTGGGTACCAGAATATATCACCTTTATCCCAAAATGTATGAGTTTGACTAAATCTCATATATTTGATAATCCTCTGTCTTAAAGAGAATACTTACATTAACATCAAACTCACATCTTGCGTTGGTCCACCCAGGATCACAGCTGCATCGATATCCATCTATGAGATCAATGCATCTGAAAAAGAAAGTACTGTTTTATATACGACCCAAAGTAATTTTTGTCTTTGAGATGAAATACCAAGCATATTATTTTGCTAATGCCTATAGCACCTGAGATTAATTCTGATATGTTTCTGATTTCTGAGATAATTATCTATTATTCATACAAGTTTATGTTGAAAACCCTTCCTGTAGTATTTTCACGTCATATATATTGGCCTCTACTTCCCAAAACAAATAAACAAACATACAAACCAAAACATGTTTCAATCTGCCAGAATGCAAAGAGTATGGGAGGCCAATGTGAAGTATATTAACATCTAATTTCAATCAGTTATTGAAAATTACTGTATGTCATTACATTCAAATGAAAGAAGAAATGAGATAATGTACCACCATATTACACTAGCTTAAACTGGCAACACCTGTTATCCATTAGCTGTGCCTGTGCTTTGATTTTATGGAATAATATAATTTGAAATATATGCAACAACCTTTCCTGACATTAAATTTTAAACATTGCTAGGCCTTTTTTTTTAAAAAAAGAAACAGGGTAAAAAAATAATAATACCAAGAATCACCTTCCATGAAGACAAGGTGTTGAGGAACATTCATCAATATTTGTTTCACATTTTTTGCCAGTAAAACCACGTTGGCAATGACACCTATAATAGTTGATGTGATCAACACAGCTTCCATTGTTGAGGCAAGGTGCTGAGGCACACTCATCTATGTCCACTTCACACTGCTTACCTGAAACACAATTTTATAAAAGGAAAAGTGAAGTTTATTTTTTGTCCTGTTTTGAGTCTTTAAGAGGGGACTGATTCTTTATTGCCTTTTTAAAAAAAATCCTTTTGTAGGCATATTTTTTAAAAAAGAGCCTAAATACAGACCTGCAATCTACTTTACAGTTAAGTTACCATACACAATAATTCTTTTTAAGTTAAGTTACCACACACAATAGTCCTTAGAGTAGCTTCAAGTTCTTTGAATGCTTTATGTGCAACTGAAAATATAGGAAATTGTTATTTGTTATAATATTTTCACTTAACAAGAAGTTTTCTCTTGTTATCTTATCAAAAGAGCAAGAGATCAAGCACAAACAGGAAGTAACTCCACTGTATGTGTATGTTATGTTTAGCTCCTGGATTAAAACTCAAATAAAATAAAAAGGCGCTTCCACTAGGAATTTAAAATAGTGTCCAGTTATGTTACATACGTTTAATTTCACAATACCTTAGAAGGTCAATCTAAAAGACAGGGCTGCAATTGTCCAGAGGGTTTGTTGGCTGCAATGACATGTGAACTGGGCCTCAAATTTCAAGAAATATGAGATCCAAAACAAATAGAACTCATCAGATTAAATATAGATTTGGAATTTGGTTAGTGTCTACATATTTTCCTCTAATTTTGCGTTTGAATTTTGTTTGTGAATTTCCTTGCATAATTTTGAAAACTTGTTAATTAATTTTTTATGAAGCTGTATATGATAAGTGGTATAGTATCTTGCTATAAATCCTTTTTAGTTTTAGCAGCTCCTATAATTCTGACATCATAGCACTTGCAATCAAACTTGAGGGGAATGCTCAAAATAGGAAGTGTGATTTGCTTTGAGCTTGGAACAAAAGAAGTCCATTTAAAAACTATATTTTAATAGTCTACATCAGCTTGTTCCATCAAAGGACATTTTTTTAAAAACAAATTGAATATTTTGTTCCAGACTTCAAATCAAACCTTCCCACTTGAAACAGTCCGTTTTGAAAAGAGAAAAAAAGTTTTAAGATAGAAAGGCTTAGTTTTTTTAGAACCTTAACTCAGAACACTGCTGTTCAGAATGGTTTTCTTCTGCAACTGAAGTAAAACAACAACTTTGGTTGTGATCTCACAATAAAGCTCTCCGAACACAGAACTTGTGCGTTATGTGTGAGCTGCTCAAAATGGCAAAACAGCCTGAATCCAAAATGTGTTGCACCTTTTCCCAATTTTTATGATTCTGTATCCAAAAAGAGAGAGGAAGGACAGTCTTCAGGTATGGAAAGCAATTTTCTTCTATGGAAAATCTCTTATATTCATATTCTATGAATTCATATTTCAAGGGCATGTTGAATGGCCTTCCTGCTGCAGCAAGACGTTCGGAAAGTTGATGAAAATAGGAATGGAAAGAGCACAGCTCAGTTCAGAGATTACAAATGTAGATAATGCCTTATGTAATGTACACGAGCTCACATAATTTCAAAGGTTTCATCATTATGAAATCATAATCATTTCAGAATTATTATGAGACAGGAGACAAGAGAACTGGGCAGCAATGAGACACAATGAGACACAAAGTAAAATGAAGTAGGAATACTAAGGGGGGGAGAGAAAGACTATGATGGTAACAGCTGTAGGACAATTAATAAACTAAACATTTTGGCCATTAATTGGAAAAAGATGTTGGGGTAAGACCAAGAAGATATAAGTTCACTTTTCTACTTGCTCATGGACATAAATGGATGACAATGGGATGGTCTCTAGCTGAGCTAGACCTATGCCACAAGCTTTTTCTTGGGCTATAAAATGAGAGGATATCCCTTGTGTACTAATGTTGAGTTTAGAGAAAGATCGGTGAGACATAAAGTGAGAATTGAATGAAGGTATTTAACTAATTGATGAATGGGAAGGAGAACAGCCTGGGCCTCATGAGGAGTGGTTTAAGTGGTGCAGATACTCTTGCCAGCCACAGACTCCTAATCTTGTAGGTCAGGCAAAATAAGGAGACATGAAGCCAGAAATGCTCTTTATAGATAATGAAGAATTTCATTTAAGGAAGGCAGGGAAAGCAGTGTGGGTAAAAAGAAAGATAGCTTTAAATTGGCTCAATTCTGTGCCTTTTGTACCTTCTGTTTCTAGTCTACAAACCATCCTGTGAAAATGAATGGAGCCATTTGGGCAAATCCAGATACCCCAACATGTCCTATCATATTTTTTATTCTGGGATGGGGCTGGAGAAAGAAGCTCCTCTATGATTTGGAGTGACTGCAGGGAAATATCTCCTTTTCTTCCTTCTGCTATAGTTAACAGAAAGAGGGAATTCCCAATGATGTTTTATTGCCTCATTGCTGTATCAAATCAGATAACATGAATCCCATTTCACTGATTTGATATACAATGTCTACATGGGTTTGAACCTGATTATGGAAGCTATATCTGTAGGCACTCCTGGATGTTATAAAAACTATTTTCCCATTACAAACTGGCAATAAGGGAGTGTACATATGTGAATAAAATTCCTGCAAGAGAGTTTCTTGGTTGTGGTAAAGAAGAAGTGATAAAATATCTTTGGTATACAGGTAAAACAACCAAGTTTGTGATTCACCCACTCACTTGCCTAAGACATCCCCATTTTCCCCTACTAGCCAAGAATGGAATTTCAAAGAAAATTTTGAGCACATATCTGGACCTTAACTGTGCCATGACATTAGATTCCTAAATTAAAAATAACAATATTAGCTATAGTTTTAAGGGGAGCTTCATGTGAACTCTTTATATCATTCCACAATGACATTTTCTTGACAGCAGCATAACTCTGCAAAGCGTATATAAGTAGTCTTTTCATTTTGGTGAGAACTTTTGCCTTTTGTCACCTTCTGCTTTGATTTTCACCATCCTTTTTAATAAACTTTATTTAGAACATGTATCCCTGTTTTATACGCCCTCCCCCTGGCCTTCTGTAGGGTGGGGTGGGGGCAGTATTAAGAAGCAGAATAAGAGCCTTAAACCATGCAGATTTATTTATTTTATTATTTATCAAACTTGTGTGGCACCCATCTTGCCAAAGGGGACTTATTTATTTGTATCTTTTTCCTTACTACTTTCTTTTATCCAAATAACTCAAGGGAGTGAACATACCTAATATTCTTTTCTCCTCTTATTTTCCTCACACCAGCATTTCTGCTAGGTGGGTTGGGATGAGAGAGTGATTGGCCAAAAGATACCCAACTGGTTTACAGGCCTAGGGTAGGATTGGAACTCATGAGCTCCCAGTTTCTAGCCTGATCCTTTAACCTCTAGAGCAGGGCCCAAACCTGTAGACCACTGCCCACTACTGGGCCATGAGCCATTCAGAATCGGGCTGCAGAAGCGGTGAGCAAGTGTGTGTGTGCATGTGTATCCCCACTTCTGTGAGCTCACACAAATGAAGCTGTGGGCACATGGACTTGCCAGTCACTCGTGTAGAACCATTCCTTCTCCCCGCCCCCTCGTCTGGTCTGCAAAGCCAGAAAGGTTGGGGAATATTGGTCTAGAGCAGGCCTGGTCTAGAGCAGGCCTGGACATTTTATGGTTCCCAGGCCACATATAGCCCTTTGGCTGTTGCTGTCTGGCCCATGTAAATTGTTTTTATTTTGAACTGCTATTTTTTTTTAATTTAGATATGTGTGGGCATGCATGCCTCTGCACCTTTGCAGCTCTCCATAACAGTCCCACTTTTGAGAAAATTAATTGCCCACCCCTGCTCTAAACAATCTGGTTAACATCTCAGCCTCCTTCCTAAAATGAGACATCTACTTTTTAAATTGTAGCCCTCATTATGCCACACCACATCTAATGCAGTCTTCCTCCAAACAGAAGCTGAGAACCCCCACTTTAAAATGTATCCTCTACTACCTCACTCCAAGGAGTAGGCAACTATGTCAGAGGTCCAGTGCAAAGTGCCTGGTTGTAAAAATAACAATAGGCTATCATTTCACAGTTGCAGCAGGATTTTAAAAGCAGGAAGAAAGATAACTTGGCAGTTGGAAGCATTTTTTGTAGTTCAAATAAATGGCCATATGCCCACAGCATGGACTAGAAACATGAAAAAAAAAGCTGCTAAAAATCTACTTTATATCTCTCCTGTCTGGAAAGGAAATATGGGCACTTTTGCTGCTTTAGTGGTTGTGGGTGTGGAGGAAGGTAATTGAATGGGACGTTTAATGGCACTCTACTCTGGGTTGGTTGGAAGCAAGCAGTGGTCCTCCTTACGTGCTTTCAGCTTTTTTCAAAACAGCAGAAATAAAAATGAAGCCTGATTGATTTCAGTCTGTTTTTTGAGGGATTGCGAAATGGAACCTGTGATGGAGTAAAACCCGTATTTTAGTGACATGGAAATGACACTCTCCAATCACATATTTGCCTTGGCCTCAGTAAATCTAGACAACTACACTTGCAGAAATAATCTTACAGATTTAATTCTGCAGCTAATAAACTGCAGCATATTCAAGAATTGTGGCTTTGCCGTTTTAAGTGCTAAAGTTCCTTTTATAAGTGAACAGAAGCAAGCTTACAAGAACCCCTCGCTGAACAGAAATAAATGCCCTAATTAAGGAAAACATGAATGTACCTGATTAGACTCCTCACATGCATTGTTCTCTTATTATCTGAATTTGCAGAGACATTGAACTTTCCATTCCCATTAACTGAGCTAATGGAGCATTTAGTATACAATGGGGAGGTCTGCATTTTGTGAGCTGGAAGTGCTGAGTTCAAATCAAATTATATGTTCTTGCTAATAATGGTATCTATAGGGCTATTTGTTATGTTCTTGCTATTTTGAGCGGGAGTTTCAAACTCAGGGAATGTTTGTGATTGGTTGGCAGCCAGCACTGAAGTGTATATAAGGAATGCTGCTGCCTGTGTATGTTGCTGAAGTCTCACCATGTAATAAAGAGCTGTTGTCACTATCCTGCCTGTGCTGCTCGTTATTGCCCAGCCACTTCATTGGCGACGAAGGTGGAATAGCACACAAGAGGATACCAAAAAGAGCTAACAATAAAAACATGGTGTCCACTGGGACCGTAGACTTCAGCCATGGCCGCTTATGTGCCGCCTACACCGTTTGACCCAGCCAGAGAGAAGTGGGGATCCTATATGATTCGTTTCGAGCCCTGGGAATGGGTTTTACGGGAGTCCACAGCCTCAGCGGAGCGTCCCTCAAAGAACACTTCCTGCATGAGTTCTGAGACGTATTCGAGGACAGCCTTGGCAAGTACGTGGGGACCCCGATTTTATTTAATTTGGACCCAGGGGTAGCACCAATCAGGCTCAAGGCAAGGCGAATCCCCTTCGCCTTAAAACCAAAAATCGATGCTGAGTTAGATAAGCTAATTAGGCAAGGCATCCTAATATCAGTAGACCATGCTAAATGGGAAACCCCAATAGTGACCCCGATTAAGGCAGACGGGTCAATTAGGATATGCGCTGACTATAAATGTTCAATTAACAAGGCGTTACAACAAAGCGCATGCCGCGTTCCAATTGTTCACCATCTACTCCATTCCCTCAGTCCGGGAAAAATATTCACCAAATTAGACCTTGCGCAAACTTACCAGCAGCTGCCGGTAGACGACGCCATGGCAGAAGCGCAAACCATTGTGACACACAGAGGGGCATTTAAATGCACTCGATTGCAGTTTGGGGTCAGCATCACCCCTGGGCTATTTCAGAGCACCATGGAGCGCCTGTTACAAGGCCTTCCCGAAGTCATCCCTTACTTTGACGATGTGCTAATCAGTGGCCAAAACGAAAAGCAATTGGCAGAACGAATCAGGTTAACCCTCTGAAGATTCAGAGAGGCTGGCCTCAAACTTAAGTGCTCAAAATGTAAAATTGGGGTTCCCTCAGTTGAATTTTTAGGTTACAAAATTGACGGGTCAGGGATCCACCCCATGGAAAGCAAGGTGAAAGCCATCAGAAACGCTCCTACGCCCAAATCCAAGACAGAGCTACAGGCCTTTCTAGGCCTCCTTAATTTCTATACTATGTTCTTAAAAGATAAGGTGACAGTTGCAGAGCCACTACACAGACTCTTAGGCAAGAATACCCCTTGGGTTTGGGGCAGAGCAGAAGTGGCTGTATTTAATGCCGTAAAGAGACTCCTTTCTGAGGACAGCTTTCTAATACAGTACAACTCTGAACTACCACTAGTCCTAGTCTGTGAGGCTTCTCCATTTGGCGTCGGCGCCGTGCTTAGCCATAGACTGCTGAATGGCCTAGAGGCGCCCATTGCGTACTACTCCTGGACTCTGTCATGCGCAGAACGCAATTATAGCCAGCTTGACAGAGAGGCTTTGGCAGCCATTGCTGGCATAAAAAATTCCATGAGTATTTATTTGGCAGGTTGTTTGACATAGTGACTGACCACCAACCACTACTGGGCCTTCTTGCTGGCAACAGGCCCACCCCTGCCGCGCTTTCCCCGCAGATGACCAGGTGGTCAATTTTCTTGGCTGCATATTCATACAGACTAATTCACCAGCCTGGAAAGGCCATGTGCCACGCGGATGCCCTTAGCAGGTGCCCCCTGCCTGATATTTTAGACAACCCGACCCCCGAAGCCCCGGTCCTTTTGCTGGATGTTGTATCCCCAGGGCCTCTGTCTTCTGCCAAGGTGGCCAAGGCCTCTAAATGAGACCCTATTCTACGGACTGTGATGGGCTGGGTTTTGCGGGGTTGGCCTACAAAGGTTTACAGTGCTGTATTCCAACCATTTTGTACTAAACGTAACAAACTATCTATGTTGAAGGGATGCTTATTGTGGGGAGATCATGTGGTTGTACCCGACAGTCTGAGGCACAGGGTTCTAGAGATGTTGCATGTGGGCCACCCGGGCATGGTTAGGATGAAGGGTCTTGCCCGAAGCTACATGTGGTGGCCGCACATGGACCAGGACATTTCTGAGTGGGTAGGGAAATGCAGGCCCTGCCAGGAGTCCCGTCCAGACCCACTGGTTGTCCCCCCTAGGGAATGGGAGAAACCCAAGGGCCCGTGGGGAAGACTCCATATAGACTTTGCTGGACCGTTTCATGGCCAGTCCTTTTTAATCATAGTTGATGCATTTTCCAAATGGTTGGAGGTTAGTCTCATGCTATCGACTACTTCAGAGGCAGTCATTAAGGTCCTTCGTCACCTTTTTGCCACACACGGCCTACCAGACACTCTGGTATCCAACAATGGGCTGCAGTTTACCTCGGTCCAATTCGAAAGCTACCTTGCAGAACTGGGCATCCGGCATGCACTTTCTGCCCCCTTCCATCTGGCTTCGAATGGTCAGGCCGAACGATTTGTTCGGACCACCGAGGAGGCCTTGTCCCATTTAGACTCTGGTGACTGGCAAGCCAAGCTAGACCAGTTCTTAGCTATACAACACGCCGTCCCATGCACCGCCACTGGGCGCAGTCTGGCCGAACTATTGATGGGCCGCAAACTTAGATGTGTCCTCGACCAGCTACATCCTAACTATTCAGCCAATACCTTTAAGGGGGAGGAGGGAGGACTATGACAATTTCAAATTGGCTCGGCTGTTTTTGCAAGAAATTATGCAACCGGTCCCTTGTGGGTAGAAGGAATAGTTACCGGAATGTCAGGCCCCAAATCTTACACGATAGATATTGGTCAGGGTAAAGATTGGAGGCGACACATTGACCAATTATGGAAACAAATTGTCGGTGAAAACTCAGAACTCGAGTCTAGGCCAAATCCTAACTATCAGAGTCCTTTTGACACAGCTACCTCAAACCCGAGTGAGCCGGAATACTTATCTGGCAAACCAGAACTCCAGCGCTGCCCCAGCGAGCCACTCCTCCCAGCCGGGAGAAACCACACCTCTGACGGGTTCCAGGAGGTTCCATTGGCGGAGCCAGGACAGACGGGAGGTCCCTCTGACCGGCTCAACGCCCCGCCTGCAACTGAACTGAGCAGGTCGACCAGGATTAAGACACGCCCAGGTCATCTGCGCGACTTCATTTGTAAATATGTAAATAATTGAGGTAAAATGCATTCTGGGAGGGGAGGGATGTTATGTTGTTGCTATTTTGAGCGGGAGTTTCAAACTCAGGGAATGTTTGTGATTGGTTAGCAGCCAGCACTGAAGTGTATATAAGGAGTGCTGCTGCCTGTGTATGTTGCTGAAGTCTCACCATGTAATAAAGAGCTGTTGTCACTATCCTGCCTGTGCTGCTCGTTATTGCCCAGCCACTTCACTATTAATCATGATCACATGGCTTACATTATCTTACTATTTGAAATGTCAAAGATTGGACTGACCAGCTCACAAATAGTCCTTTGTGAACTACTGAACAAGAACATTGAGGGCTGAATATGTTATAGAAGATATCCTTATGGTGGTGTTCCTTTTTATGAGAGGAGGAGGAGGAGGAGTTGATAGAAGGGAAGATCAGATTAAAAATGGTCTGGTCCAGAGGTCTTCAACTTTAAACACTCAAAGAGCCATTTAGACCCATTTCCCACAGAAAAGAAAACACTGGGAGCCACAAAACCCTTCCCATGCCTGACTATTTCTTGAGCGGCCAAAAAACTAGCCTATGTAGTTGAATTAAATGTTCTGTTTTCTTCTGAAACTTTTCTTTTCTTGGATTTATCCATGGTTGGCCTACTGAGGGTTGAAAAGCTCAATAAATCACATGCTGGTGGGTGTCAGACATTGGTGGTTATGACACATTTTTTGAGTGACAGGGAGCCACAGCAGAAGGGTGAAAGAGCCACTTGTGGCTCCAGCGCCACAGGTTGCTGATGCAGGGGTCTGGTCATACAGTGCGCAGGAATTAATGGACATTTCTTTGAGATGGAAGACCTTAATTTGAAAGAATGGCAAGATAGCTTTGGCTATCAGGAAATTCTGCTGGAGAATTTCAGTTAGTTATTATGCTTCCATAGTTCAGTTGCCTTTTTACTTCATTGTTCACTGGCAATCAAGCTGCAGTTTACCCAGCCAAGTCATGAGCAGCAATGTTCCATCTAAATAGATTGGAACAATATAATCAGCCAGGTACTACTTCAATCAGCCAGGTTTTTATACATTGGATGGGATGTGGGTATTGAAAATCAGCACTAATACAATATGTATTTTGGAGTGTGTTTTAAAGGAATGTCTATACATATACAACCTGGAACACAGCTTTACACAGCTACTGGATCTGAAAGCGCAAAAGGTTTCTGTGAGAGAAGGTTTGAGACCTCCCATCTTTCATCTTACATGTTCAGCTATGTGTCTACATTTGTGAAAAGGAGCTCAGGTTAAGGCATATACTAATACAGCCCTAATAATTTTCAAGGGGTTAGAGTTAGGGTTAATAGGAAAGTCCCAGGTAACACAATTCAATTTTTTTCTGCTGCAGCTAGGGATTGTGTTATTTGTATTTCTCCTTCCCTTCATTTATTACAGTGTTAGCTTTCCTTCTAAATATCGACCCTTATCTTATCTTGTCTGCTTTCATGCACTGACCAGTTATTTCTAAGAGGAAAAAAGGCAGTATTGTTTTTTTGTTTTTGTTTTTTTCCTTGAGAAGTAACCCTTCCTTCTGGCTTGGTTCTCATCCCACCTTTCTACAGTGTGGTCTTGTTTTGCCTTGTTACTTCACTGGTACCATTTCTTTCAGTCCAACATTGGACTGAATGTCTATCATTGTTGGTTTTTTAGCAACAAATTCACCTCAATCTATTCTTCTATTTTTGCATTCATACACAGAAATTAATGTTATACTTTTTGTCTGCTCCTGCAAATATTTTGGATTTCATTCAGAAATGCATTTAGACTGGATTTAACAAGTTTCTAGTAAGTTACCCCCTTTAGCAACAGAGTTGCCATCACTAAGAATGACTGCTTTCCTTTTCCATCTGTGTTATTCTTCCCTTCCACACAGAGTAAAACTTGGGCTAATAAGATAAAGATGGCAAGCTTTTCCCCATGCAGCCAGGCAAATGACAAATCAATTCAGATTAGAGATATCAAACTGATGCTAGAAATTCCTAAGATTGGAAGACCAGTCCAACTCTTCAGAAATTTATTTTGTCTAATCCTCTTCCCAGAGGTCCCATTCCTGGATGTAAATTTAATTCACTTATGTACCACATTTGAGAAAAACAGTGTTCCTTATATGCTTTCAGAAAACAACAACAGCATTAGGGTGCAGAAGCAGCACTGCAACTATTCCATCTCAGTGCTGCCTTTGGTCTTTAAATCCTTTCAGTTGTAAGGTCCTTATTCTTAAACACCTAGAAGAAATCTCCCGGGGGAGCTTTGGAAGCCACAATCAATACTGTCAGTAAGTTGTCACAATACCTGAAGTAAATTAGTATTTACGGGAAGGAAGCCAGCTTTAAGGAAAGCTGAAGTGGTGGGGAAAAGCACTTCGACAATATAGTTAAGATACGGGTTTAACACATTTGGCCTTTGGTCATTTGAGAAACTCTGAATTTACAGGGTTGCTATTAATCTTGAACTCTAAAGAATTTACACTAACAAGAAATGACTTCTATTAAATCTGGTATACCATATATACTAGATATAGCTACAAAGCAAAAACAGTTCTGTGAGATAATGCACCAGATTTTGGGGAGCAAAGTTGGTTTTACAGCAGTTGAGCTGAGCTCTGACTAAGGATCTTGTGAAAGCAAAAGCAAAATAGATGTCTATATGTTAAGCAATGCAAAATGGAACAGCTTGTCTTCCCATTGACATAAATATCACTTTCTTTATTTACTGATGAAGGACAAGACTTGTAGCTTTTTTTAAAAAAAAAAGTCTGTAATTTCTGTAACAAAATCACTTTATTAAACATGTCAAACAGAAAAGGAGACGTCAAGTTTGGCATGATCTCCCCTTCCAACATCCATGTCATCCAACTGTTCTCTGTGTAATTTTAGCCGCCTAACAAAAATGTTTATATTCTACCAAGTGAATTTGCTTTAGAGGTTGTAATAATTATATATGAACTGTCAGTCAGCAGCTCTGTTATCCACATGTTACCATATTTTTTTTTCTAAACATTGTAATTAGGAAGTGACATATTCTCCTTCTCTCTAACTTTTATAATCAGAGTGCTTTGTGTTAAGTGTTTACTTTTGACTCAAAAAGTATGATTATAAAAGCTAAATATGAGATCTTGAAAGAGTAAAAACATAGAAAATTTTAAAAATTTCACCTACCAAGTTCTGATCTACTTTGATGAGTAGCATGTTTCTCATGCAACTACAAAGATATATGTAAGAAAGAAGCGAGTGAAGTCCAAATCATAAAACCTATATTAATGATTACATAGACACACACAGTACATAGTTATTGTTCAGTTGCTAAGTCATGTCCAACTTCCTGTGATCCCATGGACCACAACATGCCAGGCCCTCATGTCCACCATTGTCTCCTAGAGTCTGACCAAATTCATATCCATTAAGCCAATGACACTATTTAACCCTCTCATCTGCTGCCATGCCCTTCCCCTTTTGCCTTCAATATTTCCCAACATCAGGTTTTCTTTTTCTGTTCTTGTTAGGTGGCCAAAGTATTTGAGCTTCAATATCTGTCCTTCCAAAGGACAGTCAGTGTTGATTTCCTTTAGGATAGACTGATTTGATTTCTTTGCCGTCCAAGGGACTCTCAAGAGTTTTCTCTAACACTACAATTCAAAAGCATCTGTTCTTTGGCACTCAGTCTTTCTTATGGTCCAACTCTCACAGCCATACATTACTATTGGGAAAACCATAGCTTTGACTATACAGACCTTTGTTAGCAAGGTGAAGTCTCTGTTTTTAATATGCTGTCTCGGTTTGCCATAGTTTTCCTCCCAAGGAGCAAATGTCTTTTAATTTTATGGCTGCAATCACCATGTGCAATGATCTTGGAGCCCAAGTAAATAAAATCTGTCACTGCTTCCATTTCCTCCCCTTCTATTTGCCAGGCAGTGATGTGTCTGGAAACCATGATCTTAGGGTTTTTTTTTTTTTAATGTTGAATTTCAAGCCAACTGTCAAGCGCAGGGGAAATCAGGAGATTCAGGCAGTTCAAATGATTACAAAGATTTATTGCAAGCTTAAGTTCTCTACAAGAATCTGAACTACTAATGGTTCAAGCAAATTGGCAGCAGATAAGAATCCAGGATGGGCTGGCCTTAGATATTTTGTGGGTGCAAACGGACTCATGACTGATGACATATTTGACCCCTCCTTCGGCCTGAGCCTGGTCATCTCCTACATCAACTTTTATACTTTCCTCTTTCACCCTCATCAAAAGGGTTTTTAGTTCCTCTTCCCTTCTGTATATATTATATCTACAGTATATATGCCAAGAAAACCCCATGGAGAGACTAGACTAGACTAGACTAGACCAGACTAATGTATTTTCCACACAGAGAAAGAAACACACATAAAAATGCATACCCGTTGCTGTCCAATAATATAGATACATACTGCATGAAGTATTAGGTAAATGAATGAAAAGGTCAGTGATGGGTTGCTCCTGGTTCTGTCCGGTTCTATTGACCCTGTATTAAAACCGGCAGGAGGCTTTGCCCATCTGCCACAACATCATCATGGGTGATCTGAGCATAAGCTTATGCGCATGCGCAGAAGCACACATGCACGCAAAGCGAGCACGCACACTCCCGCTGCGAACTGATAGTAAAGGTAAGTAGAATCCACCCCTGGAAAAGGTGATGTATAAAGCTGGGCATTTTCTTGACATCCCAACAATTACTGTAAAAAGAAACTATTTTTCTATGGATAGTTTTTTAAAGTGAATATTGCTAAATATAATAATCAAATCTAGTCACACTGATTTTCTAGATGGCAACATATTGTGAACACCTATTTTCACCTCTTGAGAGATTTTGGTTCAACAGTCTAAAAACCTACATGTCATTTCTTTCATTCTCGATCCTGCTACTGATAAGTCTCTTGCCAATGATAAAAAAATATTAAGAAAAGCCAGCAACTATTATCAGCAAAAAATAACATCTTCACCTCTGCGGTTCTGTTCCTGAACATGACTGAGCATGAGAAATACAAGTCTTGAACTAAAATAATGTAGCATAGCATCAACAGCCAAGGTAGCAAAAGCAAAAAAGTTTATTGATAAAAATATAAAAGAGCTACTCTGAATATATGTTAATGTGTCTCACCCATGATTTTGATCCTGATAATATCTAAATTGCTTTGGGTTGTTCAATTCAAACAGTGCATGAATTGAACAATATCTTTGACTATTTTTTATTAGATTTTTTATCCCATCTTGATTACTTTATAAGAAACTCAAGGCAAGGAACATATCTAATACTCCTTCCTCCTCCAATTTTCTCCACAACTGCCCTGTGAGGCGGGTTTGGCTGTGAGAGAGTGACTAGCTCCCACATAACTTTAAAATAAGGTTTGCATGACTGTGATTTGCTGAATTGTATTCCTTCTAATCAGCAAATAGTCCACATTGAGACCGTGAAACAAGCCATTTTTTAATTCATTCATTTATTTAATTCATTATTTAGGGCCATCCAATTATCAAGCAACTAAAGGAGGCTTACAGTTGGCTACATTCACACATAATACTCCAATCAGTCAAACCACTTTATATCTTAGCATGTTATGTGGATAGCTTCCACCTTCTTCCTTTGGACAACTATAATTAGAGTTTGCCTTTACCTCAACAGACGTGACTGGTGATAAAATCAGCCATTTTGTTTGTTTTTGCCTTGTCAGTTTTCAGGAATTGAGAGCTCCATAGCCTTCTCCCCACCATCTGCTGCATGGCTCAGGATTCTATGTTGCGTAGAAACAACAAGCATGGCTATTTTTTTCCTTTGCTTCTTGGAAGACTGGAAGGGAACTGGTAATTGTTATTTTTGTAAGTATGCCAGTAATTCAAAACTTATCAGTAGTGGCAGCCAAGAGCATTAACTTCTCTGCCTGTGCACTACCAAACAGACTGGTATTGCTGTTCCAGACTGTGTGGGGTCTCCTTCACAAAAAGTTTGGGATGAGGAAGCTGAAATTGATGATGATGTGCTATGAACAATTTGCATTGTTCATTGCAGACACAGTAAACTTAGATTATGGTTCTTGTTTCAGTTTGTTACATTCTAAGGATGTAAACTCAGCAACTATTTCTCTTGTTTGGGATACTTTGTCTTGGAAATATTGAGTACATAGACAGGGCATGTGGAGATATGAAGGTCGCCTGCATCTTTAATCTTTATTCTTTAATGGTTGAATAATCACTTAGCAAAGAAGTGGCCTAATAGTTGAAGTAAAGTGATAAAGCCTACTTGTATTGCCCATTTCCTAAAAAAAGCAAAAAACATTTACTAAAGAAATCCTCTTTTGAACAGGGGGACAATTGAAGATCATTGGTTTACTTGAACCTATTTACTTGTTAAGAACTGCAGGAGAAGGTTCTTAACTGCAGGAGAAGGTCTTTGATGATAGTTCATCTTTCTGGCATGGGAGAGCGAGGCTTCTCCTGCACTGTGTCGACCAATGGTGGATTTCTACCAGTTTCCCCAGGTTGGGCAAACCAGTAGTAGTGGTGGCGAAAGGCTCCACGCACACACCCAGACGTCATCATGGATGCTCTGCGCAGAAGCACCACACATGAGCACACGCTCACAGTTCCGAACTGGTAGCGAAGGTAAGTGGAACCCACTACTGATGTTTACCCTTTGGCACATATTTCTTTGAGGGTTGCCTTGGGCCTTCACTTAAAGAGAGTGGAGAGTATCATATTTTTCAGAGTATAAGACAAAGTCCTATGGAGATAGGGCGGCATACAAGTCAAATAAATAAATAAAACGAAACTCACCTTTTTCCCCCCTAAAAGAGGGTAAAAATTTGGGTGAGTCTTATACACCAAATGTAGCCCTGCCCAGCCTCTGAAACTAAGGTTTCAGGAGCTGAAAAAAGCCTTTTAAAGGGAGATTTCAGAGGCTGGAAAAAAAAGCAAGGCACAGAGCTCACAACCAATGAACCTGTTGCTAAAGTTCATCTCTAGGAACAGTTGATTTGGGGATATTCTGGGAGGCCATCCACCTGCCAATCAGCTTTTTTCCTATTTTCCTCCCCAAAAACTAAGGTGCATCTTATAGTCCAAAAAATATGGTATTTAGTAAATATGCAAAACATCTCTCTTTAACCAAGTTTTTGATTATTACAAGTTTTCAGTACTCATTTTATTATTTATTTTAATCTGCATTTTCTTTCTTTCTTTCTTTCTTTCTTTCTTTCTTTCTTTCTTTCTTTCTTTCTTTCTTTCTTTCTTTCTTTCTTTCTTTTCTTTTTTCTTCTCTCTCCCTCCTTCTTCCTCCTTCCCTCCCATCCTCCCTCCCTCCCTCCCTCTCTCTCTCTTTCTGTCTCCCTTTTTTTTTGCATTGGCATCCTTCAGTCACAAAAGACTATGGTATCGTGCTCTGGAAAGAGGTCCTAAAACAGCATTTAGTCTGATTAAAAAGGCCAATTTGAGAGTGGCAATTCCTTCCACACTGAGGGCAGATACATTCTGTCCCCAGCCCCCAGATTTCTCTGGTTCCAGGACTGCCTCTTTGCCTCAGCCTGCCGAACAAGTGTCTCTTCGAATTGGAGAAGGCCATTCTGCGTCTTTAGCCTCCAAGCTGAATGATCGTAGGTCAAGGTTTCCCAGTCGTTAATGTCCATTCCCAAGGCCTTTAGGTCCCTTTTGCAGATATCCTTTTTTTTAACAGCTACAGAACTTTTCTTCTTTATTGAAAAAGTTTTACAATACAAATTTTTCCCCCATTTCCCCCCCACCCCCCATCCACCCCCCTTCCCTTCCCTCCCTAGACTTCCTTTACTAATAAAACATTAATCTTATATATCAATCAATATTAAACAAAAAATATAGGTGAGATCCAGATAACATATCATAAATTTTCACATTGAATAAGGTAAAGTTAATCTATCAAATATATGCTAAACATAAAACATATATACATACTTATTAAGTATTTTTAACATTATGTTTTGTTTTTTTCCCCCTAAGTCAAATATATACTAACCATAAGTCATGTATAAAAACCTAACAGATATTCTTGAGATTTTTCTAGACAGCAGTATAACAAATATATATAAACTTGTTTTTAACATTATAATTTTTCTAAGTAGTAATATAGTAGATATATATAACGTAATAAGTTTTCTAAATAACAATATAATAGATATATAAAGTTTTTTAACCTTAAAATTTTTCTAGATAACAATAATATAATAAGTATATATAAAATTATACTATAAAATATATGCTAACAATAAACTTATTTCTAACATATATACTATACTAGTAATTTCAAACATTTAATAAAATAGTTATAATAAAAATAATTATGAATCAAATACTAATACAAAACTTCTTGGTTTGATATTTATTCTGCACATAGTCTACCTATTTCTTCCACTCCCTAACAAAGGCTTCATGGGTCCTGTCTTTTAAGTATGCAGAAATCTTTGCCATTTCCGCAAAATTAGCCATCTTCGATGTCCATTCCTCTATAGTAGGTACACTCTCTTTTTTCCAATGTTGTCCAATCAGTAACCTAGCTGCAGTAATCATGTATAAAATCAATCTTGTTTCACTCGGTGAACAATCCTTAACTATACCCAACAAAAACAATTGCGGAGAAAACTGAAGCTTCTTTTTCAAAACATTCTGCATAACCCACCAAAGTTTAATCCAAAATGCTTTCACTTTTCTACAGGTCCATCAAATATGAAAGTATGTAGCATCCAAACAATCACACCTCCAACATTTAGGTTGAACATTTGGATACATACATGACAATTTCTTGGGATCTAAATGCCATCTATAAAACATTTTATAGAAATTTTCCCGCAAATTCTGTGCTTGTGTAAATTTAACATTCTGCACCCAGATCTTTTCCCATGTTTCCAACATAACTGGTTCTGCAAAATTTTGTGCCCACTTTATTATACAATCTTTAACTAATTCACTCTCTGAGTCTCTTTCTAACAGTAAATTATACACCCTCTTGATATGCATCGGCCCTTTCCGTTTTATCTGCATCACCAAATCTTCTTCATATAGCATTAAACCAATTTTCTGGTCTTCTCTCCATCTCGCTTGAAGTTGAGAATACTGCAACCATGTTAAATTCCTCCCTTCTTCCCACAGAGTTTTCAAAGGTTTCAAATTCCATCTGCCCCCATCATTAAAAAGCATCTCTTTGTATAAAATCCCCCTGAGTGACTTTATATTCCGCATGATTTGCCCAAGATCCAACCACAAAGGTATTTTGTAATCCAATTTAAACTGGTGCTTCTTCCAAACTCTTATCAAGGCATGTCTCAATATATGACTTTTAAATACGTTGTCCAACTTATCTTCATAAAATAAGTATGCGTGCCAACCAAAGTCCAAATCATGGCCTTCTATGTTCAAAATTTCAGTTCTTGTTGTTCCAAACCAATCATCCACTTGCGTCAACACTGCAGCTTCATAATATAAACATAGGTTTGGAACTTTAAGGCCACCTCTTTCATGAACATCTTGCATTATTTTAAATTTAACTCTTGGTTTTTTCTCATTCCAAATAAATTTATTTAGTCCTGATTGCCATTCAGCCAAGATTTTATCACTTTTAAGCACCGGAATCATTCGAAACAAAAACAAAAATCTAGGTAGAACGTTCATCTTAACTGCTGCTATTCTGCCAAGTAAGGATAGTTGCAGTTTCTTCCAAATTTCATGATCTTTTTGAATCTTACGCCACAAAACCTCATAATTGTTTTGAAAAAGTTTTATATTAGAAGCTGCAACCTGAACTCCTAGATATTTCACCTTTGTAACTATTTCAAAGCCTGCCAACCTTTCAAGTTCACTCTTTTGTGGTTCCAACATATTTTTAACTATCATCTTAGTCTTTTTCTGGTTTAGTCTAAAACCTGAGACCAAACCATATTCCTCTATAGTATTTTTCATCTGGATGATTGATTCCAAAGGTCGTGTTAGGGTAACAACCAGATCATCTGCAAATGCTTTTGTTCTGTAGTCCTTTTGCCTTATAACTATTCCATTCAAATTGTTCGAGTCCTGTAGAGAATTCAACAAAACTTCTAGGGTTAGAATAAACAACAGTGGGGATAACGAACAGTCTTGTCTAGTTCCTCTTTGTATATGAAAATTAGTAGTTAAACTTCCATTAATAACTATTTGTGCTGTCTGTTCTTGATTAATTGCTGAAATAGCATGTATAAACTGATCCCCAAAGTCCATTTTAAACAAAATCTTTTTTAGAAAATCCCAGTTGACTCGATCAAAGGCCTTTTCCGCATCCAAAAACACCAGCACTGCAGAGATCTGTTTATTTTTCTCAAGATATTCCAATAAATCTATAAGTTGCCTTACATTGTCCTTCATGTATCTGCCGTCTATAAAACCAGCTTGATCATAGTGAATCACCTCTTGGATAACTGGCATCAATCTGTTGGCTAATACTTTTGCAAAAATCTTATAATCCGTATTCAAGAGAGATAATGGTCTAAAATTTGCAGATATCCTTATATCGCAGCTGTGGTCTCCCTCTGAGGCGCTTTCCCTGCACTAATTCTCCATACAGGAGATCTTTTGGAATCTGACCATCAGCCATTCTCACGACATGCCCAAGCCAGCTTAGACATCACTGTTTCAATAGTGTATACATGCTAGAAATTCCAGCACGTTCCAAAACTGCACTATTTGGAACTTTGTCCTGCCAGGTGATGCCAAGAATAGACAGCGCATATGAAAGGTGTTCAACTTTCTCTCCTGGCGTGCGGAGACAGCGCATATGAAAGGTGTTCAACTTTCTCTCCTGGCGTGCGTAAAGGGTCCAAGACTCACTGCAGTACAAGAGTGTGCTCAGGATGCAGGCTCTATAGACCTGGATCTTTGTATGTTCCCTCAGCTTGTTATTAAGCCATACTCTCTTTGTAAGTCTGGAAAATGTGGTGGCTGCTTTACCAATATGTTTATTCAGCTCAGTATCTAAAGAGAGAATGTCAGAGATAGTTGAGCCGAGGTACACAAAGTCATGGATGACCTCCAATTCTTGTGCAGAGATTGAAATACAGGGAGGTGAATCCATATCCTGACCCATGCCTTGTGTTTTTTTTAGGCTGATTGTTAGTCCAAAGTCTTGGCAGGCCTTGCTAAAACTGCCCATAAGTTGTTGAAGGTCTTCAGCAGAGTGAGCAGTGACGGCTCCCACTTCCTCCCTCTCTCCCTTCCTCTCCCTCTCTCTCTCTGTCTGTCTATCTCCCTGAGTGCTTACCAGTCCAGAAAAGTAAGGTATGTCTTAAAGAAACAAGCACCCATAAATAGAAACTTTGTACCATCCTTCGGGGTGTGTGTGTGAAACAAGCTATAGATATACAGTATATGGAATATTATATATTTATTTGAACATCGACTTCACAAGCTAAGGAAAGTGGTTAGGAAAAGAGTCTGATGCAATTAGCTAATGAATACAGATGGCAAGAACCTTCCTTACTGCAGAGTTAGCAAAGAAAACACATGTGATTCTCCCCTCCATACTGCAGGGCATCAAACTGAAGCACGCAGTTGTGCCAGCTGATTACAATGCCATTTGGTCTGCTATGCTCATTAAAGCTAGAACTGGTGGAATAACATAGGCATTACGGTGGGTAATTGGCTCAGAATGAAAAATGCTCCAAGAGATATTTAATTGGAATTCTTTCATTTTACGGAAACCTCTGTGAAAAGAAGCAAAGCCCTGGATATCAAAGTCAGCAAGAGAAAACAATGGGAACCTATTCAAGTCAATACTTATCTAAATCAATAGTCTGCAAGCCTTACTGGGAAGGTTATTTCTCCTGCATAATTAAGTGGAATGTGATGTAAGTTCAGGTTGAAAGAAATTTGAAAAAAAAAATAATCTTAGGAAATGCTTTCCAGGAAAGCCAGGTTTCTTCCTTACTTTTACCCATACATTTTTCTCTGACTTACTTACTTACTTACTTACTTACTTACTTACTTACTTACTTACTTACTTACTTATTTATTTATTTTCCAAATCCAGTTAAGGTTCTCTCTCTAGCCAGGCTTCCCCTCCTCAACCAGCACAATGCCATCATTATTGTCTTTAACCAGCATTTGCTGTTAACCTCATTCTTTCCCTCCCCTTAACCCTGGCTAAAGGACCAAGGCTAAAAGAAAGACAATACTTTTCCTGCTTCTGCTATTTGGGAAACACAAAAGAAGCTTAAGACTAACTCTAAGAGGTAGAGGCTTCAAAAATATGTGACCAGAATACCAACCATCTAAAAAAGAATTTGGCCTAAAAAATATTTTAAAATAACATGGTACATATACTTGCCTATGCACAATAATTAAATAATTAAAATAATTAAAACAAATGAGTTGCAAATGCCTGAGGCTCTGACTCCGCTGTTTTTAGGTTCAACTCTAAGAAGATTCAGTTTAAAGCTCTCTTATTAAATACAGCAAACTTCAGTCTCTTAGGGTTTTGCTTTAAAAAAGCAATCAGAACCGTGTTCTGCAAAATGGCAGCCACAGGAGATGTGCTTGTTTGCTTTTTGTAGGAGAGCGAAAACTCTCAGTATATAGATGCCTCTGACTGAGTTCAAATGACTTTTAGTCTTAGTTTTTGCTGTTGTTGTTGATCTTTTATGGAACCCCATCGAGTTCTCATAGAATCCTAGGGTCCCACAGAATGCAATTTGAAAAGCACAGACCATTGTCCAAAACCCCCCAAGATTTTCTCATCAACATTATTTACATAGCTAATTATTCTTATTCAGTTTTTGATACTCTTCCAAAAGTGAAGACAAGACTTCCCAACGTGCTATACAAATTTCCTAAAATTTCCTTTCCATTTGTATAGCACATTGGGGGGGGGGGGGGATTTTTTTCTTTCTTTATTATTGATTTTTGTATTTTTTTTTCTGTTATTCTTTAACAATAAAAAAAAATAAAGAATTAATTAAAAAAAAAAGACTTCCCCAATTGCTACATCTCTCTTCTTTGCCTTTTTGCAGGATAGAGTTGCATAGTCTGTGCTCTTAAAGCAGGGGTGTCAAAGTGGATTACTTCGAGGGCTGGATCAGCATTTTTAGTTCTCCATGGGTTGACTGGGGGTGGGGAGAGGGCGGGACAGATGGGACAGATGCTTCCTGCAGCAATTTGCTGGCCAAAACTGGGGGGTGGGGCGCGAGTGGCCCCTGCATCCCGTTTTGGCTGGTAGAGTACTGCAGGAGGCTGTCCAAGTGCCCCCTCCATGCCCCATTTGGCTGCCAGAGGCACTGTGGGCCAGATCCAGGCCACAAGCCTTGTGATTGACACCCTGTCTTAAAGGATCTTTGATACTTTCTCCTGTTCACCAGTGTAGCTTTTTTTCTGACTCTGGAGGCTCAGAACTGTTTCATCTATGAGGGCTTGAAATCTATTTGAATTCTAGAGGTATACAGAATCTTTTCAGACTCTTGCCTTTTATAGTTGCTGTGCTCCACTGAGCTTGCTCCTTTGTTTGAGTGTCTTGCTGACAGTTACTTCCTGTTCTAATGCCTCCTCTTTTTTTTAATCTGATAAACGTTCGTCTTCTCTCGGCGGTTGAAGAAGTCTGGCCATTTTGCTGCTCCAATCCTTTTTCATCATCAAGTTTGCAATTGCTGCAAGTATAGAGGTAATTCTCTGAATTAGGTATAGTTTCTGAAGGGCTACTTCATTATGCAGGTAGTCCTCAATTTACAATAGTTCATTTAGTGACCATTTGAGGTTACGGTGACACTGACATGGCCGTTTTTCACACTTACCAACATTGCAGCATCCTCATGCTCATGTGATTAAAATTCAGATGTTTGGCAACTGGTTCAGATTTATGATGATTGCAGTGTCCTGGGGTCATGTGATCAGCTTTTTCAAACTTCTGACAAGGAAAGCCAATGGGGAAGCCGGATTCACTTAACAACCATGTTGCTAACGAAACAAATGCAATGATTCACTTAACAACCGTGGCAAGAAAAGTCATAAAATGGGGCAAACTGACTTAAAACAATGTTTCACCGAACAATATAAATTTTGGACTCAATTGTGGTCATAATTCAAGGATTACCTGTATATCTCTCCATCTTGGGTTTAAGACTAAGCTCCCATAAAATAAGAATTCTTAGATTGCCTTTACATTTCTTAATCCCCAAAGCACATTCATTTATTCTTTGACCAGGATTTATAGTTTAGTTATTTGAAACCAGCATATTGTCACTTGGCTGTGGGGTGCTAAGGGACATAAGGTTTAAACAAGTACTTTTTTAAGATCCTTGGAAACAATTACATTCCTTTATTCCCTGCACACAAAATAATATAAATTATCAACTACTCTACTATTAAGGGAGCTTGAAAGGTAACCTTTGCTTCAATATCCATAGCTGAAGTAAGGGATAAGAAAGAAACTCTGGTTCCTTAGACACTAGCTCATGAGTGTAGTTACTGTCATCAGAATATACCATCAGAGAATTAATCTGGCATAAAATGTGGTAGCTTCATTTCAACAGCAATAGCTGGGGGAAAATGCTGATTTTTCATTTAATAGATTTCCTATGGAACAGAATACTTACATTTGAGGTCCAAATATTTTATTCTTTCCTAGACAATATGAGACTTGGTCAGTCTAGTGATTTCAACCAATAGGTTTGGTTGGATTGGATTACTGGGTTACATCTAATAAACTAATTTGTTTTAAAACAATTGTTTTGCAAACTAACTGTGGTTTTCATCTAAAAATGTAATGATTAAATATGTACATTCATTTTTCTTGGATAAAAAAAAATGAGGCATTAAAATTGCACTACACAATTTAGGAATGTTTGCTTGAATTCATTCAATAATTCTAATTTATCTTGGACCTAGTCAGAAGCTGGATAATTCAACGCTTCTATGCAAAAATTCAAGAACTCATTGGCCAATGCTTCCAGTTGACCAGCTTGGGAAATTACAGTAGGCTGTTAGATCAGACTTTCAGGCATTGTGAACTTGACACAGCCATTTCTAACCAATAGGCATAATTTTGATTTTCAAAAGAAAGAAAGAGAGAGAGAGAGAGAGAGAGAGAGAGAGAGAGAGAGAGAGAGAGAGAGAGAGAGAGAGAGAGAGAGAGAGAGAGAGAACTCATCGCACATTCTGTATCAGTGGAGTAGTCCTCTTCATGCAAAATAGAATAAAAAATAAATAAATGTTTGCCTCTTTTTGCTCCTTAGCTGATCAGTAATCTGGTCTTTTTGCTCTCATGACCTAAAAAATGAAACACCCTTACTCAGATGATCTGCACTGGAAAGGGGAGAGGTGGCAAACTATGGATGTGTGAAAGTGCACTGAGGCAATGGACAAAAGAAGATGAATAAGAGAATGTTAAAAGAGGGGTTTAACTTACAAGAAGCGGCAGAGCCCTTTTGGCTGACCCTGAACTCGCTGTCACAGAAAAACCAAAGGTCCCCTGCCTTCACTTTAATGAAACAAGAGAATAAGGGGGAAAAAACACCACAGAAATAGTAGTGGCATTTTTCCCCCCATTTGCAGATGCCACCGATTCACTCAATTCATTCAAGAAATTGGAACAAGAATGCCAAAATCCTGTCAATCGAATACTTTAGATGACTGCCCAAGTATCCTGGGAACTGGTCTCTGTAAAAGAAGGGGCCATATACTATAGTTGATAAGTTGGCAAGAGAGATGTTAAGTGAATCTGGCTTCCCCGCTGATTTGGCTTGTCAAAAGGTTGCAAAAGGTGACCCCATGACCTTGGGACACAGCCAGTCATAAGTGCAAACCAGTTGCCAAGCATCTGAATTTTGATCGCATTTGGGAGGTCATAATTGTGAAAAATGGTCATAGGTCACTTTTTTTGCAGTGCCATTGTAACTTTGAACGGTCATTAAATAAACCGTTTTAAAATGAGGACTACCTGTATTAGGATCTTTATGTGGTTATTCTGTCCCATGCAAACTATTTTTTTTTTTTTTTTTTGAGGGGTCACTGGTGCTCTCTGAGCTTGGTTGTTTTCTTGAAGTTGTTTCATCACCCAAACTAGGTAACACCATCAGTACTAGTAAGGAGTAGGGTTTATATTCAGTTTATATTCTAGTGTCTTGCCCTGTCAGAGGTTTTGTTTTGTTTTTTTAAATTTGATTTATATGCCGCCCTTCTCCGAAGACTCAGGGCGGCTTACAATACGTTAAGCAATAGCCTTCATACTTTTGTATATTTATACAAAGTCAGCTTATTGCCCACACAAACTGGATCCTCAATTTACCCACCTTAGAAAGGATGGAAGGCTGAGTCGACCTTGAGCCTGGCTAGGATTGTTGGTGAGACACATGATGTTACCTAGTATTTTATTTATTTATTTTTATTTGTCAAACATGTATGAGGTAACAGGTATAAGTATAAACATGTAATGTTTATGTAATGAGTACAAATGTAATGTACTCATGTAATGAGTACAAATAAGTGGGGACAGTAGGACAGGGACGGTAGGCACGATGGTGTGCTTATGCATGCCCCCTTTATGGATCTCTTAGGAATGGGGTGAGGTCCATGGTAGACAGTTTAAGGTTGAAGCTGTGGGGGTTTGAGGATGTAACAACGGAGTCAGGTAGAGCATTCCAGGCATTGACCACTCTGTTGCTGAAGTCGTATTTTCTGCAATCGAGTTTGGAGCGGTTTACTTTGAGTTTGCATCTATTTTTTGCCCATGTATAATTGCATGGGCAAACTGAAGTAGTCACTGACAGGTAGGACATTGTAGCAGATAATTTTGTGTACTATGCTTAGGTCAGACTGTAGGTGGCATAGTTCCAGGTTGTCCAAGCTTAGTTAGAGTAATGAAACATCCTCAAGAAAACAACCAAACTCAGAGAGCACTAAGGGCCCCTCATTTTAACCCTGAAATGCAAATATTCTTTTTGAAACTTTTTAAATTTATAAATGTGTGGACAAACGTGACTTTTCCCTTTTCCATGTACCCTCTTTCCTGACTTATGACTCCTGCTTCAGCGTCTCTGTAATTTGTTCAGTTATGCAACAACCATAGTACTTAGTAGTAAATGTTTTCTTTCTGGGATGTATTAACCAAGGCAAGGTAGATGAGGTAAAAGAGATAGCCCCCTTCCTCTTCTCTGCTTCAGTGAGTTTATGACAGCAGGAATTCTGCCTATATGGTCTTTGCTCACAATGCATAAAGATGAATTGTGTTCTCCAGGATGCACTCAGACACCTGAGCCTTTTCTTCTTTAACCATCGATGACAATCATTTTGTGAAAACAAAAAAACTAAAAACCAGCACTGTGAGGAACACAATAAGAACCAAAGTTAGAAATAGCCAAACTAGCTTCTTGTTGTTGTGACCCAGGCCCAAGTAGGTATTATTAGATGCAAACAGTTCGAAACAAACAGACTTTATTAGAACAGCTGAGAATTAACTCATTCTCAGTGTAGTCCAAACTAATTCAAAACAAATTCTTCATAACATAATTCTTCAGCCTTATCACCAATTTTGGTCTAATTAGGCAACCTGCCAAAGACTTTTCTGGGCAAAAGTTCAGAAGCAGAAGACGCTGACAAGAAATAAATGCAGCAAGACAGCAAGACCAATCTATCAACGTTGTTTTCCGACAAAGAGTCCAAGAGCCGTTGCTGGTCTTTTAAGCCTTATGGCAGGTGCCATCATCTCCAGGCCTTACTCCCGAGTCAACCTTTTTGCTTTAGCTGCTCTTGCCTTCTGGCAGCTATTCTCATGCATGCACTAGGAACAGGCTCCTCCTGTTCCTCTGCCTCTCTGCTGTCAGCCTCTGGAGGCTCCGGAGTCCGCACATCACTCCCAGATGGCCCTGGCCCCATCTCTGCCTCCAACACAGAGCCCTCATCTGGGCCTTTCCCAGGCTCCAGGACTGGCCCATGTTCTTCCTCAGGCTCCTCACTGTCTGACTCCGTTGCCAGCTCCACAGGTAGAGAAAAGACCATATTGCATGAATAAATGTGATGACACCTCCCGTCTGCCTTCTATTTGGAAACCTGCTCTCATAAATAGACGAATCTTAACACAAAGTGTAAGCCATAGGTCAAAGGTTCATCAGGAGACCTGTGTTGCCACCATTTCCAACATATCTTATCCATCAACCCACATCCCAGCAACAGTGCTTCCATCCAATCAAAATACAACTACATCATCAGCCAATCAGAATAAAGCAGCACTATCAACCAATCAGAATACACCTCTGCCTCCTTTTAAAGAGGGATGTCAGTTAAGATCACACAGTTTGCCCATAGGCACCAAACCAAGAACATCAGCCAGAAGATGATGAATGAGATTTCATCGAAACGTCGCTGCAATACTTCCAAAGATATGTTTGCAATTACACGGGAAGAAACCCGATATATCACCTGTACACACATATATACCCGTGAAAACTTACACAGACATATATATATATATATATATATATATATATATATATATATATGTGTGTGTGTGTGTGTGTGTGTGTGTGTGTGTGTGTGTGTGTGTGTGTTTTCTGAGGTTTTTGCGGGTGTTTGTATGTAGGTCTTTGGTTATTTGGGTCTTCTCCCGCATAAAATTGGAAGTGTCTTGGTGACGTTTTGATGAAATCTCATTCGTCATATTCAGGTTGGTGTTCTCGGCTTCGTGCTTCCAGGAGCACGAAGCCGAGAACACCAGCCTGAAGTTGACGAATGAGACTTCGTCGAAACGTCACCAAGACACTTCCAATTTTACGCGGGAGAAGACCCGAATAACCAAAGACATATATATATATATATGTATGTATGTATGTATGTATGTATGTATGTATGTATGTATATATATACACACACACACATAATAAAACAGCACTCCAAAAACAACGTACAAGCAATCCATAAGAATCTGATAAATTACCACCTGAAGAACATGTCATTAGGAGAATACTGGAATGCGCCAAAATGAATAAATTAACTTTAGAAATTAATGACAGAGAGGGTACGGCATATTATAGCGTGTGGGACATGTGGTATGAGTGGATAAAGAAAAGAAACAAAAAAAATGAAGCTTGCAGAGTATAGAGATTAATTAATAATTAATTTAACAAGGATTATAAAGAATTGAGTATTATTACTTGTGCCATAAGGATCTGAATATTACTATGTGTAATAGCTTTCAAATTAAATTTAACTCAAAGAAGCAATACTATGTAAATGAGAAGTAAATAATATGTACATATGTATTTACACCGCGGAACCGAAAAAGTCTTAATTGTATCACTATTTTCACAATAAAAAAAATTTTTAAAAAAAGAATCTGATAAATTCTAAATGAACAAATATCTTTCTTACAATTGGACCAAATAGGCATTTTAAAAAGAGATCTTTTCAAAATCCTTGAAAAGCTAAAAAAAAAGATGTATCCTGCAATTTATCTCCTGTTGTTGTAGGCCTAGTGGTTAAGGCACCATGAATGCTCTCTGTCTCTGTCTCTCTCTCCCTTTGTTGTGGGGAAAATAGGAGGAAGAAGGTATGTTAGATATGTTCACCACATTGAGTTATTTGTAAAAAATATAAAGACAAGATACAAATAGATAAGATAAATATATGTGTAAATGTGGAGTCAAAACCATGATTTTTTTCAATGAAGCATCTAAGCACTGATTTTTTTTTTCATATTTTTGCCAGTAAAACCATTTTCAGCAACTATCTATCTATATGGAGACAAGTCTGTGGAGTCCTTCGTGCTTTCTGAATTTGTTTTCTTGCAGACGTTTCATTACCCAACTAGGTAACATCATCAGTGCTGCCCCACAATTCTGTGGACTCCCTAAGTCACAAACACCATTTTTGTTGTCTTTGCAGGGAATCTTGTAAGACATTCATTTATGCCAATTTAACAAACTATCCTGGTAGAGAACGTAATGCTTATCAGTCACTTCTATACAAACAAGATTCTGTGATATATCTACTTCCATGCTGCCCAGTTTTATGCTTCTATTTGTTCTATTCATCACATTTACTACTGATGATTGGTAGAAATCTTAATAATTGCTTTGTTATTTATATTGTCTTATATTTAATAAAATTGTATTTTCCCCTACTTTTTAGTCTTACCAATAACTTCAGGTGTTTTGAAGACCATGTAGAGGCCTAATAAACATTTGTTGGTGGTGATGTTTCCCTAAATCACAGAAGGACAGGTAAAATGGGCTTATTTGACTGGAAAGAAGTAATCAATCTCCCTGCCTGGGATATCTACATTTCCTGTTACGGCATTGATTAGAGAAATCTTTAAACCTGTGGAATCCACATAGTGTACACATGCTGTTTCATTCAGTAAAAAAAAAAAAAAGACAAATAACAAATGGAGGTGCTTGAAAGATTTCTCCATCCTTTTAAATTAAAGAGAGAGGCAGAAGATTTGACAAAAAGTGTAAAGTATTCATTTGGAGAAAACTGCGCTCCAAACAGCATGATCGCTAGCACACCTTACAGGTTACAGATTGAAAGTATGATATTTTTCATGTTTAATTTGGTGGTAGAGGAATTCATGCATTCCTTGTAAGTCAGAAATCTTAAGCAGTTCCATGATTCTTGTGGTGGTAACTTATTCTGCTGAAAAATGATGACTCGTGAGACTGCTAAAAACAAATTGATCAGTATTCCAGATACATACTTCTCAATTAGAAATGTAGAGATTAGACATACAATTTTAACTAGGTTATTCTTTTCACAAAGACTCTCCTTATGGCTCCATGCTTTTTGTGGTGTACTTGAATCCCTCATGTGCAACCGCATGAAAGATGTGTCAATAAATGGATTGTGATAAATGGATTGAAAAGAAATATGAATGGTCTAAAGGTTCTAATGCAGATCGGAAACTATATCACCAGTACTATCATCATATCTCAAGAGCATTTCATGATGGTGTTTTGTACCAATGGCATTAGTTTTATGTCTCTTCATAATGAGGGCATAAGGCTAACATGTTAAATAAAGCAAGTAGCAAATATGTGGAGTTCCAATCAATTCCCAGATTTTTATTTATTTTTTTGTATGGGGCATCTTGGCTGGAGCAGCTGAAAGATGCAGATCGCTATTCTTCAACTGACAGGATTTATTTGAGGGAAGGAATCCTGAGTGGTTAATTCAACAAATTACCAGAAGATACTATGACACCAAACTCAGGCTATAAGAATGCCACATCCTCATTGTTTGGTTGTCATCTTCTAGACAGAAGAGCAAGAATGTATAGATGAAAAAAGCACATCTCCATTGCAAATCCTTTTAGTCTTTCTAAACTCTCCTTAGGGTTTTTTGAAAAGGGTGTGCCTTGTTTCAGCCTGCAGATAGCACTACACGGTTCACCAGCTTGGTTGGCAATATATATGTCCTGCTTTGGTGACACACCTATCTAACACCATTTCCTGGTTTGAATCCCACTGTCTATTGAAAAGGTTGATAGTCATAAATTTTATTTAGTGGCATAAAATATAGAACCCCAGACAGAGAGAAAATTATTATACTTTATCTAATGACGACTAAGTGAGAAGTGTGAAAAGAGCATCCTCAAATGCCTTTTCTCAACATTCTCTCTATTTAAGTAGATAACTATCATTCAGAATCAGTTGTATACATAGTAAATAGGTTTATATTATATAGAAAGATAAGACAGTATGTCATCCATATAGATGGTTTGCAACAGAACAGGCTATAATGCTGGACACAAGGGGTCAATCTGGCACTATCATTTTTAGTACCATGTCTCAACAATATTGGAAAGAAAAACATTTTGTAAAATCCTTGTTGTTGTTTACAAAAACCTAGTAAACCATATACCTGATTTAGGAGCACATCTAAGCAATTTGTGGCATTACTGCAGCTTAACAACTTTTAATAACTTGATTTAGAGAGAGCAGCTGTGGCAGATTAGTCAAATGCAAAAACAGCCTGATGCAAGAACTATTAAAAATATGGATATCACATTGGTATAATAATCCAAGAGCCTGATTTTCAAGCAGAACTTTTCTTTTTTCTTTTTTTAAAAAATGAAGTTTGGACTTCTATTTGCTAGCAAAGACAAAAACAGATTCAAATTTGACTCATGAAAGTATTAAAATTAATGTGACTTAGAAAGGGAAGTTTATAGCAAAGATATGAGTAATACTGAAAAGAATATTATTCTGCAATAACATTTTGCAGAAAAGATGTAAAGATGTATTTTCTTAAATCAATCTTTCCCATTTTCTGATATATTCCAAAAATTCTGGGTCAGAATTTTGAGTGTCATTGTACAACAGCTTAGAGATATTGAATAAGGAATGTCTTAGATACCAACAGAAGTTCATGGATACCATTAATTATATCATTACCTTAGCACCACTATGCATTAAAACCTTGATTCTTGATAATAACTTCTCTGAGCACAACAAGCTGTATCACCCTGCACCTAAATGAATCACTTGAATGAATAAAGCCTCTCCAATTAAGAGTAAATTTTATGTAACCTTTGATACGATGTCCTCTACAAATATTCTCTTCTATCAATCTCTAGTTGTTGCAAAATTACTTTCCTGAGCATGCTGGAAGATAAAAGGATGGTGGTCCGTTGTTACAAAACTGTCCCTCCCATTGATAGACGTATCTAGGGGAAAGCAGAGTTTGTTTCCAAGTGATGGGAAAACCTTACAGAAGCTAGTTCTCCCTGGGAGCTGGTTCTCCATGAGTTATTGCTGCTGCTTTTTCCTGTAACAGCCAACAAGAGCCAACAATTCTACAAGTGACATTCTTGCCAAATGTGTAGGATTTAATATTTCTCAGAGAAAAAATCTCATGATGCTTATGTTGTTCTCACAAATTAGTCCTATATGATTAAAGATCATCAGGGCCAACTTTATTGATCTGTTGTACAACACTACTTACATGACTGCACTAAAACACATTGATTGGATACTTTTAATTTTAATTTCTGTTGCCCAATACATGATTAGAATCAATTCAACTAATTCTCTGTATCCATTTGCCAAGTTTTAAAACTGCACCCTGGAAAACCCAATTACAATACAAACGCACTATGAAATCAACTGTGTATCTGCTTTAGAATACA
The DNA here is from genome assembly GCA_030761175.1 of Masticophis lateralis. Taxonomy (NCBI): domain Eukaryota; kingdom Metazoa; phylum Chordata; class Lepidosauria; order Squamata; family Colubridae; genus Masticophis; species Masticophis lateralis. Next base: position 123,377,807 of record JAUDYJ010000001.1, on the reverse strand, counting down.
TATGGTGTTGTATTTCCGAAATGGAAAAGTGTGCTATTAATTAGAGATCCTGTATTCCAATGTATCAAATTGAATTTGAATCTAGAATATTTGGTTCCTAAATTGAGGTCAAGTCAAAAAGGAAACTTTTTTTTGTTTTCCAATAGTCATTAATATAAAAGGGTTAGTAAGATTTTTTTTTCTTTAGAGACTAGGAAAAATAAATAATAAGTATTATTTAATTCCAGTGATAATGATGGTGCAAAATATAATTCTCATAATGTACTGCCAAGATACAACTTTATGTTTAGCAAAGGAGTATTTAAAATAGATTCTTTATTTTTGGCACACATTTTATATTCAATTGATTGCCTACGTCTGATGACAGATATGGCACAAGAAGAAGAAGAATATGTTTATGTTTCTGAAAAGGAAAAAAAAAATTGAAGGCTTGTAGTTGACGAAAAGATTCAGGATGAAGAATAAGGGTTGATCCTACCATTAAACAGAATAATAGGACAGATGTTGCAGGAATCAGAATGGTATCAAGTTTGCACGTAAAATATTGGTGTGTTGCCCCCGGTTCAGACCGGTTCCCAAGAACTGGTAGTAAAGGTAAGTAGAACTCACCCCTGATGTAAAACTACCAGTGCTATCCATGGTCTCGTCCCCATTGTTCTACTGTACTTCCTGTAGGTGCCTATATATTACACTAGTATTTTGCCCTTATGGTATATTTCAATCAATTTTTGACTTTTTAAAAAAACTTTGTTTTTTAAAACTCTATTTTTAAGATAATCAATGGTTGGGTTTTCGTTTGAGTGGTGAGTAGCACGCTTCATTTTCTTATTTTAACAGTAAAAAAAGCCTCATATACTCAAAGTAGCAGTCAGCTGAAGCGGCTTCTTTACATTATTTCTTGTACTGATCATATGACCATATAACATCAAATGGTCACTTATTAATTCCAGGAAATGCTGCTTCAGTCGGTTTCTTACAGGGAATGGGAGTAAGATACCATCTTGTTTCCTGCTTAAGGAAGTACCGTCATTAAGTGTAGATTGTTAAGTGAGGACCTCTCCTAATTGCAACTTCCAACTTCCTGCCAGCTTTCCCATTGATTTTGCTTGTTGGAAGCCTACAGAGAAGGATGCAAATCATGATGGTATGACCACCAGATATTGCAATGGTCAAAAATAAAGTGCCTGGATCAGGATCACATGCCAAGGGGACATTGTAATGGCTAGAACTTTGAGAACTAGTTGTAAGTAGCACTGTTGCAAGTTTGAACAGAGGACAACCTGTATTCAGAGGTGGGCTTCACATAATTTAACAACTGGTTCACCTAGTGCAGAACCGAAAATGTGAGCGTGCGGCTTGCGTGTGGCTTCAAACTCACAGAGATTTCATATGCGTGGCTTCCAGCACACCTTCTCGGGCAGCTGCAGCAATCAGCTGGGCTGTGTGAGCTGGGCAAGCGAGCCAGAGTGTGAGATATATAGGACAGGATAGCACCGGGGTGGATGAGCAGGCCCAGCCAGTGGTCAGAACTACCGGTTTTCCCAAACTGTCTGAACCAGCAGCAGCCCACCTCTGCCTGTATTTCATCTTTAAATGTTATATGCAGAAACAGAAAAAGGGCAGAGGGTTATCATTCTCATATTCTACTTAAAGACTTCCCAGTGGCCATTTAAAACAGACTAGATTATTCACATCTCTGCTCCAGGGTTTTAGTTCCACTTTAGGCACAAAGCCAGATGGGTGGACTTGGGCTAGTAACTTTCTTTCAGCCCTAGGAAGGAGGCTAGTGGTGGGTTTCAACCGGTGTTACCACCGGTTTGCTTCATGCACGTGCTTCGTGTGTGCACCATGCAAGCATATTTTATTACGGAACATATGAGACGTGGCAATCCGCTGTATCAGCTGGGCTAAAAACAACCAAATATAAGGTATGTATAACACAAGGGCGGCCGGGAGGACCAAGCTAACTGTCATAGAGAACCGGTTCGCTCTCAGCTCACCATCGCCGCTACCGGATTGCCCAAACCAGGCCGAACCGGTAGAAACCCACCACTGAAGGAGGCAATGTAAACCACTTCTGAAAAACCATGCAAGAAACTGCAGGGACTTATCCAGACAATTACTGAGACTCAGGTATGATTGAATGGAAGGAAGAAAAAAGGCTGAACCAGGTATTGTTCATTCATTATGAACACATTGTTGCCATTATTTATAAGAAACATATATTTAAAAACTCTAACACTTCCTGGATTACATCATTTAAAGAAACAGCCTCACCAGAATGATATCTACTGGGGAAGAAAATCATTTTTGTGTAAATGGAATATTCCTCTATACTTTATCTACTCTAAATCTAACTTTGTCTAAAATTTCTTCCCATTTTGTTGACATTTTTTCCTTTCATCAAATTACTTCCTTTCTTGCAGCCTACTTCTTGGCAATAAGCTGGAGAAAAGTATTAGCATAAAACTGCTGTGAAATCATTATGATGAGATAGACACGAAAAATAAACTCTGCAATGTGCACTTAAAGACACTGTATCCCTCTTGAGCAATAAAAATATGGAAACATGTAGATAAGGCTTATACTTTCAGTACCTGCATGCATGGAGGGGGGAGAAAGGAACTTTATAAGACGAAATACTTTCCCCTGTGATTATATGCACTGCAGGATTAATTACACCTTCTAAACTTTCTTTAGTCTTTTTGATTAGGCTTGGTAGGTATCCTTGGTATCCTTGGTAGGTATCCAAAACTCAGTTGCCTTAACAAACTTCCCAATGTAGCCCAGATATGTGCAAGGATAGCAAGTGACATGCCCTCCTCCTCAGACAGATGCATTTATATTCTTTACAGACATGTAATTTTCAAGGCTTTTTAAAAACAACTGCATTTCAGTGGAATTAGAGCTGGGACAATTGCTGGGGAAAGAAATAAATGTTTCCTTTGCTCACTATCCTATATCCCCAGGATAGAAAGGATTTTCTCTCAAGATTCACAATTTAAAACAAATGAGGATAGCTAGCTTCCTCCTCCTCTTTGAATAACAGCCACAAACAATAGATCCGACCTAGAAAAATGATTGCTGCATTAGTAACACAATAGTTGTTGCTGCTGCTATTACTTAGGGATTCAGAGTAAAAGAACTCATGGGAAAAGCTGGGGTATGGCCAACGGTTAAAAAAAAGAACTAGTTGGGGGAAATTCTCTTCTTCCAATTTATCTGCCTACTAACACACAAGGAATGTTAAAAAAACCTCTGTGCACAGTCTGAAATGAAGGAGTGATCCTATTTCTTTTTAGACTTGCAAGCTGTTTTGTTTTTCAGTTCATTGCAAACTCTGTCAACTTTTAGTAAAAGACTAGACAACCTGCAACCCATTGGGTCATTCTTTGAGAGGAAGATAGTACAATCTGATGTGACCAAAATTAACATTAAATTTTAGGCTGACCAATTGTTTTACCCCAATGCTGTCATGATCGTCTAAGAAGAGTAAGTATCATAAACAGAACAATAATTGTAGTGCCAAAAGACTGTCAATAAGAAGTCAATATTTATATAAGTAAACAGAAACAGAATGATCACAGGTGGGCAAAAAAGCAATAGGAGTGGGAGCAGCTTCTGACTTCATACCAGCTTCCGCGTTGACTTTCCTTATGGGAAGCTGGCAGGCAATGTCAGACATCATTATCACGTGACCGCCGAGTTGTTGCAGTTACGACAACTTTGTGAACAAAAGCAGTCTGAAGACCCTTGAAATGGATCTCAGGTTTTTTTATGCAGTCTTTAAATTAGTGGATTTGAGGTACCTTAATTCAGAAATTGTTGTGCTATGAGTGTTGTCGCCCGTACAAGGCCTGTGCAGCTAGTAGCTGATTCAAACAGCAAGAACGCTGGTGTGGTACTGCGCCAGCAGCCTGTGCAGCTGGCACTCGAGTCGGACAATGAGGAGGCTGCAGAAGCTGTGGTGCCAGAGGCGGGGATTCAACCAGGGCCTTCAGAACCTCCAGAAACTCCCTTAAGTGAAAAGGACAAAGAGGAGGAGCCTCTTCTCGATGCACGGGCACGCAGAGCTGCCAAAAGGCAGGAATGGCTCCTCAGGAGGTGGTCTCCTCAAGAGTAAGGCTTGGGGCTAATTGGCCATTTAAGGAGGAACTCCGACTGAAGCAATTTGCAGGGAACAACTTAGTTCACATACCTTCGTTTCTTGTCTTGCTTATCTTATCAGCTTTCTGCAAATTGCTTCTGGGCATTCTGCCAACCATAATAAATTTTCAATTATTACTCTTTGAATTCTTGGCAGCTGTTAATGCAATTGATTGCATTATAATAAAAGACTGGTTTATTCAGTAACCTAGGGTTTGAATGGACTTTGTGTGTGCTGCGTTTTTTGGGGTCCGTAGCTGGGGCAGAACAGTGATGCACTCTGTGGACTAATTGAAAGGACTATATAAATATGGTAAAAAGATACACAGGAAAGCTTGCCTCTATTGCAATATGCTGGTATTAGGAAACTGTGGAAAGCTGAAGACAGCTTTCTTATCTCCAACTTCAGACACTGATGGTGTCTTCTCAGGGTACTGTCTTTCCTTGAATTCATTCTAATATCTATATATGAAACCAATGGGAGATACAATCTGGACTGAAGAGTCATCAATATATACTGTGTTTCCCCGAAAATAAGACCCGGTCTTATTTTTGTATGGGCCCCAAAATAAGCACCAGGTCTTATTTTCAGGGGATGTCTTACCCCTAGGATCACCACAGCCAGGCCTCCCAAACTGTGACACCTGTTGCACCACTACCTGACTTCTGCGGCTGCTTGTGGCCAGATGTCGCATGCCTTGTTACGCCTATGCCACTACTTATGGCAGGAGGCTGCATGGCATGTCATGCCATTGCACAAGTGGGCGGCAGGAACGGCACGATGAGCCAAGCAACATCCTGCCGCAAGTGGCAGCACTGGTGCCATGCACCATGTGGTGTCCTGCCTCAAGTGGTCACGAGCGGCCACAAAAGTCAGACAGCAGCACAACGGGTGTCAGGATGTGGGAGGCCACTGCAGCAGTCCTAAGGAAAGCAGATACAGGGCATGTGGTTCAGCTCCACCTCCGCCCCCACCCTAGCTTGATTTTTACACATGCGTCTTGCCCCACCTCGTACAATCAGATGATGGGCGGGGCATAATTAGGGGGTAGGGCTTTTATTAGGCACAGACATGAAATTAGGGCTAGGGCTTGTTTTCCCTGGAAAGTCGTATTTTCAGGGAAACACAGTAAATGCATGCCATTCAATCTCTCTTTATCATCATCCCATTTCATGAGAGACAAAACAATGAGACAAAACAATTCTTGGAGGCAATTTTTGACCAGATAAAGACAAATAAAATGAAGCTTCACAAATCAGAAGCACTATAGACTGGGAAAATTTATATGCGTGAATATTTTTAGATAAATAGTATCTAGTTTTAGATAAGGTAACAAGTTCTATAAAACACCAAATATGCTGGTTAGCATTATTCTTGGATTTAGCACTATCTTTGAAGGTACATATGGCATGGGAGTTCAGGATAAGTTTTTAACAACCCCAAATAGCTCCTATCTGCAGCCCTATCTGGAAAGAACAAATGTTTCCTCACTGTAATTCTTATGTTCTGCTTATGGAGCATTTATCTTCTGGAACTGTGCTAACTTCTGCTACTTGTGTCATGGTTATCTAGTTTTTTTGACTGTGGAATAGACATTATATGAAGCTACCCTTAAAAATACCTGGAAGTGAGAAATGCATCAGGTAAGTTGCCATCTGTGCAAGGTCCCAGGATCAAATTATTGCCCTCATGACACATTTACACTACTTGCCAACTTAACCAAACATAAAAAGTGTAGTATCAACTTTTAAAGCCAGAAATATTAAAAGGCACAGCAATTTGAGAGTTTTTTCTCATTTTGAGTCTCTCTAGCCATTAAGGCCTTCAAAGATAAGCCTTTTTGTTGGTGTGTCCATTACCAACAGAATTGGCACAGGGCCAAAGGTGCAAAACCCTAAATTTCCTTTGAAATAATTTCTACCTTTTAAATAAATTATTTTTCATGGAATTGAAGGAACTAAGAAAAACAAATAAGGACGACAAAGAGGAATTTATGTAGATGGCAGAGCTGGTTTTAATATTTAAAACCTGTAAAAGCTGAATGATAGAAAATGGTAGATGATTTAAAATACAGGTTTGCATACACGTGATTCTGAGGGATCCTTGGTGCTCTCTGAGTTCATTTCAGAAGGATCCCTCATTTCAACCCTGAGCTACAAATATTCTCCTTTATTGGTACAAATGATTCTACATAGATTTTAAGACCAACCTCAGGCACCCTTTTTTGTCTACATTGGGCAAGGCCCCTTAGGCAAAATATGTATAGATGTATACATGTATGTATATATGAAAGAAATAACTAGCTGAGCATATATTTCCTTTTTAATCAGCTAAATACACTGCTTGGTTATATCCTCATAAATCCAGTCCCTTTAAACTGCTGACATATTGACTTTTTAAATTGTCTTTTTCATTATCCTAAGCAGAGAAGGTTGGCACCCTTGCAAACAATATGTTTTCGTTTCTTATGAATTAGGTGACATAAAACCAATACAACATAGAAAGTAGTCATGCATCATCATAGTACATTTCTAAAAAAAAAATACATGTTTCTCAAATTTTCAAGCTGTCAATAAATCCAACACTGAGCATCAACTTATCAACTGATGGGAATCGTGATCCCCCCCCACTTTGTTCACAGTCTGATAGCTTATATGATCCTTGAAATAGCTTCCCTTCATCACACTCTCTGGATTGGCAAATAAGAACATTTTGCTTATCATAATTTGTCCCAAGCAGTATAAACTAAAATTCAATAACAACATCAATGGCTTTTAGCAAGGAATCTTATCAAAAAGGAGTGGTTAACAGACCAAAACATGAATACAAGCTCACTAAAATGATGCTACAACCCTAAGATTAATTTTTAATACTTATGCAGATAGACTTGCCTAAATAGGCCCAATGAGCTACAGTAAATGCAGCTGCTCAGATGTGTTCAACAGCCCAATAATTGTGTCAAATAAACGGCTACATTCAGGAGGCAAAATCAGGATTGCTAGCTGTCACATCAGCTGTTCATTTTAGTCATCAGTGTTGTATAACGTGGAACAATCTGTTACCCTCCTGTTTTGCATCTAAGCTGGAATTAGATTAAAAAATAAAAATAAGAAAGGAATGAGGAAGAAAGGGAGGAGTGTGGATAAAACGGCCAACGTGCCACAAGGATGCCACACTTCCATTTGCCAATCATGACTGCTCAGAATGAAGCCTCCATTTCATCAACATTATCAGTGATTCCATAGTATTGTAACAGAAGACCTTCCATTCTAGACCTTCCCCATGGAGGAGATGTCAGAGCGGCAATCAGCTCTGTTCCCATCCTGGGGTAATTGCTCTCAATTAGAGGTGGCATTTTCCTTGTGTATACTTTGCAAGAAATGAACCGAAATACATTCTAATGAAAAACTCGTATTTATTTGTAAAGAAATAAGAACATCTCATTATCTAAATTAGGTTACATCTTGGAATGTAACCTAACCTTACATTTTTCCAGGCTACCTCTCTTGGCCAGAGAACAAAGAAAAGTTTTAGAGAAGAAGAAAGGAATGTAGACATGCGCAGTAGTTACTGATAAGAGTTCTGGCAAACTACTGCAAGTCTAATAGTCCAAAAATAAGATAGCTCAGTTGGTAAATACAAAAATGCAGTGAAAGGAGAAGCCTCCATAATTGTCAATCAGCTGGGCTCCAGGACTGCCCTATCTAGTGAGCTCTGACCTTCCCTGGCCATTTTTGCTGCACTTGCCTGGTTCTTCTATTTTTTTTTTGTTGCACACACAGGGAAATATTGACTTTGTATGAGATCTATAAGAAGGTCTATATTTCCATAAAGAAGCCAAAATAAAGCAGAACTTTGCCCAGCATTTTTTTTTCTTAGATAAAGTGAGGAAATGAGTGAAGGGAAGCATTGTTAAGTGCTAAATCATAAATATGTATGTGTGTAGCATATGTAAGTACATATGTGTGTATATGTATCAATGGTGGGTTTCAAAAATTTTTACTACCGGTTCTGAAGGTGTGGCATGGCTTGGTGGGCATGGCTTGGTAGGCGTGGCAGGGGAAGGATACTGTAAAACCTCCATTCCCACCCCAATCCAGGGGAAGGTTACTGCAAAATCACCATTTCTTCCCAATCAGTTGGGGCTTCAGAGGCAGAGAATAGATGGGGGCAGGGCCAGTTAGAATTTTTACTACTGGTTCTCTGAACTACTCAAAATTTCTGCTATCGGTTCTCCAGAACTGGTCAGAACCTGCTGAAACTCACCTCTGATATGTATGCATTCTCTTGTCTATACTAAAATAAAAGAAATGATGGAATAGAATCATTAAAGAAAGGATGCAAAAGGAAATGTAAATGACGAAAAATTAAAATAATTTTAAAGTTAAATAATTAAATTGAATAGTTAAATTGTCCCCCAGTAAGTCTGCTGTGGCGAGTTTTCCCACGGTGTGTTGGCAGTGGTGAGTTGGCTGTGGCAAGTTTTCCCATTCTGGTAGTAGTATGGAGTTACACAAAACAGGCAGCACAACAAAAAATTCTGGTTACCACAGGATAACATTCTTTAACCATTGAGACATTGCAACAGGCCTCTCCTGTCAGACTTAACAGGACAGGTAGAAACAATTGAGAAGAGGCAGTTCCACAAATAATAGCAATAGCAATAGCACTTGGATTTATATACTGCTTCACAGTGCTTTACAGCCCTCTCTAAGCGGTTTACAGAGTCACCATATTGCCCCCAACAATCTGAGTCCTCATTTTACCAACTTTGGAAGACTGAGTCAACCTTGAGCCTGGTGAGATTTAAACTATCAAATTGCAGGCAGCTGGCAGTCAGCAGAAGTAGCCTGCAGTATTGCATTCTAACCATTGCGCCACCATGGCTCTTGTAACCCAACTCCATGTCATGGAAGTCTTCACAAGTGACAAAAAGCATCTTAAATTGCACCCAGAAGCACACCAAAAGCCAGTGCAGTTCATACAACAGAATTGCAACTGGACATGTTGCCCCTTGCTGCCTCAGAATGAGAGACTAGTTGCTGTGTGCTTCTTGCATTGTTCTTACATGCAGTGCTAGAGTTTTTGAATACACATAATCCATAATATATGAATAACATATGATGAATATTTATGTAGTAGTAAAAAGATTCCAAGATTTTAGTACAGCTTCTCTCAGTAAATAATGCATAAATATTTCTATATATAAGTTTACAAATCCCTATGTGAGGAAAGTTTTCAACATTACATTTTAGGAAAGTCAAATGTTCAATAATGAGAAATGTGAATGTAAATCAGTTTTATTGTGCCAAAGTCTGATTTGTTTGTTTTTTTCTTTCACATATGTCAGGATTTATGTTGATTCATTAAGCATTCCTACTGTGATATAAAGTGGCACAACTGAAAAAGGGGTTGTGATATGTAGGTTTTGCAAAACATCACAGTTGCACGAATAATTATTTTTCTTGGCTGAATTCACAAAATATTGATTTTTGCTCTGGTCTACGTAACCTCTCTTTTAATATAATTCAACTAAGTACCTGGATTGGTAAAGAACCAATAAATCAAAAATGCAGTAAGTACTGTAAGGTCCAGAGGTGCTTAACAAAGATGCAGATTTAGGAATCACCACGGTAATTATTGATCGATCTTTCAAAAGGTAAGTGACCTCTTTTGCTTATCCAGGATGAAACAATGACTGTTTATGATCAAACACTTGTGTTATTATAATGGGATTTGCTTTATGTCCACAAAGTACATTTTAGAAATGTGCTAACCTGTGAAACCCGATTCACATATACATTGATAGCCTCCAGGCTTGTTGAAGCAACTTCCTCCATGCAAACAAGGTACCGTTTCACACTCATTTATATCCACTTCACAGAATGCCCCATAGAAACCAACAGGGCAGTTGCAAAGGAACCTGTCATGTTAGAGAAAAAGAAGATTTCAGAGGATGGCAAAATCAGCAAATTCACAGTATTTGCCGTATGTTCAACTTATTTCTACTCGGATGCAGGAATGCAGTGGCTCTCTCAGGAATTCGTAGATATTTCAGCAAACTGATATGATTTATCTGACTGATAAACTGATCTGACCCACAGCTCAGAATATGGTACTATTTTGGTTTTGCTCTTCTGCAAATTATTTCACAATTAAGAATTCCAATATCTATCTATATGAGCAAGAGTGGCTTATTTTGGGTAAATTAAAGTATACTACATGCATATTGTATAATTAAATGTTTATATATATATATATATATATATATATATATATATATATATATATATATATATATATGTCTTTGGTTATTCAGGTTTTCTCCCGCGTAGAATTGGAAGTATCTTGGCGACATTTCGACAAAGTCTCATTCGTCATCTTCAGGCTGGTGTTCTCGGCTTCGTGCTTCCAGGAGCAATGTGAGATTGCAGCTGTCTCTTCCTTTTAACTGCTAGTGGGGGTGTGAGCTGATTGGGTGGGAGCTTGGCTGTGTTCTGATTGGGTGGAGGTGTGTTCTGATTGGTTAGGGGCTTGGCTGTGCTCTGATTGGATGGGGGGTTGGTTGTGCTCTGATTGGCTGGGGTGTGTTCTGTTTGAGTGGGGGCTTGGTTGTGCTTGGCTTAGTCTGAGTTGCAGGGGGATTTGAGCTGGTGAGCTGCGTTGTTGTTGTATGGTTTCGTGTTTGTGGTCGTGAGAGCTCTTCATGGTGGGTGTCGGTCTGATTCATGTATGGATGAATACATATAGGGAAATATACTGAATATATAGGGAAATATACTGAATATATAGGGAAAATACTGAAATATTCTTCCTGCAATCTCTTTGAAAGGAATGATAGCCAAATTGAGGAAAAAGCCTCCAAATACTCTGCCAAATGTCTGGCAAACAGCCAAAATTATGCTAAGTCCATGCAGAAAGTAGGATACCAAGCTAGGAAATGGCCCATTGCTAGATTTGGCCTTTTCTGAGAAGGATTTGGAAGAATGACTGCTGCAGGAGTGAAATTCACTTACCTTTCCCTACCGGCTCACTACACTCGTGTGCGCTTCCTCCACCCATGCATAGAGTCTTCTGTGCATGCACAGAGGGTAAAAAACGGGACGTGATGATGTCCGGGTAGGTGGGCAGAGCCTCCTGCCGCCGGTGCTATCAGATCATGTGATCCGGATAGGTCTGGCTAAATTTCACCACTGGACTGCTGATTGGCTTTGAGGATAGGTGAGCTTTCTGCCTTTGATTACTGGCTTTTGTGAGGTGATAGAAGAGATGATATGACTGTATACCAAGCTTGGCCTTTCCTGAGAAAGGACAACCTCAACCTTGACAGAATGCAGGTATGTCAGATTTGTCAATAATCTATGCTAGTTAATTAGCAGAGGTAGCAGAACCAGGCTGGCACAGTGTTAAAAAATGTCACAGGGATAGGCAGGGCAGATCAAGAGATGGCCCAATACAAGTAGCATTTACAGTTTTGCTGCCGGTTGTTATACCATCTAACATTCATAAATCCAGCTCACTTCCCAGCCAGACAAAAAATGTACTCTGTTCTGTCTTATCTCCTCTGCGCTTCTGAGAAAAGGAAAATCTAGAAGCTGGAAGAAATCTAAGAAATCCCAAAAGGAAGAGCAACAAGGAACTGACTGCCCAAATCATACACCTGAACACCAGGAAGGGGTACTATAAGTAGACTTTAGTCCATTTACTCTTTTCATCTTTTTCTTAATTTGTCAGCAAAATAATATACTTGATGAGTGACCTACACGTGTCACATGCCACAAGACGCTCCCCAGTAAGAAAGATAGTGCCAGGAAGCCACTACAAGGCAGGAGGCAGATCTTAGATATATAGAGTACACCCAAGGGCTTCTGGAAAGGATGGTTGGAGACTTCCAAATCTACAATTTAGAAGCAGTCATACCACTACATTCCTCCATCTCCCATCCTCTGATATCTCTAAATTTTGGTTTGGTCCCCATCCACTCATTTTTAGTCCCAATCATACAGAATTAAAAAAAAAGAGAGAGAATTCAGTGTATATTATATTAACAATCCAAATTCCTAATTCTGTTGGAACTACAGAACTACAGTATATCATGTCACTAGTTAAAACTTGCAGCTGGTGATGTGATAGAAATTAAGAATTGCGAATAAAAGTCAAAGCAGTCCTTTTGCAACATTAAATAGTTCTGATAAGCAGAAATATTAATGAGCTGATGAAACCCACTGGTCAGTACATAAAAGATATTATGAAAGCAATGACTTTGCTCTGTTTTTAGCCTCACAGCTATACTGCATCTGAACGATGCCCACTTTAACTTTCATAGGTTATGAATGTTAATGAAATTATTCTATAATAAATCTATGATTATATTACTCTAATTCAGTTATGGTGAACCTTTTTGGCATCGAGTGCCCAAACTGGAATGCGCATCGAAGCATGGGAAACCCAAAGAACAGCTGGCCTGTGCATGCATGCGCATGCCAGAAACTAGAAGAGCAGCTGGCGATGGCACATGTGCCCACAGAGAGGGTTCTGCATGCCACCTCTGGCACTCGTGCCATCATGACTCTAACTGTATAATGACTATTCTGTTATTTGTTCACTACAAACCCTAAGAAATGAGCCATAGTTGCTTGCTCTATGCTGTTCAAAGTATAGGCAACCTACTTTCTCTAATGTTACTTGACATGCTGTATCAGCAAAGTGAAAGGCCAAAACTTAATTCCAGCCACAAACCTGTTTGTGAGATCTATGCATGTTCCGCCATTTGCACAGGGACTTGATAGGCACTCATTAATCTCCCCTTCACACAGTATCCCAAAAAAGCCATCTCTGCAAAAGCACCTGAATAGAAGGATGGCATTTAGTAAACTGCAAAGAATCTTAAGCAGAAGAAGTAACAAAAAGAAAGGAAAATGCACAAGATTTTGTTCATATTTTCTGTATACTGTATCACTTAAAACAAACATTCTGGACAATTTAAACAACTTTTTTTGGCAGAATACTTGATTAGCTGATTGCACAGATTTTAATTATAGCTCAGAAACTGAAGAAACTTTAAGCAATGACTTCTCCCAGAAATGATCCAAATCTGTGCCACATTATTTTCCTCTAAAACAGTCCCCAAGCCAAGTTTGACACTGATTCTTCCTTACCTATAACTGTTTACCTCATCCACACAGTGACCTTGATTCTTACATGGGTTGGAGATGCATTCATTATTGTCAATTTCACAATAAGTACCTTCAAATCCTGAAAGACAGATGAAGCAGTAATGGATCTATGATCTTTTTGACTTAGTTTGAATGTCAGAAGCAGAAATAACAAAGACCCAGGTGAATGCCTTCAAAACTGAACTTTAAAACACTTGGAGTATTTTCACCTGTTCAATCTAACAAGCAATGCTTCTCCATAGAGATGATCACATGTCGAATAATATTTTAATGCAGGGACAAAATAAAGAGGAATGCAGGAAATGAACATCTAGCAAAATCAGTCAGGAAACTTTTGCCTTTTTAAAAAACTTGGAAATGTTATATTAAAATAGTAGTATGCTGTCTTCAAAAACTATGCAAATCTGTCCTATCATGGAGCTTAAGGTATCATACATCTCAGTGTTTATCAGTCTGGGCAGTTTGAAGATGCGCGGACTTCAACTCTCAGAATTACCCAGCCAACATAGCTAGATTATTATCTATTATCTATGTTCTAGATAATGATGATGATGATGATGATGATGATGATGATAATGATTAGTGTATGACATTGTTGCATCGCAGCCGAGAAGGTTTAGAGCCAGCAGGAATCTGACTCCCTGCGCAGAGCACGAACTCATTTTCTTACCAGTGGTACCCATCTATCTACTTGCATAGAATATGCTTTCAAACTGTTAGGTGGACAAAAGCTGAGGTGAGTGACAGGAGCCCACCCTGCCACGTAGTGCTAGATTCAAACTGCCAGAGCAGAAATCATCTTCAGTGTCATTAAGCCACTGAGCCATTGTACTTCTTATACATTCTAGATATCTTAGAGTAAAAAAAAAAAACCATTGTCACTTGCAAAGGAGATGCTTTTTCTTCTCTTATTTATGTTTTTTATATTGATGAGGCTAGGAGTGGGAAAAAATGATTTCATATAGATTTAAGTGATTATTTACTTTATTCTTTCTTGCTGAACCAATTCTGAGATGTACTCTTTTTAGAATTGTCATTGCAATTTCTTCTACAAAAATGAATTGTGTTGGCAAAGGAGAGTACATTAGTGAAAGCAATGTAAAAAATAGCTTGGAGAAAATGTACATTGGGAAAAAAGTATAAGAAAATGTGCTTATCAGGATGGTAATATTTTCTTACCAGTTGGTGGCCAGTGCAAAACTGGGCTTTTCTTTTTTCTTTTCTATTTTTTTTTAAATCACTGGTCAAATAGTGAAGGTTACACTCTTCTGTATATGGTGATCAGGTATTAATGGAACAATGTATGATCCATCTATACAGAAATCTCAAATGTACTGTTTTCAGCTTCTGAGCAGCTCTAATATAGATTACTTGTAATAAAGATTCAAAATTGAATGTCATTGCAAATGTTGAAAGCAATGTAAAATCTGACAATTTTTTCAAGAGTGCTTATTATAGTGAGTGCCATCACTTAACTAGATCATTCATCAATATAATATTTCTAGTCATTAGACTGTGAAGGAGAGAGATTGATATTGATGATTTCATTTGTTATTATATTAATTATGTAATGATAGGAGGTATTTAGTCTGCTTTGGTTTTGGAGAAGGTTACATAATTTGACAGAGAAAATTGAATTTAAGATTTAATTTTCTAGAAAATTTGGAACTCGGACACCATGCTAAGTCATGATAAGATTTACTTTGTTTTGGTTTAATGTGTTTCTGAATGTAGCCATTGTGATTTGTAAAATATATTGACAAAAGAGCCTTCAAAGTTTATGGTAGTGTGCTTTATTGCTACTGAGAACCAAACATAGGGAGATAATCTTCACTCTTAAGTTAGGACTTCAGCATGAAATGACATTCCTTGAGGTCCTTTTCATCTAAAGTGAATGTTATGAAAGGAGTGAAATCTGTTTCAGGAAGAAAAAAAAAAGTAATGTCATTCTTATCATGAAAGTGTGCAATCTCGCTACAAACACAAAGGAGAGACAGACACACAGAGAGAAAAGCAATATATACAGTTCAAATCTATTCAATATATACAGTTGAATAAATTTCATTCTCCACATTTTTAGAAAATAGGTTAGGTTTATATGTTATTCATTTTTCACCACTCTACATTTTCCTTTAAACAAAAACACTTGTTATGACAATGCCTTATATTCACGGAATGAATATTTGATGCTGATCTCAGCTCTACAGAATGATATGGTTTCTAATCCAATTTTCAAGTCTAATGCAAATTTTTTAAATTTGGATTTACACTACTTATTGTTTTAGTGTGTTGTTGAATTCCTCTGTTCTACAATATAAAGATAGGGATACTAGTACATAACAAAGCTTTTTGATGGTGACTGCTGGTGAACTAGGGAGGCCTGTTCTAAGGACATCCCCTACCCAAGAAATTAAATGTAGTTAAAGTTAAATTAAAATAAAGTACTTCTTTATTGATATCCCAACAGCTCTTCAAGGGTTTTTGTTTCTCCTCCCCTTGTAATTTAGAGTTGTTCAAGTGGTTTATTTTTATTTATTGATTTTATAACCATTTTATCTTGGTTTGATTTAGAATGATGATTGTGTTAGGCATATGATCTTATTGATATATATTACACTTTGTTTGAATTATAATTATTATAATCTATTCTGTCCTGAGAATAGAACCAGAGTCTTTAATAGAGAAATACCCTTGACAGTCTGGGAAATTACTAAAAGTACTGCCAAGTCCATATTTCCAGCTAATTTAATGTGATCTAGCACAACGAAATGAGAACTGTTTTTCTTTAATTTCTGAAATTTAAAGTTGTTCAACACATTTTTAACAGTTAGCAACATTATGACAAATTAACATAACCAACCGCAATCAATTTGCAGCATCTAAAATATTTGCCCAGAACAGTCTTCAGAAAACATCATAATGTAAATTCTAATTCATGTCATAGGCTGTGAATATAGTTTACTAATTTAATATATAAAACAGCAATGTTTTTATTTTTCAGCCAACTGTTTTGTAAATTGGTTTATTAATTAGGCATTTGAAAATATACATTTAGTGCTAATGTATTGTTATGGTAATGACATTTACTACCAAGTCTACTAAAGTAATAGGCACATTTAAATTCAACTACTAACTGCTGCTGGTCATGTAAATCAGTCTAGCAGAAGATACAAATTATAAATCAACAGTGCATGGAAATGATCTGATACAGCCCTGGAGAACAGATTTTTATTTTTTAAATTTTTAAAATAAAGCGGGTTTTTTCACATTGCTATATTTTCCAAGCAAAACATTTAGAAGAAACTAAATTTCAGTTTCTTATTACTTAAGGGTATTTCTTATTTGGGTTGCATTTTCAATTATCTGACTGTCCAGCCTTTAATTATAAACATGTACTACTGCCTGTAGCTGCAGAGTCACCAACCGCATGAGTTTCTGGCTTTACTTAATCAGCAGTGAGTGATGAGTTAAAATGCAGCTCAGATTGTGATTTAGAAATCCCAACAGATTTCTCAGCCGAAGGCCTTTTTATTCTTTCCAATCTAATATTGGAATATTGGAAAGCAATTATGTAAGGGAGCTTGGGACCACTATCTTCAGGATAAAGCTATAAGAACAAAATGGTATCAAGATTTGGTTATTACAGGAGAATTTGGTAAAAGATTGGCTTTGAAAACGGGCTAGATCCAGTGGTGGGATTCAGCTGGTTTGCATTGTTTCAGGCGAACTGGTTATTAAATTACCAACTCCTGCTATCAAAGTGGATCCTGGATGATGCACTGCAATGAAGAAATGGGCAACAGAGCTGCTGGTGCGAGGGAATGAGAGGGTCCCTTTCCCTCTTTCTTCTCCTTGCTCTTCCTCCTTCCTTTGTGCCAGGCGCTCCGTTGCCCATTTTTCCATTGCAGCACAGCACAGTGCTTTGATAGTGGAGGTGCGGCAGAACTGGAGGATGGGAATGGGCCACGCCTCCCATGACAGCCAACCTGATCCTGTTAATTGTTAAATTATTTGAATCCCACCACTGGCTAGATGCAGTTGAAGAAAATAAAATTCTCCAATGCACACCTATGGGAAAGGAAGTTGTGCAAAGATTTTGGATATTGCGGCTGCTTTATTCTTCATTCTCCTGGTCATGTGATCAGGAACAGAGCTTTCATGAAGGCGTTGGAAATAATTCCAGAAACTGTGTCCTGTATGTTTTTCCTACATTGCTTAAATCCCTAAAACTTTACTCATGGTAGTAAAATAAAGAAATGAAGCATTCCCGTTTGAGCATTGCAAATGTATTTCTGCTCTTTTCTTTTAAAAAATAGAAGTCTTTCCCCCAGAGTTGTGAGTGTTAGGCAAGAAACTGAACCTGCTGATGGCCTTCATGTAATGCAATTCTTAGAAAAATGAATAGTTGCTTTGGCTGATTATCTTATGCCTGAGGGTTTTGAAGGCAATGTGAAATGGACCCTTGCAGAATTATTTCAATAATTGCTTTATTTATCAAGAACAATTGATTAATTAAAGCTACAAGACACTCAGACCAGTTGTTTATGATAAAATAGTTCTGTTAAGTTTTCCTTGTAGTGTTAGAAGGGACCATTGAGACTATCAAGCCAAGCCACTTAAGAGTAGGAATCCAAATTAAAATAACTACATAGATTGATGCTAGGCCCCTGTTTGAATCTTTGCAATGAAGAGAAATCTATTACCTCCCTTGGTTGCTGGTTCCATTGTCAAATTGTTCATATTGTTGGAAAGCTTTTTGATTGGCCTATGATTTGCCCAGTTCCTATAAAGAAACCTAGGTAGACTGCCTGCAGTTTCCCCCTTTCATCTTCAATCATTCCCTTTTCCTGTTCTAAGCTTTCACTTAATATAGGTCATAGCTTAGCTATATTGTTCAGTTGTTGCAATGGATGTTCCTCTTTAACCATCCACAGGTTTGTAGGTTTAAATTTTACACCTAATGTTTCATTGTAGTTCACCCTGCTGTGAACTATTGTAAAATGTACCAAGGATGCAGCATTTTCATAGCTCACCTTTTTGACAGATGCATAACGGCTTCCCATCAACCTGGGCCAAACAAGTAGCATTGTTTCTACATGGATTGTAGGGAGCGTCACATGGATTATGGTGATACTGGCATTTTTTCCCAATATAAAATGGAGGGCAAGCACAGAGGAATTGACCAGGGACAATGGACTCATAGCAGGTTGCTCCGTTCAAGCAGGGTGCAGATTCACATTCATTTATATCTTCGTTGCATTGTTGTCCTGTCCAGCCTGCTGTGCATACACATCTGAAAAAAAAAGCAGAAGACAATGAAACCAGGTATTTCCATTATTTTGACTATGTTTTTATGAGCGCTTACTTTAAGCTGCTTAAAAGAGTTTTTACCAACAGCTAAAAATAAAATCCTGTTGGATGGAACAAAGGAATCTACACCTAAGAAAGAAAAGCAAGGTGAAATGAGCTTTTAAATTCAAGAATAGCGTAGTGAAAAATAGCACACCAAATTGTTTTATCAAATTCATCATTAACTGGTGATCAAGATTGCAAAGTTTATATGTTGTGAATACTAATATGTTACATATGCAACTAAATTATGTACAGATTGTCCTTTTCATTTTCATTTTCATTTTATTAGATTTATATACCGCCCTACTCCCAAAGGACTCACGGTGGTGAACAGCCTTAAGATAACACATAAATACAAACATTTAAAATAGAATAAAAATGAATTAAATAATTTGGCTGAGATAGATTTAAAACCCTCATAATTTAAAACAAATTAAAATTTCCATTTAAAAAGGGGACGGACTTAGGTCAGGCCGGCTTGATGGAATAAATGAGTCTTGAGCACGCGACAGAAGGTGCGCAGATCCGGGATCCTCCGTATCTCCAGGGGGAGCTCGTTCCAGATGGTAGGTGCTCCCACAGAGAAGGCTCTCCCCCTGGGGGCCACCAGTCGACATTGTTTGGCCAATGGCACCCGGAGGAGCCCCTCTCTATGGGAGCGTACCGGCTGGTGGGAGGCTATTGGTGGTAGCAGGCGGTCCCAAAGATAACCAGATCCTAAGCCATGGAGCGTTCTAAAGGTGATAACCAAAACCTTGAAGCGCACCTGGAAGGCCACTGGAAGCTAGTGCAGCCGGGAGTGTGGCCGGGCAGGAGAGGTGTTACATGGGAGCGCCACGTCGCTCCCATCACCACCCGCACAGCTGCACTCTGTGCCAGCTGGAGCCTCCGAGTGCTCCTCAAGGGGAGCCCCATATAGAGAGTGTTACAATAGTCCAGACGGGAGGTGACAAGGGCATGAGTGACTGTGTGTAAAAAATCCCAATCTAGAAAGGGATGCAACTGGTGGATCAGGCAAACCTGATGAAAAATCCTCCCGGTCACGGCCGTCAAGTGCTCTTCTAAAGACAGCCGTGAATCCAGGAGGACACCCAAGTTGCGAGCCCTTTCCGAGGGGGCCAATAATTCACCCCCAATAGTCAGCGATGGCACCAGCTAACTATATCGGGACATCGGAAACCACAGCCACTCGGTCTTTTGAATTACAGAACTCAAAGTGCCTTATAAATGCAATTTAAAACAGGATAAAATCAACAATAAGATGAAGATGAGGCTGGGGCATTCAAAACTCAGAATGCCCCAGCCATCCATGCTGGGTGGGCAATTCTGGGAGTTCAAGTCCCCACATTTGAAAGTTGCCAAGGTTAAAAAATACAGACTTAAACAGCGCCATAGATTTTAACATGCATTGCCGTAAAAGACTTGGGTAAATAGAGATACTTAACAGGGGAGTTGAAATATGCATTTTTTTTTTTTTTTGCATTCATGTGAATGCAAAAAATGTAGGAAGATCCTTACCAAAGTGACATACCATGACTGGTCTCCAAACAGTACCTGAAAACAGCAATACTCAGAGATTCTGAGTTCGGACCAGTTTGGGCATACCGATAGCTCCGATGCCCAGCTGAGAGCAAACTGGTTCGCTCCGATGTTTACCTGCCTGCCCCTGCACTATACTGATCTATATTCCTTTCTTTGAAGCCCAGCTGATTGGCGCGGCAGAGCAGGATGCTGCACCAGATTGCCGCACCTCAGCTGTTTTACTGGGGCACTAGAAAGTGAGTTGTAAAGCTTGTTTGAAATGCACTGTGCATGCATGTTTGGCATGTGCTTAGCAAACTGGTTGTTACACTGGTTGAATCATACCACCGGCAATACTGTACTAATTACTGATGGCCAGATACATGAGGAAAAGTGCAATTCCGTGTCTGCCCTAATGAGAATGGTTTTAACAGTTTGATCAGCACTCTGAGCTGATTTTAGAAACAAAATGGGAGCCACTAAAAATCTTAAAGTCACTGTAAAAAAAAAAAAATCTTAGCTGTTAGATTCTGGGTCAGAACTTCAAAATCTATTCCAAAGGCAAATTGTACCTGAGTAGGATTTATACATGGAACAGCACCTCTGAATTATAATTAAGTTCTTTGCAAGAATGAGTCATCCATGGACTGTTAATCTTTAAATGGAATGTTCTGAAAATGGCTTCCAACCTTTGATTCCCAACCATCTTTTCCCATAAACCTATGCACATATTTCTTGGTTTATCTGGGATGCTGGAACATAGCTAAGATTCATTTCTGTAAAAATGTCTGTAAAAGGAAATGTGGTTAAAATTGCTTGGCCAGTTTTAATGATGTGACACAAATATGCAGTGCACTGATAACCTTTATTATTTTGGTCTCACAGTGTTCCTCTGACAGCCATGATACATTGGAAAAAGGCACCATATCAATTGACATTTCCAACTTATTTTGAATAAAAACTTGACAAATCAACTCTTCCTCCTTCTGCCATATAATTAGAAACCTGTAACTCTTCCAAATGCAAAAACGGGAAAGAAAAGTGAACCTAAAGACTAGGGCATATTTTAGCACTCCCAAATCTTAGAAAAGAAAATAAATTCCCCTCAAAGCTTTCTGTGTTCTGTTTCAGAAAGAAGTCTTCTTTCATTAGAAAGAAGAGAAAGGGTGCAGAATAAAATAATAGAACATAGATGAATTTCTTTTCTAATGAAATCACATGGTGTTATATGATTCTTTTAAATGTTGGTTCCTTAAATTTGAACTACAACAATTAGGACTTGCATTTTTTTTGCTACTCAGATGTTGAACTTAATTTAGTTTCTGTGTAGCGCTTGGTGCTCTCTGAGCTTGATTGCTTCCTTGAAGACATCCCATTAGCTGACTAGGAAGCATCATCAATGATCATCAATGCACTGATGATGTTACCTTGTTGGGTAATGAAACATCTGCAAGCAAACAATCAAGCACAGAGGACACTGAGGACTCCACAGTTCAACCTGAGCCACAGATATTCTCTTATTAAGTTAATTTAGTTCAGAAGAAAACCAATTCCATATTTTTCTCCCAATCTCACTGATATTGGAATTAAATTTTGTTCTTTATTCCTAACAGCTAGCTAATATCAGCATGAGCACTAAGTCAGTGCAGATCAAACCTGATTCTGTTTAACTTCCAGATTCAAAGACAATATAATTGCATTTGAGACAATGATTTGAGTTTCAAGGGCAAACTGATATAAACCACTGCAGGAGTTGAGATTGAGGTTTTTTTAAATCTGATTTTAATAAAGAAACAATGAAGATTCTACAGCTGAATGTTTAAGAATAGGGTAGAGTGAGGATAACATGGAAAGAGCAGAGATGACTGATTTTTTTAGAAAAATTAATCTGGCTAAATTTTTGCTAGATAACTTTTGGGTTTATCGTATTCAGAATAAAAACTAAAACAGCCCCACCAACATTTTTACTATTTCTTTTGTTATCCTGGGATGCCAGGTATTGTGATTGTGGGGTAGCATGCTTTATTGCCATAACTAGTTTTTTTTTTAATTAACATTTTGTTAGTATGCTTGGCCTGATTTGAGAAAGATCCCTATACTGGTTTTCATGGGCTGCCAAGCTAGGCAGTGCATATTGACAAATTAACCTTTCATTCCTTACCAAGAAAGTCCCTTACATCTGTCTCACTCCTGCAGAATTAAAAATAAAATTTCACCCAGAATGAGAAGTAAGATTTCATTCCAGTCCCTATATAGTGGACTGATCAATCCTGAGCTCTTATTCAAGGTGCTGAGAGGACCTGCAGAGAAGTATAAAACCAAATTCCATTATCTCAAGAGACAACAGAGTTTACGATTGTGGCTAACCTTGTTTAAGAAGCAAAGAGCTGAGAAAGAGAGCCATGTTAGATTTGGCATGCCAGAATAAATCTGGTAGGCATTGAGTTTAATGATGTGATAAAACTCATTTGTTAGCTAGAAATACCAATCTTAAGAAAGCTGAAGAAGCTTTTTGGATAAGAAGTGAAAAGTCTTCAAAGAAAAAAAAAAGAGAAAATTCAGTTGCCTCTTGAAAAAAAATCACTTTTGGGACAACCATGACCTGGATGACTGAGAATCTCCATAGACAATCTTAAGGAAGTTCTCAAATCACTCAAACTTCCCCTTGAGCTTCCTCCATAAAAGGAAGTGAGATTGTAACACTGGGAAACCAGCAGCCAAAAACTATGGCATCTGCAAAGCACATTGCAAGAGGATGAAGTGTTTTGCAGCCTGTTGATTGGGTTGAGTGCTTTGAAACAGTTCCCACTTCATTCATAAAGAAGTGGTCATTAGAAATACTTTCTTTCTAATGCTACATGTTTTTAGACTGGGACCAGGGGACTCTGAGGCTAGTCTTCAAATGTGGGAGATTTCATATGAGGCAGGCAGAGCATAAAATAATGTTTATGGCTTTATTATTCAAAACAAAGACACTGAGCTAAGGCCAGAAACAGTGCTACTGGTAGCTTCCCAATGAGTATGTTAGGCAGACAGTTATATCATTCAGGTTTCCTTTTCAGCATTCTTGATATTTGAAAATGAAGCTGCAATGGTTATATGTTGTCAGAAGTCATCAAGACTGCAAAGTGCTTTAAAAGACTATGAAGTGTTTGAAGTCCTCTGATTTGATATACTGCTCTGAAACAAGTGTCAGCTTTGATTAATCTGTAACTTAAATTTAGATAAATTGATTTATTCATTATCATATTGAAGCACAGTTTTGAATCTTACAGATCATTTTTGTGAGAGTCTGCATTTCATTATGGTTCATTGCACAGACAGCCAGATGTTTACACAGTCCACATATAAATTCCTTCCCAAGGACCTGGAATAGACAGATGTTGTTAATAATGTTAAAATATTGTTACAGGATGCAAACTATTCTAAGTAAAGTTGCCTTTTGCAATCGACGGAGGGTGATTTTGCCAATGCTGATATTGTTCATGTGGTGCTCCAGATGTTTGTTTTTTAAAAAATTAGATTTATATGCTGCCCTTCTCCAGAGACTCAGGGTGGCTTACAAGGCATTAGGCAATAGCCTTCATACTTTTGTATATTTTATACAAAGCCAGCTTATTGCCCCCACAAACTGGGTCCTCAATTTACCTACCTTAGAAAGGATGGAAGGCTGAGTCAACCTTGAGCGTCGAACTGGTGTAATTGCAGACAGCTGGATGTTAATAACAGGCTATTCAGCCAGTTGAGCTATCCGAGGCTCTTGGGATTGTACCCAAGTAAAGTGCCTTTTACTATTGCTATTGTCTTTGCTTTCTTTTGCCGCAGTAACTTTATTTGCAGGTCTTTATATTTTGTTATTTTCTCAAGTTCTTTCTCTTCTGTTCTGATCTTTCCAGATACTGCCACATCTACTATCCAGAGTTTTTTGTCTTTCTTATCAATAATTAATTCTTCAGTGTTATATGGCAGATGCTTGTCTCTTTGAATTCTAACATTCCAGAGCACTTCATTATTATTATTAATTTATTTTATCAGGTAGGAGAAACAGAATTAGCATATCCAAGCTGTTCACGTAGGTCAGGGCTGTCAAGCTCGCGGCTCATGGGATGGATGTGTCACACACTGGCCACACCCACGCCCAGTTTAGCAAAGGTGAAAAAAGTCATGATTCATCACATGATACCGTCCTGATGATGCAAGTTTGACACCCTGATTTAGATAATGATATATTGATGTAGATATATAGCCCGTAGTGAAATGAACATTTAAGTTCAACAACTATACCTGGAACTTGACAAAATGAAAAAAGGACAAAAAAAGGTGAATGATCATACTTTTGTGACCAATAGTATGATCATTCATATTATTGTGACCAATAGTGACTATTGATACATACGAAATATAAGGTAGAATTGTTTCCCTTTTTTTCCTTTTTCCTCCCATAGTTTGCATTTTTGTTTGGGCCTCTCTTTTTTCTAATGTTTCGATTTTTTTTAAGTGTGATTATTGTTTTTTAAATTGTGTATGCATCAACTAAATAAGGAACACATAAAAAAACCTTAAAAGGAATTCGGAACGCATCAAATTAACAACTCAGATTAACACATGACAGGGTATCTGATCTGTTGTATTTGCTGCAATGATCAACTTTACAAAGTTAATACCGACAATTGGTGGTACCAACAGTTAATGTAGGCAACTTGACTGTTTTTCAAGTGCAATATCACATAGACTTCCAATTTCAACTCTTTTCCAAATGCATCCTATAAAGATTGGACAGAGAATCGAAGCAACTAAACGATCCTTATAACATTTACTCATAACTTAGCCTTATTTAGAACTGGTATGAAGAAGAATGGGAATTCATTACCTTTCTCCCTTCCTTCCTTTCTGAATTCCTGTAATGCTTCTTTTTGTATGTTTTTCCACTCCTAAGTAATGCTGGCTCTGTAATGCAGCTTTTCACCTTTAGATTGTTATGGCTGCAATTTATTGTTGCACAAGCCAGCTGAAACTGTTTAACGAGTCATTGGCTTGCTGTCTGCAATAATGTCAGATTTCTATTTGCTCAGACAAAGAACTACTAAGTGTTTATTACCCTGGAAATTCCCTGTGCCTTTTTTAAAAATCCCAAATTGAAGAGCAAAAGCAGCAAGCGTGTGCCAAACGAAATCAGCCACTTGTAGTGGTTGAAGATGTTTTACTTTAGAAATGGCTAGATCTGTACAAAACAATCCTCCTGAAGCGAACAGAATTAACCACATCAAGCCCTTTTGAAACAGCAATATTACATCCCATGGTCTAAAGGGAGATAAACAAAAGCAAATGGGCTTTTCTGCCAAGCTTTATGGAAGGATCAATCAAAACATTGTCGGCCATGACTGCAGGCTTTTCTGCAGAAAGAAAAGTTCAAAGGGGAAGCATACAAGACAGCAGACCAAGATCCGCTTCTCGGATCCAGGTTATTAGGTCAATCTCTTATGTCATTTACATTAGATTCAACTCTCTAATCATAGAATGCATTAAACTGTTCTCTTTTCCAACAACTAGACACAGGAAAAGTTTTTCCCCCAAACACCATCACTCTGATAAACAAATAATTCCCTCAACCCTGTCAAACTATTCACTAAGGCTGCATTATTATTACTATTAGTCTTCTCATCATTCCTATCACCCATCTCCTCCAACTTATGACTGCATGACTGTAACTTTGTAGCTTGTAACCTTACGATTTACATTGATATTGTTTCCTAGTAGATTTGATTGCTTATTTATACCCTATGACTATCATTAAGTGTTGTACCTTATGATTCTTGACAAATGTATCTTGTCTTTTTATGTACACTGAGAGCATATGCACCATAGACAAATCCCTTGTGTGTCCAATCACACTTGGCCAATAAAGAATTCTATTGAGTTCTGTTCTGTTTTGTTTTGTTCTGTTCTATTCTATTCTTGTTAACACTTCATGTTCAGCAGTTTTTGCTTTTAAAAAGTGCACAGGGAGGTTAGGACAAGCAATCCACTGTTTCATATCTAAATAAAGTAATGAGGAAGCTCAAGGGTGTCATCCACCTACCTGAAATATAATTTGTACCCATCACTCAGTAACTGCTCATTTTATATTGGGGTTTCTCTCCATGCATCCAGTGTTCTTATGAGCTGCCATTTTGGAGAAAGCAAAGCTTTGATTTTGGAGTGTCCCTGGCTAAAGCATACCCCTTAATATTCAAAGATAGGTTATTAAAGCTATATCATTGATATTGTTAAACTGCTAAATACAATCTTTGGTTGCATTAACAGAGGCATAGAATTAAAATCATGTGAAGTATTAGTACCACTTTATAAATACTTAGTAAAACCCCACCTAGAATACTGCATCAAATTTTTGGTCACCATATGACAAAAAGATGTTAAAACTTTGAAAAAAGTGCAAAGAAGACCAACTAAAATGTTTAAAAGCCTGGAGACAAAAACTCATGAGTAAAGGTTGCAGGAATTGGGTACGGCTAGTCTAGAGAAAACACAGTCTAGGAATGACATGATAGTGATATTCCAATATTTGAAGGGCTGCCACAAAGAAGAGGGGATCAACTTATTTTCCAAAGCACCATGAGGCAAGATAAGAAACAATGGATGGAAAATAAGGAGAGAAGCAACCTGGAGTTAAGGAGGAACTTCCTTAACAATGGGAACAAAATAACCAGTGGAACGGTTGCCTTCAGAAGTTGTATATGCTTCATCACTGGAGGTTTTTAAGAAAAAACTGGACAGCCACCTGTCTGAAATGATATAGGGTCTCCTGCTTGAGCAGAGGTTGGAATAGAAGATCTCCAAGGTCTCTTCCAGCTCTATTCTGATTAAAAATATCTACAGCCATTACATTTTCTTCCTCTTCCTCCTCCCCCTCCCCTTCCCCCCTGTTTAGTAGCACAGTTGTTAAGTAAACTAGAATTAGTTGGACTAGAAGACCTCCAAGGTCCCTTCCAGTTCTGTTTTACTGTTATTCTAAAGGTTAAATATCATATTGTTAAAGTTATATCAGGTGCTAAAAAGCCTGGAAAATAGGGGAGAAATCCAGCAGGTTCTGAAGGGTTCTAGAGAACCTGTAGCGGAAATTTTGAGTAGTTCAGAAAACCAGCAAATGCCACCTCTGGCTGGCCCCAGAGTGGAGAGGGAATGGGGATTTTGCAGTATCCTTCCCCTGAAATGAGGTGGAAATGGAGATTTTTGCAGTATCCTTCCCCTGCCACAGCCACCAAGCCATGCCCACCAAGCCATGCCACGCCACGCCCACCAAGCCACGCCCACAGAACCAGTAGTAAAAAAATTTGAATTTCACCACTGCTGGAAACCACAAATAGACATGGAACTGATCAAGTGACTGATTTGATTGTGTTATTGCTGCCATAGAAGGAGCGGTGAAGTTATTTAAGGATTTATATTATACAGTGGATTTTTAAACGTTGTAAGCCATCTTCACTTATATGTGAATTCAGCAGCTATATAAATGTGTTTATTAATAATAATTTAAATGATGTATCTATCTACAACTTTGGTAGGGATTTTCTCCCTGAATAAGATTATAACAGGAAAGGCAAAACAACAAAAATTGGTAATGAAGGAACTTTGTGTTTGCCATATGCCAGAGGCACAATTGCCCACTTGCATTCTTTTTTAATTTGCCTTTTAAACCCCTCTATTATATATTTTCAAGTTCTAGAATCCATATGGAAAAATCCTTTTGAAACACATTTAAAGAAATCTTTTCTTAAAAATAAGAAAAAAAATCCAAACAAGGTATTTTCAGTGACTCACTTTCTTTGCAAAGCTCAGGATAAAAGAGTATGTTGACCCTACCTATGCAGAAAGGCATTTGACAGGATTAAGCTGGGGAGGGAGGAAGGGAGAGAGAGGGAGGGGGAAAAAAAGGAAAGAGACTATTATTATCATAACAGTGGAAATGTCTTCCTTTGCGTCTATAGTCTTCTAAGGAAGTCTTAGAAGATTTATGCATTTTTTTTTGTTCTTTCCAGTTTAATAAGTTCCTTCCAATTTAATTGGTTCAGCCCTCTTTTGCCTGTTCCTTGTCTAATTTCTTAGGATTCATTTTCCTCTTTTTATGAATTTCTTATCATAGCTTTCCCAGTCATATTCTTTTCTGTAAAGCAATAAGTACGGTAGGGACATGCTTAATACACTGTGCATTGTATAACAAGATATCCAAGTGTATGTGTCAAGCAGGCGAATAGAAACAGAAGCACATTTTGATTCTAATATATTATATTGGGTCATATAGATATTTGTTATTCCTTTCATCACTATTTAATCCAAATGATTATATTTCAAAAGTAAGAAATTTTAAAATCTACCCTAAATTGCTAAACATTAAACAGATTA
Organism: Masticophis lateralis; assembly: GCA_030761175.1. Lineage (NCBI taxonomy): Eukaryota > Metazoa > Chordata > Lepidosauria > Squamata > Colubridae > Masticophis > Masticophis lateralis. Next base: position 123,349,211 of record JAUDYJ010000001.1, on the reverse strand, counting down.
ACAGAGTGGAAAGGGACCTTGCAGGTCATCTAGTCTAACCCCTACATCTGCCTCTACCTAGGATTGAACTCACAACCTCCTGACTGTGAGACCAGAGCTCCACCTCTAGGCCACTGGGTCTTGCTGTGGAATTGATTTATACATTTTAGTCACTGGTCTAAGGGCAGATTCTCCTAATAACTGAAAAGTAATTTCACTGTAATCAAGACAAATTTCAGAGAGGTAATCATGTTCATTTGTTTCAATATATATCCAGTCTAATTGAATTACAATGTTGTGTACTCCCAAATAAGTATAAAAATATTTATAGGTTAAGAATGTATTTTTTTATTCACATTGGATATGCAGTGTTTTTATACATATATACAATTATCAAATTGGTGTTTCTTTAACTACTAGTTCCTTTTAGTCAACCCACCTTTAAACTCCTTCTTTTATTTTATCATTCATCCATTCCTACCATCTTTCCCAGACAGAATAACAAACTGAATTTTCATCCTCGTTTATTTCATGAGTTATTCATGTGAATAGAAATGTTATTTTATGTATTTTCACAAATTTAATAAAGTTTATTTTTTTTTAAAAAAAATATATATTTTTAAAGTTGACACATGATATTCCCTCTCTTCAAATCAAGACTGATAAGAGACCAAGATAACGCCTGTATGGATAGAACTTACCTGCAACATTATTTACAAATGGAGTTTTGGTACCTATTAACTAGTAACAAATCCCAATAGTTGCTTATAAGCCTTAATTATTCATATTGTCCAAATATATCTGGAAATTAATTCGGATCACTTCAGCTCTGATTGATCCTCAATTGACTCGGAGCCCAAATCATAAAAAAACAGAAATCTTCACATCACCCATTAGAAGAGAATATTTGTAACTCGGGGTTGAACTGGGGGATCCTTAATGCTCTGAGCTTACCCCAAATAGGTAACCTCATCAGTGCACAACCATCAGTGATGGTGTTATCTAGTTTGGTAATGTAACATCTGCAAGAAAACAACCAAGCTCAGAGACTACTAAGGACCCCACAGTACCCATTGATTATCACCTGTTAGTGATTTCAATAGTAACAAAATGTTGCTGGGAGTGTTTAATGAAATAATGTGATTTAAATTTCAGGGAAACAAATAAGGGCAAAGCATGCAGGAGACTGTAATTTGGCATCATAGAAATATGATGAATGGGTGGATGCACAGGTATAAATTTTATATGCACGATGACAAAAATTGAAAAAAACGAAAAGGTGTTCAAGGGGAGATGGTTTTATGTATCTGACATTGTGGTCTGAATTCAATAATATTTTTTCTTCTATAGCTCGAGAAGCTCATTGATGAATTAGATCATTTGTCTAATTCATGACATTGTAAATGAAAAATCCTTGTCTGGAAATCTATGAGGCTGCATTTTAAAATCAAGCTAGGCTCTTTAAAGATTGCTGTAATGTTAATGACAATTGGAAAATATTTTAAGAGCAGTCAGAAAGCTGAATGAAAAAAAGTAGATTCAAAACTGTGAAGAAGAAAGAGGGAAGAGAAGTGAGACGATCCTATCATACCAAAAGAAAAAAAAAAAGAGGCAGGGAATTCTACTATTTTTCAGAAGGAAGAAAGTGTTTGTAAGAAGATCTCATAGGGAAGATGCCGAATTAGGTATAGAATCACAATTTTCTTCATGTAGAAAAGTAGAAAAAAATAAGAGGAAATCAGAATATTTCTAAATAGCCATCATAGTTTTGTACAGATAGAAATGCTGGTCTGGATTTCAAACTAAGGAGCACTGCATCCAATTTGTATGCTAATGGGAACAATAAGAGATTTGGCATGTGCATATGTCTCATATAACCTTTTCTAGAAGTCATAGACTTTTATCTTTAAGTCAATTACATAGTAACACTTATAGTTAGTCTTTAAGAGTTGGCAAGGTTGGCAAGAGTTAGCAAGGTTGGCCCTGGTAAGTACTAAATTAGGGAGATTACCAGGAAGTAGTTTGAGAAGTTAAGAAAACATTGTATTAAAAAGCAAGCATTCCTGGATTGCAAGCATTGTATTAAAAAGCAAGCATTCCTGGATTGCAAACATTGTATTAAAAAGCAAGCATTCCTGGATTGTTGCACAGAAAACTACCTGGTTAAGTCCATGGGATCACCATGAGTAGACCTCATCTCTGAGACCTTCTAGTCAATATATGCTTGCCTCAATCAATGGCACCATTGCATTGAAAAAAATGTGACTTAAGCGAGTTGTTAGAAAATGGCCATGCTTCTAGTTAGACTATCAGCATTTCTTCTCCTCTGCATATAAAAAATGCCAAAACAGGCTCTAAGGATATTCTTGTTGCCTGTATACCTGATATTTTGATCAGGTCACTTCCATAACAGACTGAGATTTATTCTAGGATTTACAGTATGCTATCACGCCAATTATGCAACTTCAGCAAATGAATAAGCCTGCCCACCTCTTCATGCAAATGATTAATGCTATTATTGATAAGGAGTGGACCCAGACCTGAATCTTAATGTACCTCCCTTCATAGCTCTTTCCAGTATGATGAAGAACTATTAATGAGCACCATCTGAGTACCATTGAACGTCTCAGTCAAGGTGTGCTTGTTGATACACTTTAAAGAAAGATGCAGAGGAAATTGAAGAAGTGTAGATGTCATGTCCAACATACAACTTTTATATACTGTTGTTGCTCTCTAATGGCCAGAGATACAATTATCAATTATATTGTTTGAAGCTGATGCAACCTCTTTACCCAACAGCCTGCACTCTCAAAATAAATGCACACTGGGAAGCCAGATTCCATTTCCTTTAGCTTCTTCCTTTTTGGAGAAGGCAGAAGCACAAAGAAGAATCCATCTTAATCTGTGGCACATGGTAATCCAAGGACAAACGCATATCCCACACACAAAGCATCACTGGTGAGATTTAAATTACTTGTATTTATTAATTGTTATATTCAGAGGAGCTGAGGGAGATGAAGCGCCGGAAAAGACGCCTAGAGAGTGGTTGGAGGGCTAGTCGCTCTGAATCTGACTTGACACTAGTAAGAGCTCATATTAAGACTTACTTAGTGGCAATAAAAGCGGCGAAATCTAATTATTTCGCTGCTCTTATCGCGTCATCAGATAATCGCCCAGCCGCCCTGTTTAGGGTGACCCGCTCCCTCCTTCATCTGGGAGCGCGGGAGGATCCCTTGCAGGGACGTGCTGAGGATTTTGTTCAATATCTGGATGATAAAATAACTCAGATTCGGGATGAGCTGGCCACCGACTGGGTTAGTTCGGGCGAGGTGACTGAGCCCAGTCTTGAGAGTGTTATCTGGGCTGAGTTCGATCCTGTGGCTCCCGAGGACGTGGACAGGATCCTGGGTAGACTGAACGCTACCACATGTTTATTGGACCCGTGTCCCTCCTGGTTGGTACTGGCCTCCCGGGAGGTTACACGAGGCTGGCTCCAGGAGATTATAAATGCTTCCTTGAGTGAGGGTGCCCTACCGGCCACCTTGAAGGAGGCGGTGGTGAGGCCCCTCCTCAAGAAGCCCTCCCTGGACCCGGCTGTTTTGGTAAATTATCGTCCTGTCTCCAACCTTCCCTTTCTGGCGAAGGTTGTTGAGAGTGTGGTGGCGCGGCAGCTCCCCCGGTTCCTGGATGAAGCTGTCTGTTTAGACCCGCTCCAGTCCGGCTTCAGGTCTGGTTACAGCACCGAAACGGCACTGGTCGCGTTGGTAGATGATCTCTGGAGGGCCCGGGGTAGGGGGTACTCCTCTATCCTGGTGCTGTTAGACCTCTCAGCGGCTTTTGATACCATCGACCATGGTATCATGTTGCGCCGGTTGGAGGGATTGGGGGTGGGGGGCACCGTTCTGCGGTGGTTCTCCTCCTACCTCTCCGACCTTTATTGAAAGAGGATTTGGTGAAACTGGGGAAAATAGGAATACATACAATGAGAACCAAATACAAAATAGGCAGTATTGAATTATTTATTTATTTATTTATTTATTTATTTATTTATTTATTTATTTATTTATTTATTAAATTTCTATACCGCCCTTCTCCTTCCGGACTCAGGGCGGTGAACAGCCAATTTAAAACCAATACAATACAATAAGTTGTATTCCTGCATATAGCAGTCTTCTCATACCTGGATGTCCTTCAGAAGCATAAACATCAATTTCAGGCATGTTGGCTGGGAACTGCAAGAGTAGAGTAAAACTGTAAGGACATATCCTTTTTTCCCCTCCTATTTGTTTAAATCCACGTGCAGTGGTGTCATCCTCATCTTTTGTTTCTTTTCTTTTTTAATTAAAAAACTGTTGGTGACTTAACTATTCCAAGAAATCTGACTTCTTCTAGATTCTCTCCTCCTTTATGTATTTTCAGATAAAAAAGCTGGTAATATGGTTAGCAAGTTATAACAGAGTCCGAACTGGGGGCAACCCATAACTGGAATAGATTTTAACTATGTATTGGACATGCCTTTTCTAACACACGTTTAGTATACTCAAGAAAATATTGTTACTAACCTGTTTACTATATTAAAAAATGCATCTTCAAACATTTCATCAACCATTTGAAAGTTCTTCAAGCTACTTACATTGCATTTAAAAAAAAAAACCTTCAGCTAAATAGAAAGTTCCTTTTCATGACAATGTTCTTTTACATTCAGGTTTAAGATTAGTTACTAGGAAACCTGTCAACAATGGGACAGCCATTTGTTGTTTTTACTGTTTTTTTTAAAAAAAGCATAATTCAGATGAATGTAATAGAATGGTATAATCATAACCTAATAATCTATTAAACATGGATGGTTATGGTGTTAATGTTGGATGTGTTTTCCCCGTTCATTCAAAAATACATTTGTCAAATTCCTTGTTTCCAAATGATGGAAATCTGCAGTACCAAAATAAATTCCCTCCACTGTTCATAGAATAGTAGTAGTAGTGTCCCATAGCTTGCTAAATTATGGAGACAGCTGGATGTCATATTGTAAGTATTGGAAAGCTATGGATGCTGCTGTAATTCTGGACTGCAATGTTTGAAGCACTGGGATCCAGCACAAATATAATCAGAAATAGGGATTCTGTCACATTGCCCCAAATGAGACAACATCATGGACAAACATACAAACAAACAAAGAACAAACCTGACTATACAGAGTTGGCTAAATGAACAGCCAAAAAGACTTGGTTGTGGTAAGGAATGGTAGAATTAATTAGTTATAATAAGTGCTTGCATTACTCTTTAAGTCCAAAATTAATTGCATCAAAGACAAGGTCAAATGCCTGTTTCCAGAAATATATTCTTTAGTTTTTATTAATGGCTTTTTGTTAATAGCTAAATATAGCTTTTACTATAGTTCTGCATGTGACACGTTCATATGAAATTGCTTATTATTCATTTTCCATGGTTCAATAGGATTTAATGCTAGTGGCAATTCCGGTAATGTCATCAAAATTCTGCTTCTTTGTGTTTGGCATAGACATTGGCCATGCATGAAATATCTCATCTGTACCAAACACTGATGGATGGGTTTTCCTTTCATTTCTAATGAGCCACTGCAAAGTGCTCACACCATTTTATATTTGTTTGTTTGAAGATCATACTTTATTAGGATTTCTCTAAAGACGGCACGATGCTTTCTGAAAACCATTGAACAAAGGGCAAAAGAACAAACAAAACTGATTTTGTTATGACTCATCTAAAATGAGATGCATTACAAAGGGGTTAGATTAAAAATAATGAGGTCACCAATTTTCTTCTTGTACATTTTTCGCTTGTAATTGCAATTTTTCCTACATAAAGAAATGATGTATCCAACCAAGTATCTTATATGTTGGATGCAACGAAGCAAATTATCAAACCGATTAATATATTTGGATAGATGGTCTTTTGGCATTTGCTGGTGCTCAGAAGATAAAGATTTCATCCCATGATACTGCCCGTCCCAGTATCTCTTCGAGCAAGGTAGCTGATGAGCTATTATTACTAGTACACACATGTGTACCAAGGTAATACTATATCTGCACATTTATGTATTTCTTATAGATCAAATAATAGCATCAATAAACAAGAAGGCCATTTTTATAGTATTCTGTTGCTCTGTACTATGGTCTCAAAGTAGATCATTGGGGATTTTGCTTGTTTGTTTATGTTCTTGTTTCGAAAAAGAAATCCAAATAGAGATAAATACAGATAAATCTAGACTTCACTGTGATGTAATATATATTTTCACCTACTTTTCTAACTCATAAGTCTGACCCAGTAGTGAGATTCAAATCCCGACACTACCGGTTTGTTCATGGGCACGCTCACATGTAATGCTTCTGCGCATGCGTAGAGATGTCTGGGCGGAGTCTCCCAGCACCACTACTGGTTCGCCTAATCCAGGGCAAACCGGTAGCAACCCATCACTGACCTTGTCTCATTAGAGATAAATAGGTGGATCTAAAATCTTGCAAAAATAATGAATTAGTGCACTATTCATTAATGTACTATTGCTCGTGTATTTTCTACATTATCCAAATAGTAACTGTTGACTATATGAAAAGAATTTGGATGATACTCACAGAGAAATTAATAGTAGTATGCAAAATACGTTAGCATACTAAATCTGTCACTATTAATTAGAAAAAACAAGAGACATAGTTATTTCTATCAAAATAAAATGTCACACAAGATTTTTGTTTTTAACAAAGAGAATTTTCTTTTTTAAAAATAATTTTTGTTGAAAAAATTTGCAATACTACAAGATAAAGTCAGAAACAAAGAAAATAACAGAAGAGACAGGAAATACAAGGTGCAAAGAAAAAAGGAAAACAAGAAAACAGAAAAAATAGACTAAGTAATATTTTTTAAATGATCCCCAATCTTTTGTGCAACAAGTTCAAAGCAAATGAATAATTTGTCACTCCCAATACTGTTAGGTGGACAATTCACTTTTTCCCATAAAATCCCACCTCAAGTTTTATCTAATCCAAATTATTGTCATTTCTGTCCAAGTATTTGCCAAAAGTCCATAACTGAATGTCCAGAATTTTACAAATTCAATTCTTATTTTAACCCTGATCAAAATAAATTTTCTTCATATTCCTTAATTTTGCCTCTAGTAAACAGAATTTTACTGATGGCCTTTTCTATTATCTGACGGACTAGTTTGAAAACCATGTGAATGTATAAATGATGAGTTAGCATCTGGAATGAGCAACATGGATTATGAAGTCACTCTATCACAAAATGCCCATTTTTTAAAATGTCTGGTCAAGAATTCTTTGAAGTGAGGCTCTAGATTCAGAGACACTTCAGAAATAAAGATGGCTGTCAACTGAAGGGAAAACTGACAGTTAATTGGTTAGTTAGTTCATGCAGACTGAAAGGCAACTAGGAAAGTCCTGGAGTTGACCTGATAAATCAGGAAAACTGTTAGTCAAGAGCTGCAGGTTTTTTTTGTTTTGTTTTGTTTTGTTTTTTTTAAGGAATTGAGTAAGGTGGAATGAAGCTGAGGTTCAGAATGAGAATGAAGGCATTCTAATTCTGCTCTGGAATTGGGATTCGGGGGCCACATTATTTGTGTTTTAACCTTATCAATAGAGTTTATGAGAAAGGGTGTTTGGTGACTGGTCATATGCACTTATTAATTAGGACTCCTCACATGTTCTCAATAGTGTAGACGTTCTTACTGGTTTGAAAATATCAAAGACTTCTGTTAGTACTGCATTAGTTTGTCTGAATAAATCTGTGATGGTATTGTCCTGTTTTTTCCCCCTTGACCCCTCAATGGCCATCAATTCCACCTCTCAAGGTTGTATGGAAACAAGGATGCCGAATTACAGATATTTACACCAACCATATGCACAGATATTGAGAGTGGATGGTACTGTAGACAACATTGAGGAAAGGATACCTCTATATGGAAGATGTATATTTACTTTTGTTGTTGTTGTTAGTTGCAAAGTCATGTCCGACCCATCGCGACCCCATGGACAACGTTCCTCCAGGCCTTCCTGTCCTCTACCATCCTCTGGAGTCCATTTAAACTCATGCCTACTGCTTCAGTGACTCCATCCAGCCACCTTATTCTCTGCCCTCCCCTTCTTCTTTTGCCCTCAATCGTTCTCAGCATTAGGCTCTTTTCCTGTGAGACCTTCCTTCTCATTAGGTGGCCAAATTATTTGAGTTTCATCTTCAGGATCTGGCCTTCTAAAGAGCAGTCTAGGTTAATCTCCTCTAGAATTGACCGGTTTGATCACCTTGCAGTCCAAGGGACTTGCAGGAGTCTTCTCCAGCACCATAGTTCAAAGGTCTCAATTCTTTGGCACTCAGCCTTTTTTATGGTCCAGCTTTCACAGCCATACATTGCAACTGGGAAAACCATAGCCTTGACTATATGCAATTTTGTTGGCAGGGCGATGTCTCTGTTTTTTAGCAAGCTATCTAGATTTGCCATAGCTTTCCTCCCCAGGAGCAAGCATCTTTTAATTTCTTAACTGCAGTCCCCATCTGCTGTGATCTTGGAGCCCAGGAAAACAAAATCTGTCACTACCTCCATTTCTTCCCCATCTATTTGCCAGGAATTAAGAGGGCCGGATGCTATGATCTTAGTTTTCTTAATGTTGAGTTTCAAGCCAACTTTTGCACTCTCCTTCTTCACCCGCATCAAGAGGCTCTTTAGCTCCTCTTCGCTTTCTGCCATTACAGTGGTATCATCTGCATATCTGAGGTTGTTGATATTTCTCCCAGCAGTCTTAATTCAAACTTTTGATTCATCTAGCCCCACCTTTCTCATGATGTGCTCTGCATATAAGTTAAATAGGCAGGGTATCAGTATGCAGCTTTGCCGGACTCATTTCCCAATTTTGAACCAATCAGTGGTTCCGTGTCCAGTTCTTACTGTTGCTTCTTGACCTGCATATAGGTTTACTATGTTTAGTGTGTTTACTAGACATAGTCTATAAAGCCCAAAAGGACTCCAGTAAGGCTAAATTCACTAATGTTTATAAAACCTCTTTTTTCCCCCTTCAGCATTAACCATTATGAATGAGATTCAATTATTCAATGTACTCATGTCATGAATAAAGGATGGTAGTGAGGTCTGCTCCTCCTAGTGGTACCCCTAGATATTGCCCACCCACCAGAGTAGCACTGAGCTGAAGACAGATCAAACAGATGTCAGGCCCAGGTGACAAAGTGGTTGGTCAGAGTATTTTTTGTCACACCCCATGGATCTATAATCATCTCTGTCAAAATGCAAGCATGATCCAGATGCTGCCCTTGATCATTCAAAATGATGATCCAAAAAGTAGACCCTGCTCTTGCGGGAAAAATGCTAGGAAGATAATGTTGCCATGAACAAAAGAGATTTCAGTCACAGAATGAATCTGAGCCAGGGGTGAAATCCAGCAGGTTCTAACAGGTTCTGGAGAACCGGTAGAGGAAGTTTTGAGTAGTTCGGAGAACCAGTAGTGGAAATTTTGAGTAATTCAGAGAACCGGCAAATACCACCTCTGGCTGGCCCCAGAGTGGGGTGGGAATGGAGATTTTGCAGTACCCTTCACCCAGGAAGGGAGGGAATGGAGATTTTGCAGTATCCTTCCCCTGGAGTGGGATGGGAATAGAGATTTTGCAATATCCTTCCCATGCCACACCCACCAAGCCACGCCCACAGAACTGGTAGGGAAAAATTTTGGCTTTCACCCCTGATCTGAGCCCACTACTTCTTCTTTTCATTGAACAAATATGCTACATTTTAATATATATTCCTAATCCCTCCTAGTGTTTTATTGGAACTTTTAAAGATTTCACATTACATCTTGATCTTTTCCCTAATGTTTTAAATTCGACTAAACCCCCAAATAATCATTATTCTAAAAAGTTGGCTCGAAAAGAACAAGTGAAATGTCACTGCAACTTTGCATAAGAAATAGCCTATATAATGGTCGTCTCCTAGCAAATCAATCTGCCTAAAACATATTCGGCCCTAAATAACTAGATTTTTTACATTACCACAGAAGTGAAAAATAAATTGGAATATAAATGTTAATTTCAATGCTGAGTTCACTCTGCCTTCTGTTGCTATTGGCACTGCTTTAGCTGTTGTTGCCTTACTATGTTTGACTATGCCTTCCCCAGCAGCAATGAACAGCTTTGGCTACAGATGGAGAATCTGTATAGTGCTTACTGGACCCAGATGCTAAGCTCTGGAACACTTCTTACTATCAGCATCTGGCTGTTTCCTGGAAACCTAGCTATCCTTCATGGCCAGCTCTATTTCTAGTTGTGTGGAAAGCAATGTCTCAGCCAACTGAAAATTTGGGTGTGAAAATTTTAGTACGTTTTTAGTTATGTCCACTTTTGCAACAGAGAAGGACAGTGGGAAGGAAGGGAGTCAGGAAAGCAGGCAGGCAGGAAGAAAATATTGTTGTATGGAAAAAAAGATTTTGTGATATATGTATCAAATTAATGCAAATATCCAGACAGCATCAAGAAAGCCTGAAGTGGTTCATAGTAATAGTCTAAGCCAGGGATGTCAAACTCATGTCGTCGCCGTGGCATCACGTGATGTTATGGTTTATTATGGTTTTTGGTTTATTATATTTATATACCGCCCTTCTCCCGAAGGACTCGGGGCGGTGGACAGCCAGCAATAAAATACAGAAAATACAAAATTTAAAACAGTATTAAAATCCAATTAAATTAATTTGGCCCATTGTTAAAACCTCTATATTAAAACCCATAATTTTAGCAATTTAAGTTATAAACAATTTAAAAGAGTAGGTCAGGCCAGCCTGGCTTGATGAAAAAAAATTGTCTTTAGGGCAGTTCAGAAAGCGCACAGATCAGGGATCTGCCGAATCTCTGGGGGCAACTCGTTCCAGAGGGTAGGTGCCCCCACAGAGAAAGCTCTCCCCCTGGGGGCCACCAGCTGACATTGTTTGGCCGACGGTACCCTGAGGAGGCCCTCTCTGTGGGATCGTACTGGTTGGTGGGAGGCTACCAGTGGCAGAAGGCAGTCATGTATTTTTCTTCCTTCGCTAAACCAGGTATGGGTGTGGCCAGTGCATGATACATCTGGTCCATGGGCCAGGAGTTTGACAGCCCTCGTCTAAGTGGAGAAGATTCTACCTTGATTTGGGCATTGCTCATCACTTCTTGCATCCTTTTTGTCATTGAAATACCAGTAAATTTATGCACAACATTGCCTGCACCGAGTAATTAATTTGAACATAAACAAATAATCAGTACAAATATTGTAATTCTTCATTCTTACAAGTCACAAATAGGAAATGTCAAGAAGCACCCCAAACACTCTATTTTTTAAAAAAGGTAATTAAAATGTATGAAATTTCAAAATATCATGTGATCTGGCAATCTCAACTTACTCATTAGTGGAGTAAACTGATTAATCACCAATTTAGAAGATAGTTTTTTGGAAGCCCGTTTTGGTACCTTTCTTGTTTAATTGAAAAGTGCTTTTCATTGCTCTTTCTAAGTTGACTATTTAAAGAACAGCTATGTTTAAATTTGTTGAATTGGTATTTCCATGTTCTGCTTATGTGACCTTTCCCCAAGCCTTTGATAAAATTGTATTGGTTGCATTTTTATATAAATCTTACTCTCTTTTTTCACTTTTGAACCTTTTATGTATTATATTTATAAAGAATTTCTCTTTGGCTTATAGACGTCACTTTAAAATGTTCTTTGTGCATCTTCATTTCCATATTACATAAATATAGTATCTTTGTTCTTTGTTATTTTATATGGTAAAATACACACACATTACATACACACACTTTCATCCATTAACTTTTAGAATTTAGTTTTATGATTGTTGTTAGCTCTCTAATTCACTAACCTTTGTCTCTATTATTTTTAATATTTTCAGGGTATTTTAATTGCCAATATGCCATTATCTTAGAATTTGTCTATAAAACCATATAGATGGAAAATAAAACCCTTTAAATAAATTTTAAAAAAACAGAAAAAAAAACCAGTAGCGGATTTTTTTTTTAAAGTAAATGCATCAAATTATGGGCTTGGGAAATAAAATAGCTCGATCAATTCATGGGTGGCCTACATTTATACTGCAATGCTAGTTGTCATTAGCATTCATAGAAGTAAACAAGCAAACATAGAAGTAAATAATAGTCAAAAAATGGGAGGAGATATAACACTATCCCTTGAAAAGAAATACACCAAATAATGAATGAATAATGAAATGAGGAGAAATAAAATGAAATGACTAAAATAAAAGATTCTTGATGTATTCCTTGATATCTATCCAGCTAATCAACTACACTGGTTCCAGTTTTCCTATAGTTTGTGGGCATTGGCCTTGAATTCAAGGCCCAATTCCAGTCAGGAAACTTGGTCCAGAATGTTCTCTGAGAACACCAGCTAAGACTTTCAGGGAAAAAGAAACTGATAAAATGGCTGAATTATTAAAAAGTGAGCAAATGCAAAGAGTTATACCTTCTTATAAAAACTAAACGATTCTTGTTCCTTGGATTTTTTTCCAGTCCCAACTGCACAGAAGTATGTCTATTGTCACCTGATTTTTTGTTGTAAGCAAAGAGTGGGTGCAGTTATAAAATATTTAGGTATTAGATAGCTAGCAGGACCCTAAAACCCATTATCAAAGAAAAGAAAACAATGGGGGAAAGGAGGGGGATCAAAATCTATTTGAGCTTGGATTATTTGTTTAATATTGATCAGCTTTCATATTCTTTGAAACAGCTATCATCTATCATTCTTCCCATGTGTACATATTTGTCAGCTGTGCATATTTCTTCATAACACTTACTTAAGAGGTATAAAAATCTTCTGAAAATGAATTGTTGAGCTTCTGTTTTGGTTGTGATCCAAATACAATGTCTATTGCAGACTCCAGACCAAAGTATCTTTTTATCTAAAGTAATTAAGGTGTTCCTAATCATTTCCCCCATGCTCCTATTTCCAGTAGTCAGAGAACTACAGCGATAACAGTATTGCAAGATCGTTGCTTTAACAAACTTCAAAGACATGTCTCTTCCTGTAGAAGTGATTCCAAGACAGACTGAACATTAGGATTGTCCAATGGGTAGAATTTAAAGGCAACAGTGCTTTTGAGCAAGAAAACACAACACCTATTCGCTAGTCCTTACATCAAAGAAGGCATTCCCCCAGGAAAGTTGGTTAATCATAGAAAAAGCTGCAGCAGCTTTAAGGAATTACAGACAGATACTACATTTGGTTGCCAGATGGTCTAAATCACTTCTTGGACTTCAGATCCAAACTCTGCTGGGTACTGCTAAGCATGAATGCTCTTCTTGCGAAACCCAAACTAGTGCTAGTCCCATGATTAGTGTAATACCGTGGTCAATGAGTCATGTTAAGGTCTGTTTCTTCAAATATCATATAAAATCTTCCTGCTCTGCTTCTTTCTCAATGAACTTAAAATGTCACTATTCATGACAGAAACCGATACCTAAATTTGCCCTTGACTGATTTACTTGTTTGATATATATTCTATTCTGATCGCAGCTGATACAATCTGCATCCTGGACAGCCATCTGTGGGGGATAGTTTCATTTGGATTCCTGCATGCAACAGAGGTTGGACTCAGTGATACATAATGGTCATTTCCAGTTCTGGGATTCTGTGAAGTTGGGTGCATCCAACACGCCTCCTTTCCAGTTTAGAACTATTTGTTGTACTTCTTCCCAGAACAACAGAACTGCCAACAATGTACATCACATCTGATGTACATTGATCACAAATTTTGGCTATCTTTAGCAAAGATTGTGAATTTCCTATTCAGACTCAATGAGACATACTACACAATCGCTATATTGCTTCATGCCCATGGGCCACATTCTTTGACAGTTTCTCACAACAGCCGTAGTTTTATATGAAACCCTATTCAAACATAACATTTTAAACAACTTAACTTTTCAGACATGGCAAAACATTTTTCAAGCTAATGTTTCTACTTAAATCTGAAAATAAAGCAAAATGGGTGCCCTTGATACTTGGGTGAAGTAATAATAATATTAAAAAGCTCATTCAGGTGGAAGAGAAAAGGAAATGGTTGCTTTGGTGAGCACACATTAAGCATATTTGCCGCAAGAATTATAAAAGCGTATTTAAATATTTGTATAGCTTTCTCTTAGAAGTTATCTATTGCTCCCTAATGTATGCAGGTGGTTGAGGGAACTCAGGCTGAAGCTATAAAAATAAAGATGCAAATAATGAGAACTTCATTTAAATGAAACATTTTATGGCATGAAAAATACATTTCTTATATAATAAATACTTACAACACACAAAGTATTATATAATTCTTATATTTGACTGTAGCAAAGCAATATATTCTAAGGGTAATGTAACTTCAATTTCCTGTTTTTAACTCACTGCATAGTCATGGAAGATTTGGATGAATATTTCAATAAATTAATGGAGATTCTAATTGCCCTCTTAACCTCCTGGGGATATGAGGTGAGTTGGAATAGATGACTTTTGGAATCATATATTGGGATCACATACAAAGCCCAGTGCACAACATTCAAAGCGACTCATCCACATGAAGTTTCTGAGACATTCTGAAAACAATTCAGGATTCCCACAATACCAGTAGCATTGGATATATGAGCTGATTATTTCCAGACTAGATTCTGTGGCTTCATAGAGTCATAGAACTGTGGAGTTGGAAGGGTATATAATGGCCATCCAGTCCAAGAAAACCAATGGCTATCCTGATGGCTATCCAGAATCTTCTTTAAAATATCCAGAGATCATGAACTTAAAACTTCCATAGCACTTATTGTTCCACTGTTAGATAGTTCTTATTGTTGAGAAATATTTCCTTAGATTTAAATTAAAGCTAGATAGGTACAAATTTTATGCATCATTTCTGACACTAATTTCAATAAAAAAATTTTCTATGGTTCTCTTTTATGTATCTGAACACCACTATTTTTTCTCCTCTAGTTATTTTTTTTTCTTCAGACTGAATATCCCATTTTTTTGACAGTTTTCTTCTTCGAGCATATTCTCAAGCTCCTGTATCAGAATTATTGTCCCTTCTAAACATGTCAAGATGTTCCTGGTAATGTGGTTCCCAGAATCATACATAAGATGTATGGAGAATGCAGAATGGAGGGGAATAAGGATTTCAAGTCTCCTTGATGGAATGTTTTCTTCCAAAACAGTGTTAGCCCTTCTAATAGCTGTTTCACATTTCACATTTCTCGATCATGTCATATTTACTCTTAATGATCGTATCCAGGTCCAACTGCTTCCAAAGAATAAATGGAATGAAATAATCTTGGATTGTTTTATATGTATTTCCTCCCTAAATGTAATGCCTTACATTTCTCTTTATGAATGGCATCTCCAATGTCCTTGACCTTCAGTGGGGTTTGACACACACACTGTAGAATTGGTTTTTTTCTCCAAATCAGATTAATGACCTGAACCAAGCTTCAGAATTAATCTTTCACTTATTATTTAAAATTCTAAAAGGGATAGGATATTTAACTATTCCTTGTTAACTGGAACTCAAAGCTCATGGAGCAGGAAGTGAATAATGTTTACAGTTTCTGGTAAGTCATTTCTTTTCCAATTGATTAAGAATAAAATTTCAGAAAAGAAAAAGGACACCAGAGCTGTTTGAAAATGGGAATGCAATATAACCAGGACATATACATAGAAAAGCATGGAATGCAATTATGGACTTTATGCCTTTGATCTAGTGCCAAACCAGATGACCCATTAGCAACTCTACTTTCTTTAAATGAATTTCAAAAACAAAATGTCCCTATGGATTTAAGTTCTTGGATACATTTCTTAAAATATAATTATTTATGTTATCTAGTTTGGCTTAGATTTGAAGTCACAAGTTACTTTTTTTGTCAAATTCCTTCCATCCTTCAGATGCCAATATTATCCTGTGTTGTTTGTTTGTTTGTTTGTTTGTTTATATCAGACAATTTGATATTTCACTGGTTCATTGCGCTGATGTCCAGTTTCTAATACATCCAGTACCAAATAGGGAAAACAGATTGTGAAACATCCCAACATTTTAGTATATATTGTAACCCAGCAAGAAGCTTCGTGGTAAAGAACAAACCAATCATAGTGTTTTGCCACTGAGGAAAAGAGGGAAAAAAATTCCTGGGTGGTCAGGCAAAGAAACAGCAACTACAATGCTTCTCATTTTCTCCCCATCGGGCTGCCAGCAAGACAAGCTACCCATAAAAGTAATGTCTGTCACTAAGATGTCCCAAGTGTCTCAGAATTGGAGACACTTGGGACAGCTTATCTATTCTATTAATTCAACTTTCTCAGATGTACTTGGACAACACAGAAGTTGCAAGCCAGCCCTGGACAGTAGGGAAGCCTGAAGCTTGCAGAAAGAGACTTCCCAATCTTAATCTTCCACAAAGATATTTGTGGAAGATTAAGATTGTCAGATATTTAAAAAGCTGGCAGCACTACAGATATTCAGTCAGATTTTCTATATCAGAGAACCTATGGTGTTAGATGATTTGGAGAAGGCACTTCTGTTCTGAACATCAGAATTTAAAGTAATATTTATAAATATGTACATATCTCAAAGGCAAGCTTATTCATCATTTATGACTTCTTATTTTGATTATGCTCAGCATGTCTTGATGATGCATATGTAGACCTGTTTATAATTCCTTTCCACCTCAATCCTTGATAACTATATTGCTCCTTTTTCAATGCTGTTTCTGGCTTTCTTCTGTACTTCATGGTAGAGATAAACTAATCTCTTTTATTATAATATATCAAACCACTAGAACAGCAGAACTTTTTCATGTGGTAAAACAAACCACCCTCATTTATTACTGACAGCATAAAAAAGCTTAAAATACACTTCTATCCTTCCTCAGTTTGACATCTAAGGAAGGGTTATTTTGGTTTCATTAAAACAGAAGAATGCTTTAGGGTTCTCTCTTCTATGATGTTCTTTTGAGGTACTGGGAAATACAATCTTAGAGTATTTATAATACAAAAAGGCAGTCCCATTAGACTTAATAAGACTTGTAGAAGATTGCACTTTGAAGCATCTAGAAAGAGGTGCCAAGTATTGTATTGAATATATTTCAGCATCTGATTCAAGAAAAGACTGATGCAATATTTTTATAAGTCCAATCTTACAGAAAGAATAAGAATTATTCATTTGAAACCAGTTATAACAGGAACTGGAAAATAATTTTTTTCCCAGAAGACCAAACAACTTGTGATGGATAGCCAATTAAATAAATAAGACAATTCAAGTTAGGCTTTTAAAACTCACAAAGCTTTTTACTTTCTGGCTTATTCTGCATGTGCAGTCAAGTGATCCACAATGACCTTTCCCTGCCAGCAGGATAATTTCTTGTCAACACCAACAGAATGAGAGGAGTGAAAGATTTGCTCTTGCAATACCTTTGAATCCTTTCATTCTAATGGTGAAATTTTTGGCATCAAAGGAACTACGACTGATTAGCGGCAAAATGTAAACAAATATAAAAAGCATTCAGAACTGTGGGTTGACGTGATCATTTACAGCGTCACAAAAAAATGAAGCTACAGCATTACTTTTAAACTTTGGGCTGAACAGAAGAATCTATTTGCCTTTCATTTTAGAGAAGAAAGCAAATGAAAATAAATTGAAAGACCAAGGAGGCCAAACAAAATCTGTCATGTATTGATCTGTTTAAATTATTCAGAGAAGCTACAGTGACTAGCTTTTTAGTTAGCCCTCAGAAAGGATTTCCACAGCAACATCAGAAAGTAAGAAAATAAGAAATAGTCCCACTGCTTTCCAGCTTTATATCAGTAGAGCTGTTCAATTGTGGCAACTTTAAGACTTGTGAACTTTAACTCCCAGATTTCCCTAACCAACATAGTTGTCTAGGGAATTCTGGGACTTGAAGTCCACAAATCCTAAAGCTGCAAAGATTAGACACCCCTGCTGATATACAGAGAGAACAGTGTAGTGGCTACATTTGCATAACGCAGTCCCACACCAATAAGGGACCGTCAATGAGGATAAGAAGGATGACCTCATTCCTGACTAAAGGACAATTTCACTCCTACTGATAAAATATGACAATTCAAACAACTGAAGAAGTTTCGTGGATGACAAGCGAAAAGTCTTCCAGGAAAAACAAAGAGAGTCCAGTTGACTTTTGAAAAAGCTTCTTTGGGACAACCATGACCTGGATGACTGAGAATCTCTATATATTTCTACAACACACTCACACACACACTTTATAGAAATAAGTTGCACCAAATTAATCATTGACCACTACCTTCCGATGATCAAAACTCATGCCAGGAAGTAACTCCCATAAATTCAGTAATTGTATCAAGGAGTCTTCCAAATGGAGAAATAATGACAATTCAGCATCTCTAAATGAGAACTCAGCTTCTTAATGATTATTTAGAGAATGTATATATGCAACAATATAACAATAATATAAATATAAATTTTGACACATAAGGTAGTAACATACATGTGGCCAATGGAATGTATTGTGCTTATCTTTGGACCAATAACCATTTTAACCCTGGCATCTGCCTTGTGGGGCAGATCCTACAATATTCTAGCTAATGTGTGTGTGTGTGTGTGTGTGTGTGTGTGTGTGTGTGTGTGTGTGTTGTCTCCAAGTCTCCAAATGGGCAAGCACAAAATCTGCTGGTTGCCAGAATGAAAAGAAGGAAAAAAAAACCCCCAGAAAGTAGTGAATGTGATCTCACTCAACCAGGGTTTGCAGAAACATCTTGGTTACGTAGGAAAAACCTGGCTTAAAGAAAAACACACATAAAACCTACGAAAAGTAAAACTATATCTATCTATCTATTTCTATCTATCTATCTATCTATCTATCTATCTATCTATCTATCTATCTATCTATCTATCTATCATCTAAATTCTAGCGAACAAACCACTGTTGAAAAAGTATAGTAGTCACAACAGTAGTTTAACAGGTATTGTAGCATCACAATAAATGATGCAACTATGAAAGAAAAAGAAATATATAGGTATACTAAATACTGGTCAAATGTGTAAACGGATAGGGCTTGAAGATCTCCAAGGTCTCTTCCAACTCTGATATTCTGTTTGCTTAAATATGTGTATATATGCTTGTCTTCTCAGTTTGTTCATAGTGCAATATGTTCCTGGTCACTGATAAATAAATTTGTTGATCCTATACCATTTTTCTTCCTCCTTTTCCTTCTCCTCCTCCTTCTCATCATCATCTATTAAATTTATATACCACAAATCTGGTGGTGATTTGTTGATGAATAAAGCAGTTCTGAGTGGCTTACAAGGAAATTTACAGTCTTCTGGTTTTTAGCCTTGTGCCTTTAACTATTATGCCAAACTATGTTTCTTTCTTCCTCTGTGTATATGCAGAATGTAGAAATAGAATTCTACAAATTATATAACATATACAGAGTGGTAGGATTCAGCCAGTTCGCACCACTTTGGGAGAACCGGTTGTTAACTTTCTGACCAGTTTGGTGAACTGGTTGTTGGAAGAAATCATTAGGGCAGAGAACCGGTTGTTAAATTATTTGAATCCCACCACTGCATATACAGTATATGCATGCACTGTGTATGTGTGTAGTTTGTGTATATACACATACATATACACACTACAAACATACACAGTGCATACTATACATACATATATATATCTATATGCATACATTCCGTATTTTTGGAGTATAAGACGCACCTTAGTTTTTGGGGAGGAAAATAAGAAAAAAGCTGATTGGCAGGTGGATCAGCCTTCTGGAATACCCCCAATCAGCTGTTTCCAGAGGTGAATTTAGCAACAGGTTCCTTGGTTGTGAGCGCTGTTTCTTGCTTTTTTTCTTTTTTCTTTTTTCGGCTTTTTTTTTCTGCCTCTGAAACTTCTGAAACTCTGTTTCAGAAAAAAAAAACTGTTTTTCCTGCCTCTGAAAGCCTCCGAAACAGAGCTTCAGAAGCTTTTTTTCTGAAGCTCTGTTTCGGAGGCTTTCAGAGGCAGGAAAGCCTCTGTTTGGGGGCTTCTTTTCTGAAGCTTCATTTCTGATGCTTTATTTCAGCCTCTGAAACCTCCGTTTGAGAAGCCCGTCAGGGCTACATTCGGAGTATAAGACACACTCAGATTTTTACCCTGTTTTTTGGGGGGAAAAGGTGTGTCTTATAGTCCAAAAAATATGGTATATACCATACACACACACACACACACACACAGATATAATAGGGCCCTAACCTAAACAAAATATAGCCAAAGTAATTTGCATTTTTTAAAAAAGTACTGTGATGGATTGAAAAAAAAATCTTGCTATTTTTTCATTTGCTAGTAGAATACATTGATGGAAATAGTTATTAAAATCAAAATTAAAGTTAAGAGACCTGACCCAGATTAATCCTTTTGTACTTCATGCATGGAGACTTTGACTGCTCTCTGATGTCTCTATGAATAAACAAATGAGCCAGGAGGACTGCTTTTTATGTCAGCCGTTTTGGGTATTGAAAGCTGAGTATAAATCACTGGGCATGAAACAGAGGCTTTTAAAATGAGGAATATAATACTTTTCTCCTTTTAGTATAAAAGAGGATTAAATACCTGCACACTTCCATATAATCATTTTTTTTTCTTCCTCAATGGTCTGCTTAATACACATCAGCACTCCAACAAACTCTTGATCCCAATATGTCAAAAGCTTCTTAATAATTGCAGTAAAGGGCTTTTAAAGCTTCCACAACAGGTTGCAGCCTGTAGCAGAACTCGGCAAATTTGAAGGAAAAAAAAACTAAGAAGGGGCAGATGTTGCTAATTTGGATGAATACCACCAGGAAATCATAGAACTATAAGATTAGACTGAACGGCTAAAATGTTACGGAAAAAGTCAATGGTAGAAGGATTAGGAATTGGATTAAGGAAATTACTAATGTGGACCTCCAATGGAAACCTGAGATATATTTATTAGGTATTTGCCCAGAGGGGCTGAGTAAGAAAAAATGGTATCTCACTCTACATATTTGAGTCGCAGCTAGAATAGTGTTCGCCCAACAGTGGAAAGAAAAAGAGATACCAGCTAGTGCCCAAATTATAAATAAAGTATTAAAGTGCTCTGAGGCGGACAGAATGAAGTATATGTTGAAAGAAAAAGAGGATTCTGAATTCTTTCATAGTTGGGGCAGTTGGTATCGGTGGTTGAATAAAAGGATTGAGATGAAGTGAGGGCCTAAATCAATATGAGGAGAGATATACCTATCTAGATTGAAAGATAATTGTATGAAAACCATATTTGGGGATTATTTACTTTATTCTGTGTTGTGGGTATAATTATTTATTAATGAGGGCAGGAATATTATCTGCCGGGATAGACGTGTTTGTATGTTTAGTGTTATGAATGCGGGAGGGAGGGAGGGGAATGTATGGTTTTTGTTTTTATGTATAATCAATGTTTTTGTCTCATGTTGATTTTAACCTGGGAAACTTAATAAAATTTATTTATTTTTTTTAAAAAAGAAATTATTCTTGATTCAAGAGAGTCCTTCTCTCTAATCAATTTTAGAACTTCAGCAAATGAAACAAAGTCAATAAATTGTAAAACACCAAGGGAGGATATGATTTAGTGCGGAGAGGATGCTTCTTACCGAAAGTCATTGAAGAGATCAATGCATGTTCCACTGTTTTTACACAGACCAGAGTTACACTCATTAGATTCAGATTCACAAAATGGCCCTTCCCAGCCAGGCTGGCAGATACACTGGTAACCCTAAAATGAATTAGGGCAAAAATGTATTAATTATTTCACAATATCCCAGTGCGTTTTAAATAAGCATTTTTTTAAGGAACAAAGATTCAAAATCATTTTGGACTGTAATACCAATGATCTCTGGAATGATAAAGAGATCCAGTGCTTAATAAATAATAACTGATGAAATAACTAGGCATTTTCATTCCCTAGGGAGACATTAACTCATTGATACTGAAATCATTTTTCTAGTGTTTCACCTTATATTGCTACAATAAATGTATGAGAGGCTGAGACTATTTAGAAGGAAGTGCATGAATAGTTGCTACTTGGCCATGGAAAAAAATAATACCCATTTAGTACAACTCAGGGTCCTGCCTTTTCCTGATATAGATAAAACATGGAGAAGCAATGAAATGTCATAAATGTGATCCGCAACAAGTTTCATACATGAGAAATGCTTAATGTTCTACTGTATTTAAAACATAAAACAAAAAGCAGACCTTGCAAGCATCTTAAAAGTCAACTCTTATCACCTGTTCTAAATCTACCCATTAGCTGTTTAGTAAGGTTTCTAGGTTAGGCTCTGAATAAGCAATTCCTAGTCATAGACAAACACAAAGAACCATTCAGTTTTCAATAGAACATTCTGTAGAGGTGTTTTCCTTATTGGCAGCTGACATCATTAATTTATAATTTTTCTCCCATAATTTATCCCAATGGCTTAATTCAATACTGTATCCGAAATTCCTAGCCCAACTTATCATCGTCCCTTTCACATTTTTTTCTTCCATTTTAAATCTTAATGAGGCCTGAGAATAGGAGTAAAATTAATGCATAAGATGTATAAAATAAAATATATAATGTATAATGTATAAGAACTATATAATATTGATGATAATGTGATTATATGTGAGTAGATATTATTATAATTCAATCAATGGTATAATATAGGATAGTGAACTATAGAAATAGAATTTATGTAAAAATGAATATTATGGATGATATTGATACCAATTTGGAAATGCTGTAATGAGTGAAAAATTGTATTCTGTGTTTTAAATGTTGAAAAACTTTAATAAATATCTATATATTTTAAAAAAAGAACCATTTAGTTTCAAGGCCACCAAGTACTGCTCACCCAGGAAATACAAATAGAATAATCTGTTTTAAAATATTTGGCAGATTAGGTTTGGTTAAAAGCATTTAAATGACCATTCCTAAAATAAATCTATTCATGATAAAACTATGAAACACTCCATTTCCTGGAATAAAAGATCTTTTATTAGTAATAATCTATCATGCTTTGTCTCTGTCATGTTGAACAGTCCTTTTAAATGGAAAAGAACAAAATGTGTAAGTCTTGATTTTAGTCTTGGAAATAACGCCAACTTGTATGAGATTATTGTATTGTATAGACCAGTTAATCAAGTAGAAGCAAAACTGCAAAACTCAGATATAAAAGTGGAACATTCACTTAAGTATTGATGTTTAGAGATCTTGTACTTATCATTATCCAAATAAAGAATTCAACAAAAAGAGTTTATTTAGACCTCTGTAACAATATTCTCAATTTTCTTGATCATTTGGCTCTGGTAATTTTTCCATATAATGCATATAATATAATAATACAAATTCTTTTCATGCAAAAAACTAATGGTTGTGGCAAAAGTCTTCCATCATAGACATTCCTCTGTAGTCTAATCTTCTTTAGGCAGAGAGCTTCTGTTGTGTATATTTGTTTGTGTACCAATATAGTCCTATGAAACTTAATTCAGCTGTATGTTTACACTGATTAAATAGGAATTAAAGCTAGTAAATTTGCAAGGTTCAGACTGGGTTTCTTTTCAGATCAGGAAACATGAAAGGTTCATTTCCATTATTTATTTCTGAGGTAAGTTTTCATATTGCTAATTATCACTCACTATTGCCATCATCAAGTTATAAGTAGGCATGTGCATATTTATCCTTTACAGCATTTTTGCATCAGTAGTTTATAGTGTCACTCAGCCAGTGCTGTGGAAATATATTGTCAATGAATTCAGGTTTTATAACAGAGATGACTGGGTAACACCATAAATTATTAGCACAGAAATGCTCTTAGTTTATGGCTTATGAAATGGAAATTTTAAGTTCCCCAATGTAACTTATTTTATAGAGCATATAGAATAACTGCAAAGTTTGCAGATTTATAAAACGCTCTCCATTTCCCTTACAACACAACCATTTGTGTGCCATGGGCCACAATGGGCTACTCTCAGCAATTTCCACCTGCCTTATTGAACTCCTGGGAACCCACAACCCAACTGATCAGTTACACCCCACATTGTTCCTACTGCAGACAAAATACAGCTCAGTGCTACTAACAGCATTATAGGAACATAATGTCATCTGTCAAAAAAAAAATCATCACTTGTATAATTATCTACCACTGCACACCCTATTCTAGAAGTGTATTATTATTTTGAACAGGAAGATGGTTTAAAGTAGTTATGTCAGTACATGTTTCTGCTTCTACCCTGCAAATAATAAAGTTGAGAGAGATCAAGCCATATTCACTGCCCAAATCACATGGTAATCATGGAAGAGTCTATCATCTTTCTATCTTTTTTTTAAAAAAAATATTTTTATTGAATGTTTTCAACATTTAAAATACAAAACACAAATTTTCACTTATCATAGCTTTTCTGTATCGGTAACAATATCATCCATAACATTCATATTTACATAGATTCTATTTCTATGGTTCACTATCCTATATTAGACAATTGTTTAAGTTATAGTAATATCTACTCACATATAATCAAATTATCATCAATATTATATAGTTTTTATATATCATATAAAATATGCAGGGACGTGCTGAGGATTTTGTTCAATATCTGGATGATAAAATAACTCAGATTCGGGATGAGCTGGCCACTGACTGGGTTAGTTCGGGCGAGGTGACTGAGCCCAGTCTTGAGAGTGTTATCTGGGCTGAGTTCGATCCTGTGGCTCCCGAGGACGTGGACAGGATCCTGGGAAGACTGAACGCTACCACATGTTTATTGGACCCGTGTCCCTCCTGGTTGGTGCTGGCCTCCCGGGAGGTTACACGAGGCTGGCTCCAGGAGATTATAAATGCTTCTTTGAGTGAGGGTGCCCTACCAGCCGCTTTGAAGGAGGCGGTGGTGAGGCCCCTCCTCAAGAAGCCCTCCCTGGACCCAGCTGTTTTGGCAAATTATCGTCCTGTCTCCAACCTTCCCTTCCTAGCGAAGGTTGTTGAGAGTGTGGTGGCGCGGCAGCTTCCCCGGTACCTGGATGAAGCTGTCTATTTAGACCCGCTCCAGTCCGGCTTCAGGTCTGGTTACAGCACCGAAACGGCATTGGTCGCGTTGGTGGATGATCTCTGGAGGGCCCGGGGTAGGGGGTACTCCTCTATCCTGGTGCTGTTAGACCTCTCAGCGGCTTTTGATACCATCGACCATGGTATCATGTTGCGCCGGTTGGAGGGATTGGGGGTGGGGGGCACCGTTCTGCGGTGGTTCTCCTCCTACCTCTCCGACCGGTCGCAATCGGTGTTGACAGGGGGGCAGCGGTCGACCCCGAGGCGCCTAGTGTGTGGGGTGCCACAAGGGTCGGTCCTCTCGCCCCTTCTGTTCAACATTTATGTAAAGCCGCTGGGTGAGATCATCCGTGGTTTTGGGGTGGAATTCCATCAGTACGCTGATGACACTCAGCTGTACATCTCCACCCCAGACCACCCCAACGATGCCGTGGAAGTGATGTCCCAGTGCCTTGAAGCTGTGCGGGTCTGGATGGGGAGAAACAGGCTTCAACTCAACCCCTCCAAGACCGAGTGGCTGTGGCTGCCGGCGTCCCGATATAGCCAACTGACTCCATCGTTGGTTATTGGGGGCGAATCATTGGCCCCCACGGAAAGGGTGCGCAACTTGGGCGTCCTCCTGGACCCACGGCTGTCTTTAGAGGAGCATATGACAGCTGTGGCCAGGGGGGCTTTTTATCAGGTTCGCCTGATACGCCAGTTGCGGCCCTTTCTAGATCAGGACTCCCTACGCACAGTCACTCAGGCGCTGGTCACGTCTCGCTTGGACTACTGTAATGCTCTCTACATGGGGCTCCCCTTGGGATGCATCCGGAGGCTTCAGCTGGTACAGAATGCGGCCGCGCGGGGGATTATGGGAGCGACAGGGCGCTCCCATGTGACACCTCTCCTGCGTGAGCTGCATTGGTTGCCAGTTGACTTCCGGGTGCATTTCAAGGTGTTGGTAATCACCTTTAAAGCGCTCCATGGCTTAGGACCAGGGTA
Organism: Masticophis lateralis; assembly: GCA_030761175.1. Taxonomy (NCBI): domain Eukaryota; kingdom Metazoa; phylum Chordata; class Lepidosauria; order Squamata; family Colubridae; genus Masticophis; species Masticophis lateralis. Next base: position 123,323,134 of record JAUDYJ010000001.1, on the reverse strand, counting down.
CTTACGGGACCACCTTCTGCCACCTATTGCCTCCCACCGGCCGGTTCGCTCCCACAGAGAGGGCCTCCTCAGGGTGCCGTCAGCCAGACAGTGCTGGCTGGCGACCCCCAGGGGGAGAGCGTTCTCTGTGGTAGCTCCCACCCTCTGGAACGATCTCCCTCCAGATCTGAGGACAATCGCTGACCTCCGGACTTTTCGTCGGGCTCTGAAGACTCATCTCTTCCAACTTGCCGGACTTGCCTGATCCCTCCCATTTTTTAAACTTTTTAGAGTTTTAGAGTTTTATTTGGTTTTACACTTTCAGCCTAAATTTATATTGGTTTTAGTACGTTTTTAACTTTTTTGTATTGTATTGGTTTTAAATTGGCTGTTCACCGCCCTGAGTCCGGAAGGAGAAGGGCGGTATAGAAATTTAATAAATAAATAAATAAATAAATAAATAAATAAATAAATAAATAAATAAATAAATAAATAAATAAATAAATAAATATATTATACATTGTACATCTTATACATTAATTTTATTCCTGTTCTCAAGCCAGGTATACCACCTACTACAAATTTGGTAGTGCTCAGATTCTTCCTTCTCTTTTATTTCCTATCCATTTCTGCACACTCATATACTTTGCTTATTATCAATGCCTCTGAAAGGATATTAGTCTGTTTCCAATTCTGTGCAAAGACGATTCTGGATGCTGTTAATATATGTAATATTATGTATTTAATTTTTTTACCCATTTTCTCATCTAAGATGTCCAATAAAAAATAGTTCCAGCTTCAATTCAATCTTTTGTTCAGTTATTTCTTCCAACCATTTCCTTATCTTATGCCAATGCTTCCTGGTTTTGGGACATGTCCACCACATGTAGTAGAAGGTTCCCTTTTATAACCACATTTCCAGCATTTGAGTGAACAGTTTGGAAACATTTTGGCCAATCTGGTTGATGGTAAATGCCAACAGTAGAACATTTTATAGAGGTTTTCCTTGTAAACGGCTGACATAGTTAGTTTATAATTTTTCTCCCATAATTTATCCCAATGGTCCAATTCAATACTGTATCCAAAATTTCTGACCCAACTTATCATTGTCTCCTTCACATTTTCTTCTTCCATTTTAAATCTTAGGAAGAAATTATATGTTTTGGTAATCATTTTGTCCCTTGCCCTAATAATATTTTATCAAGTTCCAATTATTTTCCATAAATGTCATATTGTTCTAATTTTTTTAAATATCTTGTTCTAGTTTGGAGATAGAGCCAATCAATCTTCATTCCTTGATTCTTTAAATCCTGATCAGATTTTAAGTCTCCTCGTTCACCTAATAATTCTGAATACCTCACCACCTTGTTTAAATCTAATATGTTTGGATAAATCATCACCTCCATTGTTGATAGCCAAATTGGAATTTTCTTATAATGATTTTTCCTATTTTTTTCCCCAAATTTTATCCAAGTATCTCTAGTGTCTCTGAAAATATGTGTGGGTTTTGTTTTTCCCTTCCCAAAGAAATGTGTGCCAGCCGAGTTGGAGATCGTGGCCCTCTAATGTTAATACCCTTTTATTGTTCAGTTGGATTCAATTTTTAAGCCACGTCACAGCCACTGCTTGATAGTATAATTCCCAGTCAGGGAGGCCAAAATCTCCTTTGGTTCTAGAATCTTATAAAAGTTTGAGCTTTATTCAGGCTTTCCCCCCCAACCATATAAATTTTGCTATTATTTTTGTTTTATTGTTAAAAAAAAATCCCCAATTTTATTGGTGCTGTTTGGAAGAGATACAAAAATTTAGGTAGTATATTCATTTTTATTGTGGCGATTCTGCCAATTAAAGATATTTGTAATTTTGCCCAATTATCCAAATCTTTTTGTATCTGTTATACTAATTTATTGTATTTATTGTCCTCTTTTATCAAGGAACATTTCACCGTTGACCAAATTCCCAGGTATTTCACTTTGTTGACAATTTGGATCCTCAATTTCTCTTCCAGTTCCTCATTTTGCCTGTTAGTAAGATTCCTAATTAATATTTTAGTTTTTTCTTTATTTATTTGCCAAATTTTTCAATTTCCTGTAATAATATGGTTCCCGTCTCTAGGGGATCTTCCTATCATCCATCTCTCTTTCTCTCTCTCTCTACCTCTCTCTCCATCCATCCATAGGCAAATATTACAAACTAAAATAACTCTTAAGCAGTGGTGGGATTCAAGTAATTTAACAACCCATTCTCTGCCCTAATGATTTCTTCCAACAACCAGTTGGAAGAAATCATTAAGAAATCATTAGTTGGAAATTGCTCAGAAAATTAACAACCGGTTCTCCCGAAGTGGTGCAAACTGGCTGAATCCCACCACTGCTCTTAAGGAATATTAACATAAAAAAGATATATCATAGATGGTGGTGCAAACTATATGGTTTGCAAACTATATGCAAACTGTATGCAAAATATATAATACCTATTTGAATAGCAATATAAAATCAAGGTTGACAATCTCAACATTAGACTCACATCCTTAAAGATGCTGAACAGAATTTTGCAATCTTCCTGTTAATTTAGAACAGAAGAACCAAATGCTTTCCTGTTAACAAGAAAGCATTTGGTTTCTCCCTCCAACTGAGTAATTATCAGCTACGGTCCTTAGTAAGAAACAATGTCTTCACCAGTAGTTATCCCCACTAGGGTGATGGGTCAGACATATTTATTTTGTCCCATTTACTGCTTGATAGAGTCCAAAATTTCTTTTCTGTTTTTGCATTTTATATGAAGATTTTTTTTAAAAAAATCTAAATTCTAATCTGGAATTTTAAAGTGAAATTTTAAAGTATTTTTTATTAAAATAAAATTCTTTCGTTTTTTTTTTTAAAAAAGCTTTGTGCAAGGGACAGGACTTGCAAGTACTTTTGGCAACAAGAAGACTCTTGATATTCTATTACTCAAAGGACCTGTCTAGGAAAAAAATGGCTGATTCCATATATAAATTTTGGTGAAAGATAAAAGAAAAGGAAAAGGAAAGGAGGAGAAAAAAAGATACCCTTCCTATAGAATCAGATGAAATCATAACTGCAATATAACATTAAGGAAAATTCCCCATTATAATGACAGTGATGCCCATCCTTGAGTCAGTAAACAAGTAGCATGGAATTTACTGTTCCGTTCACCCATCTCTTTCTGTCTCTGTTAACTCAATTTTTAGTTATTGCTTGTCAGTAAACATCAATTCAGAGTCATACATTATACACACCTTCAAATTGGCCTTGGTTTGTGTCAGAAAAAGGGAAAAATACAGCTGACTTAATGCTATTTAATTCATAGATGGAAATGAAATGAAGGCAATAACATGGGGAAATGGCAGAGTAAAAAAGTTACCAGGGCATGTTTATGCTTTGTTAGGTTCAAGAAGAGACATAGCTTATGTTCTACTTTGTACATTTCTCTGGGAGATGCAATCAGGGGAAATTCAGCTTCTGAATTTCTAGATCATTGGGCTGGTTTACATGACTGGAAATAGATCAATCAGCTTCTTTCTTTCTTTTTTAAAGAACTCATTAGATCAGCTGTTTATTCACTAGGAAGGAGACTGTTATAAATGAATGAAAAACATGCTACTTCAAAGGTCTAATATACAAACACATATCCTCCTCTGAGAAGTATTTGAAGCCAAGTGTAGGAACATATAGTTCAATAGTTAGAAGATCAGAAGATCCACACTGACTCCAGTTCTTATTGATATCTCTGAATAGTTTCATGATAGCTTCTTAGAAAAGTGTTTTTGAATCTGAACCACACAGAACTAAATAAGTTGCATCTTCCTTTATAACTGTGTGGAAATACACAAAGAGAAAATAGACTGAAATAGTACCTTTACTATCTATAACAAACAAACAAACACAAGTATTTTTGAAATAATCTAAATGAGTAAGATAATTGTGAATAGCAGGTGGGGCAAAAAAAAAAAAATCAAGTTATGTAGCTAAGTATATTACCGCTACTGAATAAAATGCCCAGTATAGTAAATTGCAATTATAAGACCACCTATTTTTTTTAATTTCATATTGAAAAATAGTATTGATTTGTTCATTTCTCCTTTCATTCAACCAACTAGGCTTATGTGTCATTTTCATTTGCAACTGACCCTGAGAGGTTTACTTTCCTAATTTCAGTAATAGGATTAAAGCACAATGCTACCATAAAATATAATCAATTACCTCCCACCAGTAGAAAAAGCAGTGACCTAATAACATTTAAAACAATCCTTCTGAAGAAGGAAAAAAATTACTATCACATCAGACATCAAAGACTTGTTGAAAGAGCCAAGTTGTTAAAGTTTTTTTGAGAGCTCAAAGGGATTGAGTCAGCCAGATTTTGGGAAATGCTATTCTATAAAACAGTGTTTCTCAATCTCAATCACTTGAAGATGGGTGGACTTCAACTCCCAGAATTCCCCAGCCAGCCACTGCTATAGAATATTCTGTAAAAAGGTTAAAATAAACATGATTGAAGACACTCATGTACCCAAGCAATGTGAAAGGACACTTGCATGTCTTCAGCTAATTAACTGATACAGCATCTATGATGTGCCTAAACACTTGCATCCCCCTGCTTTGAATGCATTATTAGATGTGGGATTCATAACTCTGGAATCTTCTAACATACTCATGTTTTTGGAAAAGGACAGCGGAACATCTGGCAAACAAGAATAATAATGTACAGAATATAAATTAGAGGCAACAAATTATTCAAATCTACATATTAAGTATCAGCACCGCTGAATTATACATGGATGTAATATCAAACTTCTTGATGGTTTAATTTTGTATTATGTATTCTAATAAGAAGAGGGACATGGTGACTCAGTGGCTAAGATGCTCAGCTTGTTGTTCGAAAGGTTGGCAGTTCAGCAGTTCAAATCCCTAGCGCTGCATAACAGAGTGAGCTCCCATTATTTGCCCCAGCTTCTACCACCTAGCAGTTCGAAAGCATGTAAAAAAATGCAAGTAGAAAAACAGAGACCACCTTTTGTGGGAAAGTAACAGTGTTCCATGCACTTTTGCAATTTAGTCATGTCAGCCATGTGACCATGGAGATATCTTCAGACAGTGCTGGCTCTTCAGCTTTGAAACGGAGATGAGCACCGCCCCCTAGAGTGGGGAACGACTAGCACATTTGTGCGAGGGAACCTTTACTTTTACCTTATTCTAATAAGAATATACATTTTATACATAAATTGGAAGGAAGATACGTATTTCAGACTTATTTTTCTGAAGAAATTGCATTTCTGTGATATAAGGACTGCAAACATATATAACCAAATATACATAACCAAGATTTAACTGAACTCCCTATTTCTGCAGCTATGGTGGTTGTACTGCTACTGTTTAGAACTCCTAGTTAGTACCATATTACTAAACTGCACATTTTAATCAAATATGGCTGAATGAGACATTTGAGGATAGCGGGACATAATTCCTCAACATTTTTCTATTATTCTAGAGCAAATGTACAGGCCAATATTATCTGTTAGTACAGTAATCTTAATTAAGAGAAGACCTTTATAAATTAAACTTAGACAAAGAAAAAAAAATGTTCAGCATATCCAAAAACATTCAGTTGCTTTCAAATCCTCAAATTTTCTGATATAAAAATATATTGATTAGTGCGAACCTGTTCATTAACAAAAATGAAGAATGACTTACAGAAATCTGGATGCTAGTGTTTCCTATGAATACCAGTATATAAATTTAAATTAAGCTTTATCTTTCATTTTTAGTTTGCTGAGATGCTGATTCTTTTCCACAATTCATTTACCTATGTGTTTTCACCATTTTACAATGAATTATTTTTATTATTAAAATGCCAGATATGTAAATGTATGAATCAACATCATCATCACCATCACCATCATCATTCTAGCCATTATCTATCCATGCAGAATGAAGGCTTCTTCTGCTTGTTTCCAACCTATACGGTCCTGAGCTTTCTTTTGCTTGCTTTCTTTCGAGTCTGTAATATTTGCTGATGTTGTCGATCCATCTTGTTTTAGGTCTCTTTTGTGGATGTTTTTTATCAAGCGGGATCCATTCTATGAGTGCCTTGGTCCACCTGCCATCAGTTCTTCTTGCTATGTGACCAGCCCATTTCCATTTCAATTCTTTTACTCTCTTGATGATATCGTATACTTTCGTTTCTTCTCTAATCTTTGTGCAGGTCTTTCTATCTTGTCTTGTGAGGCCAAGCATGTAACTTTCCATGCTCTTTGCACCACTCATAGTACTCCAACAATGCATATTGTTGAGTTCAATCAGCAGTTCTTCTAGTTGAGTGTTGGTTTTTATTGTTCTAATGTTGACCAAAACTATGTCTTAAGTCCAAAGACAACCTGATTTAACCCAGTGATTCTTAGTATCCTCTGCTTTCAGGCAGGTCTTCCTGTTGCTGTGGGTAGTTGCCCTGAGGCCTCTGACAAATGAAGGCCGATTTTTAGATTGCATTGATATATGGAAGAAATAGACCATAATCAGTCATGCTCGTTCAGTGCAGGTTGGCAGATATGATTGGTGTTAGTCTGAGGTCTCTGTCATGGCCTGTTCTCCTTCTATGATTGGGGCCTTGACAAGGCATAAGGGCTTGTATGGGTAAATGAAATTGTGGGCTATGTCATCAGATATGTAGATGTTCAGAAATGTATGCATACACATCATAATTTATCCATTCACTCAACTCCCAATTATTTTGGATGGCTCAAAAAAATCAAAATGAAGAAATTACAATGAAACCAATAAAAGCAAAGATAAAAGACGGCAAGAATTATAGACTGGATGGAAATAAAACAAGGGGTCTCAGTTTCATTTGCTACAGGTCTGAGTGAAAATCCAGGTGTTCACAGCCCTTCTAGCTCATGTTAGGATTACTGGTAGTTCTTGATTTATGACAACTGAGCAACAATTTCTGTTGCTAAGCAAGTCAGTTGTTCAAATGAGTTTCCCCCATTTTGCACATTTCTTGCCACTGTTGTTAAGTGAATCACTACAGTTGTTAAGTTAGTAACATGGTTGTTAAGTGAATCTGGCTTCCCGATTGTCTTTGTCAGAAGATCGCAAAAGGTGATGACATGATCCTGGGATACTGTGACCTTCATAGATACATACCAATTGTCATCCAGCATCCAAATTTTGATCACCTGACTATGGGAATGCTGAAAGTCATAAGTCATTTTTTTCAATGCCATTGTAACTTCAAATCATCACTAAATGAATGGTTGTATGTTGAGGACCACTTATACATATCATATAAGATATTCAGCATCTTACTTAGTTTGTAACATGTCACACAAAAGCATATGGGTATATCTAAATTGCCAATGCTGTCTTCAATCATATGCAGCTCCAATAAAGTATCTGAAAAGGTCATATTTAAATATCATTATTTCCATAACTTTGATGAGATTGAGGTCAATATAACCAGAAACAGCTAAAATAGCATCTTGGCCTTGACCCTGGGCTTCATTATCTTGATTTTAAATATTCTTTTACAAAAGTTACATTAAATAATCCATTAAATATTTTATTTTATACTAGTGATTATTTAACTATTATTCTTCTTAAATAATTTTACAATTCTTTTTTTTTTTAATATTTTATGTTTAAGAATCAATATTACAGGTTGATGGTTTATCTACTTGTCTTTCTATCGAAATGCCCAGATAGCTTGAATGTTTGGATATTTTTGCATGACATTGGTGTCACTCAGTATTATCAAGGGGATTTTACTACTTATTTATTCACACTCAGGACATATTGAAACAAATACTGGTTTACAGGTTTTTTGTTCACTTTTTGCACATGAGTGCACATGCTTATACCTCAAAGTACCATAACTCCTTTTTAGATGTTACAAGCACCAACAAAAACTGGGTAGTAACAATTTGGTACTCTTTTCACGCCTCCTGGCACTTTTCCTCTTGAATGCCATCATTTCAGTCAGTTCAGTTTTCAAAACAATCCCTTGGAAAGTCATCTTAGAAATCACTCTGCCATCTTTCCACATAGGATATAAGTTGATTTTTTTTTAAAGAAAAAGAAATACATTCCTCTCTAATGGTCTGTTTTGAGCAGGCCTCATTTTACAAATGTCTGTTCAGATAAATACATGGCACAAAATATTTGTGAATATTTATCTACTGTATCTTCCACATTGGAGAGAAAGAGAAAAACATACAGAGAGAGGCAGTGAGTGAGAGAAGGAAAGAGAGTAAAACCTGTTTTACAGAATGAGTGAACTTTAGATGCAACAAATTTGGGTCGTGATTCTACCTCTAAGAGGTGAAGTGTGTGATTGCCAAAGTAGTCCAGAGACAAATATATTTTATGCAAACATCAGTGTTACTTTTTCTGTTGTCATCCTGGCAATCTCAGAGTTGGGTGTTTGTGATTATAGCATCTACAGTAATTTAACGACAGCTTCAAAACTTGAAAGATGAACAAAACAAAAAAATGAAAAAAAAGTAAATTTGACCATAAAACTTAAATTAGACTTACTCAAGCCTTTGAGACTCCTGTTAGAATGGAGTGCTATATAATATTAGACTCAGAGGAATTAGTTGTATACGTCTGTCAAGTTTATGCCATAAAGAAAGAAGCCATGTCAGATATTTGTAAAGCAAAAAGGCATCTGAAGAAATATATTGTTGTACTCTGATGTAAAAGTTAGTACAGACAACTTGGGGAAATAATAATAAAAAATGGTGCAGGAACATCACCTGCAACTGTGATGAGCACTTACAGTATGGGAGGTAATCATACAGAAGCAGCACATTAGGAAGGCTCAAATAAAATTGGACACTGATAACTTAAGTGAAGTTTTTTTTCTTCATGTTCTGCATATAAAATTAAGTGTCTTCTTGTCTAAAGGGTTTGTGTGTGTGTGTGTGGTTAAAAATATTCAACTTTTATATTTAGTGGGCAAACAACCTTTCCTTCTAAATGGTGCATTAGACTGAAATTTATTGTATATATTCATTTGTGTAGGACATTCCTACACAAATGTATATGCAATAAATACATTTGTAATGGGGTGAGCTCCCGTTACTTGTCCCAGCTCTGCCAACCTAGCAGTTCAAAAGCACGAAAAAAATGCAAGTAGAAAAATGGGGGCCACCTTTGGTGGGAAAGTAACAGCATTCCGTGTGCCTTTGGCATTTAGTCATGCTGGCCACATGACCAAGGAGACATCTTTGTACAGTGCTGGATCTTCAGCATAGAAATGGAGATGAGCATCGTTCCTAGAGTCGGGAACGACTAGCACAGGGAGAACCTTTACCTTTATCTTTTAGGGCATTCCTGGTTAACATATATACTGAACTGTACATGCACAGCATCTAAGTGATAACCTATGTAACATTTGTGGCTTCTTTTAGGAAGGACTAATACAGGTTTAATAACAGAGGTCAGAATCTAAAAGAAGATGGAATTGTAAAGAATAATAATTATATTCTTTTATAGATAGATATAATCTATTTGTCTGACTTTAAAAAACCAGTTCAGTCATTTTATGAGGCTGAAACAAAGTTTCTCAAAGTTCATTTCTGTATTATCTGGGGACTTTTTATGGAGACATTTGGGGTTCTTTTTCTTTTTTAGTCCAAACTGAGTTCTTTGTTCATGAATATCATCTTCATGGGACTGCCTTTAGAGACCATTTGGAAACTGCATACCGGTGCTGTATGCCAAGAATCCATTGCATTTGGATGCCAATCAATTTCTGATTACAATTTAAAATGTGAATTTATGCATAGTCCTGTAAAGCCCTGTATATGCCAAAGCACCTTCAGGATTGCTTCCCTCAACTACAATCTATCCTTCTGATATAAACAACTCAGGAAAACTGTCAATAGTTTACTGAATTGAAATCAGGAGATGTTTCTCCATTATTGCCTCTTTTTTCAGGAAGGAGGATTTCTTTCCCAAGGAGGAAAGAGGCAAAGAAGCTTGGACTCTAGCATACAGGAAAAGTGTGAAGGTGCCCCCCCCCCAGCTCTTTATGGGGTATATCTTATAGTTATGCCTATTCACTAAAGGGGCAAAGAAGCAAGTACAAAGAGAATGGCCACAATGTGACACATACCTGAATGAATGGTAGAGGAAAACAAACCAAAGATTAACCTTAAGACATGTGCTCAAATCAACCAAATAATCAATCTGGATTTTGAAGAACCTTTAGAATATTGAGGCTTTGATCAGTGTACCTGATATGACATTTACCTCAATTTCTCAGCAAATAGTAAAAGGTCATAAGGAGCACAAATAAGCTGTTGAACACAAAATATTTAGAATAATCCATTTCACTGGACTAGGACACCCAAGCCTTTTAGTCTGCCTTCAAATCTCCAGACCTGATAGAGCTTCAAAGAAAGCATAGTGTTGCTGAAAAGCAACATGTGTCTTTTGCTTCCTTACTTTCCGAATCTTTCATTTAGAATTGACACTATTAGATCTTCACCATGAAATATCAATGAGCAAATACATGCTATCTATTTTAAAAGCAAACTTTATAGTGTATGCAAGGTGCACTGATGTTTTCTCCCTGAGCACCACTTTCATTAGAACTTTTTATGAGAATGAACTCTATCTTGATGAGAAAAAATGAGTTTGAAAGAAATTGCAACAGAAACTCACAAACTAGGACAGACTTGCAGAGATTTACAAGATGCTGGTTACTGATCCTAGCATAGGTGAACATCCAGACAACTTATTCCCTTAAAATCCTTCCACTTGCACTGGTTAGGATCAAACTACTCAGTGATGGGTTTCAAATTTTTTTACTACGGGTTCTGTGGTTGTGGCTTGGTTGGCGTGGCATGGCTTGGTGGGTGTGGCAGGGGAAGGATACTGTAAAATCTCCATTTCCTTCTGATCAGCTGGGACTCAGGAGGCAGAGAATAGATGGGGGCAGGGGCAGTAAAAGGTGGTATTTATCAGTTCTCCGAACTACTCAAAATTTCCACTACCGGTTCTCCAGAACTGGTCAGAACCTGCTGAAACCCACCTCTGAAACTACTATAAGACTTGAAGGAATCTTACAAGTCTTACAGGGATATGGCCATAAATAGTTTGGTTTACCTTAGGTTCAGGAGAATTCCCACACACAAGTTTTTACCACAGCCCTCATATGATATTTGTTGTGATATGCCTTAAGAATCCCAAGCGTGATTGAAATCATTCCAAAAAAAAAAAAATTGTTTTGCATTTTTGAAGGTGTCCAAAAAATAACAGTATCTTAAATTGGTAAATGGCATTTTAGCAATGTATAAAGAGAGGGTGAAGGAAATACTTTAAAATACGTTTTTTTAATAAAATAATGACACCAAGTTACTACATAGAAAATGAATATATACATTTTCAATGATTTCATTTGATGGCAAAAGTCTCCTTCATCAAATTTCAGAAAGCATAGAAGAGATGATTCTGCTGTAATACAGTTACAAAATTGGATTGTAACTGCAGAGTCAGGAAGTTCCAGAAAGAACTTATGCTTTGTATATATCCTAAAGACTTCAAGTCAATAAAATAATTAATGTTGAAGGATGCTGATTTTTTTATTCTAATTTTAGTTTCTGTGTCTTGAACCCAAGTAGTTTGTCATATTTCTCTCTCCAAAATTATTTGCATTCACCTGAAGTAAACACCTAGAATTATCTAGCCACTTCCATATACATATTAACCAATTATAATAGGGAAAAAAATTATTATTGTTCAAATAAAAAAAATGCATAAATTAAATTGTATTCTGCGCTTCCAAAAGCAGAAGAACCTGGTTCACTATTTATTTCATAATTCATGGACAATTTTTCAATTCTTTTCCCCATATTTTTTTTTAAGAAACACAATTTAAAGACTATTCCAATAACTGGCCATATTTAAATTCAGTTGTATTTTTATTAGATTGCTCAGTGATACTCAGAAATTGTTCTGACCTTACCTATGATTATTTCTTTAATTTGCATTTCTTTTTTACCTTCCAGTTACATATCTTTACTATTGCAATGAAAATCACACCTACTAAATAGAAAAATCTAGCTGCTTTGTTTAGCTTTAGGCATATATACATTTTTTTTCCTTTTTCTCTACTACAGGTACAATTGCTGAAATGGACTGTTGCTTATAAAGATATATAAAAATAACAACACCCCTTCATTATATTTATGTTGCATTCAATTTTGGAACTACCACAATCATACCAGTAATATCAGAAACATCAGCAAGAAATTGACAAGATGGGTCATCTACCAATAAATTACTTCTAAATGATTCAAGCTCTGAACTTGCCATTTTTGCTGGGCATGAATATGATGTGCTTCATTACTTGTTCACTCCCACTACCTACATTTTTTTTAGATGGTTACAGAGGATAGGTTTTGTTAATCATAAGCAACAAGATTTATAGAACTCCCTATCAAGTTCAAGGGCATCATAGAAGTTTTTAAGAAGAGATGGAGGATTTTAAGAAGAGAGTAGATAACCTTTTGTCTGTTACAGGGTTTTCTGCTTAAGCGGGGTTGGACTAGAAGACCTCTAAAGTCCCTTTCAACTCTGTTATTCTTTTATTTCTGTTATTTTCTCCTTTCTCAGAATGCAGGTTAGTACTATACTTATTATAGAAATATACAAAACCTAAAGACTTCTTGTAATCCTGTAAAATTTTTTTGCTATTATTTAAAACAGGTCTCCCTGCTTTATCCTAAACTACGATAGATTGCCTCCTTTTTTTAAATTGAACTAACACATTTTAGCGGGGGAGTTAGCAGTTAATATGCATTTCAGGCTATCCCGATCCTTTAGGACCAATGTGCATATATGGAATTATAATAGCATGTTGCAGACATTTTCATGAAATAACTGCCAAAACAGTGGTGAAATCCTACCGATTCGCATCGGTTCAGGTGAACCAGTGGTGATAAAAGCTACCGGTTCAGAGAACCAGTAGTAAAAGAAAGCTATGGGTTGGTCCAAACCAGTATTTCCAACTATCAGCTAGGTGATTTAAAATAACTAGAAAGCAGGATTCTAATGAATCTAAATCATGTGGCACAGCTGTTCCCCCCCTCGCTGTTTTACTTACCTTCCCAAGCTTCCTTTTTCTGCGCTCAGCACGCATCTGGCGCTCACTGTGCATGTGTAAACTGGTGGCAAACTGGGAAGGATTTCACTACTGTGCCAAAGGCTGGGGGTGGGGGGGAACAGCCTCTTAAAAATAGCTACTGAACATCTATTGAGGTTTCAGGTGTATATTCCACCTTAGTAATCATCACTTCTGGAATCTATCTGGTCAATAGTCTAGTGGGAAAAGGAACCTTGATCAAAAACTTTTCCTAAAATTATTTTTATTCCTAGAAGTCCAGCAGCTTTTGTGAACTGCATTAGTGCATGAATCTATTTGGTTCTGCATTTTCAAGAGGACACTTGAATGGCACTTTGATGCTTGAATCATTACAATTCCATGTAATTAAGAATGTGTATGGTTACACATTCTTAATTACATGGAATTGTAATGATAAAAGACTAATAAGCTGTTCATTTTTAAGACAGAAATCTCCCTTCCCTTTAATTCCTGGCAAAATAACAAAACAACAAAAAACAAACAAACAAACAAACAAAACCTAGAATGGGAAATAATACTTCCTATTGTTCCTTCACTCTGTGTGGACTTCAGGAGAGCAGGCCAGTTCTGAAATAACAAATACCCAGTTCTAGGGTAAGTCATTAGTAGGCCTTGTTTGCTTCCACATTGTTATTTCCTTAACATAAAACTCCTAAATTAAAAAATGTAAGATACGATACAAATTGTACTTCTTTTGTGATTCCAAAATATATCCTCCCCATTAAGTCTAGCAATGAAAACAGCTATCATGTTAAAACCTAAAAATTATACTTTATCATCCTCCAAACCATTTCAATTTAGGATACAGCCTTTGTGTATAAAGAATGCTCCTTAAATGGAGTTCTATATTTCGCACGTAATACTTAAACTGAATTGGATTCAGGAATTTCCTTATGTTAAAAATACCTAAAATGACCTCATAAATTGCTGGCCCTTAATTATTCTGTCTGTGCCTTTATATTGGAGCTGTATATTAGATAAGCAGAACATGGTCTACTGGGGAAAATGTCTAAATCTTAGCTGAGAAAGTATAGTCAGAAATAGCACAGCAAAAGAGCAGAAATAACCCTCCCTATTTTTTATGAGTAATTTGATATATGAGATACTGCATTTTAAGAATACAAGAAAGTTTCAAGGCTCCCATGTGATTTTGCTGTTATTTCCTCCGTTATTCTATCATCCTTTAGATTGTGATGTGCAGTTTATGCAATTTCTTTTCCCATTTATTGCAGTTTGCTATAAAATAAAATATCATCACTATAACTAATAAATCAGAAAAAAACATTATTTTGGACGTCACAGAAAATATGTTCCAATGTTAGTCTTAAGAGTCTGCAAATCCCTATCCTTCAGTTTAGATGGAAGAACCCACTCTTCAAAAGCTATGCTTGCTAAAAATGAACTATGTTAAATAAATTTCAGTTTAAATTGCAATTGTTAAAACATGTTTGGTGGCTAAAACCAAACATAATTTGTTTATTTAGGACAATCATTCAGTGGATTTTTCTTCTTTTTATTCATTTTGATGTTTTGATATTTTTTATTCCACCTTCCCAGTGGGTTTACTGGTTTTTATTTAGGGAAATTTTTTAACATTTCTGATTGTTAGTTGTTCAAAGCTTTCAGTGAAGAATGCCATGTAAATATAATAAACAAACAATTATCCAACACCTCAACTCTTGATCTATAAGTAGCAGGACTTCACCCATCAGAAGAGCTGCTGGAAAATCAACTCAGCCAAGACTGGAAGCTCCCCAAAATTCCTCAGTGGTATTGCTAAATTTTTCATTTTCCATAAGGTTGAAAAAGAGATAAATGGATCAGCTCTTCTGGAAAGTAGAATAAATTATAGGAAAAAAATTGAAATCAATAAGAAGTTCAAATAAAGTAACAACATCCTGTTGTGGTTCAAGATATTACCAAGAAAGAAAGAAAGAAAGAAAGAAAGAAAGAAAGAAAGAAAGAAAGAAAGAAAGAAAGAAAGAAAGAAAGAAAGAAATTGAAGTCTAACCACACAGATTCACTAGATTTTAGAAGAGCCAGTTTCAAGGAGATTGGAGTACTATTAAGTTGAATCATTTGAACAGAATTTCTCAAGATCAATAGGAAGGTTGAGAATGTCTCAGAAATACTGGAAGTACACTTGTACATCTTTCTAATAGATAAAAAAAAGAACTTAGAAAAATATTGCACAATGAAAAGAGGAATGCATAAGACATAGAAGACCATGTTGTAGCTAATATCTGCAGAAGAGAAGTTTAAAAGGCTGAAGTGCAAAATGAATTTAGGTTTGCCAAAAAGCTAAAAATACCAGAAAAAGCCCCTTTTAACTATATAAAAGTGGAAAAAGAAAATGAAAAGGGTAGGTCCACTGCTAGGAGAACTGGATAGGTAGTAGTAGATAACACGGAGATAGCAGAGATTCCCCACTCCTACTTTTTTCAGTTTTCTGCCAAACAACAATTGTGTTCAAATGGTTCTAAGCAAAATGCTTAACAAAAGGAGGATGCAGCACTCAAAGTAAGTAAAAAGAAATAAGCAAACGTGCTTTTAGACACATAAATAAATGTAAGTGTCTAAAATCAGATTTATTACATCCAGGAAAGAACTTATGAATACCACCTTGAAGTTACTTTCCCCTAATCGTTGAGAAATTATGGGGGACATTCATAGTTCCAAAGGACAGAAAAGAGTTTTATCTTCAAGAATAGGAAAAGGGAACTTAGGTAACTATCAACATCAATTGTTTGATGTTGATATCTATTGTGGATTTTTCCAATTACAAGCCTGAAAAAATAAACCTAATTGATGCTCAACCTGTAGTTACTGACTGAAGATACTGAGCGATCATCTCTGACTGGAGTTCATCCCAGGTCAAGTGGCTGTTGATTTCTAACTCAAAGATTCTCATATTGGGTACGTGATAACCAGTGGTGGGATTCAAGTAATTTAACAACCGGTTCGCTGCCCTAATGATTTCTTCCAACAACCAGTTTGCAAACTGCTCAGAAATTTAACAACCGGTTCTCCTGAAGTGGTGCGAACTGGCTGAATCCCACCACTGGTGATAACCCTAAAACCACACCATCTGCTAAAGAGGGCTGAACAGTGGAAATCTATATGATTCCTCAGGAGGAGAGTGCAAGAATTCCTTTAATAAAGTATAAACAGAAAGTCCTGCTGTAAAAATATTCTTTTGATTACTTCACTTTCTTGGAAACAATTTTCCTGGTTACTGATTTACATTCTTGTCTGCTTTGTTCTGACTTCTGTGGCTTTCTTTAGCATTAGACTTACAATTTGTTTCTTTAACAACCCAGTTTTCCTGCCTTGAAGTATTTCCAGCCCACATTTATTATTATGGAAGTAAGGACTGTATCCTGTTCTAAACATAACTCTGGCTGATTTACAGTTCTTCAGAGGAGCTTATCTTTCAGCATCTAATATGAGTAATTTATGATAATTTATCACAGACTTTTATCTGCATTTTTTTCTGCCTGCTTTCAACAACACCACTGTAGCAAACTATGCTGACCCAAACTCTAGAGCAGTGATGGCGAACGTTTTTGCAGGACCGCCTACTACCACCAATAGCCTCCCACCGGCCAGTACGCTCTCATAGAGAGGGTCTCCTCCGGGTGCCGTCAGCCAAACAATGTCGGCTGGTGGCCCCCAGGGGGAGAGCTTTCTCTGTGGGGGCACCTACTATCTGGAATGAGCTCCCCCCAGAGATACGGAGGATCCTGGATCTGCCCACCTTCCGCCGCGCTCTTAAGACTTTTCTATTTCGCCAGGCGGGCCTGGCCTAACCACTCCCCGTTTTTAGTGTTAAATTTAAAAAATTTTTAAATTATATTGGGGTGTTTTAATTCTGTCCGGGCCAAATTCATTTAATCTGTTTTTAGTTGGTTTTTAAATTTTGTACGTATGTATTTTTATTGTTGGCTGTACACCCCCCTGAGTCCTTCGGGAGTAGGGCGGTATATAAATCCAATAAATCCTAAATCCTAATCCTGCTGTCGTGTGCCAAAAGCGGGGTGAGCACAGGGGGCTTGTGCACATGTGGGCCCACACCCATAATTCATTTTTTTTTAAAAAAATTAATTTATATGTGCCCTTCTCCGGAGACTTAGGGTGTCTTACAATGCATTAAGCAATAGCCTGCATACTTTTGTATATACCTGCTTAGTAGGGCTTTTGCACCCACCCCCCAGTGGTGTTCTTTTTTATACAAAGTCAGTTTATTGCCCCCACAATCCGGGTCCTCATTTTACCTACCTTGAAAGGATAGAAGGCTGAGTCAACCTTGAGCCTGGTGAGATTTGAACTTGCAGTAATTGCAGGCAGCTGGTGTCACTTTAGCACTACTTAAGCTGCTTCACTACCCAGGCTCTTTATTCATCATGCCACGTCCCCCCATGCATGTGCATGCGACCCTCCCATGCTCCCATTTTTGGCACGCGATGGCTCGGTGCACCCAATAGGCCTGTTTTTCGCCATCCCCAAACTCCATAGGCTTTCTTGGAGCCTGGGGAGAGTGAAAACGGTCTTCTCCACCCTCCCAGAAGCTGGAAACAGCCTGTTTCCTGATTTCCAGTGGGCCCAGAAGGCCCGAAAATCAGCTGGCTGGCACGCCGGACCTGAACTAGGGCAATGCTCGCATGCCCACCAATATGGCACCTGTGGCACTCGTGCCATAGGCTCGCTATCACAGCTCTAGAGTATATCATTAAGCAGTTGGTTTATGTTTCATTTAGAAAGACTGGATTGCTTGATAGAAACCAAGGGATCAATTCAGTTCACAGAAATGTAGTGGACATATAGTATCATGATTTCAGCAAAACAGTTGACATTGAATTCCTTGGTATTGTAATACAGAATATGACAAAATAACTATTATACCAAACAACTCTGTTCCCATGGCTCTAAGTCAAATTGTAAGGAATTGTTGAGTGGCAATACAACAAAGTTCCATTCTAAGCTGTGTACTTTTCAACAAATGTATAAGTGTCTATAAATTTATAAATCTAATAAAATAAATAAATAAATAAATAAATAAATAAATAAATAAATAAATAAAGGCTTAGAAAAAATGATTATCAAATTTATGGATGACAAAAACATCTTAGCAGGTATTATCAAGATTCAGAACAATTTTGATAAGTTAGAACTATGGGTAGAGGAAGAAGAAGAAATAGAAAGTAAATTGAAATACGTAGATAACTTAGGAAGAATAGTAATGATTGAAGTTAATCTTAAAGGTAAAAATGTATTACTAGTTGGAATATATGCACCAAACGGCCAACAAAAAGAATTCTATCAAAATCTACACGAAAAAATAATAGAACAAAATATTGAGAATGTATGTTTACTGGGCGATTTCAATGCAATTAAAGATACTAAAAAAGATTATAGATGTACCCAGAATAAAAAAAATAATAAGAAAAATTTGATTCCAAAAACATTTTTATCCCTTATAGAAGAATTAAACCTAGTAGATATCTGGAGATTATATAACCCTAAAAAGCAACAATACACATATTACTCCAATCCCCATAAATCTTGGTCAAGGATTGATATGGCATGGGTTCCTAGCCCAGTCTTGGAAACTAGAAAGGTTGCCAACAGAAGAACAAATAATTCATAAAATATATAGGTGCGCAGAGATGGATAGATTAACTCTAAAATTAAAAAACAAGGAAGACTCACACTACTATCAAATTTGGAATAGATGGTATGAATGGATTGATAAACAAGGGGAAAAAAAACAGATGGTAAATACATCAAGAGACCAAAGTTAGTAAATTTACACCGTCAACATAAATATATCATAGCAAGTGAAGATAAATGTATATATATGGTTATATATTGAAATGTTATAGATAGAAAACTTTTGCTTAGTAATATTAGAACATAAGTAATACTGAAGTGTACTTCGTTTTTAGCCTTAAGATTGTTTTTATAACTTTTGTCTTTTTTATCTTTTATCTGTTTATATCAAATAAAGTTGGTTTTAAAACTCAAAAAAAAAAAAAAGAATCTGGAGAAGCTCAAGATCCAATGAATCTCTAGATTTGTCCTACTCTATTATATCCCTTTGGGGGGATTTCTAGATGGATAATGAGGAAGCAAGAAAGGAAATATTAATCCCCAGTGTCAGAGTTTATGCTTCCTTGCTCATCTTTCATCTTGATCAAGCAATAAAGCACACAACAAATGCATGCATCTGTGGTATATACATATTTGTATATGATACCACCTGGTTCCTTTTCAATACTATTACCTTCTATCTGCCAAATTCTTTAAGATTTTCTTGCAATTTTTTAAATTGTCTTTTATAACTCTTGTACCATATGCTGGTCTTTATGTTTGTTTGGTCTTGGACCATCAATAAATCAATTGATTTATAAAAAAAAGAAACTATGGGTAGAAATCAATAGGGTGAATTACAGCAGTGAGAAATGCAGAATTCCACCTTTGGGCAAGAAAATTCAAAAGCATGAATATACACTTGAGTGTCTGATTAGAGAAAGGACAATAACTACATTTATTAGTGACTGGAAACCCCATAGGGATCTTTCGCTGAAAAAAAGAAAAAATGAACTTGTGATTTCTGGATTTAATGATTAGAAAGATTAAACCGTAGAAAGAAGAAAATTATATCCTGCAGGAAATTTATATGTAATTTCTATATATACATGTAGAGTGAGGTGGGGGTTCCATACTGGGTAGTAGCACATATAAAAAGGATCTGGGTATCTTGGTAAATCTCATGTTGAATGTGGGACCTTTTTAATGCAGCTGCAAAACAAAGGGAAAAAAAAGCAAAGCCAAACGTAGTTCTAGGTTGCATCAACAGAAGCATACTGTCACACAAGAAAAGTCATTTCTTCCTTCTATTGCACTAGTTGCAATGAACTCTGAATATGATTTCATTTCTGGCACTGAAATTTAGGAAGGATGTTTGACAAACTGGAGCGTTTTCAGAGGGTAATGGAAAAGGTGATAAAAGAACCGGAAGGGGGGGAAAAAACATATGAAAAACAATTGGAAGTGTTTGGCATATTTAGTCAGCAGAAGAGAAGCATGTCTTCTAATGAATAATAATAGATGTCTTCAGACCTGGAGAAAGGTCTTGTGGAAGATAAGGCAAAATTCTTTAGAGCTGTTCAAAAACATAATAGAAGTAGTCCTTAATTTATGAGCACAACTGAGACCAACATTTCCACTGCTAAGCAAGAAAACTGTTAAGTGAATTTTGCCCGATTTTATAACCTTTCTTGCCACAGTTGTTAAGTGAATCACTGTAATTGTTCAGTTAGTAACATGGTTGTTAAGTGAATCTGGCTTCCCCATTGACTTTGGTTGTTAAAAGTTCTCAAAAGGTGATCACATGAGCCCGAGATCCTGCAATGGTCATAAATATGAGTCAATTGCCAAGCATCTGAATTTTGATCAAGTGGGTGTTGGGGATGCTGAAATGGTTGTGTACAAAATTGTCAGTAGTCATTTTTTTCAGTGACTAATGTCATTAAACAATGTATTAAGTTGAGGACTACCTGTATAAGTATTTTGGAATCATTCTATATTTTGGGGAAAAAAACCCCGTAGTAATGATGATTTCACCCTCATCCTAAATGTTACTAATGGCAACATTAACAAGTGCACTAAACTCAATTCCTATCTACAAATTAAAAAAAAAGAGTGCTTAATAAAATTTTATATGAATGTATGATGCTAAATTTTGCCAGCTCTTTTGCATATACTGATTTTGAAGTAAAAATAAATACATGAAATTATGTATACACCAAAGAAACTCCCATTTTATTAATTTTGTAAAAATAAACAAAAGCAGGCAAGCATTATTTGATCAGAAACCAACCTGGAGATGTACAAACAACTTATTCCCCATGAAATTTAACACTTTTTATATTACCATCTCTCTCTCTCTCTCTCTCTCTCTCTCTCTCTCTCTCTCTCTCTCTCTCTCTCTCCGTATGTGTGCAATTTAATTATATTTACAGAAGAGTTTGTGATGTTTTTTTCCCCTTTTACTTGTCTTTCTGAGAAACAATGATCCAGTGGGGATTTTATTGATTTTGCTAACTATGTCACAGTCCATTTAAAACAAAATGACATATGGTTTTGACAGGGGAAAATGATTAATTGCTATAGAAAGAGAACAGATAGAGTTGAGTGATGGTGACAAAACAACAACAAAAACCTTCTTAGGAGATAGGAAGAAAACAAATATAAAATATGGTGCTGTAAATGGAAGTGATTTCTGCTTTTTGTGTCAGTTGTAGAAGGAAGCAATTCTTCAGTCTTCTTTGTGTACACATGGATTCTCATGAGAACATTTCTCCCCAGAGAAGGAATAGATAACATCAGGATGCACTATTTTATGATACATGAAAGTGCTAGTCAAATCTGCTTTTAGGGAAAGTTTTCATAACCAGATCCTACCTGCTGATATTTTGTACCTTGTACCTTGTATGTATTACTTATGGATAGTTTTGCACAGTGGGAATTGTACAGCAGTAGCGATGTGGGAGAAGCAGTGGAAATAAATAAGGTAAAAAGGTAAAGGTTCCCCTCGCACATATGTGCTAGTTGTTCCCAACTCTAGGTGGCAGTGCTCATCTCCGTTTCAAAGCCAGCGCTGTCTGAAGACGTCTCCGTAGTCATGTGGCTGGCATGACTAAATGCCAAAGGCGCATGGAAAGCTGTTACCTTCCCACCAAAGGTGGTCCCTATTTTTCTACTTGAATTTTTTATGCACTTTCGAACTTCTAGGTTGGCAGAAGCTGGGACAAGTAAAGGGAGCTCACCCCGTTACGCACTGGGGATTCGAACTGTTGAACTGCCGACCTTTCAATTGACAAGCTCAATGTCTTAGCCACTGAGCCACCACGTGCATAAAAAGGGATCGTTTTTCTTTCCTGGACAATAATTCCAGGAAAAATAATTCTCACTATTCTCCTCTGCAGGATTAATTTAAAATTCTTATAACAGCAATGAAATAGTTGCACCTGAGAAGTCTGACAGTCTCTTTTCATGCCTACCTTTTGTAAAGTTAAAAAGGCATCACCATTACCACACTACAAAGCATCCCATACATAACTAGGGAACCTAAACAAAAAATGTCTCTACAAAAATAAGTTTTCTAAATCCATCAAACTACGATCTAAAAAATGTTCACAGTTGAAATTTTCTCCCTGCCTTTTGGTATTTCCAGAATCACCTTTCTTTCTTCCAAGTACTCATTACCATAACTCAGTTTAAAATTAAAAAAAAGGATGAAAAACAGTATATTTGCTGGAAATTTTCACTGGATCCAAATACCAGGAGGGTCTCACTACCAACTCCTCTTTTTATTAGTTTTAGATTCAATTTAGTTACTGCCATAATTATGCTTGAGTTAAATATTTGAAACTGTTCTTTCAATAGGGGGAGTCCAAAAGATAGCATCTGTTGTTAAGAGGTCTCTTTAAAGCCTCTTTTAGCTAATCTTTAGCTATCTATTATGTTTTTACTTCCTCCATTTTACTTTATTTCCCACTTTTTTCATTCTTCTTCTGCTGGAGACCTGTACTTTTACCTTTTTAAAACTGGAGATCAGTATTTTTATAATTTCTGCTGCAGGGAAAAGGAAGAAGAGGTAAGGCTCACTTTCTGTTTCTTAGACTTCACTCAAGCATACTAAACAGCTCAAAATTAACAGATTCCTAAAATCTTATGGTAAGTACTTACTTGTGATAAGTAACCAAATGTTTCCTAGTTTTCCGGGTAGCCTTTCAAAATAGAAATAGCTCCCTAGAATGGGATCTCCAATTGATAGAGTGCTCTCGACTTTTATATCTTTCTGTCCTTTCAATATTTATTTTGAGGATCTGCTATGATATTCCCTGGTTCAATTTTAAAGAGATATCAAGGCTTGTATACCCATTCATATTTACTCCTAAATTATGGATATCCAGTTATGGATAAAAGGAAGCTACATGAGCAAGAGTTAAGGGCAGTAGTGGGTTTCAAATTTTTTTACTACTGGTTCTGTGGACATGCTTGGTGGGCATGGCTTGGGTATGGCAAGGGAAATCCCCTTTTCCTCCCAATCAGCTGGGACTTGAGAGGCAGAGAATAGATGGGGGTGGGGCCAGTCAGAATTTTTACTATCGGTTCTCTGAACTACTCAAAATTCCCGCTACCGGTTCTCGAGAACTAGTCAGAACCTGCTGAAACCCACCTCTGGTTAAAGGTAAATTAGATATTATCAATGTGTTTAACTAGCTATTCTAGGAGTCTCTTTCATGTGAGATGGGTGGCTATACAAATATGATAAAGAAATAAATGTTCATTTTTTTCAAATCTGACATTATCCAGATGAGTTGGACCTGAAGTGCCATAATTATCAGCCCAGTTGACAATTGGAAATTACAGAAGTAGTTTTAGAACATCAGGCTGGGGAACATTCCTCAAACTTGACCCAAAGTTTGGTGGAAACTTCCTGTTTCCACCAAATCACACTGTAACACAGATCTGCAATCTACTATGACAAATATACATGAGATGCAATCAACGTTTTTGGTCTGGTGCAATTCTCAAATGCTTGAATAAACAAGAGATTTAGCAAGAAGATTTAGTAAAAAGCAGCTATAATGTATAGTTGCCAGATTATCACTGGTTTAAGGTATTAGAAATTATAGAAACTGTCCTAATAAATACCAATAAGATTTTTCCTTAGCTTTAAACTTAAGTAACCAGAAATTAAAGAGTCCTCTGCTTTGGGGCATAACCCTGTTCTACTTATTTCCAAGGTAGATCGATACAATTGCATTCCTTTTGTAATATAATAGGAAACATAAAGGTTATTGATTTCATATATTGCAAGTTGTGTCAGGGGTTGTAGGAAACAGTGCTATCACATATAAAGTGCAAATCAAACACAAATATTTATGGAAAATGGTCCTGTGGTCCCCATGATTTATTATCAAAGAGCTGCTTAAATAGTGAATAGAACTAAGTAAACCATGATTTCAGGACTTGGTTAAGATGAATTTTATTACTACCAGCTTGATCATAAAAGAATTATCATTCATTCCACTTTGATTCAGAAGGAATATTACTGCTTTATCTTCAGAACATCTTTGATAGCTATAATTCACTACAGTACACCATTTAACTTAAAATAACCCCGTATCAATAGCTCTTCAGTTTTTCACTATTTTATGTCATATGTATATTCATAGAATTAATTATATTCAAAAAATGTCTTGCAGATGACTAAGGGCTTAGAATAACCAAAAAGAAAAATCATCACAACTTCTGTTTGTATTTATTTTGTGGATTTTTTTGCAGGTTTAATTTTTTTTTTAATTGTTTTAACATTTTAGAATTGTAAGCTGCCCAGAATTGGTTGAATTAGACAGCTATAGAAATGAAATAAACAAATGCAAAGGAGTTTCTTCCTGTTATGTTGAAACATACATTAAAAAAGGTAAAGGTTCCCCTCGCACATATGTGCTAATCATTCCTGACTCTAGGGGGCGGTGCTCATTTCTGTTTCAAAGCCGAAGAGTCAGTGCTATCCGAAGACATTTTCGTGGTCATATGGTCGACATGACTAAATACCAAAGGTGCACGGAATGCTGTTACCTTCCCACCAAAGGTGGTCCCTATCTTTCTACTTGCATTTTTTACGTGCTTTTGAACTGCTAGGTTGGCAGAAGCTGGGACAAGTAACAGGAGCTCACCCCATTATGTGGCACTAGGGATTCAAACTGCTGAACTGCCGACCTTTTGATTGACAAGTTCAGCGTCTTAGTCACTGAGCTGTTGTGTCCCTGAAACATACATAGGCAGGGACATTGTCATAGTTGGATGAATACTCTTCACTGCATATATATATATGCAAAGGCCATCATTATAATCCACTTTCCAAAACAACAAATTTGAAATACATACTAACCAGATGAAGATCCATGCAGGTTGAATTGCGTTTGCATTCATTAATGATGCAATCATCAATGTCTTGGTCACATATTTGTCCAGCATACCCAGGGTTGCAAAAGCAGTAGAAGCCATCAATAACTGCAACAAATATTTTTTTAAATGTTAGTTTTATTTGTACAAAGGATCATAATCACTGGCACAACAAAAATACCTAAATACACCAATAATAGAAATGCACACTCAATTTAAAATGCAGATGAGAAAAGAGCCCAATTTGTAAGACACTGTCTTCTGTAAGCGATAATTAAAATGAAAATGAGATGTGGAATCCACTGCCAGGATTCCTCCTGAGTAGCATCTACATTAAGCATTCATTTATCTATTGATCTGATTTCAGCTGAAAAAAAAGGATAAACCTATCCCCCTTTTTTTCCTATCCAGATTGCAGCCATTAGAAGGAGTAGCAATTTGGAGATGCTTGAGAAATTCAATCTCTGTGATCTGATTCACTGATCTGATTCATATCTTCCAGGCTACTGTACAGATCATGACCTTATCCTTCAGATTTCACACTTTCTAATTTTGCAATGCAGTACTCAGTTCAAAACATACAAAAATGCATGTCAGAGATGCATAAGTGTAGAAAAGATGTTTAGACATGCACTTTTGTAAGGCAATGAGTTCAAAAACACATACCAAAAGTATCATTCTCCCATGAATTCGTTTAAGAAATAAATGAATGTATAAAGGTGAGGGATTATGTTTGTGAAAGAACACATTCCTAGTCATAACTGTGCACTTATGCTATTCCAAATCCATCCCTTTCTTTCTCTCATATAAATGAACAACTCTTAATTCTATTGAGAAGAATTGGCAATAATAGATAGGCATCTCCACCCTCTACATGGAAAAGAGGGATAGAGGGTACTATCACCATAATAATCATCAGTGAGAAAATTTGCTTGCCAAGAAATAACTTTATATGAAGTTGCAATGAGTGCATAAATCTACACTGGACTTGTGTTTCATAGGTATTTACCTATGGATGCATGTCCATTATGTTTTTTAAGTATAAATTATGCAGTTAGATACATGTTCTAAATATGTCTTGATACTTTTTTGTAGCTGAAAATCCAAATGTTCTGGTCGGCATTTTAGTATAGTTTTAGTATCAAATTCAATTTAATATTGAAATGAGCAAAATTGAACTCCTCTGATCAACCTTGTATATGTAACTTTCTACATGGTTTCCATCTATAGACAATGATTTAGGAAACATTATCCCTGCCTTTCCAAATCATAAGGTAGTCAGTGAGTAGATGAAAAAGGAATAGGTTTGGATCAAAACAGCTGGATTACATTTGTCATTTAAACATTATAGCTTCACATGCAGTTTGAAGATAGTGGGAGAGCTAGATAGATCATTACATGACTTTACATGATTTACAGGTACATGATTACATCAGGGGTGGGTTCTAAAATATTTTACTACTGGTTCTGTGGGCATGGCTTATTTTGTGGGCATGGCTTAATGGTCATGTGAGTGGGTAGGTGTGGTCAACTCAATGCCACTCACATCAAGGAGAGTCATAGTTTTTTGACCACACTCTTGTTCCTTCCTCTCAGGCCCAGTTTTAACTCAGTTGGCCTGAGAGAAACATCTCTAGCAGATCTAGTTTTCACCCATTGTCTGTTCGATTATCTAAGAGTCACTGTGAGTTTTTTTGACCAAACAATTCTTTGGGATTTAGTAGAGGTACTGGTCTACTAGGCTTTTAACTGCTTGCAGAGCTGTTCCGGTCTACTCATTTGTTTTTGGAGTGCACCGGTCTACCCATTTGTTTTTGGAGCACACCGGTCTACTACTGCCTTTTACCAATGATCAGCTGTAGGGCGGCCCTTTGAAGTGCCGCGGTAAAAATTTAAACAGTTTTTTGCTGCTCTGCCATCACCAAGAGCATTGGAAACTGCTTTCAGGCAGCTTGGCCTCAATTGCCAATCTACCATCACCAAGTGGTTTACAAGGAGCGGATCAGTTCTAGCTGATCTGTTGGGAGGCTTTTTGGCTTCTCAATTTAAAGCTATGGTGTCTTGTTTTTTTTTCTTCTTCTTCTTTGTCAAGTGAGCCCTGATTTTTTCCTTCTCACTGATCAGCTGGGACTCGGGAGGCAGTGAATAGATTGGGGGCAGCACCAGGTAGAGGTGGTATTTACCAGTTCTCCAAACTACTCAAAATTTCCACTACCGGTTGGCAAGAACCGGGGAGAACCAGTAGCAACCCACCACTGGATTACATGACTTAATTCCTCACAAACTGCAGCTGCAAAGATCATTTTTTCCATGAAGATTTTATCTTCTACAGCCATCCAACCATCTCTGGACCAAATAAGAGTAATGAGGACAGGCTTTGCATGATTTCAATGATGGTCATGAAGCTATATAGCTAGGAGGGAGACAGTCAATGTCTATCATGTGCAGTGATATGAGCTGAAAGTCCTCATAAACATTTCTTTTAATGATTTGTTTTTATTACTGTAAAAGTCCATCCCCTCCTTCTGTGTCTTTCCCAAATGGAAAAAATGGATGTTTTGCATTTGTTATTTTCAAAAAGGCAGTAATTAGAAAAAGAAGCATTTACTTTTCTGGTGGGTTAGTTTTCAGACTGTATCTCTATATTAAAAGGAAAGTGTTCAAGAGCTGAAGTTTGACAGGCTTGATCAGCTTCTTTCATGTGCAACCATGTCTCATTCTCACCCTCCTAAACTACCAATCAGTCCTTCCTACTTCTCATTATTAGTGATGTAACGAGAAAAGGTTCTTTGGAGACTTGCATCTATACAAGAGGCTTGGTGACAGTAACAACTGCAGTTCTTGCTGGGATAGATTTATTATAGCCTCACACAGGTCCCCGAGTTCTTCATTATTTCTAAGATTTATCATGTAATTTATGCTGCTATTCAGTCTTTGCACATTTAACTGCTATTACTTTCATTAAATGTTCTGAGCCCTTTGTTCCAGTGATAAACTCCCTCTGTGTGTCTCTGTGTGTGTCTGTGTAAAAATCCCTGGAAGAGATACTTGGATTCTTCTGAATTCATTGATTTAATATACGTAATTATAAACAGAGCACACACTCTCTTTTAAGTTGAAAATCAAAATTATTAATTTTAACAGTGCTTTCAATCATAAAAACAGAAAATTCCAAGAGGTGACACTGAATATTTTTTGCCAAAAAATATCAACTTCTTTGAAAATTAATGCAAGAGTATGTTTGTATAGGTAAAAGGCAATCTATATACAGTAATTTAAAAACACCCATGGAGGACTGCAGATATATTCAGTCCTTACACAACTAAAAGTTTCAGATATCATGATCTTTAATTGGATGAAATAGTGCTTAATAGGATAACTAAGGTACCTCAAATGGCATTTACAGTCTAGGACCTATGACTCCTGAGGGAATGAAATTTGGGGAAGTTGTGGCTACTTCAGGATGTTGCTGTGGTCATGTGATAGTAGTCATTCTGAACATCCCATGAGAGTTTCCCAGCCAGTCTCACAATCTCTTGCTCCTTCCCCCTCCCAGCCCAAGGAATCGGCTTACCATGTGATTCTTAAATAAGCAGCAAATTTAATGTACATGAAGAAAGACCTGGATGTTTTTTTTATTGTAAGTTGGGTTGAAAGTCACCAAGTGAGCTGTTGTGGCTGCAGATGGAGAGGACTGTATCCCTCTGGTGTCAAACAAATAGATTAGTCACTATACCTTAGTCCTTGCCCATCCTGTTTCATTTTTGAAACTGAGCATAGATCAGCATCTCCTCAGCCACTAGAGAAGAGGTAGAGTGGTACCAAACTAGCCCTCAGAAGGTCATGTGATCCTATTGTAAAACTATCTCCCATAGTTTTCTAAAACTCAGTGGAAAAGCCAGTGAGGATTCTAAACTCTCTGAGATGAGAACAGCAATGGACAATATTGTGGTAAAAAAAATAAATAAATGAGATTTAATTAAATAAATTATTAAACTAAAACAATGCCAATATAATTATGCCATGTGGAAAGAAAAAGGGAATATCATGGTCAAGAGAAACCAAAGATTGTCAGGATATAGCAAGGAGGCAGAGAGATGAAGGAAAAGAGAATGAAAAGGCTGCATGTCTCCAGAATGACAAGGCACGGTATACAATGAGGATAAAAAATGGAAAGGGAAGATCAATTCAAGAATATCTGGCAAACACAATAAGAGTTCCTTCAACAACAAAACCTCAACAAAGAAAGAGCAAAGCAAGGTATCCAATTTTACAGTGTAATATTTCTGCTGATGTTGGTCCCGTGGTCAAAGATTGCCTTCACTATTCTGCTTTCCTATTCTCTGGAAAAAAACCACAAATTTCTGCAAATGAATGGAAAGATCAGGATAGTCAGTGTGATAAAATGTACAGCTGGAGAAGAAGTTGTGTGTGTGTGGGGGGGGGGCATCTCGACACTCAAACTGCAGCTTCCCAGAGAGGAGGCAGCACATTCCAGCCAGGGAACCAAAATAAGAGATTGCAAAATCTTAACTGAATGGGGGAAGAAGGAAAAGGCTCAGAGTAGCCCTAGTTTAGAATCTTCAAGTGCGTATACATTAGGTTAGAAGGTTGTAGCTTTAGTCTGATGAGATTTCTCTTAGGTGTAAGGAAATAAAAAAATGGATTTGATTGGATTTCACTGTGTCATTTTCGGGTTTAAGCCTGACAGGCTATTTGCAGCCTCTACCTATTGAGCTCATCAATTTATATAGCCGTGATGAACCTATTGAAAATGAGCTCAGGAAGAACATCAAACGATGTAACTGCCCTTTCCAAATGACATCCTTTTGTGCCAAAGAAATCATTCCAATGAGAAACAGATGGAATTCTTCTGTAATTGTTTAAGGACAAATCCATCATTACATTGGACATTTAATGCTTCAACCATCCAGCCAAATTTATTCAAATTCACTTCATGGACCCTCAAGACAGCATAGAATTGACAATTGATATATTCCACAAAGATGGAATTCAATATGTGATTGTTCAATAATTGGAGAAACTTCTATGACAATGAAACTTGTACATTTTGTCTCTTTGACATGGAAAAGAACAAATTTTAGACATGTCAAAAACTTCTATTGTCACTGATCTTGAGATAGCATTTGAACATGAGAGAAGACTTAATACATAAATTGGCAATAAAGACACTGTCATTATATCAAACAACACCAAAACTGAACCAACATTTTGTTGAAAAAAACAAGGAGGAGGTTTGCAAGTAATTTCAGAATCCCATCACTCTTATAACAACTTTTAATACATATTTAATACATACTTTTCTTCCCTTTTGGAGATGAGGCTGGCATCATCAAATAATAAACAACAAGAAATTAATGGCAATACATTACTATAAATATTGCATAATGAACCATGGGAATCAACTTAATAACCTTCTAAGAGGAGAATGTCTATTATAGCAACAATACATGGTTGACATGGCTGCTAAAATTGAAAACGAGAGACTGAGTTACATCCAAATGAATCAAGCAACCTTGATATCAACAACATATAGAGGCCTGACCAATGTATTGAATGATGATGATGATGATTTAAGAAATATTGAAAGGTGCAACATCCTCTCTTCAACATTTATTGGTGGACCAAGATATGTGATAAAATGATGTCAAGATGTCATGATGTACTGTATATATGGAAGTATGTCAGTGCTTCATTTATCATTACAATGACATGCAATTCAAACTGGCCAGATATATGACAGCAGCCAAATGATCCGCTAAATTTAATCACAAGAGTGTTCAAATTGACGAGAAAGTTGTTCATCAAGTATCTTACTGGAATATATGATCTCCTTGGTAAGTGTAATGCTTATGTGCTAAGTGTGAAATACCAAAAATGAGGCTGCCTCATTTTCACTATCTGCTGTGGCTTGATGAAGGATCCAAGCCAAGACCAGGAGATTATGATACCTTATCATATAAGCTGAAATATCAGACCCAAATGAAGATCCAGAGCTGCACACATGGATATTGAAGCACATTATCCATGGTCCATATTGCAGCAGAAACTTGGCATATTGGGGAAATTGTACATGCAATAAATGGTACCCAAACCCATTTAATGAGCACACAAGGTTTGGCAATGATTCATATCATATCTATAGGAGACAGTCTTCAGAAATCAGAGGATTTAAAGAACATCAAGCAGGATGACAGAGTTGAACTAATTTCTCAGTGGCTGGTACCTAGAGAGCCAACTATTAAAGGTGCTCAGTTGTCATCTCAATGTAAAAATATGCTCATCCATCAAATCCATGATCAAATATACCATGAAAGGGAGTGAGTAGGCAATTTTTGCACTGAACAGAGAAGATGAAATCACACAGTACTTGACAGATAGTTGAAGCTGTTGCACAATACTTTATGAGAGGGATCCAGCTATTGTTCTCGTTCAAGTGCACCTTCCACAACAGCATTAAGTATTCTTTTGAGATAATACTGATGTGCAACAGAAGAATCACTTTAGCAGAAATCATTCATCTGTGCAAACACAGTCCATTTGCAAAAGCACTGTTCTATGTGGATATTCCAAGATTCTACACTTGGACTAATAATAAGAGGTGGAAAAGAAAGAAAATTGGGAAAGAGTGCATGAGTTAGTTGTCTGTAATTTTTGAAGCCAATGTTCTGAACAGAATGTATGTATTTGGAAAGGAAGAACATGAGATCCTTTTAAAAATCAAATTCCAGGGTCTAAAGTACACACCGACATCAAGCTTATAAATCACTATATATAGGAAAATTAAATGAGAATATAAATGAAGGTTGGAAATTTAAAATAGTTTTTTTTAATTCTCCAGAAAATTTATGGAGCAGGAAAAAAATGATTGAAAAATTTCAATGATTTTCTCCAAGGCCTCCAACCATTTTTCAAGAATGGTGACAATAACACCAATATATGTACATAAACATCTCTTCTCACACTGTGTGTAGTCTGTGTCTTCCTTATTCTCAATTCTTCAACAGAAGCCTGGGCGTTTGAGGGTTCTGCGCAGGACTTTGCCTGTTCTTTATACTGCATTCTTCTGGACAGAGAGCTCTGATATCATTCCTAGATTCTGTGGGAGTCATTTTCCCAGCTTAGCAGTCACATCCCCAAATGCTCCTCTCACCATTGGGACTACTTGGCCTTTACTTTGCACATCCTCTCCAGTTCCTCCTTCTTTATTTCACCATGACATAAGCTTAGCATATATGTCAAATATTTATCTTAATATGTAAGACTTTGAAAATGCAGCTACTGAGTTTGAGTAGGCTATGGAGGAAGATAGGTAAGATAGACATATGCTGAAAACCTGTCAAATGAATTAATAAATAGGTTTGCATTATCTGTTGTTATTTTGTTTAGCTGGAATGGGAATTTGCACTTTGGATATTAGGCAGTTGATTATTGGAATGAATGATTGGTGAAAAATGATAGTTTGCTTTTCTCTTGTGTACATGAATGGACGTTTTACAGATTTGAATATAAGGACTCATGGGTAGACAATGAATTAAAGTTAGCAAAGATACAGGTCAAACCCATGTCAAAACAACATCTGTAATACATTGCAAACAGGGCCTCATTGATCTAGGACCAGTGGTGGGATTTAGTTAGTTCTCACTGGTTTGGGCAAACCGGTTGTTAAATTACCCACCCCCTGCTATCAAAGTGGATCCTGGGTGCTGCACTGCTCTGCAATGGAGAAATGGGCAATGGAGCAGCTGGCATGAGGGAAGGCTTTCCCTCTTTCTTCTCTCTGCTCCTCCTCCTTCCCTCATGCCGGCTACTCCATTGCCCATTTCTCCATTGCAGTGCAACCCCCAGGATCCATTTTGATAGTGTGGGGAAGGATAATGTAATGACTGGTTCTCCCAAGATCAGGTTGGCTGTCGCGGGAGGGTCATCCCACTTGTGCAGCAGAGCTGGAGGATGGGGATGGGCTACACCTCCCACGACAGCCAATCTGACCCTGGGTGAACTGGTTGTTAAATTATTTGAATCCCACCACTGTCTAGGACCTCATTTTAGCAACCAAAAATTATTCAACTAAATTGTGCAAAAGGTATTTTGGCTCACTCAAGCATCTGAAGAAACACCCCCAAAATCGTATTAGAATTTCCCATTAACTGCAAACCGGATCTCTGAAAAGAGAAACCTTCATGCTGGAAAGTGAGGCATTTGGACAAAGCAGTTTTCCTTCCAATAAGCTGCTGAATTGGACCCAGAGTATACAACTCTGGTTGTTTGAACTCTGGCGTCTCTAAAAATGACTTAAATCTGCTAGCGTTTTTTTCCTGCAAAAAAAAACACATTACCCATAGATAGGCTCACCATCATAGCAATAACCGTGCATACAAGGGTTGGAACTGCATTCATTGATGTTGATCTCACAGCGTGGTCCTGCAAAGCCTTTTATGCACTGGCACTGAAATCCAAGAGGAAAGGCAGTTAAGTCTAGCTCTTGTAGACAAGCAGCTCCATTTTCACAGGGATTACCACCTTCACAGGGTTTGAATTCACAGTTGGAACCTGGAAATAAAAGGAACAAAAAAAAGAGCACATTTAAGTTATGTAACTGTTCAGCTAAAGCACCACAAAGACCAAAAATGTGTTCTATTTCTGTAAAACATGGGGGGGGGGGTGTTTGTTATGCATGCGTGGGGTATAAACTGGCATTTCTCTGCTTTTCAACCTCAGAATTAAAACATGGTCATGATTTCCTTTTCCAAAGAAATGTGTGATTTCATAATGAAAATTTACAGTCCACAATCAAACAGTATTTTTTATTATATGTATTGCTTTTTATGATTTCTTTAGTCATCATACCAAACTAGTTCATGCTATGGAAGTTTAAAAAAAAAAGTCAAAACACTTCTTGTGAATAAATAAAACAAGTCAACCCCAAAAGATGACACATTTCCTCACGAACTCTGTTACTATTTAGCAAAATAATTTTAATAGGAAAAAATATTACCATTCAAATTCTGGATATTTATTCTATAATATCATTATATTCAGGTCCAGTAAGGTTTTTTTCTTATTCTGATTTTTCACCATTTTTAAGGCTGTATCTATACTACAAACTTAACAGGTTTCAATACAATTGCTCGTTTCCCTGATGGATCCTTGTCCCCATAGTTTTATGAAAGTATATGCCGTTTGTTAGATGCTTTTGTAGTCCAGGAACAGAGTTTTCAGGATTTGTAGAGTGAAATACCTGATGGGCTATAAACTTATACTCATACCTCAGAGAACATCTCTTTGATACAACTGGATTTTTTTTCTGAACATGATACTACTGTGCTGCATAAGATCCATATCCTAAAGAACAGCCTTGATATTTTTATAAATATGTCTATTTTTTCAATGTTTTATGAAAATTCCCTTCCCCTATAAAATGTACAGTTGTTCAGTGTAATGAACATGGATATTTGTGTAAGAAAATTATTTTCTGTTAATGAGACAAGGGACCAATAGCTTAGCCCATTCAAAGTGCCAGATGGATTTCATGGACTTCTAAAAGGCTTTAGAAAATCAGGATACTATATAACATGAGACCTTGAAGTTGATATATAATTATAATAAAACTAATGCAAAATTGAAGAAAACATAAAAAGACAGGTATAACATGTCAGACTATAGCAGTTAGTTTCTTTTTTTTAAGCACTGACCTTACACAAGAAATTTCTATTTTTCTTTACAGATAGGAGCACCACTTTATTTCTTCCAAACAACCCAGATATAAATTGTGTCATTTAAATGAGAAGATGTGAAGTAAGTACCATCAATCTATATAACCAACTCCTTAGAATTCACTGCAATGTATTCACTTGCTATTAAAATTGTCTATATTTGACACATTTTGTCACTTAAACAAATTCTGTGCAAAAGCTTGCACAGAATTTTTTTCACTGTTTTTCATTTTATGATTGAAGTAGCTTGACTGACTACTTGGTAATCATTAATCTTTTTATAATTTGAGGAAACATGCCCTGTTTGGAAAATATTCTGAAAGGATAACTGACGGTCCAATTTGTAGAGATGGTAGAGGCAGAACTACAGGGATAGTAGAATTATCACTGATAATATGAGCATGGTTTTCATAGATTCCTATCTATGAAACAGTATCTACCTGCTGATGTAGGCCAGACCCTACCACTTGACTTCAAGGGAAACTTGAAGTACCTAAGGCAGGGCTGGAACTCACAATCTAGAACTAGAACTAGAGTTCACAGTCTCCCAGTTTCTAGCTTGATGTTTTAACCACTTTGCCAAATTGACTTTCAAAGCCGTATTTTATTTGTTTCAAAAACAGTTGAAATAGAATGTATTTCAAAATAGCCTAGGTTTTCAATATAGTCAAATCCTAGAGTTACCAGGAGTCAAAACAATTGAGTGGAGGGTTATGTTATTTATTAGTTCACGGTTGGCAAACAGCCTTTCCTGACAGGATTAAGCAACATGTCATATGCAATAAGGTACATGAGCTGGTGATATTTGTACCAAGTGGGTTTTGATAGTTTGTTTTGATGACATCACTGATTACAACTACCTATAAGCTCCAATTAAAAGTTAGTAAAACTATAATTACTATCCTATAGGTCATAAGAGAAACTATTTTTCATTACCATAGAAACTAGGATTAGAAAAAATGCATATGCATTGTAATTAGAAGGTAGAAACATTTCCTTATGGCAAATGTCACATCTTTTAACTTATCTATGGAGGCTATGGTTTATCCTTCTCTACAGGTTTGTAAGATAGTTTCCTCTCAAAGGAACAAAAGATGGTTTAAGATTGTTTTCCACACACACACACACACACACACACACACACACACACACACATTTTAAGATTATATAACCTTGTGGTCATCCCATCTCCATAGTTATGTGATTCTAAGATTAATTGCAACAAAACACTGTTGAAGGGGACCAGACTGGGTATCTTCAGCAAGTTATTTGTTGGAACTACAACCACAACTAGTGTACAATTTCTGTAAAATAGTGAGATTTTCTGGACAAGAACCTTAAAAAGTTCTTTATGTGAGGAGGGTTCTTGGGAAGAACTTGCATCAATTGTTTCCAAAAATAACCCAGCATCAAAGATATGGAAAATAAGATATATCAAATAGGGTTTTATGGAGCAGTTTTTGAAAAATGAGTAATTCTCTAGATATATTTGCATGGAAATTTCTTCAGAAAAGGAAATCACTGCACCTGAAATGAGATAATGTCAGCTCCTATCTCCTCTACTGTAACTGTGTCTAGTTCTATAATTTCTACTGCCACTCTTTCCAATGTCTTTAGCAAGGGAACGTTAACATTTAATAAAAATGAGCAAAACTTCACTACATGCTGTAGCATTTGAAATATTGTTAGATTTGCTTAAACAAGGTTCTACTTTTCTATTTTACACTTTTTCAAACATGTGTGTGCATAATTACACACACAGGAATTAATAAAATAGCAGCTTAAATGCATGGAGAACAATAAATGTTCTCAATTTGCTTTACAAAAAGCAAATAAGATCAAAAGATTTGGGCTGATGGTTGGGTAAATTTCACAAGTCAAGATGCACCTGTCATGATCCTGACTAACAAACCCAATCAAATCAAAACTCTGAGGCTGAGGTCTTCCTATAAGAACTTCTTTATCATATTGGCATGATCAAATAGAAAACCAACTCTAAATGTTTTCCACTGTTTCAGTATAATTAAAATAGGAAATAACTCCCTCCCCAAGGTCACAGGTCACATTGGCCAATTAGGTTAATTGCCAGGCTCTCCAGGCACTCCTTCCCATCTCTATCCACCACCTGTAGAAATGACCTTGGTTTCCATGAGAGTTCCGTGTTTTGTCTAGCAATGCATTTCATCCTCTTTCCCACTCCCTACTCTGTGTGGCAACTGAGGAATAGAAAAATGGCTTCTGCCAGATTCGATTCAAAGATGACAACACTCTTCCATACCTGCATGATATGTTAATCATATGTGCATCAGTGGTGGGTTGCGCCCGGTTTGGACTGGTTCACTCTCCACGATGCGAACCGGTAGTAAAGGTAAGTAGAACCCACCTCTGATGTGCATATGTTAACATCATAAAAATTTTTATTGGATTTCTTAAGAGAAAGTAGCATTTAAAATCACATCCAGTAGATCCTTCTTCCAGTAGCCATGTTTAGGGGTTAAAGTGGCAGGATATATAAATCATTATTGTATGATTTAAAAAACAGCATCAATTTCAATAACAGCTTTTTTTTCTTGCTTCACTTCATCATATTTGGTAAACAATATTTGTATCACCGTGTTAGCCAGTTTCTCTGTGTTCCTGTCACTGCATTTCTAATATCAAAGCTAAAAGGCTGTTCAAGGTTACTCTGCATCAGATCAAGGTCTTCCAGAATAAATTAAATGAAAATGATTGTGTAGGATTTACAGTGCCACCATTAAAAAAAAAAAATCTTGCAAGATCTAAGCTAATGCAATATGCAGCTGAGAGTTAAAATGATCAAATAAGTTTTGGTTTGTATAAACAGCGTTTTACTTTCCCCATGACAGATTTTTCAGCTTCTTTTAGTAAATGACTGAAATTATTTTAATTTGCCCCATAAAAGAAATCTACGCGGCAATTTATGGTCACCCTCAAAGCTTAGAATAATGGCTTTTAAGTAATTAATTGGTAACATCACATTCCAGAAAACAACAGGAAACCCGTCAAATACCTAAGATAAATTTTCATCAGTTTCATTTATTTTTGTCTATCAAATTAAGTATCTTGGTAATTTTCTTTCATTATATTGGTTAAGGTTGACATCTGTTATACTGTACATTAGCTAGAATCTAAGTGATAGCAGTGATGAGGCACCCCCAATGATAGCGGAAAAGTGATACTTTTCAGCAATATCAATGTACTGTTCAAGTATTTGTCCTACTAAGATATAAAGTTTCCTTGTTCCCTGAAATGAAATTATGCAAATATTAGAGTTGGCAGAGCAATCCCACTTTACATTTTTCATTCACAATGGCACAGTGCTAATGCTTTTGCCATAAATTCTTCCCTTAATCCTAAAGAACTTCATGCTTTGCCCATGAAGTAAAATAGTTTGCAATAAGGCCGATGAAGCTTTAAGCCTTCTATAACTTGAATTGCTTTGAATTACAAAACAATATAATCAAGGAATTTATAAATATCACCCCACAAGCCTTGACTGTGCCCCTTGAGCCCTTTCAATAGTTGCTCCTCCATCATAAGTTTAAGATTCAGTCGGTGAAATTAATAACTACGTGATTATGTTAAGTGTATTTAATGTGGCCACAATAATGTGGTGCTTCCAGTTTAGGAAAAAGTGTTTTAGAACTTCCATTTGGGAGAATGACTACAACATATTTATTTGGCTCATTAAAGCAATGATGTCAGTTTCCAGGACTGATTGCTCATCTACAGCAGAAGCTCATAATAGAATCACCTTAACAAAATACTTAATTCTATGAAAGAAAAAGAAAGTCTGGACCATAGCTTGCTTTTCATGACTTAAGTTTCAACAGTTAATCTAGTCGATATAAAATGCTTTGGAACTGAGGCTTTCATTAAACATTCTGTTTGTTGGTTTCCACAGAATTATCAAACATCCCAGTCTTCCCTCCCACCCATGTCTTCCCCCTAAGTAATAGTGGCAGTAAAATACAGCACATAGCAACTTCAAAATGCACTGCAGAGAATCACAAGTAAAGAACCTCAGGCAAACCATGCAATCATGCTTAATGCAAATAAGAAACACACTTTGACAGCATGCTGAAGAAATAAAAATTGTATGCCATACCTGCATAAAGTTCTGAAAAGAATAGAAATTGATTCGTTTATTTCCCAGAAAAAAACAAATCTAAACCTTATTTCTTTATAAAGAATCACGTCTGCATTATTTCAATGATCAAATAATGATCTGAAAAGAGTACTACATAGGTTCTACATTGAATTGTTTTTCTAAAGGTAATTAAGTCTACAGTTACATAAATTTCTGCCTATGTATCTGGAAAGGACTGTTGATTTTAAAAGATTGTTTTCAATATGGGAATAAAGAAGATTTAGAACTTCACTCACATAATGTGCAGCAAGCACAGCAAAACTTAGACATACTTTCCAAACGTATAGCAGGAGTGCATTGAGGATATAAGCTCACCATATACCTGCATTTTTGTCCATGCAAAAAACAAGTCCTGATTGTTGTTGTTCAGGCACTTTGTGGTGTCAAACTCTTCTCAACCCCATGGATCATAGCATGCCAAGCCCCCTGTTGTCCACTTTCTCCTGGAGTCTGTCTAATTTCATGCCCACTGCATAGATGACACTATCTAACCATCTCATTCGGATAGCTAACTATGAAAAATTGGTAAGAAAAACTTTGAAAATAGGAGTGCTCCTGCAGTCACATTAATAAAATAGGCAGCCATATAATTTGTCTAAATACTGTATATAAATTAAGAAAAACTGCAGCCAACAAAAATAATTTTTAATGTTTGATCATTTCTGTTTTAATCCTTATTGCCGTATATTTGAGGATCTGTATTTCTGGGGTTCTAGCAGCATGTTTTATTTGTTAAATTTATTTGCCCCCTATCACACTCTGGGATTACTCTAAGTGACTTACAACAATAACAAGGAAGAAATGAAAATAATGTAAACAAAACAGAAGTAAAATGCTGGTGATGACCTATAAAGTCCTACATGGCTTAGGTCCAGGATATTTGTCGGACCATCTGCGACTAAAAATAAATCTAATAATAAAAATAAATAAAAACCAGCAACAGCTCCCCATCGCCCGGTGCATTCTCACAGGGAGGGCCTACTCAGGGTGCTGTCGGCTAGACAGAGTCAACTGGCGACCCCTAGAGGCAGAGCTTTCTTTGTGGGTGCTCCCACCCTCTGGAACCAACTTCCTCTGGGGCTCCGGTTGGCTCCTGACTTCCGCACCTTCCACCGTGACTTAAAGACATGGCTGTTCAACCTGGACTGGGGGGTTAACTTGTATTTTAACACACTTTTATTTGGATATTTTATTGTTGTGAGCCGCCCTGAGTCCTATGGAGATATGGTGGCATATAAATCAAATTAAATAAATAAATAAATAAATAAATAAATAAAATAATAGAATAATAGAATAAAATAAACAAATAGTAAATGAGCTCATCTTGGAGGAAAATCTTAATCAGTTTTGAATTTGGAGAAAAGTATAGTAAGTAAGGTAATATCAAAGCTAAACAATTTATGGTATCATAAAGCAGAAAGTATCAATAATTCTGGGAATGAAACTGATGTGGAGGAAGGTTTAGAACATATAATTATGTGAGCAACCCTAAAGATATTCTTGAAGACAGAAGAAAATGATTTGAAGGAGAAAGTAGGAAGAGAAAGGAGAGAAGAATCCAAGGTGAATGGCTTACTTCAAGTGTAAGGAAGGCTAATTGCCCACAAAGGAAATACCTGAAAAAGCTGCACAGCTCAATTAGGTAATCATTGAAAAGGAAAAATGTGGTAATCACTTTTTTCTTCTTTGCTCACAAAATTATAAAAAAAGTGCTTTATCAATCCATCCTTTTAAAGGTCATTTCCCCCTCACAAAAAAGAGAGAGAGAGAGAGAGAGAGAGAGAGAGAGAGAGAGAGAGAGAGAGAGAGAGAGAGAGAGAGAGAGAGAGAGACTATTGTTATAAGACACTTCAGAACAGGAAGTTATAGGGATTTCTGGAAAAAAAATTCTGTATGGGTTCTAAAATCTGTAAAATATGATTTCGGTAGAACTGAATAAAATTTGTGTCAGTACAAAAATATTTGCAACAGAAAAAAAAATTCTCCTAAACACCTAATGTGATTTTGGAGGTAGCAGAAGAAAATACCAGGTCACTGCCTTCTTCAAGGGTTTTTTTTTCCCCTTTTCGATTTCTCTGTACCATATATAGTACAAACTTGACATTTGACAGGGATTTCCCATCCTAGTGCTAATTTGGTCCCACTCTTCTTAGTTTGTTCAAGATTAGCCAATGTTGGTTAGGTGGTTTCAATTGGAATGAGGGTTAAATATACTTGATGGCTATGGAACATTAACTGACTTCAAAGAGGAGGCAGGATAGAAAGAAGATTAAAAAATGGATGGAACATGAGTACTAACACTGCAAACAGACTTCATTTCTTATTAAACGCAAAATGTTTGTATGCAAAAATTACACTAGGTTTGAACAGGAGAGCAAACAATGGACTATAACAGAAATATATATGTATTTATTTTTTATATGCAGTAGGATAAATTCTACCCTCACATTCCCTCTCAACTCTAAAAAGAAGTATGCATTAAAAAAGATAAATACCCCTGTTAAATATGCTTTTAATTCCTGTCGGCAGAAAACCAAAGACTAGTCTGAAGATATGGGCCAACATTCTACTAAGAAAAAGGAATTCCATTTTTTTTTTAAAAAAAATAACATTTGTCAGTGATATCCAGCACAAGAAACACAGCAATGGAAAAAATGAATTGAATACATAGTTTTAGATGCATATATATAACTGTGAAATTCTCAGTGCTTTCCAAAGAAAACCTCCTATATTTTGCTATTTTTAACGTATTGATCATAGTTTTTATGGTAAATGAATACACTTTAAAAACACTAAATTGAATGCAGCATAATTTAGTGGCAGTTAAGTGTTTGAGAACTGAAATGTGTTTGAATATTAGTAGCTCGGGTTGGTAGTTAGTTTGAACTCTGAACTTGACAATTTGGTTGCAAAAGTTTCATCACCATTCGAGGAGATATCATCAGTGTGTTTTGAATTGTGTTCATTTTGTTTGAGAACTTTTTAATTTTAAAGACATGATACTAAAGAAAGTGATTGGTTGCCATAATGTTTTTAAAAGACTTTTTTTTTAAGAATTAGTAAAAAAAATGTATTGAAACATGCTAACAAAACATAATCTTGAGATAGCTGAGTCTAAATTTCACTCCTTGG
This sequence comes from Masticophis lateralis, assembly GCA_030761175.1. Classification (NCBI taxonomy): domain Eukaryota; kingdom Metazoa; phylum Chordata; class Lepidosauria; order Squamata; family Colubridae; genus Masticophis; species Masticophis lateralis. Next base: position 123,280,963 of record JAUDYJ010000001.1, on the reverse strand, counting down.
ATCAGAATAAAATAATTATGATTTCCCCCTGTGAATCCACACATGGCATTCAACTCTTATTTTGTGTTCGCTATATCTCCTCTAATAACGGAAGCAAGTCTTTCAGTGGATGAATAAACAAAGTTTAATTCACATTAGTCGCAGTCTAAGTGATAATTGGCTAGTCACTTTTGAAGCTTGCATTGAGAAAATCACAGCCTAATAATTCTGCTTGGGAGAATGAAATCAGTTCAGACAAGAGGCAGAAATGCTTTCTAAAGTTAATTTTGTTTACCTTCCCTTCTCCCTCGGTGTTCATTACCTTTAAATGGAGCCACACACTGGCAGGAGTAATTACCGGGCTGGTCAATGCAGGTGCCTCCATTCTTGCAAGGGAAAGAAGCACACTCATCTAGATCACTTTCACAGTGAATACCTTTGAAAAGATAATTGAAGAGCCAGCAATTTAATAAGACAAGCAGGTGCCAATTTAAAATTGTTCCATTTGTACCTTGAGATTCAAGTCCATCTTGTTTGGAGAAATCAATCTAAATCACAGAAATAAGGTCCTTACATACATTACAATCAGAGTCTTTATTTCCTTTCATCACCACTAAGCTTTCCTGCCTCTGAATTACACTCCTAATTTCTTTAAGAAGCATGTCTCTATACCAGATAGGTCTTGTTGGCATAGCCTTAAATTTGTTTTGTCATGTTTCAGCAGGGTTTTTTCCCCCTAATATGCAAACTGAAAATATCTATGCGTTTTTATATGCACTGCTCTGAAAAGTTGCATTGTCATAGTCAAGTTTCATCAATATATTGATGTTTATCCAAACTGTTTTCCATTATGTAGTTTTTCTTTTCCCAGTATGTTCACAAGTAGGTGCATTTTTCATATTCATTTTCCTATTGTACAGATTTAACTGGAAATCTGCATTGCAAAACTGGAAAAGTATAAATATTAATATAAATGTTTTCAGTCAGTATATCAGCTCCATAAATGAAAGTGCATTTATACAGCATGCAAATTGGATGAAAAACTCATCCATCCCTAACCTCATTTATCTAAACATCATTTTCCATGTTCAAGAATATGGCAAGAGAAATTTTAGCTGTGATGAGCAAAGGAACTACTTCCCAGTACTCCCAGCTAAAAGACAGAACACTTCAAGCATCAAGTGGGCCAGAAATGAGATTCTCTTTTGAATATATAGGACCACAAGTTGTATAATTTAGGTTTCTCAAATGAGCATTTCAGAGTACTTTAATAAGTTATTTGGGAGGCAAAAGAAGCATGATCAAAACTTGCTGAGAATATATAATAAGCTTATTTTTAAGAGTAAACTATGAAGATGTCCTCTATGTTCTAGAGGTGAATAGAAAGTCAAAACAACAGCTACTATAGCTCTTCCAGCTTTTCAGGAAGTGAATGTTGCAATTGGCCATTATGGAGAACTTTATGGAGAGTTATTTTAATTTCTTATCTTCCCAATGGAATATGGTGATTTTTAAAAACTTTCATGTTAAACTCTTTAACAAGACAAAAATGAAAGGTTTATTTGAAAGATTTGTTTATTATTTGTACACTGATGCAATCCTAGCAATCTCAGCAACTCCAAAGAGAAAGAAATATGGTAAAATAAAACTGTGTAAAAATAAGACAAATAAAGCTCAAATGCAACATATGGCATTAGGCCTCTAAAACCCTCTGGAAAAGCTCAGCTTTGAGCTTTTTCTTGAAGGCAAACAATGTTGACAACAGATGCTACAACAAAGGTTGGAATCAAATCTCCAGTTTCCTTTCTCTGTTTTTCTTGCAAATTCTGCTAGCAAAGACACAGAAAAGGGAAGATCACAGTAAGCCTATCAGATGAACTATCTAACAAGGCACTATGAGTTGTGCAGAATGTTTCTAGGACCTTCTGTGTCTGAAGTTAATTGTACTTGTGCAAAGCAAATTTAATTCTTAAAATGTTGTCCTATCTTAGACTTTCTGTATCATAGATTTATGCCTTGATAGGTTTTCAAGGAATCTGATATTTAAATATCCTGTGATTTAATTCATTGGGGCATTTGTCTAAAATTGAAAGGAACTTTTTTTCCCCCTTTATTGTTCATAACATTTATTTTTAATGACTAGGCTCATTAAATGGCTATGTGTCAATTTTTCAAAAAAGGAAGTATTTTCACCCACTGTACATCTCAAAGCTACCAGTGCCCAGGCTATGATACTACAGAGTTTAAATAGCAATAATAGTGCTATTTGTAATATGTTGTTGTAATATTATTCCCAGTTTATTTCAAATAAACTGGGCCCTAAATTGTATTTGAACTTCAAAACTGCTTCCCTATCATGCCTGTATTTAGTTTATGTTTAATAATTTATTTATGACAACACTAAAGGGATTTACAAAATATTTGGAACTTTGTAATTAAATACTTTGGAAGTTTGGAAAAACTTTTGTTTAGAACTTGCTACATACTACAATGATAACTCCATGATACTTAGACCTTAGACTCAATCAATCAGAAAAGATCCAGTCTGAAGACTCTGACATTGACTGAATGAATACACAAACATCATAATCAAGTAACTACATGCTACACAGTGCAAATGTTTACACGATTTTAGTCTCTTACACCCTAATTCTGGCTACAGCAATCACAAGATATATAGTTTGGAATTATTTGAAGGTTCAGATATCAAAGGTCAAAAACAAGCACAAGTAAGCACAAATTATTTAAGCAGGTTATATGTTAAGGAAATTTGGATATACAGGTAGTTCAGAAAGCTAAAGAATCATGATAGAAGATACTGTGAGTCTAGAAATTTAAATACTTGACCTACAAAGTTTAAGCACAATGTTGTTTTGGAATGGTACAAGCCAGATGCCTAAAAATATTCTTTTCTGATTGGTAAAAAGAGATGTCATATAAAACATAGGCTTCATTTAAAGAATTATTTTTAAGTACATTCTAAATCTTAAACCTCACCACACCCAGTGAGTAGATTCTGAGGTATTGCTTTTATTATTTTCTCTACTAAGGATTATTACAGGATAAAAATTCCATCTCAATGCTATGCAAAATAATATGGAGTTTCTTCCTTTGTCCACAGGCAGTTTATGTGGGAAATTTCAAGATCCTTTGATCCCTTACTGCTATATTTCCATAACCAAGCTGGTCATGTATTATAAAATAGCAATGAAATAATTTTATTAAGAGGAGATACACAAAAGAAAAGTCAAAGAATATGTTATGATTACAGGCAAGAAAATATTTAAAATCTTTTCCATGTAAAATTAACTTTACATAAAGTTTACAAGGTTTGCTGAGGATTCAAATAAACATTAAATTATGGTATATAAAGTGTAACCCAAGCATGCCCAAAATTAATAACCGTGTGACAATCCTTGGAGATTAGAATTTCCTAGAAAAGGATTCATGCCACTTACCAGCAAAGCCAGATAAGCAGATACAGGTATATCCATTGATAAGATCCGTACAGGTTCCATTATGGATACAAGGGTTGGAGTGACATTCATTTGTGTTGATTTCACAAAGTGTACCTATATAGCGATTGGACAAGGAGAAAAAGGCAATACCTTACAGAAGCCAAACATTTGATTAAGAGTATAGTTTTATTTGGCATGCTCGCGTAAAGTAACTCACTGTTGAGAACAGTCTGTCAGTAGTATGATTATAAGTTCAACCTGTTTCACTAAAGCATTCTGGAGACACTTTATTATTTGAGCTGTTACACTGATGTGCTAAGAGGGTACAAAAAGAAAAGTAGTCTTCAGAGACACTGAACTGATTCTCAAGATTTACAGCAACCAATTTCTTTATCAATTTGCATCAATAAAGAATAAAAAAGAATTGACATTGAAATAGAATAGAATGCATTTGCAGAGACATCAAGGAAAACCGTCTTTCTGGTTTTGTTAAGGCAGTGAATGAGTTCTCACCAAAGGGGAAGTGGGGTAACAGAATTTCAAATATGAAAATACATTACATTATTTACAGAAATTTCCTGCCTAATATGCCTTAAGGAATGTTTTCTGGACAGATTTTTTAAAAGAATAGAATACTTTATTGGCCAAGTGTGATTTGACACATAAGGAATTTAATTGAAAAGATTCCCAGTTTTTCTTGCTTCAATTACTATTACTTTAGCCCAGTGGTGAAATACAATTTTTTTCCTACCAGTTCTGTGGGTGTGGCTTGGTGGGCATGGCAGGGGAAGGATACTGCAAAATCTCCATTCCCACCCCAGTCTGGGGCCAGCCAGAGGTGGTATTTGCTGGTTCTCCGAACTGCTCAAAATTTCCGCTACCGGTTCTCCAGAACCTGTCAGAACCTGCTGGATTTCACCCCTGCTTTAGCCCCATTAATTTTTTGTCCTTCATTTTTTAAGCTCATGGCTGCTTAAAATTTGTGTTCAAAGAAATATAGAAACAAATATTTCTCATGATGTGAGGAGCGGGTATCATGTTCATTAGCCACATTCCTTCAGTTCAATCCATATAATAGACCCAACAGAAGTGCTTGCAGTCAGTATGAAGGTGAGTGTATAAAGATGTATGTTGGATTTTTCTATGGGAAACAAAAGCTAGATTAAATCAGAACTATCTCTCATGTGGAGTAATTCTATTTGTAAGCACTTGGATGATACCGAATGCATAATCGTTATAGGGGAATACCTGTATATTTCTTGCATATATCTGAGGGGAAAAGGCTCTCACTGAAAAAAAGGGGAAGCTGATTCTCAGCTTTCTGCTTTCTTTCTAGACTCCTCTTCCACTTCCTCACTAGAACTTCTTTCCCCATCCTCTAAAGCAGATTCAGCAGAGAAACATTTACATGATCAAAGCAACACCAACACAAAAGCCTTCTAGCCACAGAAGACTTATATTGGATCCAATCCAATAAATAAAGACCAATATTATTTATTTCAAGATAAGTTAGATAAATGTATGTCCTAATTTAAAGATGATTGACACTTTTTTCAGGATAAAAATGAAAATGATTTATTTAACAAGTAATACCCAGAAAAGTATTGTCTATTTTAATATAGAAAGGAATAAAATACTGCTTGGATAAAATTGTAGCTTGGAGCAAATTTGACATGAGACAAGGACTTGAACCCAGTAATTATTATGGTTCATAAACAAGAATAGGATACAGTTACTGAACATTATTGCATTTTAAAGGTTGGTAATTGTAGATTGATCTCTTAAAATCTGTATCTGGGGTCTTTTTTTTTTTTTTTTTTTTTTTTTTTGTTACCTTCAAATCCACTAGAACACAGGCAGTTGAAAGCATTAAGCTGATTGATGCACGTAGCCCCATTGTGACATGGACGACTTAGGCATTCATTCACTTCTATGTCACAGTTCATACCTAACAGAAAGTGAAGGATTTTGTTCATGAGAAACATAATTGGGCAGAGCAGTTAAGAACAACAATGACAAGAGCAGTTAAGAATAACAAAGTTGAGAAGAGCAAGAAAAAGAAGGTACTATAACATTAGGAGTTTGAGCCTTAGGATATATTTTCCTGTCAGAGAGTCATAATTTCTCTGCTTGCAAGATTCAGATGACACCAGTCAACCTGGAAGCATGGGCCACCATTTGTGTCCGCTTCTCCACCTACCCACAAATTTGCACACATGTGCAGTCCCCATAATCTTAGATACAGGCACATTAGTGCTCAAGGCAAGCCAGTGCAAAATTGCCCTAGCTACATCTGCCACATGGGGGATGATTTAAGCAAGAGGATCCCCAAAACATGCACCAGTTAAAAAGTAAGAGACATGGGGGTGTTTAAAATATCAGATTGAACTGAAACCTGTTCTCCTCTATCCAACTGACTGAGAATTAAAAGCTGCTAAGAGGACTTTAAAAAATAAGTTGCATCGATGGGTTTGATTATATTTAAATTCAAGCATACCTATAAAACCAGGTGCACAGAAACAGCTATAGCCATCCAGGTCTTCCTGACAGATGCTGGTAGATCCACAGGGCTGGGAGAGACAACTATCTTTCTTTGATTCACAGAGTTCACCCATAAAACCTATTTACAGTAAAAGCAAATTTAAATTTATATTAAAAGACTGTAAGAAAAAGAATACTGTTCAGCAAGCTAAAGAACAAAAAAAAAGTGAGTGGTATTATATTTGCACATTTTAAACTGAACTAATTTAATTATGTTTTCAACTGGATTTTTTTCCCCAGTCACATATATACCACCCTCTACTGTCAACACTGGAGGGAAGGGGAAGGTATGATCAGTTTTGGGTACAGATATCAGTAGTTGGCCAATGTGCTGCAAATTGATCTTGAATATATGGAAAATAGAATTACTCATAGCGTCCCGAGACCATAGTTTATATGAAGGATATTGGTCCGTGCAATAATGTAGTGCTATCTGAATGACACTGCTCCAGCTCTATGCTCATTTAGCCTTAGATTGTGATCCTTCTTTAGTTATGTACACCCTTAGGATGAAAAGTTCACTGGTTCTTTATCAGTTAATGCCTGATGAATTCCTACTCACTTGGTGAGTGGGTAGCTGTATAGATTGAAATCAAGTAAGTACAAGAATGAAATAGGCTGATATGTTCTCTAGTTGTGACTTCATGAAGCAAACCCCACTCTTCTGTAATTGCATCACAATGTTAGAAGCAGGTACAGGGAAAGAATTCACATAACAACATAATGGCATTTTTATTTGTAACCTTATTATTTTTGTCCTACCTCATTGCCCACTGATATCTATGATAGTTAACAAGCAAACAAAGTCTTTTGCTGATATTACATTTAGCCTTAACCATTACATTTAATTTTTAGCTGTATACACTTAATCTTACATCTAAATCTTTTCCATTCTAGTGTACTTATAAACTTACTGTATCTATTACACTGTGAAGCATCATTTTCTCAGACCTCTCTTCCTAAGATTACATTCAATTGTTACAAAAGATATAGAATTCAACAAAGAAATCTGGATAGTAACAGTGCTGTTTGCTGCATGCTTACCATTATCTCAGATTTGGTAAAGAACCTTATTTACAGGACAATTGTTTGAAAAAGGAAATTCCTACTGTAGAAATTTGAGGCTACTATGTGCAATTCTACCCCACCCCTCCAAAAAATAAAACATGAAATATTTGTCTTCAGATCATAGCTATGAATAAAAGGTGAGAATGATGACATATAAGATAAATGAAACCCATCATTTAGAAATAATTACAACAGAATAAAATCTAAACCCAAACCTATATTTAATAACTAGGCATGTAAAATCATAGGCACAGAACCTCACAGTAGGTGGCTGGTTGATTTTAAAATGGAAAGGCACCAATATGATACGAAACTACTTTTAGTACAACTATATCTATTATAAGTATGTGAAATATGAAAACCTGGGAGATACAAAACATACCTAAACTCTAGAGGTGATATTCAGCCGGTTCGGACCTGTTCACCCGAACCGGTAGCAGAAATCGGCGCCTACCTGCCCTGGCTCTATGCCATCCTATTTAAGCATGTTTTTGAAGCTGGGCACATGTGTGGAAGGCATGCACGAATGAGCAAAGTGCATGGTAGAAAACCAGGCACATGTGTGGAAGGCAGGCGCATGTGCAAACCGGGGGGGGGGGGGGCGCTCAGGGCAAACTGGTAGAAATGAAATGTGAAACCCACCACTGCTAATCTCTACCATTATCAACAAAACATTATAATATTAAAACTCTAAGATCTTTATATAAAGGTTCTTAATATTAAGAGAAACACTATAAATTGTGAATTGAAAAAAGATTAGAATATACAATTGAATATGATAAACCCAATTTTTAAATGGTTAAGTAAGTAAGCATGAGATAAGACTATAATATTTTACATACTTCACCTGTATTTCAATTCTGTGTTCTTTGTAAAAGAAGCCAAGTGCCTACATATGCTTCCAAGGATGACCTAGGAGTTGTTTTGATCCAGGAATAGTACTATCTCCCTGGTGCATTGCTCTGTGCATTAGCCAATTCCTGAACAAATGACTGCTTGATAGAAAACTCATTTGGATGCAAACAATTTCATATGTTTCTACATGAAATAAAGTTTATTCAGGAAATCAATCAGAGTTCTTTGGATCACCATACTTAAGGAAGGATTTATTTACACTCAACAAGGGGTACAATGCAGTGGTGAAATCCATTTTTTTTTTACTACCAGTTCTGTGGGCATGGTTTGAGGGGGCATGGTGTGGCTTGGTGGGCATGGCTTGGTGGGCATAGCAGGGGAAGGATACTGCAAAATCCCCATTCCCTCCCCACTCTTGGGGGAAGGATATTGCAAAATCTCCATTCCCACCCCACTCTGGGGCCAGCCAGAGATGGTATTTGCTGGTTCTCTGAACTACTCAAAATTTCTGCTATCTGTTCTCTGAACTGCTCAAAATTTCCACTACGGGTTCTCCAAAACCTGTCAGAACCTGCTGAATTTCACCCCTGGTACAATGACTATAGCTGGCATTTAATGATATGACAGTTTTCAAACCAGGCAAAGATCCATTAGTATCAGATGCTTTATCTACAGAATGCTTGTAAGCCCTTCAGGCTAGGTCATGTCAAGAAACAGGCACAGCAGAGATTGCAGGAATGCTGCATCTATTATGAGGTCGCTAGGAGTTGACAATGACTTAATGGCACATAATTGATTTTCCCTCACTCCCAAAAAAAGGTAGAATAACTGAATCTTAAAAGCTTATTCAACTTTCTTCCTATTCCATCTTACACTAAACAAAACCAAGATGATCTTATTTGAGGAGTTTCCACCCTGCCCCGCTCCCATTCACCTTTTTTTCCGGACTGAGTAATCTGAAGAATCAGCAACAAGAAAAGATGAAATGATACAGTGGAATCTAATGAAAAATTGCATGAACCTGAAGCTATGAAAATAATTGGCCCCACTTGAGCCTTCTTAGACTTTCCCTTAAACCTAAACCTCATTCTTTGAGGAGGTGAGGAGAAAGATTCTTTGCCTTCAGTGAATTTGGAAATCACTATTGCTACTGCAGGGCTTTCATACTTTTATTTTGCATCTAGAATAATTGCTGTTAGGTCTCTGAATTCAACCTGCTTCGTCTCAGATGTACTATAAAAGTACAGGCAGACACAGATAGAACCTGGAAATATTCTGATTTCCTATCTGTGGTATGTCACTCTTCTATGGTGACAATAATGCAGAGTGAAGTCTTTATCATTAATAAGTATGCTCATTTGTAAGTCAGTTATACTGAATAAAAAGCAGTCTGTCTTCCAGAAAATGAATGCAATAGAAAATTATTTCTTAAACCAAACTGAGCTAATTTTGCTCCAAGCATTCATGTCTGGAAGGATTTAGTCCCTGAAGACACAGGAATAACCTGCAGGCATGATAGTGTATCAATTTGATAACATTATTTTTATTTTGTGGAGGTGAGGCTGGGAGTGAAAATTGCACATGTGTAAATGTAGTTTTCCCTATGAGTAAACACTGACTAAATTCTTCAATACAAGAATTATATATTGTAATTTGCTCAGTTAAAATGTTATACATTACCACCCTTTCAGCATAGTCTACTATAATTCATATATTCATATATTGCTGAAAAAAATGTAATGCAAAATATTATTGGTTTAAGGACTGTTACAAATGTTGATCATTGACAACCAATTAGAAATCAGTTCCTGGGGTTTTTTATTATTTCAAGTAAAAGAGTTGAATTATTTCACCTTTGAAAGTTCAGATGCAATTGTTATTTAAATATAAGATCTGGAATGCAGATACTGAGATATGAAATAAATTTTATATTGTCAATTTTCCAATGAAAAGAAGAAACAGATCCTGATTTGAAAGGCTTGTTATTCATTAAAGAATATATACACTACCATAAAAATAGAGAAATAGATATTATATATTTGAATTCTGTCAGCATAGAAGAGCAAAGAGACACTGTTTTTCATGATAACAGTCATAACTGTCATACCATTCCTTTTGGGTAGCAATAATTTGGGTAGCATTGACAATAATTAATTTGTAAGATAACTTGAATAAAAAAAGACATATTGATGAACAAAAGTGAGAAAGACACGGATCTGTTTTTATTCTTCTGTGTTGCAGTGCATCCTATTATCAGAGTAATACAGCAAAAATCTTCCAATAAAACTATCTGATGATAATCTACAATCCAGATGATGTACCCTTTCTATTTTCTCTTTGCTATTTATCCTTACAGTTTTGGGGATTTTCAGTCAAATTTTATGCAGCTGAGAAGCACTTTATAATAGATTAGAAACCATATTGCAGCCTTTCAACACATCCTGGCATTTCCAAGCAGATATCTAATCTCTGTAAATAAAAAAAAAATCTTGTTTTTGTTTTGTTTTGTTTTTGCCTGAAGAGATAAATTTAAAGGAAAAAAAAAAGATTGATAGTAAGACTAGATAAGAAACAGCTGGCTTTAATTGTTAAATCAGTAGCAAATCCTTTTTTTTCTTTAAAGGTACATAATAGTTGTCTGGACAGAACTAGAACAAAGAAAGTAAAAGTACAAAAAAAATGTGATTTTTGTTTTGTTTTAGAAGAAAGATCTGAGCCAGTCTCAATTCTGTAGGATACTTAAATGTTTTCTTATGCACTGTTTACACTAGTACCTAGACAATCTACAAAACCAAAGGAAAGCACTGTAATTGTTGGGACCAAAAAAGCTTTACTAATAATATTTGACACCATTTCTTTTCTCTGACAAAAAAATAAAATAAAATCACTAGATTGACTGGTTAACAGAACTGGAATATACTAGGGATGCTTATTGAACATCCCAGGCTTTTACTAAATGTTATGTTGAATGTTGAATTGAAAGTAAAAAAAAAAATAGAAGTGAAGTTTAGCAGTTAGAACTCATTCATTTCTGTCAGTCAGCCACTATAATAGCTTTGTCTTTCAGCAACAGTTCCCTGTCAGCAGGAATGGGAGACTAATTTCTCTCAGGAGCTATCTTGGTCAGTTTTCTTGATCAGAGCCAGTTTGGTCTAGTGGATAAAGCCCCAGGCTAAAGACCAGGGGACTATGAGTTCAAGTTGTGCCTTAGACATGAAACCCGGCTGAGTGACCTTGGGCCAGTCAATCCCTTTCAGCCCAATTCACCCTATAGGGTTCTTGTGGAGAAAATAGGAGGAGGAAGGTATGTTATCTATCTTGGATCTGCTGATTTATTTGTAAAATAATAAATGTAGGAAACAAATAAAATAAATAATAATAAATAAAATATTTGAGGAGAAACATCCCATAAAATGATATGGTTGCCTGAATGGCTAATAGACAGATTCACAAGGCTATCCAAGTCTCCAGTTTCCAGCATATTGCAGTCTTCCGTTTCTAAGCCACTTCTCTTTTAACGGCTTTTATAGAGCGCATGCATTTTCAAAATGTGCCATGAATTAGATTTATGGACTATAACATACTATGCATTTTTGGGGGGAGAATGACACAGAAAATAAACATTACGGGATTTTGCACAAAATATGACTTTGAGCAATAAAAGATCTGAGATGACATGATCAAGGTTAAGAAGTACTTTGCTTTGAAGAAAGTGATATATTGGTATAAATCTATTCAAGCTGCAATCTTAAATCTATTTATTAAGATACAGATTCCTCTGAAGTCACTGAGATTCACTTCAGAGTTGACATGCATAAGAGGGCAATATTATTCTTTAAGCATATATCTGAAAACATCCTACTATAAACAAAATATAAAATATTAAGAACCCTTAATTTATCACTGAATAAATTACTTTTCTTCCTCTGCTTATCACACATTTATTAAGTACACATATTTTGGTTATTTTTTTATAGTATTCTGCTAAATCTATATGCAGATTAAGAATATGCCAGTTTTAATTTCCTTCTGGAATACTGCTATCCTTGAAGTATTCTTATTATATATTATTAATACCATGTTAATATTCATTGGATAATATTTATGTCATAGAACATATGATGCATATGTATGTTTTGTCACTAACTGTGACATGGGTTACTGCCATAGCCTATATTTAGGCTAAATAAGAGAAAAATAAATAATGAGAGGGAACCAAAATCTCAAACAATGTATGGTAAGAGACAAGAGCTGGGTTTTAGAAGGGAGTGGGAAGGGCAGTTGAAGTAAATGGTTGAAGAAAATAGAAAAAAAAGAACTTAAAAGTGATAAAAACCAGATGCCTTGGGATGAAAAAAAGAATGATCTAAAGGAGATACACAAGTACCACAAGAACTAGTAAATGAGGATCATGAACCACCGAATCATGAACAGAAATACAGGAAGGAATCCATAACTGTAATAAAGTATTTTCGACAACTAAGACTTCACTAGCCACAGACATCAACTAGTATCAAACACAAAGAGGAATGAACAAAGACCTCTATTAAAAAAGAGGGGAAATGATTGATATTAAACTTCACATGGACAAAATCCTATTAAGTTTAGGCCTATGCAAATATGTGCATGTGCTTCTCTCAGAGACTCACCACTTGATGCATTGAAACACTGTATTTCTCAAAGCACAATTGCTTAAATACCTCATCTGAGTATGAAAACACAGCTAGAGATGGCCTTTGCTGGGAGTTCTGCTTAAGGAAATCCCCTTTCTGAAAGATTCTGCATAGCTCTTGTCAATTCATCTGGTACTTATCTGGCTATGTACTCCCTATCCAAAATCTTAAAAAATATGAGTCAATGTCAAGCTCCATAAAACCAAGAAGGACATGTTGAGGTTCTTCTAAGCAGTTTCCTTTATTGTTCCTCACCTATAGAAATAAATCTTGCCAAACTAAAAACAGACTATTTGTACAATTGTCTTCATTCTCTTTCTCCCACACAAATTATCTAAGCTTTCCTGTCTTTTGCTCCTCTAGATTGCCCCTCCTCTCTCCTGAAAATCCAGACTACATTCCACCATGCCAGTAACTTTTGTCTACCTACTTTTCACTTTCAAAAGCTATAGGGCCTCTTGAACAATAGTCAGCCACAAAGATGTCATCACATGGTACAAAGCAGCTCAGCCTGACGATCCAAGACTGAAGTTGCATGTTCATACCACAGGACTTGATAGAAGGCTCCCTCTCCTACTCTGGGTTCATCATCTGCTACCCACTCAGCCAATAGCAAATCCATCTTGATGCTGAAGAAGCTGCATAGAGTCACCCAGAGACACCTTGTAGGGAGATGGTCCCATAGAAATGTAATAAATAAATAAATGTGCCCTGCCACTTCATGTCCATTTGTGGCACGGTTGCTCAAAGGTTTGATATAGCTAATTATTGATTTCCTTGGATTTAGGATATCTAATATAAAGTTAAGGTTAATTAAGATCCTAAGTTTTGATCTTAAGATCATAGACCTGCAAAATGTATTAGTGTATTAAGAAATATATACATCTGCCAAATATTGCCAATGGGAACAAAAACATTGCCCTCTCGTTTGCTTTAAGGCTACTTCACTTAACGTGAAGGTCCCCTGGATAATATAATCTCCTATCTAGTTCTTATTTCACATTCTCTTTTTCTTTTATAAGCATATGTTAATATTACTAAAAAATTCTTCAAGCTAATACTTTTTATAAACAATCCTTGAGTTACAGTATATACCAGCCATGTCCCATCTCTTTGAAATCCCTTGTGTTTTCCTTTCTTTTCTTAGTGTATAATAAAATAGAACCATATGAAAAAAAAATCATTTTCTATTCTCTGCCTTGTGATTCCACACATGGTGAAACTCCTTAAATCCAATATATTGAACTGTGTACATAATTGCAATGTTTAGAAGAGTGGTAGCAGAATCATGATAGAAGAATTTGGAGAGTACAGCAAAGACCTTTGAAATATGATGCATCAATATATTTAACATGCCATTCCCCAAAGTATTGTATCTTACACAATGAGAGGTAATCCCCTAGTGATTTTGTGTCAGGTAGTTCTGAAATCAGTTTGCTCATTTCATTGACATGTTAACCTTTACCTCAGACATCTAGGCTGAATTCACATGAATGTGCTACAAATTTCAACAAAAGCACAAGTTAATTCCGAAGCTAAGAGAAGCCAATTTCATAAACTTTTTCAGAAGTTTTTCTCCCTCCTCTTACATATCTGCTTGATAAAAGTAAACTTTCCCAAACAGTTGACCTGAAGGAAGAGGATGGGAATAGGAACAAAGCTACCTTTTATTAATATCCTTTGAGGCATCAAGTATTTTTCCACTCATTGAAAAAAAAAAAACCTTCCTTAACAGAATAATCTTATTCAATTCAACTACTTCAGAAAATAACATTTTAGGCATATTTATACTAAAGTGCACCTGTAATGTTTTAGAAAAATCAAGAGGTTGTGAAGGTGACAACCATGACCAAGTAGGCATTGATCAAATCCTACACACTTGCTATAATGACCTGTGAGCATATTGAATATGGACGCTCAGTGTCAATCTATGTTTCTAACCAGACAGAGCCCAAATCTAACAGAGCAACAACTTTCTGTATATTTTAGATATCAAGACTATCTTCATCCATTTCTTCCTTCAAGATGCAATCTCAAGCAAATTGCTTCCTTTTGTTCTATTGCTTGACTCAGCCAATAAGTCACTACATAAGCACGTCCCAGCTTTTAACTTCCTTTTTTCTTTCCTCTGCCTCTACTTCCTCTATCTAAGTGTATCCCAGTTTTTAATTTCCTTTCTCTATTTTGCCAGTTTCCCTACACCGCTAAATTAAAACAGCAAACATTAGCATCACTATTTGTTTCCTTATCTTGTACTGTGCTCTTTGAGTGATAAATTCAAAACGTAGTTCCAAATTTCTAACATTAAAAAGGGAAGAAGAGATAAAAGGGAAGATGATTTAAAACTTTGTAGATCTGAAAGACAAGAACAAAATATGATTCCTTATCTTCTAAAGTCTTATGTAAAATAGCACTATTTTTCCATCATTTCATCTGGAAATCAGTCTCACCAAAGTCTAAAAAACCAGAGCATCCTTAAAGACCTTCTTATGAAAGGTGACTGATATTTTCATATAAAATAGCCTTTCTTCATTCGCATGTAACACCTCATCTTCAGATAGGCGTTCAGGAGACATGGTCAGAAAGCAAATTCACAAAAATAGAGGACACTGTCATAATAACAAATGTATTGTGTACTAGAGAAGATTTGTACAGCTTTTATGGATGATTGGGGGGTGGGGGATGTAGCTGAGATTCACTCCACACATTTGAGTCTAAAATAATATTTCTGAGGAAACAAGTTCTATTTCTGTCCTGAACATTTTTTTCCTAACTCTTCTACCCACATACCACCTGAGCACCTACCTGGCAAGCAGTTACAGTAAAATTTGCCAATCAAATTATGGCAACTGGCTCCATTTTTGCAGGGCTTGAAGGCACATTCATCAATGTCCATTGAACAGTTTTTGTCTGACAGAAAAGAAAATGAAATATTAAAACTATAAATCATGTAAGGTTTGGGATAACAAAAAAGCTACTTCATAATTCAAGTGACAACTACATAATTTAACTTTTCCTGGTTGGGAACACAGTATTTTGTTTGTCTGACAGCTTTGAAGAAAGGGATTTTTAAAAAAAAATGTATTATAAAGAGTAGCTAAATAAATTAAATGTTTTAAAGACATTATACAAACTGAAAAGAAAGTGTTTGCAAATATATTTCTTAGGGTGTTAGAAAACTGTATTTCCAACAGTATAATTAGAGTTAATATCATGTTTGCAAAACAGAAAAAGGATATTTATAAGCCCAAACACATTGAAAAACATGTGATTTGGTTTTAAATTATAAGTAGAGAAAAAAAAGATCTCAGTGACAATCAATTAAATATTGATAGAATGGGTAATCTAAAGTACAATTAGACAGCTACTACTAGGCACTATATTCATTATCTCATGAGTTCAGATCCTATTCTTTCTTAGCTACAACTCTATTTTGTACAAATCATATCAAATACAAGAATAAGAGCATCCATAACTACTTTGCGTCATGATACCTAGTGTTTCTAATGAGCCCTTTCCAGCCACAAATATTAAGCATGAGTACAACACCATCAAGGAGACCTGGCTGACGCTACTTAAACCTACCTTTTGCCAGAATTTTTCCTAAAACAATGATAGGAACTTATAATGGTGGCCATAAATTGACTTCTTCATGATAAGGCAATTTTTTTTTCTCTCTTCAAAACAGATTTTATTTCTGGTTACTATCTGTACTACTCATTTCAGTTTTACTGACAATATTTTTGGAAGTAATTTGCCATTGCCTTCTTCCCATGGCTGAGAGAGAATGATTGGACTGGGGCAAAGCTACCTAACTAGCTTCATGCTAAAGTGAGATTAGACTTCACCATCTTCCAGGTTCTAGCCTTCTGCTTTACCCACTGCACAAACTGATTCTCTAAGGCAGGGGTGTCAAACTCACATCATCACGGCATCATCATGTGACATATCAGGACTTTTCCCCACTTCGCTAAATGCATCTGGCCCATGGACTGGGAGTTTGACAGCCCTGCTCTAAGGCAACATAACTGGGGAAAAATTCCTGTGGTTGGCAATAAAAAAATATTAGCCAATACTAACTCTAGGCAACGGTGAGTTTACCCTTTCTGGAAAATGATGCAATTTGCCTTACAGGTTCAGAAGCTCCATTCCCAATACAGTTCATAATTGGCTTTGATTATCTTAATAATGAGAAGGGAAAATGTAAAACTTGACAACCAGGTCTCCAACATAATTTGTTGCTTAAAGGAGAGCATAAAGAAGGTGCATCTTGTTTTTGCTAGTAATCACTCTCAGCACCAAAAAGAAAAAAGAAAGAAAAGAAACCCTTTAGTTAGATTAACCATGCAATAATTTCAATACTAAATGTCTATGGAGATTCTCAGACATCCAGGTCATGGTTGTCCCAAAGGTGCTTTTGAAGAAGCTTCTTGGGGGAGAAGCAAAACATCTTCAAGGAAAAACAAAGAAAGTCCAGTTGCCTCTTGAAATAGCACCTTTGGGATAATTTCAGTCCTGGTATCGAAAGCATTCTCCACTGCATGAGTATAAAGGCCTACCTAGGGGTCACTCTCAAAGCATGTAGCAGATACAATTCTCTTCCATTGGATTCTTTCAGCATCCCCACTCCATATGCCTTTTTTTTTACAGTCAATACTGCATGGGTAAACTTTTGTTCATTCAGCAAAAGTTTTCTTTCTTCTTTCCTCTCCCCCCTTTGGAGTATGTGGTCCTCTCCCAGGTTTTTGTTTCAGACAATCACTCATTTCCCCAGAGCAGATTCTGCTGGGATGCTAGTGAAAAGCAATAATGGTTCCATAGAACTATTTTCATTATGCAAACACATCCCATACGATTCTTTTAATGATTCTTGTATAGTTTGTTATTACAACATTAAAATATTTTGCTGCAGTGATGTTTCAGTTGATGTTCCATTATAGACCAGTGCAGAACACAATTGGTAGTACCTGCATTTTATTATTGTAGTAGTTTTTGTCATTTTCTGACATTATCTTCAGTTTCACATTACAACTTTGGTTTTAAAAGGCAGTAATCTATTGCCAAAAACTTTTATCTATAACCCTAGTCTGAAGTAAACACATTGTTTTTGTGAAATTGTTCCCAGAATAAAAACCATTGAGAGTGAAATTAATAAATAATACTTGGTAGCATTTCCATTCAGCAATCACATAATGAAATAACAAATCTCATTTCATCTCACTTTATTCTTAGTTGATGAATGAACACATTTTCTCCAGATGATTTCAGCTCTTAAGCTTTCATTCTAATTAAAGAAATCGTGCTAATTATTTGCAGATGAGAAACTTTCAGCAAATTATGCCTCTGATTTCATGTAAACAAGGCACTTTGGTTAATTTCTAACAGGAAGAGAAAATTGTGTTGTTGAACCATAATTGATTTTCCTTTTAATTTTATGCAACTTGCTGCTAGCTTTACTCTTCATTCTTTATGGAGAAATTAACTGTTTAGACTAGTGTAAGAAGACTCTTGACAACCCCTGAAATGTTGAATCTCTAGTAGTAAAGAGCATGCATTTTCAGGGATTCTAATTCCTTCCAATTCCCACAATAGTATATTGTTCCTGTCTGGTCTTAATTGTAATGCTGTATTTTCTCATATGGTATGCATAAATTGCACAAAATACAGGAATCACTCAGTTTAAAATTTGACCACAACTTTATTAAATAACCACAATTGTTGAATTATCAACTGGGATGCATATGTTTCTATGTGTTTTTTGACCTGTCAGTGACATGTCTCTATCTCTAGCTAACTGCCCGAGGAAGTGATCTCGTTATCTACCTAGCTGGGATTGACTGATACCATGGGTCAAAGCTTTAACTATACTGAAGCCTTTTTCCTAATCTTAAGGCTAAGCATAGGGTTTGCAAATTGCCACAGAACCTGTTAATCCCTATCATCTACCCACCTACTTTTCTATTCTAGATGCATACAAAGACATTTGCACACACACAGAGTCTTTGTTATTGTTTTTATATCTTTTGAAAGCAGGAAATCCTGCAGTCCTATAAAAGAGATTCTACAGTGGATAGGAGATACTCTCACTTTTCCACACGGCTTGCAATTATTCCTGCACAATGAAATACTTTGTATATAAGAGGGATTATTATTGTACTGAAGATCCAATGGTTTGTCAGGTAAATAATACCTGTGTGTATTAATTTATGTTATGTATGAGGGCCTGAAGACTCTTGTTAGACAAAGTAAGCAAAAGTACAGTTTGCTGAGTAGAAAGATTCATTCAGGCATTCAATATTAATAATTTTAAAGAATAAAATATATTATATCAAGCCTGATTTAATTTGGCATGAAAGATGCAATTCAATGCATTCTTTAGAAATTTACTCTGAGTTGTTTTTCATAAAGTCAAGCTACCTCATTTACAAACTTCCATAAAGTTTATAATTTTTTTCCAGAAGTTTATTTCTTCTTCAAAAAAAGTTTTGAAAATTACAAGGAAAAATGAGAACTGCAGTACCACATTAGCTAATCCTCATTTGTGCCTTTGAAGGAATGACAGGAAGAATTTATATGTATATTAGGCTTTGAAAAACTCTGAAAGGATGCACAGACGCAAACCTGCTTCTCAAAACAACATGGTTCCTTTATTTTCAAGAACTAAACAATGCAACCATGTTGCTTGTCCATTTAATGCAGAAACTATTTCGGGAGACTGAGATGAGCTTTCTTCCACAGCATTATAGAGCCTTGGCAGCAATAATAAAGATTTGGTTTGATTTATAATGGCATTAGTATACTTCTATATCTTCATCACATATTTCAGGTAAATGTAATTCAGCAATAGCGGTTGAGAATGGATGGAGCATTATAAACAAGATTTAAATTAATGGTTGCTGTTTCTTTTGAAACAGAACGCCTATTAAAATCTAAAAACAGCCCAACTGGTTTGATTAATATACTCTATAAATACATAAATACAAGCCACATGTCTGTTAGCCCTCAATATTGTAATTGGCAGTTTGTTGTTGCTGCTGTTATTATTACCATTATATGGTATTATATTTCTTTCCTTCCAGGGCTGAAAGTGGCATGTGTAGCATTTTGTCCCCTGACTTTTCTTTACAACAGCTTTGTGAATTAGGTTAATCTGAGAGAGAGTGATCGTCTTAAAATAACTCAATGAGCTTCTATACCTGAAAGTAAATTTAAATCTAGGACTTCTTACTCACAGCCTAACATCTGAACCACTACACAATTAACTACTTTTTTTTTTCAAAATTATATACCCTCTTCCAAATAAAGGAAAATTCTCATTTGCACTGAATCTCAATAACTTTTCTTTAATCAAAATTTAAAGAAAAAGAAATCACTGTATGTAGAATGGCCATCTCTTGTTTGTGAATAAGCAGAGCTCGGCAAACTGCAATCTTCGGTCAATTCTCATATAATCCTTGTATACAAAATTTAATTTATCTTCTCACAGGAGTCATTGGTTTCTCGAGAGCATGGCTGACGTTAAGGACAGAGATTTTTTTTAAAAAAAAAGTATGTCAAAAAGAGATGAACTGCAATAAAATAACAATAATATGAGAAGATAGGGAAAATGGATTCCCAATTTTTTTTCAAATTTACTAGCATATACCCTCATAGATTACCCACAAAACGAACCAAACACATGGTAAATTCTACAACAAATGCATACCCATCAGAGAGTAACAGCTAACTTGAACCAGTTATTAAAGGTTTGCTAGAGGTATTTTAACCAAAGCAGGAGAACATGCAATAAACTTTCTTTAAAGCAGCCAAGTCTTTCTAAGGCTCATGAAGCTGCTTCAGAAACTGCATCCACCTACTTATGCGGACAGTTCAGAGCCTTTCAGAACCAGCCATGAGTCTAAAAAAGAAAAAAATATAGCTGCTTTAACCATTTGAAAAGAAGAGCACTGTATATATTCCTGTCTGTTTCAAAGCCATCTCTTTCAAAGAATTTGCATAGCACTACTAGTTATTCATCCTTTTCTACAGCATGGATTGCAAGTACTTTTTAAAATTTATTGTCAATTAACTTGAAAATAATATCAGCATTTCAACTCTTATGATCAGAGAATTATAGGACATCATCAATGACCCTGACTGCAAAATAGCACATTACTTATGTCTAAAATGCAATCACGGCCAGCTATTTAATTTTGCAAGAAATAATGAAGACTTTAATTATTTATTCTTTCATTTACAATCTTAGTCAACACCTTACCAGTGAAACCTGGAGGACAAACACAGGTGTAATCTTCAACCAGATCTAAACACGTTGAATTGTTTTTGCAGAAGCTGCGGGAACAGTCATCAAAGTTGATTTCACAGTTCAGACCTTCAAATCCTTGATTGGGAAAAAAAAAGAGGTGGGAGGGATTATATTACCTATCAATGCCAGTTTCACTTTTTCCCCCTTTCATTCTCTTTGCAAATAATAAATCAAACTTTATCAAAATACTCTATAAAATAATGTTCTTCTCTGGCTTGTAGCAATTTTTTTTTCTGCCAAGTTTTTCATCCATCATTAGTAAAAAAAAATAAAAAATCCCTTTGTCCTTAAACAGGTACCACATTTTAAGGAACTTGTGCATGCATCAAAAGTGTACCATCATGTAAATGTCCTGATGGCAAACATACTATTATATTCTAAAAGCATTAAAGTGAAATGTTCTCACTTTAAACATATTTCTTGCTCAAATTATTGATTTTCAGAATTCAGTATGGTACATTTAAAAAAATGCTCTATTTCACAGGTAAGAAGCCAGCTGACTATATCCAGAACTTGAATGATTATTTTGTTTTAAGAAGCTCTTTGAATTCTTCTGCATTATTTCCACTGAACATGAGATAGAAAAAGACATTCAGAATTTTACTTGCAATTCTTTTCCTACCGTACAATAAGATGAGGAATATAAAGTATATTGCAAAATTGAGGGATCAGTGTAATATAAAGGATTGGGTGATCCTACTAGGACTGGAGAGATGAAGTTGAACTTCCTGCTGAATTAGGAAATTTGCTAGGAGATTTTATTCACTGACTATCAATATAAAATGGAGGTGACATATTTACTGATTCACTAATTGGAGGAAAAGTAGAATAATAACAGAAGCAACTAAGAAATAATTGAGCAGAAGTAAATTATATATACTTGATATATAAAAGTTTAGATGGCATAATTGCTTCCTGAGAAATCTAACATATTTGTAGATTTTTTAAACAATCTGAATATTACAACATAATCAAAGATAACTGCTTTGAAATCCTAGCCCAGCAAACTCATTTTTGTTGCTGCCTGCATATAAACCTAGACTTCTATGTTGCTCTCTATTTTGGGTCATGAATATCCTAGACAATAGAAAAAAGTTTAGCTACTATGATGTTGGAAGCATCATGTTTAATGTCCTTGTGGGGCCTAATCACATCACAAATTTTTAAACAAATTACTTTCAGGATGAAGTTGAGACAATGCAGTAATATCAGTTACAGGTTTGAACCTTTCCAAATGAAATAGAGAAAACTCAGTTTGTCTTCTTCATCTTAACTTTCTCTACTTAGTTCCTAGAGCCACACCTTTTAGTTCATCAATTAATCTGAAAACAAAATCCATACATCCCAGGTCACTATTAGGGCATAATTTGCTAACCTTTTGAGTTCCCAAATATACTTTTCTGTGACTAACTAAAAAGAATAATTCCATGATTTGCTGCATCTAGAGACCTTATTTTTCTGTAAAATACCTCATTGTTTCTGGTGGAATGATTACCTTGCCTCTGAGTTACAACTGCTCCAAAGTCCTTGCTGTATAGAGGGATTTTTGTGCTAAGAACTGACAGAGAACTCTGCATTTTGGTATCTGACATTTTATGCTCTTGTAAATCTATTCTAATGCATGGTCACGCTACAAAATGACTATCATTAAGTGCTGTCACAGGCCATGGCTGCAGGAAGACCATGACTAATGCTAAGCTATCAGCACCCACAGCGCGAGGCATATTCTCGTAATTTCTCAAAATGACCATGGAACCAATTTCTACTGATCCCTAAGTCATAAAACTTTACAATTACCCTGACTTCATTAATAATGTATACAGTTACAGATCTCATTCACATAAAGACTTTAATCAGACCAATGTCTCCTTTCCTGATAACAACCAATGCACTAAATTATCTCTGTGAATACCAAGTGCTATTTTCTCTAAATCCAGACAAGGAAATTACTGAAAAACAGAACAAACAGTGGGGTCTGTCTAAAGTGCTTTCTGAGATCACACGTTCTGTGCATTGTGGTCACAGATCTAAGCCAGTGGAAATGACTGAGCTAGATTTTAAATTGGTACATGTGGTAATTGCATCTGGCAGAATAATATCCCAGAAAGTTTACAACATTATCACAAATTGTAATGTTAACTATTGGATATTTTGGAATAATTCTCACATATTTGTACGGCACCAACACAATGAGAAAGATCCTATAGAAGCATAGGCATCTACAGAGAGACCGGGGGACAGGGGATGGGGCAGTGGACAGAGAAAATAACAATATGTTTGTCCTATTTCAGGATGCAAATTATGTGACAAATGTGCTTGCATAGGTAAGTAATTGTCCTACTTGCATGATAATGTCATGATGCACATGTCATTTAGAGATTATTTTGTTTTGGGTGCCTATGAAAAAAGGATTAAAGAATCCTGTGCAAGGGTAAAATAGACAGGTAGCCAGCGAAGATAATACCATGACACTTTCTTATTTCTAGGTTCACGGGTGTACATAAAATTTGGCTGAAAGCTCATCCAAAATAGTACCACATAAAGCGCATGACTCTGTCCTAACCTGGAGGATACCAGGACAAACAACTTTGGCCAGATCACATTTTCTTTGCTAGCAGAATTACAGAGTAGGAGGTATACCAGGGTGAACAACAGCAAGTTATTCATGGACTCCAACATGCCCACCAAACTCCCTTCCTAATTTTATTTCTTTGGGACTATTTTAATGTTTTTTTAAAAAAAGATGATGATGATGATGATGATGATGATGACAATGACAGTAATGACAAGGACTCAAGGCAACATACATACTTCATGCTCCTTTCTTCTCTATTACAATAATCCTATGAGGTGGTTGGACTGAGAAAAATCAACCAGCCCACAGTCTCCCAGCCACCTTTCACAACTAGAGGAGTTTTCTATATTTATTACATTATTGTACTGCCTGTATTATTTTTTTAAATAACTCAAGGCGGTGAATGTACCTACTACTCCTTCTTCCTCCTATTTTCCCCACAACAACAATCCTGTGAGGTGAATTGAGCTGCCACTAGACTAGGATTATCCCCTCTCTTATGGCAGCCCAGAATGCCACAGCAGTTCTCTCTCCCTCAGAACAGCACTTGCTCATTCTCTCTCCTCAGTCCTTTCTTTCCAGTCTCTTTCCAGTCTCTACTCTAAAGGATGCCAATGTCAACTCGCAAAGCATCCCTGGCCTGCTTTTGAGTTGCCGTAGGCTAGGATGTTTAATTAGGGCTTTCGTCAGAACCCTGACAGCCTCTTTGTTTGGTACTGGGCTCTGAAGTTCTGTTGCCCCACCTCCACTTTGATTTCATTGCCTCTGCTGGACACTACATCTTCCAGAAAGCCACTGCAGTGATCTCCTGTTCAGAGATCAAGAGGCCAGATTCCAGCCAAGGCTACATTTATTTATCTGGGGATGGGGTGAAAGACACCCTAACTTTAATCATCATTTTTCTGAATATTTCTCTAAAAAAAAAAAAGCGCAACTGAAATGGCTTCAAAAATAAATGACAAATGCACTTGCTTTCATAGAAGCAAGTCATTACAGAGTAGAGAGATACAGAGCTAATATTGTACAGAGGCACCCATTACAGAGACCCAAACCAACTCTTATATGCAGTTCAACAAGTCTAAACCACGCCCAGACTGTAAACTGTCTCTTATGGCTCCATACAAACAAATACTATATTTCAGTTTCCAAACAGTCCCCATTGGCTGATCTGTTACCATGTCTATCCAAACAGTCCCCATTGGCTGTTGCTAGGCCTATTCCAGTCTTTGAATATTTGAATGTTCCTACTCTGACAATACTCATTCCTCCTATTTTCCCCACAACAACCTTGTGAGGTGGGCTGAGAGAGAGGGACAACCAACTTTCATGCCTAAGGCAGGACTAGAACTTACAGGCTCCAAGTTTCTAGCCAAACAGGCTCTAAAATGACTATGCTTCTTTGTTGACCTCACAGAGCAATAAACAGCCCTTTTTCACACAAACATGGACTATATCAATAATATCTCCTATTATATTTCCCTCTCATTTGTCTAGATCAAGTTTCAAGAGTTAGAACCATTCTATACTAGTGCTGGTAGGAATATCTATCAGACATAGAATGGGCCACTCCAAGGAAAACTTGCCATTTATTACTCTTTGTTTAGGAGAGTGTGTCACATATTATCAGATTCTGGAATGGAGTGGATCCTGCTACCTTTGGGTAACAATTGAATCTGATGGTCAACTATTCATTTAAATATCCAATGCAGACTCCCAACATACTACAGGTGGTCATTGACTTACAACCATTAGTTTAGTGACTGTTCAAAGTTACAATGGCACTGAAAAAAGTGACTTATGATCATTTTTTCACATTTACGACCATTACAGCATCCCCAGGATCAAAATTCAGATACTTTGCAATTGGCATATATTTATGATGGTTGCAGTGTCTCTGGGTCATGTTTTGCGACTTTCTGACAAGCAAAGTCAATGGGGAAGCCACATTCACTTAACAACCATGTTACTAACTTAACCACTGCAGTGATTCACTAAACAACTGTAGCAAGAAAGGTCACATAATGGGACAAAACTCAATTAACAACTGTCTTACTTAGCAACATAAATGTTTGATCCTAAGTCGTAGACCACCTATAAGTCATTGCTGAATTAGCATGACATTTAAGAGTGATATACAGTATTTAAATATGTCAACCACGTCAAAGTATATTTCTGTTGGATATTGAAATATCCTTGTACTGTTTCTTTCAGATGCAAATCCAAATAAATTAAAGAAATGTTGAATTGAATCTGCATTCATAAATTTCCTTGTCCATTGTCTGTTTTTAAAGCAGATTCAGAAATATCCCAAATAGAAATGCTGTTCCAATTCCCAACATTATTGTGAAAATCGGAGCAGCAGATTTTTCGGAATTGCCAGCAAATGAAGAAATGTAATGAATTCCCCATTTGGTATCCCTCACCTGGTTTGTGCCTGATTAACTTCCTACAAAATCAACACATGGCCAAGCCTCCTGTAACCAATCATAATCCAGCTGCCCTTGACAGCAGACTACACATCCCATTCATCTGTCATTCAACTCTCCACCCTCCATGCTTAAACACTACTGTTGCAGACTGACGTAAGCTTAGAGAGCCCTGCGGGAATCTTCCTGGTTTCATCAAGCTAGCTTTGAAAATTAACACACAGTTAACTCAACTTAATCAATGTTTACTTCATTAATCCAATTTCCTAAGGTGGCATGGCACATGAACCATAACTAACTACACAGGCGGAGTTCATACAACGCTCAAGGCTAAAATGAGACTTGGTTCCATATGAAAACAGTAGGCATGTAATGTCTCTGTGCAATGCAAGTGAGAGAAGAATCAGGATTTTTTTAGTATTTGCTTGATGTTGCTACTCTTAAAGGTTCTAGTCATTGGTAGCTAACTAAATGACCTTATTCAGAATAGTCCAGTTCTTCAGAACTAGATAGAGTTGCCTCATCTTTCTTCTGACTGCTTCCAATTATCTAGTCAATAAAAAAAAATTATTTTATTTTGCATACAAAGAGCAAATATAGTCCAGCTCTCTTATTTCAATGCTAACATAAATTGCTTCTATAATGTATTTACTTGAACAGCATACCAAATTAATAGGTTCAGACTCTAGTTGTATTTTATAAAGGAAAATTGGCTGTTGAGAATTCCAGTCCCCCCTGACCCTTTATTCTATGCATAGTTTATGTCAAGGCCTATATTATAATCATGAAAATATGACTGAAAATACTGCCAATATTATTTACACCAAGAAAATTTATGGGATAGGTTTTTTAAAAAATTTCAAAACAAAAAGGAGATCCTATTTCCTAAATTATCTTTAAAAAGTTATCCTAGGATCAAAAATCTTGGTTTTTTTCCCCATAATCCTTGATTGCATTACATAATGGCTCTTCAGTATCTGAATGACTAGCTATCAATGTAAATCCCATCAGATCAAAAGGCCAATAAAAGTTCAAAGACTTATTTCATTAGAGTTATCCATATTCATTTGTAGAAATGATCGTGTCTTCATTCTTTACCCTGATCCCATTCTAGTGATAAGGGGAAGACACATTAATTTACAGCAGACTGTGTTTTTCTGAATTTTTTCTGAAACATTATTAAATATTTTTGATCAGCACAATTCTTATACTCCTAATTATGCTGTTCAATGTGGAAAAAGAAAATCACATGAGATTTAAATTTCAATCCCAGCCTAATATTGCATTAAAGAAACAGTTTTCTCAGAAATAAAAATAATTTATATGCCATCATTCTTCAAAGAGTCCTATATTTAGATACTAACATGGCAATATCTCTGCTCCTGCATGAAAATCTCACAAATCAGACTCTCAGCAGAAATTGGTGGGTTACCAAAAGGAAGATCACACCCAAAGGCAGAGCTGTCAAACCCCTAGCCCACAGGACCACACCTGTGCATCACATGACACCTTGAGTTTGACATCCCTGCCCTAAGGGATCATACTAGTGGTGGGTTGCCCCATTTCGGACCGGTTCATGAGAACCAGGAGTGTAACCTGCCAGAGGCTCCACCCACCACCCCAGATATCATTATAGATGATCTGCGCATGTGCAGAAGCTTGGTGCATGCACGAGCGAAGAGATCACACACATGCAATGTGAACCGGTAGTAAAGTTGTGAAGCGGTAGTAAAGTTAAGTAGAACCCACTCCTGGATCATACCAAGCTTTGCAGGGTGTGTGTGTGGAGGGGGGGAGAGATCATTATAACATGGATAATGAGGGGCATGTTTAGAGATGAAGATTTAATTAAAAACTTGGTTGATGTGAGACACACACACACACACACACACACACACATGCAGACACAGAGAAAGACAGACAGAGACAGAGGGAGGTGTCAAGGAATAGACAAGCACAAGTGATTGTACAGGTAGATATAATGAGGAAGAAGTGGTCCCTCAAATAATCCAGTTCCATGCTATGAAGGGCTTTAAAGAAATGAGAGCAAAAACATTATTTAAGTCTTCGGAAAACAGATAGTTTTAGGAAGAGACTCAAGCTGGCTGTCTTTGACTCAATGCTTGCAACAGGGAGGAAAAAAAGATATTGCAAGTTTTGTTGCTGTAGCTAACTCAAGAGAAGTATGGTTCTTATTATACACTATTCCTTTCCTGTTGTTTATCTGCTAGGCCTGACAATACTACACAGTAATCGAGCACTGTTGCTCCCTACCCACAATTAAATGTAAATTTACTGAGATGATTCTCTGCTGTTGCATCTTTGAAATTATTAAATTTTATTTATTACAAAAACTGGCTAGACAAAAGCTGAGATAATTGATGCTTTTATCTTACTTGGTTACTACAGCATCATTATCAATGTTAATTTTGGCATTTAAATCGCCCAGAATTTCAAAGTATATTCTATATGTAGAATTTTTAGAAGCAGGCTATATTGTTCCAATTCTCACCCAAATTTAATTAATGTTATAGTCTATTTTAGCTGGTAAAAAATACATATTTATGATAATTAAGTTAAATATTTTAATTTTAATAGGACAGTGATAGCATATTGTTCCTAGAAATTTACCAAAGATATCTCTGCTTATAAAACATTTGAAACAAAAAGTACGAACTCTTCACTATTTTCATCCTTGATGTTTAATTTGATTTAATAGAAGAGATATATATTAATTTATTTTCAGACTTTAAAGCTGGATTTGACAGATTAATTCCTTTTTCCAGTGGTTTGACTGGGTGGACGTCAGACTTTCATAACTGATGTTTTGGTTTTCGTAAAAATGAGCTACTTATTATTTCTTATAAAGATTAAATATGCCATCTGCTATCTATATTGTTTTCAATGTAATAATTGTTCTTACTGTAAAAAACCCCAAATATTTAACCTCACAAAGCTTATTTATAAGAATTGACATAAATTTAATGATGCAATGTTCCAAGAAATGCAATTTTCAATAAAACTAAGCTAATATTTCTCTAGTTTTGGGATAATTTATAAAAGCTAATTTGTTAGGAATAGATTTAGGGTTGTCAGTTTTACTAACAGCAAAGTTCTTACGTGTACAGTAAGTGGGATTAGCCATAATTGTATCTTTAGACATTAGGGAAAATGAAAGTTGTTCTACTTCAGCAGTCATTTGGCTTGATAAACAACTGCCTTTTTCTTTGTCACAGAGTTTTATCATTAGGTACATCTATAATATTAAACAGTGCTAAATTTCAGCTTCTTAGATGGTTTACTTACTTTGCAGTTTTTTACAATTCTTTTTTTTTATTGCCCATTTGGTACTTTTATAGTAATTTCTTTGTATCAAAACCATTATGGTTTGAGCTTTATTCAATGGAAGTTGCTGATTTGCTTACTAGCACTAGGCATTGTAGAGTTATTTCTTTTCTCTGACCTATTTGCTGGATTGTGTATCTCAGCATTTATTGGGCTAATTTATAAAGAATAAACAAAAGCATTTTGCATTCATTTTTTTTTTCAAAAAGGAAAGTTCTCCATTCCATACCTAACATAATAATAGAATGCTGCTATTGTTCTAAAATAACCAAAACTGAGTGTAAGATCATTTTCTGCACAGTAGTAAAAATATTTGATGAGGATACATTGTCGTAAGCTAAACTTCTTTTATTTGTTTTATGGTCAGCCTCTGCCCAAAACATGGACTCCCTTATTTTTGACAGAGTTTGCTGACAATGATTGTCAATAAAAATGAGTGTTTAGCAAGATTCATGCCAGTTTCTTCAACTTCTTGTTAAAAATCTGGGCTAGGCCTAAGAAAACTGCCATGAGATATGAATATAACCTCAGCATCCTTGGTGTAATCTTGATTATTCATAGTCCCTTAGGAGATAAAAGCAATACTTTCTAGTTATTTGTGTTTATTATTATTATTAATAATATTTCCTATGTTAACTCTGTCTTTTAACTTTTTAAGCACATATTTACAGAAGAGAAGCAATCAAATGCAGAAAGATTTACATTCCTGCAGTTGTTCTTAGTTCCCAGAAGCTTCTTAGTCTTTAGTTGGTGTTTTAAAGGAATATCTTAATATTTATTGCAATGGCAATGTTATTTTCCGAGGTTGGTTAGATCAATATCATTTAAACACTTCTTTTGACAAAATAAATTGTCCAGAATAATAACATCTACATAAAGGTGAAGTGAAAATGAGGAAGAATTTTCTAATAGTGGAATCAGGTATATTTTGAACTGGTGAGCTCTCCATTGAATCTGCTCAAACTATCTGTTGGAAATGCTTTAATTTAAATCCCTATATTGAGCAGTGGGCTGGACCAAATAGGTTAAATAGTTCCTTCCAACTCTCTAATTCTATGATGATCACGTCCCCCCCCCCCCCAAAAATGTATATTTTAGATGTTTCATTAACGCAGTGATTATGTTACCTGGTTGGATAATGAAACATCTACAAGCAAGCAATTGATCTTAGATGACATCAAGAACCCTACAGTTCAACCCTGAGTAACATGTATTCTCTTCTTCAATAAAACATAAATGCCTTTACAAGAAAATACAAACTATCTGTCTGAAATTATATTGTACAAGTAGAATCTCTGTCACTGATGCCTCTGCTTAGTTTATTTGGTCCACACGTTCCAATGAACAAATTCTACTCAAGTCTGCATTGTGAAACTGAAATAGTTTGTCCACTTCTGGTGTACTAGCAAATTACCCTCCTGTTCACTGATGTTGTTACTTTCATGATTTTTTCTTTCAGATTTTTAAACAAATTGAAATATATCACTTCATTAAGAACCTCATTAGCCAATATTTGCAAACTAGAACATGATAAAGCAGACTTCAGAAAAATATTAAGCTGCCTTGATGTATCTACACTTACAAATATTAGAATTTTGCAAACAATAGTATTCCCTGTGGTATTCTGTGGAAGCAAATCTTGGACTTTAAAGAAGCAGGATAGGAAGAATATTGACTTTTTTTGAACTTTGATTCGGAGAAGACTCCTGATACTGGTAATTAAACAAATCAAAACAAAGTTCTCACTTAAGGCACAAATACCAATCTCAAATTATCCTACTTCAGACAGATTATGTGAAGCGTTAGCTCCCTGGAGAAGGTTCTAATGCAGGGTGTGGTAGAAAGAAATATGATGGCACACAGAAATAAGATGGATGGAGTAAATTCCAGTGGCATTGGAAAACCTGTAAGATCACATTACAGACAGATTGTCATAGAGAAAAAAATCTATGTCAGGGGTGTCAAACATGCAACATCATGGCATCATTACATGATATATCATGACATTTTTCCTCTTTGCTAAACCAGGTGTGGGCATGGCCAGCACATGACGCATCCGGTCTGCAGTCTGCGAGTTTGACATCCCTGATCTATGTGGTTCCTACAAGTGAAGAACCCTAACCGTAATCCTAAAGTTACTGTCAATTAACATAAATGGATTGAATTTGCCTATGAAAAGGAAAATAACTTTTACCAAATTACAAAAATTAAAATTAGATTTAATTTGTCTACAAGAGGTTCACATTAAAAAACAGCACAACAAATTACTGGAACACCCTAAAATTGGGAAACTTTATTTTTCATTAGCACAACAACAACAAAAAAAGAGGGACGGTTTTATATATTAAAGAGCCAATAAAAGCCAGACAAATGTATACAGCTGAAGATGGGAGAATTTTGCTGGTGGAGGCAACAAAAAATCACAGACAGACAGACACTTTTGATAGCAATATATGCGCCAAATAATAAACAAGAAGAATTTTATGAAAATCTCCATAAGAAAATTATAGAAATGGACTATGAAAATATTTGTGTGGTAGGGGATTTCAGACACAAAACTTGATTACAGAAGTAGTAAAGTAGGCAAAAAGGCAAGGAAAACTCTTCCAAAAACTTTCTTTAAAATGGCAGAAGAAGTATATATTCAAGATATAGGGAGAGAAATGGCTGGCTGAATGCCAAGAAAATAATTCAGGACTTCTATGAACATTTGTATGATCAAGAGCAAATTTCAGAAGATAAAAAAAAGCTGAATTACCTAAAGTGTCCAAAACAGTAAAAGCTATGTTAAGTGAAAGGATAACCATGATGGAATTAACCAAGGCGATCAAGAGACAAAAGAATAATAGAACACCAGGACCAGATGAGTTACCGGTGGAATTCTATAGGTATTTACAAGACACTCTAGGACCATCAATGTTGGAAGAAGTATTGTTAGAAGCTAAGATACCAAATACCTGGACAGAAGCAAATATTACTCGTATACGGAAACAAGATTCAGACTTAATACAGATCAAAAGTTATAGACAATATCATTATTAAATGTTGATTATATATGACTCAATAGTAGCAGAGAGATTAAAAAGGTTTTTTAATGAATTTATACATTCAGATTAGAATGGATTCATACCTAAGAGACAAATTAAAAAATAATATGAGAGTTTTCCTGAACACGTTGGAGTATTATGAAGCACATTTTGAAAAACAAGTGGCGCTGATCTTCTTAGATGCACAGAAAGCATTTGAGAATGTAAATTGGCAATTTATGTTGTTACAATGAAAATATATGGACTTTGGTGAAAGATTTACCAATATGATTAAGACAATATATTCCACACAGATTGCAAAGGTGATTGTAAATGGGTATTGTATTAACAGGGCTCTGTACTTACATGGGTGAAAGAATGGGTAAATTTGAGGCATAGATGATTACTAAAACTGGAGAGACATGTTTTGCAACTGTGGCGGCATGCCTTCTTATGGTATGGGAAAAATAAAATACATGGATATTTTCAAAGACATTATGTTAGACATGCATTATTGTTAGTGTGGGAAAAAATCGAAGAAAAACACTACTTGAAAATACTAGTCTGGCTCTCCACTGATACATCCGAATGTGGTTAACACAGAAAACATTATAAGATATAAGGACATTTTGAATGAAAAAGGGGAACTTAAAACTAAGCAAGAACTGAATAGTCAAGGGATGATTTGACCACATGGTGGCCACATGAGCAAATACAATCAAGATATGAGAAAGATGCTAAAATGCATGGTTTTTATAAAGAATCAAAAGAACTGGACCAGATATTAATAGGGACAGATGAAAAACTAATTTTAAAAACTTATAACTACCTATTGAATATTAAAATTGAAGAAGAGCAAGAAAACAATAGCATGAGCCAAAAATTTTGGTTATACTATAGAGTTAGATAAATGGCAGAAATTGTGGGATAGGAATTGCAAATTAACAATGTCAATTGCATATAAAATTTTTTTATATAAAATATTTTATAGATGGCATTTTTCACCAGCAAGATTGGCAAAGATGTTTAAGGATATGTCTGCTAAGTGCCGGAAATGTACCCGGGTTTGTACTACCACATGTAGTGGACATGCCCAAAGATAAACTAATATTGGACAAAAATACACACATGGTTGGAAAAAATAGTAAAGCAATACATAGATTTAAAGCCAGAAATATTTTTGTTGGGTATTCTACCAGAAAAATATAATAAAGGGAATACATATTTAATCTTACATACGCTAACTGCAGCTAGAATTGTATTTGCACAACAATGGAAAAATGAAGAGATCCCTATAAATGAAAATTTATTAAAAAATATTAGAATGTGCAGAAATAGATTAACATTCAAAATTAAGAAGAAGGAAGAAATTGAATACTTTTTAACATGGGATTTGTTTTATCAACGGCTAACTAGCAGAAACAGAAGTTAGAAACTTAAAAACATAAGGAAATGATTAACTAAATTGAAAGTTTATTAAAATGGATAACTAAATATTATTACTAATATAATAGTAATATAATATAATATTACTAAATACTATTATATGATTATCATTAATGTTATGTTATGTTATTATTGTTAATCATTAATGTTATGAATATTATTGTTATTATTAATACTATTTCTCAAAAACAATTGTACTCAGACAACACACTGTTCATATAGAGACATTGGATTTTTATGCTTAATATTATTTTTTAAAAAAAATATAAAAAAAGAAAAAAGAACTTCTGATCATATAATCAATTAGTAAGGCAAATAATAAAATTCAATATATTTTAGTCTTTATTTTATTAAACCTTTACATTCCTCAAAAGTGATTTTTTTTCTTACTCAGCTGATTGCAAAAGAACATAGAGTATAGGCATACACAGAGAGAATAGTAGTTACAGTATACTAGCACACTTAATTCTCTGTGGACATTACTAGACAAAGATTTACACAGTCATAAGATACAGGTCAAAAAACAGTAAAAATATTTTTATTAGAACAGAGGTTGGGCGATGATTCTACAAAACAAAGGCCTCTAGCTTTGTTAATTAGTGGAAGTGACACCTTTTCCTCACAAGGAGTTGCACCAACCTCCACTGATTACCTCTCTTTAACTGCCATCTTTTTTAAATCTTGGCATTCAGCCAGCTCTGAATCTGATTCTCCATTTTCCGAGTCAGCGTCTGTATTTACTGAATCCAATTTTTTAACAACAAAACCTGCCTCAGACAGCCAACAATCCAATGGTTCCTCTAATGAATTCTGGCAAAGCAAGAAATTCTTCTGTACAAATTCAGAGCCTGAGGAATCCATAATAATCTATAATAAAGATTGTTGGAGTTATCTTCTCAGCAGATTTGCTGCTTCAAGTCATCGTGAATTAGCTAGTTCTAGAAATTGATAGTGTCAGAAACAGAAGAAAACAAAACTTTATTTGCTCTAGAAAATTGAAGTCTGAAAAACTTTTTTTCTTACTACATTTGTTCTTTAGGCTAATAATTATTTAAATGTAAAATAATTTGATTTCTTAAAAGTTGATAATTCTCTGTTAGCATAATACTATTTTTATTGTGTTTATTTATGGTTGATTTGTATGTTAACAAATGATGTTTTTTTGCTTTAAAATCAAGTCTTAAATACTGTGGAAAGAACAGAAGCTTAAGTTAAAGCTGACTTTTGATGTTATAACATACAATATTGGACAAATAAAGCAAACTGATTTTATTTATTTAAATAAATGCAGCACCTTTCCTATTTAATGCTTTAAAGCATTTATTATCTCTTTATATTATAATAGAAATTCAACAGTGAAAACGATTAAGGTACTGAACTATAAATACAGATATCTAAAAACTGGGCATACATATTAAAGTTGCTTAATGCATAATCTGCTTCCTTTTGTCCACTCAACCATTTTCAGAGTACAAACATGAGGAAACATATTTGCCAGAAATATTGGCAATTCCAATATTATAAATTGGAATTATTCCTAAATTAGTGGAATAAATTGAAAAAAGGGGAATAATATAGATACAATATTTAATTGAATTATGCTTTAAATTCATTAATCCAGAGTTATAACCACAAATTTACTAATTTAGAAAGAACTCCCTTTAACTTTAGTAAGTTACCTTTGAATAAATTTATGTAAGATTGCTCTGTCAAGTTATATAATTATGGAGACAGATTTCTGAGATTTCTGGTCAAAGGATTATTGATCAGAAAAAGCTCAATTTAATTTATTAATTTCAGAGACATGGTATTTAAGGGAGGGGGAGTGAGAGAAAGAGACAGACACAGATATTCTAGGTATGGAGATAAAATCTGTAATACTGTAAACAAAAGGCAGAATTCTAAGAAATGTGATATTTCCTCATTTGTTCCCTAGGTAGGGGAGAAACAATAAATTAAATGTAATCCCTTTTAATCACATTTATGAACATCTGAAAACAAGTTTTGCCTGTTAAAAGTTAGATTAACATTTGATGTTTGATTTATTTTGCAATTTATTTATAAACACAGAACAAATTTCAACCATTGTAAATTAGGATATATTTCATATTTTTTTTAAAAAAAATGTTTCCATTGGGGAAAAAATAGCCTTAAGAGGGTAATACCTTTATTTTCCCCCAATTGTTCTATTTCCCATTCCACTTTCAAGGAATTCATATCTCTCTTTGTAATCGCTATACTACTGAATTATATGTTTCCATTGGAAATCTTTTGCAGAACACATTTTCCAATGATATCTTGCCCTACAATTTATAAGCCGTAAATTTTATAAATTCCTGTTTTATATTTATTCCCTGAATTGGGAGAAAAGAAATAGAAATGAGCAGCATGGCATCCTTCAATAAGAAAAACTCAGACTGTGTATGTCACACATTGTTATTCTTCAGTCTCAAAAGCACCAAAGAAAATAGGACAAAAAAACAAAATTTGCTGCCCTAATTTGCCCATATATAGAAGTTTCTCATTTGAAAGGCAAGTATTTGCCTCTAGTGTTGTTACTTTAACCTTCTCCCTAATAAATCTTATTAATCAGACCTT
Source organism: Masticophis lateralis (assembly GCA_030761175.1). Classification (NCBI taxonomy): domain Eukaryota; kingdom Metazoa; phylum Chordata; class Lepidosauria; order Squamata; family Colubridae; genus Masticophis; species Masticophis lateralis. Next base: position 123,244,668 of record JAUDYJ010000001.1, on the reverse strand, counting down.
TGAGAATCTAGTTTGGGGGAATTACCAATTACCAATCCCAGCTACAAAAAACAACACTTAAGAGCTGAAAATCTAAACTCTGCTTTCAAACCTCCTGATTATTTTTTCACACATTAGGTGGCAAACGCAAACCTTATTTAAATATAGGCCTGACTTGTTGGAAAGTACCCAAGATTTATATTTTAGGAGATTTTTCTCTGTATATTATATCTATGAATTCTCTTATTTCCTACGTCTTGTGTTACTTATAAAAATAATAAAGATGGGATAGAAATAAGTTTTCTTTTATATTGTTTCAAGCATTTTTTCTTTGGCTTTTTCCCCACTACTAAGATAAAGTGCTCTCTACCCATCCTCAAATCATTCAAACTATATTGGCATAAAACATGCTATCTCACTAACAATCTCAATCCTGCCTCTATTGGCTCTATTCTGGCTTGTTGTCAAAAACTGATGCCCTGTTTCATTGTGTACATTGTGTACAAAGTGTGTTAGGTAAAACTGTTGGGAATTCCTCTTGCTTTGTTTCTGTCCTTTCCCTTGGAATGGTTAACACCTGCCCAAAAAACCTCCCACCAAGTTTTGCACACACACCCAATTTTGTTTTTCCCTGAGTCCTTTCCCCCTCTTATTTTTTTTCCTGTTTCTTTGTATTCTATCTTGTGTTGAAACTGAATTATGTCTTACAAAACAACAAAACAAAACAAAACAAAACAAAACAAAACAAAAAACTGTAGATTTGGACTTTTGAGTATGCTTTCAGGGAATTCTGAGACCTGCAGTTTAAGCATTTTTGAGGTTGTTATTCATAATCATATTATAGATGTACAAGTTTTTAATTATTTGGAATTTATTTCTTTTCCTTCTGCCTCCTCCCGCTTTTTTTTTTGTTTTTTGTGTTTTTGTGTTTTCGTTTTGTTTTTTGTTTTGCTATATATAGAGCTTCAAAAGCTCTGGTTGCATTCAAGACAATTATCTGGGTAAGGTTCAAGGTGTTGGTGATTACCTATAAAGCCCTACATGGCTAAGGCCCAGGGCATTTGGCGGAACACCTGCGGCCAGCAACAGCTCCCCATAGCCCGGTGTGCTCACACAGAGAGGACCTACTTGGGGTCCCGTCGACCAGGCAATGTCAACTGACGGCCCCTAGAGAGTGAGCCTTCTCTGTAAGCGCACCTACCCTCTGGAATCAGCTGCCCTTGGAGCTCCGGGTAGCCCCCAACCTTTGCTCTTTCCGCCGTGACCTTAAAACATGGTTGTTTCACCAGGCTGGCCTGGACTGAGTGGGGTTTTAATGGCAATTTTAGTTTTTATTGTCTGAATTTTAATCTGGATTGGTGTTGTTATTGTTGTGAGCCGCCCTGAGTCTTCGCGGAGAAAGGGCGGCACATAAGATTGATAAAATAAATTAATTAATAAATTAATAAATCATACTTCTGTCTCGGAGGAAGACTTCTTTCCCCAGGTTTCAAGGAGAACAATTTTATTCCCCAACTTCCCAAAGTTAGCTTATAGTGGAAATAATTTAATTAACAAGGTTCATCTTGGGGTTAGTTTATTTACTTTATTCTCTTCCTTGTTTTCCTCCCTCTTCCCCTTTATTTCTTTATCCAGAAAGTTCACACTACCTGACCACAGAAAGTAAAACTCCTCTGTTTTCCACTTTTTTTCCAGACCCCTTCTTTTATCCAAGGCAAAGCTATTGTTTCCTTCCCTAGCCTCAATAGACTATAAACCTTAAACTGAATGTTAATTATGTTGCAAGAGATCCATTGAGGTTATTAGTATTCCAGGGAACTACAGAATGCTGATGTGTGTATGTGAGAAGACAATTCTGTAATACATTTGCACCATCCTTAACAATCTAATTAAAATATTGCAATTAATAAGGTTAAATACTTGCTTTTATACAGATTCAATCTAAATAGCTTGAGATGAGCTTCCATGGTTTGTTGCAAACTGGTTTATTGCAACAAAGTTTGGGCAATTCAAAACAAGTCCTCTGTGGTGGACTTGGGACATCAGCTTCTGTTTATCATAAATTAGTCTGGACTGTCATCTGCCTGTACATTAGAGTCATCCTCCAAATAATGGAGAACATACTCAAGTTTGACTGATATCCTAGAACTGGGGTGTCAAACTAGTGGCCTGTGGGCTGGATGCATCACATGAAAACCACACCCACCCCAGCTCCACAAGGGCAAAAAACATCACAATATATCACATGATGTCATGTGATGCAATTAAGTTTGACACCTGTGTCCTAGAGTGAAGCAAATTCAGTTGATCTTAATGCAGGTTTCCAAATCCTTAATGACAGAAATTATCCTTCTGTCACACCAGAGCAAATTATATCTATCTATATCTATATCTATATCTATATCTATATCTATATCTATATCTATATCTATATCTATATCTATATCTATCTATCTATCTATCTATCTATCTATCTATCTATCTATCTATCATCTATCTATCTATCTATCTATCTATTTTCTGAGGTTTTCGTGGGTGTTTGTATGTAGGTCTTTGGTTATTCAGGTTTTCTCCCATGTAAAATTGGAAGTGTCTTGGCAACGTTTCGACAAAGTGTCATTTGTCATCTTCAGGCTGATGTTTTTGGCTTTGTACTTCTAGGAGCAATATGTGATCGCAGCTGTTTCTTCCTTTTAACTGCTAGTGGGGGTGTGAACTGATTGGGTGGGAGCTTGGCTGTGCTCTGATTGGATGGGGGGTTGGCTGTGCTCTGATTAGATGGGGTGTGTTCTGTTTGGGTGGGATTTGGTTGTGCTTGGGTTAGTCTGAGTTGCAGGGGGATTTGAGCTGGTGAGCTGCGTTGTTGTTTGGCTTCACATTCGTGGTCGTGCCACATCTTCATGGTGGGTGTCAGTTTGCTTCATGTATGGTTTAGAGGGGTTTAAAGTGGCTAATGATGTAGCTGTGGTCTGGCTTCTGGTTTATGGTCATGCCTCATCATTGGTGTATGATGAATAACCAAAGACTTACATACAAACACCCATGAAAACCTTAGCTGTGGAGGACTAGGCCCATCAGACATCTGTGTTGCAAAAAAACTAAATAATAGTGGGTGGCAGCAAATTATAGTTCGCTATCTCTCTCATTCACTCTGTTGATGTTACCTAATTGGGTACTAAAACATCTACAAGCAAACAACAATTTCAGAGGGCATCAAGAAGTCCATAGACTTTAGTAAGGCATTTGATAAAGTAGACCACAGTCTCCTTCTAATAAAGTGCAAAAATGTGGGATGGATAGTGTAAGAAAAAAAACCCATGATAGATTAGATGAAGAGATGGGATGAAGAGATATTGCCTAGGAAACAGTCAAATAAGGACACAGAGTCTACAGCTGACTAATGAGCAGGGCAAGAGGCTCTGAAGGTACTCTCCCTAGTTTCTCAAGGTGTAAATGATATGGTGAGAGATTTGTACTTTCAGACTTGCAAGATTCTTTTAATGCATCTTTAAGATAAAGTAGAAGCTTGTTTGATCAAATTTTCTCTCTGGTCTATCTAGTAGGGATGGCAATTAGTACTATTACCAGATGGATTCATGGTTGGCTAAAGAGCCATAAACCAAGTGTGATCCTTAACGAGTCTATCTCCACATGGATGGAGATATATAGTGGTGTACCTCAGGGTTCCATCCAGGTACTCCTCAACCTCTTTATAAATGTCTTATTGTAGAGGAGAGAATAGAAGGAATACTTGTAAAATCTGCAAGTGAGCCAAATGTGAGGTGAGATTGCTACTTTTTCAGAAGACAGATTCAAAATTCAAAAGGATCTTGACTGGCTTGAACATTGGGCCCTTTTCAATACAATCTTCTTCAGTGGTGAAAAAAATAATTGATTCTGCTCTTATGCAAGAAAAACCAGGTGGACAAGTTTATGTGACATATGGTACTTAGCAGAGTAATTGTGAGACAGATATGTGTTTCTTGTTAGACCACAGATTAAGCATGAGCCAGCGATGTGCTGCAGCTACCAAATGAGCCAATGTAGTTTTGGGATGAATCTATAAAGGTATTGAGTCAAAATTACTGGGACTATTCTTCTATGCTGCACTGTTCAGATCACACTTGGCATACTGTGGTTACCTGTAATACAACAGCAGTGCTATGGAATTGGAAAGACTGTAAAGAACAACACCACATATGGTGATGGGTTTAGAGATTAAATAGTATGAGTAGTAGTTTGAAGAATTTGGTATTTCTAAGACAATAGCTCATTTTCATAAGATCTTTTGCCAGAAAGTTAGACAAACTTATTTAAACAAGCAGAAGTAACCGTCTCAGGTAACTAAGTCTCATTTACATCAAGAAACACTAGAAAGAAAAGGCTTAATAGATCTTCTATGATGTGTGCAAATTTCCATCTTCATTTTCCTGCCAGTATACCTCTATCTAATACATTTGAAATCATGTGTGATCTAGTTTCAACTTTTAAATATTGTATTTTAATAATGCAAAAGATTTAAGCAGTTTTCAAAACATTCCATAGTTTAGTTTCATGGAGAAGTGAATCCAATGTATTTTTTTTCCCAGGGAAATTTAATTGTATTCCCAGTTAAGTTGCTAAAGGATTCTTAAGAATATCAAAGAAATAAATTTAAGGAGAAGCAGGACAGGAAAAATTGGACCAGGCATCAGATAAATATTATGTGAGTTTCCTTTGTGGGAAGGGTGAGAAGATTAATATTCTTCTAATTTGTTTATATAATTATTATTGGTTGGCAAATTGATAAAAAACCCTCTATATTCTTTGAAATGCATGCATTAATATTACATAGTGTGCATGTAGATATGCACATATAAACCCATACACTGTATGAATGTGGAAGACAAAAGATATCATGTGTCATAGTAGAAAATGATTGAGGATGGCTTGCAGAGATGTTGAATTTTTGCTTGAACATTTAGATACTTTCTATATTGGTTAGTATCCACAGTTCTATAGGGCTAACCCAATCCTAGAGCTCTGAAACTCAATGCTGTCAATGTACACTTCACAAGAGTCAGCCCACAGTTGAAGATTTCATCAATGACTTTGAGAAGTCCTGGTTTATTTCAGTTGAATTTTGACAAATAAGAAAATAAACCTGAATTTGCATGTTTAAGGCCCATCTTAGACTCATTTCTGCACATAGTTTCATAGAACTTCTTCATGTTTTTCTCATTTCCACCTCATTTATATTAAGGCTATGCAAATCATGCAAAATAAGTGTTTCACAGTTGGTATGAGGTCCAGATCTCAATATTTTAAAGCACCCATGTCTTCTGGAAAGCTCACACAGCAGCCTTAAAGACTATACCCAGCACAAGGGGAGTCTTGTACATATTGACATTGGGATACCTTTGAAGAAGCTACAGGAGCTTTTCTAAAATGAATTTCCTCTCAAATATTTAATTAGAAATGATTATGTTGGAATGGAGGTTATCAGCAGAAGAAAACATTTAAGCTGGCCTTCATGGAGAATATAACTGTTCCTAAAATCCCATACTATTAACTCTTATTTTGGAGATTAATCATTAAAATGCCTCCCTGTTCTTAGTAAAAGAGTAAAAAAGAAACATCTAGAAATACAGAAGATATATATTTTCATTATTTCAGGAGTTCATTTAGTATCACCAACTTTAAGCAATATTTATGTGTTTATGACTGTTGATTAAACTCAAAAGATTACTCTTTAGAGCACAAACACATTTTGGAACAAAATAATTTTACTCTTAACTGTCAAAAAGTTAATACATTAAAATAACAATTAGATTGAATAGAGGTATGATATTTGTGCAGGAACATAAAGGAGTTGGAGCAGAGTATATAAAAATAAATATTTTATCTGATTTTTTTTACAAGATTATAAAATAGATGAGACGTAGAAGAAGAGATGATGCAGAAATAGGTTTGTAATTCTGAATCACATGCTAATGAAATAATGCAGTTTTACAAAACAGAAAATTTACATATAGTTTTGCTGATAATCAAACTCTTGGATCACAATTATTATTTATAAATTAGTGAGAAATAAGCCACAACAATCTGTATATACTTGAAATAGGTAGCCAAAATTATCTGTTTTCTGTTTTCAGATGCCCAAATTATAACAGAAAAAACTATACATAAAATATTGGAACGTCTGAAGTATCAAAACAAATTCATTATAAAAAACATTTTCATCTTGAAATTTAAAAATAATGAACATCTGCTGAGAAAAGAAAAGCAGTTTCGGAAGCAAACATTTCATACAAAGCAGGCATTTATTTTAAACAAAGCAGTTGAACATTTCCAGCCCACATTCCTTAGACTTAAAATCTGTTTAAAATAATGCACTAATAAATGAAATACTGAAAAGGTATTTTGTTCTTATGAAAAATAAAGCATATGTCAATAATAGAAACCTGCAACCACTCTTACATTTGATTATCACATAATTGACTACTGATCCTTTAGGACTAAAAGTAGCATTTCTGCTTTGTTGCCTCTAGGGATGAGATATTATTACTCATCACACCCATATATATATATATATATTTTTAATTGAAAAAGTTTTACAATAAAAAATTTTTCCCCCTTTTTTCACCCCTACCCCCTCCCCCACCCTTTCATGCCCCCCAACCTCCCCCCAACCCCACCCCCTCCCCCTCCCACCCACCCCTGACTTCCGCTACACATTCTTAAGAAAGAAAAACAACAAGAATTTATAACAACAACAAAAAAAATACTATTATATATTCAGTTCTAAGTTAAGAGGAAGAGGAAAGAAAGAAAGAAATTAAAAAAAAATAAAAAAAATAAAAAATAAAATAAAATAAAATAAAGTAGTACAAAGAAAGACCCATAAACATAAATATTTGTCTAAGCTTAACAGTATTGTAATAAAAAAAACACCAGAAAAAATAACCATTATAATATTTAACACAATTTAAAAACAGAGAAAAATAAAAATGAAAGAAACATTACTAACATTACTAATCATATACCATACTCAATCACTCCAAAATTATATAACTTACTTGTTCATATTAAATAATGCCACATATTTTAATCCGAACTACTCCCCCTAATTCAAAAGCCCAGAAATCCCCCCTTCAAAGAAAAAAAAAATAAAGTATATTATAATATAATATAATTATGCATATATTGTTATAATTTTCCATAACTCGAATTACAATCTTCTCTTCTTCCTGATTGAAGTTAGGTCTTCTTTCTTCACCTGTATCCAATTCCAATACTCTTCATCTTCTATCTGCCCCCATCAGTAAAACAAAACATTCCACATGAACCCCCCGTGTGACTTTATATAGATAACATCCAACCAAGAAGATAATCACTCCTCTAGGTAGAATCATTCAAACAAACATGTTCTATTTCAACGAGAAAAAACCCAATGCAGCTCCTTAGAAACAAAAAAATCAAGAAAAAAGAAAAAAAATCCTATAGACTGCATTCCCAGATGTTCTTATAAAAACTGTTTCAAATCCTGCCACCCTTTGTCATTCACTCTTGGTTGTAAGACATTTTCATTTCCATTCTTTGCTCTTGGATGATAAATTCCAAAAAAAAAAACTATGATAGGGTAATCACAAAACGCTACTACTATATAGATAGCATCCAACCACGAAGATATTCATTCCTCTAGGTAGAAACATTCAAACTAGCGTATTCTATTACGACAAAAAGAAACCCAATGCAGCTCCGCCAAACCTTAATGACAGAAAGAATTAAAAAAAGAAGAAAATCCTAGCAACTGCATGCCCAAATGTTCTCATAAAGTTGTTTCAAAACCTGCCACCCTTTCACTCCTTCTGGTTGTTAGATATTCTCCTTTCCATTCTTTCCTCCTGGATGATAAGTTCCAAAAAAAAAACTATGGTAGGATAATCACAGAACGCTGCTACCATTGCAGCCCTCTGTTAAACTTGCTCAAGATGTTAAATCCAATTCAAAAATAAGAAAAAGAAACTCCAAATCAGGATGAAGACTTTATAATCCTTAAATCCAAATCCATATAAACTTTAGAAAGTTTATAACCAATTTTCACAATTATCCAAGCTTTCTGATAACAGCTGCATCTGATGAAGGACTCTACGACACTCGTTAGTTACCTCTCGAATTTCCTCGTTAAAATCTGGTTCCTGCTGCTCGATATCACCATCCTTTTCTTGCGGAGCGTTGGACCTCTGCTGCTGATCATCTTGAATTATAGTATTTCTTAAATCTTGCTCCAGCAGTACAAGGTCCGGTGCTCCTAGTCTAGGTTCACTGGTGTGGTCCATAATAAGATCCTCAGAGAAACCAGATTGCACTCCTTGTGCTTTTAACATTCTTTGATTCATTCTTTGAGTCTCATCCTTCTGTTTACCTTTTACAAACTCTCTTTCTTGTTTCTTATTCTTGAGGTCTTCCGAAGCTCCCTTAAAAATATTTTTATAAAAATGTTCCGCTTTCTCAATAGTATTCAGACAATATCTCACGCCATAATATCTAAAAATTATGCCAACTGGTAAATCCCATCTAAATGGGATATTACTTTCCTTCAATTCTTTAGTTAAGAAAGCAAATTCTTTCCTTTTCTTTAGAACCTTCGGTGGTAACTCTTTAAAGATATTAATTTGTTCACCTTCTACTTGCGCTCTGGCAGAATAGGACCTTTGTAAGATGTCATCTCTCAACCTTTTATCAGTAAAGTAAACAACAACATCTCTGGATAAATTCCTTTGTTTAGCTACCCGTGAGTTGACTCTGTAAACTTTCTCTATGCAACCAAGAATTATCTCATCCTCAAGCTCTAGTAGTTCAGCAAAAACCTTTGCAATAGTTGCTTTTAAATCTCTCTGGTTTTCTTTAATACCTCTTACTCTGATTGCTGAGGCCATAGTTTTAATTTGAAGCATGATAATATCATTCTATATAGTCTGATTACAAATCTCAGCTTTCACAAACCTTTCTTGTATTTCTTGAATCTGGGAGCCAAATTTACTGCTAATTTCAGTTACTTTCTCCTCCATTTCAATCACCACATTTGAAAGATCTGAAATTACTTTAACAATAGTTTGACTTAATTGGTCATGCTTTCCAGCAGTCAAATCCACAAGATTCTTCTGTGAGTTTTTAATTTTGTCAACTACACTCGATAAAGAAGTTGTTATAAGTTCTTTTAAGTCCCCTTCTGCCAATCCAGACAATTGCACCATCTCAGCTTTGCTCTTCAGCTGGCTCAAGGGGGAGCCCCCCCTTCCTTTAGTCATCTTTATTTTACTTTGAATGGCTTTACTGTGCTTTACTTCACTTTGCCATACTTTACTTTAATCCTTGTTTTAAAGAAAAATATCCAGGAAAAGGAAAAAAAAATTTTTTTTTTCTTCTTACTTTAAGTGACTCTCCCATAGCAAAGTATTCATTTCAAAGCCTCCATTTTCAATCACTCTGGCATTTTTTCCAATTAAGATCAGTCGCCATCTTAAAAAAACTTTTTTAGAAACTTTCACTTCTCTTCCTCTCCTTCCCCCCTCCTCTCATTCCTCTTCCATAAAAAATTAGTAAAAAAAAAAAAAAATCCATACTTGCTTCATCTTTGCTTCTTTCTTTTTCGGCTTGCTCCATAGACACTGTGGTGTTGCTTCCAGCGTCTGGCTCCACTAGTTAACTAACTAGCGGAGGACAGTCTCGTCGCGGAGCCTCTCTGGAGGTATAGAGGGGGCCATCCTTCTGAGCCCTCCCCAGGACAAACGAGACGATCCTGGGGCGACTCAGGGGGGCCAGCCTCACCCCCAGAAGCTCTGCCTGCTCTTCCCGCTGAGGAGCAGGTTGTTCGAGCCGCCTGCCAGCTGTGAGGCGGCTCTATACGCAGCGAGACGCCGGCGGGCATGAAGGAGCCCGCCGACGACGAGGAAGGCGCCACCGGAAGTCCACACCCATATATATTTTTGATAGAACCCTTGGCTCAGGATTTTACTATTTTGACAAGCATGCAGTTCAGTACATGTGACATGAAACAAAGGACATTTAAATACATAACTCTTATAACTATTTTTTTATCTGTCTTGTAACCCCACTTACTTCTCCCTACTCATTATTCTTTCGTTGTTCTGGTTATTGTGATTTTCAAAGATATCAATGGGTAGCCTTTGTCATATATCAGCCTGTCAATGGGTCTTCATAGAAACATTGTGAAAGCAACAGAAATAGACTTTTTTTCCCTTTTACTTTGAAATATATTTATATTCATCACTATATAGAGCAGCGCCAAAGGTGATTTTTCAAGAGGCAACTGGACTTTCTGGTTTTTCTTTGAAGACCAGAGCTGAAGAAGCTTCTTGAATGAGAAACAAAACGTCTTCAAAGAAAAAACAGAAAGTCCATCTGCCTCTTGAAAAAGCATCTTTGGGACAACCATGACCTGGATGACTGAGAATCTCCATAGACATATATAGAGTAGCATTTTTCAAACTTGGCAAGCATGGCAAATTTAAGATGCGTGAACTTTATCTCCCAGCATGTTGGCCAGAGAATTGTGGGAGTTGAAGTCTACACATCTTAAAATTGCCATGCTTGAAAAACATGATCTGGATGGCTTTCAGAAAGATGGTTTAAATGCTTTCACAACAATGTCTCTGTAATTTACCTAGTAGCGTATCTGCTAAAAAGACTACCAGCTGATATAGTCACTTTAGTTTCAACACTGGTTAAATCTGATCAAGGCAATGGACAACGCAGGAAAAGATTTTACATATTGCCTAGATTTTAAAATACCAGATCACCTTGAAAACATTCACTTTGTATGAGAAGAAGGTGGCACTCCCTTCTGCCTGTTCAAGTTCCTTTGAAGTAACTGAGATACTCTCTATTGATTTGAACAATTTCTATTGTAGGCCTTACAGCTATATATCTGCAAAGGAAATCCTGCTTAGAGGGCCTGAGGCATCTCTCATTATAGTCATCCTATGCCACAAGAAAACTTTAAACATAAGAAGAAGAAAAACCAGAGAGGATTACATAGCTTTAGAAAGAAGCAACATCAAATGAAGGTTCAATTGAGTGAAGACCTGCTGGGCAATTTGTTTTCCAAATCTTAATAAAGAAATGGTAGCAGCTGGATTATGTGAATACTATGCTAGGCTGTTTGTAATATTTTGAGATTATTTTTCCCATTTAACGTGTTACAGTTTAAGGTTTAGCAGAAAAACAAACGATACCTTTACTCAAAAAATAATTTGAAGATAAATATGCATGTCTAAGATAAAGGAACATTTTTGAGAAAAGATTGATGAAGTAGGTCAAAAATTGTATGTACAGTTTTAACTGATCTAAAGGAGAATGAAAATAATATTTTAATATGGAATAATCATAAACATGCATTCATACCAGCACACCACTCTCCTACTGAAAGATGCACAAAGCAGTTTCCCCCCCCCCAAAAAAAATCACTGGAGCAGGTTAAAAGTATACATTAAAGAATAAGATTTAAAATGCATTACATATTATGATAGCTATACCCAAACACGCCAGGAACCCAATATTGTTTTTTGTTTGTTTATTTTTTCTTTGTTTCTTTGTTTGTAAAATTTATAGGCTACCTGTCTTACCTTAAATAACGTTACATTTGGCTCCGCAGTCTGACCGCGGAATTTCTATAAGGGGCATCGAAATTTACAAGATGGTGGTAGCATATGCCATTGGATGGTTACCCATATGTAATGAGGGTGGGGCTTCCAGTACAAAACTCCCTGCCACCTTGCATATGTTGACATCCCTGCTTTAGGAATTGCCTTTCAGTTCAGTATTTAACATATCTATTTAATTCTTCGTATTTGGAAGCACCAGACCTTCCCGCCCCTCTTCCAAATTACTACATCCGCATTGTAACATTCTGTCTTTGCATTATCCTGTAAGGTCAGTTTATCTTATTTCATCAGTTTAGTCATTTGCTCTGTAGCCTCTACTTGCCATGCATGTTGCAGGCAGTTCCGGATAATCTGCATTCAGGCCAAATGCAAATGTACTTCTCCTCTTCATCTAGACTCTTACACACATGTATAGTCTGAATCTGAAATATCTGTATTTCAAGTCAGATGCGTTCTAGGATGGGGAGAGCTGGAAAATATGATAATTGTGGAGAAAAGCTAGCAGAAGATAAAGATGTTGGTATACAGAAGGAAGGAAGAGAAGGCCCAACTTTTTCCTATAAGCCCACCTCCCCTCCCCTTGTTCAAGTTTCGACCAAAACATGTTTCCATCTCTGTATTATATTTAGCTTTACATTTCAACACAGATCTGTCTTTTGGGAACAAAAGCTTGAGCTGAAATCTTGACCACTGGAATACTTATATTTGATGTCTTTAGGTGGCTGAGTGCAAAAGTGGATAAGATTGTTGGGTTGTCTTTGCAAATGCAGTAGAACTAGCAGTTATTTTATTTTCTGTTCATCTGAACTTCTGGGTAGTGGAATACTGGAATTTGGTAAACTGAACTTTCCGAATGAATGGAGAGACCTTCATGAATATAAGTTTCATGAAATCAGTATGTTAAAAAAAGCTTTATTTGTCCAGAATGAGATGCCCTAAACAGACTACACTGGATCAGGTGCCAGATATCAGTAGGCAAAGGAAAACCCCAATGTAAGCCTTGCTTACATTCAGTAGAGATATATGGTACATCTATATTTATAGTATACATTAAAGATATCCGCATAACTAAGAGAACCCCCTAATTTCCTAGAAAGTTAATATTCCTCCAGATATTCAAATAAATGTTAATAGATTATTCTGTGCCAATATTTTGAAGCCACACTTCTATTATCATTCACCAAGAATAGTTCAGAATATTTCTGAATCAGCACAAATTTCTGTATATCCTAGCAACTATAACTTTAAAAGGTTTATTTCCAGATTGCCCCACTTTTGGTGGCCTTTAAACATAGAGACATCAGCTCCTAGAATTCTCAGAAATGGATGAAGAATTCCTGGAGTTGGTTCAAATATCTGGAGGTTCACCAGGCTGGGAAGGTTGTGGTATTCTCCATAATTTACTGCATGCCAGCTTTGAGTGAAGAAGCACAGCTTTATTCAGAGCAAGGAGAGAAAAATCCCTAGAACCTGATCTCATGGGCCCCAAAACCCATAATCACATGTTCTTGAATTGTTTTTTCCTCATCCAGACCCCAGATACTTCCAGATGCTGTAACAGAAATGAGACAGCATCATTGAGTATCATCAGCAGCATATTAATGATATTCGATCCTATGCCAATATACCTCAGTCAATGCTGCATATAGATATCAAATAGAAGAGGAGAGAAAATTCTGGAAAAAGAAGAAGAACGTCATGTGCCCTCTCTCAATCCTCAATTGGTTCATAAGGATACTATGCTTGAAGGTATTGATGACCACTAAGAAATAAAGGATGGCCAGGAGGGATGTATTTTCTACATCTAGAAGTCCCATCAGTCACCATAAAGCATGATAAAAGCCACCTCAGTATTATGTCTTGTCTTGAAACTTGACTGGAAGTAGTCCTGATAATATGTTTCCTCAAGGGTCATTGGAAGCAGCAATTTGATCATTTTTAAAATATTTTTTTCCTAAAAAAGAAAGGTTGGAGAATGGGCTGAATCCACTGGAATTTTTTTAATCGCATGGTGGTTTCTTGAGGAGGGATTGGACCATCACTTCCCTCACAGCTGGCAGAACCATTTGTTCTCTCAAGAATACATTCAACATTTTATGAACTGAACTACATGTCACCACTTTGGGGTGGGGGGGTGGGGCTTGACCAACTAGCATGGATCTAAAGCATGGATAACCACACTTACAAAATTATCCACTTCTTCAAACTAAGAAGCTGAATCAGTGGTGGGTTGCTCCTGGTTCACAACGGTTCGCAAGAAAATTTTCAATAGTTCAGAGAACCAGTAATAACTCTGAACCAGGCAAGCCCCTGAATCAGTCCCCAGCCCGGTTGCCGCCACCTCATCAGAGGTTTTTTTTTTTTTTACTTTTAAAAGCATTTTTTCTACAACCTCTTTGGCTGAAAAAATGTTTTTAAAAGTTAAAAAAAAGCCTCTGATGATTGTGCGGCTCAGCTGGGATCTCAGAGGCTTTTAAAAGCATTTTTCTGCAACCTCTTCAGCCGAAGAGGTGAAAAAAATGCCTTTAAAAGCCTCTGGCAATCCCAGCTGATTTGCCTGATCGTCAGAAGCTTCTAAAAGCATTTTTCCTGCAACCTTTTAGGGTTGTAGAAAAAATGCTTTTAAAAGTAAAAAAAAAAAAGTTGGCCATGCCCACCCAGTCACATTACCCCCTCACAAGCCACACCCATAAAATAAGCCACACCCACAGAACTGGTAGTAAAAAAAAATAGAACCCAATCCTGAGTTGAATCCTTTCCCAATAGCAGGGCAAGATCATGACTTAGTTGTAGCTATGGCATCTTCGCAACTGGCAACCAGTTCAGAGCAAATCTGAGCAAGTTTATCCAACCTACGCCAATAATAATCATCCCAGTGGCTTTGCAAATGGTCTCCTACTCTTTACTTTCCAAAATTTGAAATGGGTCACCTTAGATAAAGTTAGTACCTGGCAGTCTCAGGGACGCTATGTTTGCTGGCAAGCAACCTGCAAATACTGTAGAGAAATATTCATATTTCATTGCTCTGATTGCTACCTGGCGATCTTTAACAAAAAATCTTATGTATGCTTGGTTGAATTCATTCCTCATTTCCCTTCACTGGTGCTCCAGGTGTCTCTTTGTTCATTTGATATCTCAGAGAACATCTGAAGTCTCTTCAAGATCCTCAGACAAGTGGAATCCATAAAATGGGTCCCTTACCCATTTTAAGCAATGGAACGTCAAAATGTTGACATCAGAGATAATTAAATAGTTTCTCTGAATCCCAATAGTGTTTGGGGCAGACCAACTGAACAGGTATTTATTCTCTGTTATATTCAAAATGTAAACCCCTATTTTATTTTAATTTACCTTTAATTAAAGAATGCACTGCTTACTCTATTGAAATCTAGGAAATTACATTTGAAGCTTTTGGATAGCAATCGCAATAGCACTTAGATTTATATACTACTTCACAGTGCTTTCTAGCCCTCTCTAAGCAGTTTACAGAGCAGCATATTGCCCCCAGCAATCTGGGTTCTCCTTTTACCCACCTTGGAAGGATGGAAAGCTGAGTCAACCTTGAGCCTGGTGAGATTTGCTCTGCCAAACTGCTGACAGCCAGTGATCAGCAGAAGAAGTCTTAAGTACTGCACTCTAACCACTGCACCACAGTGGCTAAATAGATAATTCTCATTTTATTAGCATCAATCTAATGTTATATCAGGCAGGTATATTTAGTGCATAAGGCAATGTAGGCCTTTGGTGAGAACCACAGGGACATTGCATTTATTACAAACTCATTGTGTAAATGACATGAGTCATGTTACATAGCTATAATATTGTGATTTTCTCTTGCCCATCTTCCTCACCTATATATGTCCATGTAAAACAGAGCTATTGAGAGGTTTTCTAAAAGAAATAAATAAATAAAAGACTGCAAAATTCTTAATATGTCTTGATGCATGTATCCAATGCCTCAATTACAAGCATATAGGTCTCCTGCTGCAAATCTAAAATAAATGTAACTTCCAATACAATGACTGATTCATAGTTTATAATATCTTCAGAAAGAGGGGTAGGAATGAAAGTAATAATTATTTGCTTCCACTAGCAGCATACCTATAATCTGCAGATCTCAAGCACTCTCCAAAATTAATTCATTAAGCTTCACAATATCCCTGTGAAGGAGATAAGTACATTATTATGCGAGTTTCATAGATGAGTAAACTAAAGCCTACAATTAGGAGAAGCTATGGTAGCACAGTAACAATATTAGCTCAGCATGACATAAGAATAAAATACCCTGTTGCCATGATTGGTTCTATTAATAAGGAATGTAAACAAAGCAACATTCTGCTCAGAGAAATAATTGTACTTTTTGATGTGCATGATGTAATCAATCAAAGATAGCAAAAAAAAATGTAGATGTGAATGTGGCTTTCAAAATATCACTTTTCAGAGGTATCAAATGGAGAAATATGCATTTTTTCTTGAATTGTATCATTCCATCATATAAAAATCTAAACTTTAACTAAAAACTATATATGTTATTGTTTTCCAAGTTTCCTCAGGGGCCCTACTTGCCCCCCCCCTTTTTATTTTAGACCCAACATTACCCAATATGACTAAGTATAGTTTACTCCAAAGTGGTCTTATTTAAATAAATGATCAGTGATTTTATCTGTCACAAATCAAATACTTGGGTTTTTTTTTTCAAGGTTTATTGGCTTTTTATTTTTAAACATATATCAACATCAATACATGTGGCCTCTGGGTATGGCTCATATTAATACAAATAACAAGCATCAATTATTACATTAATCAAATTTATATAATCCTAATATTAATGTACTTGATTATTTTAAAGTAGTTATTCAATATTTCAATGTTCCATTCTATGATCGTCAATGATCTTTTTGAACATACATAATAATACCATCTTTCAAACTCTCAACTTTACATCTAATTATTACTTATTTTCAATTTATTTAGAAATTATAACTACTAATATTCCCCCTAATTCTTATTTCTATCTCTATTTTGGCTTTTAGTCAGGTCACTCTTACTAATCCTAATGTTAAAACACATATTTGTGTTAATACATAGTCCCTCATATAAGGATGTATATTCTTATTTCTACCTCTATTTCTAGTTTTTAATCAGGTATTCATTAAATTAGAAAAAAGAAGAAAGAAAAAAGGGGAAAAAAGCTCTATTCTATCCATCATCCCTTGCCTGTTTTGATACTTCAATTCTTATTCGTTTTTTGGCTTTCCTCCCATGCTCCTCTCTTGGATCTTTGTATCTGTCAAAATCTGTATCTTCATTATTCCATCTAAATATTTGCCCTATCTCTATCCTCCTAAGCTACCATATCTCCAGAGTATCCACCCATACTCTTGTCTCCCTTTCAAAAACGTCTTCCAGATTATCCAATTCCATTTTTATATCTCTCAAAAAGTTTTGCTCTTCCTCTTCCTTTATGTGGTGGTTTGTCTGTTCTATCTTTTCCTCCATTCTTTCCGCCTCCTCCTCTCTTTCCTGGGCTCTTTGATCTTCATCCATTGTCAGTTGTATCATATTTTCTACTTTGTCACTTTTGCCTTGGATTAAGTCTTTTATCTCTCTTTGGTTCTTTATAGATATTCCTGATGCTTTAAAACATCCACACCATTTCTTTTGAAATCTCACTCAGTTCCCCCTTGTTTTAGTTTAATAAGTCCACTTTTAGTGAGGGCCACAAACAATATATTCAGTTCCAGTTTTGCTCATCAAAGAGTTCAATAATCATAGCTCTTTACATCTCAGAGTTATTAATCAATTACATTTAAATAGTCCAGACAGTTTACACACAATAAAAGTCACTTTACTTTACTTAAAAGTCTTCCTTATCACAATAGTAAAGTAATTAATTATAGGACAGTTAGTATCACCACAATCCTTCAAAGAGATGTTGCTTATTTCTTTTGTCAAAATTTTCCTAGATTTGTAGGGGTGTAGTATATTTCATTCACCAGTAGATGGAAGCATCAACAGAGGTTTCAGGGTTGTTTCAAATGTGATAAATTAAAATCCAAATTTAATTCAGTTTATAGAGACAAAATTAGATACTCGGATCAATTCAGGTACATAGTTCCAGCATATTATAATGCCTTCCCATAATAATGCCTACCCAGTTTAAAATCCAGTTTTCTTTGATTAAAAGATTTTTAGCTTTTCTCCCCTCAGTTCCTTTCGTTTGGGTCTAGGACTTTTCTCTCTATGGTTATTTACCACTTTATAAAAGGTAATTCTAAGAGTCTCTTCTCCGGATTTTCTTCTTTTTTCCTTTAAGTTTAGGGACTAAATGCAAAAAAAGAGGGCTCTTCTCACCCAATCACTGTTCACTAATTCCACTCCAGCATCAGCCTTAGATGTTCCTTGGCTGCCCCAGCTTCGGGGCAGCTATGTTTAGGTTGCCTTTCTCCTCATCGTGGCTGAGAGAATAAGAAAAACCCCAGGTCAAACAGGAGAGTTGTGGCACCACTCTTTGCTTCACCTCCCCTACAGGGAGGCTTTGGTTCTTCTCGGAGCCCACCAATGGGGAGGAACAAATAAAATGTTTTGACCTCTTGACAAGTCCACAATACTGTATATGTTACTATTTATCTCATGTATTTATAACTGAAGTTATCATTTCAATATTAATAGCAAAATGTTTCCTTGGTTAATTGTTATTAAGTCAATGCAGTTGACTTATGTCCTACACAAAATAGAAGTGTTAGCTCTCAGATTCATTTTGTATTACTATAACCTATCTAACTCAAAGGATATTCACTATAAATAAATCTTTATCCAAAGCCTATCAAAGCAGATAAAAATATAGCTTTTTACTTTGTTCTTGGTACAAATCTGAAGAACTCTTGCAATTTGAAGTTTATAAGAAATGCTGCTTTATCCAGAACTCAAGATCTGTAAAAAGTTTGTCCTTTAATTGTACAGTTTTGTTTAAAGAACTAGGAAATTCTAGGCTAGAATCATCATCATCATCATCATCATCATCATCATCATCATCATCATCATCTTTTTGAAGGGTAAAGTAGCAAAAGAAACCTAATCTTCCCTGGCCTCTTGTAATAAAAGTTACTTTAGCCAGAATTTGTATTAGAGGTATTCAAAATTATAAGCATATTAAGAAATGATAGCTAAAGTACTGGCAGTGAGAAGAAAAGGGCAAGTGTTGAAAAGGAAAGGACAATTACAAGATAATTACTAGTCATGATAAAATTCTTTATACTCTTTGCATAAACCTGCTACGAATTTACTATCACATGATATGTTGTGGTTTTCAAAGGAGGACTTCTAATAGTATGAAGACAAAGATTTCTAGATAAGCCCTTACTGAAAGGGGATAATTGTAGTTATGAAAAAAATACCAATTTCCCTACTTCTATTTTTATCACAGCAACACTGTAAAATCAATTTGCTGACAGTTTATTAAAAGCGCCCTAATCATGTCAAATAGGTTCCATAATATAAAATGGTTGTCATTTTATGGCTTTAAATTTCAGAACATTTGTGCTCTATAATGGGGGCATTCAGATGAAATATGTTAAAAGAGAAAAAGTTCAAATACTGTTCCTAACCTTTAGAGCTGTTCTCCATTCTGCGCTGCTTTCCATTTTTCTTTCTTTAAGAATGAACAAAAAAGTGTTCCAGTGCACTGAGCCATTCTCCCTTTGGAAAACATTCAATGGTCTATTCGGGAAAGAGCACAATTGTCATTTAATTTGTTCTTGTGTGTGAAAAGCCTAATGGCCTTTTGACCATTTTGACCAAGTACTTAAGTGAGATTGGTTTGGCTAGTATTAGTTCAGATGTTATGAAATGTTCACTCATTTCATAAAGAATATTTCCATCCCAATAGAAAATTAAGCATTTTTTGTAATATACGGAATATTAAATATATGGAATTTGTCTTTGGTGTATATTCTCTCAGTGTACATAAAAGGAAAAAAAAACATTCATCAAGAATCATAAGATACAACACTTAGTGATAGTCATAGGTTACTAAATAAACAATCAAATCATACTAGGAAACAAATAAAACAATATAAATTGTAGAGATACAAGCAACAAGGTTATAGTTGTAAATGGGAGGAGATAGATAATAGGAAGGATGAGAAAAACAATAGTAATACAGTCCTAGTAAATAATTTAACAGTGTTGTGGAATTAATTGTTTAGCACAGTGATGGTATTTGGGGAAAAACTGTCCTTGTGTCTAGTTGTTCTGGGTTGCAGAGCCAAACCAGACAGTTGTAGAGGTGCAGATGACACACTCAATAATTCCTCTGTAGAACTGTATCAGCAGCTTCTTGGGCAGTTTGAGCTTTCTGAGTTGGCGCAGAAAGAACATTCTTTGTTGTGCTTTTTTGATCATGTTTTTGATGTTAGGTGTCTATTTTAAGTCTTGAGATGTGGCCCCTTGGAGAAATTATTTGCCCATCCCTGTGCTTAGATTGTTCCTCTGGCCAAAGGACATGATCAGCCAGGTATGCCAGACCAAAGCCTATCTTAATCCATATCTTAAAGGTGTGGACTTCAACTCCCAGGTGTGGAGCTGGGAGTTGAAGTCCACACCTGGATGCTGGATGAAGTCCACAACTAAAGGTGTGGACTTCATCCAGCCATGTTGGCTGAGGAATTCTGGGAACTGAAGTCCACAAGTCTTTAAGTTGCCAAGTTTGTAGACCCCTGTCCTAAACTAATTTTCCTATTATCCAGCATTAAGCTAAATAAAAATTGAGGAACCACCAGGAAAATACCAGATTATTCAAGGCACGACACCTTCATTTTGTTTAGAATTTACTCCCATCATTTAGAAAAGTCTGTCTTCAGTGAAATCACAACTACAACATGGACCTTAAGAAGTTAACCTTCATTGCTTCTCTTTCTAAAGACTTCCCTAGGGAAAGACTATCCAGTATAACATTTTGGAAGAGTACTAGAAAGAAATCTTTTAATCCACAAACTTTTTCAGCTAACTTAGCTTTCTTGCCATTGTCTTTTTTGACAGTCCAACATATCACTAAAATTTAAATCAGTGTTGTCAGTATCCTTTGGTTGTCTTCTTAGCTGTCATTACCTCCTGGGACATCTGAGAAAAGCTCATTCAATCATACCACCTCTCTATGTTTATTCATGTGAAAAGGTTGTGACACAATTCAGCACTCCTTCTTTAGGAAAAAAAATATACCAAAGGAAAATATAGGTTCATTTATTATCTATCGCCCAAGGATGTTTTGAGAGTTAACCATCTTCTAAAGGTATCCCTGTAGAATATATCACTGAAATTTGTAGTCATCCAGTGGATGTCCAATGGGAAATATTGCCACAATAATGAAACATTTCATTCTGAATCATATACTACATGAGCTGAAGTGGATGATCTTATTAACACTTATGGAATTAACGGCAACAATTGCAGTACTGTACTACACCAGTTAATTAAATGGATTTGAAGGAATTACTCAGAAGCCAGTTTACTAGACTTTGCTAAAGAGCAAACATTTAAATACATAGTGCTCCGTTAAACAAAAGGCACATATCACAAATTGCTCAAGTTATTTTAGAATATGATTTTGGTCCGGGCACTAGTGCACGAATTGCAGAAAAATATTAAGAAATCTTTTGGAAGATACAGAGAACAAATTCAGGGTTTACAGAAATAAAAGTCTAAAAATCTAACCTTAACCCTAGCCCGCATTACCCACAAGAGTAATTCTTTTATCATTCATTCATTCATTCATTCATTCATTCATTCATTCATTCATATATAAAATTTATAGGTTGCCCATCTTCCCTCAAGATAACTCTGGGCAGCTATTACTGACAAACCAATAAGGATTTGAATCAAGGAACTGGGCAAAACAATTTGTATCTGTTCTTTGCGCACCAAGTCATACATTGAGCCTAGAATCACAGTTTATTATAAAAAAGGTATTTTAACTCTGTATATAAACAGTTCTTGAACTTTTAAATCATGCCATGAAGGTTTAAAGATTGGAACAACAACAACAATAATAAAAAGTGACCAAGCATAGAAGTCAGCTTCATCTACTCAGTCCTAGTGGAAAGGATATTATTTCAAGCTACACTATTACAGGCTGCAAAGCAAGCCATCCTTAAAAAGATAATGAAATGCATAATTTCCTATATTGCCTGTCTGCAAAGCCTAATCAGCCTGAACTCATCATTCCGCTGACACAGATTTGCTATCCATAATGTCAGCTTACCAGAGTGTGTTTCTGTTCTTTGTGCTGATCTTTAGGGTGAGCATGAAGGCAATAGCTAAGCAGATCATTTTCATCTCAAAAGCAGATCATAACAGTTTCAAGGTTTATAAAGAAAAGCAAAATGCAATTCTTACTTTTGAAAAAGAAAAAAAAAACCCTTCTCTTTCAAATAATATATAGCTTTTAAAAAATAGAGCAGAAATAAAGAGATATCTAATAGAACAATATGAAATGGAAATGGTGATTTTTTAAAGATAATATGGAACCTCAAATTTTGTGAGTTTCAGGCAGCGTAACTATCAGGGAAACTAATAACTTTAACAATATTTTTGAAAGTTTAATCATGGTAAATATTTCAACTTCAAGTCAAGAATGCCATTTCTCCTTCTTATAAGTGTAGTCATTACTATTTCATTAACATTAGAGTATTAGCCTTACTCCCAATGACATTATCATTCTTTGTCAGGGAATGATTATGCTACATAAAATTTAATGAGGGAGCTATGACGTTGTTAGACAAAAGCCTGTACAATTTGTTTCCTCTTTGATTTTTAAACATATAGGAAATAATTATTGTAAATGATCCAAAGAACAGTTAAGAACAGTTAAGACAGTTCAATTATGGTGGGTCATTATTAAATACGTGAATAATTTTGTTGCAACCAATGGGACTTAAAATGTGCTTAGATCTGACTGGATAATTATAAGAAACATGTGTTACAGCTCCCCTCAGCCCACAGAATTTGTGGCCCATAAGAGCAAGGACAATACACTAACCTTGTACAGTGCAATATATAGACCTAAAGAAAAGAAAAACCCTCTTAGTTTTTATTATCTGATTGGATAATAAAAGCAACAGCTAAAGCAACAACTTTGCCAAACTACTTTTGAATTTCCCAGAATTGAATGGAGAAGGGAAGACTAGGGCATTTCCTAGATCATACTTCCCCAACTATGTACTATGTACATAGACTATTGGCTATGCTGAAATTAGAATTTACATCCAGCATAGCCAATAGTCACAAAGTTGTCAGCCAGCCATCTAGTGGCAAAGTTCCAGGGGTAGACACCATACTTGAAGGACCAGCTGATGATTCTTTACTTAGAGAGGAACTCACCAAGTTGTTTAGTCTTTCTGAAAGCAAAGATCCATTCCTCAGGAATTTAAAGATGCATCTATCATATACCTTTACAAGAGGGAGAGCAATTAACAAGTATGTAACAACCATCAAGAAATCTTATTGTTCTCCTTTTCAGAAACAACCCTTGCAAAACTCAACTGGCTAATCACCTGGAGCTGGGCCTGAGTCACAGTGTGGCTTCCACAAAGATTGTGGGAAAATTGACATGATTTTTTCTCTGTAACTTCAGAAGAAGAATGAGGGAAAAAACATGAACTTTACACAATCTTTACTGACTCATCAAAGCCTTTGACACTGTTAGCCAACAATGTCTGTGAAGAATCGTGTCAATATTTGGTTCTACCACGAAATTAACTCAGATCATATGCCAGTTCCCCATGACATAATGACTAGGGTTTTGGATAGTAGAGAATCCTTTAAGGCATTTCTTGTCATCAAGGGCATCAAACAGAGTTATGTTCTCAACCCACAATGTTCAGCATGATCTTACTGCCATGTTGAATGATACCTTAATGATGCTGGAATCAGCCTCAAGTACATATTGGGTGGGAAACTCTTTGACCTGAGGAGATTTCAAGTTACTACCAAGTGAAAGAAATTGTTATGAGGAGCTTCATCATTGCTGATGCCTGGATGGCTTAGAGCCAGAGATTCAAGGCAATTCTCCATTACTTGTGACAACTTTGGACTTCCATCAACATCCAAAAGTCCAAAGACCAGCCTGTTCAAATCACAATCAAAGGGCAGAAACTAGAGGCAGTGAACTTATTTCATTATCCTGGCAATATCCTTTCCCAAGCAGTGATTGATGCAGAAGGCAACTGCAGAACAGCAAAGATAATCTCTGTTTTCAATAAACTGTCCTCTACTCTATGGAAACATTGTGGAATCTGCTCAGTAACAAAAATGAAGCTATGGTACTTGCTGTCCTTCTGTGAAACACGGCCTGTATATTGAAGGCAGTTCAATCATTTCCACATGACTTATTTTCGCAGGATATTAGGCATCAAACGGCAAGACAAAGTCCCTGACACTAAAGTTGCTTTTTTTCCCTAGAGCATGTCTACACACTGCTGATGACAGTGCAGACCTGATAGGCAGGTGTAATGGAATGAGAGGATGACCTTGTGGAATGGGTTAAAGAGATGATACCTAGGAACAATCAGACAAGAGAAGCAGGAGCTTCCAGTGGTTTAGCAGTCAGAAAGAGATACTTAGAAAGGACCCATTCTAATTGTTCAGACAATTTACAGTGGTGGTGGGAAGTTTATGCTTACAGATTTACAAGATTGATATCAGTCTTCCCATGTAAACAGGACAGGAAATATGATTAGATGAACTAATCTTATTTTATTGTAAGTCTACATTGACAGAAATATGCAAATCTGGAAGTACTACCTTTCCTCTTGTCTGATTGTTTCCTGGGTGGCACCTCTTCAATTGGTTCCCCAAAGTCATTCCATTACAGCAGATCAAGTACTTATCTATATGCCATACAAGCATATACCTAAGCAGTTCCTTTTTAGGGAACTCTCTGCTGGAATACGTTTGCATGGAGAACAGAAGAAACATTTCAAAGGTACACAAATGCCTCTATCAAGTTACTTGATATAGATATAAGCTCCTGGCACAATGCTGACACAAACTACCCTACTTGGTGTAGCCTCACCCACAAGGACCATCCAGCTCATGAAGGAAGGTACACTGTTGAAGCAGAATGTAAGCATGAGCTACATAAGCTCAGAACCACTAGCTCAACTGCAGCACCAGCACCCATCTGTCCAACATGTGTGAGAAGATTCTGTGCCCAAATTGGCCTGATCAATCATTTTCGGACACATCATATTTAGGGTTAATGTGATTAAAAACTAGTGTAGAGGCTTTAATTGACAATGATGGATGAATAACAATTTCCATATAAGTTGAGGTTAAAATTTACAATCAGCATAGCCAATAATAACAGTGGCTTGGGATTCTGGGAATTTTACTCCCAACGCATCTGGAAACACTTCCAGACACAGATGAAGTACAGTAGTTTTATATATACTCCATCTTGCATACATAAGAAAAAAATATGTAATTGGATTCTCATTTACTTATTTATGAAATAGAAAATGCTTCACATAATTAATGTATTATCTTTATGTATTTTATTTACGTCTCAGATTGATGGGTTTATGTCTAAAGGGATCCTTCCTTAATCAAAGCTATTGCATTATTTGAGAATTGTATGGTCTTTGAGCAAACTATCCATCTGTCTCATTCTTTGTTTTCAAGTTCTATTGACCGAAACCATATCACAATCAACTTCTATTAAGCAACCCTAATCTGTGATCACTGAAAATATCAAAAGAGAATTTTTTTATTGCCTGTTATTTATGGCAGGGATGATTTAAGATGATTGCAGTGTATGCAGCTGCACGGAACCTCAAAGAAGCAAGTGGGGGTGGGGGGGGACTAAGTAAAGCCTCAGGCTGAAGCAGTCTATAAGTGTTTAAGAATACAAAGGGACAGAGCCTATCACTGGCTGATTTATTTGTCCCACCTACAAAAAAGTGCTTCATGTCTGAGTCAACTCATCTACTCATAGGCTAATATGGTTCCATTTTACACAAATAGTAAATTAGGTTGATGGTGTTCTGGAAAAGGCCATTCTATCAATGACTAATCATTTTCTGTATTAGACAATAGGTGCACAGAACTCAGGGGAAATTGCAATTCCATCATAAGCTAACACAGTTCGTTGGTAGTCAATTGGTAGATTTTGAATAGGCCAATATGCAGCATGGCTAAAGCAGATTAAATGTATACTTTTAACATCTCACTTGGAAGGTATTTATCTACAGAAATTTATCTAGGACTTCGCCTGTGCCTCAAATCCCTTAAACCTACTCTGATTTGTGGATATATTTGGGTTGGGGTTTTTTTGTTTTGCCTTAAAAATATTAATTCTTGCAGATGATAGCTAGACAGACAGACAGACAGACAGACAGACAGACAGACAATAGAGAGATAGTATTATAAGAAGATAAAAAAGATAGTCAGAACACTGGGGAATACTGTCAGGAGAGCTTTCCTAGTCTTTGTTTAGTTATCAAGTAGAATAGAAATGTCTGCCTTTATTCAACATTTTACTAAACAGTAATTCGACTCTTATAAAATATGCAATTGCTATTAATTACACAGAACAATTTACTGTATTATCGAAGTCCACAGTGTCCTTCTCTTCAGCTTGTACCAATATACTGTATGTCAGAATTAGTTGAAAGTAGTTTAGTAAATTATACTTCCTGAGGCACATGATTGATGTTCTAATGCTGTGGCCTACTAGCAAATAAATGAATAAGATAGATTCAAAGGTGACTGCAGCAAGATATCACAGTTATTTTTTAGCACTCACCAAAATTGCCTTGAAAATGTACTCCTTTAGCAAGGAAAGGTAAAGAAGAATATTGACAATGACTCCCTCAAGCAAACTGATCATGCCTTCTAGTTGTTTATGTTAACATGCTAGTTTCTTAATTGCATATAAGGAAGAAGGATGAACATTTGCACATTAGCTTCTGCCTGCAATTTAACCATGTCCTCTATTGCTAGCAAGAAGAAGGGAATCAGCTTACATTAGTAAATAGTAGGTGGAGGCTTAGTAGTTCAGAATGGTTTATTTAAAGCAAAACGAAATGCCATTTGTTCATATAGTTAACATCCATGTGGCAAACATCCATAGAAAAGCCTACTTGTGACTGCCTAAGAATACGTATGGTCTTGGCAGCTATTAGAAACAGAATGTTGCATAACACCGAGATTGTTTGAATTCCAGAGGTTGGTTCTCATATTGCAAGGGCTTTTTTATTTAGCATTGATTCTGATATACAGCAATAAGTGCAGATAATGGCATTTCAAGAACAGATTGAAATTTTTCCCGCAAAAGAATTATGGCAACCCAAAGCATTCACAATGTCTCAAAACTGCTTGTCAGGAAAGCAATGAAGTATTAACCTAACTCTGGCTTCAGAAAATCACACTGTGAAGTGCTGAAAGAGAATTTATATATGTGACACTGGCCAGACTGTCTCTTGTTCGGGAAATCATAAAGCCTCTGTTCAGTGTAGAAATTCAAATTAAAGCATCCTCAACAGAATAGCTGTCTAGTGTTACATGGATGCATCCAGTTTTGTTGCACTTGACTAAGTAACCAGTATCATTATCAGATGCTCGTTTTATTAGGAACCTGTCTTTCTATAACTGGAGACTATTATCCATACCCTGAACTCTTGGAAAATACAATGCTACATGTTCACATTTTTATGTGAATTTTGCTTTGATTCTCTTGAAGTGTCTCACTCTATTCTTCATTTCAAGATTAATAATTCCCAGTTATTTCAGTCTTTTGCTGAAGTACTCTAGTTTCTGTTTTTAAAACAGACTTCCATTATCCTGGTCTGTATTGTTCTTTGCAGATGAATATCCCTAAATCAAGGCAAAGTCAAAACTAATGTAGAACAAAATGGAGATAGTACTGTTTATGTATTTGTTTCCTGCCTTCGTTGCTTTTATAAATAACTCAAGGTGAGTTGGGCTGAGAGAGAGCGAGTCACCGAAAATCACCCAGCTGGTTTTCATGGCTGAGGCAGAACTAGAATTCACAATTTCTTGGTTCTCTAATTTGGTGGATCTAAGTGGCTAATTCCTTCCTGTCCTTTGTAGACTTGGACAGTTTTAAGTGCACAATTAATGACAAGAGCAGACGAAATGCTGTCCCACTGACATGGTAGTAGTAGTAGTGGTGGGTTGCTACCAGTTCTCTGGGTTCTTGCGAACCGGTAGTGGAAATTTTGAGTAGTTTGGAGAACTGGTAAATACCACCTCTGCCTGGCCCCACCCCCAATCTATTCACTGCCTCCCGAGTCCTAGCTGATTGGCTAGAAGGAAAAAATCAGGGCTCACTTGACAAAGAAGAGAGGGAAAAAAAACAACAAGACACCTTAGCTTTAAATTGAGAAGCCAAGAAGCCTCCCAACTGATTGGCTAGAACTGATCCGCTTCTTGTAAACCACTCAGTGGTGGTAGATTGGCAATTGAGGCCAAGCTGCCTGAAAGTGGTTTCTGATGCTCTTGGTGATGGCAGAGCGGCAAAAAACTGTTTAAACTCTTGCTGCGGCGCTTCAAACAGCCGCCCTACAGCTGATCAGCAGTAAAAGGCAGTGTGGTGGTAGACTAGTGCACTCCAAAAACAAATGGGTAGACCGGTATGGCTCTGCAAGCAGTTAAAAGCCTGGTAGACCAGTATCTCTGCTCAATCCTAAAGAATTGTTTGTCACATGACCATCAAACCACACCCACAAAATAAGCCACACCCACAGAACCAGTAGTAAACAATTCTAGAACTCACCCCTGGATAGTAGGTAGTAAGGACAATAACAGAGATTGCTGTTTCTTATTTGTACAGGTAGTCCTCGACTTACAGCAGTTTGTTTAGTGACTATTCAAAGTTACAACGGCTCTGAAAAATGTGACTTACGACCGTTTTTCAAAGTTACAACCTTTGCAGCATCCCCATGATCATGTGATCAAAATTCAGACGTTTAGCAACTGGTTCATATTTATGACCACTGCTGTGTCCCAAGGTCATATGATCACTTTTTGTGACCTTCTAACAAACAAAATCAATGAAGAAGCCAGATTCATTTAACAACTAGGTTACTAATTTATCAACTGCAGGGATTCATTTAACAACTGTGGCAAGAAGAGCCTCAAATAGCTCAACAGGCTAAATAGCCTGTTATTAACATCCAGCTGTCTGCAATTATTACAAGTTCGAGGCTCAAGGTTGACTCAGCCTTCCATCCTTTCTAAGGTAGGTAAATTGAGGACCCAGTTTGTGGGGGCAATAAGCTGACTTTGTATAAAAATATACAAAAGTATGAAGGCTATTGCTTAACGCATTGTAAGCCGCCCTGAGTCTCCGGAGAAGGGCAGCATATAAATCTAATTTAAAAAAAGAAAAAAGAAAGAAAGGTTGTAGAATGGAGCAAAACTCACTTAACAAATGTCTCACTTAACAACAGACATTTTGGGCTCAGCTGTGGTTGTAAGTTAAGAACTACCTTTATTTTATACTTTCTAAGATCATTTGGGGATATAAGCATTTTGGTGCTGCATTACTTGCACAATTGGCTACGTATGTATGTATACTCACACCTGAAGGCTGCCTGCAAATTTTGTCTGGTTCCATTTAGTCATAAAAGAGAGTGCTTCTCATTTAGATAGATATTGTCAGCAACTTCCATATTAACAGTCTGCCCAAATGTTGTACATCGGCTTTAAGCTTCTGTTTTATGATTATAGCTACAGCTATTTATTGTCATTAATTGTTTTTAACTGTTGTTTTGCATTACGATTATGTTTTATATTTTAAACCCTAAAGCGTTTAAAGTATTCCTTTATGTCATCCCAACAGCTACCACTTTTGTTACCAAGGTAACATAAGACATTTTGATAGCTGGAGCAGAAAATTAAAGTGGTAAACCCACTGTCAAGCTAGACATAGAATAAATTTAATCAGTGCTGTCCAACCAAGTTGACCAGTGTACTTAAATCAAAATAGAAAGCAGCACTCCTGGAAAACGAATACCGCAAATCTCCAGCTCTTTTGTTGTTTGAGGTGATCCTGCTTGCAGTCTGCATTATTAAGTATGGTGAATGATGGATGGGAGAAATGCTGTTCTCTTTAACAATCTACAATGTCAATGTGAATGATTGACAGATAATTATGTAGATAATTAATAATTAGGATAGTGCAGCAGGTTGGATTCAAAAAGTGGTTGGTAAAGCACAGTATCATGATCTACCTTGCCTATTGTAGGTTTCAGGGTTCCAAGTAATATCCCCAATGAATGAAAACTTTGAGGCTTGAAGTTCCTCAAAGTTCCATTTTATTAGAAATGTCATATTGGTACATCTGGGAAAACCCGAATCTGAAAGCTTCCAGGTTTCCCCACCCAAAGGAAAGTTCAAGTCCCTGCCCAACACCCACATGTCCATCACATGATCCAATCTAAGCACCATCCTAACTGGAGATGTCTCCCAGTTCCAGCCTCCTAGGGGCAGGACAAGATATCCTTGACTTTCTGAGAAACGAATGTTATTATGACTATATATCATTCCTGCTCCATACTATCCCCCCCATCAGTTTCCCACAGTAGTAAATGTGGCAGGCCTGAAGATCCAATGCAAAAGATGGCTTCCAGGCCTGACAGTAGGAAGATTTGCTCTGAAACAGGGGCGTCAAACTCGCATTGTTGTCACATGATCTATCGTGACTTTTTTCCTCTTTGTTAAAATGTGGATGGGCGTGGCCAGTGTGTGACACATCTTGCCTGTGGGTTATGAATTTGACACCCCTGCTCTAAAGCATTTATCATTTTAGGAAAGAAAGAGGGTGGGGGGGAGAATCTATTGTGCTGTTTTGGCATCTTTTATTATCTGTCTCCTTGTTTCCTCATATATTTGTAACTTCTAATATATTGCATCATGTTCTTATCTCCTGTATGTTTGACATGTCCTCTCAAGGGGGAAAAGAAAATCACTGCAATGGCTCGAATAAAACAATGGTTTTCAAATAAGTTATTTTTATTCATGAAGAAAAAGAGAATTGCCTTTTGATTTTTCAACTGCTGGGCTAAGCGCAGTCTTTAGATTTTCCATTTGAAGGTATGAATGTTTTAAGTTAAAGGCTGGTTTTGAATGGCTGGTTCCTCAAAAAAAAATTATTTCCTACCTTTTATCTTTAGTAAACAAAGTGATTGCTGTCAGTGGGAAGAAATATTGAACAGCTGGAATGAGACTTTCATTATCCCCTATTATGAGATGAAATCTCGCATTTTAAAAATGGCAGTTCCCACTAGTGAACAGAGGAAAGCGATAGACAGACAGACAGACAGACAGATGATAGATAGATAGATAGATAGATAGATAGATAGATAGATAGATAGATAGATGACAGATATGTGATAGATATATTGATAGATGGTAGATAGAGATAGAGATAGAAATGATGGATAAATAAATGATAGATGATAGGTAGATATTGGTAGATGATAGACTGAGATAGAGATAGAGAGATAAAGAGAGGGGGGATGGATGGATGGATAGATGGATGGATGGATGGATGGATGGATGGATGCAAGGCCATTTTCTTACTGAAAAAACTATTCTCTTTCTTTCAAACAGCCATATTCCAAATACAGAATTTGGGTCTTCATAAACAGAAAAGTTCCTTCTCTTCACAAAAGTCAGCAGGTGTACTCTAGTCTAAAGTATGTTGCTGGAATATATGGAGAAAACGGCCTTTAAAAGTAGGAGAAAGCATTATATTCCCCTCCTTGAGCTCCAGTACCATAGGATAAGTATGGCAGTATTATTTACTAACTTTAGTCCATTCAACCTCCTAGATAACATATGAAGAGTCTACCAAGGGACTTAGCCCTTCCATATCACTATTAATGGATTCAGACCCAGCCTCCAGTGACTAACTTTTGAAGTTTTGAACTTAAAAAAGACCCATAGATGGGTCTGAATAACACCACTTCTCTAATTAACAACTAATGCAATATAGCTATAATGAATACATATCATTGGCAATGCCTTTGCTCTGACCATGCTGGGATCATGATCAAATACAATAACTAGTATAGAGATGTGTAGCTCCTTGTAGGAAACTATCAGGCTAAACCCAAGGGCAGGATCAAACATATAATCTACCCCTGAAAGAGACCTAAATTCAGCCATCCCACCCCCCCCCCCAAAGTCCAGTGACTCTTTTTTTTTAAGTGATGCCATATAAGTGACTCTTATCTGGCATCAATTTGCCTTGACCTTTGGTAGATCAGATTCTTGTATATAGGTTGCATTGCACTGAATAAACTTGCAGTGCTTTTGGACTCTATCCTGGTTTCTCACACCTGATACTTCCAATATACTTGGTTGAAACAGATCACATTGGGAATACAAGTGTCACAATCCATGGCTATAATTTATAGATTAAAGCTGGACATAAAGTAGACAAGTCTTTATGATCTCTGAAACTCTGGTCCAGCGACTCTACCACCATTAATTAATTAATTGGTCAATTTATTAGTCCCTGGAATATGCTTTGTCTCCAGTTTGCCAACCAACATTGGCCCTGAAGCCATAAACATTATGCCAAATCCCAGTCCTGCTATGTCTTTCCTGTGAAGTAACCAAGCAACCGGCCAACAACTGGATTGGACAGTGTGACCAATGACTTGGGGGAAAGGGGAAACTTTTACTTTTTAATTAGGTGAAAGCCACAGGAACTTTAGAGTCAGCTTTCACCAGTTGTGCCATGGTGTATGATGTTTCCAATAAACTGTTCTTTGAGGAATTTGCCTGCCTCAGAGTTCTCCTTTCTATGGGTATATTACTTGGAACGCTGACACTCCTTTTCTTATGAGTCAGCTGAGTCCTCCTTCTTGGTACATGCTGTACTGTGGTGAATTTTTTTACTACCGGTTCTGTGGGTAGCGGACGTGATGTCGTGTGGCTTGGTGGGCATGGCAGGGGAAGGATACTGCAAAATCCCCATTCACTCCCCACTCCTGGGGGAAGGATATTCCAAAATCTCCATTCCCATCCCAGTTCTCCAAACTACTCAAAATTTCCACTACTGGTTCTCCGAACTGCTCAAAATTTCTGCTACCAGTTCTCCAGAACCTGTCAGAACCTGCTGGATTTCATCCCTGAATGCTATAGTTCAATCTCAAGACCCCACCTTCAATATTTTTTATAACTCTCACTGATGAAAAAATTTGGTAAGTCTACAGTAAGTGGGAGGATTTGTCAGTCCACAGCTATCAGACTAAGAAGATATTTTAATTAACAATTTTGGAGTTATAATATCAGGGTTTTTTTGTTTGTTTATTCACTTAAATGATGTTTCAGTCACAAAGGGGTTTCTGGTTTTAGCTTAGCTCTTCTGTTATTATCTTATTTTCTTGGCTTTTAGTGGTGAAAATAATTGGTATCCTGTCTCTTAGCTCAGTCAAAACTTAGAATGTATGAAGTCTTTGAATAATTTGTGTCATTCATGAAAGTTTACTGAACCTCATTAGTAGAAGGGCCTCTTCTACTTTATGATCTGTAACAAAATGTCACCCAAGAACCTCCATTATTAAAGGCCTTGCTCAGATTCATCTGCAGAAGTACAGCCTAATCAGTTTACCAGACTAAAATTGGCAAAACATCATTTAACCAAGTGATTTTTTTTTTTTTTTTTTAGAAAACATGAAAGAAGCTGTTTTCAGAAAACATGAAAGAAGCTGTCCAGGAAGCTTTATCATAGAACATAGAGTACAGAATCATTGGTCTGGAAGAAATCTTGTAGGTCTTCTAGTCCAACCCACTGCTAAAGGCAGGGAACATTATATCATCCCAATCAAATGGTTGTCCAGTCTATTCTTGAAAACTTCCAATGGTGAAACAACCACAACTCTAGAAGACAAGCTGTTCTATTGATCAATTGTTCTCATTGTCAGAAAATTTCTCTTTACTTCTAAATGGAATCTCTTTTTAATGAGCTTCTTCCCATTACTTCTTGTCTGGTCCTTTGGTGCCCTAGAGAATAAACTAATCCCCTCTTCTTTATGACAGCCCCTCAAGTATTAGAACAGCATTTCCCAACCTTTCCACGTTGGCAGACCAGCATGGGGGGAAGGGGAAGAAGAGGGAGAAGAGGGGATGGGTTTGTGTGAGGGGCAGGTATGTGTGTGCATGTGCCCAGGTTCATTTGTATGAGTGGCAGGCATATGCCGAGTGGGGATGTGAGGGCCAGTGCCCGCATTTTGAATAAGTGGGGCTGCAAGTGCCAGCCCACCACTGTGAATAAGTTACAGCTCGTAGATTGGGGATCCTTGTACTAGAAGATAGTTATCATGTTTCCCCTAATCCTTCTCTTCTCTCATCACATGGGATTAAGGTAATTTTTAGACTACAAAGCTGTGGATGAATAATAGAGGGGATTATTGTTAGAAAGAAGAAGAAAAAACAGCTTTGAAAGAAACTACACCTGTTGGAGAATATCCAGTTTAAAATGTTATTTTAAAAAAACAGGAATGAAAAAATGAAAATATTCAAGTCATTATAATAAGTTATGCAACTCATAACAAGGTGTTTCAGTTGTTAAAGTTTCCATGGTGATCTCGTTCACATCTCCAAAAACCTGTCTGGCTAATTTCAGAAATACTTCATTAAATAATGTCATACTATGTTATGTGCACAATAGAAAGATATCCAATGGAATTAATACATGTAAAAACTGTGGCATGACAGCTGCCAGAAAAGATGGGTGTTTTCTCTCCTGAAGCCACATGACGTTGAGAATCCTTTACTGTAAGCTCTGAAGGATTTGCAATATACAAATAGGATTGCATGTCATTCAATTCTTTGTTTCTTAAAATCAAATCAGATCAGATCAGATCAGAGCAAATCTGTATTACATTCATAAACCAGCATAGTTTGTTCCTTCAACTTTCTGAAGTTACTAAAACCAATTTCAAGGTGCATGACCTTTTCCAACAGTGTTGCATTAAACCATGCAATTATCTGTTAATGGGAATGACATAAATGTCAATAAAACCAAATAATATATTACCAAAAACAGCACAATCCAAATTAAATAATAAATATAAAGTATAAACATAAATCAGGAAGAGTAGATTACCCTCTCTCTCTCTCTCTCACACACACACACACTCACACACACACACACACACACACACACTCACACACACACACACACACACACACCTCATCTATCTCTCATCTATCTATATTAAGAAATGTAGCTGAGAAGCTATAAATGAACTTAAATGCAAAGAAAAAGAAGGAGAGATGAAATGGGAATCCATTCTCAAGTTCCTAAAGACCTTCTTGTATAGATATTAACCTGAGTCTCTTAGCAGAACTTGGCCATAAATCATGGTTCCTCATACACTTAACCCCTTATGAAGAATTTGACCAGTTTTGAAAGATGACTATCAGAGTGACTTGGCTAGATTAGGATTTCTATTGCAAATAATAAAGAAGCTTCTAGGTCAACATTTAATTGCTAATAACAGAGGAAGACATTCAGACTCTTTCTATACATGGCATGGATCCATGTATCTGAGAAACCACCTTTTGTCAATGGGATCAGCCTTTCCACTTTTTTGACAGAAGGGACTGACTGCCAATATCATCAGCCAAGAAATTTTGGCTGGCAGGGTCCAGGAGAAGAACCTTTTCTCTTATGCCCCCCCTCCACTCTCTGGAACATCTTACCCCTAGAGGTGAGATTTGCCCCCCTTGCTTCTGGTCTTAAAATTTAGCTATGCTGTTGGCATGAGAACCTGAAGGAGAAGCTGTAGATTGGTGGTGGCTGGTGCAGTAACACAGGAGGGGCCACCACTGTCCCACTCCAACCCCGTTTTCTGAGTTTGTTCTTAATATTTTCTAATTTTAATCTGTTTTTATATTTATAATTGTTTTCATATCTGATTGTTTTATTATATTGTGTGATGACCCATGGCATGGCATGAAGGCAACACAACCAAAGAACTGGTATGAATCCCTTTATTGTCACCAACTCTGCCCCCAACGTCCCTTTTGTGGCCTGGAGAAAAGCTCTTCCCACAAACCTGAAGATAATTCAGTCCTGACACTGTAAACAGAATGACTGCAATCAATCTCTCCAGCAGGGCAAGGTAAGGAGTTCCAGATGGAAAGAATAATCCCAGCAAGACAAGCTAGGCATACAGTAGTATGTCAGTAATTCACACAATCAGGAGGGAATGCCAGGAATGCAGGCCACAACTCTCAGCACCAGATTAATTCAGCATTTGTTCCTAATAAATGCCCCTTCCAACTGCCTCTCTTTTAAACTCCATCCCCAGGTATGCCTTGTGAAGGAAATTGGGGCCCTTTCCTTCCTTGTAAACCACACAATCCACGTTGCTCTCTTCTGCATTCTTCCCTGTGTGCTCTCGGATAAGGAGGGGGTGGGCCTTGGTCTTTATCAGAACCCCCTCTCCCTTGTTCTACCTCTCCCCTGCTCTGCCCAGCCTGACTTTGTCCCTTCCCAGTTTTCTCCACAGCCAGCGGAATCACTCTCTCGCTCTCTGTCAGCTGTTCGTCTTCCATCTCAGTCAGACTCCAACAGGGGCATGACATTGTAAGTCTCCCAGATTGCCTTGTACTGCAACAGTGGGTAGCATATAAATGTAAACAAACAGACAAACAAACAAACAAATATTTGCAAATATTTGCATTATTGGTTTTTTTTTCTTCTAACTTTCTAAGGCAGTGAGTGCTTAGCCAGCCTTTGATGGCCTTGGGAGACATTATGTTTTCAGAAATATGCTTTTTAAGCATGGAAATGGCTAGTTCTAGCCAGTTTCAGCTCTTACAATCAGTCCAAAATAATCCTTACAGCCACTGATTTTAATGTGGTCATATAAACTCCCTTTATTTATTACCAACTTATATGTTATCATCTGTTCGACTTTTTCGATATTTGGAAGTGCAGTTGTTACAGGATATGTTTCCTATAGACATTGCAATAGCAAGAGAAAAGTTCTAAAATGCATATGTTTCAAAAGGTTTCCACGTGGTTTACAGCCATGTGATCTGATTTGCTACTTTGAAACAACTCCCAATGCTTAATTCGCAAGCTTCACCAACTCGATACACTGCCCTTTAATAAATGTGTACTTCACAGTATCCTAAAATATATTACTTTTGAATTTCTCTGCGAACGAGAGAACATTAATGTATCAAAGTCTGCACTTTTTCAAACTTTGCAGTGCAGGTTGTAACTAAAAATATGTTGCAGCTAAAAATATGTATACAAAATGTTCCCATTAAACAAAAGTACAGACAAAAAGTGCATATAAATCAAGAAACTGCATATGTGCATTGAAATAATTTGTTCTGGAAAATATCTCTGTTAGATAAGCCACCTATAAATGCATTATGTACAGGAAATCTATATATTATAAAAGCCAAATACCAATCACGCATCACAAAATCTCCAGAACTGTAAAATCTACAAACTTGAAATTTGGCATGTATGTTCCTCTTGGCTTCTTGCTAGGTACTTGCTAAGAAAGGATTTTTCGAAATGACCATCAGATCATTATTATTTCATATGCAGTATTATATTCACATGCTCTGATGCTAAGGAGTTAGACATTCTACTTCCTCTCCCCACCTGAAAGGAACTCTGTCCCAAGTTCCAGTTGCCAGTTGCCTTATTTTAACATGCTCTGATGCTATCCCGTTGCTAAACTGGGAGTGGGCATAGCCAGCACATGACTCATCTGGCCTACAGGATGAGCCATGCGCCCTCTCCCTCTGTTCCAATTGCCAGTTACCTTATATTAACACACTCTGATGCTACGGAGTTACACATTCTACATTAAATTTCAGGTTTAGCCCAAGCACACAGTTTTGTAGCGAAGCACAGGCATCTAGCAAGTACATAATAAAGGCTTAGTAAGACCACACTTAGAATGTTCCATCCAGTTTTGGTCACCATATTATAAAAAAGATGTTGAGTCTCTGGAAAAGTGCAGAAAAGAGCAACAAAGATGATTTGGAGCCTGGAGGCTAAAACATATGAAGAACAGTTGCAGGAATTGGGTATGTCTAGTCTAGTGAAAAGAAGGATTAGCAGTGTTCCAATATCTAAGGAGCTGATAGAAATAAGGGGTTCAACCTATTTTGCAAAGCATCTGAGAGAAGAACAAGCAGCAATGAATGGAAACTAATCAAGGAGAGAAGCAACCTAGAACTATTCCCCCGCTCCAACAGTGAGAACAATTAGCAGTGATCTGACTTGTCTCCAGAGGTTGTGGGTGCTCCATCACTGAAGTCTTTTAAGAAGAGACTGGACAGCCACTTGTTGAAAATGGTATAGGGTTATCTGAGCAAGGGGTAGGACTAGAAGACACCCAAGGTTCCTTTTTGAATTGTCTTACATACATGTAAAATCGAAAGAAATTCATGTGATTAAAAAAACCCAACATCTTGAGAAGGCTGAGAGAATAAGTAAATCCAAACTTGAGAGATCTGCCCATCTTACACCTGAGAAGAATTTTTTGATTAATGGCAAGTGTAGTAGAATGCTTAGAGCTAGTGCAGAATAAATTAGGAGCAGACATTCTTTCCAGTTCTCAACCAGGGAATTTCAGTGGGTGACCTTGGGTCAGTTAAAAAGTTCTCTCAACCAAACCCTCTTTATAGGACTGTTGTGATGATAAAACATTGGAGGGAGTCCAATGGATTACATCTTGAACTCAATGAGAGATGGGCTAAAATACAGCATTTTCATACCTATTTATAATGTCCCAAATGTTTGGATGATAGAATGATTATAAGGGAGGTTAAACATAAAAGAAACAAGAATTGTGAGATGTGGAATAAATGTGTTGCAGACTTTGTGTCAGAGAAAATGAAAGAATTTCTAATTTTGAGTAGTGAAAGAACAAGAAATAGTAAGACAACATACATGCCTCTCTAGATTTAGCAGGACACATGTGCATTCTTAGAGATCAGACAAATAAGAGACTAAAGAAGCAGGAGATGCAGGATAAGAAAGTATAAGTAATTATGTCCAGTAAGTAAAAGAAAGCATAGATAGTCCCTGACTTACAACCGGTTGCTTAATAATGGTTCAAAGTTACAACAGCCTCACAAAAAGTGACTTATAACCTGTTCTTGAAGTCCTGACTATCCTGAGCCCCCAGCAGTCACATGATCATGCTTGGCAACAGCTCTGTCAGATCTGCTGCAATTTAAGCCTCTAAATAGAAATGATCCTTGGCTCCATTTGCTGAGAAGGTATATTTTTCTTAGAAGTCAAGTGTACTGCAGTATTGCAAAGCCAGAACTGATAATCATGCTCCCAAATCCTGAAGTTCTACTTTTTCCTCCTTTAGCTGTCTCTCATTGCCCACCTCAGTGTAATCAATCAGGTTCAGGCAAAATATTTTCATAATGGTCAATCCAAGTGCAATTTGGTGTGTGGTGCCCTTCTTCTTCCAGCTGGATGACCTTGAGGCAGAGTCTCAAGAAGGTACAGTGCTTACCTTCATTTTCCCAAGTATTCCTCCTTTCATTTCCTCACCCCGCCGTCTGTCACCACATAGCAATGAAGCACAAGCAAGCATAAGGTGGCAGCTGACATTTACATTTACAACATTGTGGTCAAATGATTGAGATTTGTTACCTTTCCATTCAGCTTCTGATAAAGCCGATTGGTGAAACCAGATTCACTTAACAACTATGCAGTTAACTTAACAACTGCATTGATTGCTTTATGACTATGATAGAATTGGGTCCAGATACATGTTGACTTGTTTAATACCATGTTGCTTAGTGATCAAAATTTTGGTCACAATTGGGTCGTAAATCAATACCTATAATATTTCTGAACTTATTAAAGTGACTTGAAAAACCAGTATATGCTATGCTTTTCTCCAATACAAAGCACTTTCACATTCATTAATTGAATGTGAATCATAGTGAATCCTGATATATTTATTGTACATTAGATGGTACTTTTTCTCTTCATGAGCTCTCTTAGACATCTTTGCTAAAAGACAGCAAGTAGATCACTTTCCATTATTGTTTACATAGAAATATCTCAAAATTCCTAAAGTATTTAGGTCATAACCATTAAACAAGAATTGCAATGTGTTTCACTACAGTTGATTGAAGACTCTACAATCAATGGTGTTTCCATAGTATTCAAAGGCGGAAATAAATGAATCACATTTTTAGGGTGAAGTGCAAATCTAAATTGATTCAATCTGTGAGGGTCATCACTTGCTGTTGATAATTTAAATGAGATAGGAAAAGATAAGCATCTTCTCCTTATCATGCCTGCATTCTAACAGCACAATCTAACACACAACACAGACTTGGAATTCAGCTCATGAACACATTTTGAGCCATTTGATATGATTTTGACCATTCTTACAGTTTTGGTGTATATGATCTTTTCCACACTAAAGTCCTACTGTACAAACCAAAATCAAATTTATCTTGTACATATCTACAATATATATAATATATACCTATTCCTGTTTTTTTAAAAAAACAAGGTATGGTCTTTCTTAAATTCCTTCCCAGGATACTTAAAGCTGAATCATTTCCTCCCTTTCATTAGCAAAATAGTTGCTACATACAAATGGGGGGATTATATTGTCTGGACAAGTTGCACTCAATAAAGCAGTTCTTTGAGAAAACCAAAAGTCTCAGAGTTGCTGGATTGGTTGGGTTCGTTATTCGAAACCTTGGCAGCTGTTTATGAGCTCACTTAGTAATCTAGGCTAAAATGTTAAGATACTGTGTCTTTCTGCTCAACCAGGATCAGGGAAGTTGTAGTTCCCAACACTTCAATTATGGGTTTCATTGTATCATCAGAAGGTCTCCTGCAGCCTTCCTAGGGTCTTTGCACAACTTCAAATTGTGCAACAGTTGTGCCTGTTCTTATACTGCAGAGCCCTTCTCATGGTCACTCATGCCCTCACAACCTTTGGAGTAGATTAGTAGTTAAGATGCTGGTCTAGAAACTAGAGATTTTGAGTTCTAACACCACCTCAGGCATGAAAGCCAGATGGGTGACTCTCACTCCAACTCATCTCACAGGGTTATTGTTGTGGGGGAAATCAGAAAAGGAAATTAATCATGTTTGTGGTCTTGAATTATTTGTAAAAATAAACATATTTGCATGGGGTTACCCTTGAAGGACGTTTCAACTGGTGTAGAATGTGGTGGTATAGGCAATTAATAATGTTGGTTATTTAGTACGTATAACATCAGTATTTCAGGAGCTGCATTGGTTTTCATTATACTTCCATGTGCAATCAAGTTGCTGGTAGCTATCTTTCACGCCCTTCTTGACTTCTGACTTCTTTGCAAGACTCTCTCACCAATTGTTTCTACTGATCCTACCAAGTTTGGCAATACACAGCAGGAGAGCCTTTTCTGCAACAGCATCTGTCCTTTGGAACATCTTTCCACCTGAAATTGGACTGGTCCCTATCCTTGTTGGCCTTTTATAAAACCCTGAAAACTTGGTTTTGTTCCTAGCCTTAGGTTGAACAATTTTGAACAGACCTATCTCTTCACTTTGTTTATTACTCTTTCTTATGGTGTTCAGCTGCTGTGAGATTGGTTTTTGTTTTTGTTTTTGTTTTTCCTTTTTGTATTGTACAGGTAGTCCTCGACTTACAACCACAATTGAACTGAAAATTTCTGTGGCTAAGTGACACATTCATTAAGTGAATTTTGCCCCATTTTACGACCTTTCCTGCTACCACTGTAAAGTGAATCACTGCAACTGTAATGTTAGTAACACAGTTGCTAAATGAATCCGGCTTCCCCATGGACTTTGCTTGTCAGAACTTCGCAAAAGTGGACCACATGACCCTGGGACACTGCAACCATCATCAATAGGAGTCAGTTGCCAAGAGTCTGAATTTTGATCACATGACCGTGGGGTCATGCTGTGTGAAAAATGGCCATAAATCACTTTTTTTCAGTGTCGTCATAACTTCGAATGGTCACTTAATGAACTCTTGTAAATTGAGGACTACCTGTATATTTTATATTGTGCATTTTATGTATTTTATTTTAAGTCACCTAGAGTTGCATATGTGCGGTGGACAACTCTACAAATCAAATAAATAAAGGCATAATAAAAAAAAAAACCCTCAAATCTTAGGTGACTAACTCCAGTCAGTTCCATCTTATGCATTACTCTTACATTGTTATAATCCATCTCACTGAGATTGCTGGGAGGGATAGGAGGTGGGGAAAGGAGGAAATAAAATGGAAAAGACAAAAATGTAGCCTCAGGATTGACGCCCCATCCCTCAGAACATTTATACAGAAATGGAGCTTTGTTCATGCTGCTATAACTGCCATTCTGACATCCCTCACAGATGCTGCTAGAAGAATTGCATAGTTCTGGTCACTTCTTTTTGGTCTTTTTACACATAGTCATGATGCAGAAACAACACTTTGGCTGAAATCTTCGGAACACTTAAAGGAAAGTAAGTCTTACATTCCACAGAAGATTTTTTTTTTTAACTGAGCAAATATGCATAGGATTGCACCATTAATAAATTTCCTTCTTACCAAAAATAATAGAAACAGAGATTAGCTTTCCTGAGCGTACCACTTATGTCTCCTGAGAGCCGGCATCCTTTCTAGAATGCTGAGCATGTCAGCTCTGAAAAAGACCTTTCGTTAGTACGTTTTAAAAGTGTTCCCTTGTGCAAGATTGCTCGTGGTTCCAAATACCACTAAAATCTATTTAAATGACATGTCTCATTACTGGATGCAAAACCTTGGCCATAAAATTTTTATCTCCAGCCAAGAGAACGCTTGGTCTACCGGGACTTTACATTTCGACATACAGCCATGTCTGATTGACGTATTCATTCTCCTCCCTCACCCCGAGTTCTGCAGATCTTTATATATATATTGCTTGAGGTTTCTGCAAAAGGAGTTAAAATTATCATATAAGTATAGAGGAGTGCTTTTTGGAACATCGTCAGAATAGTGTTGTTTTGCTATGCTTGAGTTTTTCCCCCTCCCTGAATTTAGAGCAGCAGAAAAAGGGTTCCCTTGCAAGGGCTAATTGTAGACAACTCACAGTTTCTACTTAGGAAATTAAACATACAAAGTTGATTTAATTTATTCCCATAATATAATGACAAGCTATAACACAGTTTGTTTCAGTTTGGCTTAGCACATTATGCGAACCCAGCCAATGCAGTTTGCAAACATAGATCGGCTAAATTTGGCCTAATGCTTTTCAGTGTGCTTAATTGAATCATAACTTAGCCATGATCCAGTTTTTTCATTCCCGCCTGCCCCATAACACATGGAGAACTTCAACCAAAATAAAAACTTCACTACAAATAAATGTGATGACAGGTACTTTTTTCAACAGACCGTAGTAACCTAATTCACTCATCACACTAT
Organism: Masticophis lateralis; assembly: GCA_030761175.1. Lineage (NCBI taxonomy): Eukaryota > Metazoa > Chordata > Lepidosauria > Squamata > Colubridae > Masticophis > Masticophis lateralis. Next base: position 123,201,565 of record JAUDYJ010000001.1, on the reverse strand, counting down.
TAACTAGACTCTATCTGCCATTCCTTAATCTATCGTAATCCAAATTGAATAAAGATAAATCGAAATCAGATCTAAGTCACGAAGGGATTTTAATAACAAATGGTACCTTTGCTTAAGGTTTCTTTCTCTTTAATTAGACAAGACAATAGTCTTTTGACTTTCTTTGTGCTCTGTTCAGAAGACAGTGGGAAAGGGAGTTAGCCCCATCATTTTACAACCTTACATTAACTTAAAATGTTTTCGGAGTAAAATACATTCAGGAATGGGCTGCTGGGAGTTTGGGAGAACCTCAAGCCAAGATTCTGTGCAGTTCGGAGAACCCTCAAATCCCAGTCCTGGCGGGCCCTGCCCACCCCACCCCACCCAGGATTTCCCACATGGCCTGTTTTGGATGCAGGTAAGTGCAGGGTGTGCCCGGAGGCTTGGGGAGGGTGCAAAAAAGGCCTACTGGAAGTTTAGGAAGGAGATCCGGAGCCTGGGGGCTGTTTTCGCCCTTCCAGAGGCTTGACCAAAGCTCCAGAGCCCAGGGAGAACAAAAAGCCCCCTCCCCAATGGTGCAGGAGGCTGACTAGGCCATGCCCACCATAGCCATGCCTACCCAGAAACCGGGCAGAGAACCCCTTGCTAAAATTTTTGAAGCCCACCTCTGCTTACATTAAAGTGAATTAGAAACAGTGATACAATTTACATGGTCCTGGTGGCACTCTCTGGTGTTACTAGATATTTCTGATAATTTTCCAGCAAAGATGCTGTTCTTGCTCTTTTGGGAGGGGCGGAGACCCAGAATGGCAGCAGATATGGCTGACCAAGATCTGGAAAGCCAATAAAAACTCTTTTTAGACCACCTATTGCGGTGATTTTAAAGCCACCTCAAATGTGATGGGTGACATAACATACATTGCAGCTGCCTCTCATAGTTCTGAAGTTCGTTTCGAAGTTGACACTGTCACTGACAATTTATTGAATAAATTATATATCAATGATTAAAACATTTATATAACAGCTTGAGTAGAAAAAGAGCACTCTAGCAGTTCCACTGCTAAGGATTACATAATTCTGTCTAATTTATAGGTTCATTCATTCATTCATATATTTGGATATATGGTGGTGATAGTGCAGTGGTTAGAATGCAGTATTGCAGGCTAACTCTGTCGACTGCCAGCAGTTTGATCCTAACTGGCTCAAGGTTGACTCAGCCTTCCATCCTTCCAAGGTCGATAAAATGAGGACCCAGATTGTTGGGGACAATATGCCGACTCTGTTAACTGCTTAGAGAGGTTTGTAAAAGCACTGTGAAGCAGTATCTAAGTGCTATTGCTATTCCTATATTACTGTATTCCACTTGACTCAAGGCAAGCTATACCACAGCAGTAGATGAACACAAATATGGGTCTGATTAGATGCAAGTAGTCAAACATTGTACATGTATGTGTGTAAGAGACAAAAAGACAGAAAGATCTTTGGTACTGTTTGAATCTCTTGGTCTTAATAACAGACATGGTGATGAACTTTGGCAGGATAGAGGAGGTCTGCTTTGTTGGTTTTTGAGGAAGACATGAAAAATTGAATTCCTGCAGGCAAAGGCCCAACCTCTGAAGATAAAAGGTCCTTGTGTTAGTTAATTGAGGTGCAGAGGAGAATTGCTTGACTGTCACAACACCTGCAGCAGGGGAACTACATTTTCTAAAAAGAAAAAGTATTTATAGAAAAACTCTGTAAGGAAAGATCAAGTAATACAGTCTCAGTGGAATTTTCCAAATTACAGCAAGGCAAACGGAAGCAAGGTGTTTTTTTTTTTAAAAAAAATACTAATACTGATCAATGCCTAAAAACAGAGTTTAAAAAAAAAAAAACCAACCTTATGAGTCAATTTGCTGAAATGGCTGTATACAAATTTAGTAATAAACATTGTTTTTCTAGAAGGTAGCTAATTATTGAAATTCTTAATCTTGTTGGATTGCAGTTTGATTAAAGTACGTGCACTTTAATTACATTATTAAGGTAAGAGATTCAGTCACTAAAAATATAATATTAAAATTATTAACACAAACTGACATTTTACGTGGAAGTAAACCCAATCAGATTTAATGGAAGATTCTTTAGAGTAGCTATGTATGAACTATATTGAAAACAATACAATTTGTACTCTAAAATTTAATCAGAAGCATTATTTTGAACAGCAGAGGGCTCTCTTATTCTTCTAGTTAATGAGGTCTGTGCTGTTATATGACTATAATGAACTTGAGTTTTTTTGTTCCAAGAGTAAGAAGTAATTAAGTAGACATATATTGACAACTGCAAAGAGGAACTGAAATGGTAGGTTCAAACAAACCACTATGTGTTAAACAAATTTCCCATTCATTTTCTACAATCACACCCGAACGAAGTACTATCATTTTCTGAAGTTATACAGGATATTATAGTATTCTTACGTTCAGTGAGAAAATCATCTCTCAGTTTTAGCGCAAAGTAAAGGACAACAGGCTTTTTTCCACTGAAATGAATGTGATTTCGAAATTATTCCCTATCCACTCTCTGCCAAAGTAAATAAATATAAACTAGCCAGGGATCAGTTTAGACATGTGTCCCTTCTTTTAATGCATATCGTAAGAGCAATTTCTCAAATTTTATATTTAATAAATTGATTGTTTTAAATAATACAATGCTATATAAAATGCATAGATAGTTAATAGGTAGGTAGGTAGGTAGGTAGGTAGATATATGATAGATAGATAGATAGATAGATAGATAGATAGATAGATAGATAGATAGATAGATAGATAAAGTGTATAGCTATAGTTACCAAATTGTCTCCAGGTGAGATGGGAGGCATATAACATGAATGAATGAATGAATGAATGAATGAATGAATGAACAGAAATTAATGAATTTAAAAAAATGTTGGAATCATTAGAAACTCTCAGATGCATCTAAGAGAAACTGATTAGAAAAAAAATATGAACTTGTTACAATGAGCCAATAAATAACTGTATCTCTGCTTGAAAAAGAAAGTCACTCATTCATTCACAAAAGAGGAGTGGCAATGTGAGATTAATGTCTTAAATCTCGAGAAAGCAATTCATTGTAATATTAGATTTCATGCAAGCAACTGACAAAATAATGTGCTTATCCCCAAAATGTTACTCAGTAGGATGAGATGAGAAAATAATAATTACCTAAAGAAGGGCTATCAATAGATTCAAACTCAATGTAATTCACTCTAATCTTGATTGTAGGAAATATGACTTCTGCAATAGAGTAGTAAATGTCTGGAACACTCTACCTGATTCTGTTGTTAGTCTCTTTAACCCCCATACCTTTTACCTTAAACTGTCTACCATGGACCTTTCACATTTCTTAAGAGGTCCCTAAGAGGGCATAAGGCGTACATAAGCGCACCAGCATTCCTACCATCCCTGTCCTACTGTTCCCATTTATATGTACTCATTTTATGTGTTTATGACTATGTTTTGCTTATTTATATCCTTTTATTTGTGGCAATTTTTTTTCATGTTTCCTGTCCATGTCTATGTCTATACTGTTTCTTGTTTCCTTGTACTTGTTGACAAATAAATAAATAAATTAGAAAACCTAAGCAAGTTAAGTCTAGAAGCATTTTAATCTGTGTACAGAATAATATAGCTATGCTGTTATTGTTAAACAATTTTTAACAAGACAATCCCTAGTAGACACCTGAAAAATAATGTATTCAAGGCTATGCATTTGTCTCTCAAGTAAGTTTGATATCCAACTTTTGTGACAATCAGCAATACCTCTGGATTCCTCTGCAGAAACTATAGGAAACCTTATGAAAATGTCAAAAATAATATAATCTCCTTTGGGTTATCTTCCATATATTTTTTTGAGTCATAACTTTTACTTTTGGATTTGAGTTTTGTGCAGGTTTAATGCATTATTCATTAGCTTGGCTTTCATATTGGAGATGATTTTTTTAAAGTGGAAAACAGCTTAGTTTTTGAGCTTTGATTTTATTGCATCTGGCTCGACACAACTTTTTAAAAAATAAATCAGACTGCCACCATCTTCCTACTAAACACTTGGGAAACCTTTATATCAGTATAAAACTATACAGTCCAATATTCCTAAATATCGGTTCATCAGAAGATTCTTCAAAAATGGAGTGAAATATAGGTAGCTTAAACCAGTCCCAGCATTTATGTTTTGAAGAAGAGTTGACATCTCATAACCCAGAGGCCACATGTAAACTGGGTGAAAAAAAGAAAAATCCTAGGACAGCAGAAATGAGGCAGCTAAAACACCATTTGATAAATGACCTTGTCAGTTATATTGCTTGCTTCTTTTCTTCACTAGCTTTGTCAACTGCTGAGAAGGCAAGAGAGGAAGTAAGAAGCAGGAACATGGGTAAAATTGCTAGAAAGGAGGAGGGGCAAAATTCAACTTTCTGGACAACGAGAACAATTAGCCAGTGAAACTGCTTGTCTTCAGAAGTTGTGGATGTTCCATCACTGGAGATTTTAAAGAAGAGATTGGACAGCCACTTGTATGGAATGGGGATGGGCTTCAGCAGGGGATTGGAATAGAAGACCTCCAAGGCCCCTTCCAGCTTTATTGTTCTGCTCTGTTCTGTTCTGTTCTGTTCTGTTCTGTTCTGTTCTGTTCAACTGGCAGGATGGCTAGTTTTGTTGGAATACCTTTTTCATGGAAAAATCATCCCAGCCCTTGAGATCTGTTGAACAGAACAGACCTTGCTACTGAGTATTTACCTAAGCTAAGATCTTGGAAATGGCAATTTTACTATATATTTCCCTCCTACTACATGTTAATTAGGACCCAGTGTAGGTAGAGAAAATAAAAAAGCAATGAATACATCCAATGGTATAATGAGATTATTTAAAACATATTCATGTTAGGGTTCAAAATGTTTGATTCGGAAATATTCTGAATGCAGAATATCCTGAAATATTTTGAACTTGCCATTTTGGCTGAGATAAGCTTTTTTGAGCTTAAGACAGCTATTTAAAATACCAAATGCCACTTCAAAGCTTGGGACACTCTGAAATGTTCAAAGTAGCACATTTCCAAGCTTTGCACATGGAAATCTAGATGTTCTGTGGAATTTCACACTAAAAATGATTCAGAAGGAAGTGGTTTTCACAATCCTAATACAGATACATGTAGTGTGCTATGGGAATGTCCATTTTGTTGTACATCCATCTTAATATATAATCCTTACCAGGTTTTTATATTTTAACAAATTAAATCTCTTAAAACATTCAATAAACTATGTTTTCATTTCCTGTCTTCAAGTCAAGATATTAAGAACCTTGCTTGATCGATGTACAGTACAGTACAGTGTTTGTCCTTAGGAAAACCACAGATTTAATTTTAAAGAAAAAAGAAAAATGGTTAACTGATGCAGGTTTATTATTCTACAATTTCCACATGGCGTATATAAGTAATGTTCCAGGATGCAAAATTAGTTAAAAATGAGAGCATGTATTCTTTCATGCACAAGACACAAAAGAATGGAAAAGATGAATGGAAAAACTGAAGCCAATTTGATACAACTGTTATATCAAGATGACTTTAAAAAATAAGCCTGCCTTTGTAATTAAATGCTGAAAGGCAATTATATCAAGAATAGACAAAATAGAAGAACAGACAAGAGAGAATTGGAGAATGAAATTCATCTGCAGGAGTACATACAGTAGCAACAACAAGATTTTTTTGCAAATAATATTGCATTTTTCCATGAAAAAGTAGAAATGACATTTTTTCCCTTTTACATACCTTTTCTTCCTTTCCCTTTTTTCTCTGCACTTTTTTCTTTTTTATATTTTTCATACTTTGTATTAGTTTTTTTATCCATGCCTTTTTAAACTTCAATAAAAATTATTAATTAAAAAACTTGGAAGGGTGAGGAATATTTCTTTAATATATGGGAAAAGTCATAAAACCATAGGACTTTTATTTTAGTTAAAAATTATAGCAGATGTTTTTCCCAATCATTCAGTCATGTCCAATTCTTGGAAATTGCCTGGGCAAGTGTCTGCAATTTTCTCCGTAAGGTTTTTCAGTGGTTTTCCCTTGCCTACTTCCTAGAGCTGAGAGAAAGTGATTAGACAAAATCAATGTTATGTATTGAATATATATAGTTGTGTTAAGCCTTGCTAAAGTGAAACTAACCTACAAATGACCCTAACTGTTAACTCCAACTGTTTTGGAGGGAAACTTAGAACATTCATATCTGGGCGGGCTTTTTCAAGTTCTATGATTGGTTAAGGCCCTGTGGGCCTAGAGTATAAATTTATTTATTATTTATTTCATTTATTTATTTTATTAAATTTATATACTGCTCTACTCCCGAAGGACTCAGGGCAGTGAACAGCCAAAAGATAAAATACACATAAGTACAAACATTAAAAAATCAGTTAAAAATACATTAAATACTTTGGCCCAAAAACAAATTTAAAACACCCCAATTTATAAAACAAATTTATAAAATAAATTATAAGCATTTCCCTGCTGTTCCTCAGTTCCAGTTTTGAATCAATAAATGTTGTTGTAGCTATGCTGGTCTGCTTCTTGCCTATTGAAGCCCACTATCAACAGTCAACCAATTGGCTTTGTGTCTAAGATGGAACGAATTCACAGTCAGCCAGTTTCTAGCCTATTGCCTTAATCACTGTACTAAACTGGTACTCATAACACATAATGCAAGAAAATAAATGAATGAAAAGTTATCCTAAGCCATGTTTCAATATGAAACACTATCTTTTTTCAAAAGTATGAGTTGAAGAGGCAACTAAGGTCGAAAGCAATCTGAGAAGAAATCAAGATTAGACTATGAATCAGATTTATAAATTATTAAAGAGCCTCAAGATTTTCTATTTTTTAACCTCACAGAAATGGGTCTGAATCAGAGGATTTGACATCTTGATTTTTTCCGGGATAGTCACAATTTTGAAGGAGATGTCACTAATGTCAGGCATACCCCTCAACACCAGCAATATGTCCTAATTTCTAGAGTACATTCTGGCCAGATTGTCACAAGCAGCATAAATCACATCACTGAAAATATCTTTCTGGTTTCCTTACTGAATCTGCATGAGTAAATCTTTGATTTCTAGTCTGCAAAAATCCAGAAGACCCCAAGATGGCGACAAAGAGACATATAAACTTCCATTGTAGCTATATACTGATGGTCCAGATATTTGCATCCTGAATATGGTAGCCCTAATTTAAGCAGCTAGAACAAAGGAAGCCCTGGTCATAAAAGTGAAATCAGGCAAGTCTTCAAAGTACTTGGGTTTACTTTGACTTTTCAAGTTTGGAAAAGCCTCTTACTGGAAAGGGAAATGGCAGAAAAGAATAAATAAGACATACTGCTGTTTGTTAGTGATTCATTCATTGGCTGGAAGCTCTTTCATAAATTTTCAGTTTGTTTTGTTTTTAAATTTATTTTTTTGCCTAAGATTTGTTTATTCAGTTTTCTCAGATCATATAAAGCCGAAATCAGCCATATCTCCTGATAAACAGTATAACCACACAGGATATATACTGTGTGAAAATAGAGAATTCCATCAGGAGTATCTACACAGGAGAATAGAAACCATGTAAGTCATGTAATACATGGGAGTGTAACATAATGCAAGGTCCATAATTCTCTGCTCTGACAGCTTAAGGGAAGATAAACCTATATGAGAGAAGAAAAAATACAATATTCCCAGATTTAGAGTCTTGTATAGCAAAGTCTCCCTGAGTGTTTCCATCTGGTGTGGAATTCCTGAACATTGTTAATTAGCTTTTTTTTTTTTTTTTGGAGCCAGTCACTATATTATTTCTAGGATACTAAGAGACCAAAGAGTTTGCTCTATGTTTAGTGCTAAAGTTTTTTTAAAAATATACATTTTATAACTGATTAGTTTCCAGATATTGACCCCATCACCTTGTACCCATTAGGTGCACAAGCCATCTCCAATCTTGGCCTCCTAATCCTCTATGTTATTGTGAATGACACCGTCTTTGCCCCATCACATCAGCCTGTGCCATCTGGGGTAGGGAAGACAGGAAAAGTATATTCCTCGCTGCGGTGAGCAGCGAGGAGAGGGAGGCAAACGAGCGGTGAGTGGCGAGTGGCGGCGGCAGTGAGAAGGTGCCTGGCGGCCGCTGTGAAGGTGGAGGGAGTCTGTCAAGCCGGGGAGACGCCAGGGAGGCGCTGGAGCCATGGGCCGCATCTGTCCTGGAGGCGGCCCTGCGCTGGTCTGCGGGTGCCCTGGTGGCAGGAGAGTGCCTGTGGAAATAGAAGAGCTCGGCGTGGAGGCGGCCTGGAGGTGGTCTGGAGTTTGATCTAATGTCCTCAGTGGTGTGGAGATGGCGCCGACGACTCCAGCGGTGCCCCAATTTGTCATCGGGCCTACGGGCCTATGGACCTACTCCCCCCCCATCCCGCTTGTCTTTTGCTGGCCCTCAAACTCTGTCCACTTTCCTGCTATCGGTCCGTTATTCTCTGGAGCGGTATTTTAAACTTTGGTTTCTTTTTTCACCATTATTCCATCATTCCGCTGGCTGGCCACTGGAACAGGCCAGCTCATGGGAGGACTTATGGAGCCGGTTCTTTTGTTATCTACCCTGAGGGGTTGCCATACCTGCAGGATGAATCTGCCGGGCCACGGTGAGAGAGTGGCCTTGGACTTGGACTTTCTAACGCGCCTGCCTTGTGGTTGGACCACCGTGAGAGGGTGGCCCGGACATCCCCTCAGTTGGACAGAACGCAGAGACTCCTAGCCGCTACCGTGAGAGGGTAGTGGCATTTCTCCTGACTGACCTGGTCCTGCTTCAGGACATTTTTGAACTACGATCATGGACCTATGCCATGCCCCCACCCATTCTCTTGTCTGTTATCTGTTGGATGTTCCCTAGGTCTTCGCTTCTTGCCCTGCGAGATTCCCCCCTCTCGCGGGTTTGGCCCTCTACATTATCGAGGGCCTACCTTAATGACGGGTTTTGGGACCCCGAGAGGTGGCATGTCAAAAAATGGGGATTGAGGGGTTTTTTAAGTGCTTTTTAAACGGGTGTTTTAGGGGGTTCTGGGGTGGGGGAGGGTGCGGGTTTGGGGGGAAACCCAGGGGGGAAAGGGACAGGCCCGGCAGTCTCTGATGCCACAGGGGGTCTAGTTTCTGGAGGCAAGAGGGCTCCTACTGAGCCCTCTGCTGAAGGTTGTGTGATAAATACGCTATGTGGGAGGGGCAGATATGGCGAGAGCAGGGGACCATATCATGTGGTGGGGGCACGCACTCGCTGCCTTCGAGCGATTGCTTGCCCCGGTCCCCAGAGCTATTCCCGTTCCCCGGGTTGTTTAGAGTCTCAGGACCCGGGGCTCCGGCTGTTGTTATGCAATGCGAGGTCCGCTGTAAATAAAGCCCCTCTCATATGTGACCTTCTTCAAGAGGGGGGGGCGGACCTGGCTGGTATTACCGAGACCTGGCTGGGCCACGAGGGGGGGGGTTCCCCTCATGGAGATGTGCCCACCAGGTTTTCTTGCATTCCACCAGCCGAGAGCCCAGGGCAGGGGTGGGGGAGTAGCGGTCATTATTAAGGAGGGTCTGGGTCCGAGAGAGGCCACTGTACCTCAGATAGCCGGGTGTGAGTCCACCTTTGTGAGGTGGGGTCCTGGTGGGCAGATGGGTCTGTTAGTCACGTACCTGGCTCCCTGCCACGTGGCAACGACCCTGCCCGAGCTTCTCAATGTTATAGCCGAGGTGGCGGTTGGTACCCCCAGGCTTATAGTCATGGGGGATTTCAATTTGCCATCTATCGGTGAAACATCTGAGATGGCTCGGGAGTTCATGGCTTCCATGACAGCCATGGACCTGACCCAGGTAATTCAGGGCCCGACTCACATTGGTGGACACACCCTGGATCTAGTTTTTGTCTCTGGTCAGTGGTTGAGTGGTCTTGATATTGGGGATATAGCTATGGAACCCTTGTCATGGACTGACCACTCTCTCCTTCGACTCGACTTTCTGACCGCTGCACCCCACCGCAGGGAGGTGGAACCAACCAGGTGGTTCCGCCCCAGGCGCCTGATGGATCCTGATAGGTTCCAGACGGAGCTTGGGCCATTTCCTGAGACTCTGACACGCGACTCGGCTGAGGACCTGGTGGCTGCCTGGGATAGGGCAGCCGGTGGGGCCTTGGACCGCGTCGTGCCTTTGCGGCCTCTGACCCGGCGCCGAACTCACTTGTCTCCTTGGTTCACCGAGGAGCTGAGGGAGATGAAGCGCCGGAAAAGACGCCTAGAGAGCGGTTGGAGGGCCAGTCGCTCTGAATCTGACTTGACACTAGTAAGAGCTCATATTAAGACTTACTTAGTGGCGATAAAAGCAGCGAAATCTAATTATTTCGTCGCTCTTATCGCATCATCAGATAATCACCCAGCCGCCCTGTTTAGGGTGACCCGCTCCCTCCTCCATCTGGGAGCGCGGGAGGATCCCTTGCAGGGACGTGCTGAGGATTTTGTTCAATATCTGGATGATAAAATAACTCAGATTCAGGACGATCTGGCCGCTGACTGGGTTAGTTCGGGCTAGGTGACTGAGCCCGGTCCTGAGAGTGTTATCTGGGCTGAGTTCGATCCTGTGGCTCCCGAGGACGTGGACAGGATTCTGGGAAGACTGAACGCTACCACATGTTTATTGGACCCGTGTCCCTCCTGGTTGGTGCTGGCCTCCCGGGAGGTTACACAAGGCTGGTTCCAGGAGATTATAAACGCTTCTTTGAGTGAGGGTGCCCTACCGACCGCTTTGAAGGAGGCGGTGGTGAGGCCCCTCCTCAAGAAGCCCTCCCTGGACCCAGCTGTTTTGGCAAATTATCGTCCAGTCTCCAACCTTCCCTTTCTAGCGAAGGTTGTTGAGAGTGTGGTGGCGTGGCAGCTCCCCTGGTACCTGGATGAAGCTGTCTATTTAGACCCGCTCCAGTCCAGCTTCAGGTCTGGTTACAGCACTGAAACGGTATTGGTCACGTTGGTGGATGATCTCTGGAGGGCCCAGGGTAGGGGATACTCCTCTATCCTGGTGCTGTTAGACCTCTCAGTGGCTTTTGATACCATCGACCATGGTATCATGTTGCGCCGGTTGGAGGGATTGGGGGTGGGAGGCACCGTTTTACGGTGGTTCTCCTCCTACCTCTCCGACCGGTCGCAATCTGTGTTGACAGGGGGGCAGCGGTCGACCCCGAGGCGCCTAATGTGTGGGGTGCCACAAGGGTCGGTCCTCTCGCCCCTTCTGTTCAACATTTATGTAAAGCCGCTGGGTGAGATCATCCGTGGTTTTGGGGTGGAATTCCATCAGTACGCTGATGATACTCAGCTGTACATCTCCACCCCAGACCACCCCAACGATGCCGTGGAAGTGATGTCCCAGTGCCTTGAAGCTGTGCGGGTCTGGATGGGGAGAAACAGGCTTCGACTCAACCCCTCCAAGACCGAGTGGCTGTGGCTGCCGGCGTCCCGATATAGCCAGCTGACTTCGCTGGTTATTGGGGGCGAATCATTGGCCCCCACGGAAAGGGTTCACAACTTGGGCGTCCTCCTGAATCCACGGCTGTCATTAGAGGATCATACGACAGCTGTGGCCAGGGGGGCTTTTTATCAGGTTCGCCTGATACGCCAGTTGCGGCCCTTTCTAGATCGGGACTCCCTTCGTACAGTCACTCAGGCGCTCGTCACGTCTCGCTTGGACTACTGCAATGCTCTCTACATGGGGCTCCCCTTGAGATGCACCCGGAGGCTTCAGCTGGTACAGAATGCGGCCGCGCAGGGGATTATGGGAGCGACGGGGCGCTCCCATGTGACACCTCTCCTGCGTGAGCTGCATTAGTTGCCGGTTGACTTCCGGGTGTGTTTCAAGGTGTTGGTAATCACCTTTAAAGTGCTCCATGGCTTATGACCAGGGTACTTACAGGACCGCCTTCTGCCACCAATTGCCTCCCACCGGCCGGTTTGCTCCCACAGAGAGGGCCTCCTCAGGGTGCCGTCAGCCAGACAATGTCGGCTGGCAACCCCCAGGGGGAGAGCCTTCTCTGTGGTAGCCCCCACCCTCTGGAACGATCTTCCTCCAGAACTGAGAACAATTGCTGACCTCCGGACTTTTCGTCGGGCTCTGAAGACTTACCTCTTTCAACTTGCACAGACTTGCCTGATCCCTTCTATTTTTAAAATTTTTTTAGAACTTTTATCTGTTTTTAAACTTTCAGCCTAATTTATATCTGTTTTAGTATGATTTTAACTTTTTTGTATTGGTTTTTAGTTGGCTGTTCACCGCCCTGAGTCTGTCAGGAGAAGGGCGGTATATAAATTTAATAAATAAATAAATAAATAAACAAACAAACAAACAAACAAATAAATAAATAAATAAATAAATAAATATTACAGACCCCATCAATTAAATAATTCTGACTGCAGGGGCTCAGAAAGAAAGTCTTCTCTGATATTGCCCCCATCCTCTTCACTAGGGAGTGGACTCCTAGTTTCCTAGAGCTTCAAAAATATCTAAAGAGCTGGCTCTGCCATTTTTCTTAGAGTTCACAAAGAGAACAAATAGTTGTGGGGCTGTTAGCACTCAGAAAGCCCTCCTCTTATCTTCTAATTAACTTTTAATGTCAAATTTCTAACTACCCTCATCTCCACTTTATATTCAGAGAAGAGCAACAAAGATGATTAGGAGACTGGAGGCTAAAATGTATGAAGAATGGTTGCAGGAACTGGGTATATCTAGTCTAATGAAAAGAAGGACTATGGGTCACAGGATAGCAGTTTTCAAATAACTAAGGGTCTGCTGCAAAGAAGAGATGGTTAACCTATTCTCCAAAGCACCTGAAAGTAGATTAAGAACCAATGGATGAAAATTAATCAAGGAGAGATCCAACCTAGAACTATGGAGAAATTTCCTGACAGTGAGAACAATTAATCAGGGGAAGTGATTGGGTGGGTATTCCATCACTGGAGGTTTTTAAGAAGAGATTGGACAGTCATTTGTCTGAAATGGTATAGGGTCTCCTGTTTGAGCAGACAATTGGACTAGAAAACCTCCATGATCTCTTCCAACTCTATTCTCTTTTTATGTTTTTGACATTTTATTTTTAATTTTATACCACTCATAGTCCCTCTGTGAGGGAGATGGGAGGTCCCTAAATATGATAAATATAAATATTGTTGCTCTTGCAAATTGCAGGCTGCGAAGCAAAAACCCTTGTAGATAATCAACTTCTCTATCAAGAAAAGACAGGTCTAGAGACAGACACATAAACCTCCTGAAGAAAAGGCATAAGAAGCTCAAAATCTAATTTCTAGTGGTTGCTTAATGGGTGGAGAGTTTGGCAATTTGCAGAATGCTGTCAAAGGATATAGATGGTAGTATGAAAGGATGACAGAGAAGGGTGTCTCTAAGAATAGAAATGGGACTTTCCCATCTGTAGGAAGACACATAGGGAGATGCTAGAGAATTTCTAGGAAGGGAATTTAAAACCAGCAAGCTGGGTTGTTCTTATTCCACTGTCAGACTGCTCAGGAGCAAATTTATCAAGTGGCATGACATGCGTTATAAAATATTTTTTTTTTTGAAAAACAATTGTTACAAGAATCCTCATTAAACAACCTCCTGTGATACAAGAAGCCGCAACATCAAATTTTAAATACATTTTCCATCACCATCATTATAGCTATAGTGGGAGGGTGGGGGAGAAGTATTAACTTAAATACTGTTAGTCTAATAACATTCCCAGTTAAGGGAGAAACAAATTTTAACAAATTAGTTCAGTGCAGTGGCTAGTGTAACACAGTGACTAAAATGTTTGTTCAAAATCTCTATTTAGGAATGAATTTCACTCGTAATTATGTGCTAGTCACTATCTCACCACCATTTCTAGGCAAATTCCTTTATATGAGAACAAATACTGTTGGAAAAATGGAACACCAACCACATGGAACTACTCCCCACTTCCTTTCAGAAGGATACAATAAAACTGGAAGTAATAACACCAGATTTAGCAGAAGACTGAGGATATTTTCAAGGCCTTGCCAATTAGATAGCTACGGTGTAAAAAAAAAAAGAAGAATATTCAAATGTTGCACTGTTCAGAGGTTTAGCAGCAGAAAATCAAGAATACCTTTTCAGACAAGCCAATTAGATGAATCTTTCCTGAAGGCAGAAAGGTTGAAAAGCACCATGCTACCATATTGCTCTGTAAATCTTGCAATGTGACTCACAGCAATTTTAGAAGTGCTTTTCCAGTCGGCTGATCTTTAGAAGTATGCATATTAGGAAAGCTATTTGCCTTAATCTGATTTCCATCTGCTTCCTTATCTCTTTTTCCCTATCTAAAATGAGAAAGATGAGAAAGCTAAAGGGCCCTTACCTGAGTTTCTGTTCTTCTAAATGTATGACATGTTAGACGATAGAGGGATAATCAAGAGGAAGGATTTGAGATTTAATAGCATGTGCAGAAAATCAAAGGGATGTGCAAATGGAAGCTTTTAAAACAGATAATTTGATGTACGTATGTGGTTTATAGAAGAATGCATGAAAATATATATTGAGAGATGGAAAGAGAAGAAAATAATTTATTTTACTATCTTATTTATTAAATGTATATTTTGCCCATTCACCCATAAAGCAACTCTGGAACAATAACCATATCAAAAGAGTGCACAAAAACTGATGGCTCATATTTATCATAAATTATAAAACAGAAGTTCCATATGGGTAATTTAATTATTTTAGGAATGGACACCATATTTTTCAAAGGTTAATATATCTTCTTAAATGCATATTTTTATGATTTGCTTCTATATCCAGATGTCTTGGCTCCTGTTAAAAACTTAGAAAGGAATAATGTATGCAATTGTGTCACGGTATCTAATATTTCAAACATTTCTCCCTACATTCACACATTGCAAATATATCTTAGCCAAAAGTACATCTCAACACTGGAATCATAATACAGATGAAGATCAATGAAACATCTCCCCCAAACATCCTATCTCACAGAAAAACACTCAGCCTTGGGCCATGAATACAAGGGAACAGAAGTTGGCTTTTTAAAAGGTAGCACCTAAAATTCAGTATCTGCAATTAAAGAGGGAAGAAAAGTTCTCAACCAATTATTAAAAAAAACATTAAAAGTATATCTATCTATCTATCTATCTATCTATCTATCTATCTATCTATCTATCTATCTATCTATCTATCTATCCTCAACAAGATGGCTCACGTGGCAAAGACGCTGAGTCTGTGCTCGACTGAGGCTGGCAGCTTGGTGGCTCGATTCTTGTGAGTGAATAAATTGCATAGGGGAAGGGGACAGGAAGGGAGCCTCCCCCAAATGCCTATTGGAATTCAGGCATCCCATGGGTAAGGTAACACTACCCCCAAAAATTCCCTTCACAGAGGCAACCAGCTACCTAAATGATCCCTGGCTAACATGTGCCATACACTAATTAAATAAAATCTCAACAGGATAGTGATATTATTAGGTTTGAGCAAATAAATTGAACTTACTTTGGAACTATATATTGAGATGATTTCATGTTCATACAATTTTTACTAAGTGGACTCATTCAAGTTACAGTTGATCCTCTATAAATATTTGAAGTGTTTTGCTTCAATGTTTTCTCTGACCTTTTCTAGATTCCCTTAAGAAGGAAGGGAATATTATTTTGGGGAAATTGAGGTTTTCTTTTAAGGTGGGTTTTAAAATACAAGACAAATATATGTTTATGTTAATTCATCACCTTACATGCAACACCAATGTGTTCTATTAAATATTTCTCAGTTGAGCAGCCCTAAGTATAAACCCAACAGTTCTAATTACTACAGATACTTTTGTGCCGTGCAGAAAATAAAGTAATCTTTTGTCACAATCCCAGGATATGGTTCTGCCAAATAGTGTGTGTATGTACTGAGTGTTGCTGGGACAAATAATTGCCAGTTCAATAGAACATGTACAATGTCTTCTATTTTTGGTGCCCCACTACAAACATATGTTCTTTCAGAGCATGACATTTGGTGGAATCATTTGAGCATCTCTGAAACCACTGAATCCAGCTGCTCAAATCTTGCTCTGCTAAGGGCTGTCCTAGGGCATTGAGTCAAGCCCATTGTCAAGTATTTTACTGTTTGAAAAGACATTTTATTTTTGGCTGGTCATTTCAACCACCTGGAGTTTGCAAGTGATTCAATATCAGTTTGAGCATTAACATCCAAGGCTCTTTGTTTGAATGTTGTCTTAGCCCGATGTCTGACTGAGAGTTGATATTGCATTGGGAAGCCATGCTGTGCAATGATTTGGACAACTGGATACATCCATGTGATGGATTGAAGTCTCTCCTTCTGTTCTTAAAGGCACATTTTTGGTAATGTATCAAGTCCTACTGGGAGAATTCTCCACTCATTGTTAAAGACTTTGATTACTGTTACATTATAAATGAAGTGGGTGCCTCTTTCAATTCCAACTGCTGCTGCAGGCTTATTTTTGTTGTTCCACAAAATAGATCTTAAAAAGATGGCACTTGGATGGGAAGCCTATAGAACAGTGGTGAAATGTAAAATTTGTTACTACCAGTTCTGTGGGCATGACTTGAGGGGGTGGGGGTAATGTGACTGGGTGGGCATGGCCAACTTTTTTTTTTTTTTACTTTTAAAAGCATTTTTTCTACAACCTCTTCAGCTGAAGAGATTGTAGAAAAAATGCTTTTAAAAGCCTCTGATGATCAGGCAACTCAACTGGGATCGTCAGAGGCTTTTAAAAGCTTTTTTTTTCCTACAACCCCTTCAGCCAAAGAAGTTGTAGAAAAAATGCTTTTAAAAGCTTTTTAAAAAACAGTCTCTGATGATTGTGCGGCTCAGCTGAGCATGGGGCGGGGCAGGGATATTTGCCACCAGTTCTTTGGCCCACCCGCTGCCATCGCTACTGGATCAGGCGATCTGGTCCAAACCGGGAGCATTCTACCCCTATTATAGAATAAATAAACATTTTTGTCATGTTTCGAGGTGATTTTTACAGATACAGAGACACGTTGGTCCAGTATGGGGACCTTTGAAGGCTTCACAAGTCTGCATCGTATTTTGGCACAGGTGAAATTTTTGCCTTGTAGTTCTTTAAAATGGAGAGCAGAGTCCTTGGATAGTTATAACTGAATGATTTAGCTAACATTTTAGAACTTGCTGGGGCCTTAATTGGACTTCATTTGAAGTCGGGTTGACCCAAGGCCCTGTATTTATAAAAAAACACCCAAGACATAAGAAAGAATTTATTTGGTTTATAGGCTCCCCATGCAAAACCCTGTTGTATTTGGTACATCTTTTTTCCAGAAACCACAACTTTGGATTCAGTTTTATTAGTAGTCAAAGAGGCAATAGGTGCCAAATTCTCAGGTCTACTTGTGAGTATGCCATCAGAACCATGCAGTAGTGGGTTTCACTTACCTTCGTTACCAGTTTGGAACTGTGAGTGCGTGCATGTGTGCTCTCACTTTGCTTGTGCGCAGGGCTTCTGCACATGTGCAAAACCTTCTGTGCATGCACAGAGCGATTCTGATGATGTCTGAGCGGGTAGGAGAACAGCTATGGGAGGAGAACATGAATACCAGACGGTTTGTTGGCTGCGACAGGAACAAACATGTTTTGCTGAAATTAACTAAGCAGATTATCTTAAATTGTAACTGTAAATTGCAGTTACAGCAGTTGAGGCAACATACGGACGCTGACGTGGCCTTACAGACATTAAAGAATATTGTGCTTAATGGGTGACCAGATGTGAAAGAGGCAGTTCCCATGATTGTAAGGGAATACTGGTCCTTCAGAGATGAGATCGCTGTACAAGATGGCATTCTGTCCAAGAGTTATAGTGCCAAAGTTATTGAGACCGGAGATGTTATTGCACATCCATTCAAGCCATATTGGTGGGGAAGCATGCTATAGACAAGCCCGTGACACATTGTACTGGCAGAATATGCGAGGCGAAATTGAGGATTTTGTCAGTAATTGTTCCATCTGTAATGAATATGCATATCGGCAACAGAAAGAAACTATGATGTCACACGAGATACCATCCTGACCCTGGCAGATCATTAGTATGGACTTGTTTAATTATGCAGGAAAAGAGCACTTGATAATAGTGGACCATTATTCTGACTTTTGGGAAAATGACCTCCTTCCAGACCTTTCAGCTGAGACCACCATCAAGAGATGTAAGTCTCAGTTTGCACGTTACGGGCAACCAAATATAGTGATTACACATAATGGTCCTCAATTTGTAAGTCTGCAATGCAAGAAATTTGCTGCTGAATGGAAGTTTGATCATATTACTTCATCGCCACGTTATCTGCAAGCGAATGGAAAAGCTGAATCAGCTGTAAAGATTGCTAAGAACTTATGTAGGAAAGCACATGGCGAATGTAGCAATCCGTGGAAGGCTATTTTACATTGGAGGAGTACTCCAACCGAAGGTATGGATAGTAGCCCAGCACAAAGATTAATGTCACGGAGATTAAAGACATTCTTACCCATGGCAAATAAGTTGCTTGAGCCCGTGGTGATACAAGGGGTCCTGGAAAGGCTACGGCAGAAGAGGCAAGTGGTGAAGGCCAAATATGATAGATCTGCAAGAGACTTGCCAGAGTTAAAGGTGGTAGAACGAATTTTGATGAGACCAGTGCCTGGAGATCAGACCGGCCATTGGGAAAGAGGAACCTGTTTACAACAAGAGGCACCTCGCTCCTATTGGTGGAGGTTGGAAGAACCCCAATGATGCCCTCGAAGTGATGTCCCGTACGGATATGGATGGAGGCTGTATGGATCTGGATGGGGAGGAACAGACTAAGGCTCAACCCATCCAAGAGTGGCTGTGGTTTCTGGTGTCCTGATATAGTCAGTTGGAACCATCACTGACTATTGGGGGCGAGTCGTTGGCCCCCACGGATAGGGCTCGCAACTTGGGCATCCTCCTGGACTCACGGCTGTCTTTAGAAGAGCATATGACAGCCGTGGCTGGGAGGACTTTTTATCAGGTTCACCTGATTCGCCAGTTGCGTCCCTTTCTGGATTGGGACTCGTTACGCATCATCACTCACACCCTTGTCACCTCATGTCTGGACTACTGTAATGCTCTCTACATGGGGCTCCCCTTGAGGAGCACCCGGTTGCTCCAGCTGGTCCAGAATGTGGCCACGCAGGTGGTGATGGGAGCAACGAGGTGCTCCCATATGCCTCCCCTCCTGCGTGAGCTGCACTGGCTCCTGGTGGTCTTCCGGGTGCGCTTCAAGGTTTTGGTTACCACCTTTAGAGCGCTCCATGGCTTAGGACCAGGGTACTTACGGGACCGCCTTCTGCCACCAATAGCCTCTCACCGACCAGTTCGCTCCCATAGAGAGGGGTTCCTCAGGGTGCCGTTGGCCAAACAATGTTGACCGGAGGCCCCCAGGGGGAGAGCCTTCTCTGTGGAGGCACCTGTCATCTGGAACAAGCTCTCCCCAGAGATAAGGAGGCTTCAAGATTTACGCACATTCCGCTGTGCCCTAAAAACGCTTTTATTCCAACAGGCTGGTCTGGCCTAACTCTCCCCTTTTAAATTGGTAACCATGTTATTAAAATGTTTTATATAATTTGATGTTTTAAATTTTCTTCTCTGAGCCCAAATTATTTAATTTATTTTAATAGCTTTTAACTTTTATGTGTTATTGTATTTTATTTTGGCTGTTCACTGCCCTGAGTCCCTTTTGGGAGTAGGGCAGTATATAAATTTGATAAATAAATAAATAAACCCGATATTGGTGGAACCGTGTGGACTTGCGTGTGGCTGAGCAACCAGACTCCTCATATCCAGTAGGTGGGTCAGAGCCAATTGCCAAGCCAAACCTACTTAAGGATAATAAAGAATGCCCGTCTGACATTGATGACAGTCCTGAGCAAGTTGGTGTGTCTGGTGATAGCCAAACATCTGAGGCCTCAGAAAATGGCGAGCAAAGAGATCTGGCCTGTGTGAGAGAGTCAGGTGTGAGAGAGCCAGTCGTTACTCGGAGTGGTAGATGCTCACGCCCCCCGATAGACTCAATTTGTAGAAAGTGTTGCTGTTATTAGAAAAGGGGAGATGTTATGGGGTTGTGTTTGCTTTTAATCCTTATCTCTACGTGCCTCTATGAGGTGTGTCCAGTTCCCGGGTGTTGCCTTTGAAGATGCTTTATAAGCGTTGTTAGTTTGTTTCACTTTGCTAATAAAAACATATCTGAAACAGAGCCTCCCATTGCTGCCACTATCCCGTTCAAACCGGGGAGAACCGGTAGAAACCCACCACTGGAACCATGCCTTCTGCATACAAAAGGATGTTAATGTGCCTGTTAAGGATATTTGGTACACGAACATCCATACAATGGAGGAATAAATATTGGGATAAACAATATCAGGGCCAAGATGCATCCTTATTTATTGCAGCTTTGTAACTGGGCATGCTCTGTGTGAGAGTAACATCAATTCCAGTATGGACTTTCCAACATGTATTTGAATAGGTGGCCTTTATTGTATCAGGTGTTAAACTCTAGATATTCCATATTTAGCCTGACCAGCTTCTTCCATAAGGGGTCTCACTTTATAGAATCATAAGCCACATCAAGATCTATGAAAGATGTAAGCAGATGTTTACCATATGTTGAATATTTAATAATAAGATGATGTGAATAAGAAGAATGGGGCAATTATCTATTGTAGAATGTCAGTTTTAAAACCAGCATGTTCTTCTACTAATACGTTCCTCTCAATCACCCAAACCTTTATTTTGCTCAAAATAGGTTTTGCATACATTTTATCTGTTATATCAAGAATGCTTATATTCTGTAATTTTTAGGGTCTTCCTCAGGGGTGAAATGCTCCTGGTTAAGACCGGTTCGGCCAAACTGGTAGAGATGGCGGCCGGTAGAGAACTGGTAGCAATGGCGGCACAAGGCTCCGCCCACCCACCCAGTTATCATTACTTCCTGGTTTAAACCAGGAAGTAACCTGTTTTTTACCCTCTGTGCATGCACAGAAGGGTTTGCGCATGTGCAGAAGGTCCACACGTACATGGGACATGTGCATGCACATAAGCGAAGCGAGCATGCACTTCCAAACCAATTGGGAAGGTAAGTAGATTTCACTCCTGGTCTTCCTTATCATTTTCATATTTTGTAAACAAAACTGGCATAGGGCCGGGGTACTTGCGAGACCGCCTGCTGCTACCGATAACTTCCCACTGGCCAGTATGCTCACACAGAGAGGGCCGCCTCAGGGTGCCATCAGCCAAGCAATGTCGGCTGGCGGCCCCCAGGGGGAGAGCCTTCTCTGTGGGGGCACCCACCCTGTGGAACGAGCTACCTCCTGAAATTTGATTGATCCCGGACCCCCACGCTTTCCGAAAGGCCCTTAAGACTTATTTATTTCAAAAAGCCGGCCTTGCTTGATTGGTTTTAATGGGGTTTTTAAAATTTTGGTATTATCAATTCTTGGGTTTTAAATTGGGTATTTTTAACTTGTTTTGAAACTTTTATTGAAACGCCGATGATTTAATTTAATTTTAATTTTTTTAATATTTTATGTGTTTTAATTTGGCTGTTCACCGCCCTGAGTCCCCCTCCGGGGAGAAGGGCGGTATATAAATTGAAATAAAATAAAATAAATAAAATAAAACTATGATGGAGAGTTCCCATACTGTTGGAATACAGCCTGGAATATGTGTTGTCTAATCTTAGTAAACAGCTCTTCCAGTAGTGAAGCCCAGTGTTCAATGTATGTCCTAAAAAGTCCTGGGGGTAGGAAGTCTTTACCATGTGCTGTGTTTCTTATGGCTACTTTTTGGTTTTCAGTGACTGAAAACTGTGTTTAATTTCCATTACTGACACTGGTGCCGAGGGGGAAAGTTAAATCATTTCAGCCTCCAGGGTTACCTCATTTCAAGGTTAGTGAGTAGCCTATTATCGTATGGTATGGAAAGTTTTAAATCAAAACTTTCCATACCATACCGTATGTAAGTATGTATGTACATTACATTACCGTATGTACGGTAAGTATGTATGTACATTACATTACCGTATGTAAGTATGTATGTACATTACATACCGTATGTAAGTATGTATGTACTGGATATTTCTCACATAACAAAATAATGCACATTATTTGAATGTCAAAATACATTGCCACAGGCAGAAACAGTTTGAGCATCATGCAACAGTAAGTTCTAGTACACAGAATAAAGTGAAGATATTCAGTATCTTTTTCGCATTACAGTTTTTCCATATACTCAAGCTGTTTTCAGTCAGGTAGCAAAACTCCTCATGAATTGCAATTAAAAATTAATATTGTAATTATAAATTTTAAATAAGGATATAATTCTCTTGTTACTTTGCTTGAAAGCAGTGCTTCTATATACATGACATGATAAAATGTAGGCGGTGACCAGGCTGAACCTGAGGGAGGGGTCAACCATGCCATCAATCTGGAGTCCTTCATGCACACAAGAGATATACCGTAAATCCAGCCCACCTTGAATCTTGTTGACTCTTATCTACAATTTGCCTTGATGGTTAGTAGCTCAGATTCTTGTAGAGAACATTAGCATGTGAGACACTTGAAGTAGTTATTTGAACTGCCTTGCTTCCTGATTTATTATGCCTGTCCAGAAGAACTGTCTGAAAAGTTAGAAAAAAGTTACTGCACTCTGGATGGTGATTGCCCTCCAGCATGCAGGTTTTCTATGCTTCAATCCAAAATCCAGAGGTTGTGCCAAAGATTGATTGCTTTTACTTGTGCAAGAAGGGTATACTATCAGGTGTGGAAATTGTTTTACAACAGTAACAATTTCCACATTCACCTCATATTTTCACAATTGCTTATGTTTGTTCACATAGGTGGTTTATATTACTGAGAAGATTACATCTGCCTTGAAAATTTTGCAGAGGAATAAAGGTTGTTTTAAAAGATACATTTGTGTTATTTATGATGCATCATTGAATCTGCAACCTCACCCCATAGTGCATTAGAGGTAACACCACCCAGGGAAATATGGAGAAAGTATTTTAAATCTGCAATGGCTCATTTTTGCATAGAATGAGTGCTGTTCAACCAATATAGCACAAATGTAGATGTGTTTATGAATTAATGACATACTGAAGTAAGAACAGTGAGTGCACTTATAAACAAGTCTGCATCTTCTGTAAAAGAGGAAAATAATTTACTAGTTCATTCCCAATAAAAATCTAAGGCAAAAGAAGAGTAACCTGAAAAGCTACAAAGATATATTGACCCACAGATCCCTGTGGGAGACAGAGACGGAGACGGAGACAGAGACGGAGACGGAGACGGAGACGGAGGGGGAGGGGGAGGGGGAGGGAGGGAGGAGAGAGAGAGAGAGAGAGAGAGAGAGAGAGAGAGAGAGAGAGAGAGAGAGAGAAGTGAAATTATACAGCTAGTTCTCAACTTAAAACCAGTGTAAGTTGCTGTTAAGTTGTTGTTTTGACCCAGCCTTTGCAAGCAATGTGAAACTGCTTACTCATAGGTAACAAACCCTTTTTTATTTAAGTCACGGCAGGAATAGTCATTGTTCACATTGGAACAACAAAACCAAAAGTAATTATACCGAGAGCCTTTTCCTCTTCTAAAAACAGCCTCTTTTTGTTCACATGAGAACTCAAGATAAAAAAAAAAAACACTACAATGATTAGCCAAGCAGAAATAGTCCCTGTTCATATTGGCTGAGGCAAATTCACTCCCTATTATTTCCCATCAGGGAGAGTCTGCTGGTACCTCAAATACAGAGCAATTAGTCCCAACAAACCTGATTCTGGCAAAGGAATCCAATGTGATTGATGTACACTGGAAAATGAGGTTGTCTACGATAACCCGTCATTCCCAAACCCCTACTATTTATTTCCCAGCCAGGGAGGGGCTGGCTAGCATCTACATCTTCTTTTCCCTGAAGATGGAAACCTTATTTTTTTCCATGCTTTCTTCTCCTTTCCTCTCTACTCATACCTGCATCTGGGATAGGCCCCATCTGTTCCTTCCCCTCACTCAGCTCAGGGTCCAAATACAGCTGCCTCTCCACTTGGGGAGAATGGAAGGCCAGGCTCTGTATTTACTTCTGATCCTGTTTTTTCATCAAAGCCTTCCAAAGGCTCCAAAACTGGCCCAGGCTCCCGCTCAACCCCCCCCCCACCCTTCATCTGACTGCTGCTAGTTCTGCTGGCAGCTGATAAGTTGCTTAGTTTCTCTCTAGGGATACTTATGACCTGTTTCTGAAGTTCTAATGGCTGGATCCCTCCAGGATCACATGCCTGCATTTCAAGCACTTGACAACCAGCCATATTCATAGCCCTTTACAGCATCCTGAAGTCATGTGACCACAATTTACGATGTTTTTGTTAATAGCTGGCCAGTTTTTAGCAGGCCCATAGTGGACAACTGGTTTACTTAACAACTACTTTAGTCGTTTAATAACTGCAGCACAATGGGTCGTGAAATTAGGTCAGTTATGTGTGCCTTGCTTCATAACTGTCATGACTTACAGTTGTAATGGCTCCTTACATGGCTCCAACCATGTAATGGTTGTAAATTGAGGACTACCTGTACAACCCATGTCAAAACCAGAAATTAAATAAATTATACCTGCATCAATCAGCATTTGCTGAACCAAGAAGCCATCTAAGAAGAAATACCGTTTTTTCGGAGTATAAGACGCAGCTTCCCCCCACTCCAAAAAATGGGTGAAAATCTGGGTGCATCTTATACTCTGAATGTAGCCCCGCCAAGCTTGTCCGATGGAAGTTTCAGAGGCTGAAAAAAGCATCAGAATCGAAGCTTCAGAAAACACCCCCCAAACAGAACTTCAGAAAAGAAACCCCCAAACAGAGCTTCAGAGGCTTTTTTTCCTGAAGCTCTGTTCTGGAGGCTTTCAGAGGCATGAAAAAAAAGTTTTTTCTGAAACGGAGCTTCAGAAGTTTCAGAGGCAGGAAAAGAAAAAAGCAAGGCACAGAACTCACAACCAAGGAACCTGTTGCTAAAATTCACCTCTGGGAACAGCTGATTGGGGGAATTCCGGGAGGCCAACCACCCACCAATCAGCTTTTTTCTTATTTTCCTCCCCAAAAACTAAGATGCGTCTTATACTCCAAAATACGGTATATGTATATATTTAAAGAAATTCTCATAAAGTTTTACCTGATGGACAGGAGCACTTGAAGCCATTTACAGTATCTTCACAAGTAGCACCATTCCTGCAGGGTCCATCAGCACATAGCTCCGCTGTCTTGTTACATGTTTCACCTAAATGTACACATGCAGAAAGAATAATTAATCACAGTAACATCAAAGGAAAATATCTGTAAAAACACACTATTATTTAAATAGTTTCAAAGATTAGCCTCTCCAGGGTGTCACTTTCTAAAGAGAATAATATTCTACTTAAAAAAATAAATTATATCAAAAATCAATTTTTGGGGGGAGAAAAGATATAACTGCTGTTCTTCTTTTCAACCAGCTTGATTAACAAGTTGAGGGAGTTAGTACAGTATATGTTATCTATACATAACAATATGACTCTTAATATATTGTCAGTAACCTATAGTGCTATAAACACCCCCACATATGTGGCTTTAGCTCATGTATTTGTGGGAAGGTGTAAATAGAGTAATGTGAAAGACAGAATGTGTGAGGCCCACTCCAAGCAAGTTAGAAAAAGGGACAAAGGTTTGTTCTAACAGAATTGATAATATCAAAATTCACAATTTCAAAGAAAACACTATGAGGTATGGTTCTCACATATATATAAAAATACACAAGCTGATTCCTGAAACAGCAGCTGGTCCTTTATCAACCAGATGAAGCAATGACATTCAGATGGGAAAACACAGGAGGTGATTTGGGAAGATCGCATGAATGATGGAACCCAAATTGTGAAGTGCAAGATGTTTTTGTGTGTGTTGATCTGGGGAGGAGTTGAGATGCAATTTTTAAATGTTAAGTATGTTAAATCTCTTGGATTGTTGACACAGTACTTATATTTAATTTCCAAACAAAAAGAAGTTGAGATGATTGAAGTAATAATTTTGTTCCAATACAGTTGCAAAATTGTGGCAACATCATTGCCAGAAACTTTCATTCCCCTCAAAGGGAGGTGGCTTTAGGATGTTCTCTGTGCTGTCATCTGAATATGATCTTGAGTAACAAAGACATGAAATCTTTTTTAAAAAATTTGATTTATATGATGCCCTTCTCCGAAGACTCAGGGCGGCTTACAATGCGTTAAGCAATAGTCTTCATACTTTTGTATATTTATACAAAGTCAGCTTATTGCCCCCACAAACTGGGTCCTCAATTTACCTACCTTAGAAAGGATGGAAGGCTGAGTCAACCTTGAGCCCGGGGAGATTCGAACTGGTGTAATTGCAGACAGCTGGATGTTAATTACGGTGCTTTAGTCTGCAGAGCTAAACCAAGCTCAATTGAATCTTCATTTCAGGCTCAATCTTCAATTCATTTCTATCGATTTTCAGCAGAAAGTCCATAAAGGGTTTCCAGTGTTTTATAAAAGCATTTATTATGTTATCCTTGATCAAACAAGTCAATTTTATATCCTTTTCTCTGATGTCTTTTTTTTTTTTTTTTTTTTGCTATTCTTAACCTTTAGTTCAGTTGAAAAATGTTGTCATGGAACCTTCTTACTGGCTAGGTGCACAAATACATTTCTTAATATATTTCTAAACTTTTCATTACTTGTATTAATTCTACACAATTTGTCCAGTTCCACATCCATGTCTTCTCTCTCCTATTGCAAAAAATAAAATAGGGCTTCAACAACCATCTCTTTACTGTCTTCACCAGATTGTTATACTCTTAGTCTCAGGTAAAATTATTTTTCTTTTAAATCCAATAGTGTCCAGGGAGCCCCGGTAACATAGTAATTAGGATGCAGTATTGCAGACAAACTCTGCCCACAGCCTGGAGTTCAATCCTGACAGGCACAAGGTTGACTCAACCTTCTATCCTTCTGAGGTTGGTTAAATGAGGACCCAGATTGCTGGGGAAAATATGCTGACATTTGTAAACCACCCAGATAGTGCTATAAAGCACTATGGGGCAGTATATAAATCTAAATGCTATCGCTACTGCTAGTGCTAGTGTCACAGTGTCTAAATCTTTTTCCATCTCTTAGCTTACTGCTTCTATTTCACCATTTTTATTGCATTCTTCAATATTTTTTATTCATCTTCTCATCCATATATGCAGATCTTTCTTTTTTCAAGTCTCTTAACAATTAAATCAGTTTACTGTCACTGAAACTGCAATATTCTTTTCAAATTTTTCTCAACTTTTGAAATAATTCCTAATTGGTCTATTGACCAATTCAGCTCCTCTGTCACTACTTTCCTAACATAAGTCATTTCTCTACTGTAAGCAATACCATTTTGAATACATGCAATCATTATAACCAGTAATATTTATTATTTATGCTCCTAACTCAAGAAATAATCTAGGAATCGTGGGATCAAACTTAATTTTATGAATTTTGGACCCAGTTTTCACCAAATCATAATATTTCAACTGGCAAAGTAAATTCCAATCTACCTGCACATTCACATACATTTAACCACAGAGACATAGTTTATATAAAACTTAAGTCCCTAGGGAAATGTGGTTTTACAACTCAATGCATTAGCTTCCCCTCTGCAGCACATATATACATTAATATTATTGTTGACTGCATCAGTGCATTTTTAGTTAATCACGAAGTTATCAATCAGCCTTCATTAGCTGAATCAGTATCCTGTTAGCTACTTACCTAACTGTCCATCCATCATTAGAGAGAATATATAAATTGTATTGCTAATTCTAATTTGAAAAATGAGCACAGGGTGTGTGTGGAAAGAAAACCT
This sequence comes from Masticophis lateralis, assembly GCA_030761175.1. Classification (NCBI taxonomy): domain Eukaryota; kingdom Metazoa; phylum Chordata; class Lepidosauria; order Squamata; family Colubridae; genus Masticophis; species Masticophis lateralis. The sequence continues at coordinate 123,173,631 of JAUDYJ010000001.1, read as the reverse complement.
TTCATCCCCCCCCCCCCAGCAAGATTATTTGTGAGGCTAAATTATTCATATGACAAAGTCTCTGATAATTATATGCCACAGACTCATTTGGATCATCAAACATAACTGTAGTAAATGTTTCCTAAAATTTATAGTGTTTCAAATATTTATGCTATAAACCCAGATTTCCTAAGTCAGTTGTGTATGCATCTGAATATCCACTTCTCATTTTCTTATGTTTGTGCCTTTGACCATATGGTGTTTATTTCAACTCAGTTCTAAACACACAAGTCCATTCCTAATCACGATAATGCCAAAATGATAAAATTTATGTTGTGTTATCCTGTCACAAACTTTGCCATTTTATTCTAGTTGCACAAATATTTAAGAAGTGGAGCTTGCATGATGATATTGTGATACATATTTCACTAGTTACATCATCTCCCACACTTTCTAAGGACACCTATGATACTAACCATAAACTTGTAATATGTCCTATTGATTTCAGTGGGATTATTAAGACTGAGAGCCATAGGGAAAATGCTCAGTCTACAGATACTACAGTGGAAGGACATTGTAGTTGGTAGAATAGCATTAGAATAGAAGCCAAGGTATGAAAACAAATTGAATGGTTAGGATATAATTCGTATCTACTGTGATCTGTTTAACAAGAAGAGTTATACTGGAGAATGGTTTTGCTTTGTCTGAAAACATGGTCTTCTTTGAGCCTGTACCTGAAATCTAAGAAATAATTTTCCTCTATTTACTTTACAGTGGGAATTAGAAGCCTATTTTATTATTTTATCAACCATTTTATCAAGCAGAAGTTGATACTTTTACTGCTGCCTTTCCTTTAATTTCCTTTCTGGACTACTGGAAGGATGTTATTTTCTTCTAAATAATATTGACCGTTGTCCACTATTATTCCTGCAAGTAATTTAAACATTTTATGCAAGCATGTAATCGGACTATATTTTCCTGGTGTTATTCGCTGAGTCTTTTTGAATCAGATAATTTTGACAGTCATTAACCAGTCACTGATGTCTCCTTTATGCAATATTTCATTAAAGTGTTTAGCTATAATTGGATGTAAGCCAGTCAGATATTTGAGCCAAAAGCTATGTAATTGATTATTTCCAGTAGATGTTAAATTTTTAATAATTTTCAGTTTTTAACTATTTCTGCTTTTATTATTAATTCTTCCATTTGAGTTTTATAAAACTCATCTTTAAATTCTTTGATACACCCAGCATTTTATTGATTTTTTTTTTTTTTGAGTTTCCTATACATTTTCCAAAACTGGATTTTTTTCCTTTTTGTTTGTTTGGCCATTTTCAGAATTTCTATTGCCATTTATACTTCAGCAGAATCACCTCTGATCTGACTGAAGTACTTGATTTTAGCTTAAATTTCAATTTCAAGCTATTATTTGTTGCTTTATGAGTTCCAAAACTTCAATTTTTGGAAGGCCAAGCCAATATTTTTAATTAACCTATACTGTTTCTTTTCTTATTACTTCTAGGTTATCATTTTTGCAGTTCACACCAGCTGTTTCTCGATATTTCCAATTGTTGTTATTTGAAGTTCTTCCACTATTCTACTATTGTTTTTGGATCTTCCATTTTCACAGTTTTTCTGAATCTGTTCTGGTCCTGAATCCCTGAATAGCTTATTTCTGGTAATGAATCTCCTTTGATCTGCTAATTGTTGTTCGGTGATATTTGATTCTAGATTCATGTCCAATGTTCAACCATTTGCTTTAAGTATCCCCACTTTGTTGGTTCTGATTTAAAACAGCAGGCTATAATGGCACAATCTTCAAAGACAGTATCACTTTTGTCTTCTCTGTAGTTGTTGTTCTCCCAATAATGCTACAAGCCTAGATTCTTATTGCCCAGCTGTAGCTCCTGAGTCCCATTGCCCACTTGACAACAGATGCTTAGGCATTCTAATATCTGGAACTCTCATTTTGACCTGAGCAACAAAGGTTTCTTTTTCTATTTTCTTATTATAATAATTGGATAGATGGATACTCTGAGTCTGGCTCTTCCACCAAGACCACTTTGTCAGGGGTGACCCTTCTGGTACCTTCATCACAGCTCTTAACCTCATCAGAGCATCACAAGCCCCTTCCCCATGACCAAGGGGTATCCATGGAATGGATTATTGCTATTATTATTAATTGGTAAAATAGGCAATTCAATAAAGGTCAACCTACGCCATTCATCCAAAGGAAAAGATTCATAATTTTGCATATTGTTGGATCCAAAAATAATATTAGAGACCCATGACATTGTGATGATTCTGATCTGCTCCCCAATCATATGCATAATAAAAAGGTTAAAAATAAAAAAGGTTTTAAAAAGGTTTTAAAAAATCTAGCACTAGGTGGATAGTCTAAGTAACCTCACTCATGGTCTGGCAACTTCTCATTTGCAACACTGATCCTCTTCTGAAAATAGCCTAAAAACTTCATCTTTGCAAAACAGGGAAGCAAGTTTACTAACTGGACTATAGTGCTATGATCATAATTTTACGCCACATAGACTTGCCTGGAATTTGAATTTATGTGATGCCATTACTTGGGGCTCTGACAAATAAGTGTTTTGGATAGATATAAAAAACAGGGTTTTTTCAGTGATGTTCCCTGGCTGGCTGCTTTAGCTGTTTTCCTAGTTTTAATGTTTTGACTCTTGATGGCCAAAGAAAGACTATTCTGTTTTCTCAGGCTTAAAATCTACCAGTGAATCAGGAGTTTTAAAACTATTGCATGTCAGCATTTGAGTGCACTTGCTTTTACTGACTTCAGTTACTGCTGCTTGTTTTATATAGCATTACATTTTACACTGCATTTGTTTTTATGCCTTTACAATCTTGTTTGGTATTTATTTATTTTACCTTTTTATTATACATATTATTGGGGAACAGATCAGAATCACCACAACTTAAGTGAAATTGGGCAAGTTGCCAGAATTCTGTGTTTTTTATAAGGAAGAGGATGATATGTACTCATTTCACGCTACCTTCACTGCTGTTGCGGTAACCACTAAGCCAAGAAGTGGCATGTATTGGAAAGATTTTTTTAAAAAATAAAAACCCAAGGTCATTACAATAACATGGAAGAGAAAATAGCCCCCCATTCATTCCCTTCCATTATGGATTCTCTGTTTTTCTCTGCCTTACAATGAATTTTGAATTCTGGTTTAGCTAGAATAGAGTTCCTAAATTGGTCAATATCAACTCCCAAAGACTATGGACTATCCTAAAGGTCAAATGGCTTTGGGTCAAAAGAGAGATAATAAATATCTGGGAGTCAATAAATGGTTTCTAATAATGGAAGGTTGGTTAGGGTCAAGTAATCTTTGGGGGCCTCTGTAGAGTTCCATATCAGTCTATAGTCCTGAAGGTTAGGTGGATATCAACCGTTTCAGAAAAAGGAATGTTGAATCATATGGTTTTCATATTTCCAGTATTACCTATTTTTATGAAATCATTATTATTGTTATTTGTAATACTATTTGTTAAACTAGCATTGTTAAATTATTTTTATTCAATAATAAAAGGCTTGATGCATAATCTGAAACTACAGAAAGGGGCTGATGGGCTGAAGGTTTTGAGAACTCCTGGTCCAAAATAATCTATAAAACTGAATTGGGCATTTATGCTTTCAATTTCAGTAATTCAATTACATCTCCCCTTCCTTCTCACTCATGCATATATATTCATTGAGTAGCAAAAACAAAACTACCAAGAAAGCAATGATGATACAGTGATATGTATGAAGCCTCAATTTGAATTTTGCTTTAGAGATAAATATATCTGAATTTTGGTACACAATCACATTCTTAATGGCTACTGATGTAAGTACATGCACTTTGTTCTTTCTAATATTCAATTACAAGAGCCATGGTGGCACAGTGATTAGAATGGAGTAGTGCAGATTATTTCTGCTGACTGTCGATTGTCAGAAGGCTCCAGGTTCGATTCCCAATGGCTCAAGGTTGACTTAGCCTTCCATCCTTCCAAGGACAGTAAAATGAGGACCTGTATTGTTGGGGGCAATATGCTGACTATGCTTAGAGGGGGCTGTAAAGCACTGTGAAGTGGTATATGAGTCTAAGTGCTATTGCTATAAACATTGCAAAGATGTAAGTTGTTGAATTTTGGAAAATATTTCCAAAATAGCCCTTGAGAACAATCCTAAAACCACATTGACTTGACTTCATTTTGAATCAGGCAGATTCAGGAAATCACAAGTGTGAAATGAGATTCTTCTAAATTTAAATCTGAAGCCTTCCAATTTTTTATTACTACTTTAGAATCCAGAAGCACACAGAGCCAACAATCCTACTGAACTCAGCAAAGAGCTTGATTTTTTTTAAAGAAAAAAAAAACAGGCTAGAAAGCTGCACTCATATTCATGCCATTGACATCACAGATCTCCTTCAGATCACCAACTGAATGCAAGAAGATCAAAGTCAAATTGAGGTAAGCCTGCAAACGCAGTTCCATTTTCTAGCCACCTTCCACCTGTTCAGATGAAAACTTGAAGAAAGCTAATATGTCTGCCCAAACTGATAGGTATCTCTCCAACCTGCCCATTGAAGAACAACTCCAAGGTGAACAGAGTATAACAGAAATTCTGTAGTTCTGTGACCTGGAAACTCTACTCAAAGTTCTCTTTTCATTCACTCTTCTAAGAGCACATGTCCTGGAATGTCAAGTCAGTGTCCCAGTTGGATGTGGGACTCTGTAGCAGTAGCTGCTTGAAAAAGGCTGGTTATTCAAGTCTTTATTCTTCTCTGCCATGGGAATAAAAATCTATCTCTGTCCCATGGCTTACTGCACATTCTATGACATTACTGCCAGTTGAAAAGGACATTAAAAGAGGTTTTGAACTGTTTTCTATTCATCATAAATTCTGAGCTCCTGCTCGCTTTGAACATTTCAAGGTTCTTGTTCTAAGAACTCATCTCCGATGAAACAAAAGAAACAAAAAGAGGGAAGGGAAAGCAAACTCTTTCTCTCTCTCTCTCCCCCTCCATCCCAACCCATTATTTTCAAGGAAAAAAATACAGCTTTCTTTAGCATGGCCACCTCTTGCACTATATGTCATTTTCCTCACCATTAAAAAGGAAGATAAGCATATTATCTTTTTGAAAGCCTTCAAACAGAAATGTTACTTTAGCAGAAAATCCTGAACTCATTCAATTGAAACTTGGCAAACATAATCTCTACGAAATGGCAAACTTTAACTGATTTTTTTTAAAATCCATTGCGACAAGACAAAATCTCTTTGCAATTAATAATAATGATGATGCTTGGAACAATCACAGCAAAATCAAGGAGATAATTCATCTAAAATTGGAAGATTTTATTCTGTAATAAATATTCTGTTTCTGCAAGTATATAAGAAAGACTGAGTTAGAGATATAGTCAACTGTTTGTGTTTCAATTCCTAAACTCTATTTGATCAGGAATTCTCTTGAAGAAGTCTTCGACTCACCAACCTTCTCCCATAGATGGGCCTTAAAAGACATGTCCCCTCAGTGCACACTCCTTCTTATAAATAATATAATGCCAGTAAGGGGGTTTCCATTGCTTTGGAAGAGGAGTTTTTTGACTTTCCATTTGAGCCTGAAGTCCTGCACAGATCCATATGCAACATTCGATGCTTGCAGTACTGCAATGTGTGTGAGCCCATAAAGCATGTACAAAACAGGCAGAACCTGCTTTGTACCAGTACAATGTGGTTACTGTGGTTGTTTTTTTCATTTGACTATTGGATCTCTCCAATGTGTGTCCCTGGCCCTGAGATTTCTTGATGGGCCCCCATCCAGGGGTGGGTTCTAAAATTTTTTACTACTGGTTCTGTGGGTGTGGCTTATTTTGTGGGCATGGTTTGATGGTCATGTGACAAGCAATTCTTTAGGATTTAGCAGAGATACTGGTCTATCAGGCTTTTAACTGCTTGCAGAGCTGTACCAGTCTACCCATTTGTTTTTGGAGCATTCCGGTCTACCTATTTGTTTTAGGAGCGCACCGGTCTACCCATTTGTTTTTGGAGCACACTAGTTTACCACCACACTGCCTTTTACCGCTGATCAGCTGTAGGGTAACCCTTTGAACACTGTGGCAAGAGTTTAAACAGTTTTTTGCTGCTCTGCCACCACCAAGAGCATCGGAAACCACTTTCAGGCAGCTTGGCCTCAATTGCCAATCTACCACCACTGAGTGGTTTACAAGGAGTGGATCGGTTCTAGACGATCAGTTAGGAGGCTTCTTGGTTTCTCAATTTAAAGCTAAGGTGTCTTGTGTGGGTTTTTTTCCCCCTCTTCTTTGTCAAGTGAGCCATGATTTTTTCCTTCTAGCTGATCAGCTGGGAGACTGGGAGGCAGCAAATAGATTGGGGGTCGGGCCAGGCAGAGGTGGTATTTACCGGTTCTCTGAACTACTCAAAATTTCCACTACTGGTTCGCAAGAACCAGGGAGAACCGGTAGCAACCCACCACTGTCCTCATCCATGTAAAAACTTGGTCTGACCCTTGCTTAGGTTCCAAATCAAGTTAAATTTGACCAGGTGCTACTATCTGCAGAACAATTTATCACAAAGCAAACTGTTTAATATTTGACAATAATGGCTAGGTTGATAGTTCTCTGGAATGCTGATAAATTCTCTAATACAATTCAAAATATTTTACCCTATCCTATAAAGAGATAGGATAACTGATCTTTGAAAGTAGTTTTTCTTTTCTCTTTTAGTAAATGTTTCAGAATGATAATCCTCACTAACCCATCAGCATAAAACTAATGTCACTGAAATATTAATATAAATGTTTTAGTATAAAGTGCTATTCCTTTGAATTATAATAGGTTGTTTGTTATCAATAGTAATAATAATAAGGTCCTTGGGAAGGACTCAATAGATGGATAAAAATGCCAAATCCAGACTAAACGTCTGACTGATTGTGCAAGAAACAAAATAACGATGCTGATAAGTCATAATGTATTCATATTTTTTTTCAAAATATTGCATAGAAATGCATGTTATATAGTAAAAAGGTACCACCTACATGTTTCTTAATATGCAACTACGTAAGATTCCATCACAATGCAATCGTACATCAACTAATGCAGTCTTTAACTATATGTATTAAATAAAATGTATTTTAAAAAATAAAATAATAAAGTATTATGTTCAAGTTGTTCATTTTTAGTGTTTTTGTGGAATAATTTCCATCAGTTTACAAAAAACATTGAGATATAGGCATAGCCAACTCTTTATTTGTCAATTCACAAACTGAATTGAATCAGGAGATCTGTGAAGAAGTCCGTGACTCACTGACCTGCTTCTATTTCATTCTTAAGTGAAGCAAACAAGTGCACATTTCTACTTATAAGTAATGCATTATAAATAATGTAATTATAATGCTTACAGATACAATGCTAATGCAATAATTTTTCAATTCCCATATTTTTTTCAACTCAGTATGACAAGTCAAATCTAATAACTTTATAGTAAAATAGGTTACCTATGTTGTTATGTATATTTTGCTTCTCCATACACTGAGGTACACAATAGTAGTCCATTGTGTAGTTGTTCTATAACTATGCATTATCTAGTCGGTGCAGAATGTTTTCTAGTACCTAAACATTCTTTTATCAAGTTATTATTTCAAGTAGCTCCAAGATTACATCATCAAAATAGTTTTTAGTTTTCTCCTTTTTTTTGTGTTTAAGACATTACATTTTCACAAACATTGGGGGCATAATGACACAGCAATGGATTAAGAAAAATGCCTAATTAAAAATAATGACCATTTGAGCTGCAGTGAAGAAGAAATGGACTAGGAAATATGCTAAGGAAAAGGTGAGCACTGAAACTTGCCTTTGAAGCCGGTGGCACAATGGCACAAGAAGTGGCCAATTAAATCCAAACAGGTGGACCCATTTTTGCAGGGTGAATTTGAACATTCGTTAGCTTCCACTTCACACAATGGTCCTTCGTAGCCAAGCACACAGTGGCAGGTGTAATTATTCTGATTAGCTACACAAAAGCCATGGTCTGAGCAACGGTGGTGAAGGCACATGTCTAAGCCAAGTTCACAGAATGCCCCAGAATTACCTGCAGTACACAAACACCTACAAGACATAGAATGAGAAATTAGCCATCTAACTCCACAGACAAATTGCAATGGTTACCAGAACTTCATCCTAGCTTCTTCTCGAAACAGTGTCATCTTATTCACAACTGGATGATAGTTCCAGGAAGATTGAAATACGAGTATGATTAATCAGTTCAGAGGCCTTCACCATCTTTGTTCAACTATATCCTTTTAGGGCCTAAAATGTTTGCCAGATTATATGAAGCAAACTGAACTAATGTTTAATCTGATTAGGATGAACTGTCTATTACACTCTGATTACTCTTATGGGAAATTAAAATTATTTATGCATCCATATCAAAATGACTGCAATGGGATAAACCAACTTTCAATGCAAGTAGGGACAAAGTTCCATCAAAACTGTGTTCTTCAGAAAGATTTGGGACAGAGAACAGCTTTGAGTAAAAAAAAAAAAAAAAAAAGCTTCTCCTGAAGCTGAAGGCTACTACTTTGTCTTTGTTTTCCTTTTAATTGAGTTGATATAAATCTTATTTCAATTTGGTGAGGTTTATATAATATAATTAAAGGCTATGCACATCCTATTATTTAAATAACTTACAATGTTGAACATAGCAAAGAGAAAAAATATTCCATCAAAAATAATTACAATTTAGAATATCATTATTACAAGCATTACAATTATTTGACTTTTTCATTCAAACCTAAGTATAACTTTAAGGAGGGGGAAATCTTCTGCAATTTACATCAAAGTATTTGTTAGATAAATAAAGATGCCAGTCTTAAGCTATTTAATATTAAAATCACCATGGTACTGCTACAGTACAACTATATCTATACAATACATGAGAAAAAAACAGACAAAAAGAGAAAATTTAAGATGAATTAAAATTAGGAAAAAAAGGAAAAGGAAAAGGAGAAAATAGAATAAAATTAACAAACTAAAATAAAAATATTACATTTCTAACTTTCCCCCTGTTATACATTTGCAAATTTTCAATATTTGTAGACATTTAGCCCCTCTTGGAAGCCAAACTGCAAATCATTATGTTTACCATTCTGAATGATACGTTGTATGTATGGAAACCATTCTTACCTAAATCTAGTTACATTTCTGATGGGTATATACAAAGTTAGTTTTGCCATTGCTGAATATTCTTTAAGTTTACATGCTGAACAACACACTTTTGTGAGTTACTCCAGTGGGAAGAGGAACCATATGAAAGAAAAGCTGCAACATTCAAAACTAAGCAAAAGGCAAATCTCTTCCTGAGGTAAATCACCACTTTAAAGCCTTTCTATTAGAAACACAAAATACATGCATTGCAACATTCAATAATTTTTACAAAGATATCATTTCATTTCTTTTATCATTTTATTTTATTATTTTTTTATTCTATTCTATTATTATTTATGTTTATTATTCAGGGTTAATATTATCCCTCTCCAATTGACTGTAACAGGGGAAGTTTACAGCATAGAAATATTTGTGAGTTCAATCCTTGGTAGCAGAAGATATTCCTCACTCTGGGCACGATGAGTAATTGTCTGCTGTGAACTCTGCGTAGACGTCAGGAAGGGCATCCAGCCAGTAAACGCTCAGCAAAATTCCGTTGCCCAACGTCTACCCCGATGCAAGGGATTATGAGAACGTTAAAAGAAAAAAAAAAAGGTCTTGTCTTTTTTTTTTTTTTTTACAGTAGAACAGGGTGGCATATAGTACATAGTGCTCCTTTCTGCGATTCTTCTCCAGAATTGTGAAGAAGGTTAGACTGAGAGTAATGGCTTTGCTCAAGAACTCAGAAGAAGGGAGACTGGAATTGGGATCTTCCTGCTCCTATTCAGCCACCTTTCTTGCAACCTCACATTGGTTCAATATAATACATACACTATCACCATACTTAATAATTCTTCAAATTATTAATAGGGACCTTCCAAGTTATGTTTAGCATTCCAGCAGTAATTAAGATTTCAGTTTAGTAATCTTATCTTGGGGGAATATGCAGTGGTGGGACTCAGCCAGTTCGCACCACTTCAGGAGAACCGGTTGAAAGAGCAGTTTGGCAAACTGGTTGTTGGAAGAAATCATTAGGGCAGAGAACCGGTTGTTAAATTACTTGAATCCCACCACTGGGAATATGATCCTATTTTCTTATAGCCACAACTTCCTTTAAAATACAAACCACGTCTTGCAGGCATACAATAAATGATGATGGAAAGGTTATTGGAGAATAAAAGGAGTTTTTCACATGATGAATATTCCATCAAGGTGGCCTATAAAATGTGACAGGATTGGCATGTTCCAGGTCCCTCCAATTAAATGGTGACAACTGTTGGGATGCAAAATGTGTGCCTTCTCCGTCGCAGCATCTGCCCTCTACAACAGCAGCTCCCTGTAAGATTCAGCTAGTTTTAACCTTGGTAGTCCTTCAGAGGGCCTTGGAGACCTAATTCTCCCAGACACTGGGTTAGAATGACACAGAAGCCTTATATAAACGTACAAGTGTTGAGTTTTGTTCCCAACACAGTGTTTCTCAAAATCATTTTTGCTTTTATACTGTGAATGTTTTTTTTTTAACCCTGTTAGTCATCCAGAGCTGTTCTGGGAGTGGGCAGCTCATAAACTGAATGAATGAATGAATAAACAAAGAAAGAAAGAAACTTGCTGAATTTCTGCCTACTCTGCACCTATTAAAACACAAGATGTTTACCCAGAAAAGGAAGAAGGGAATAAAATAAAATAAAATAAAATAAAATAAAATAAAATAAAATAAAATAAAATAAAATAAAATAAAATAAAATAAAATAAAATAAAATAAATAAAATAAAATAAAATAAAATAAAATAAAATAAAATAAAATAAGGGAAGGGAAGGGAAGGGAAGGGAAGGGAAGGGAAGGGAAGGAAAGGAAAGGAAAGGAAAGGAAAGGAAAGGAAAGGAAAGGAAAGGAAAGGAAAGGAAATAAGGGATTTCTTACTCCATAGCACTCTGTTTACCTTTGCTTCCCAGAGTCCAGGCGCTGCCATTGTTGGCCTGTCTGTTCTCCATAGAGCCTACCTGCCCACCTCCCCTCCTTCTGTGTTCCTTCCTTACCGGAGAGTCCCACCTCTTCGTGCTTAGCAACCTGTTCCATCCTGGAGTTACAATGGCAACCAGGACTGCATGGATTGCTGTCACTAAGCAATGTGGTCACGTAACATCATCACATAGCGATGGCAAACCCATTCCCAATTGCAATTGTAACCTCTTGACCCTGGCCATATCCAGCAGGTGGTTTTCTACACATTACCATGAATCAAAATGATCCTCAACTGAGGAAATGTGTTTCAATCCTGAGCTAGTAAATTAAACTATAGCAAGAAGACATGGTTTATTTAAATCATGCTTTGAAGAAGGTATATTTCATGAGGAACTTCTCCATCTTTGAGAGCAAGCACAGAGTAAACCTTTTTCCTAGCTGAATATTTCTATCTCTCACAAAGAGCAGAGAACCACATCCTTTGACATACTGTATTCTTCTATTGCCAATATTACAAAATATCTGAAGTCTTTAATTTATTTGATCCATACTAAGACATACTAAGACTGGTATGGTGTGGTGCTTTTAAGGTATCAGACTAGAAACTAGAAACTGTGAGTTCTATTCCTGCCTAGGTCAGTCAGCTCCTTTCCATCCTGGGAAGGAAGCCAGGGCAAACCATTTCTGAAAATCCTTGCCAAAAAAACTGCAGGAACTTTTCTTAACAGTCTCAATGCAATTGAACTGAAGTTAAAAAAAATACTTATTAACTCTGCCCTTAAAATCCTCACTGAATTTATATGAGGTTAGCAGTGCTTTGCTTGCTGTGAGTCGCAATTCCCACTTAGGAAAAATGCAATAATGTGTTTTTTTGTGTGTGTGCTGCTATAACTATCATATTTCTAAACTCATCAATGTTTACAGAAATCTGGAGGAAAGTCAGACTAATACCAGAAAAGAATGCCTCTCTTTTCCCCAGAGTTATTATAATAATTGGAAATCTTCAGTTTAATACAAAAAGGTCCATTGCCCTCTTTTCATTAGCTTGGTTAGGCCCTTCGGTTTACAATATTACTTTCAAAGAAAGAGCTCTGTGTATCCCCTTGATTATGGAACATTTGCTCAGCCAATCTGTTAAATGTAGATGACTGCTTTGTCAAATATGCACTAACTGCTAATTATTTCTTGTATGTAAAACATAATTAGGAGAAAGCTTGATAAACAGTAGGTTCTCTATACCACATGTGATTAAAAGTAGCTGATATATGTGTTCCCACTTGTAATTAACATCTACTGTTTATAATCTGTAATCTAATAGTACTAAAAAAACTCTTCCAAGTTACTATTTGATAATACAAACAGATAATACTTTTAATCTCAGTAATAGAATGTGATTTTATTCCTGGTAATGAATTCATATGAGATGATATGAAAATAAACTTTTTTTTAGAGTATTCCATCTATCAACAATTTATCTAATTTTTGTAAAGCCAAGTATTATGTTACAAACGTTTCAAGAATAGCCCTCAATGCAGCATTTCCTTCCCACAATATTCCTAACCTGGCCATTCATGTTACCTCTGTTAACAATGTTCCAATCAGATTTCAAATTATACTCTTTTCCCCCCACTTATTTTTAACTGGGAAATGACTCCAAGGACTCATGGTTGTAACTCACTCTTTTTTCTCTCCAAGGAAGCCAATAAGCAGAATTCCTGGGGTAAATAAGATTTACCTCATTTCTCAAACTTCTTTCTTATTCAGTGGTTTGGGTTAACACACTGTGATTCATGCTGATGTGGTTCAGTTGCTTTGGCTTACTAAAATATGTAAACAACTTGGTATTTGTAAGCCATGGTTTATGCTGGGGTATATCATTAGGGATATGAAGCAGTCACTAAATACAACAGTTTGCTCTTTCTGAATTTTAAGTGGATTGTAACCTCCTTTGGATAGATAGATAGATAGATAGATAGATAGATAGATAGATAGATAGATAGATAGACAGACAGACAGATAGATAGATGTTAGATAGATGATAGACAGATAGATAATGAAAGACAGAGACAAAAATACAGATACAGATAGAAGCTATGCTCATTGGATGCCAACAAATTCAGAAATTGGTTCCCAGTTCAGAGAACGATGGCAATAGAGCCACCATCTACCTAGATTACACCTATATATGAGACTAGAGAGTAAAATATGACACTTGGCGCTCTGCAATCAAAGTCTCTACACACACTTGGAGCATTATTGGATATGCACCAAGCATTTTTCAATGAGCCAGAAGCAACTGTAGCCAGCAAGGTTTTTTCACAACTTCATCTGGTACGCCAATTGTGTTGTTTGCTTGATTGAGAAGGACTTTGGACAGCACTCATGCTCTAGTCCAGAGGTGGGCAATTAATTTTTCTAAGGGGCCACATGAGAAACCAACATTGTTGTCAGATTTAGCATCAAAAAGGGAGAGAAAAAGGTATGCGCGTAGTACATATTGTCAAGGTTGTCTCAGTACCAGTTTGTTTATTAGAAAATATGAAGGCCATAGTTAGCAAATCTTGATTAATATTTATTTAAACCCAGGTTTGCACATTCGAACAGGTATATATGCAACAGAATGGAGGATAGTAGTCACTTCATAGCTTAACCTAATGCAATATGCTCTACATGGGGTTGCCCTTGAAAAGCATTCAGAAGCTTCAATTGATCCATAGTGCAGTGATACGGCAATGATGGGCATGCCTCAGTAAGCTCACATGAGCATGGTGACTTGAGGGACCATCTACTGTAGCTCCTGTGTTGTCTACTCAGCAGGTTCAATCTGACAGAATTAATATGCTCCATGCCATCAGGACACCTGAATTGTGTTTCTTTATTGTAGTGCCTGCCTTTTGGAATGAGGTTCTTACTGAAATCTGCCTAACTCACCAACCTGATGTCATCTTGAAGAGCCTTAAAGGCTTGGCTGTTTTCTCAGACTCTGAGCTAGTTGAACCCGCTCGTAGAGTATATGACTGTGTTGTTGCTGTTATTTGGATTTGCCATCTTGTCTTATGTTTAATAGGTTTTTTCCCTAACCTATTTGATGCAATTCCTTTTTTATATAGTAAGACCATCTGAGTTCATTTGGATTGGGCAATACCTAAACTGCATAAAATAAATAAAGAAGAGGATTATTTTCTAGACAGACATAATTTAGTGCAGCTTCAGTTAGAAGCAACCCCATTCTGTTGCATATTTCTCTGTCTGGATTGGCAAATCTGAGTTTAAATAAATATTAATCCAGATTTGTTAACTATGACCTTCATATTTTCCAATAAACAAACTGGTACGGAGACCACTTTGCCAATACCTTACTACGTATACTTTTTTCTCTCTTTTTTTGGTGAGAAATGCATTGCTTCCACAGCTTCGAGAGGAAGAGTTTCTTCTATTAAATACTACTTTGAATGATGCCAAGCAATCTTAAGTCTGTGTAAAAGATGCATAAGGAGTGATTACATGCCTGCTCTTCTCGGGGAAATAATCATGTTGTTCTCTAATGAACATGACCTTGCATTAATGTCCTAAATCTTTCGAGCCTCAGTATACTAAATGTGCTATTAAAAGCTTTGAGATGGGGTTAATTTGCTATTTAACTTTGCAGCAAGTTGAAACCTAAATTCTAAGCAATTTCCAAAAGATGTCTCTGAGAGCTGGGGTTTTAAAAGACAATCTTTGGGAATTAGGTTGTTTACATATTTTGCTAAACCTTTACAAAAGCAAAAGAAATACAGCATATTTCTGCTGTTTTTCCTAATAAACAGAGAGGGAACATGGTATAGTGAAAATTGGGGAGATGACTTGGATTCAAATGCCTACATGAATATAGAATTAACTGGTTAGCTTTGGAGCAGTCAATCTTACCCAGTGAGTCTAGCTCACAGAGTTTTATTATAACATCAGACAGGCCCATCTTGAAGAAGGATAAGATCCCTCTATTAAATAAATAATACATACTGCATACTCAGTTAATATTGGGAGAGAGCTGATATCTGTGACCTTTAAGAGGCTTTAAAAAACCTTTAGAGGAGAGACAAACATACTCTAATTCCCAATTGCAAATAGGAATGATTAAATACTCTCTAGAGATAACATTTTAGTCATATTTTGTATTCAGAACTGGAATTTGATATCTGAAGAGTTTGCAGTTCTAAAGGATGTTTGAGGCTCTCTGACAGTTGATATGCAACAGTGGTCAGATCTGGCACAAAGCTAGCAACATTTGACAGCTGATCTGTATTAATTATCATTATCTAGCATGTACGAATGAACATTTGTTGACAGGTATCTGACCGAGCATTATATTGACACCGTCCAATTCAGACAGCAGTTGAGATATAGTGTTAGACAGCTGATAAACTGGGGAATTTGGCAATTGACAGCACTGAATATAAGCAATCTGCATTTGATTATGTAACAGCTTGACATACAATACCAATCGATGTCAATATTTCTGATTGCTGAGTTGCAATAGAAGTTGGAATTTTACATTTATTTTGCTACACTGAACTTCACGTTCTAACAGAATTTCTGAGAAGTGTGGTATGGTTTAAAACATTTTTATAAATTACTTATTTTGTTATAATTTTGAATAGGATTAAATTGTTAGTGCATAAATGATTGCCACTAGTAGAAGGAAAAGGTTGTCATATGGCAAAACTTTCATAGCATAGCTATTGTATATAACAATATATAGATTTAAAAAGTTTGTATTTTTCCCAAGATTCCAAATCATATATATCTTAAAGTTGGGCATGCCCATCACCAAATAAAAGTACAGGAAATGTGAGGAAGAACAAAAAAAATGAATTAGATATTTTATGTATTCTTACATATAAAGATGGAAAGTTATTAATACCAAAATTTGCATTAAAAAGTGCAACCAGTTGTTTTTATTGTCATTATTTTTTATCAGTTCAAATAGCGGAGCACTGTGTAAACATTTTAGTAACTATAATAAAAATCAAGTAGATTTGTACAGAACCCTAATTTAGTAGTGCTCATACTGCTATTATCCTCATTCACACCTCTACTTCGCTACATTGAATGTCTACATTAGAAATACTTAGAATTATATGCCAGTCTCAAAAACCTCAGGTGTAGCAGTTAAGTGCCTCTGTAACGTTTTCACTAAATGTTTCAATCTAACAGTGAAGAAAATGAATCCCTCAATATAATTTTTTTAATCTAACAGTGAAAAAATGAATCCTTTAATATATGGGAAGAGTTTTATTAGCTGTGGTTTAATTAATGGCATTTAAAGGTAAATGTTTCAGATTTAGTTCTGATCCTTTGCCCTGGCACCATCCATTCTCTTATTCTGCCAGAATCTCAGCTCTACTGCTTGCCTGCCTGTCTGTCTGTCTGTCTCTCAATCTCATCTGGAGCTATAGTGACTAAAGATAGAAAACAAGAGTATCATGCCAAAGGAAATCTAGCAAAGGAACCTAGAACCAGCATTGGCATGGACTTCCTATAGACCAAAAGACAATGTCATAACTCTACTGCTGATCCAACATAAATACCATTCTAAATCCACACACATTTCATTGCTTTCAGAGTGATGAATTTGGAAAACATACAAGAGTGAAAGGGATATGTGAGAAAACTGTACCATAACTATCACTGAGTTTTGCTATTCTTGGCATGCATGGGGGGGGGGTATTTTATTTTATTTTTTATTTTTTTTTAGGTCAAAAATCACAGCTTGGATGACATAGCTAAAGAATTTGGCCGACATTTACCTGAACATTTGTGTCAGGATGCCAGAGGGTTGATTTTAAGGATGAAGTGCCAGAATGATGAATAAAAGTACCTTGTGGCTATGAACGCAATTTAGTTTGTGTGCAGTCTGTGCCAGAGTAGAAGTTTGTCAAAGAGCATATCCTAAGGTCCAACAGCTATTGATCCCACACAAATGATCAACCTTGTTTTCATTCAGTTGAAGCTGATCTCTTTGTGCTGTTGCACAAATAGTGTATCTTCTGTCTCTGCAAGCACTTTGATTTTGGGGTTGCTTTCCATGACTGAACACTGATCCCTTGGGGTTAGCACAAAAGGGAATATCGCCTTCCCTGCCAAATTATGGAAAGTTTGGAATTTTTCTCAGACATGCTTGTGTTTTGTTCAGATTTGTGTTTTATTTGTTCGATAAGATAAAATGTATCAGAAACCAGAGCAAAATTCTCTGTTCTCCACAGTAGCATGTACAAAGCATGTTCTCTTTTGTATGTTGACCTTCGCATAAGGGTGAGGAGGCAAAAGTGGTCTTCATTCTTTTTCTCTCTCTTCAGATTTTTAAGTGAGGGGGTAAAAAAAAGAGATTTAAACTGCCTGTCTGATCGATAATTGTTACACGTGGGACGAGTTCTTTGACATACCTCTGCTCCTGCCTCAGCCACACACTAATCAGGCGGTATTCACAGCTGTCTGCTCTTCCCTCATCCTTGTGCTAATCCATACTTAAAATAAAGCAGCTAGCCTTCTGACACAAAAGCATCATTTAACACAAACACCCGCACCAATGTCTGCCAAATAGCCAAGCTGTGATTTTGAACAAATTTAAGTGTGGCTTTCTCTGTCTTTATTGGGTTGTTTGTATTTTGCCTTCCAGAGAAAGGCAAGCGAGGACCTGATGGACTATATGCATACTTCTTAAAAAAGCTTTCCACTGGTATAGCAGAACCCCTAAGAATAATCTTTGAAAAATCCTTCAGGACTAGCTCACTACCCAAACTATGGTCACTAGCCACAGTCATCCCTATCTTCAAAAAGGGAGACCCCAGCCTAGTTGAAAATTACAGACCAATCTCTTTATGCTGCATCACGTGCAAAATCATGGAATCAATCATTAAACAATCCATTACCCTCCACCTAGAAACAGACAACCTACTCTCTAATAAACAATTTGGTTTCAGAAATATACATATATATATCCTGTAATCTACAACTTCTACACTGCAAAAACATATGGACTACAAATCTTGATCAGGGCAAAGCAATAGATGTAATTTACATAGACTTCTATAAAGTTTTTGATTCAGTGGTACATGACAAACTACTTCTAAAACTAAAATCCTATGGTTTCTCCAGACCCCTACATAATTGGATAGCTATGTTCCTGTCAAATATGCTGGTTTGATGTCTGATAAAGCCTAGAACCTAGTGAATGAGATTTCACGGAACTATGGCTGTAGAAACATCTTGATTTACATAGGAAAAACCTGGCTGAGAGAAAAATACACATAAAGACCTACAAAAAGAGAATAAAATAAATATTTGACTGTTAACAGGGAGGAGACATGAGATGAGGGTGCAGCTAACTGAAGAAGACAAACTAGTCAGAAATAGATCTATCTTAGTCTCCCTTAAGTCTCACAACAGACAGCAAAATGCTGGTTTGATGTCTGATAAAGCGAAAAACTAGTGAATGAGATTTTACTGTACTATGGCTGTGAAACATCTTGATTTATGTAGGAAAAGCCTGGCATAAAGAATGATGCACATAAAAGCCTATGAATATATATATATATATATATATATATATATATATATATATATATATATATATATATATATATATATATATATATGTATGTCTTGGCGACATTTCGACGAAGTCTCATTCGTCATCTTCAGGCTGGTGTTCTCGGCTTCGTCCTGGAAGCAAACACCCGCGAAAACCTCAGAAAACATATATATATATATATATATATATATATATATATATTCTTATTTTTGTAGGTTAATGTGTGTTCTTCTTTTTAAGCCAGGTTTTTCCTACATAACCAAGATTTTTTTGGAACCACAACTGAGTGAAATCACAATTCACTACATTCTGGGCTCTTCTCTTCATTATGGCTGAAAACAGATTTTAGTGTTGCATTGTGGGAGACCCACTGAGTTCTTCTCTTTATTATGGCTGCAAACAGATATATATATATGTGTGTGTGTGTGTGTGTGTGTGTGTGTGTGTGTCTGTGTGTGTGTGTGTATGTGTGTCTGTGTCTGTGTGTGTATGTATGTATGTATGTGTGTGTATATATATATATATATATATATATATATGTATGTATACACACACACACACACACACACACACAAACATATACATATACATACATACTTAGTATTTCTAAATGCTATTGTATCTTGGCTGTAGAATGGATAGCAGCAAAGAAATGCAGAAAAATCTCTTTGTTCTCATATAGAGCTTATTCCTATTTTTGCTTCCCAGATCTAGTATTCCTATTAATGACCGTTTTCATGTAAAAGGCTGCTGAAAACATTTGCATTCCACGCCCCTGCTAATTCAGAAATGCTTTGAAACTGAACAAAATATTGGTGAGGTCGACATCTTTATCTGTAACCCAGATTAATGGTGTGGACTCATAAAATTTGGCCAGCTTTGATTTCTCCTCTGCATTGTTACCGCAGAAGGTTAATGGGGATCAGAACATGAACATAGCCAGCTAGACCTTGCTCTGGCATTTATGGGATTTTGTGCACTGTTGCCTCACTGCACATATTTATCTCATTTTAATGTGAGGGCCATGAAAATCTCACCTATGGAACCTACTCAGGGACAGAGCTCAGAATCACAGCAAAAATCACACACTAGACTGAAAATGAATAAAATGACACTATTAATGTGTGCCACAGTGCAATAAAAGAAGTGCCCTTCACCTGAGCTTAGCATTCAATAACTGCAACAGGTTCAGGTGCATAGATTGAAGGGAACTGAATATTTCCTGTTTTTTCCCAAGAAACTGGATCATAAGGAGTGCCAGATGCCAAAGGTTGCAAGGGAAAAAATGTTAGAATGCTATTATTATTTTAGTACTGCACAAAAGCTGTGTAACAGAACATTATAGCAATAGCACTTAGACTTTACAAAGTGCTTTACAGCCCTCTTTAAGCGGTTTTACAGAGTCAGCATATTTCCCCCAACAATCTCGGTTCTCATTTTACTGACCGCGGAAGGATGGAAGGCTGAGTCAACCTTGACCCTGGTGAGATTCGAACTGCTAAATGGCAGGCAGCCAGCTGGCAGCAGAAATAGCCTGCAGTACTGCATTCTAACCACTGCAACACTGTAGCTCTTGAGCATTATGATCGGTGGTGGTATTCAGCCGGTTCTATCCA
Organism: Masticophis lateralis; assembly: GCA_030761175.1. Taxonomy (NCBI): domain Eukaryota; kingdom Metazoa; phylum Chordata; class Lepidosauria; order Squamata; family Colubridae; genus Masticophis; species Masticophis lateralis. The sequence continues at coordinate 123,153,320 of JAUDYJ010000001.1, read as the reverse complement.
GTTTGGGTGAACTAGTAGCAGCGGCTGCAGGAGGCTCTGCCCACCCACCCAGACATCATCACATCCTGTTTTTGATCATCTGTGCATGCACAGAAGGCCCTGTGCATGCGCACGCTCACATTTGTGAACTGATAGCAAAGGTAAGTGAATGCCAATCCTGATTATAATGTATAATGCTGCTAAATATACCTTGTCTCAGGGGTGAAATGCTCCCAGTTCGGACCGGATCACCCGATCCAGTAGCGATGGCGGTGGGTGGTTCAGAGAACTGGTAGCAAAAATCCCTGGCGCCCCCACATACTCAGCTGTGCTGCACAATCATCAGAGGCTTTTTTTTTTACTTTTAAAAGCATTTTTTCTACAACCTCTTTGGCCGAAGAGGTTGTAGAAAAAAAATACTTTTAAAAGCCTCTGACGATCCCAGCTGAGTTGTCTGGTCGTCAGAAGCTTTTAAAAGCATTTTTTTCTACAACCTCTTAAGGTTGTAGAAAAAATGCTTTTAAAAGTAGAAAAAAAAAGGTGTCCATGCCAACCCAGTCACATTACCTCCCACCAGCAAGCCATGCCCACAGAACTGGTAGTAACAATTTTTACATTTCACCACTGCCCTGTCTGTAAATTATACCAAAAGCAAACAAAAGTCCAAGAAGGATCTTGTTTATTAGACACTCAGCAATCAACAGATGGATAAGTGAGAACCAATATAATAGGTAGGAGTACTCTAAAATGAAACAATGCAGCCAACCAAGCCAGGTAGGCCAATCAGAAACAAATACATAAATTACAACTCTGACCGAGCTGGCACACATTAAAAACAGTGAGGTCTACTCCCTTCTGTAAAACCATTGGTAATCCTACCTAGTTTGCTACTGAAATTTTTGCACAATGAAAGCCAACCTTATCAAGTCCCCAACATGGCTATCACCGTAGAATTTCATGCTTTAGCTTAGCTTTGAAAGCATTGTGTTTTTGACATTCTTGAAATTATCAAACAAAAGTGTACAAAACTCTATTTTGGATGTGAACCAGTGGTGGGATTCAGCCAGTTCGCACCACTTCAGGAGAACCGGTTGTTTACTTTCTGAGCAGTTTGGTGAACTGATTGTTCGAAGAAATCATTAGGGCAGAGAACCGGTTGTTAAAGTATTTGTATCCCACCACTGATGTGAACACTTGATTCCAAATAAACTAAGCGAAGAGCAATAACCTCCTCTGAACATTGAACCAATCTGAATTGCTTTCTAATTCATGTTAGTGTCAAAAGCTCCAAGGCAGAACCTAGCAAAAATATGTACTATGCAAACCACAGTGGAATCAGTAAGATCAAGATAATATGGCTCAACCAGCTAATTATTTCAAAAGTCACTAATTTCTAGAAACAGAGATTGGACTTCTAGTTGAAAGGCATGCTACTTTGCATTTTTATTTTGTGCTACCAAGCAATAGAATACAACATTACAAATAATTCACACGGGAACTGATAATTTGTTTTTCCCGTGTAGATGACTTAATTGGGAACAAGGTCACTGACCTGTTATCATAAATTAAGCATTTTTATCTAGACCTTGCTTGCTCATTTATTCATTCATTCATTTATTATTCATTCTTGGTGGGGGATTTGTGATTTCACTTTCAGGAAAAGATCCTTAAGGTGAAGAAATAACAATTAAAACTCAAATTATCTTTTTAATTTTGGTATTGTTTAAAATGAAACATGCTAATAAAGTCAAATGAGCAGAAGTAATGATCTATAATGCAATTAATGAAATCAAATTACGTTGAAGTGCATCGGTAATGAGGACATATGTGCGTGCGTGTGAGAATGAGAGAGATAGAGAAAAATCTTTAGAGCCTATTTTAAAATTTAAAATAGTGAACCTCGTAAGTTGAGGCCTAAGGTTTTTTTTTTCCCAGCGAAGGATGTCAGTTTCATAAGTAGGGGGATAAGAAATGATCAAAGAGATTATCATATTCATTCTTAATTAACATGGTACTTCGCTCTATGTGTCCCAGATTCCCCGTCCCAATTGATTTTTTTCCCAGAGTTTTTTTTAATTAATTAGATAAAATCAGGCAGCAGCTAGAGGAATGAGTATTTTGTGATTTTCCAAAACCATGATCATTTCTTATGAAATGGCTTTCATGGGAGAAGTTGTTGCCTATTTCCAACATGGTGATCCTGGTTTCAGGAAGTAACAAAAGACTCGTTCTTCTAGCTGCTTTCTGATTTTTTTCTAATTAATTAATTATTTTTTTTAAAAAAAATTTGAACATGATCTAAAACATCCCAAGAGTGTCCACCAACATTTTAACTATAGTTCATGCAATTCTGTGGTTTCTGCAAAGTTATATGGTAACATCTGGGGATGAACAAAACAGGTATACAAAAGGCCTCCCCTGCATTAAAAAAGGAAGATAAATATATTTGCTAATTTTTCAATTGAATGCTGAGAAAGATAATAGGAGCTAATGAGTTTGTGGATAATACTAAATCATCCTTAGGTAATGAAATGAAAAATTTTGGGTTGACATTGGCTAGAAACTGACAATAATATAGAGGAGTACTGTACATGGTAACCAATTCAATAAGCCAGAGGGTAAATAAAGTTACTAAATAAAGTAAAGTAATGTTACTAAATAGTAAATGAAGTTACTATTTGGAATAGTTTTACATTAAAGTAAAACAAAGCCAACAAAAAATATAAATTCCCCATCCCTTCCTGAAAATAATTTAACACTGGAACTATTATACTTTTCTTTTAATGAGAAGATCTCATTAGTAGTCTTCAAATGGAGAATAAAACCATGGTGAAGAAGATGATCTGATTACAGACAACTTCAGTTACTCTGACAAAGATTGAATAAATGTGTGAACAAGTAACAGCCACAAAGTACATATTCTGAATGACTACTCCCAAGAATAATGTTTTATGGAAATGACCCGAGATGACTGTTACTAAACCAAGTGAGCATTTTAAGATTACGATAAAGTAAAACACTATTGCATCAATTAGAAGAATTACAATATCCACAAATTTACCTAGAAAAATATTATTATTTGCAGATCTAACAACTGGACTTTCATAATTGACAAAGGAAAATTTTGTCAATGTACAGGTTTTCATCCAATATTTTTTGGTATGGCGCCCAATGTGTGCTCATAATCATCAGCCCAACTGGTTTATGCCAAAAACATTAAATTCTCAGATCTTATATTTTTTTATCATTTTAATGTTTTAAATTATTATAATTATTTATTTTATTTTTACATTATTATTATTACCCTATAATGTTTTTAAGCCTCTGTAACTCAAAATAAAATCTGTTTCTAAAAGCTAATGTTATTTACTTAGAAGGAGCAGATATATTCATTAGTGGTGTACCTTAGTTGCTTTACTTTCTGCTTGAATCAATGCTTCTTTTTTTTAAAAAAAAAAAATAAAGTTTGTCTGTGAAATACGACTTAGGTAATCAATCTGTTTACTTAAATAGCCATGTTTATTGCAAGTTACTGCCCATAACATTTTAGAAAGTGAAGAGGATAAATGCAATGGCAATGACATTTTAATAGCAGTTGAAAGCAGCAGGAGGAAGAGAGTATTTCAATCATGTTTCTAACATCCCAGAGGATTATGGAGAAATCTGCCATAAAGAAGGCATGTTAGTACCTGTATTCATTGATTCCATCTTCACAAATAGCTTCATTCTGGCACCAGCTCATTTCACAGTCATTAATATTTTCCAGGCATGTAGGTCCTGTCCATCCAGGCGCACAAACACATAGATAATTCTGGTTGTCTTCATCATGGAAACATCTTCCATTCACACAGGGCTGCAAGTGAGAATTACACAGAGTCCAGGAAATGCTTCTGTCGTTACAATATTGAAGTTAAGGATGTTCATAACATACGTTACAGCAGGGGAAGAAAATTTCTGTGAATTTAATTTCATCAATAATAAGATACATCACAGAAGAGTGAATCCGTCTCTCTGAATCCTTCTTTTCTCTCTCTCATTTCTACCTCTATTTCTCTCTTTGTATTTGTGAATATTTCTGTCTCTCTGTGTGTGTGAGAGAGAAAGAGAAAGAGAGAGATGGAGTCATTGAAGAATAGAATTCAATATTTAAACAATTGTTTAAAAATGGCACTTGGCTATATTTTTTTCTAGGGTGCCTCCTTGGTGTAACCCTTCCACATAACATTGTTTTCACTCCCTAGTTTTTTGGAGAAAAAAAAAGTAGAATTAGCTACTCTATCATTTTTATCTCTGCTCTCCTCACAACACTGAGAACCGGCAAGATCCTATTAGCAGCCTATCACACACAGTATTTCCTCTGTCCAACCAATGGGAGAATAATCATTCCATTGGTACTCTGTCCCTCAGTTTGCCATCTTCCTAAAGTAAGAAAAATCCACTTGTCCACATTTCTGAAAGAAAGAAGAAGAAGGCAGTAGAACACTGTAGGCATTTATTTTTATCATTGTCCGAAACGTCTGAGCCGTTGATATGAACTCAACCAAGATGTGTGGATGCCATAACACTAGTTTTTCAGTCAGGCACTTTTCTTAAGAGTTGAAATTATGGTTACCAAGATTGAACATCTGAAAGGAAACAGCAGCAGTTACTGGTCTGTTTTGCTTGAGGCCAGTGGCTGGAAGCAGGTGCTTGCTGCTTAGATAAGCAGGGATTCAGAAGAGATTGGACAACCATTGTCTGAAATGATGTAGGGTTTCCTGCCTGAGCAGGATGTTGGATTATAAAACCTCTAAATTCCCTTCCATCCCTGTTATTCTGGATCACACCCAGCATTAAAAATCAAAACAAATATCCCAGAGAAATTGTAAAGGTGATTAGAAACTGTAACAGCAGTCTATGATGGTGGAACATTCGAATCTGGAAGCACCTTTTCCATTTAACAATTTTTTTATTAAAAGTCCTAAGCTTTTGTGAGATGTCAGTTCTAGGCATCTGGTAATGTGACTTGCAGCTCATGAAAGCTTCTGCCTTTTTGCAAATGTGTTAGTCAGAAAAGATACTATCAGATTCCTGATTAGAAACTAAATGGTGAATATCAGGTCTGATTAGTTGAATTCCTAAAAGTGAAATGAGGTGTCTCCAGGCTCTCAGGATTTCCACTGTTTCAGAAACTTTTGCTGTACTACAGTCCAACAAGAAGAAAATTGACTTAGTTACCCAAGGAACACAGCCAGACATTGCTGGTGTCAGATCAGTCGAAGTGCCATATAAACACTGGCCACCCTTTAAACTAGGGCTGGGGAACAATGGCTCTTTTCTGACTTGTGGATTTCAACTCCTAGAAACCTGGGAGTTGAAGTCCACAAGTCAAAGTCATCATTCCCCACCTTTGCTTTAAGGCAAAATGTGGATAGTCTGAGCAAACAAAATTACTTTTATGATTGCTGCTGAATAAAGGCTACAAAATGGTATTTCTTGTAGTGGACTTCAAAGACATAATTTTGAACATACAATCTGTTTTAGGATGGCAAAGGTCAATTCAGTTCTCCACTCTATCTCCTAAAATGTTCGCACTGTCCTACTCATTTCTAAAAGTGTGGGCAACCATGGATCTGCTGCCTATAGATGTAGCCACTGCTTATCTTACACTGTCTTGCCTCATCAATCCTAGTGGCAGTCATTGCATCTATGAGAATAAATTTCATAAACTACTTGTTTTGAACTTCAGCAGTGGGAACTGGTAAGATAACCAGTGTTCCTCATTTCTCTTTTATTTTTCTGATACTGTTCCATCAATTGATAAGTCTGGAAGAGACAGAAAAAGTTATTTCAATCAGTGTGCCACTTGTTTGAAATTTCATGACAGTTCTATCATCTTTGTTCTTAAAAGTTTATAGAAACAAAGATGCTGGTGTTCACATATATATTTATTATATTCCAGTAGTTGCAAGTTGAAAACATGCTCTGTCAACTCTCTTGCAGCTGTTTCATGATCACCTGACATCTGTTAGTCTATATTCCACGGAACTCTAGGGAAGTTACTTTTGAAAAGGAAAATCTATCATGATTAAAAGTTGAGCAATTATTTTTGCATCCATAGCTGATATTTTTCCTTCAACTTCTTAGGTGGCCAAAGGTTGCAAGGACTGTGGTAGTGATGCAATTGGTACACTGAATTTATTGATGATTTCAGTTACCAATTTTCTTTTTGTTCCATTCAAAACTAATGGGAAATTGCATGTTCTTATTAGTTGTTTGCTAAAACTCTACAACATGTTCCTGGTTGCAACTTTTCAACAGGGTGATCTCTAGCTTGCTCAACTGAAATGTACCCAATTTGAAGGTGGTTTTTTTTTTTTTTTTTTTTTTTTTTTTTTTTTTTTGCTACATGTAAAAGTTAAGGAAAATTTTCGTGTGCCAGAAAGTCTTTAGAGTGATTATGTACCAACTCTTAGTTACCACAATTTCTCCATTGTCTCTAATCTGGTCCTTCAGGTCTTCCAGTGGAGTACCCTTTACCACTGGGACTCCACCCACCCACCCATCTATCCATCCATCCATCCATCCATCCATCCATCCATCCATCCATCCTCATTGTCTTCTTTCCTTTCCTTCCACTTTTCCCAACATTACAGCCTTCTCCAGAGAACTAGGTCTTTGCATAATATGTCTGTAGTAAGATAATTTGAGCCTGGTAATTGGTGCCTCAAGAGATAACTCAAGGTTGATTTGTTCAATTATCCATTTGTTTGTTTTCTTGACTTTCAGTTATATTCTCAGGAGGCTTCTTTAACACCAAAGCTCAAAAGGATCAACACTTTTTTTATCCTGCTTCTTCATGGTCTAATTTTCACTTTCATAGAATGTCACAGTGAATACCACTGCTTTTACAATTCTGATCTTTGACGATATAGACACATCATTGCATTTGAGTATCTTTTCCAAAGACTTCAGTAATCAGTCAATCATAAAGCTGGCAGTTGTGCCTGCTGTCATTTGTTTGATCTTCTTTATATTTAATTTTAGTCACATTTTTGCTATGCTCTTTGGTTTTTATTACTGGAGCTTGCAGATCCTTTTCATTTTCAGCTAGTGTTCTCAGCATCATGCAGGCTATGAATGTTTCTCCCTCCCATTTTAAATGTACATTCATCTTCTTCCATTGAAGCTTCTCTTTGCATATATTCAGCACATAGCTTGGATAAGCAAAGAGAGAGTATATAGCCTTGTATCTCTCTTTTGCCAGCCAGTCTGCTTTATCATGTTGTGTATGTGGAAATGATCTTGGAAGACGGGGAAAAGTCACAGTTAGTAGAATTGTGGGAGAAGCTGAGATAGCTCAGCCTGTAAAAGGAATATGGGCATGGCAAATGTCTCAGAAAGGACCCTTCCTAGTTTTGGGAGATTGTAAGGTTAAGAAGGAATAAAAGTACTTTCAGACTTGCAAGATTCTATTAATGTAACCTTATAATAAAGTAGAATTAGTCCATCTGGTCATGCTTCCTGACTGGACCAACATGGTAGGCTGACATATTCCAACCATGCTATGGCTTCCTGACCTACATATTGGTTTTGCCTGAGAATAATGAGATGATCTGCGATCCCTATTTTTCTAACTCTGACATGATTTAAGAAAGCCAGAAACCAAGAGATTTGGGAGACAGTTAAGTTACTCATGTAATGTAATAGTCTGAAAACCACTTGCTTGCTAGTGATATTAGCTGATACAGATTAACAAAGTTGGAAGGGACCTTGTAGGTCATCTAGTCCAACCCCCCATCCAAGCAGGAGACCCTACACCATTTCTGACAAATGACAGTCCAGTCTTTTCTTGAAAGCCTCCAGTGATGAAGCTCCCCCAACTTCTGAAGGCAAGCTGTTCCATTGGTTGATTGTTTCTCCTTATTTCCGGTTGAATCTCTCCTTGATCAGTTTCCATGCATTATATTCCTTTCTGGCCTATTGTGTGTTGCGTGTCTTTGAGTCAGATTTTGTGTGTTGTGTGCCTTTGAGTCAGGTTTTGATTCCTGCTGACTGCCTGGACAAGTCCCTGCAGTTTTCTTGGCAAGATTTCAGAAATGGTTGGTCTTTGTCTGCTTCCTAGATCTGAGAAATAGTGGCTGGTTCAAGGTTATCCAGCTGGCTTTGTATCTAATACAGGATTAGATTTATGGCCTTCCAGTCTCTAGTCTGATGCTTTAAGCATTACACCAAACTGTTTCTAACTAGTGATATATAAAAGAAAAAATATGGTAAAAAAACATAAAAGGCAACATAATTGATTTTCCAGAATCTTGGATGGATATGAAATGTATATATTGGCTATAAAATATGTGTGTGAATATAGTGGTAGATAAATATTTATTTTGAAACTTCCTAATAATGCTAGTTACTGTTAGTGGTCTATAGATTTAAAAAGCTGAGCAATGACTCATCTAAACCATTAAGAGAACCTGTAAAAATATTATTCCCTACAATAAAAATCAAGACTGTTTAATAGATATATGTAAGAGGAATATCTGCCTCCTAATCAATGAGTTGAGTATTAAAGAAAGGGGTGATTCAGGTGGAGATAATTTGCTTTTCACTTCCTCAGTTTGATTGAGGCTCAAACCTATTTAAAATGCTACTGAGATGTGTAATAACAACAACTCTTGGCAAAAATCTGCAGTCTTAATTTGTCTTTGATTAACTTTTAAATTGACCTTAAAATTGAATCTTTTTGCTATTCCATTAGTGCTAAATTCTGAAATTATGCCTAGACTGTTTCTCATAGAAAACACTCCTCAGCTTGATCAGAGCTTGCAAAATGAATCCCTTACTAGCAAATATGGAAATATTCTTCCCCTGATAATTATTAAAACTATTGTTTTTAATCTAAGTGCATGCAACATAGATTGTAAACAAGGTCTCCAAAGAAGTGAGGGGAAAGGGGATATTTGAAAATGACTCTTTCTCCATAACCTACCTTTCATTCCTAGTCAAGATTTCATCGAGATAATTTTAATTATCAATAACTTGAGATGAAAATTTGGGCTTAGATACCCCCACCCCCCAAAAAAATCATAAATGTCTCATCTGTGTACTTTTTCCTTTCTGCTTTCTGATTTGCCATTCTTTGTTCCTACTTCTGGGTCATGATCCCTCATAGCGAAAGAAGTTAATATTGGATTCCAAAACAGGATATGAAATACGAATGGGCTAGAATTTATTCCCACATTGATTAGAAGCCATCTCCAGAGCAATCAATAAATGTAATCTGGCCCCTCCTTCAAACAAGTCTCCTTGTCTTACTCTTTTACACAGAAAGAATGCAAGAAAAAGACTCAAAACCTACTGACTTAATTTGTATTCATATGTCATTTGAAAGTAGAGTACTTGCTGAAATTCTTGTGTTAACTTTCACCTTCGTCTTCTTAAGGAATATAACTAATCAGAGCTCCTAGAGTTATTTTTCAGGATTAACTACTTCCAGTCCAGGATGACACAAGTGACTTTGACATTTGTCCTTGAAAACACAGTAATTTGTGGGATTTCAGTCTTGATTTCTTTCAAATATTTCTAGTTAATGAAAGCTCTGAGAAAACTGCATTTAGGCTTAACTGTTTGCAATCTGGTTGCTACAAGGGATGTCTGACACATTGCATGAACTCTCTGCATCCAAGTGGTTCAGTGCCTTTTAATTCTGATAAAATATTTCTTCAGTGTGCTTTTTAATATCAGCAAAGGAATATTTAATTAAATTGGATTATAGAAATAAGTGTGCCTGAACCAGCTGAAGTCTTGCATGCAAAATAGGAGATTAGTCCATGATAGATCTATATCATTCAAGTACTTCTGTTTGCATGGATGCATCAGATGTTTTGATGCAAGTACCTAACTGAAGCAATTCCATGATAGTGTCAATACATGTGTGTCATCTTTTTGACATTGTCACAGTTTATGATGGATGGTGCTTTTCAGCTATTGCAGAACACACTCAGATTACTTCTTCAACAGATGATTAAACAGGAAGACAGACTATAGTAAGTTATCCTGACAGCTGAAGGGAAAAATGGAAAAAGTATATATCTCTATCTCTATCTCTATCTCTATCTCTATCTCTATCTCTATCTCTATCTCTATCTCTATCTCTCTCTCTCTCTCTCTCTCTCTCTCTCTCTATCTCTATCTCTATCTCTATCTCTATCTATCTCTATCTCTGTAGGTCTTTGGTTATTCGGGTCTTCTCCCGTGTAAAATTGGAAGTGTCTTGGCGATGTTTCGACGAAGTCTCATTCGTCATCTTCAGGCTGGTGTTCTTGGCTTCGTGCTTCCAGGAGCAATTGCTTCCAGGAGCAATTGCTTCCAGGAGCAATTCCAGGAGCAATTGCTTCCAGGAGCAATTCCAGGAGCAATTGCTCCTGGAAGCACGAAGCCAAGAACACCAGCCTGAAGATGACGAATGAGACTTCGTCAAAACATCGCCAAGACACTTCCAATTTTACGCGGGAGAAGACCCGAATAACCAGAGACCTACATACAAACACCCACGAAAAACTCAGAAAACATCTATATCTCTATCTATCATCTATCTATCTATCTATCTATCTATCTATCTATCTATCTATCTATCTATCTCTTTCAGAATGCAGACAGAAATTTCAGTCCATGGAGAAGCCAGAGCCTGGTTTAGCTCTGCAGACTAAAGCACCGTAATTAACATCCAGCTGTCTGCAATTACACCAGTTCAAATCTCACCAGGCTCAAAGTTGACTCAGCCTTTCATCCTTTCTAAGGTAGGTAAAATGAGGACCCAGTTTGTGGGGGCAATAATCTGACTTTGTATAAATATACAAAAGTATGAAGACTATTGCTTAATGCATTGTAAGCCGCCCTGAGTCTTCGGAGAAGGGCGGCATATAAATCAAATTTTTTTAAAAAGAAGGACTGGAATTTTCCCTTTCTTCTTTCAAAATAAAAATGCTTCTGGACTTCTGAGGAGGACGTGAACTGAAAATGTGCCCTCACATTGCTGGGCATAATCTTGCAGCATTTCTGAAAGCCAGGGGGTAAATCCTCTTCAGATCAAGAGGAAACCCTGAGATTGTCCGCTTGAATTCTGTAAAGTAGCTCCTCAGGGTATGTTGAGAACCAGAGGGATCTTGCTAGTGCTTTTGGAATTGAGCACCTAGGAAGTGTGGGAAATACAGTATCAGGCCCCATGCCTTAGAGGGAGACTATTTGTCACAGGTTGTCATTCCTGGCTTCTAAAAGACATAACATTCTTTTGAATGTAATGGACTGAGACCTTCCATTTAGTGAGCAAAAATAAGACCAACTGGGTGAGTGGAAATCCCTAATTCAATCCCTCAATTCTGAGAAGAATTGAACTATGATTAAAAGGGAAAGGTGGTGAAAAAGAAGAAATGAAAGCAAAAGGCATTGATTAAAAGTGATTTATTAAGGGCCTCATGGGCAACTTTGGAATACACATATACTGTATAGCACCTCTGGTTGGATGGACATTATTAGATCTAAATATACTAAAACTCTGGTCATCTATCAAATGCAACTCAGTGGCAATATTTACTTACAAGTACAAGGTTTGTTAACAACACTGTTTGGATCAGCAGTTTTTCCATCCCCTGAAACACCTGGAACAACTAGTTAAATCTTTTTTTTTTAAAAAATATTATTAGTTTTTATAGATATTTGTTAGTAAGAAATAATTTTGATATGCAAAAGTAAAGACATAAGTGGAAAAAAGAATTGAAGGTTCCTATACCACCTAGACAATGAAAGACCGTCTTACCTAAACAGTGTCTTCAACTGAAAAGGATACTACAATGGATTTACATTTGAAATCAGCCAATGTCTTAATAATTAAAGGGGGCTTACAAATAATAAATCAGAAGAATGATTTGGAAAGCTTTCTTAGCTTGGATTTACAAAAGGGACATGTTAAACTACTGAAGCTGTTCCTGAAAGGACACAAACAGAAAATAGTAAGAAATTAATTTTAAAAAAAATATTTTAAAAAACAAACAGAACAAATACAAAAGAAATATAAAGTGGATTTATTTTATCAGGATTAAATTATACATGCTGGGGTTTCTGGTAACTTTTTTTAACCAGGATTGAATAACAATTCTTTAAAGGTTGGTTTATAAATGAGGAGATATATTTTTGCTTTATTATTTTTTTTAGAGAAAGTGATGTCAAAATACAGAATGAATGTATTTGATTAAAGCTGTATCTATATCCACTCACCCACCCATCATCCAACCATCCATCCATCCATCCATCCATCCATCCATCCATCCATCCATCCACCCATCCATATCTATCTATCTATCTATCTGTCTGTCTGTCTGTCTGTCTGTCTGTCTGTCTGTCTCTCTCTCTCTCTCTCTCTCTCTCTCTCTTCTAATCTGTCTGTCTGTCTGTCTATCTATCTATGATCTATCTATCATCTATCTGAGTTTCTGATAGCTTTTGCTAATTAGGACTGAATAATAAGTTTTTACAATTTGATTATTGATTAGTGATGACAAATAGCTTATTTTTTCCCCCTGAAATACTGGCAAAAGTGTTACTGTTACTGAAGTTGTTCATACCTATCTGGAAGCAGGGAGAAGTCTTTTTTCTATCTCTTTGTACTTTATTTTTTTCATTACCTTTTATATTCTTTTCAGTTTGTGCTAGTCTTTTATCTTTATACTTGTAAGCCCTAATACAATTATTATAAAAATGGAAAAAGGATCAGTGGGATTGAAATAAAAAGATGGTAAAGCAACTTAAAAGTTAAGAGGATAGCCAGAAATATTGATAAAAATAAAATATAAGAAAGCAGCCACAAATTGTCTTTCCTGCTCTCAGCAAAATGTATTACACCAAAAGGCTGTGAAGCAAAGTTGCTGCTACCCTGACTCCAAATGTAAAATTATATATAAAAGGCATCATGTAAGGTGATAGACTAATTGGAATACGGATAGAGAAGTAGAAGAGTCCAACCACAGGAAACATTTAAGCCTTTGTCACAGAAGGATGGACACAGATTTTCCAAATTAGAGCACAGAGCAAAAGGACCTAGACTGTAATGATGTTCACCCCAGCCAACATGTCCTTCTGAATAAAAATAAAAGGGCCACACCTTGATTTCTATAAGGGACAAAAAAGAGATATAATAAAAGAACAAAGAATCCGCTGGAATTGGTCCACAGTGACATTTGTGATCAATGTATGCCATTACATAAGATGAAAACGTACAGACTTTTATGAATTATTACTCTAGGTTTACTTGTTTTTAATTGCTCAGTAGGAATTCAAGTATTGCAGAAGTTTAAAAAAAATGTGTGGCTTTGAGAAGCAACAGATTTCACCAGTAGGTAACTTAACCATTTTCCCAGCTCATGGTAAGATAATGGGGCTGAATAATCATTCATTCATTCATTCATTCATTCATTCATTCATTCATTCATTCTATCTATCTATCTATCTATCTATCTATCTATCTATCTATCTATCTATCTATCATCTACCTATCTATCTATCTTTACTTTATTACTTTAGAGGTAATTCATGGCAGTGAAAGTACACAGTACTCCTTCCTCCTCCTATTTTTTTCCACAATAACAACCTTGTGAGGTGGACTGGACTGAGAGAGAATGACTGGCCCAAACTCCCCCAGCCAGGTTTCATGCCTAACGAAGAACTAAAATTCACAGTCTCCCAATTTTCTAGCCTGATGCCTTCGCCACTAGCTATGTAAGACTACAAGGCACTCAACCACAGAATAGAATGGCAGAGCAGAAAGGGAAACTCTTGTAATTGAAATCATGCAGAACGAGGAAGTAAATACTGGAAAGAACTTGTCAACATAGCCACCTATTTGTAAAATAAACAAATGCAACATTTTTATGGCATTGTGTTCCTTCTGACATATAGAACGTAGAACATAAAACAAAGAATATGGTTTTCTCAGGCTTTTTTTCCCAGGCCCTTCCACTACATTCCCAGGATGTACTGGAACCCTGATTGGATAATGGTGTCTGGATTTCTGGATCACATTTTTATTTAATTCATTTGTTATTTCACGACTGTAAGGTTATATAGTGTGGCTTTGTATTCTTTTCAACAGTTTTGTTGATTTTTTTTTGGTAAATTGTTCAGAGTCACCTTCATTGAGTTTGGCAGCCATATAAATGTTTTAAATATTAAATTAAGTTAAACAATTAAAGTTAAATTCCCTGTGAATTGTGGCTTGGGAAGAAGCCCAGACTAGGACAAACGCTTGGCAATAAAGTTATGCCGACATGCTCAAATGGAAGAGGATAAAACGGAATTGTAGGAAATTCTGAAAAGAGACACAGCTAGAATACTTAAGGATAAAGAACCCTAGATTTCCCTACACACAGTATTAAAACACTGCACTGCACTATTTGTTTTGATGAAAGGAAACAGAATAAATGTAAAGTCATAGATGTTGTTCCCCATGCCCAGATGAGCAACAAATTGAGTTTAAAAGGTCTTCCAGCAAGCTATTCGGCACACATCTACAATTCAAGAGCAATTTCCTGAAATGGAAACTGAGGCTCCAGAGCCAAGATACTCAGAGAATCCAGCAAAGATATCCTACCCTAAAGGTTTTCTGCACTGCCAAAAAGAAAAAAGAAAGAAAGAAAGATGGAAGGCATCAAGAGGATGTCAGCCACTGTGTCAGAGAAAAGCAGGAAAGGAAATAAAAGCACTCCAGAAGGACTGGAATTAGAAAAGCCCTATACATAGCCACATTGATGGGGCTAGACACATTGCATCAGTTGCCAGAATCGAAGAAGAAAGTGAATTCACCAATCAAAAGGGACTGATTGTAGTCAAAAGAGGTGCCTTAATAGCTCTAGGGACGCGGTGGATCAGTGGCTAAGATGTTGAGCTTGTCGATCAAAAGGTTGGCAGTTCAGCAGTTCAAATCCCTAGTGCCGTGTAATGGGTTAAGCTCCTGTTACTTGTTTCAGCTTCTGCCAATCTAGCAGTTTGAAAGCACGTAAACAATGCAAGTAGAAAAATAGGGACCACCTTTGGTGGGAAGGTAAGAGCGTTCCATGCACCTTTGGCATTTAGTCATGCCAGCCACATGACCATAGAGACATCTTCAGACAGCACTGGCTCTTTGGTTTTGAAACTGAGATGAGCACCGCCCCCACCCCACACCCCAGAGTCAGGAATGACTAACACATATGTGTGAGGGGAACCTAAAATCTCAAACTGCCATCCAACAACAAACCAGACTTCATAAATGCAAAATGTGCAGAAGATAGGATGAATGGGAAAGTCTTTGAGAGGACAACTATTTCTAAATGGAGATTGGATGATTATTTGAGCAACCAAAAACATTCAGTTGCTATCTGAGGAACCACTTCTTCTCAGTTACATCAGCATTAGATCTGGCAGAGAAGGCATGCTGTAGGTGCTATCATCTAGGAACCTACATTTAGTGGCTTCAAGGAGAACGGCTTTCCCTGCCTTGGCACTCACCTTATGGAACATCCTTCCCTCTGAAATTAGATTAGCTTTTGATGTTCCAGAAAGTCCTTCAGATCCGTTGTATTATCAGACCGGGAGCTCCCAAAGAACCAGAGACATGCTGTGAACTATTTTTATCCTCTCTCTATTATAATATGTTTATAATATTTACTTTTAAAGGAATGTGTGTGTGTGTGTGTGTGTGTGTGTGTGTGTGTGTGTATTTTCTTACTTTTCATAGGTTTTATGTGTGTCTTTCTTTTAGCCAGGTTTTTCCTACATAACCAAGCAGAATCTAGTGGATGTGACTTCACTGAGCTAGGGCTGCAGAAAAATCTCGGTTACGTAGGAAAAACCTGGCTAAAAGAAAAACATATGTATATATGTATATACATGTATATACATATTATATATATTTCCGTTTGTGTGCTTTTTATCTGTGAAATTGATAATCTTTAGGATCTTCCTTTTGGGTTATCTTATTCTAAGACTTTTTAACTCATAGAATGCTAAGTACTAGGCTTTTCTGCCTACTTGTTAGGAGAACTGCTGATGTATTGATGTAAATCGTGATATTTTCTCAAAACACTCATTATAAACATGATTCTTTGCATGACATATTATGAGACCTAGTCTGAACCTGAAGGGATAATAAAGTTCATTCAACATACTGTACGTGGGATTTTTTAATGCAATAAGTAAATAATATACGTATGTTGCAGTAGAAAATAACATCCAATAGTGAGATACAGAGTACAGAAAAGTATAGTTGGAAGGAACCTTGGTGGTTCCTTGACTAAACAAGAGACCTTATATCATTTCAAGTCCAACTTCTTGCCCAAACAAGAGACCTTATACCATTTCAGACAAATGGCTGTCCAATGTCTTCATAAAACCTGCAGTGATGGAGAACTCACAACTCTTTGATAAGTTTCCATCCATTACTTCTTGTCCTGCCTTCAGGTACTTTGGAGAATAAGTTGTTCCCCTCTTCTTTCTGACAGCTTCTCAAATATTAGAAGATTGATATCATGTCACCCCTAGTCCTTTTCTCTGTTAGACTAGACAAAAATTGTTCCATAGGTCATCTTCACCAGTTTTCTGCCAACATGGTATTCTCCACATTTGAAACTGTGTAAATCTCATAATATCTTGAAAGCTGGGCACATTCTTTTGAAATATGCAGTATATTGTTTATTAATGATACAGCATATTTTTATAGCCTAATCATAGGATAATCTTTTCATAACTGTGCCAAATACAACCCTGAATAATTTTTTAGCAATTTGTCATTTAATTAAGCAAATGCTACTAACGTTTAGAATCTTGGTATTATTGAAAACTTAAAAACATAAATTCTTGTAACCTCTCTTCTCATTTATTTCAGAAAAAAAGTGATTCATCTGATTAAATGACCAGAATCCTAACATAAATGTACATTATAATCTGTATAAATAAATTAAAGCAAGTATGAGAACTTCTCACAAATATTACACTAAAAACCTTCATTTCCACTGTCACTCACTAGCTGAAATGTCCATAATGATTACTTCATCATTTCAGAACATTGCCAGGGGAAATGATATTTACCCTGTTAGAGATAAATGAAATGCATAACATTTTTCTCATATGGCAGGCAATTTGCATTAAATATTTTGAAGCAATCTGTGTAAGATCTATAGGTTATTTCATATTCAGGGCTAAAGAATAGACTTCAAAATCAAATAACTCATTGATAAATGCATTACTATGTATAAGGGTATGATTTTTGGGATCCCCTATATATTGATCAACTCTATTGATCATATTAGGCCAGGCTTTCTCAGTTATAAAAAATATCTCTCCTGCATATGTTCTGTTTTGGGTAGTTTCATAGGTATATGTAGCTTAATTGGCAACAGTACATAAATGATTGCTTTTCTTTGAACCATTTGTCTTTGCAACTTAATCTACTGCCCTTGGAATTACTTGATGGTATCTCAACAAGTCTATATCATCTATCTGACTCTTTTGAGCTGCCAAAAATATCTATAAATGAGGGACAGAACCTTCAGATGTTACATACAAATCCTGAAAAGAGAAGACAAAGGTGAAATTTCATCAATTGAAGTTCCAGATGAAAACTTATCAATGTGTTAGCTTTTCTTTTCTTTCTTTTTTTTTTTTTGGCTCTGCATGAGGAAGATATGGAAGCACAAATTGATAAAATGTATAGAATAAATTCCAGATTTGCCAGATGGAGATGTCTTGCAAATTTTGTTAGGAAAAAAAAAATAAAATCAAGGGGTCAAGTCTTGAATTTTAATACAAGATTGAAAATGGATAATACTAAATGAATGGTTATAAGTCGAGGTCTATCTATGTTTACAATAGCATATTTAGTTCCAACATTTTTTTATTATTAAATTTATTGGCTACCCATCTTATCACAGAATAACTCTAGGTGGATTTGCCTCACATTTTTCTTCTCTCTGAAGAATAATTGTCACCATTTATATTTTCCTTACCTCTGAATTTTCCTTGCATGCTGTCCTGCATATATATGCCAGGTCATAGGGTTTGTCCACACACTGAGCTTCAGAGTTGCAAGTTATATTGTGAAACAAACAGGGTTCAATATTTACTTCACACTGCTGACCTTGGAATCCTATGGAACAATTTTTTTTTTCAGAAACAAGACCACATCTGTTCAAGATCTCTTAAAACTTTAATTGAATTTAGTACTTCAATGGTTGCATTACTATTGGCTTCTTGTGAATATAAATATGGGATCCCGAAAGGAATATTATTTTAGTGTTATGAAAACAAGAAATCAGAAATGATTCAGTGTATACCAGAAGTGGGCAAGTGTGACAGCTTTACAACCGGTGGACTTCAACTCCCATAATTCCTGAGGCAGCATGTATGTGTGTTGTGTGGGTGTGTGCATGTATCCATCCTCTAGGGAGTTCTTCAAATTTCTTATATTACTCTTGTCTAGGATATATTTCAGGAAAATGTTTGCTTTGTGTCTTAATATACAGTACATTTTAATTTTCAAAGTTTTGTTGCTACACTGTTTATTTGGATCAAAATTAAAAAGTAAAGGCAGACAAATGCTATCCACAAAAGACTTACCCAATGGACAGATGCACTTATAAAGGCCTACATCATCTCTGCAGGAGCCTCCATTTTTGCAGGGATTACTGTCACATTCATTGATTTCCATCTCACAGAAAGTTCCTGAATAATTTTTTAAAGAAACAATTTTAAGCAATGCTAAATTTGAGACTTTACATCATAACAGTGAATTTCAACTGCTCAATATTTAAACATCAAAATCTTCCATGGAAACATTAAAATGCATAAAGGATTTTTTTTCAGGTGAATAAACAAACATTACAGCAAGAAGAAAGTGCAGAAATATTTAGAATCCCTACTGATATGATTTGATTAAGACTGAAATGCTGGCACCATCCAAATATTTGATGATTAGTTGCTGTTAATCTCTCTACTGTATAAATATTCTGACTCTTAGGTGTAAAGGATTCCCCCATATCTTGCATTGTCATTTAGAGTGATCTCTTTATGTCTAGCAAAATAGAACTAAAGTGAGTTCTGTTTAGGAGAAGCGGAACAGTAGAATATTATTATCAAACAAGAAATATAAAATCCAGAAGATTAGGCATAGGTACAAAAGAGCCAGAATAATAAAACAATAAAATGTCTTAAAGAAAAAACAACCCAAACTAATTGGTCTTTCTCATATTTTCTTTTATACAAGGTAACTGAAAAATAATGCAGAAAATATGATAATTACTAAATGTCCTCAAAGATGGATTTCTCCAGTTGGTTTATCTAGTCCTGTCTTCTTAATACACTCCCAAAAATTAAGAGGATATCCTAGGGCAGATCTGAAAGGACTGCACGGACTTCAGAGAGTTGACAAAAAGAGAAAATGGCATATTTTTAAATGAAACACAGAATACACTTGGCATTTAGTCAAGAATACCAGTTCCCAGGGCCTAAATCAGGAGTCTCCAAACGTTTAAGCACATTGACCTCTTTGAAATTTCAGATTGTTCATTGACCCCAAAACATTTATTACATGAAAAGAAATATAATTGATACTACTTTAAATAATAGTACTAAGAAGAATAACAACAACAATAGATAGTCTCAGTAATTCTTAGGGGTCAGTATTGACCACTTTGGGGAACCCTGGCATAAATGAAGAATATATATTTACTTTTCAGTTTCATTAGTAGAATATACAGCATTGTAGTGTATATAATTCATATCATACTTTGAAACAAAATAGCCACATGACAATATAGTTGATTCTTCTAATAAAAGTTTAGAACCTTTCCCCTATTATATTGAAGTCAAGATAATGCTAAGATAAGTTATACTTTTCCCTTAGTTCTTATTACTACTTGGAAATGCATAATTTACAGCATTACAATCTGATTAAGTATTAAATGAATGTCAGGGGAGATCTTGACAGTAATCCACATGGCTTTTGATACCTAATTATCATTCTTGACTGAGGGTTGTATAATAGGAAATTGCAACATAAGAAACAGATAGGCTTTTTGCTTATGCAATACAACAGTGGTCATTTCATTTTAGTAGGTAGAATATAAACAGAGAGACTGTGGAGAAAATAGATACTTTGAAATTGTTTTACTTCTTTTCCCTTTTCCCTTAATTTTCCTTCGCTAAATATAACCTTGAAAATTGTATATGATCATCATCAGGAAATTTTATTCCTGAACACAGGGTACCAGATAAAGCAAATTGAGTTAGCACAGTTTGCTGAGTGAATCATGGTGATGGTGACGATGAAAAACTAATCCCATGAAAATTGTGATAGTTGAAAAACTGAAGGGGAAGAAATGTTTTAGGTGTTGGATTCTTTGTCACGCAGACAAAACCAAATATTTAAATCAGGGATGTCCATCTTTGGCAGCTTTAAGACCTGTGGACTTCAGCTCCCAGAATTCCCCAATCAGCCATGCTGGTTGGGGTATTCTGGGAATTGAAGCCCATAAGTCTTAAAGTTGCCAAAGATGGACATCCCTGATTTAGATAATATAAAGTTGTTAAATGGATATATAGCCATGGAACTGGTCATTATCAGAATGAAAAAAGCTATAATCAATCACTCTGGAACCAGGGTGAAAAAACATTTTTGGAAGCTCCATTACTGAACAGTGAGATTCATCACACCATCACACATATCTCATGGTACACTCCTGCTATTTTGCTAAAATGTGAGGAAAAACAAGCACAATCTTCTAATTCTCTCTTGCCCTCAAAGAAATTGCCCATTAACATGACAGACACAACTGTGGTTTTCACAATCTTGTCCCCTCTAGTCTACTCAAGAGGAAGTGGAAAAGGAAAAGCACACCTGGGTAAGACTAAGTTAATATAAGTTAATTGATTATAGATAGTCCTCAACTTATGACTACAATTGAGCCCAAAAGCAGTTGTTCAGTGAGTTTTGCCCCATTTTATGACCTTTTCTGCCACCGTTGTTAAGCAAATCAGTGTAGTTTTTAACTGAATGCAGTTTTCAAACAAATCTGGCTTCTCCCATTGCTTTTGAGAAGCCAACTGGGAAGGTTACCAATATTGGTCAAATGACCCTGGGACAATGCAACTCTCATAAATACATGTCAGTTGCCAAGAACCTGAATTTTGATCATGTGACCATGGGATGCTTGTAAGTGTGAAAACCAATCATAAGTCACTTTTTTCAGTGCTGTTCTAACTTCAAATGGCCACTAAATGTTGTAAGTTGAGGACTACCTGTATTAACATTAAAAGTATAATGTACTTTTTTCAATAAAATATTATGAATGCTGCGAATGTGTTAATCAGACATTGAAGTTGTGTTTTCTATTTCGAGACTATAATTCTTCTTTGATGAGTTTGATATGAAAGCACATATTTTCAATTCTGTTTCATTTCCTTCTCGTCTTTTCTTTACATTTCTTTGAAGCTCTTTTCTTGTATACAATGAACAAATGGAAAAGAAGAATTCTAGATCATTATCTATTGTTCTTAACTGGGAGGGGTGGGTGGGTGTTCTTAATTGGGAGGGGTGGGCTGGAAGCTTTCCATTTCATCACTAACATCTGATTTGCTTTGGCATTTATTCTGCTCTGCCACAAAGTTCAGAAATGAAAGAATAATAAACTGTAGCTCAAATACATTCTGATTTGTAGAACACTGAGAGCAATGCAATTTCTTAAAGTTTAATAACTGATTGCTCTTAATAGTGAGGTGTTCATAAATTACAAGCGATATAGCTGCACCAAAATTTGGGCAAGGTTTAAATTGAATCTGACACAGAACTACTGTAAAAGATATATTGGATTCTCATGTTTCGTAGTTAAATAAATATTATTAAAGCAAGCTATAGCCCTTTAAAAAAAGAAAGTGCAAATATAGTTCAGTGATTTACTTGCTTTTTACTACACAGTCTATGCTTTGGTTTTAAAACCATTTTGTTTGTGCTTTAATTTTAACAATGCTTATCATAATAAAATCTGGCATGTTATTTGGCTTAGCTAGATGTTGCAAACAAAATGTTGTATAAATAATCCAATAGGAAATTGTAGTTGTTAAGCGTATTGACTTTGACATATGTGCCACTGAGCTCAATTGGCTTCTTTCTTTAAACAATCCTTCCCAGCCTGGAAATAATTTCCACTGAACATCTTGAAATTTTGGAACATCTCTGTTGAGATGTTAATAGGTTCATTCAGATGAAACACTACGCCACGTTTTCTTACATTCAAATCCATAATTCATGGTTTGCAAGCATCTATCAAACTGGGAACCTTAGCTATGTAATGCTTATTCCTCCTTCTTAACCCCACTCTACTCTCAACCATGCCTGCTGCAGAGTTCTTTACTCTATCCTATCCTACTTATCTTCCTCATGACCAACCCTTCCCCTCTAATAATGCTGTCCTTGTTTATTCTTCTCCTGCATTGTCTGGATCATATCCTGATTCCAGGCAGAAAAGAATGAGACATTTTCTCCGGAGAGAACCTTAGTAATGTTGGATTTAAATATTATTCCCAGTTACCTCTCTTCTTGGAGACTCAGAGAGAGCTACTATGCTTAGTGTGAACAGCAATTCCAGCCCCACTGATAGTGGCTTGTTAGAAGTAAGCAAATTATTTGGCTGATCACTATCAAAACAATAGTACCTCTACTTCACAAAGAGCGTATTTTCAGAGGCATAACTCATGCCTTCAATGCTTTCTTAATTGGAAAGACTGACTCATCAGTATGCTCCTCAATTCCCAGCCTGCATATTGTAGCAAGCAGCAGGGAAGACTTGCATAAAGGAAATAGGCTAAATTTTCTCTGTACTGCAGGCATACTGTGAGCACAATAGGATGCAATGTAGCAGGGCTCATTACATGAACTGGCCTTAAGACTGTTTCCAGATTTTTCATTCCCCTTCCCCCATTTTTTTTTGGGGGGGGGAGTTTCTAATATTCTAGTTATCTCAGTATTACAAATCATTTCAGTTTTAAATAATATATAACATTAGGCCTGGGCAAAAGTTTCTAAAGACACTTTCTTTCAGTCATGGCTTTGATGAAGTACCCTTTCCATGTGGCTCTACTGGGAACTGAATGGAAGCTACTATATGATATTAAATTGGCTGCTTTATTATCTTTTGTGTATAAATGCACATAGAATACTTTTCCATTGATTCAAAGCAGCTGCTGGAACCCAGGCAGGCCAATTTAGTGCTCATGAATGGAAATGCTGGAATCTAGTGCTCACATTTTTAAGTCAAGATGCTGCCTCAAAGAGGATCATTCTACTTGGAGTTTAGGTAACTCTGTGAAGGAAAATATGACAGTGCATCATATAGTCCTATGATCTGCTGAACATCCAATGCTCAAAATACTGATTTCTTCATTAAGTTCAATCACAACTACTGCAAGTGCTGATTTAAGTACAAATATATAAGACACGATCTTATATTTTTTTTACTCTAAAAGAGGCACCAGGTCTTATTTTTGAGGGATGTCTTCCACTGTCTCACCTCGTGGCAGCGGCACTGACAGCCCCACCTAGCAGGAGCCCATGTGGCCACTTCTTCTGCGGCTGCTTGCTGCTGCTCATGCGAGGTGCCCCCGGTCTCCATTTTGGTGTCAGAGGCCTTCAGGAAAGGTCTCTACAGCTGAGAAACAAACTCCAGATTGATGTGTGCCGTGCCCCCTGATCTCTGTTTCGCTGTCAGAAGCACAATCAGAGCTCGTTTCTCAGTTGCAGAGGCCCAACTTTTGCTGATTTGGGTCAATCTGCTGGATGGCATTAGATGAATTTATACATTATACATTAGATTATCCTATAAAGTGTTTTATTTACTTCTGAATGAACCTAACATATAATTGCAATCATAAATGGTTAGTAAACCAAGTTTGAAGGTTTAGTCTGAAGTACTTTGTTGAACGAGTGATGGTTAAATATATATCTTGATGTAATATAAGAATTACCTGAGAATTACAGTTTGTACAACAAATTCTTGAGAGAATTTACTTCACTAATATGTTACAAGAATCTGTTCTTTTCCATGCCCAATGAACTTGTCTAGTTTTGATAACCATAGTAGACACATTATAAGTAAAACAAAAACTCAGAATCTCAGAAAAGAATGTACTTTTCAACAGCTGTGAAATCCACCATGGATTGCCACCGGTTTGCTGCCCTTGCATGCTCTATGTGCACCAAACACGTGCTGTGCACACGCATATGCAGTGCGTGCCAAAAGTACATATCAAATGCGTGCTTTGCACCAAAAAAAGGAGGCTTGGGAAGGTAAGTAGAACAGCAAGAGGGGGAACAGCTGTGCTGCATGATTTAGCTTTGCCAGAAAGCAGGATTTCCTGCTTTCTAATGAATATAAATCATATGGCACAGCTGATCATCGGAAATACCAGTTTGGACAAATCAGTAGCTTTCTTTAACTACCGGTTTGCCAAAACCAGTAGTTTTTATCACTACCAGTTCACTCGAACCGGTGTGAACTGGTAGCATTTCACCCCTGCTTGTCAATCAAGAAAGTTTTATTGGTTTTTAATTGCCACGCCTGATGGTTGAATCACCTGATTCTGCCTAACACTAGAGTATTATAGTACAGTTATTTGATTTTGCCACTGTTATAGTAGTGATAGATTATATTTAATGCATGCCATTTTTTGACATTGAGAGAAGGAGAAGAAGGGAGAAAAAACTAGCCCATCAGCTCTTTTTTAAGTAGCACATAGCCAACCAATTGTCCTTGAAGGCGCTTCCTTTAATTAATTACTATCTCTCCTTGCATGTAGAATGACCATATTGGCAGGAATTGATTATGAGGGCACTTGATTTAAAGGTAGAAAAACCCTTCAATTAAAATTATCTCATTACTGACTACATAACAGTTTAAATTCATCAATCTGAATATATACTTGAGGCCCAACGATAATTTTGTGCAAAAGAAAGAACCAGAACATTTTAATATCAAAGATAATAATATAAAAAAAAGTGCCTCATTTTCATTTTATTTCAGGAAATAAAAACAAATGCATGGGTCTTTGGCTCTTTCTAGAATAACACTTCAGCAAATCATTTTGGAATACAATAATAAATTTTGGAATAAATGCCTATCAGAGTGCCATGATAAGCTTATTTTTTATGTAACTGTTTTATGTAAAAGTTATGTGGCTAGCACAAGGGGGGGAAAAGGAAATTCAAATTATTTGTAGCTGATTTTGTCTGGTTTTATATTTTTAGGATAAGAAAATTTATACCGTAGAGAAAAAGTCTTTGTTGTGCAACTTTGGTTGCTCTCAAACAGCGAAGCAGAGTCAGATCTGATAAGTGCTTAAATATTAACTATTACTAGCTGAACCTATAGACCTCCCATAGGCCACCTTTAATAATTATGTTATGTTACATTGTTAACTGTAGAATATTTAAATAATGCATATTGCCTGCATGGACTGGCTCTTAGCTGTTTAACATTCACAGAGTTTATGAACAACACAATCACTATTTCCTCTTAGTTTCTATGCTATTAATATGCTGGTTCATGTTTCCGTACGTAGACTCAACCTGTTTTATTTCTACTTTTTTTTTTTTTACTAGGTAAATAATGAAGCCATTTCACTCACAAACCCTTCTGTATTTTTGATAGATCTGATCTTGAGGCTTCGGTTCATATCTCTCTTTTTGAAGTCACCAGCATTTTGAGAATGAGAATTGTATTCTCTCTCTCTCTCTCTCTCTCTCTCTCTCTCTCTCTCTCTCTCTCTCTCTCTCTCTCTGTGTGTGTGTGTGTGTGTGTGTGTGTGTGTGTGTATACTGATGTGTGCCTAGTTTAAACTTGGTCTTTATGCTATCTGCATAAACACTGGCAAAGGGGGAGTCTGTGGCATCCCACACTCCCTGGATAAAAATAACAAAACTCTGAGTTTTGTTTTATACCTTCAAGATGGGATATGTTGAACAAGAAAAAAACAAATGACACATATGCAAGATGGAAAAAAATGCAAACTTTAGTCTAGAATCAAAATAGGCTGAATTACAATTCAGTGCTGGATGTGAACAGAGTATAATTTGCCTGAAGTTAAATCTCTATTTTTCCTTAGGCTTTCTATTTTAAGATAAATAGTACAATAGTACCACTTAATCCAAGTGATTGCGTTAAAGAAAAGCGTTGTTCCCTCAATTTTAGCAATAAAGTGGATGATACTATATATATATATATATATATATATATATATATATATATATATATGTCTGTGTAAGTTTTCACGGGTATATATGTGTGTATAGGTGATATCTCGGGTTTCTTCCCGTGTAATTGCAAACATATCTTTGGAAGTATTGCAGCGACGTTTCGATGAAATCTCATTCATCATCTTCTGGCTGATGTTCTCGGTTTGGTGCCTATGGGCAAACTGTGTGATCTTAACTGACTGGATAAGCTTAACTGATGGATAAGCTATGTTGGAAATGGTGGCAACACAGGTCTCCTGATGAACCTTTGACCTATGGCTTACACTTTGTGTTAAGATTCGTCTATTTATGAGAGCAGGTTTCCAACATAGCTTATCCATCAACCCACATCCCAGCAACAGTGCTTCCATCCAATCAAAATACAACTACATCATCAGCCAATCAGAACAAAGCAGCACTGTCAACCAATCAGAATACACCTCTGCCTCCTTTTAAAGAGGGATGTCAGTTAAGATCACACAGTTTGCCCATAGGCACCAAACCGAGAACATCAGCCAGAAAATGATGAATGAGATTTCATCGAAACGTCGCTGCAATACTTCCAAAGATATGTTTGCAATTACACGGGAAGAAACCCGAGATATCACCTATACACACACACACACACACACACACACACACACACACACATATATATATATATATAAATTTGAAACATAGGACGATCATACAATGATTTTGCATAATATTTTAAGATGTTTAATAGATTTCATATACATGGTCAATTCAGCCAAAACAAGTCAGCCAAAAAACAAGTATTAAAGGTACATAATAATTGCCTGCCCAAGAGCTTGGTGGTCATTGGTTCACTGATAATAAGCACTGATGATGTTACCTAGTTTGGTAATGAAATGCCTGTGGGGGAAAAAAACCCACTGATGCTCAGAGAAGACCATGGACCCCATAATTCAACCCTGAGCTACAAATATTCTCTTCAATCAAGAGAATTGAACCTAACCAATATGCAATTGAATTGCCACTGCTTTTTTCAATGTAGCTTCTTTTGCCATTGTCCTTATTCTTATTTATCCTTATAAATGAGCCGCGGTGGTGCAGTGGTTAGAGTGCAATACTGCAGGCTACTTCTACTGCCTGCCAGCTGCCTCAATTTGTCAGTTCAAATCTCACCAGACTCAAGGTTGACTCAGCCTTCCATCCTTCCAAGGTCAGTAAAATGAGGACCCAGATTGTTGGGGGCAATATGCTGACTCTGTAAAACCACTTAGAGAGGGCTAGAAAGCATGTAAAGTGGTATATAAGTGTAAGTGCTATTGTCATTCCGCATGGTCATTTCCAATTTAAGACCTAGCCATATCTAATCCCACTTTGTATTTCAAGATAGTCAAGATCAGTTGGGTGCTGCCACTTAGCCAAACAAGGTTTCAGAGGAAAAAAAATATCCATTCTTTACATCACATACCTTGAGGTACTTAATTAGGAACTGACTTTACAATCCTCTTGGGCATTAGACAAATATTTTGTAGAGCAACGGCATGCTATATTAGTAATATATTTTTACATTACATATGAGTTAGCAATATTTCATCCTTAATTTCTTTATACATTTGTAGCAATCAGATGATATTGTTACTCTTTTTTGTAGTTTCTTAGATTCTTGGAGAAAGGAAGGGATGAAGTGAACAATGTTAATGTGATGCTCAGGAACAAACAGTGAAATGAATGGCCTCCTTAATAAGGCAACTAAAATGAGACACAGAAGAGCCATCCTATTCACTTTTGATGGGTGTTAAATCCAGGACATTATAGATAAATAAAATGGCAAAAAATAAAAAAAAAAATAATAAAAAAAATCACCAAGTAGAACTGATGTCCATGATTATAACAAAGGCACAAGGTTCCACTGCACATTTAATAATGTAGCAGTTCCAAAATAAACAGATTAATCTTCACATTATAAGGACACAGTTCATATTATTTCTTCAATGCACAAGGCATTTTTAAGTGGTCCTCTTCTTTTCCTCTTTTATATGTGCATGCACACCAACACAGAGACACATACAATACTCAGAGTACAAAATCTAGAATTCCCTCCAATCTGTTTACCCTTTCCAGGTGTCCACTATTTGATCGGACAGTCCGCTTTTTTCACATTGTTCACTATTTTTTTTTCACAAAATAGTGGACATTTTTTTTTTATTCAAAAGCTTTATGATGAAATGGTACGTAATCTAAAGCTGTACAGTCTAAGAGAATAAGGATAGGAGAATCGTGTTTTGTCTTTTTTTTTTTCATAAGTTAGAATGAGACAAAGATCGAATATCCAGTGAACTCGATTCTCCGAAAAAATTAATGATGAGATTAAAATAAAAATATATTATAAAATTATTTTTTTTATTTTTTTACTACTTAACGCCCCCCCCCCCCCCCCGCTTGTCCGCTATTTTTTGGAAGCAGACCTGGCAACCCTAAATCTGTTACTGAACCTCCTGTTTAGCGAATATAGTTGTCATTTTAGATTGCACAGTCCTAATTGTCGTATTCTAGGGAGGAGAAGACTCACTTCTCAGATTAATGCCAGCTCATAATTGTGGTTTAAATTGAGTTTTCTTACTTCAGATACCGGTGAGAGGTTATGCAAACCCTTATGCTTATGTCTTACAATTTTAAAAGTACTTGGTATAATGGTTGATATCACTAGATTGTATATTAGGCACATTCAAGGCGCAACCCTCTATCACACCTCCATTTTGGTGCAAGAGGTTGAATATGAATAATGTACTACTTAGACAGACTTCCAGTTCATTAATAAAAATGCTAAGTAACATTTGGATTAACACCTATCTTTATAGTACTCTACTGAACACCTGACCCAAATTTAAAATAAAGTCAATTTGATTTATGATTTATCATAACCAAATAAACCTTATTTAGCTTATCAACTTATAGCCAAGATAGAGAGGGGAGAAGTGGTATTTCAATACGTATTTTGATCTGTTATTTAGTTTCTCTGACTACTCTGCCTCATTTCACTTCCAAAATTTCTACTTCAGGCATGATCTAAGCCTCAGATACCATGAGATTGAATAGAAAATCATTATAAACCAGATGTTGGTTGTATTTCTCCTCTTAACACTGCATTTATTTTTATTTCAAGGTTAATCTTCCCCAGCCTGTGTTCTACACATTCATTTCAATAGGTTAAGTTAGGAGGTCTGGTAAAAGAGTAATCATTCTTGAGCAACTAACCTGGAATGGAATGCTATCAATTTACAAGACCAACTATGTTATTTTGTTATTTTGATCTCTTGAAAATAAGGCTGACCTTGTCATCATCCCTTGAAATGAAAGTTTACATTTACATAACATGTAACTATAAAACTAAAATTAAACTATATGTATATATGTACCCTGTTTCCCTGAAAATAAGACCCAACCTGAAAATAAGTCCTAGCATGATTTTTCAGGATGCACATAATATAAACCCTATCCCCAAAATAAATCCCAGTTTGTCAGCCAGAAAGACACATTTAGTACTGTATTTCCCCCAAAGTAAGACCTAACTAGAAAATAAGGCCTAATGTGTCTTTGGGGTCAAAAAATTAACATAAGACCCAGTTCTATTTTTAGGGAAAACACACACACACACACACACACACACACACATACACACACACACATATGTGCATGCACACAGTGTTATCCTATTCAGGTTTCTTATGGTAGATGCACAGTATTCTCACATCCTTTGCCAAGCTCATTGGGATACAAACATATTCCACAGTTCTTGGTCCGCATCTACACTCTGCTTCCCTCCATTTAAGGTTCATGTTTTTCAGATCTTCCTGAAATGTTTGGCACCAAGTTTTCTTTGGCTTTCCTCATTTTCTCCAACCATTTGGTAGTATCCAATTAATTGATGTCTTTGCTGGACATTGCTCATTCATGTGAAGCACATGTTCAGCAAAGTGCATTCTTCATTCACAGTAATCAGTGGTCTATCTACAAGTAAATCTTATTTATTTAAATTAGACTTTCTGTTAAATAACTTTGTTTAGGGTTGCAGCTTGAATCAAGTTCACCCATTTTACTTTTTCATTCCTGATACAATGGTTTATAGTCTTTCCAACCTTGAGACCCAGCCTGTACTGCACAGCACAGGTTCTCTCAATCTCTTCTTCCTTTTCCCTTCTCTCTAGCTCTCTTTTCTTTTTCCTCACTAATAAACTTTAAGAACGGGGGGGGGGGGGGGGGGAATTGGAGCAGTCCCATAGGGACAGTCTGTCTTAAGGTTGGAAATCCAGTTGCAGTCTTGCCTGACCATACAACATATTTTATTCTGTTTTATTCAATTCTGTTCTGTTCATTGTACTATTGTGGCTATAGTAAGACCCTCAGAGCAGTTTTAATATTAACGTTCATTAAAAATACAGAGAGATGCCCAGTATTGGCTCACGGTAATTAAAACTGATCCAACGTCCTAGATTTCTAGCACAGAAGGCAGGCTGGTGTGATGACAGAACCATGAATAAATCAGGTAAGACACTGCCTGCTATCAATTATTCTGTAATTCATTCTTGGATTTCCATGTGCTACAGGACACTGGAGGACTGATAGTGTAAAAAACAGACCAGAATAGGAATGACTCTTCATGTAATGGAAGGGAAATTAACTGAAGAAATGTAAGATGGGGCAGTAGCACAGATGGAACTTGACATAAAAATCTTATTTATGGCTCTGGAGTTTAATGGGGCACACAGCCACACAATGGTGCAGAGGATTTTAGTCTGTAGGCCAGCAGCATGCTTACTTGGATTGAATGTATCTATGTGTAACTGACAGGACTTAGTGTATAAATTATATTTAAAAGTAATATCCCACCAATTCCTTTAAACCAAAATTCAGAACACAAGTTAATTCTCCAGCTTTATTTTAAGAAGTAGCTTTTGCAGGACACAGTAAAAGAGATAGATTTTCATAAATGTAATCTATCGAATTAACATTATCAAAATGTACATATTCTTCTTATCAGAGCTATGCAGTGTGTGTAAGAAAGTTAAGTGTGGTAAATAAGCAAAGAGAAAATAGCTTCTAATTTGTCCTGCAGCAAGAATGTCCTCTTTTCACGCAGGCATTACAGATTCCATCTAAGAGATACAATTATCTTTGTCCAAAAGGAAGCAGATGGAATTGATCACCTTTTAAAGTCTCATATAATTGTAGGATTTTTTTTTTGATCCCGCACTTAACTGCCCAAATTGAATTACTGTCATTAATGTATAACACACATATGGACTGAGTAACCTTGAAGGGATGGCATAATATAAAATGGTATTATCAATCATGAATGAAGCCTGACATGTACTTTATCACTCAGCAATTTATTATTATTAGCTTTTTGTGCAAAAAGCAAGATACAGGCTTCCTGCTACTTCAGCTTGAGCTCACTAAAAATAATATTTAAGAATGTCTTCTATTTTTTTACACTAAAACAGCATTCTGTACACATTAGGTGGTTTTTGCTACACAAAATGTGTATTTATTTCTGATTAGAAGTAAATGCAACACATAACATTTCTAAGTGCTAAAGTACATTTTCCCCTTAGAGTAAAAAAAAGAGAAATCTTTCTTACCTGTGAAACCAGGTAGACACAAGCATTTAGTCTGTGGTTGCAACTTTGATTGGCTTATATCAATACAAGTAGCTCCAGGGTGGCAATTGGCTGGATAAATTAAGCAGGGATTTTCTACAAATTGGCAAAATTGTCCAGTCCATCCAGGAGCACAGAGGCACTAAAGAGAAGGAAATAATTTGGTTGAATAATTTATCTGATATTTTAGTTTAAAGAAGGAACAAAGGTTAATTGAACTAGGATGTTTACGTAGACAATTAATAAACATCCTGTCTGCTTAAATTTATTACACAGGAATATTAGTGACAGATGACAAACTGTGATAGCAGCTCACTGAAATATGATTTAGATAAAAAATTTTAAATATATTTCCAAGGCATTAAATTCTAGAAGATAGTTTAGGATTTCATTCTGAGCATAGATGCTTAAAGATAAAACTTATACCTTGATCTTGGCTTCACTCCTGAAAATTTCATGGATGCATCCATGCTGTTATCTTGGCAACATTATCAAAATTGTTCGATATAACTATATACAAGGATACCTTTTTTTAAAAAAAAAATCCAGATTATTTATAAAGCTTATAGTCCAGTGGTGGGTTGTCCCCAGTTTGGACCAGTTCGCAAGAACCGGTAGTAAAACCAGTGGGAGGCCCTGCCCACCACCCCGGATGTCCTCATCAGCGATCTGGGAATGGGCAGAAGCTTCCCATTGAGAACCGGTGGTAAAGGTAAGTAGAACCCACCCCATTATAGTCCTTATGCTGATGGTTCTGCAGTCAAGAATTAACTAATTCAACCTGCTTAACTCTTTAATATTAGCTAGGGTTGACTAGCTAGGCTAAAACATTTCTCTAATGAAATTCAGTTCATGATGAATACATAATAGGGATTTTCTTGGCAATGATATGTGAATGATTTAGCATCGCTTTCTTGAGATTTTTTTTTTTTAATTTTCCAATTTATTGCCCAATATGTCCTGGAAGGCTCCAATCTATGAACTGACCAGGTTCAATTCTGCTTTCCATTTTGAAATCACTTGGGATTACAGAATTTCCAGCATAAATTTCATTGTGTGCTGCAACTTAAATTTGTATGTTGTTGTGATCTTTACATTATCTCAATCCAAATCTATTCAAATTCACTGAGAAACTTTTAAAGCAAGCATCAGAATTTATTCTAGGTTATAGAATATGTATATAGTCTGGAAATGGCACCTCACAATGTGAATGCACTGTGATATAAATTCAGATTTAATTTCAGCATATTTACATAACTCCTTGTTGATGCATCACTTGTCAAATTTTCACATTTTTCCCTCTCAACATTTGGAGAGTAAAATGACAGATCACTGAAAATAATTGTTTTCAGATTCTTATAAAAACTCTTATTAATTCCTAGTGGGCATATTTTGGGACTTTCCAATGGGTCTACCATAGTTTTTTAATTTTTTTAATTACCATTCCCAAAATTTGACTAGTACCATTTTTCTTTCGTATGTGATTTCTGATCTTTTGTTTATATTTTTATTATACTGGAAATTGAATTAAATTATTTCCTATATTTGGTCATGGTTAGATTTTAGGATTTATTAAATTTTGATACATCAGTTGATAATTTTCTCTGGGAACCATGGCTAATAAGTAGTTCAGGAAAAATTGGAAGGGGAAAGTTTGACTTGGTTAAAAATAGAAATGATGCAGTAACAATTTTATTCTGCAAAGCTATATATGAACAGAACTCATTGTTCTTCCTCTCACTTGTTTTTAATCAGACATAAATCTCAATATCCTTTTGTAAGGAAGATGGACTGGCATCAGGGGTGAAATGCTCCCGGTTTGGACCAGATCGCCTGATCCGGTAGCGATGGTGGTGGGTGGTTCGGAGAACCGGTAGCAAAAATCCCTTCCCCCGTCCACCATGCTCAACTGAGTCACACGATCATCAGAGGCTTTTTTTTTAATTTTTAAAAGCATTTTTTCTACAACCTCTTCCGACCAAAAAATGCTTTTAAAAGTAAAAAAAAAACACCTCTAATGATCGCGTGGCTCAGCTGGGATCATCAGAGGCTTTTCAAAGCATTTTTTTCTGCAACCTCTTGGCCGAAGAGGTGGTAAAAAAAAATGTTTTGAAAAGTCTCTGACGATCCCAGCTAAGTTGCTGTTCTGCCCCAGCTCCGGATTCCCGAGGATATAGACACACACCAATGGTCCTTATCAAATTAATTAGTAGCAAGAATAAACCAAAGTCCGGCAAAGGTTGGCAACCAGTCCAGAAAGCAAGATACAATAAGACTTTTCCAAAGATGCTCTGATGATAATTACAAGTTGTTTCTAGCAAGAAACCTACTAACAGCGTGTGACTTAAATAGGCTAAGGGAGTGGCCAATTATCCTCAAACCTTACTCTCAAGGAGACCTCCTCCTCCTGAGTAGCCACTCCTGCCTTTTGGCAGCCCTGCGTGCTCGAGCATTGAGAAGAGGATCTCTCCACTTGAAGGAGCCTCTGGAGGTTCTGAAGGCCCTGGCTGAGTCTCTGCCTCTGGCATCACATCCTCTTTAGCCTCCTCACTGTCCAATATGAGCACCAGCTGCGCAGACTGCTGGCATGACACCACACCAGTCTCCTCATCATCGGGATCAGCCACGATCCGCACAGGTCGCTGGCAGGCCACAACACTTGCCTAATCGGCAGAGGCTTTTCAAAGCATTAGAAAAAATGCTTTGAAAAGTTTTTTTTTAAAAAAAAAAAAAGTTGGCCACCCAGTCACATTACCTCCCCCACCAATCCACGCCTACAGAACTGGTAGTAATAAATTTTACATTTCACCTGTGGCTGGCATCACACCAAAAAAAGTTACATATATTTATTTGATATGAGTTTGGCAAAACCCCAGGAGGCAGTTGCCAAAATCTAACTTGAGCATGAAATGGGCATTAATGTAACACTTCTGATCTTTGTCTTAAGATGCCTGTCTTTTTTTAAATAAGAAGATGGATCTCAAAGAAACCTCTTTTTTTTGTATATTCCACTGAGAATTTAGCCTGAAGGAATGAAACTTTGAATCAAGGTTGAATAAAAATGTTAAAAAGAACCAAATTAAAAGGACAGTAAAGCACCTATCATCTTTACTAAGGTGCAGCAAAATTTGGCATCTTGTTAGAAGGCTGAAATGCTATTGGGGAGTGAGAAAAATAAAAAGAAACAAATAAAGAAAGCAACCTACAATCTATTTTTCAAATGGTAAAAAACCCATTTTTTAACCCAAAGAAGGGTTTAAAACTAACTGTAACTCATTTACTGTAAATCATTTAGTTTAATATACAGTAAATAAGAGGAAAGATGACTACTTTTTTTACTGTATCAAATACTTTATAAAGTATTAATAAGCATTTCACAATTGGAACAGTTTTTTAAAAAATTACACTCTAGAAGAGACCTGTTATCCAAGCTGTTCTTCAAATCTTATGAGATATGTTGTGCACATCTCTATGTGTGCACATTTGCACTGGATAATAGGAATAATACATTTTAATTTTTTCACAAACAATAGCAATTATGGCTTCTGTAATTTTGGACCAGGGCTATATTTGTGGAATCATAAGGTAATGATCAACTGTTGAAATATCTAAGAAAAATACCTTTCTCAAAGATAAAAGCACAAAAAAACGGAATAATAAAAAGGAAAAAAATGGTAATAGAATAGTAACAGTATTCAAACCTGTGAAAGCTTGTCATTGATTTTTCTTAGGTTCCTCAAGAAATTATTGTCATCCTGTTAAGCTATTATACTTTAGAATTTGGTCTGGTGGTTAATACATCGAGGTGGTATCAGACTAGAGACTGGGAGACTGGAAGTTCTAGTCCCACCTTAGGCATAAAGCCAGCTGGGTGACCTTTGGCAAGTCCTTCCCTCTCAGCCCTTGGAAGAAGACAAGGGCAAACCATTTCTGAAAAGCCTTGCCAAGAAAAATTCAGGGACTAATCAAGTTGTCAGGAGTCAATGCTGTTTGAAGGTGCATGCCTGCATGCATATACATATACAGACCAGTGGTGGGCAAACCAGTAGCAGTGGATGGCAGAAGGCTCCGCCCACCCGCCCGGATGTCATCACAGATGCTCTGCGCATGCGCATAAGTTTCTGTGCATGTGCAGAAGCACCTCATGTTCACAATCCTGAACCGGTAGTAAAGGTAAGTGAAACCCATTACTGATATAGACACAAGACCCCTTAAAAATAAAAAAAAAATCACAACACAAATTGTCCAGTTTCTTAAACTGAAGAGAATTGTTAAATCCAATTCAAAGTCATCTGTTGGCTTGGAGCAAATATATTCTAACTTCTCCCTCCATGCCCACTTTGCTAGCAGGGTTAAGCACGGTTTATTGTAAGTACTAGTGAGGAATACCATCCTTCCTCTGAGACCGGGGGGGGGGGGTATATGGATTTGTACAGTATTGGAAAGATGCTTAATTCAATTTTCTGCAAAGCAGAACCTGCAATCCAAATTTAGGATTAGTTGATAGAAAGGAAGGGTTATCCTGCCCTGTTTTTTTTTTGTTTGTTTTTTTTCATATTGGGTAGCTGGGCAATTCATCTGTTGAAGTCTGCTTCCCAATTGGCCTGTCCAGTATTAGATCTGGAGGAAAGTTGTCAGGAATTGTTTATTTTCCTTAACAAATTCATCTAACAGCCATCTGGCAACTCTATTCTTGCTGCACCTGCTGATCTCCTGCTGCACTTCCCCATAATCTGAGTAACTGAAGTGGTAATGATATAATTGTTGCATGTTTTTTTTTTGTTTTTTACAAAGGCCACAGTAACCATACAGTTGTCAAAAATGGAATTGGCTTTCTCTTTTTGCTAAGAAAAAAGACAGCACAAAGGTTTCTAGGGAGGTTTGGGATATATTATGCCATTTAGAGCTGCTCAATTACGTTGGCCTTTGTAATGAATGGATGCATGCATTTAGCATCCTTTGGGGCAGGAAGGGTGAAGATAGGTTGGATATCCAAAATTTTTGTGACATGCCACATGGCATACCAGCTGTCAGTTTGCCCCTCCTCTGCCAAATTTAGGTAGAGTAATAATAGCCATGGGCTGATTTCTTGCATCTTCACCTTCTTTGTCTAAAACTTGTTTTGACTTCATAAGAGGGTGAATAAAAGATTACTTACCACAATGAAATGTCCTGCTACTTAAATACTACTGTATTTCCCCAAAAATAAGATCAATCCTGAAAATAAGCCCTAGCTTGATATTTAGACGTGACCCCAATATAAGCCCTACCCCCAAAATAAGCCCTACTTAAGACCTGGTTGCATGGGGTGGTGCAAAATGCATGGGTAAAAATCAAATGAGGGTGAGGATGGTGGGGTGGAGCTGCTTACTAGTTGCAGCCAGGCCTCAACTTCTGGCCCGCTTCTTCTGCGGCCACTTGCTGCCACTTGCATGTGTTGCCCCAGCCTGTATTTCACTGTCAGAGGCCTTCAGGAAAGGTGTCTGCAGCTAAGAAATGGGCTCTGGATTGACATGCCTGCTGCTCCCTGGCCTCATTTAGCCACAGAGACCTCCAGGAAAGATCTCGGCAGCCAATAAAAGAGCTCTGGATTGACGAATAGAAGGTCTCAGATCTTTGGATGTCAGCAACATTTTCTGATGACTTTGAAATCTCAAATCATATAGTATGCAACAGATTCTGTAAACTACACAACCAACTCTAAAATATTATCTTTCTAGGCAATTCCTACAGGGAGTGTTACTTGCCTTTTGTCACAGAAAACAGACTAATTACTGCTAGTGAATGAATATGGAGCAGTAAGTTCAAAGTAATACTGCATGAACATTTCTCAGCAATGATACATATTGCTCATAACGTGGGTGGGCACATAACAATCATAGAGTGTATAGAGACCCTTTAAAAACAGAACTTATTGTTTGTTTTATATACATGAAAGCAATAATTTGAAACTTACAGACAACTAAGAGATGCAGGTAGTTTTCCTCTTCCATCTTACTATCTAGAAATGTCTTCATACTAATGGTATCATTCTAACAAACTGAGTGTGCTAAGTAATATGCTGAATACATTCATTATTTTCTTGGAATTTAAGAACCTGGAAAACAAT
Organism: Masticophis lateralis; assembly: GCA_030761175.1. Classification (NCBI taxonomy): domain Eukaryota; kingdom Metazoa; phylum Chordata; class Lepidosauria; order Squamata; family Colubridae; genus Masticophis; species Masticophis lateralis. Next base: position 123,115,315 of record JAUDYJ010000001.1, on the reverse strand, counting down.
TTTTGATTAATCTGGCACAAAAGACTTTCGGAGATCATTGTACGTAATGTTTCGTTAAGTGTGCATTGGTGACTTCACTTCTAAAAGAAGGTTTACACACTTAGCTTAATTGTTTTTCCACTGAAAAAACAATGGGGAATATGTCAATGAAGATTCAATCATCCAAGCCAAAGGTATCTAAAGGTTAAATCATGACAACTGGACCAAACTTTGTAAATTTGCACTGACTGATTAAATTGTTTGGATGGGCAATGAAACATCTCAGATTTACAAAGTTTGGTCCAGTTGCCATGATTTAACCTTCAGATACCTTTGGCTTGGATGATTGAGTCTTCATTGACATGTTGTAAGTCCTTTTGGGGAGAAAGCCCTAAAGTTAGTGTGGCAAGATTTAGTATATTCTAACAACTCTCTGACTCTCTAACTAATTTTGCTCTGACTGATGAAATTGCTTGGATGAACAACAAAACAACTCAGATTTACAAAATTTGGTCCAGTTGCCTTGATCCAACCTTTAGACAACAGTGGGCAATGTTATCTTCTTTCCTTGGCAATTTGCTGATATTTTATGGCCTCCTTTTAGGCCTTTAACCAGCAGAAAACATTTATAAGTCTATCTATGGTTGAAGTGAAGAAGCCTTATCAATTTCCTTGTGCTTAAGTCTTTTACTCAATAATAAAATATATGTGTGACATAACATGGTCCCAGAACAATGGCACTCTTCATTATTTATAAGATCAAATATTTTGGCTTTTCAGTCAGTTTCCATCAGAGGTGAAATCCAAATTTTTTTACTACTGGTTCCAGACCAGTACTGAAACTACTGGTTCTGTGGGTGTGAGTTGGTGGGTGTGGTGTGGCTTGGTGGGCATGACAGGGGAAGGATACTGGAAAATCCCCATTCCCTCCCCACTCTTGGGGGAAGGATATTGCAAAAACTCCATTCCCACCCCACTCTGGGACCAACCACAAGTGGTATTTGCCAGTTCTCTGAACTACTCAAAATTTCCGCTACCAGTTCTCCAGAACCTGTCAAAACCTGCTGGATTTCACCCCTGGTTTCTATCCAATCTACTGGCTACAGTAACACAGAATGATGGAAGGATATATATGCTCAGACAAAGCCAGCTAGATACTGTATATCTTCCAGGGAAGATTCAAAATTTATGAAAACATCCCATTTTGTCAAGCTGTTTTAAAAAGAATTTGCAGTTTGCTGCCCTTATGCATTCTTTTGCTGTGATTTATTATTATTTTTTTCCCCTCGGTATAAATATTTATAAGCTTTTTTGGAAAACAGTAACATTTTAAAATAAATTTGAAAGGCTTGGGAAGAATTCAAGGAGAACTGTTCTGTGTTTTAATCTCTTAAAATAAGTTCATCTTGAAGGCATTGTGCAGAAAAGAAGTCCTTTGGGCATTATTGCACCCAGATACAGTATGCTATTAATTTCAGCATTTTTACACCTTCTTTCCTCATAAATCATACTGCAGGCAGATTATAAATGAAATGAAATATTAAGGGCAAGAAAACCTTTTTAGGAATCAAATGAATAAGAATAGAAGAATTAGAAAAAATGTATTTAAAGTAATAAAGTCTCCCAAAGCCTGTTTTAAAGGCACCCAGAAGGCCTTCCCTTGAGATTCTCTTCCAGAGTCAAGGTATCAAAAGCTAATCATTTTTCAGTTTTGTAACATGACATTTCCACCAAAGCCCCCTGCTAGACAAGAAGCATATTCGGTACTGTACGATTTACTCTAGCGATAAAAAAGAAAAGAAAATACGATTAAGCTTTAAGCAAAGATGATCTGTCAAGATTAACTTCAAAGGACAATGGTATTTACAGTTTTACAGCTGTTGAGAAACAAAATGAAGTTCATCAGTGCTGGGTGTTGTAATAACAATTGGTAAATCAATATTAACTCATAAATGTTAATGCAGCAGGATTTTGTGAAATTGGTAGATCTTTCAGGGTTAGGGTCTGTTTACCAGATGGCGTAAGGATTTGTTTTCCTCTGGTTTCTCAACTGAGATTTAATTTTTTTTTCTAAGCAGTAACCAGCAGTATCTTTTAAAATCCTCTCAAATCCTTCTCAAAAACATTTTTGCTAATAACAGCCAAAAATGGGTGGCAATTTGTTCATTATTACAAGAGGCAGGGTGTCTTATGTGCTTCCGTATTAGCTCTGCATCGAACTTCTGAAGATGACTTGACGAATGAATTTCCATTTTAGCAGTTCAATTTAATAGGCTATTTACCATTTGCCGTATCACATTTTAATTTCTCACTTTTAAAGATTTTTCTTGAGACACTTTATATTTGCCCCTCGGCTGTGCAATTTGAAGATTACTTATAGAATGATGAAGATATGCTCTCTCTCTTAAGATGAGAGCAGTCAAGGAACATTAGCCTACCCTTTTGCCCTGTGACATTACAAAGAATATATATCATGAGCTAAGCCTTTTACAGATTTTTCTCAAATTGTTTCCCACTCCCACTTTTGACAGAGGCATTTAGGGACATCCATGCAGCTTTAAAGGAATGATAAGATGTTTGGCCTTCCACAATTTGACACATTCATACCAATTCATGTAAGGTTCTGGTCTAATAAAGTTTTGTTTCCTGAAAATTGGGGGGGGGGGGATAGACTTTTCCTTGCATTTGAAGAAAATTATGTCAGTTTAAGCTATACGTCTTCCAATAATCTTTTTCTTTCCCAGCAATAAAGCTGGCAAATGATGCTGTCCTCAGTGATTTAATGTGAGACATTTAAGCCATTTCCCTGGCTTGTTTTCCCATCCTACCCGGCATCTCATTCCAGTCTAAAAAAACAACCACTGATTCTGATTAAAGAAAAGAACATAAGTACTTTTGTTTCCACATGGAAACCACTTCTGAATTTCGTATTTGAGGTGGAAAAGAATGTAATTTTGACTTTGGGTTTTTTAGATTAGATTGATAGATCTTTATAGAAATGACTTGCTCATTTTATTATGGAAAAGCAAAAAACTGCGATTTGATGCTAATGCCTGATTCTACCACAACAGAGTGAGTCAGAAGTCAATGCTTCTTTTTCTTTTCTTTTCCGTACCTTTCCTCACTTCTCTTTCCCCTTTCCCCTCCCTCCTCACTGCTCTTTTATTTACTTTTGTATTTTATAACACTTAATAACTTAAGAAAGATGTTTTAAGGAAAACAACCACTACTGATCATTCCCTTTAATTTGTGGTGAGGCAGGATTGGACTAAAAGGATGGTAGGTGGTCAAGAGAAAAACTTCCCTTCTTTCTTGCTTCATGTAATCCCTTCTTTGCACCTGTCAGTCAAGCTATTTCTTTTGAAAGCACTAAACTCTTAAACAGCCTAGATATTAGGCCACAAGCATGATAAGCAAGTGAGTTTTGCCCTCAGCTAGGGCTGAAGAAATGTCTGATCTGGTACTGAAAGATGAAGGAATAAATTTCTGACTCCTTGTGGTACCCAGAGTTATTTTTTACTCATGACTGCTGAACAAGGGTTTTTTTTTTTTAAGCAACAAGAGGGCTGCTGTTACACTCATGTTTGTAAGACCTGACAAAACCTACAGAAAACTCCAAGCACAGCAGATGCATTTAAGGAAGATAAGCCTCCAATTGTTTCCTCCACATCATTTGAATAGGACTTAGTCCTAGTCAGGGCACAGGCCAAATTCACAAGGAATCAATTTTACCCTTTCAAGAGCTATCCCCACTATTATTTCTTTCTCTCACTTATTTTTAATCCCCATGCATGCCAGACAGAAATGGAAAGCAACATGATTCAATCCTTTACTGAAGTGTGGTCATGAAAGATGAAATACGATTTATTCCCTACAATTTTTTGGATTAAGTGCTTGATTAAGTTACCAACTAAATTTTGGTGAAAAATGCAAAGATCTGTCCACAAAGGGGTTTTCCCCCCACTTCATGTAGAATTAATATTATATTACCAAAGTTTTATCTCAGCGGGAGTGGGGGAGTGGGGTGGCTCCAAAGATTAGCCACATATTCTTTCAAGGGTAAAACTGATATCTAATTATCCTAACAGATAACCAAGTAAAAATCCATATCACCTGAGTGAATGCTTCTTGTGTTACTGATTGAAGTGTATATATGTAACAAATACACCAATGTGTTGTTCTTTTTTTGATTCTCCAACAGATAATATATTTCTCAGATTATGGTTGAAGTTTTCCTATTTTTCAAACCCCAGAAATTTATTTACCATATTAAATTACTTACACTGAATCCTCCAATTATATTGAGACACAATCCTTCATTCAGACAGCTGATGCTGAGCAACCTGCAGTAGTCAATTACTTCCTCACAGTTTCTTCCAGTGTAGCTTGGCATGCAGCTGTAAATACAGCAACAGAGTTCAGAAGACTTGAATTCTGAAATGCAAATTCATAGAACATAGAACATAGAATAATAGAGTTGGAAGGAACCTGGAAAGTCTTCTAGTCCAACCCCTTGCAGGAGTCCCTATATCCCTTGCAGGAGTCCCTATAGGGACTCCTGTTCCTATGTGGTATCAAACTTGTGGTATTATTTCATTGAGGGCTGCAGAGGTGTCAAACTTGATTTCATTGAGGGCTGCATCAGGGTTGTGTTTGACTTTGGGGGTGGGCATGACAAGGGGGTATGTGGCCAGCTTAAAGTCAGTCATGTCAGGGGTGCCTGTGGTAGCCTGAGTGCTCGGCCAGAGAAAATGGAGCTTGGGAAGACTGTGAGGGCAGATCCTTCTCTGTTTCCAAGGCAACCTCACAGGCAAGATCTACCATGTTTCCCTGAAAATAAGATCTTGTCATATATATATATATATATATATATATATATATATATATATATATATATATATATATATATATGATGAAGGAATAAATTTCTGACTCCTTGTGGTACCCAGAGTTATTTTTTACTCATGACTGCTGAACAAGGGTTTTTTTTTTTAAGCAACAGGAGGGCTGCTGTTACACTCATGTTTGTAAGACCTGACAAAACCTACAGAAAACTCCAAGCCCAGCAGATGCATTTAAGGAAGATAAGCCTCCAATTGTTTCCTCCACATCATTTGAATAGGACTTGGCACAGGCCAAATTCACAAGGAATCAATTTTACCCTTTCAAGAGCTGTGTTCATAACCACCGTGGCGTTGCCCTTGTCTGCTGGTAGGATTATTATGCTGGTGTCTTCTTTCAGGTTAAGTAGTGCTGTCTGTTCCTCTTTGAGTAAGTTGCTTTTGGGTGGCTTGCTGGTGCAGAGGATGTTGGCGATTTCGAGTCTGATTCTGTTTGCATCATTGGGATTGATTTTGGTCAGGCTGGTTTCAACTTCGCATATAATGGTTTCAGTGGGAATGCGTTTGGGAGCGACTGCAAAGTTGAATCCTTTGGAAAGGACATTGGTTTCAGCTTTGGTGAGGATCCTATCTAAGATGTTATGCACTGTTTGTTTCATGTGTGGCTGTGAGGGTGGAGGGGTTTGTTTCTGGCGTTCTTGTAGTCTTCGGAGTTTGTTGGTGTGTGTGTCTGTCTTGAGGGTGGTCTGTGTTTCGGCTCTCCAGCTCAAATCCCCCTGCAACTCAGATTAAGCCGAGCACAACCAAGCCCCTACCCAAACAGAACACACCCCCAGCCAATCAGAGCACAACCAACCCCCCATCCAATCAGAGCACAGCCAAGCCCCTAACCAATCAGAACACACCTCCACCCAATCAGAACACAGCCAAGCTCCCACCCAATCAGCTCACACCCCCACTAGCAGTTAAAAGGAAGGGACAGCTGCAATCTCACATTGCTCCTGAAAGCACGAAGCCGAGAACACCAGCCTGAAGATGACGAATGAGACTTCTTCGAAACGTCGCCAAGATACTTCCAATTCTACGCAGGAGAAGACCCGAATAACCAAAGACCTACATGTGTGTGTGTGTGTGTGTGTGTGTGTGTGTGTGTGTGTGTGTGTATGTATATGTATATGTATATGTATATGTATATGTATATGTATATGTATATGTATATGTATATGTATTTGAACCCTGAAATAAATGCTTGGCCTTATTGCCATACGCGCAGAAGCCTGATTGAGTTTATTATCAGGGGATGTCTTATTTTGTGGGAAACAGGGTAAGTACCCCATGGGCCAAATCTGGCCTGTGGGCCATAAGTTTGACACTGCTGCCCTATACCATTTCAGACAAATGGTTGCCCAGTCTCTTTTTGAAAGCCTTCAGTGATGGAGCTGCCCCAGCTTCTGAAGGCAAGTTGTTCCACTGGTTAATTGTTCTCACTGTTAGAAAATTCCTCATTAGTTCTAGGTTGCTTTCCAACCATTGTTTCTTGTCTTGCCTTTTGGTGCTATTTTATTTAATTCAATTTCATTTAGTTCTGAAATTTAATTCTGAAATTTTAATTAAATTTCATTTAATTCTATTTCATTCATTCCAGGTTCCACCAAAAACCACATTTCCATGGTGTGTTTCTTCTTTTTTCGGCAGGCCTTGATCGGAACAATAACAAATTCAGGCTACCTGCTGCTAATAATTTAGCCAGGTGAGGTACACTTTGGTAAAGTGGATTTCCCACTCATCCATTCTTTATTGATTAAATGCCTTTATGTCGGTGTTAAATACAACATTCTGGAACATATATATATATATATATATATATCATCAACCTTGAGCTAAATAGATAACAACAAACTGTACAGCACCTTGGGGAAGCTATTAGAATAGACGGCTCTATTACTGAGAAATGGAGGAAAGTAATGACAAATGAGATTTAGAACACTAATGACCACTGTATAATTGGTATGCTAACAGTTGTCAATAACTAACAGACACTGGCTTGAGGAAGCAATGATGAGTGGATAATGATATGAGTATTATTCTATTTCCTTAGTTATAATTATAGATTTTCTTTTAAGAGGAAAAAATATTTCTTATCTGCAGTAACTCAGGAGCAGCATCCATTTATTTGAATAGGAGCTGGCAATTTTCACTGCAGCATCAATTCTGTTCTATTATTGTGACTCAGTGTTCAAATGGTGATGCCCTCCTGTTTTACCAGCTCTCTTTACCAGTTTCAAGAATCCTTCCGTTTTCAGTGGAAATCAGGACTCAATAAATAGTTCAAGAGCATCAAGATCACTCCAAAGATCTGGTTTTGAAGAGGGAGGATTGGGAGATATGCAGTGGTGGGATTCAGCTGGTTTGTACCAGTTTGGGCGGTTGTTAAATTACCCACCTCCCCACTTTCAAAGTGGATCCTAGGCACCGCGCTGCACTGCAATGGAGAAACAGGCAATGAAGCAGCTGGCACAAGTGAAAGAGAAGGCACTTTTCCTCCTCCTCTCATGTTGGCCACTCCCATGCCCATTTCTCTATTGCAGCACGGTGTTGTGGCTCTGTTACCTGAGCCTGTATTATCGGCAGGAGAGGACTCTGAAAGTGAAGGAGAGGAGTTGGCAAGGCCTCCCTCTCCAGGACCCTCCTCTCTGGCAATGCCTCTGGAGGACACCGAAGGCCAAGAGATAGGCCCAGAGCCAAGCATGTCCATGCAACCACAGGTGGACAGTAATGAGAAAGATGAGTCTTGGCTGGATCCTCGACAGAGTTGCAGAGATAAGCATGCGCAACAGAGGAAGAGGCATGCCAGGGATTAGGCTGAGTCACTGGACCACACCCCACAGGATATAAAAGTGGGTGTGGTGGCCTGTTCAGCTCCGTGACAAGCAAAAAACTGGAAGTAACTCTTCTTCTATGTGTTGCTGGAACTTTGCCTGACTTATCAGACTACGTTTGGAATAATCTCTTTGTTTTTGTGAGTAAAAAGATTATTGGCAGCCAGCCACTGGGTTGCTGCCAACTTTGTCATCAAAGACTCTTTCGTGTGTTGGCTTATTAACTCTTGGCTGTCTGTGGGGGTGCGTGTGTGAGATGGGGACAGAACACACAGTGCAGCGCCCAGGATCCACTTTGATAGCGGGGGGGGGGGGATTTAACAACCGGTTTGCCCAGGGTCAGGTTGGCCATCACAGGAGGCTCATCCCGCATGTGCAACAGAGCTGGAAGAATTGGAGGGCCACACCTCCCACCCACAACAGCCAACCTGACCCTGGTTGAACCGGTTGTTAAATTATTTGAATCCGACCACTGGCGATATGGTTAAATCAAATGCGTAAATAAACATCACCAACATTTCTGAACCAATCTCCATCTTGCAAAATGTTAGCCCTTGCAATGCAGACATACAGTATGCTTGTTTGCACGCTTATGCAGAAATGACAACAGGGAAACACGCATTAACACCTGAAGATGTGTGCACATTCTTTTTTACGACACAAATAATTTCCCAGTCCCAGTCTCAGCTCCCCATATCTCCTGGCTCTAAGATTTCCCAAATCCTCAACAACAATCCTTGTCTCTTATCTAGTTCCTCTTGGTGCCTACGATTCCTGAAGCAAAGGAGCTGCAATCAATGGGTGTTCCTTTGCTTTGCCTTTGGAATCACGTTATTTTATGTAACTCTGTCTTTTTACAATTTATATGCAATAAGAGAGAACCCCATTCCCCTCTAGCGCTGATGACATTACCTAGTTTGGTAATGAAATGTCTGCAAGAAAACCACCAAGCTCAGGGAGCACCAACAACCCCACAATTTATATTCACACATGCAGACAACATGAACATGGGGAAACAGTAATTATCTTATCTTTGCCTTTGGTAACTTCAGATCCAGCATTAATATCTGGAAGAGGGAAGCTTTTTTGTTTAACATCCACTATTTTTCATTCAAGGTTTCTTCTTGCTGTCTCTATTCTTAACATCTCTGCTGATCAATAGGGTAAAAGGTGCAAAGATCAATGCTTCTGGAACCCATAAGAATATCTCAAAAAAACCCTTTCTCTATAAAAAGAAAGTTCTACGTAAATTCTCTCAAATGGAATGAGAACCAGGAGCAGAAAAAATGGTTGAGCCATAAGCATTTAAAGCATTTATCACATTTTCTTAAAGTCTTTTTATGATATTTTAGTGGTCTAGAAAACATGGGAATCAAAAAGGATTGAAGAATTGCCGTAATCTATTGTGATATATATTTCTAACCCCTAGCTACCTGTATCTCCCCATAGCACTTGACATTTTCTGGAAGAAAGTGCTATATTAGATTCTTAAATCAAGTCTGTACACAATAAAAAGACTGAAAAGGTGAAATTAGGATACAGAATAGTCATATATCAGAGCTAAAGTCAAGAAAATTAAATTGAATCCTTTTGGTTATATGTTTAGAATGGAAAACAATTCTTCCCAAGTAAAAGGTACCAGTAAGTTATGAGGCAGAGGGTTAGAGGCAAGAAAATCAGACAGGTAATCAACTACAGATAAAACTAGATAACTGGAACCAAATGGAGGAAATTGGAGGAACTTCAAAGATGAAATGGAGGAAATGATGTCAGATTGGCAGGGGTTTGCTGCTGGGGGTTCGCAGGGGTTCGGGAGAACCTCTAGCTAAGATTCTGTGCAGTTCAGATAATCCTCAAATCTCGCTCCTGGCTGGCCCCATCCACCCCGCCCTGCCCCTCCCAGGAGTCCCCACGCAGCCCGTTTTGGATGCAGGTAAGTGCAGGATGTCTCGGGGAGAGAAAAAAACAGGCATACCAGAAGTTTGGGAAGGCTGAAAATGGGCCTCCAGAGCCTGGGGAGGCTGTTTTTGCCATCCCGGAGGCTCAAAGAAATCCTCTGGAGTCCAGAGAGGGCAAAAACGCCCCCCCCCCCCCATCATAGTGTAGGAGGTTGACTAGGCCACGCCAACCCAGCAATTGGGCAGAGAACCCTAGCTAAAATTTTTGAAGCCCACCCCTGCAGATTGGCAGTTATGCAGTTAAAAAAACCCAACAACATCTGAATACAAATGGACATAACAACAAGACCAAGTTTGGACGTACCTTAGAGAAGTATCACTTATGTTTTTGTGAGATACAGTCTGATGTTCTCTTTCATATCATTTAACTTAAAAGTATTTTTATTTCTTCAGTATAATATTTTAATTACAATAAAAAATAAAAAGATATGTGGTCATCAATAGGCTGATGCTATTCAGTCTATCATTCCATCTGCAGAAGATGCAGTAGATTTTCAGGGTCTGGAAGATGTAAGGATTTGAATAGGAATGAAACTGACTAAAACTGAGAATCTCAGAAAAAGAACTGCCTGTTTATACAAAAAAACCTTGGGGTTGTTAATGTCTATGGAGATTCTCAGGCATCCAAGGTCATGGTTGTCCCAAAGGTGCTTTTTCTCGAGGCAACTGAACTTTCTGGTTTTTCTTTGAAGACCTGAAGAAGCTTCTTGGATGGGATGCAAAATGTCTTCAAAGAAAAACCAGAAAGTCCAATTGCCTCGTGAAAAAGTACCTTTGGGACTTGGGGTTATTAGTAGTATCTACCGTAACTCTGTAGACAGTCATAACCCCATGAAATGATCAAGGACACAATTTCAGCATCTTCTCTCATTCGCAGCTCCTGTTAAAGAAGTAGGTAGAATCATGGTCAACTTATTCTTTGCTCAGCTTCAACTGGTATATTAATTACATGCTTTTAAAGTAGAAAAACTTAGCAACAACTACCCATGCTCTTACTATTTCAGATTTAGATTACTGCAATGAACTTTAATTTATACCTTGCAGACTAATATAAAGTTTAACAGAATAGCAATCCACGTGCTGGTGAATCCAAGCTATCCTAGCAATGCCACAACAATATTGCCAGTACTACCAGTTTGGTTCTGGATACAAATCAAAGTGTTGGTTTATTATATAAAAAGCCAAATATGATAGAACATACAATATCAGAGTTGGAAGGGAAGTCTTCTAATCCAACCTCCTGCTCAACCTCCTGCTCTATGCCATTTCAAGAAAGGTGGCTGTCCGATCTCTTCTTAAAAGCCTCCAGTGATTGAGCACCCACAACTTCTGAAGGCAAACTGTTCCACTGGTTAATTGTCCTCATTGTTATGAAGTGTCTCCTTAATTCCAGGTTACTCCCTTTCCTTGATTAGTTTCCATTGTTTCTTGCCTTCCCTTCTGGTGCTTTGGAAAATAAGTTGAATCCCTCTTTATTGCAGTCCTTCAAATATTGGAATACTGCTATCTCACATCTCATCAGGAGTTCATCTACCCATCCTGTCTGCTTGACCCAGAGAAGGATGCTCTTGTTTCTTGTCCTCCTTATTTCCCTTCCCTTTCTTCCCCTCCCCTCCACTTCCCTCCCATCTCCTCTCCAGTCAATGGATGGAGATGCTATCAGACATTTCTCTGAAATTGTAAGTGGAAGAATGATATGTTGATAATGCACTGGTGCTTCTGGAAATTAGATATGGTAAGATAAAATCCTTAAATCTGAGCAGAAAGTAAAATGAAAATTACAGTGTAAGCATCTTCTTACACTTGTAAATATCTGTTACATACTTTGATACACTTTGAAAGAAAAACAAATGAATTGAGTGAGGGGAGACCAGAAATTGACCTTAATCTGAACAGACTTCTAAATGACCTCTCAAAAGGGTTATTTTATATCCTAGTCTATTCCAGATCGAGTCAGAAAGAAATGCAATGCAAAATGATAGGATTCTGGAAAGGTATATTTAAGCAAAAAATAAATGACACCGGAGCAACTTCCTGGCTTTTGAAATCCTCTTTAAGAAGGCTTGAAGTAGCAATGAGAGCACTTCAGCCATCCTTTTCAGAAATGGGTAGGCTTCTTCAATCCGAAAAAGATTTCTTCCTTCTTCTGCTCTAAACCAGTCTTTAAAACCCCCAAAAAGAGAAGTCATTCAAAGATATGAAACCAATTATCTCAACCCTAAACAGGAAGCTGAATCTTGCAGCTATCAGAGATGCCATTAGACTAGGCCTGGAAGCACTCTCTTACTTAGGTGCAGGAAACACAGAATTTATAGGCTTCCTTCAAGAGTGCCTGTAACTGAATAATACCATCTCTCTTCTCTCTCTCTCTCTCTCTCTCTCTCTCTCTCTCTCTCTCTCTCTCTCTCTCTCTCTCTCTCTCTCTCTCTCTCCCTCCCTCCCTCCCTCCCTCCCTCCCTTATCTATCTATCTATCTATCTATCTATCTATCTATCTATCTATCTATCTATCTATCTACCTACCTACCTACCTACCTACCTACCTACCTACCTACCTACCTACCTCTTTATCCAACCATGGAAGGTTTGAGATTGGCCTTTCTTTGGAAATCTAATAATTGCCTCATTAAACAAGGAGTCATCCTGCCTCCCGCGTCCCTTATGGCCTTTTATAATAGGCATTCCCAATAATAACTGATGCCAAAAAGAAATCACCCCTTATTTTTTTAAAATTTCAAAAACTTCTGGTTGCTTAGAAGTTTCCAAAACCCAGATGTAGAATTTTGTATTCAGATGAGGTTAGTCTATCTGTGGGCATTTTCTTTCTCACTGGACAGACTGAGAATAGCTCCCTAATCCCACCACCCACCCACACACACACACCTCCACACACCACTTGATATTCATCAAAGGGCTGAGAAGAGGTATCTGCAACTCCTCTTTATTCAATATATTAAAGCAAAAGCTCTAGAATGCAGCTTTTTGGCATGCTAAAATATATCCACAGGATTTCTTAAAATTGTGCCATGTTGCCCTGAAAACTTTTTGGTGGTGGTGTTTTTTTAACAGAGTTCTAGAAGTTCCTGGAGGAAATGAAAATCTCTAACTGGCAATCTGGAGGTGTCGATGAAGATTCACAGTCATCCTAGTCAACTCACACCCTGGTCAGCATTTCTTTACTCTCCTATCATTGGGCAGGAGATATAGCAGCATAGCCAGTCGTACGAACAGGCTGAAGAACAGCTTTTATCCATGGTCTGTCAGACTCCTGAATGCCAAATAACATCATAAGTATGTAGTATGATAGACTTGTAGGGCTGGCACAACATGTAACATGTTCATATTGGCGCAATATATTATAATGTAATGCAGGGCTGAAATCCATTTTTTCCCCTACCGGTTCTAAGGGGGTGGCTTGGTGGGGGTGGCAGGGAAATGATACTGCAAAATCTCCAATCCCACCCCACTCCAGGGGAAGGATACCGCAAAATCTCCATTCCCTCCCCTCCTGGGGGAAGGATATTGCAAAATCTCCATTCCCACCCCACTCTGGGGCCAACCAGAGGTGGTATTTGCCAGTTCCATGAACTACTCAAAATTTCTGCTACCGGTTCTCCAGAACCTGTCAGAACCTGCTGGTTTCACCCCTGATGTAATGTTATGCACTTACAGTATATGTATAGAGGATTATGTGTTTGTTAGTATGATTTACTAGGTTAGGGACAGTGGTGGGTTGCTCCTGGTTCTGTCCGATTCTTTATAACTGGTAGTAAAAGTTGACAGACACCATAGTTGACGATCTGCGCATGCACACAAGCGTGCGTGTGCATGTGAGTGAAGCGAGCGCATACACTCCTGTTGCAAACCGGTAGTAAAGGTAAGTAGAACCCACCCCTGGTTAGGGATTTTCTTTCTTCATTGTGAGCTATTGAGATGTATTTTGTTTGGGGAGGGGGCACTAAGGGAGGCTCAGCCAATCTCATTGTACACATGTTGTGCATTGACAATAAAGGTTTGAAATTGAAATAGTCATGGTTGTCCCAAGGCAACTGGACTTCCTTTGTTTTTCCTTGAAGATGTTTCACTTCTCATCCAAGAAGTCAGAACTGAAGAGATTTCTTGGATGAGAAGCGAAATGTCTCAGTGGTAGGTTGCCTCCGGTGTGAACCAGTTCTATAGAAGCACCTAAAATATTGTTCACATCCTCAGTGTACACCAATTGGAACTAATGGAATCACTCCTATACAGTAAGATTGAGTAGATTCCAATAACCTATAGTAAAACTGGTGGGAGGTTTTGTCCACCGACCCCAATGTCATCAGAATGCTTCTGCCCATGCACAGAAGCTTCTGCGATTGCGCAGAAGTGTGTGTGCGCGGCCCCGTTGCGAACTGGTAGTAAAGGTAAGTAGAACCCACCCCTGAAATGTCTTCAAGGAAAAACAAAGGAAGTTCAGTCACCTTGTGAAAAAACACTATTGGCAATCCGGAGGAAAGACAGGACACACTAATCGTCTGGCATCCTCAGAATTTATTTGTAGGCCACTTTGGACTAACAAATTATTTACTAACAATGCTATCAAGGTCAGCGGTGGCTGGTAAAAATGTAAGAACCAGCTCTTCTGGCTCCATTACTGCTACCACAGAACTGATTGGCATGTAGACATCACTGTTCAGCACTGCCTTTGCTTGTAAACGTCCCCCAAATTTAACAATTGGCTTTCACAACATGCTATAAACCAGCTCAATAACATCAGTGCCCCAGGTTCATGCTGAACTCAATATGCTTGACATGTAGGGAAAATCAATACATAGTAAGGATATAAGGATTATTTTTTTATTATTATTTTTAAAGCACTTAGAGTGGATTTGCATCTGAAACAAATGATGTCATGGCATAACTCATCAACTAAGGCAGGGGTGTCAAACTCAATCATATCACAGGCCGGATCATGACATATCACAACTTTTTTTTGCTTTTGAGGAGCCATGGTGGGCGTGGCCTACATGTGACATATCTGGCCCATGGGTCATCAGTTTGACAGGCCTGAACTAAAGTATGTCTTAGCTACAATAGAGGTTACAAGCAAAAAAATGGATCAGATTGCAAAGCCAAGGTATTGGAACAAAGCACCTAAAATATTGTTCACATCCTCAGTGTACACCAATTGGAACTAATGCAATCACTCCTATACAGTAGGATTGAGTAGATTCCAATAACCCATGACTCACAAACTGCTAGAATAAAATAGATTTTTATCCAAATTTTTTTTAAAAAAAATTGGTTAGCCCTTTAATGGAGTCGAGGTCAGGAAAAGATTCTGCATGTTTGATTGTATGTTCCCTTACCTGCCTGTTACATTCCAGGAAGTTGGAGGGGGGGGGACAGATTGAGTTCTTTTTTTATACTCCCCCCTCTTGCTGCATAATTTCTCCATCTCTGTGCTTCTTTACAAAATCATCCCCAGAATGATAGGATCCTCAGATTGTTTAAAACACAATCTGAATTCTCTGATTTACACATTGGCAACAAAAATCAGAACATCAAATACAAGCTGGGCGGATATGACCTTGTAGATGACCCTCACTCTGTCAAGGACCTAGGAGTACTCATATCAAATGATCTAAGCCCCAGAGCTCACTGTAACAGCATTGCCAAAAAGGCATTAAGAGTTGTTAACCTAATTTTGCGAAGCTTCTTCTCCAGTAACACTGTACTGCATACAAAACCTTTGCCAGACCAATCCTCGAATACAGCTTGTCTGCCTGGAATCCACACTATGTATCGGACATTAATACAATTGAGCGGGTCCAGAGGTATTTCACGAGAAGAGTACTCCACTCCTCTGCTCACAATAGAATACCTTATGCCACCAGGCTTGAAATTTTCGGCTTGGACAACCTTGAACTATGCCGCCTACGGTCTGACCTAAGCATAGTACACAAAATTATCTGCTAGAATGTCCTGATGAAGCCAACAAAACATATAAAATGTTCTTAAAGAGAATATGTTAAGGATGGGATCAGAGATGAGAAATACATGCATTGTTTTAAACTATACCTTTGAATATATTTTTCTAATGCTGTCCACCAATTCCAGAAAAATAGCAGGATACAATGGGAAGAATTAGTAGCAGCAGGAAGGATTTGTAATTAACCAATTTCAATCTTCTTTTCTACCCTTGCACTTGGATTTCCCCAATAAATGCAGGCACAGAAAAATACACTATCTAGTTACACTTTGTTATCCTATTTGGTTAATATTCCATCAAAAATGTTTAGATACTTCATGATGACTATCTCATTTAAGGAGGAGGAGGAGACCTACATTGATATGTCTCTATGTGTAAATTTCCTTTTCAACTTGACATTCCTTGCAGAATATGGTGCTGCATCTGACACCATCATCAAGTTTCTTAGGAACCCCAGTGGACTACCATCCTTTTACCCTAGCAGAGATTTTAATATTCTATTTTTACAGATCCTCTAAAAAGTTGTGTTTGTTTACTACACTTTAAAAATGCCTGATAGAACCTTCTCTAAGGCATCCAAATAAAAGCTAAGCAAGTGTGAAGACTACAAATTTTACATCTTAATGGTCTGAGGAAAAGATCTATAAATCTATATAAAAATGAGCTAGAATTAGCAATCCGTGTACCTGGTCCTCTTCTGTAGTTTGTAGAAAAGCACTGATCTATTTCCAACATGCAGATTGATGAGCTGCATTGTGAATTATTATCAGAAGTCTATGAATTAAGAATGAGTATCTACATTTTTCTTTTCCCAAACATGATGTTATACATGCACTGAGCAGGGGATCTGCCTTTCCAACTTATTTAAATTTCATCTCAAGTTAGAGAAGTATATATTTCATCTTAGAGAATTCATGATGAAATAGTGTAAAATCCCTTCCAGTCTTTACTTTTTAGTCTCCCACTTTCAGTCTCCTGGCCATTGAAAACAAAAGTTGCCTTTTTATAGAACCTCTCCAACCGAATACAGGCAGGACTAACAAAATCATCATTATTTTATTGCAATTTCCCCCCCTAAAATCCAGATGAAAATGTAAACTAGAAAATATTGAAAAAGTTGTTACCTGCAATGATAGCTCTCCACCTCATCTATGCAACTGCCATTATTTAGGCAGGGGGAAGGTTCACAAAGGGTCACCGACTTTTCACAGAGTTTACCTGTGAACATTGGCAAGCAGGTACATGACACATCCTGCAAAAGAGACAGACTTCTTAAATCGCGTTTGCAAAAAAATCCAAAATGAAGGATGGTCCTTAAATGTCCATCATGTGTTCTATAATATACTAAAGAAAGATTCAATTTCTAGAAAAAAACTAATCCCAAATCTACTTTTATGGGGTCTCTGGTACTCTCTGATCTTGGTTGTTTTCTTACCCAACTAGGTACCATCATCAGTACTAAAAGGTAGTGAGATTGGTTTTCTGTTTATAAATAGTGGTTTGCCCTGCCAATGTTGGTGAGTGTTCTTGGCAATTCCTTGATTAGGCTATTGTTTACTGAGTTGTTAGTTTCATTGTTTATTGCTTGGAGTTAATTTCTGCTTAGCTGAGGGCTGATTGCTGGTTAGGAGGTGTTGTCATCTTTTAGCTTTTTAACTGTCATTTTTGAATGGGGTGTGTGTGTTCTTTATCTCTATGTGCTCATCAATGGCTTATTTGTCTGAATGCCAGGCTTCCAGGAATTCTCTATTTTTTTTTTTTTTGGATTTATCTTCATCAAGGATGCTCACCATCTCCCTTTTGAAACTATAGTAAAGTCTGTTCGTGTGTTGTGCAGTTTTCATCATGTTTTCTGACTGTTAGTTGGTGTTAGTTGAAATCTGCTTCCTTAAATAAGGTAACCAAGAAAAGGGAGGAAAAATAGGTGCATGATAATTAAAAAGGGGGAAAAGCTTTTTCATAGTTATTTAGTTATTATTTATTTATTAAATTTATATGTTGTCCATCTCACTGTCAAGTGACTCTGGGTAATTTACAACATCATAAATGCAGAATAGTAAAGAATCAACATGAACAGGCAATGGGTCTAACACTGTTATTACAAACCAGCAGTTCAAGATTGGCCAGATGTACTTGGTGTTTTTTCTTCAAGTGCAAAAACATATTTCTGCTCTCATCTAACTCAATGAATGCTTTAGTGCTAATTTTAGAGATGTTTGAACAATTCGACCTTTGAAAATTCCAATAATAAACTGACTTCTCAAGCCAGCAATTAATTACACGTGACCATTAAGCTATTTTGCATTACTTAACAGAGATTCTTTATTTAGAGGAAAAATAGTTTCAAAGTGCATTTCAATATTCGTATTTTGTCAGCAAAATATTTTAAATATTTTTTTCACAAAACAACAACAACATGGAGCTTTAAGTGGATTTCTGTCTAAAAGAAAATCATTGAACTGTCAAAAAAAAGCAGTCCCACCACTTTCTAAGGAAAATGAACCCCAGTACATATTTCTGAGGAAAATGAACCCCAGTACACATTTCTATCATTGGATATACTGCCCTTCCTTGTACTAAATTTCTATTCTGTAACAATAAGAAAATCCACCATGTAAAACATTCAAAAATAGCTCTAAATTAGACTTTCTGGAAGGATGAAATCTCCCTCCTTCACTCAATAAAAAGAGAATACTCAGGTCCATAAATACATTTCTCTTCTTTTCACTGAAGAACTTACAAGGAAAGGGGCCACAAAGGATTTGTTCTACCTTTATACCGTTTTAAAGAGGTAATTTTAATCTCCTTTGTAAATCCAATAAACTGGCCTAAGGAGAACATGATTTGTACCTTTTTAAGCGGTTGCTTTCAGCAGTTAAATTGCGTTTTTTTCCCCCAAGGATTATACAATACTTCAGGGAATGCACTCAGAGTAAACTTTTTGTTTTATTGTTTGCCTGATTATTTGAGAATTGTGGCACCAAGAAAAAACTTACTTGCAATGGAAGCATTTTGAGATTCAACATTTTCTCAGTCTATACAGAGGTTTCACCTTAAGAACAATATACTCCATTTCAGGTTTAGCTATCCTAATGGGGTTTTTTCTGTTTATTTCCTGTTATTCCCCCCCCCCCTCTCAAAAAAGCTTTTGTTGATGCTGCTTTTTGGAGGTTTTATATATGTGAAATAAACAATTATTAATCAATGGAACGAGCTGCTTCCAGAAGTTGTGGGTGCTCCATCACTGGAAGCTTTTAAGAAGAGTTTGGTATAGAGTCTTCTGCTTGAGTAGGAGGTTGGACTAACAGATTAACAGAGTTGGAAGGGACTTTATAGGTCATCTAGATTAACCCCCCTGCTCAAGCAGGAGACCCTACACCATTTCTGACAAATGGCAGTCCAATCTTTTCTTGAAAACCTCAAGTGATGAAGCTTCCACTAGAACTTCCACTTCAATGTCCCTTCCCACTCTGTTATACACTCAAAGGTGATTAAAAATTTGGGGTTGCCATGCCAAGAATTCTTGCCTCTAAAAATATCAGGATGTATTTCTGAATAAACAACATACAGTTCTGTTGTTCTAACTGCCACATATAAATGTGCTGTGAAGAAGCTTTGTGGAATTGAATCAGATTTTGAGGTTTATAGGTCTTTTCCTTAAATTGATTGTTAGTAAAATAGCAAGTAGGAGCTAGGAAATGGGGGAGAACTTCATTCCATTTTGCTTCCTATTTCCTGGATTAATATATGGGCCAGATGGTTTTGCTAACACAATTCTCAATTCAAGATAGTACCTGGGAGAGAAATATTTATACAAAGACATTGAATTCTACTCTGCAAATCTTCAAAATTTCCTTTAGCCCAATTTAGTCTCTAGGTTCTTCTTTTGAATGCTTGGGATTTTACCATTTGATTTTAATATGTTTGATTTTAATCCTATGTTGTTTCAATATTTTGAAATGTAGAAATCAAATTCACAATGAAAGAAAGAAACCCTTTGAAAATATACTTTTACGAGAAGAGCTCACTGAATTGGAAGGCGGAGTTAAATGTGCCATCTGTTTGGAGTGTTTGCATTGTCCCAAGGGAACCAAGTCTAACCCACTGTAAATTCTGTTTACTTTATTTAGTTATTAAATTTATTTGCCACCCATTTCATATCAAAAGAGCCTTGGATACCTCAACAGGCTAATAAGCAGACTAAAGCCTGTTATTAACATCCAGCTGTCTGCAATTGCACCAGTACGGGTCTCACCAGGCTCAAGGTTGACTCAGCCTTCCATCCTTTATAAGGTGGGTAAATTGAGGACTCAGTTTGTGGGGGCAATAAGCTGACTTTATATAAAATATACAAAAGTATGAAGGCTATTGCTTAACGCATTGTAAGCTGCCCTGAGTCTTCGGAGAAGGGCGGCATATAAATCTAATTAAACAACAACAACAGCTCTGGGCTGTTTATCTTTATCAAGAGCCAATTTACCTCTGACTGCTAGTTGACTTGATTCTTGTTTATAGGTAGCAGTAATAAACTCTTCCGTGTTTTGAACTCAGTGAAGTTCCTGGTTATTTGCACCGGACAATGTTTTTATTATCTGTTTTCCCCCCTCTTCAATTTATATTTGTTACTTTAAAAAACAAACCATTTGTGGGAGCAATCAATAACAAATAAGAGTAAAAAAAATATATCACAAACTGGTAAATTTGTTGTTGCTGTGATTTTTCATGATTAAAGCGAAATAATAATAATTTAAATGATTAAATGAAATAAGGAGAAGAACGGGAATGCAAAGGAAGATTGCAGAAGCACATTTTACTATCTTACGGGATAAATGTCAATGGCCTTCAGATGCTAATACAGGTAGTTTGAGTTACAACCACTCATGTAGTGACTATTCAAAGTTAAAGCAGCATTTTAACAAAAGGAACATAAAGCTCCTTGTGCTTATGACTATCATAGTATTTCCCACAATCAGTTTGAATCTGAAATAGTATAGAGCAGAGGTGTCAAACTGGTGGCCCATGGGCCAGATGCATCATGCACAGGCCACACCCACCCCAGCTCCATGAATGGGAAAAAGTCACAAAATGTCACACGATGGCAACGTGACACGGCAAGTTTGACACCCGTGGTATAGAGTTTCCTACTTGAGCAGGGGGTTGGATTAGAAGACCTCCGAGGTCCCTTGGAACTCTGTTATTCTGGGGGTGCTTGGCAACCGGCATGTATTTACAATGGGTGCAGGGCCCCAGGGTCATGGGATCACCATTTGTGACCTGCCCAGCCAGCTTTCAACAAGCAAAGTCAGTGGGAGAAGCCAGAGATTCACTTAATAACTGCAGTGGATTGCATAACAAGTGACATAAAAAGTTCATACATTTGGGTATGACTAGGAGTGAGTTTCACTTACCTTTGCTACCAGTTTGTGTGCGCACCACTTCTGCACATGATGATGTCCGGGCGGGTGGGCAGAGCCTCTTGCCGCCATTGCTACTGGTTCGCCCAAAGCAGGGCGAACTGGTAGCAACCCATCACTGGGTATGACTCATTTAACAACCACTGTTTAGCAATGGAAAGTCTGGCCCCAATTATGGTTGTAAGTTGAGGACTACCTGAAAAGATAATGTGCCAACCCCCACTCCCCTAGGCACATACTTATCCATTATATAGAAATTATACTCACATTTGGCCGATCGTGACATATGCCTCCATTCTGGCATGGTCCAGAAAAGCACTCATCAATATCAATTTCACAATTGGGCCCAAGGAATCCGGGAGGACAGGCACAATTGTACCCAGAAGGATTGTTGTAGCATACAGCTTCATTCTGGCATGGCTGAGAACTACATGGTTTCATGGTCTCTTCACAAAATGGACCTTAAAAGCAATCAGTGGGAGAGAGAAAACTATTTGTTAGAAAATGGGCAAAAGCTTTTATTGTGTCCTATCAATGTATCAAGGATAAAAGTTGTGCATTAGGCTTTCAAAATAATGGGCAGAGATCATCACGGATTTCTAAGGTACTTATATCTGTATAGAAAACTCCTTTTAGCTTTTCTTCCCAATATTTGCTTAGATGTGTCATGTAAGCAAAAAAAAAAAAATCCCTTCGTGCAATTGTTCTTGGAGTTATACAGACTAGATATTGATTAATTTCTTAATACAAATAATTCTCCCAGAGATATGGGAAATGTCAGAAACATTTTGTTTCAAGATAAAAAAAAAAGATGTTGAGACTCTAGAAATAGTGCAGAGAAGAGCAACAAAGATGATTAGGGGACTGGAGGCTAAAACATATGAAGAATAGTTGCAGGAACTGGGCGTGGCTAGTGTAGTGAAGACAAGGACCAGAGGTGACGTGATAGCAGTCTTCCAATATTTGAGGGGCTGTCACCGAGGATTAACTAATGAAATACCTTGCCTTCATAAATTATGGGTGCTTCATCACTGGAAGTTTTCAAGAAGAGACTGGACAGCCATCTCTCAGAAATGGTATAGGGTCTCCTGCTTGCACAGGAGGTTGGACTAGATGACCTACAAAATCCCTTCCAATGCTGTTATTCTATTTTGTTCTGTTCTATTATTCTACTTTTTTTTTTCAGATGGAAAACTTGTTGCAGTTGTCTTGAAGAACATAAAATTCAAGTGGCTTTTGTTGAAGACTTTTTGGTTAAACAGATTATCCCAACTTCATATTTCCCATCATTGGAAAATCCCATTCCCATGTTCCTGCTTGCATCATAAAATAGAATAGTTTTGATGATGGACATAGAGCATTTTAAATATTGATAGTTCATTAAGGCAGGTGAGTTATGATCATTTGTGATCGCTACAAATGAGCCTTCAAAGTTCTAGAATGATTAATGCATTTTCAATGCTCAGATACTGCAGCATCAAACAGTAACTTCTTTATTTCTTACTATTCTTGGAAAAATATATGGCTCTTCAGTTAATCCAGTCTGCCAATTCTTAACAGAAATATTGGGATGAGATAGAAAACACAGAGAGTCAGAGAAAGTGGAGGGCTTTTTTTTTGCCAGTGACAATTGAAGAAGCATCTTTCATATGTTTCATATCTTTCCTGTTAAAGATGACCTACCGATTCAAGAGTTTAGCAAAATTAATTCAGGCATTGAAGGTCCTTGATGAAAAGGTACCATCTATATTTAGAACATCACATAAGACCACTATATAAGATCCCAATTATTCATGGCTGTCATGTTTTGTAAATGGTTTAATCCTAAGAATTCTTACTTAGTAGAGGAAGAAATGGAAAATGTTAGGTCTATGTTTTAAGCAGACTTTTCTGATCTGCACAGACCCCTACACATCCAAATTTTCACCAAATCATGCAAAGATATTTGCCTGATACTAGCTATATGTTAGAAATGTCAGAGCGGCAATCAGCCCTGCTACCTTCCTGGGGTAATTGCCTGAGTTAGAGGTGAATCGTGCATTTTCCTTGTGTATACTTTGCAAGAAAATGAACTGAAGTACATTCTAATGAACAACTCATATTTATTTGTAAAGAAATAAAAAAAATCTTACTAATCTCATTAGGTTACATCTTGGGAGCTTTCCCGGCTACCTCTTCTTGGCAGGAGAACAAAGAAAAGTTTTAGAGAAGAAGAAAGGAATGTAGACATGCGCAGTAGTTACTGATAATGCTCTGGCAAGCTACCGTAAATCTGAGAGTCCAAAATAAGAGCTCAGCTGGTAAATACAAAAACGCAGTGACAAGAAAACATCTGAAATGGCTGCCCAGCTGAATTATCTCTAGGAGAGATATCACATTATATCTTGGGGCATTTATAGATCATTTTCCATCTGCAGGACCTATATTTTCCATCTGACTAAGACAAAGGTTCTTAACTAGGAGTCCTTATACATCTTATGCATTTATTGATTTATTTTCCAAGAAGAGGTCTGGAGGTGTCACTACACTCTCAAAGGAGTCAATGGCACACCATTCTTCAATGGTGAAGAATTATGGGGTCCTTGCTGATTTCTGAGCTTGATGCTTTTCTTTCAGACATTTCCTTACCTAACTAGGTAACCTCATCTGTGCTGCAACACTGATACCGTTATGTAGTTTGGTAAGAAAACACATTCAAGAAATCCACAAAACTCAGAGAACACCAAGTACCCCACAGTTCAACTGGGAGCTACATATATATTCTCTTCTAATATAAAGAACTCCTAGCTTTTATTTTATTTTATTTTATTTTATTTTATTTTATTTTATTTTATTTTATTTTATTTTATTTTATTTTATTTTATTATTTTATTTTATTTTATTTTATTATTATTATTTTATTTTATTTTATTATTTTATTATTTTATTTTATTTTATTTTATTTTATTTATTTTATTTTATTTTATTTTATTTTATTTTATTTTATTTTATTTTATTTTATTTTATTTTATTTTATTTTATTTTATTTTATTTATACGTATTTTCATCAAGCATGTATTTTATGACAGGTACAAGTGTAAACATAATTATAAATACATCAAAAGGATACAAATAAAAGAAAACATTAGGACAGGGACAGTAGGCATGCTGGTGCACTTATACACGCCCCTCACAGACCTCTTAGGAATGGGGTGAGGTCTACAGTAGACAGTCGAAGGTTAACATTTTGGGGATTTGGGGAAGAAACCACAGAATCAGATAGTGCATTCCAGGCATTGACAACTCTGTTTACTGAAGTTGTATTTTCTGCAATCTAGTTTGGATCGGTTTACCATGAGTTTGTATCTATTGTGTGCTCTTGCATTGTTTTGGTTGAAGCTGAAGTATTTATTGGCTGGTAGGACACTTAGCGGATGATTTTATGTATAATGCTTACTATGCTTTGTGGGACCCTTGTCTTGGGAAAAGAAAAAAAAGACAACAAAAAAGCAGTTAAAAATATTTTTGTCTGGATTTTGTTCCATTTTTTCCCCCAGAAGTGCATTTGATAAAGAAATTTAGTAGAATAACTTAGATGTGGCCATATTTGTACGAGAGAGAAAGTTGATCATGAGTTCATTCTTTCATCCAAAGCAAGTTTTACAACAGTCAGCACCATACAAGCCACAAGATGTTAGGCACAAATCTGTGATATATTTTATAGGTAATTTTGTTTATGTATTTTTATGAAAATGACCCTTATTTTGATTTATTGCTGATCGCTTAATGTTGTAGTGCCACGCTTTCTAATTTTATCTCTTTTGTTTAGCCTTTTTCTAGGTGGCAGATTCTAAAAGTTAGAGCTGCAACATATCATAAATTAAAATATACCCCATGCTTCCATCTGCTTATTTTTTTGTCATGGCATAAATACACTATTATTTGCTGCTTATACACTTTGATGATTGCCTATTTAAATAGATGGTCCTTATCATGTACTTATACTTCTGTATAAATAATAATCTAGCAATATAGTACAGAAGAAAATTACTTGTGGTTGAACTGAAATAATATTATGTTGTCATTGATAGATCTTTTCACTTAAAATATGGAGATTACCTTGAAACTGTTGTGCCTTAATATTTTATGGAATAAATGTATTTTGTCAGCCTCAAATTAAATAGAAAGATTTCTGAGGCAGTTATGTAAAGGAATAAGCTGCATATATAGCATTCTTATGAATATATTTAATGAGCATGATTAAAAGAAGAAAGGAGCTGTACTGAAGAGTAAACAGCACAAGACATAATGAAGCAAAAAATTAATGTTAGTGGAGTCCTTGGTGATCTCTGAGTTTGGTTTTTTGCTTGCAAAGGTTTTGTTACCAGATGAGCTAACATCTTCAGTGCTAAAAAGGAGTGGGTTTTGCTCTCTCTTTTTCTCTTTGGTGGCTCCTTGATAAGGCTGTAGTTTACTGCTTGATTAGTTGTTAATCTTGGTATTATCTGAGTGTTGATTGCTAGTGAGGAAGTGGTGTTTTTTTTAACTTTTTAGCTTTTTATTGCCTCTTTTGGATGATGTGTACACGTTGCTTATCTCTACATGTCTGTTGATGGCAGATTTACCTGAATGTCAGGCTTCCAAGAATTCTCTAATGTTTTTGGATTAGCTTAGTCTAGGATGGTCAACTTTCCAGTTGAAACTAAAGTTGACTCTGTCCACCTGGTGTGATATTAAGGGTTTTGGGGGGTTTTTTTGTTTTGTTTTTGTCAGAACTGCTACCTCACACCTGTGTTCTACAATTGCTTGGTACCAATCTACCATGAACTCTGGATTGGGGGAGCTAAATGGGAAGAGGGAAGTCTTCACTGTTCACTGTATCTCCCGAGATATGGTTTCTAGATTGGATGGATAAGAATGAAGCTGCATACCAGTTCAAACTCAAACTTGGAATGATCATTTTGAAAACATTGTCTTTGAAAATGATTGGGCGATGGGGGCCAGTAATGGGAAGTACCTATGAGGGGAGAAAGTTACACTTGGGGATTTTGGTGTGCAAATTTCAGTTCTGGCTTTGCTTTACTGCAGTTCACTTGACTCCTAATAAACTGTACCTTTTGCAACAAATGGAGCCAAGGATCATTTTTACTTAGGAGTCCAAGTTGAGCCAGGGCTGACAGCTCCCTGCCTTCTTGTATCTGCTTACTGCTAGTTGGTGTTCATGAATGCACCCTGCTGGATTTCTGCTCATCTGTTCTATATAGTGGCTGTTACCCTTCAGTTTCATCTTTTGTTTGTAGCAGTATATTATTATTTTCACCTCTCAAAGTCATTCTTATATACCAAAAATAAACTGTTTTCAGTGAACAATATGGAAATTCTTAAAAATTAACACAATCCATTTCAGCAGTACTCATGTAAAAAACAAATATTTCCGTAACATTTTTCATTCTTGTCTTGGTTGTGTTTTCATTGTTTAACTGCTACACTCTCCCAAAGATTGAAAATTAACTTTCTGGGAATGTCAGATGGTCATAAAATCTATTTGGTAGCAACATGTCTTGTTACCTACATCAAATAAAATAAATAAATAAAGCAATCATATCAACATCCAATTGCCTTGTCATTTCGCTTTTCATTCTTATAGAACTTTTACCTGGATGGCATTTTAGAAGACATCCTATTTTACAGTAGCAAAGGAAGAATACTTGATTCTCAAAATACACAAATAAAGTTTCACTTGGAGTTAGTCTTCTGAGTGTACCCAAACAATACTCAAGAACTACCTGTTTAGTTTCAGCAGAAGCACTGCATCATGGAACAAGCTCTATTTGAGAACTACTCAGGACATAAATACAATTGAGAGTCCAGAGATATTTTATGAGAAGAGTTCTCCATTCCCCTAACTGCAATAAAATACCTTATGCCACCAGATTTCAAATTTTGGGCTTAGACAATTTAGAACTACACCAACTTCAGTCTGATCTAAGTATAGTACATAAAATTATCTGCCACAATGTACTTCCTGTCAATGACTACTTCAGCTTCAACCACAACAATACACAAGCAAATAATAGATACAAACTCAAGGTAAACCATTCCAAACTCAACTGCAGAAAATATGACTTCAGTAACAGAGTGGTCAATGCCTGGAATGCACTACCTGACTCTGTGGTTTCTTCCCCAAACCCCCAAAACTTTAACCTTAGACTGTCTACTGTTGACCTCACCCCATTCCTAGGAAGTCTGTAAGGGGCGTGCATAAGTGCACCAGCATGCCTACCATCCCTGTCCTAAAATTCCTTTTTACTTACTCTTTTCATGTGTTCAAATTACATTTATACTTTTACCTGTTATATATGCTTGAAAAAATAAACTTGTGATTATGATTATAATGTATGACTAAGACTCAAATTTATTGTTTGATAAATTTGAGTCTTAGTCATTCACAGATTACTGTGAAGAAGGCACAGAAGAGGCTGCACTTTCTGAGAATGCTCAGGAAAATAAATCTATCTCAGCATCTACTTCTGTCCTACTATCGCAGCACCATTATCCTGACATATGGCATTCTTGCATGGTATGGGAGCAGCTCTGTAGTAGACAAAAAGTTCTACAGAGAATCATTAAAACTGCCCAAAATATCATCGGGCTCCAGATACCAGCCCTGGATGACATCTTCGAATCTCGCTGTTTGAGGAAGTTGCATAACATTCTCAGAGACTCTTCCCATCCTGCTTAAAATCTTTTTGGACTGTTGCCTTCTGTCAGAAGATACAAAGCAATTAAAACTCAGACCACACATCTTCTGAATAGTTTTTATCCCAGAGCTATAACTGCACTCAACAATGAACTAAAGGGCCACCATCAGTGAGTTGTTGGACAGCATTGCTTGATCAGTTGTGTGGATGCTTGGGTGGTTTAGGGGTGGGGAAATTGGGGGGGGGGCATGTTTGGGGATTGTTATGTGTGTTGGACCTGGTCTTTGGGTGTTAAGTGAATTTCATTGCATGGGTATACTGTGTATATACGTACAATGACAATAAAGTTGTTATTATTATTATTCTGTATTTGTTAGATTACTGTATGCATTTTCTAGTGGGTTTTACTTAACACTGTTCTCTTAAGCCTCATTTTCTTCAGTATTTCATGACTGCCTAAACATCATATGGTGAAAAATATTGCTGAAAAGCCTTGTAGGGAGAGAGCACTTTGCCACTGCAAGTGGGGGTAGGAGTAGTGGTTTTTTTAAAAAATACAATTATCAATGAAATAGAGAAAGAAAAGTGTTTGTTGTCTACTTTGTAAAATTAATAAGCTACAGACAACTTTCTCTGCTTTGGAGAAAGACAATCTTTCCTCTTTCTCAAATCTCATCTATTCTCTCATCTATATTTATGAACAACTGTGTAAAGGATACTTTGAAAAAATAATTTAAATATAACTTTAAACAAATACAAATTGTCCTCAGCTTAAAACCACAATTAAGGTTAAAATTGATTGATTGATTGATTGATTCATTCATTCATTGAATTTATATTGCTGCCTATTCACCCATGGTGACTCATTGCCAAGCAACACAGTTGTTAAGTGAGTTTTGCCCCATTTTACGACCATTCTTGCCATAGTAGTTAAGGGAATATGTAAGCTGGTTGTTAAGTGAATCTGGCTTCCCCAGTGACTTTGCTTGTGATAAGGGGATCACATGACTCTGAGACACAGCAATGGTCTTAAATATGAACCAGCTGCCAAGTATCTGAATTTTGATCACATGATCGTGGGGATGCTGCAAAGGCCATAACTGTGAAAAATGGTCATGAGTCATATTTTTCAGTTGTAACTTTGAACGGTCGCTAAATGAACTGTTGCAAGTCAAGGACTACCTGTACCAAAAAAGATAAAAGCCAGATGGATTATACTTTTATAAGCAGATTTAGAACACAAAAATTTGGAAGATTCCTGTCTTCCAGAGAGCTAATGCACCAGGAATATTTCTATGAAAAGTCATTATTAAATAAATATTTTCTATGAAAATTATTGACATTCTTCCCTATTATTTTTAACAATGATTCTCTGACCATTTCAGATTTCTCCATACCCTTCCCCAAAAAGCATAAAACAAAGCAAAGTAGAAACTAATGCTTTGATGATCAAATAGGTATCAGTGTTTATCTGCCGGTCGCTTTGTGCGGGCAGCTATCTTCTGTGCGAAGGAAATTCACTACATGCAGCACGGCCCATGCAAAATCGCATTTTCAAAGTGCCCAGGCTAAGTATTACAATGTATTTGTCACAGATCTTGTAAGGAGGAAACAGGGATTTTTCACTCCTAGCTGATCCATCTAGGAACAAAAGATCTCAGGAATAAAGTCCAGTTAGTATTTATCTTGCCAGGAGTGGAGAAACAAGAATGCAGGCTGAGGACAGATGATAGACGTTTTCCAAAATAAATGAAGTACCATGTTTCCCCAAAAATAAGACTCTATCTTATATTTTTTGAACCCCAAAATAAACGCTTTGCCTTATTTTTCAGGAGGTCTTATTATTTTGGAGCACATGGAGCAAGATTGGGGTCCTCTTGCTGTCTTACCTGATTTCCAGCTCTATCTCCCTAACCCTAATCAGAGGAAATAGCCAGGACTGGCTGTGCATGCATTTAAATATTTTCGGGGAAGGCATTTTTGGGCATGCGCTCAAAAGCCCAACTGGGCTTATTATCAGGGGGTGTCTTATTTTCGGGGAAACACGGTAGCAAAAAGGGGACTTTGATTTTTTTAAAAAAACCAAAACATTGTGCAATCATATGGCCATTCCAAGGAAATGCTAGAAATGAAGTCTCCAGTTTGCAAAGACCAACGATTGCTTCTTGCTAAGCTTTTTAAAAATGAGAGAAAAATGAAAGAGACCTTTCGTTGCCTTGGGCATTTTAAACATTAAGACACATCCTGGTCTGTTGCTGAAGTCATAAAACAAACTCCACATAAAATTTGCTAGCTCTCACAGCCAGGCAGATGTGAAATGGAAGCTCCTTGGGCCTATTCATCCCTAAACATGTACGGTATCTGCAGAGCTGCTTTGACAGAGTAGGCAAAGTGGGCACATGTTAATTTTAGTGTCCCCAATGGCCCTTCTGTCACAGTGCTAAAAAAAAATAACAAAAGTGTTACTTGGCATATAAAAGCATCTGCCTGCAATTTTCAACATTCTTTCTGAATATTGTTATGTGAAGCAAATTCTAGCATATGTGTTCTCCATAAACAAAAAGTGCTTGTCTCCGTTGCATGATAACTTCATGCTGCTTTTCTGCTATCCACCTAAAGTAGGCTCATCATTTCAACAGTTATTGAGAAACCTTTCTAGAAATGAATGTGATGCATTTCCAGTTCCTTCATTTGCCCTGTGGATAACAGCAGAAAAACTGAGAAATTTGTACCGATAGAAAAATAAAAAAAAAGACAGCTCAAAATATGTCTTTGTGGCTATGAGGTGGGCACAAATAAGTTATATTATAAACATTAGAACTGATTCATCATCTTCATTTAACAACCCCATAATCCCTTGCGGGGTGGAGTCTGGGCAACTGAATGGAGCAAGCAGAGTGTTTTAATGGCCGGATGCCCTTCCTGTCACCAATGCAGAGTTTTTGTTCAGTGAATATATTATCGATGTACCCAGAGAGAGAAGTATCTGCCTCTACTTAGGATTGAGCCTCACAGCCTCCTGATTGTGAGGTGAGAGCTCCACTTCTAGGCCACTGCACTGCTCTAAACATGATTTTGATCCTGAAAAGGGTTTTTTTCTCACCCCTTTCTAATCTGATCTTTCTCTCTCTAGAACAGGGGTGTCAAACTTGACTTAATTGAGGACCGCATCAGGGTTGTGCTTGACCTCAGGGAGTCAGGGGCGGTGTGGCTAGCTCAACATCACTCATTGAGGCTCTGTTTTCAGCCATGAAAGCCTCCTGCATCCAGGGAAGCTGCACATGGACCTCCCCGGGCTCCATTTTTGCTGGCAGAGGGCTGCAGGAGGCCGTCGCAGCTGAAAACGGAATCCAGGTGGGTCATGTGTGACCTCCCCAGGCTCCTTTTTATGGCAGAGGGCTGGTTCCTCACTGTTTCCAGGACAGCCTATGGGCCAGATCTAAGCACCCCACAGCCCTTGAGTTTGACACCCCTGCTCTAGAACATACAGCAGGTCAAATGTCTCACATTTTTTTCTGTAATAACTTCTTATAGTTTCTAAAAAGTAATTTAGGTTTGTAAATATACACTTACACAAATGCACACAGAATAGATTCTAAAGAAGCCATTAGGAAAATAATGCTGATTTTTCAGGGAAAACATGAACCTGTAATCTAAATAAAAGCCTATAGAGAAGGATGCTTGGCCATTTTTGAGCCAAATGCATATGCAACTTTATGGGCAAAAGATATCAGGCTATAAGTAGCATCCAAAAGATCAAGTTCAGAATGAGCTGCTGTGACTAAAGACTAAAGAACAACAAAGAGACCTTCTTCAGGTACTGTATGTTCAGAATAAAAAGAAAAGAAAGAGCAATTTAGAAGTTCTGGTCTCTCTTTATATTTTCTACATTGAAAACTGATGTGGTTTCCAGAAATTTTTTTTTTCCTAACGATGAGAATGGTCCAGCATTGGAACAGCCTGCTTTGGAGATGATAGACTTTCCTTCCTGAAGGTTTTTAAATAAAGTTGAGAAGTATCCTTTTGTTTTGTTTTGAATTAAGATATTTTCTTTTCTTTTTAGAGCTTTTCTAAGCTTTCAGTACAGTGCAGTTACATTAGCATCTTCTTCCAATGGGACTAGCCTATGTTGCTCATTTCAGTGGATAGAGCCTACTACCGGCCCCGTCAGTTAAGGATTTTCAGCTGGTGAGGTAAAGGACAGCAGCCTTTTCTGCTGTGCCCTTCATCCTGTGGGACATTCTGCCACTGGATGTCTAATTGTTCCCACACGTCTAGCCGGGCATTAAATCTGTTTTTATGAGTTGGCTTGGGGCCCCAAGGGGGAGCACTCTTCATTGGAGGTGAAGAAGATCTCACCCACATGCCATCCATCTCCTTGGTTTTAGTTTTTTATATGCAACTTCTTAATTTTAATTGTTTTTATATTTATTCTTTTACTGTTTGTAAGTCAGAGTTACCTTATTGGTGAAATGAATGCATATACATTTAATAAGTAATAAGATAAATTTGATTGTTAGCCTCTCCTAGCCATGTTGGTTTCCTGTTCCCATTTGTTTCTTCTTTCATGGAATTATAATTATTGCTCACTTTTTGTTAAAATCTGCTTTCCTGAAATATAAGATATGCCTTAAGCTGCATTCAGCTTTAATATCAAGAATTCCAGCAGATCCTTAAACTGCTTCTTCACACTGACAAAAGTTTGAATGGAAAAACTGTACAAGAGGCATGCAATCTTACAGTGATTGCAGGCAGCTACTGAAAATACCAGAAGAAGCTTCTAGAAATACTCAGAAACATTTCTGGATTAATTGATTTATGACTGTAAATTATGACTTAGCAAAATTTCTGTTGCTAAGCAAGACCATTGAGTTTTGACCCATGTCAAAGTTTTACCATCTTTCTCACCACAGTTATTAAGTGAAACACTGCAATGGTTAAGTTAGTAACATGGTTGTTAAGTGAATCTGGCTACCGCAGGGGTGAAATACTCCCAGGCGATCCAATAGCGATTGTGGCAGGTGGTTCGGAGAACCGGTAGCAATGGCGGTGCAAAGTTCTGCCCACCCACCCAGGTGTCGTTACTTCCTGGTTTTAACCAGGAAGTAATGTGTTTTTACCCTCTGTGCATACATAGAAGGTTTTGCACATATGCAGCACACGCACTTCCGAATTGGTAAGGAAGATAAGTAGATTTCACCCCCGAGCTATTCCATTGACTTTGATTGTCAGAAAGTTGTAAAAGGTGACCCCATGATCTTGTGTCAGTGCAGGTGTCATAAATACAAGCCAGTAGCCAGCATTCAAATTTTGATCATGTAACCATTGGGATGCTGCAATGGTTGTAGTATGAAAAATGGCCATGTCATTTTTTTTAGTAAGTTCAAACAGTCCACTAAATAAATAGTTGTAAGTTGAGGACTATCTATATTGGCAGTGGTGGAATGAGAATATAAAAAAGAAACAAATAGCATCTTGGCGGCAACCAGTAATTTTTTTTTTCTTATTGAGATAAGTGCATATAGTTTCACATTGTATGAACATTGTATCTCCAAGGAGATTCTCAGTCATCCAGGTCACGGTTGTCCCAAAGCTGCTTTTTTTTTTTTTTTCCAAGAGGCAACTGGACTTTCTGGTTTTTCTTTGAAGAAAGAAATTTCACTTCTCATCCAAGAAGCATCTTCAGCTCAGAGCTGAAGTCCAGTTGCCTCTTGAGGAAAAAAAAAAGCACCTTTGGGATGAACATTTTATGGTTATTTTCCCCCCTCCCCCCAAAAAATGTTTCCATTATTTCTGGGGGGGGGGGTTTGTTTTTTTGGCCAAGTTTTCTATATGGTTTAGGGTCAAGGCTGAAGAGGAAATTAACAGTTAACTAAGCCAGAGATGGCTATTATGTAAGCATCAGCTTTTTGAAGCAGTCTCCACAATAAGTGTGTGTGTGCGTGTGTGTGTCAAAATCTTCAAACTGATGAGTAAAGCAGCTCCAAGTTCAATCCATTTTGTATGTGTGATAAATGTGTGCATGCGTGGCTATGTGGCCATACCCATCATGTTTCATATTTTTATTTTTGTCTCAGCATGCTAACACTCGTTGACATTAGATCACAAAAAGCACACCGCATATCCATTCATTTGAAAGGTGAGAGCAAGAAAGTTGTAAAAGTCGCTTACATCTTCTCATTGGCCAGAGACAATCAACTGTTGTATATGGTGTTATTCTAATGTAGCGGAGTCATGTTTGAAAATCTTCTGTAATGTCTTCTGTCTTCTTCTGTTAAGACTTTGGTTAAGCCTTCTGTGAGAAGGAGTCACTAGCTGTGAAGTGTCAGCCAATCTGTGATTTATTGTCAAGTCTAGTTGAGTACACCGTCAAGTCAAGGGTAGTTGATCTCTTTTTGTTTCAACTTCATTTCAGGAATTTAAATGTCATCTAATGATCACATGTAGGAGATTTTGCATCTCATCAAATGCTGGAAAATTAAAATTTCCCCTCACACCTCTTAGAAGGTATGAGATTTACTATCTGTGATAGTAAACAGAAAAACAGCTGTAGACTTATATTCCTCCTTCCACTATTTTTAATTTAATGTGTTCATCATTATCCTCCAGTTAATTTTCTTTCCATACTGTGAATTTCCAACTAGAAGCAGTTTTTTTAACATACACGCTTTTCTTTCTTTTGCTTTTCAGCATGTTGTAATCTTGAGTGACTCCATTCCAATCAAGTTACCATGCAACTCACCAGCCATATCCAGTGTTATGTCCAGTATTTAGTCTCCTCACCCCCTCATTCTTAGTAGTATGGCTAACTGGTAGCACTCAGGCTCAAATTGGTGGGAAGAATTGGTTTTGTCACATTGTAAG
The DNA here is from genome assembly GCA_030761175.1 of Masticophis lateralis. Lineage (NCBI taxonomy): Eukaryota > Metazoa > Chordata > Lepidosauria > Squamata > Colubridae > Masticophis > Masticophis lateralis. The sequence continues at coordinate 123,080,730 of JAUDYJ010000001.1, read as the reverse complement.
AGGTTTAAATTATGAACACATTTTTTATGTATATAAAAAATTCCATAGTCCTGAGATTTCATTAATGTATTAGTGCACTATTCCTGGTAACAATAGTTTTCTTCTGGGATTATTTTTATACTTCCCAGACTGACATTGCGCCATGGATGGATGGGTGGGTGGATGGATCTCTGGTTAGACATCTGATTCTGAGCAGCTCACCAAATAATAAACAATAAAAACAAAAATGCAATACAAAACAAGATGGGATCTTGTCCGTTTACCTTCTAAGTGTAGATTACGTCAAGCAGGATTTATAAATTAGCCTTAAATTCTTATTCCTTAACTCTCTGGTATTTCTTTGTTCCAGAAGGTTTCTTATCCATAAAAAGGGGGAATAGGAAAATATGGACACCTCTGTTTCCAATAGTCAGTGTGCTATCATATTGGTAGCATTGGGGAAAAGCTTGCCTGTAATATACACTCCAGTAAACATTCTTTTATATTTATTCTCACTGCACACATTGCCTTGGAGAATAATAACTGATTGCCTAATATTAACATATATTCAGGCCACTGAAGTTGAACTTTCAATCCCCATATAGCACAACACATATTCCTGAAGAGTAACTGAGTATTTGTTAGCAAGGAAAAATAGAAGAAAACTAATTTGAAAATAAAATATTGCCCAAGATTTATCTGCAAAGAAACTCATTTTGTTGCAAGCTTGGAAAACTAATTGATAAAAATAACCTTTTTTTCAGCTGGTTGGTTTTATAGCCAGAGAGACAGACTACATTTCTGTAATGACTTATTACTGCTAAGCAAAAAGAAAAAAAAACCTAATCAAATGATGCCCTGATCCTTAGAAGAAAATGTTATTCAAATACGATGATACATTTCCATACCTTTAGAAACTCATCCTAATACATGCCAGCAAATAAATTTCACACATTATAGAGGTTTCAGATAATCTTTTATATTTTTATTAATTTATTTTATTTACTTATTTCTTATCCACAAGGCTATCTTTCGATCATATGCTGCTTAACCCTCCCTACATTACTCAAGATGAAATCTTAAAAACCTTGGTAATATCTGAGTCACAGTTGGAAAAATCCAGGCACCTTTACAGATTTAGATGGGTGAAGGTGCTAACTCAAATCATTTATCCAATGATCAGCTGAATATACTGATGAAACAATAGCATATATTCATGATTTTTCCCCCATATTGTCTTCATAAATTGTGCGGTTTGTGGTATTAATCTAACATTTCTAATACTGCCTTTGTACCTGAGTTCACACAGTGAACAAATTCACTAGGTACTTGATTTGCTTGTTGAAAGAACATAGCCCTCGTGTTTTTGTAAATTTAGCATGAAATGGGAACTCAATCAAGTACGATTTTTTCCTCCCTCAATAAAACATAGTTTCATAAACTGTATACTTCCTGCCTCTGGTTTCACTGTACTGTAAAGCTTTCAAGAAAATGTATTGCCATAAAAATACACTTTTAGTTAATAATGGTTAAACATGATAGTCAAAGTATAGGTAGATTGTATTTGTATTTTTCCCCAGTCAAGTTAGTTTAATTATAGTATTAATCCCACCATACAACAATTTCTTACTGTAATTAATTAAACAAGAGAAATCTTAAAATATCTTCAAGTAAAACTTCCTGATTTGAGGAAAGCACTGAAGCTGCTTTCTAGCAATTTAATGTAAAGCAAGTCATCTACTATCATTGGAGAAATAGCCTTAAGGTGTTGTGTAGATGAAATTGTAGATTTAATACATTTTATGTACTGAATCAGTGGCTGAATTCAGAGCACAATATTAATCTCCTCTTTGAGATTAACTCATGTGAACTGCGCTAATGTACTGACCTTTCATCCCCTTTATATTCACATTATTGCAAATAAACAGGAGCAATGTCCAATAGAACCAAATTCTAACTGTACTCTCTCCACAGTCAAATCAGATTCGCAACCTTCAAAAAGTTATTATATTTACTATGTTATGGTATACACATTTTTTTGTTTTGTTTTTGGCCTATTTCTGAATGAGGAAGTAAAAAATAATCTGAAATAAAATGCTTCTGGCTGAAAACAGAGACTGGGGAGACAGAAGCCATTTTTATTCAAAGAGTGCCCTGATCATCCTAACACATTCGGTGCATAGCTGAGGCCACTCTGTTCTACTATGCATTTAGGAATTATTAGTGAACATTGTAACTCAACCATTACAATATCAATTATTATGGGATTGGTGCTCACCCTCTTTTGTTCTGATCAGTTATTGATAGATTGACATTTAATTGCTATTTGTTTGCTATCATTACCCATCCCAGGAAATTTTTATGCAAAACAATTGAAAATTTGGATGAATGAATATTGCTTTTAGATATGTTTATTCCCAGTCAGATACTGATTTATACAACTAAATTGTAAATTTATAAATAGACTCATGAATATATTTTCAAGATTGACTTAAAGTTATCAAGTATCATTAAGTCAATTAGGAAAGTGAACACAATGACACTGTAAAACTGACAAGTTCTCATAAGTAATTGATATTGTAGCTCTCTGTTTGATTAAAAACTTCTAGTTTCATAATGAAGAAATGCAATGATAATTTATTAAGGAAAACAAATTCTTTTAACCAAGTAAATGTTTGAATGTTAAATATCATCAATCAAAGGTGTTTTACAGTAAAGGTTTGGACCTCTGACACATTGTTAGTAAATTGCAAAAACATACATTTTTATAAAGTCTAGTATTACCACAAAGTATATTGATCCAATATCTGGCAAGTATATCTAATAAAGACTCTATTTTACAGCAAAAGAGTTACAGCAAAAAAGAGCAAAGACAGTTATATCTAAAGTTGAGTGAGTATCTTCCCTTCTTAGGACAAGTGCTTTATTAATAGAGCTAAAGGTAGTATATTTTTTTAAAGGTTTTTTCCTCCTCCGGTCAGTTTTTTTTTTCACTTCTGAAAACTTGAAGGAAAATTGTCTTATCCCTAAAATAATACATCCCCCAATAGCAATAGCACTTAGACTTATATACCGCTTCACAGTGCTTTACAGTCCTCTCTAAATGGTTTACAGAGTAGCATATTTCCTCCAACAATCTGGGTCCTCATTTTACTGACCTCGGAAGGATGGAACTCTGAGTCAATCTTGAGCTGCTCAGAATTGAACTCCTGGAGTGAACAGTGAAATTAGCCCTGCAGTACTACATTCTAACCACTGTGCCATCACAGCTCTATGAATATGAATATGCAATAATAATATTAGAATCTTCTCCCAATGATGTTTAAATATTTTTTATGAAATAAGGGAATATTTAGTTGGGAAAAATTGTCAAACATCCATTACTGATTTTTAAAAAGTCTAATGCTCAGAACAGTACAGCATCACATGAAAAACAGAGGCATTATCAAATATTGGTTGAAATTGTTATTTTTGTTGGTTGCACACTGGCAATACTGACTGGATTTGGCATTTTTATCCCCCTAACGAGTCTTTCCCAAGGACCTGAGATAGACAGCTGTTGTTGTTTGATGGTGTTGAAGGTATTTTGCAGCATGTAATGTGTTCCAAGTAAAGCTGCCTTTTGCAGTTGACTGATATTACGCTAAAATGTGAAGTTACAGCTGCCAGTTCTTTAGCTGGAATTTTTTTTCATACACATTGAGTTCTTCTCAAGAACCTAGGAATATTGATATTGACTGATATCATTATTATGGTTAGTCTCACAGTCAGCCAGATGTTTAGACAGGATTTAACAACTTTATCCATTTATCAAATCCCTCGCAAGGACCTGAGCGAGGCAAATGTTGTTTGATGGTGTTAAAATATCATTGAAGGATGTCCCAAGCTGTCCCAAGTAAAGATGCCTTACTTACTGCATTTATTTCAATATTATACATGTGATTCCAAGCAATTTATCACTTAGAACACCATATTAATAGTGTGTCTACCTAGGTTCAAATCAGTGGTGGGTTGCCTCCAGTTTGGACCGGTTCTCAAGAATCGGTAGTAAAACCAGTGGGAGGCTCCGCCCACTGCCCCGGATGTCAACATCGGCGATCTGTGCATGCAATCCCATTGCAAACCAGTAGTAAAGATAAGTAGAACCCACCCCTGGTTCAATACCAGCTCAATCACAAAGTTAACTACATCTGCTTCACCAAAGAGCTGTGAAGAGAAAGGGTAATGGCATAGAAAACATGTACGTTGGCTCTCACTGTTTATATAAAATGCAGCCTAAGACAAAATATACCTGTTGTGGCCCGCCAGCGGCCTGTGTGGATCATGGCTGATCCCAACAACGAGGAGACTGGTGTGCTGTCGCGCCAGCAGCCTGCGCAGCCAGCGCTCGCGTCGGACAACGAGGAGGCCGAAGAGGATGTGATGCCAGAGGCAGAGACTTATCCAGGGCCTTCAGAACCCCCAGAGGCTCCTTCCAGGGGAGAAAGTGATGTGGAGGAGCCTCTCCTCAATGCTCGGTCACGCAGGGCTGCCAAAAGGCAGGAGTGGCTACTCAGGAGGAGGAGGTCTTCTCGAGAGTAGGGCTTGAGGATAATTGGCCACTCCCTTAGCCTATTTAAGTCACACACAGCTAGTTAGTTAGTTAGTTAGTTAGTTAGTTTATAGATTTATATACCACCTTTCTCCTGAAGGACCCAGGGCGGTGTACAGCCATAATAAAAACAGTGAACCATACAACATTAAAACTCGTTTAAAACTGAATTAAAACAAATTTGGCTATCTTCATTAAAAACCCAAAAACCCATAATGCCCCATCCCAAACTTTTTTTATTCAGCCAGGCCAGCCTGCTGAAATAACAGGGTCTTAAGGGCCCGGCGAAACGTACAGAGGTCGGGGATTATACGTATCCCAGGGGGTAGTTCGTTCCAGAGGGCAGGTGCCCCCACAGAGAAGGATCTCCCCCTGGGGGTCACCAGCCTACATTGCTTAGCCGACGGCACCCTGAGGAGCCCTTCTCTGTGGGAGTGTGTTGGTCAGTGGGAGGCTATTGGTGGCAGAAGGCTGTTCCATAGATATTCGGGCAAGAAAGGTAGTGCTTTCTTGCTAGAAACAACATCTCATTACTAAAGAGTATCTTGGAGAGAGAGTGAGTTCTCATATCTGGTTTTCTGGGCTGGTTGCCAACCTTCGTTGGACTTTGTTCTTAATAACTTTGATAAGGACCCTTTGCATGGGAAGCCTGGATTCTTGAAAGGGGTTTGTTTGGAATTAAACAGTGTTTGTGAAGCTTGGTGTGTGTCACATTCTCTGGGAATCTGAAGCTGGGGCACAACAATAGCTTTTATATTGCATAAAATCGCTGTACTATAATTGCACTGCCAGGTGGCCCACACAGATTTAAACATGAATTTGCAATGATCAGTCATACAATTTTTTAAAAAAGAAATGAATAATAACTAAAAATGATCATTCCAAAGCCATTTAGATCGACCACTGTTTCTTGAGATTGAATTCTGTTTCAACACACATGTAAGTGTTAAGTATATAGCAAAATCCATACTGATGATTCTGTAGATTGTATTTTAATGTAGCAACCTAAATTTAAACCTTACAAAGTCAGCCAGGGTCTTAGAAAAGGATATATTTCTGGCTTCGGTTCCACTGATTACTTTTTACAGAACTTTAATGCTTTCCTTGCATATCAAAGCTTCAGCATTTTGAATTCAACAACATGTTTGGAAGATAGGTTCTTTGCAGGAGATCCCCAGAATATTTCCTATTATTAGAATTCATTTTTGAAACTCTTACTTTATGCTTCTCTCTTAAATAGAGAAGGACAACTGAGAGAGAACCTAAAGCATAGGTAGATTAAAAAGGGTTTCTAAACTTTTTTTTTCAATGGTACTGTACTCGTATTTATTGTGGTAGTTAATTAAATGAATTTTTTTAAAAAATCTTATTATTTTTCTTTCTTTATGCTTCTATCCATGTTCAGTGCCAGTTTATTTCTGGCTGAAATCAGAAGCGTGTAAATTTGCATGTTCCAACAGAATAACATCCCAGGAGCCCCTTTGATACCTGACCTCGATCAAAGTTCACTTCCTGATAGAAGAGAATATTTGTAACTCAGGGCTGAACTGTGAGGTCCCTGCTGCTCTCTGATCAGAGTTTTCTTGCAGACTTTTGCTTGAACTGATGACGTTACCTAGTTTGACAAGAAAACCACTGAGCTCAGAAAGCAGTAAGGACTACACAGTTCATTTACTGGATTGTATTTGTTTTCGCACTAACTGTTCCTCATCTAGAAGTTACATTAATGATTCCATTTTTTTTATGGTATTGATTATCTGTTCCTGATAAACTTGTGGTATTACATCAAGATAAATTTTGCTCGTGTGGCTCTGAAAGCTGCACTATTCACTTTCATATGCAGAAGAAACGATTTCATTTAATTTCATCCATCTTAATCCAGCCAGTGTACAATCCCTTTGAAGACTATTTATTCCGTACAGTATGAAAAATACATAGTTTGTTTTGAATTATAACTTCATCTCAATTTCATCTTATGATTTTCACTCTGAATGTGTGTATATGAGTAATATTAATTTTATTTGACTTGGGTTTTCCACATCAAAGGACTATAACTGTTGATCTCCTTTTACAGCACAGTATCATGATATTCTAACTTACATAAATTAGTCCACATTACATTATAACAAAATGGGATATAAATACATTTAGTTTTTTCCCAATTATATATGTGATTCCACTTTTCTTTTTTCCTTTCTTTTTTCTTTCTTTCTTTTTCCTTTCCTTTCCTTTCCTTTCCTTTCCTTTCCTTTCCTTTCCTTTCCTTTCCTTTCCTTTTCTTCTTTTCTTTTCTTTTCTTTTGCAGTATGGCAGTAAAACTCCTTAGCTGATTGAGTACCTTTATCTGAGGTATATATGATATTTATTATCTCCCATAGCCAGCTGGATCAGGTCAACATCCAAAATAGATTATTTTAATGCATTTTGTTTGGTTTTTTTTTAATTGGACTCATACACTTATTACATTCCAGCACTGTGCAATATTTTTATAGTGATAAGGAAGGTAATCATCAAATCCCAGAATCAAAACTTCATCTTTATCTTTATCAAGCAAAAAGTACAAAAGTGTTTTCCACGTAGAAAGAAAATTAGTCAATTTTTAGTCTTTGATCAAAGCAGTCAGTTTTGCCATCTCAACCATTTTTGTTAATTTCACCACCAATTCTTCATTATGGCAATTTGTATATACAGGTGCATACAGGTGCCTTGCAGCAGTAATATAAAATATAAGTCAAATATAAAAGCAAAGTCCATATTTCCTTTCAGCCTGTTTATCTACCAAACCTTTAAAAAAAGCTTCTCATTTCAATTATACATTAACTTTAAGAATCTTCTGGAAAAACAAACATATCTGATCCCAATATTTCTTACCACTTTTACAACAGTGGAGGGTTGCCCCCGGTTTGAAAGAACTGGTAGTAAAACCAGTGGGAGGCTCCGCCCACTGACCCGGATGTCATCAGGGAGTTTCTGCGCATGTGCAGAAGCGTGCGGTCCTGTTGTGAACCAGTAGTAAAGGTAAGTAGAACCCACCCCTGTTTTACATCCATCATGAATGACAAAAAGTATAGTATCCATGCCATGTAGTACAGGCAAAATGTACTCCTGCCTTAAAGTGTGTGTGTGTGTGTGTATGTATGCAAATATGTTGTAAATTTTCTTCCTTGTTGTCAGGAAGCCTCCACATTTCTGGTATTCTGATATAGAGCCGTGTTGGTGCAGTGGTTAAAATGCAGTACTTCAGGCTACTTCTGCTGACTACCGGCTGCCTGCAATTTGGCAGTTTGAATCTCACCGGCTCAAGGTTGACTCAACTTTCCATCCTTCAGAAGTTGGTAAAAGTCAGGTTGGACCCTGACTTTGTAAACCGCTTAGAGAGGGCTGTAAAGCACTGTGAAGTGGTATATAACTCTAAGTGCTATTGCTATTGCTATTCCTACCATAGCAAGACTTTTTAACTTCTCCTTCTATATATTGGAAACCTCTTCCTTAACCTGTCTGAACTCCCAATTTTTCTGTCTTTCGAACTATTGCTATCAGCATCACCATCCCATTTTTATGAACCAGAGAATTTAGGCCATTGCACAGGATCATATAAATATAAAGACATGAACAAAAATGGTAAATATTCTTTAGCAATAGCACTTAGATATATATACCGCTTCATAGTGCATTACAGCCCTCTCTGAGCAGTTTACATCTTAGAGAAATATGCTTTAAGCATATTTCCACCAACAATCTGGGTCCTCATTTTACTGACCTCGAAGGCTGAGTCAATCTTGAGCCGCTCAGAATTGAACTCCTGGAATGAGCAGGTAGGTTAGCCTGTAATACTTCATTCTAACCACTGTGCCACCACAGCTTTTTAATCTATATGTTGATGGTGTAAATTACATCATGACTAACAAGCTATTAAAATGTCAATATATATGTTGACTATTACTTTTTTCTTTCCTTGGTTTAATTAATATGAAATAATAATTTGGATTATGATAGTAATAAAACTGCATTCCTGTTAGGATCCACACAACATATTGGTGTTGTGGTGGTGTGGTGGTGTTATTCTACTCATGCCTTATTCGGTCTATGACTTTTTTCTAAAGTTGACTGATTTCAAGCACTATTATCATAATTTGTTTTTATAATAATCCAATGTTCTGTCAAATTAAGACTGCATTCCTTTGAGGCCTATTTCTAAATTTATAGGACCTATTAAGAATAGGCCCTATAGACAGTAACAATTTTAAGGATTACATAAACTATGTAAAACTTTTTAATACTGATTCCACATCATAGAAATTATATTGGTTGTGATTTTTATTTTACTTCCCTATTTGACATTCTATCCTCTTCAAAAAGTTCCATAAACTATTTTTTAATAAAATGAGTAACTGCCCTGTATTTCAATTTCCTGTTCAGAATATTTTGCCCTGCATGAACTTTGCTGCTTATTTAAGCTAAACTCTGCAAACTCAAATAAATTAGTTTGTGTTACAAAAACAACCTCATTCTCCTTTAATGAGCTGCCACACTCAAATGGTTACAGGAGCTCTGAAGTAATAATGAACTGCTAGATTTCAACATGGTATTCTGTAAAAGCCCAGGAACCTCTTTGAGAAGGCATCTCAAATTCTTTATCAACCCAATTCTAAGAGCTAATATTTTAATTTAAAAAACGCCTCCTCATCATATTCCCCTGGCTTCATTTGCTAAATGCTGCCTTTTCAGTGAGCATAGGACTTTTACTCTGTAATGCTTCTTATCCTTCCCACAGTTGATCCTTCCATTTTTCAGAATACAGAACCTTCATCTCTATTGAGATAGAGTAGATTGAATGATTGAACAGAATAATGGAGTCAGTCATTGGGAGCACTGACCTTTTAAGCAGTTAGAAATCCAAAGATAGAATGCCAGTCCATTATTCCTTCCAAAGCACAAATACAAACAAGTGTTTATAAAGACAGGTATATTTTAGCATTCGCTATCTCCGTTCAAGAAAAGATGGGCACAGTGAACACACCGCAATAATAATTTGCAGAGTTGTTTGGTGTTTGCCTTGGTTTTATGGTACTGAAGTTATGGTTTTGTGTGCCTGTTGCTCTGAAATATTTGGGAAATTTAAGGACTGTTTATTTATAATATATTTTTTAAAAAGGCAAAGAAGGGACTTTTTAACATTTATGGTGGACATGTGATAAAGCAAAGAAATATTGGAGTAGGGTACATATCTTAACACAGAAAATTCTTAAAGTAAATAAAAAGAGAAAACCAGAGATCTTTCTTTTGGGTTTAATGGAAAAAGACCTAGGACAAAATTGGAACTTTGATGTTATACTGTATATGCTGATGGTAACAAGACTACTTTATGTACAGAAATGGAAGGATACTTCAATCCCCACAAAGGATGAACGGCTGAAAAAATTGATGAGTTAGCAGAGATGGATAAATTGACTGTTTTGATCAAAGAAAAAAATACAAATACTTTTCTTTCTACTTAGAAACCACTTCTGTACTTTGTGCTTGAGGTGGAAAAAAAGTGAAACTTTGATTTTGGGTTTTACCAGTTAGATAGATTTGTTGTTATAGAAATGGCTAGTTTATACTATTAAAAGTAAAAAAGTTGAGGTTTGATGTTAATGCGTTAACATCTAGTGCACCAAAGGGAGTTGGAAGTCAATGCCTTTTTTCTTCTTTTTCCCCTTTTCTTTCCCTCACTTTTCCCTTCCCCATTTTCCCTACTATTTACTTTTGTATTTTCTTTGTATGCTATATTATAAACTAATAAAAACTATTTTTTTAATTTAAAAAAAAGGCAATGATAATCTGCCCCTCAGGTCATTGATGTCCAACCTTTTAGCTTCACAGTGAATGAAGAGGAATTACCTTGGGCCACACATAAAATATTTAATATAGTTAATATAGATAAATCAAATAATAATGTTAAAAGTTTACAAACTTGTGGGCCTGGGTTACTAGCTATGCATGTGGACTTCAAGTCAAAAGTTGGACATGCCTGCTTTGGGTTCCCCTGCGTGGAAGTGCTGAGAAGAGGGACCAGAAAAAATAATATAGCAGTGGTTGTAGCAGTTCCTTGCCACTGCCTATGCAATGAAAGAGAAGAAGGCTAAAACCATTGTGTTGCAATGCTCGGGAGACCATCTTTCTGTTTTGGCCAATGAATAAATATTTATTTCCTAAATATGACTACCAAATAAGCCTCTGGGATTTCGGGCTCACAGATCATAATGCTTGTGACTCCTAGTTGATAATTGAGAGAAGGTGTGAGAGAAAATTTCTCTCACGGTTTGCTGTGCCTATTGATTGGCTTCTGGTTTGAATGTTTAAATGGGCCAATCAGCGCGTAGTTATTGACTCTGAGTTTCCCGGGCTTTGTAACTGACACTCACTCAGTATATAAGGAACTGCTCTCCAGCGGGAAACCTTACCTTAGCGATTAGCATCTTGCCTGGGTCAGAGACAAAGAGCTGAAGTCACTGAAGCCTCCTTCTGAGGAAGGAAGACCTGCGTTCCATCTGCATGGAGCGACTCCAAAAGAGCTGAATGAACATTGCTGAAAGGGAGATGATGATTGGTATTCTTTTGTAGAATTTGTTTTGTTTGTTTTATTAAACTAGTTTGTTTTAAACTGCTCTGGCTTGTTTGGTGCATTTGTAAGTGGATAAGGTTGCGGTCTACAAAACCTCCATGACAGAAGGGAATAATGTTCCTTATCTTATTTCATTTGCAGCTTGTCAAACATGCAGGTTTATTTTAAAAATATTATTATCATTCCTAGAGACAATGTTCCTGTGAAAACAAAGATGCATGGGAAAAGTGACAAAATGAAGAACAGAAACCTGAGTGATAGCGGAGGTAGATAAGAGATAACGTTGTGGTTCTAAAAGATTCATGATTTATCCATTTATGTGCCCATCTTTAAAAACGCACATACACACACACACAAAGAACGAACATTACGTTTGAAGGCAGAGCATTTCACAGGTAGGAAAAAGCACTATTATATGCATCTGATAAATAGGCCTCTCTGAGTTAAAGCAAATAAATCTCTTCTGCAGATTTTAAAAATGAAACAGAGTCATAGCAAGACAGATGGTCCATCAAAGTTATGCTTTGAGCCATTTAAGCTTTATAGCTAAGATCAACAGCCTAAATTTAAGCCTGGAAAAAAATATGCGACTAGTGAAAATCTTTCAGTATTGGAGTGATATAAAGGGAAATCCATGGCCTGTTTATTACTGTAGATGCCACATTTTTCACCCATTAAAGAATTGGGACACTTTGCAGGAGCAAATCAACAATTAAGCACATTGTAACAATGTAGACATGATGGAACCAAAGCATATGAAACACAGTTGTGAAAATATATCCAATATAACCTTGAATTCTCCACTGGTAATGTAGATTCAAGGTGTACCCCATGTATCTAACTTGATCTTCCAATGGAAATATCATTAGTGGCACAATATGTTGAACTCGGGTGAAATGTAAAAATGTTTGCTACCGGTTCTATGGGCGTGTCTTGGTGATCATATGATCGGGTGGGCATGGCCAACTTGATGTCACTCACTGTTAGAACCAGGAGCTGTACATTTTAAAGCACATTCTGTCCCTTCTGAAGCCCCCAATGCTTTGAGTTTCCCTCCGCCATCCAAGCGAACATTGGAGCCGTCTCTTGCCCTGCTCTCCATCTCAGAGGGCCGCACATTCCCCCCACCCTGCCAATCCTCCATAGACACCAGTGGGAAATCCAAAAATTCCTTCCTCTTCCTTTCTTTCTCTTTCTCTTTTTCTTTCTCTCGCTCTCTTTCTCCCTCCCTCTCCCCCACACCCAGGGAATAACTGTAAGGAAATCCGGCCACATTCTTTCTGTCTCTGGAAAGATACCAAAATAAACCTTGCATTGCAAAAGGAGTGATTGTCAGGCTGTTACAGCACAGCACCACGAGGTTGTCTCAAGGGGAGCAAATGGAGCTGAATCTCTCTCACACACTCTCTCTTGCTGCCCGATTGTAGCAGGAAATGGCAGGCAGCCCTCTCTGTCTCTCATCTCTCTTTCTCTCACCTTTCTCTTTCTTCCTCTCTCATTTGTGTGTGTGTGTGTGTGTGTGTGTGAGTCCATGTGTGTATGCACATGTGTGCGTGTTCCCTCTTGAACCATTTCCAAAAACAGGTGAAGGTTGCATTTATTTATTTATTTATTTATTTATTTATTTATTTATTTATTTTCATCCCCTTACTGTGGTTCTCTGTTGTCTGGCTGCCCATCCTTGCCCTTCCCTCCCCCTCACTCTTCACCTGTCCTGAGAAGAGAAGGGCGCGGTGGCAGATGGAGACTCACTCTGTATTCCAGAGTGGAAACTAAGCACCCCTCTACTTGCCTCTTTTTAAAGGCCCTTGTTGGGAGACGCAGGACTTTTCTCCACGCCTAGACACTGGCTGAGTTGCCTGGCTGCAGCCAATGCTCCACGTCATAATGGCCTCCAGGAGGAGGAGAAGGGGACACTGTCTCCTCCATTGTGCAGTGCAGTAGGTTTAAGTGCAAAAGCAGCAAGTAGCCACAGAGGCAGTGAGAGGAATATGGGGAGATGCGCCCCAGCCAGTGTCTCAGTGTGGAGAAAGTCCCCATATTCCTCTCGCCACCTCCATGGCTGCTTGTGCTTAAACTTAGCATGCTGTACAATGGAGGAGACGGCATCCCCTCCTCGTCCTCCTGGAGCCCATTAATAAACCCAACCCTCACCTGTTTTTGAAAATGGTTCAAGAGGGAACGTGCTCATGTGCACACACACACACACACACACACACACACACAAACGAGAGAAGGAGAAAGATGAGAGAAAGAGAGAGATGAGAGGCCAGAAAAAGAGTAGTGGGGTGCTTCGCTCCCTCTCTGGAATAGGGAGCAAGTCTCAATCTGCCACAGTAGGCCTTCTCTTCTCAGGGCAGGTGAAGAGTGAGGGGGAGGGGAGGAACCACTCAATGGTGGGATCCTCTGACAGGGAGCATTGGTAAGGCTGATGGCTGCAGCCCTGCCCTCCTGGAACACCACCACCACCTCTGCCGCCCTTCTCAGCCCCAGAGCAGCAGCTGTGTCTCCACCAAGGGCTGCTTGCCCACGCACTGGCCAAGCCAGGCTGGATGTTGACCTCAAAAGGCAAGCGGGCATGGGGGACTGCTAGGAAGGCAGTGTGGAAGGCAGGCAAACATGGGAGGGCTGCAGGGAAGGGAGTAGGCTCCTAGCTCCCTTCCCTGCAGCCATGCCATTCTTGCCTGCCTTCCACATGGCCTTCTACTTGCCTGCCTTCGCAAGCTGGCCATGGGGATTCCAGGAAGGCTGCGTGGAAGGCAGGGAAGCAGGGCAGGGCTGCGGGCCATGTACTGGTTCAGGGGCATGGCCAGCCAGCAATTGCTACAGGTTTGGCGAACCAGCCACAATCTCCGCTACTGGTTCTCCGGAACCAGTCTGAACCGGTAGCTTTTCACCCCTGGTTGAACTCCAATTTCTAGCCAGGTTTCTAATAGCACTTTCATTTTGCCTGGATTTCATCTCAGTGTTTGTTTGTTTTCCTATTCATCCAAATAATCAAATCTAGGTAAGGAGATTGCAAGTTTACTTGGGGTTATTGGACAACAAGACAGCTGAAATTTTCAGTTTACTGGTAGCCTAAAAATAATAAACCTGTTGGATTTATTGTTCATCCATATTACAGATATGGAAATTCTGCTTTTCAAGTGACATTAAGGAATGGGCATCCAAAATTCTTAAATTGTCATCTCAAGAATGAGTGACATATATTTAATGGTATATAGGATGCCCTTCTGAAGTGCTTTGACTAAGAAAAATCTTATCCTGAAATAAGATATGTGACCTGATAAATCACTGCCTAGTTCTGCTGATTATCATAAATGTACAATATCGCCATTCTTATATAATTTCTGCTTCTCATTCAAAATTGTTTTTCTTTAATCAACATTTTTCCCTATGTTTCTGCTTTATGCAGGGAAAACTCAGATCTCACAATGAAAAAAATAAGATCCGAATTTTATTACTGATCATCTTTACTATCTAATAACCATACCCTGGCCAAAACACTTGTTTCACAAACATTGCATGGCCGTAGAAAAATCATTTATTTCGTTTTGTTTATTAAATTTGAACTCTATGACATGGTGAAACGTTCTTTAAATAGGGTTTTTATTTCAAATGGCACTACCTTTTATTTCCCAGACTTTCATTCATTCCTTTTTGGATGAAATTTAAGTCAAGATCTCACTGAGAGGTACTAGCTGTTAACTTCAGAATGATTAATGGCAAGACAAGATATCAGGTATCAGAGTTAAGAACCCATTAAGTCAAGAGAAGACTTAAAAGGCAGAAGGAAGGAACAAGTCACAGTAACAAAAGAAGCCCTGGCCACAATATACTTCCTGATTTCATCTCCCTGATATGATCTTGTTCTCTTGCTTAGTTGTCAAATGAATGTCACATTACCTTTTATATGCTTTATTACCTAATAAGTCAGCTCATTTCAACAGACTAAAATATGCAGCTTGGCCTTAAATGAGAGAAAGAATGGATTCCCACAACGAGCTAATTTGAACATTTAACTTCAATTTTACAAGACTGAATTAATTAAAACGGCAATCTGCTAACCATTTAAACAGCACAGACTAAAGCAATTGATTAAAAAAGGAATAACACACTGGATTTACACATACAAATAGTTCTATGTAATGCACTCTTGTTTGTGGGTTTGTTTGCAAATAATTTGATAATAGGAATCACAGTAAGGTTATAGTTAACAAAATAGCAATATGCCTAGTGTCATCTCTTCCCTGTCCTCTCTCGTACCTTTGGCTTGTCATAGAAATGAAATGTCCTCAACATTCTCAATTCCTGATAATTACATTGACCCATTCACATAATCTTCTTGGCAAGAATAAATAAATATATATGATTGCCTTCTTCGCGACTCATTTACTGTATACTTTTAAGATTTCCTGATGATATTAGGATAGGTGTTATGTGGTTTAAGCAGACATAAGTAGAAAAACCAACAAATACCTACTTATCACAGGAATGTGTGTGTTTCTGTTTGTGCGTGTGCATATGATAGAGAATAGATATAGATAGATAGATAGATAGATAGATAGATAGATAGATAGATAGATAGATAGATACCGTGTTTCCCCAAAAATAAGACCCTGTCTTATATTTTTTTTGAGCCCTGAAATAAGCACTTGACCTTATTGCCATGTGCTCAAAAGCCTGATCGGGTTTATTATCAAGGGATGTCTTATTTTGGGGAAACAGGGTAGATAGATAGATAGATAGATAGATAGATAGATAGATAGATAGATAGATAGATAGATAGATAGATAGATACCATAGATGGTAGACAGACAGACAGACAGACAGACAGATACCATAAATCAGGGGTTCCCAACCTTTTGGACCTCAGGGACCACTAAATTCATAATTTTAAATCCCATGGACCACTAATATGATCAGCCTAATGACCGGCTGGGTGGGTGTGGCCAACTCGATGACCAACTCGATGTCACTCACATCAAGGGGTGGCTCGCTAGCCTCTACTCACCCCTTCCCTGCCAGCCACTCCTCGCCTCCCTGCCCAGGCTCCTTAGGGCTCCAACAGAAAGCAGTTGTTGGAGCTAAGCAGCCACCACCAGAAAGAGTTGGCAAAACAGCTGGCTCAGTTCAAAGAAGGCTCAGCAGAAGCATCTCACTCAGGACTACAAGCATAGGCTTTCCAAGCGAAGGGAAGACCTGCAGGAGTGCAAGGCCGGGTACCGGCACCTGGAGGCTCAGCAGGCTGAGATGGTCAGCCAGTGCCAGGCCATGATGCAGTCCCACTGGAACAAGGCCCTTCGGCTCCTTGCCATCAGCAGTACTTCCCTCCAGCCTTCGCCCAAAGCCCTGCACCAGGAGGCTGAAGCAGATCCAAGTTGGAATTTCTGCACCCCTCCAACCCACAGAAAAAGACCCGGAAGGGAGAGATTCTCTGCAGCAACACAAATGTTGATTGCAAGTATCCGGCCCAGGGACCATAGTTTGAGGACCTCTGATTTAGTGCAATATAAAAAAATGCAAATAATTTTTCTGCGGACCACCAGAATTTTCTCATGGACCACCAGAGGTCCACTGACCACCAATTGATGACCACAGCTGTAGATGATTGATAGATAGATAGATAGATAGATAGATAGATAGATAGATAGATAGATAGATAGATGGATGGATGCAGAGATAGATACAATAGTACTGTTGAAAATGAAGAGTAGGGCTAAAGTAAAGAAAAGTGAAATCACAGTTAAAAATGGAAAAAAACCATAATTTCACATAATGCAATACATAAATATCAGATTAGTTTATCCATATGCTCACTTTACTCTGAACCATCCTTTTCAATTTATATTCTGCCTAGTACATTTTTTATTAAAAGTTTTAATAAGTTTTACAAGTGTTTCCCCATCCCACCTCCCTCCTCCCTCCCAACCCTCCCCCCCGCCGCCACTTCCCAGAGCAA
Source organism: Masticophis lateralis (assembly GCA_030761175.1). Classification (NCBI taxonomy): domain Eukaryota; kingdom Metazoa; phylum Chordata; class Lepidosauria; order Squamata; family Colubridae; genus Masticophis; species Masticophis lateralis. The sequence continues at coordinate 123,063,591 of JAUDYJ010000001.1, read as the reverse complement.
AATACATTTAACAATCATAATGTAACATATGCTAACTAACTATAGCCTCCTATCTCCCTCTTGTGCTTTAACTCCCCTTTTACTTAACTAAATTTAAATACTTTTCTAACATCTCTTTATTCATTTGTAAACTATTTGAAACTTTTTAATCTGATATTTGCTTTGAATATAATCAATCCATCTTCTCCATTCCAAAATGTATTTTTCATTTGAGCGATCCTTCAAATATGCTGAAATTTTGGCCATCTCTGCTAAATTTGCTACTTTTAGTGTCCATTCTTGAATAGTAGGCAAGTCTTCCTTCTTTCAGTACTGCACCACCAAGAGTCTTGCTGCAGTTATTAGATTTAAAATCAAATTAGTCTCTATAACTGTATAATCTGTAATTATACTCAGCAAGGACAACTGTGGAGTAAACTTTATCCTCTTTTTAAGAATATTTTGGATAATCCACCACATTTTTATCCAAAATGCTTTAACTTTTTTAAAAGGTGCCTGAGTAGCGTAGGGGGCTAATGCCTCCTACTAAAAGGCAGCAATTAACATCCAGCTGCCTGTAATTCTGCGAGTTCAATCCTAGCCAGGCTCAAGGTCGACTCAGCCTTCCATCCTTTCTAAGGTGGGTAAATTGAGGACCCAGTTTGTGGGGGCAATAAGCTGACTTTGTATAAAAATATATACAAAAGTATGAAGGCTATTGCTTAATGCATTGTAAGCCGCCCTGAGTCTCTGAAGAAGGGCGGCATATAAATCAAATTTAAAAAAAAAAGTCCATCATATATGAAAGTAAGTGGCATCATCACAATCACATCACAATCCAACATTTAGATTGCAAGTTCAGATACATAAAGGCTAACTTTTCAGGATATAGATGGCATCTATAAAACATTTTGTAAAAATTTTCTCTCAAATTTTGGGCTTGCGTAAATTTTACATTTCTAACCCATATTTTTTCCCACATTTCCATCATTATTGGTTCCTCAATATTTTGTGCCCATTTTATCATTCAGTCTTTAACTAACTCTGATCTATTTCTATCAATGTACTATACAACCTTTTTATATGCATTTGACTCTGATCTCTGATTTGTTTTACCAAGTTTTCCTCATTTTGTGTGATACCAATTTTCTGATCCTTTTTCCATCTAGCTTGTAACTGTCCACACTGAAACCAAGTTTGAATTATCCTTTCTTCTTTTAATACATTCAAAGACTTTAACTGTAATGTACCTCTTTCTGTATTAAGAAGCTCTATATGTAATTACTTCTTGTTTTTGTTCTACATTTATATTCTCTATCGCATGTCTGGGTACTGCCCATATAGATATCTTGTCATTTAATTTATATTGATACTTTTTCCAGACATGCAATAAAGCATTCCTTAATATATGACTTTTAAAGGTCTTATCCACCTTCTTGTCATATAATAAGTAGGCATGCCAACCGTATACCAAGTCATATCCCTCAATATTCAAAACTCTTTCTTCTGTTAAATTGATCCAGTCACTAATTGCTGATAGGGCAGCTGCTTCATAATATAGTTTTAAATTGGGCATTTTCAGACCTCCTCTTTCACGTATATCTTATATTATTTTTAATTTTATTCTCGGTCTTTTCCCTGCCCAAATAAAGTTATTAATACCCTTCTGCCATTCCCCCAAATTTGCATCCTTTTTGAGTATTGGTATCATTTGAAAAAGAAATAAAAACTTAGGCAATTTTTTACTACTGCTATTCTACCCAGCAAAGACAGTTGTGATTTTTTTCCAGTTATCCATCTCTTTCTGCATTTTATGCCATAATGGTTCATAATTATGCTTATATAATTTCACATCCCCCAAAGTTAGAAGAAGAAAAGAAGCAGAGGAGGCAGGAAAGGGGGAGAAGGATGGTATGCAGGCACAAGCTCAAGGAGGGGCCTCGATTACTCAAGAAGATTTACTGCAACTTTTGGATACTATTCAAGCTTTGGAATTACTTGAAAAAATAGAAGGACCAAAGGATCAAAGACAAACTCGAGCGGCAACCAAACGTAAAGAACAAGAATTAAAGATACAACAAACTCAGATAATAACTCAAGAAACTACAAATACAGAAGCTGTGGGAAGAGCAAGGCCGAAGAAGAAAATCCAGGAGAACTTTCAGCTGGAGCTCCAAAAGCTTCAGGGGGCCAAGAAAGGCAACTAGATTCTTAACCTGGAATGTTAATGGCTTAAACTCACTGCAAAAGAGGAAGAAAATATTTCATTATCTGAAACAGTTTAAAAATGATGTAATTTGTTTGCAAGAAACACATATTAGAACAAAAGACCAAAAATATTTGATAAATGCAAGATTGGGAACACACTTTGTTGTATCTGCTTCAGAGAAGAAAAATGGTATAGTTATATATTTAAGGAAAGACTTATTGGCTAAATTAATTGAAATAGGTGCTCAAGGAAGATATATAGCAACTGACCTATTAATAGAAGGGAAGAAAATACTTTTAACTGGAGTATATGCACCTAATCAACAACAAGAGAAATTTTATAAGCTTCTGCATACCAAATTAATACAATGGTATTATAAATCGTGTATATTATTGGGTGACTGGAATGGAGTATTGGATACCAAAAAAGACAAAAAAGGGCTTTTGCAAAACACCCAAACATGCGCTAGATTGCCTAAATCTTTTTTTTTTAATATGATGGATGATATGGAGTTGAGAGATATTTGGCGAGAACGGAACGTTGAAGAACAAGATTTTACATTTTTTTCTGACAGGCACCAATCCTTTTCTAGAACTGATTTCATATTAATTACTAATGATTTTCTTTCTAGGGTAAAGAAGACAAAGATATGTCCAAGAAATTTAACAGACCATTATCCGGTTTGGATGAAATTGGAATATGGGAAGGGTTTCAGGAGGTCTTGGCGGTTAAATAAAAATTATTTAGATATGAGGAAAATGTGAAAGAATGTAAAAAATTAATGAAAGAATTTTTTGTTTTGAATATGCATAAGGGTACATCTATGGAAATGGTTTGGGATGCAAGCAAAGCATACATGAGAGGTGTTTTAATATATTTGAATAATACATATAGATGCAGACAGGGGAAAAAATGAATGGAATTAGAAGAGGAAATAAAAAAGATAGAGCAGGCATTAATATTGAATCCAGCTGATAAGAAAATAAAAGAAGCAATTATTTTATTGCGAGGGCAGTTTAATATGTTGATGTCAGATCAGGTTGCAACTAATTTGCAATACGCTAAACATAACACCTTTTGCAATGCAAATAAATCAGGTAGATGGTTAGCATATATGTTAAGGAAAAAACAAAAGTCTCATACTATAGAGAAAATAGAATATAAAGGTAAAGAGGTGTATCAACAAAATATGATTAAAAAAGCATTTCTAGAATTTTATACGAGGTTGTATGCTGGTGACAAAATTCAAGGTACAGATATAGATACCTACAGAAGGAGAATATCCCTATAGTGACAGATGAGCAAAGGGAAAGACTGAATCAACCGATAACTTCAAAGGAAATTCTCTCGGCAATTAAGCAGTTAAAAATTGGTAAGGCTCCTGGAACAGATGGATTGACAGCTGTTTATTATAAAAAATTGCAATTAGAAATGGTGGAATCTCTTAAGGAATTATTCAGTAAAATATAACTTGGAGGAGAGATACCCCCATCTTGGAGAACAGCCTTCATTTCTTTGATCCCGAAAGAGGATCAAGACCATAGTCAGCCAAAAAACTATAGGCCGATATTGTTACTTAACACAGACTGTACAATTTGTAAAATATTAGCAAATAGGTTAATGTTAGTTATGCAACAAATGATTCACAATGACCAATCTGGATTTATAAATGGGAGACAAATGAAAAGTAATGTAAGGCAAATTGTTAACATATTGGATTATTTGGGGAAGAATAATCAAGTCTCTGCAGTGCTTATATTTTTGGATGTGGAGAAAGCATTTGATCGATTGAATTGGCAATTTTTACTGAAAATAATTCAAAAGATGCAGTTTGGAGGGTATTTTACACAATCTATTAAGGCAATATACCAGAAACAAAAAGCACAAATAATAATTAATGGCAGTTTAACAGAAACCTTTAAAATTAAAAAAGGAACAAGACAGGGGTGTCCCCTGTCCCCATTACTGTTTATCTTAACTTTGGAATTTTTGTTGAACAAAATATGTGAGTCAGATAAAATAAAGGGAATTAAAATTAGGCATTATGATTACAGATTACGAGCATTTGCAGGTGACTTGGTTGTAACTTTAACCCAACCAGTGCAATCAGCTATAGGTTTAATGGACATAATTAATCAATATGGTCAAGTATCTGGATTTAAAATAAATATAGGAAAAACAAAGATAACTAAAAATATGACTATAAATCAAAAAGAAGAATTAGAAAGAGTAACAGGATTTGAGATAGTAAAAAAGGTTAAATATTTAGGGGTTTATATTACAACTTCAAATGCCTAGTATGTTTTTACCTTCATGTTGACCTCATGTTAGACAAGGGACATGATTTCAGAATGTGCCATGTGATCTGTCTGACAAATGTGATGTGGAGTTTTGTGTGCTTTAATGTGCTTTACTCCCAGATTTGATTGGTGTAGGATAAAAAGGGACAGGTTTTACCCATTCCTAGCAATTTTTTATTTATTTATTTATTTATTTATTTATTTATTTATTTATTTATTTATTTATTTATTTATTTATTTATTCATTAGTTTAATTTATATGCCGTCCTCCTCCGAAGACTCAGGGCGGCTTACAATGCACTTATAGCAATAGCCTTCATTCTTTTGTATATACCTGCTTATTAGGGCTTTTGGCCCCCCCATAAGCAGTGTTTCTAAAGTTAGCTCATTGCCCCCACAATCTGGGTCCTCAATTTACCTACCTCAGAAGGCTGGAAGTCTGAGTCAACCTTGAGCCTGGTGAGATTTGAAGGCAGCTGCTAGCTAAATGCTACATAACAGCACTTAGTCCGCTGCACCACCAAGGCAATGATGTAAGGTGAGCAAGGGAAGGACCAGATCAGAAATAAGGACTGATGAAATAATAATATCTTATTTTAAAGACTAACCAAAAGCCCTCTAGGTTGCAGCTCATTGTAACATAACTGTGATTACAAAAGCAAGCCTAATCAAATCAGATCATCCCCTGAGCCATCATTATTATATAGAGAACTTGACTGCATATAAACAGAGAACAAACCCTACATTCATTTGTACTGATGAGGTTACCTAGTTGGGGAATGTGACATTTCTAAGCAAACAACTGAGCTCAGAGAGCACTGAGGATTCAACACAGTATTTGACCAACTCTCTCTACTCTTTGAGGTCCGTAATTATTCTTCTTTTTTTTTTTTAAACCTTCAAGTCATGGAGTTTTCTTAACAAGAGTTTGGAAAGTGGTTTGCCATTCCCTTCTTATTCGGGAGGGATTGACTGGCCCAGAGGTGGGTTTCTGACCAGTTCTAGAGAACCGGTAGTGGAAATTTTGAGTAGTTCGGAGAGCTGGTAGTAAAAATTCTGACTGGCCCTGCCCCCACCTATTCTCTGCCTCCCAAGTCCCAGCTGATCAGAAGGAAATGGAGATTTTGCAGTAACCTTCCCCTGGAGTGGAGTGGGAATGGAGATTTTACAGTATCCTTCCCCTGCCACACCCACCAAGCCATGCCACACCCACCAAGCCATGCCCACAGAACCCGTAGTATAAAATTTTGAAACCTACTACTGGAATGGCCTAAGGTCACCAGTAGGCTTTGGGCCTAAAACAGGACTAAAATTCACAGTCTCCCAGCTTCTAGTCTGCTATTTTAGTCATTATATCAGATTGCCACTCGAGGTCCATGTTAATACAAATACTATTTGTTTATGTATTATTTGCTTTGGTAACATATGTTCAGTCTCATTACAAAGCATCTTGTCTGTATCTGAATGCTCTCATAACTACCTCCAACATTCAGCAATTAGATCAAAAGGCTTGCACTGTTAAGAATTCCCTATTCCAATGATGAAAATTGAGCGTTGGTTAATAAAGAAAACATTTCATATACCTAGAATATATAGTATAACAAGAACTAATAAATTGTACAATGTCCATTCTTTTCCCTTTTTAAAAGAGTGTATTTTAACGGCCTTAACTGTCATTTGTGATCACGTGACCTTGGGACACACAAAACCATCATAAATACATGTCAGCTGCCAAGCATCTAAGTTTTGATCACGTGACCCTGGGGATGCTGAAAGGGTCATAAGTGACAAGCAGTCATAACTCCTTTTTATCAGTGGCATTGTAACTTCAAACTAAATGAACTGTTGTAAGTCAAGGACTATCTGTATAGCATACAAAGTGGTTGGATAGCATAGTGCTTACAGCACAACTCTTTGACGTGGGAGACTGGATTTTGAATCCTGGCTGGTACTTACCTTACAAGTAGAAGCTCTTGAGCAAAGACCCCTTAATGCTTCTCCTGCCTATCTCAGATATGAAAATAACATGAACTAAGAGTGTCATGCTAGATTAATAAGATCCACATCAGATGTTGGAGAATTGATGGAGTGCTACTTCAACAGTAGACTAATGAGAGGGGATATATGATATATTCCTGGCAAATAGATGGGGAAGAAATGAAGGTAGTGACAGATTTTATTTTCCTGGGCTCCAAGATCACCGCAGATGAGGACTGCAGCCAAGACATTAAAAGATGCTTGCTCCTGGGGAAGACAGCTATGGCAAATCTAGACAGCATACTAAAAAGCAGAGACATCACCCTGCCAACAAAAGTGTATATACTCAAGGCTTTGGTTTTCCCAGTTGCAATGTATGGCTGTGAAAGTTGGACCATAAGAAAGGCTGAGTGCCAAAGAATTGATGCCTTTGAACTATGGTGCTAGAGAAGACACTGTGAGTCCCTTGGATTGCAAGGCAAACAAACAAGTCAGTTCTAGAGGAGATCAACCCTAACTGCTCTTTAGAAGACTGGATCCTGAAAATGAAACTCAAATATTTTGGCCACCTAATGAGAAGGAAGAACTTACTGGAGAAGAACCTAATACTGGGAAAGATTGAGGGCAAAATAAAAAGGGGACGACAGAGAACAAGGTGGCTGGATGGAGTCACTGAAGCAGTAGGCATGAGCTTAAATGGACCCCAGAGGATGGTAGAGGACAGGAAGGCCTGGAGAATGTTTTCCATTGGGTCGCGATGGGTTGGACATGACTTCTCAACTAACAACAACAAAAATATGATATATATGAGGGAACTATGCATGGACAGAAAACCTGGCATCCACACTAAGAAACAGCTATTTATCCAACACTACATAGTGAAGAGGAAGTTGCTTTCACAATTTGAGATATACCAACAACACATTATAGTCTGGACTCAAGAAGACCTGAAAGAATAACTGAATGTGCAGCCAACCCCTGAAGATGCAATGTCACTTCCACCCGCTCCATTGCAAAGCATAGCAGCTGAGGTTTAAGATAATGGATATACTAGCTAAGTCAACCCGTGAAACTGATTAGCAAAACTTGTTGTAGAAATATCATCAGTTAGTATGCTAACTGATGCCTCAGAGACAATTCAACATAGTGGCAAAGTGTAAGATTCAGACAGGAACAGCATACAATGAATAGCAATAGCAATAGCACTTATACTTATATGCCACCCCAAAGTACTTTACAGCACTCTCTGAGTAGTTTACAAATGTCAACATATTGCCCCCAACAATCTGAGTCTTCATTTACTGACCTCAGAAGGATGGAAGGCTGAATCAACTTTGAACCAGTCAGGATCGAATTCCAGGTTATGGGCAGAGTTAGCCTGCAATACTGCATTCTAACCACTGCACCACCAACTAAATGAGATTGTGTACAAGAACATCTGAACTAAATTCTCCCAAGTCCAGATAGGAGATTCCACAGAAGGTCATGTAGAATAACAGAGCTAGGATCATGTAGGACTTCCAGATCAGATTTAAAGGTAAGGACTGGCCAATCAACCATGGTATCAGAGAAGGACCAGAAGATAGCAGAGGTGATAGATGTAGCAGTACTAAGTAACAGCAACATCAGGAAGAAGGTATATAAGAAACTGGACAAATACCAGGGCCAGAAGGAGGAACTAGAATGGATGTGGAAAGTAAATGTAAAAATGGTCTCAGTTATGGAGTAGCACTTGAGGCTGTGACTCCTAAACTGGGACCTTGGCTCCAGCAATCTCAAGAACAATATCAAAGCATTCTGTCCCGAAGAGATCACTGGTAGGAACAACTGAGAGAGCCAGTTTGGTCTAGTGATTAGGGCACAAGGCTAGTAAGTGGGAGATTGTGAGTTCTAGTCTCACTTAGTCATTAAATCCAGCTGGATGACCTTGAGCCAGTCATTCTCTTTCAGCCCAACCTACATCATAGAGTTGTTGTTGTGGGAGAAATGGTAGAAGGAAGTGTGTTGGATATATTTTTTGCCTTGAGTTATTTGTAAAAAATAATAAAGGTGGGATACAAATAAATAAAAATACCCTACAGGACTTTCAAACAACCAAGCCTCTGGTAGAAGACGCAAGATTGCAAAAGATGCAGACCATCCATTGGTGAGAAGGGATTAGATATGATGATATGATATTGATGAGGATTGTATATAGTAAATATATTATATAAATATATTATTATAATAGGGATTGTATTATCTATACAGAGTAAAGCACATAGGTATTTACACTGTGAGCCAAAGAGACTTGTGTAAAAAAAAATAAAAGCTGAATATATTTTAAAAGAAAGCAACAAGTATAATTTCAGATATTGAGAAAGAACTCCATTAAGATAAAATAATGACACACTTGAATGCCAGTATTTGCTTTAAATCAAGAGTCTGTTGTTGACCCTTGTTTGATTGTTTTTCATTCCTCTAGATCAGGAAAGTGTTTTTGTTTTTTTGGTTTTTTTACTAAAATGAGTCATCTTTAATAATAGAGAAGAAATAGAACAACAAGGCTTCTAGAATGCTCAGCCTGGTCTTTTTTCTCATTGACAGAGAGAAGAAAATGTGGACATCACCAAAAAAGAAAGACTGGATCTAAAGCAACTGAGATCCAGCTAAGATAATTCATCTCATTCCCAATATAACCTATATTAATGTTTTTCAAAATCGACAAGTTTTCCACATTTGAAATATATACAATTTCTATGTGATTTCTTTCTTGAATTTTTCCCCTAGTCTAGCCTTATAAACCCTCTTAGATTTAATAACTATGTATCCCCCCACTTTCCTCTTTTAATTTTTTTGACTGTTTGATGCTTATTAACACTTTTTCACTGTATATTATTAAACTTAACAACACACGCCTTTCTTTCTCTCTTTTAGCACATCTTGGATGCCTTTTGCAAAGAGGCAAATTTCACAACTGTTTCCATCACCACTGATAAATGTTAGCATGAAATAAAATTCACCAGATTTATTTTCACAGTGGAAAAAGTGTCAGGTTTCAAAAGAATAGAACTTTTCCCTCCCACCCTGTAATTGGTTATTACAACTTTGCTTGACAACTTTTAGAAGAAGGGGGAAAAATCCAAAGGGCTCCAGAGACTCATATCTCATTACTACATTCTCATGTTCTTTGCTTTTAGGGAAATATACCATATATATTTTTGCTCTCCTATGTTGTATTGTTAGACTCTGATTCCTATTTTTTATCATTCATAATGATTGGTTGTCTTTCTCTGAATGACACTCTAGGCAAACATTTGTCTGTTGTTGATAATTCCAGGTTTTCAATATTTTCTGTATCAGTTGTCCCAACCATCACATTATTTTCTCTGAAGCACTTGCATTGTCTTCCTTGAGAAGTCTCTGTGAAAGTTCTCTTACTTTTCCAGTTTTTTTCAGTTTTAAATTTAATGAACTGTTTTCTCACTTGCCTCACATTTCATTATTTCAAAATAAAGGTGTGTAATCTGAGACTTTGTTCTTACCAAATTTTAATTGTCATTTGACAGAAAATATAATTATTAAGTGCATAATTGGAGGAGAGGGGTTATATGAATTATGTTTCATCTGTATTAAATATCTCTACAAATAAAATTGGCATTTGATTTTATTCAAATTGACTCCCTACTTTATGCAGTATAGGCCTTGGATATGGTACTCAAATGGTAATCAAGTTCCTTACCCTGAAACAATTCTACAGCATGACTGTAAGTAACTCATAATTCTTTACCCTGTTTAGTTTCTTGCACACCAATTCAAACAGCCAGGATTGGTCTAGTAGTTAAGGTACCAAGCTAGAACCCAGGGGTCTATGAGTTCTAGTCCTGCCTTAGACATGAAGGCCAGCTGAGTGACATTGGACCAGTAACTCTCTCTAAAACATGTGAAGAACGGCTGCAGGATCTGGGTTTGGCTAGTCTTAAAAAAAAAGAAGAAGAAGAAATGGGGTGACATGATAGCAGTGTTCCAGTATTTGAGGGGCTGCCACAAAGAATAAGGCAAAGCAACAGAGGGCAGGACAAGAAACAATGATTGGAATCTAATCAAAGAGAGAGGTAACCTGGAATTAAGGAGAAACTTCCTAACAGTGAGGTCAATTAACAAGCGCAACAGCTTGCCTTCAGAAATCATGAGCGCTCCATCACTGGAGGTTTTTAAGAAGAGAGTAGACAGTCACTTATCTGAAATGGTATAGGTTCTCCTGCTTGATCAAGGGGCTGGACTAAAAGACTTTTAAGATCCCTTCCAGCTCTATTCTACTCTAAACATTCTCTCCCTTTCAGCCCAACTCAGCTCACAGGCTTGTTATTGTGGGAAAATTGGGGAAGGAAGGAATATAAGCAGTGGTGGGATTCAGCTAGTTCGCACCACTTCGGGAGAACCAGTTGTTAACTTTCTGAGCAGTTTGGCAAACTGGTTGTTGGAAGAAATCATTAGGGCAGAGAACCGGTTGTTAAATTACTTGAATCCCACCACTGAATATAAGGTATGTTCTCTGCCTTGAATTATTTATATAAAACGGGTGATCTATAAATAAATAAACAAACTAAAATAAATAAAATTCAGCATCAGAGCTCTTTTCCTTAACTTTACTTCCCTGTGGCATTTTTTCCCTAGGATTACGGTATGCCTCTTATGAATATTTATCATTGTTATCTCTGTCTTTCCCTTCTCTTCTTCACTGTCCTTGAAAGAATTTCAAATCATTGTACAGCAATATCTATGAAGATATCAAATCATAATCTCAGAAGATATGCTGGGGGAAAAAAACCAAGCTTTCTCCAAGACTTGACTTTTGTGTCCTTATATTGGTAACACTATGTTAGAAGTTAAGACGTTAGCTCCAGGCACGTGGTTTACGGTATGTAGGATTAAACATAACTTCATGGAAATATAAATAATGTGAAAGCCAATATCATGCTAACAAACTATCATTTGCATTATGCATCTGTTCCTTTTATTTTCCTCCACATTGCCCTTGTTATCTTCCTAATCGCTCCGGTAAATCTCCCAATCCTCAGAATAAGTTTGAAGTTTATATAAGTTGGAAGTTCATTGAACATTTTTTATTTTTGGTTCTGCTAATTAAATTAGTTCTGTTTGAAACAATGGTTTTAAATTCGATACATAACTGTTCTTTTTTATAATATGGTATTTGTTCAGTCTATTTTATAATGCATTGATCTTTCTAAGACCTATGCTGTTTTTCATCTTTGATTGTTTTCTTATGTTTTTTGTTGTTTATTTATTTTTCTTTATAGTTTCTATATGTCTTTTTACTCGATTATTTTCTCTGGAATATCTTGTTATATCATCTGTAACTTACAGATGATATAACAAGATATTCCAGAGAAAATAATTGTAGTCTTGTCCATCTTTTATCTTCATTGTTTTATCTCCGTTTTCCTCCTTGTATCCCCCCCCCCCCATTTATTAACTCCTAATCCTTTTAGGAAACTTCCACTATATTATTCCCTCCCTCCCTCCCCCTTCCTTCCTTCCTTCCTTCCTTCCTTCCTTCCTTCCTTCCTTCCTTCCTTCCTTCCTTCCTTTTTCTTTCTTTCTTTCTTTCTTTCTTTCTTTCTTTCTTTCTTTCTTTCTTTTTCTCTTTCTTTCTCTCTCTCTCTCTTTCTTTTTCTTTCTTTCTCTCTCTCTCTTTCTCCCTTCTTCCTTCCTTCCTTCCTTCCTTCCTTCCTTCCTTCCTTCCTTCCTTCCTTCCTTCCTTCCTTCCTTCCTTCCTTCCTTTCAGTACCTAATATCTAAGGGTTGATCCAAAATTAGTTTCTTTCTGGGCCAAAATTCAAGATAATGTCACCTGTTACGCTGGAACTCTCTGACAGGGATAGATGTGTTAGTGAGATCTTATATTCCAGAGTAAATAAAGGTTTCGAAATGGTGCCTGCAAGGGCCTCAAAGAAAGCTGTTGGATTTTACTGAGGGACAACACAATGAAAGCAGTGGATAAACTATTAGTCATTAAGGAATGGAAAAATTACCTCTCACTTAAAAAAAAAACCCATTTAAGCAGTATTGAGAGAACTAGAGATTAAAGACATTTTAGGAATCTGGGGGAGAAGCAGGAAAACTGGTATATATTTATGTTGTATAGATCTGACTGGTAAAGATTGATAATAGATAGAACATCTGGAACTATGTAGAAGGAAAGTAGGATAGGGTTCCTATCAATCACCAATGCTTTTGTCTGAGTCACATTGATACATACATTGATTTCCTGAAGCTATGGTTCTGACCAATGCCCTAATTAAATCATGAGCCTCAAGCCAAGCTTCAGAAGAAATCCAGTTATTTATTAGGTGCTTCATGTCAGCACAATCCAAGTGAAGCCAACTCTGACCTCACTTAATTCGTGCCCCAGCTATGACCCTGTTCCCCCTTCCCTCCCAAGGTGTGTCATCAGTCACATTCCCCAACAAAGCAATTTCAGGGTTCAGACACAGGTTGTAGAAGTCACTCACTCCGGCCACTGTGGGTCCCCCTGTAGATCACCTTGATGTTGACACTGGAATGTGTGTTATTTTGACTGAAATGCAAGTTCCTCGATGCAGCTGCAAGGCTCGGTTTTCCCATACCCCTCCCTATGGTAACTCGAGAGCAGGTCAGGAATGCTTCACGAGTTGACACTATGATTGTCTGGGGTTGGAGACTCTACAGTTACAAAAATGGCATTGCTATTACCTTCCTCCAATCACCTTAATGATCACAGGTGATCAAGTGAAATTAGCTAATGTATCTGGGTTGTTAAATATAACTTAGAAAGGTTGTTCCAGAGACTCAGATAGTCCGTGTTTGTGAAGTATAAAAAGGCAACATCAGTCACATTTTCGTGTGTGATACAGGCAATATGGGGTCACCAAATGGGCATCACAACTGAAAACCTTTGAATGTGTATGCAGCACAGTTACTTTGTTTAAAGTGGAGTAAGGGATCCAATTGTGAGGTCATGCCCACCATCCAGCCTGTTTGGAGTTTATTTCTGAAGATTTCTGGAGAGCCCAGCATCCTCTTCAGGGCTATACCTGTGTATCCTCTGATTATTCTGGCCATACTCAAGTCCAGTTCATTAAGAAGACTTGGACTTGGATGGTTCAAGATCAAAGGCTAACTATACACCTCTACTCAGTCCCCATTCTGGAGTAATTACTAAAGACCAGGAAAATTCAAGGATATAATCACACAATAGATAATATGCATATGAAAAGTTACAACCTTTGATTTCATTTTGCTTTAGTGCATGGGGTGGTGTATTTAGTTTTTATTTATTAATTAAATGTAAATGCCACCCATCTCACTGCTACTGTTAATGTCTGTACAAAGAAAAAGTCATGAGATGAAGTTCATTAGACAGCAGAAAGAATTTTCCTTCTTTTTTAGCGGGAACTTAACCCCCCCCCCCCAAAAAAAAACCCACATAAGTACTCCAAGAATTTGAAATAAAGAAATAATGTACACTATAGAGCAGGGTGAAATGTAAAATTTGTTACTACTGGTTCTGTGGTCATGGCTTGGTGGGGGGGTTAATGTGACTGGGTGGGCGTGGCCAACTTTTTTAAAAAAAAACTTTTCAAAGCATTTTTTTTAATGCTTTGAAAAGCCTCTGCTGATCAGGCAACTCAGCTGGGATCGTCAGAGAGGCTTTTTAAAAAATGGTTTGAAAAGCCTCTGACGATCCCAGCTGAGCTACACAATCATCAGAGGCTTTTTTTTTTACTTTTAAAAGCATTTTTTCATTGGAAGCAGTTGTAGAAAAAATGCTTTTATAAGTAAAAAAAAAACAAGCCCCTGATAATCGTGCAGCTCAGCTGGGTATGGTGGGGGTGGGGGCACAGAGATTTTTGCTACTGGTTCTCCGAACCACCTGCCATCATCTCTACTGGATCGGGCGATCCGGTTCGAACCAGGAGCATTTCACCCCTGTTATAGAGCAGTCATAAACACCACATACCAATTTATAAATTCTAAGCCTTAAATTTCAATATAATCTCACACCAAAATATGTGCAGTCCTGCCTACTTCAGAGCAAAGCTGGGGTTGGGAGGAGGTTGAGGAAGATAGCACATTTTCTCTGTTGAAAAATTCCCTATTACATCTGTATGGAAGGATCACTGCAAAAAACATCTTTAGATTATGAAGTATTTTTCATCTTTTAAACTCTTGGTTTGAATCAGAGTAATTCCTCCAGGGCTTCAGCCTGAGTTTTCTATTTGTGGTCTATGCTTGAGTGAGGACTTTTTCCATTAACAATCTGTTGTCAACAACCTGCACAACAGTTGAGAGTAGTGAAGATAGCCTGCTTCTAGTCTTCCCTTTTCTGTAAGACAGGCTGGTTGATGCAGCACCAACATGGCTGATGAACTGTCATTTTGAACATGATCTACTGACAGTTCCTTGGAATAAATCAAACCTGATCAAGACAAGGAAAGCTCAGACTGATTTTCCAGCTGCTACATATTGTCTAGAGTGACTCACTTCAGCCAGAGAGAGAAAGAAGATCTCAGAATGGGCTTGCTTTTAATTCTACTTTGACTAGTTAGTCAAAAAGGCAGAGTTCTTAGACTGCCTCTGCCCATTGGGGGTTTGTTCAGAATTTATTCCCCACCCCAGGGGCAATTACACAAAAGCTTCTCAATTCTGATAGTCCTTTTGAGACTTTTGGCAGGATTATCTCCTTCTTCTTACATTCAGCATGATCAGATTAGTTTTAATCCACTCAGCCTTTCAACAGGATGCTTTCATGCTTCTTCCTGTTCTCCAAAAAGTTTTATTCCTATAGGTAGGATTGGTACTAAACCCCAGCAAAAGGTCACATTTGTTAATGGTTCAGGGGAGGGGGAGGAAGGAAAGTTAAGAGGATTCCTCATAACAACCACTCTGTGATGATTTTGTACCTCCCTGGGTTCCTGATATGTTGTGAAAGCTTCAGTTCTGCAAAATAACACTTAGACTTATATACTACTCCATAGTGCTTTACAGCAGTTTACAGAGTTAGCATATTGCCTCCAACAATCTGGGCCCTCATTTTACTGACCTCTGAAAGATGGAAGGCTGAGTCAACCTTGTGCCAGTCAGAATCGAACTCCTGACAGTTGGCAGAATTTGCCTGCAATACTGCATTCCAAATCACTGCACCATCAGAGCTCTTGCACCAAAGACAAAAATAATGCAGTAGTGGGAAGGGTTTTCCACACAAGGAAAGAGGGTCTCTGAGAAACTCAACCTATGTATGGAAATATAGTGGTAAAATCCAAATTTGTTTACTACCGGTTGTGTGGGCGTGGCTTGGTGGGCATGGTGTGGCTTGGTGGCTGTGGCTTGATGGGCATGGCAGAGGAAAGATACTGCAAAATCCCCATTCCCTCCCCACTTTGGGGCCAGCCAGAGGTGGTATTTTCCTGTTCTCCGAACTACTCAAAATATCTGTACCTGTTCTCTGAACTGTTCAAAATTTCCACTACTGGTTCTCCAGAACCTGTCATAATCTGCTGGATGTCACCCCTGGTTATATTGGTAATTGGGTTTCTTTTTTTACTGCACCTAATACAATCAGGTAATTTAGAGGCACATTCAGGCGCAGAAGCCAATCGTAAATAGCTTTGCCACTACTGGTTCAAGAGCAATGGATATAATGGTACATGCAGATGGAATTACCAGAGAGCTGCCATGTAATTTGGGTCAACATTTATAGTACAAAAGGACTACCTAATGGTATGACTAGCTCCTAAAACCATCTTTTTTTAAAAAAAATACAGTAAATATTATAATTATTAAAACATATAAATATAAATTATTAGCAACAGGAAATTTGTGCTCAGATATGGTCATAAGAACTACCTGCATTGTATAAAATATTATATTGAAAATATAAATATTGCAAAAATAAAAAACAAATGCAAACTTGAAAGATGGGAGGGGGAAAGAAAGAGAATGAAAAGGGCAAGGAAAGAGAAAGAGAACAAGAAAGTAAGATTAAAAGCAATATTTAAAGACATGACTTCCAGTCTTCATCATAACAAGAATATACAAATGTAATAACCGTTTACTCCACAATAAGGCTTCTTGCATAACATTGTGGTGTGTCCATAAGTACCACTGCATTGTGGAATAATAACCTCTGCTAACATTAGCCGGTTTTCTGCCCATGTTTTACTGCTGGGATTCCAAATCGTGCGTCTATCAAAGTGCTCAAGTGTTTATTGCCACAGCTTTTACGGAAGAGACAAAATCAATCAAGTATATTTTGAGGACTGTCTGCACATAAGTGTCTTCCTGTCAAATGTGTAGTTTATCCGTTTGCCTTTTACTAACCATCTATCCACAAGTCTTTGGCACATGGGCTGCCACATTTACTCAGAAGCAAGCCCTATTATATTGAAAGGGTGCCTCATTCTTGGGTAACCATGGATAGGACTACATCCTACTTCTTCTACTTTTAGCATCATTGGCAATCTTCAGTCTCAAAAGACTATGGTATCGTGCTCTGGAAAGAGGTCCTAAAAAGCATCTGGTATGATTAAAAAGGCTAATTTGAGAGTAGCAATCCCTTCCAAACTGACAGCAGATACATTCTGTCCCCTGTCCGGCCCTCAGATTTTGCTGGTTCCAGGACTGCCTCTTTGCCTCAGCCTGACGAACAAGTGTCTCTTCGAATTGGAGAAGGCCATGCTGCGTCTTTAGCCTCCAAGCTGAACAATCGGAGATCAAGGCTTCCCATTCGTTAATGTCCATTCCCAAGGCCTTTAGATTCCTCTTGCAGATATCCTTATATCGCAGCTGTGGTCTCCCTCTAAGGTGCTTTCCCTGCCCTAGTTCCCCATACAGGAGATCTTTCAGAATCCAACCATCAGTCATTCTCACGACATGCCCCAGCCAGCGTAGACATCGCTGTTTCATTAATGTACACATGCTAGAAATTCCAGCATGTTCCAAGACTGCGTTAATTGGAACTTTTCATGCCAAGTAATGCCAAGGATACGTCGGAGACAGCGCATATGAAAGTGTTCAACTTTCTCTCCTGCCGTGAATAAAGGGTCCAAGATTCATATTAGGTCCTATGGGGTTATCTTCTTAAAGTCGGTTAATTAGTTTTGACCTTTAAAGCGCTCCATGGCATGGGACCGGGGTACCTGTGGGACCGCCTGCTGCTACCGATAACCTCCCACCGGCCAGTACGCTCACACAGAGAGGGCCTTCTCAGGGTGCCATCAGCCAAGCAATGTTGGCTGGTGGCCCCCAGGGGGAGAACCTTCTCTGTGGGGGCACCCACCCTATGGAACGAGCTGCCTCCAGAAGTTCGTTTGATCCCAGACCTCCGCACTTTCCGAAAGGCCCTTAAGACCTATTTATTTCAACAAGCCGGCCTTTCTTGATTGTTTTTAAATGGGGGTTTTAACAAAATTTTAACAAAATTTTTTCTTATTGATTTCTGGGGTTTTAAATTGGGTATTTTAATGGGGTTAGAATTTTATTTGGAACGCCAATGAATTTAATTTAATTTTATCATTCTTTTAATGTTTGTATTATATGTGTTTTAAATTTGGTTGTTCACCGCCCTGAGTCCCCCTCCCGGGGAGAAGGGCGGTATATAAATTGAAATAAATAAATAAATAAATAAATAAATAAATAAATAAATAAATAAATATGGCATATCTGTCTTGCTCATACAGGTAGTACTCGATTTACAACAGTTCATTTAGTGACCATTCAAAGTTACAACAGCAAAGTGACTTAGGACTGTTTTTCACAGTTACAATCTTTGCAGCATCCCCAGGGTCATGTGATCAAGATTCAGATGCTTGGCAGCTGGCTCATATTTATGACCGTGGCTGTGTCCCAAGATCATGTGATCTCTTTTTGCAACCTTCTGTCAAGCAAAGTCAATGGGGAAACCAGATTCACTTAACAACCTGGGTTACTAATAAATTGCAGTGATTCACTTAACAACTGTGGCAAGAAAAGTCGTAAAGCGGGGCAAAACTCACTTAACAACTGTGTCACTTAACAATAGAAATTTTGGACTGTATTATGGACATAAGTCGAAGACTACTTGTATTTAGGGAAATGTTCCCTTTACAGTTCCTAAGTGAGCAGAAACAGCTCAGAGACCCTTTTGGGAGAAGGTCTGACAAGCCAAAAGACTGTTATAGTTCAGGTCTGGGTATTTATTTATTGATGTATTAAACTTAGAGGCAATTATCTCACTCACAAGAGCAAAATTTATTGATTTATATTGAGAATTTTATATGCCGTGAAAGTCAAATCTAAAGGAAAAGAGAAAGGAAGAATAAAGAAAGCAGCGCAGGAAAATACAAAAACTGAAATTATGAAATATAATTACTTCTGACCTTTTCTTGAATGGAAAATCCTCCCTCCCTCTTAGATATGATACGGATCCCTTTAACCCCTCATTTATAGTAGTTTACATTGTTTGACACCCTTTGAATGGTATAGGAGTAGGAATGGATTTCCAGAGAGGGGAAAAAAATTGCAAATTACAGGAACCAGGAGCACTACTTAGGTGACCCTGAGGACACAGATAAACCTCCAAGTATTTCAAAGACCCTCTAAAAGGATGCAAATGACCAGCTGTCTGCAAGGAATATAAATCCTTCCATTCCCCTGCTCTATCCTGTCAGAGCTGAAGAAGCTCCTTGGATGAGAAGCGAAACATCCTCAAAAGAAAAAAACAAGGAAGTCCAGTAGCCTCCTGAAAAAAAGCACCTTTGGGACAGCCATTGTTGTAGAAAAATAACGAATAAATTGAATTTCGAGATCAGAAAAAGCTTTTATTTATTTTGGCCAAAAGGTTCAGATAGCATAATATAAATTCTAACATCTGAACAAAGATTTTGTTTAAGATACGTATCTATATACTAACAAAAACTGGAAGTATCTTAGATCTGCCTCTTTAGTTAGCTCCCCCCTCCCCTATTGCCTGTGGTTTGACTTATTGAACTCTGCAACGGTAGAATGGTGAGCTAACCTGTGGTTTGGCTTCTTGAACTCTCCAACTGTAGAAAGTTTGTTAATTCTGCAGTTTAACTTTTTGAGCCCAATATTTGTCTCTTATATTTACTAGTTAAAGGGGCCCTTCAGAGATCCTTTAGGCTGACCCGATATTATTTCATTTTTATATCCAATTTCATTTTACGTTCTGCCTTACCATGACCTAGATCAGGGGTCTGCAACCTTACTCACTCTAAGAGCCATTTGGACCCATTTCCCACAGAAAAGAAAACACCAGGAGCCACAAAAACTGGATGGGCGTGACCAACTCAATGTCACTCACTTCCACTAGTCACATGACCCCCTAGCTATACCTACCCAGCCAGTCATTAGGGCAGAGAACCAGTTGTTAAAAAACACCGGGAATTACAAAACCCTTTTGACATCTGTCTCTCCCTCCCCCCTCTCCCCCTCTCCCCACCTCTCTCTCTGTATCTCACTTTGTCTCTCCCCTCTCTCCCTGTATCTCTCTGTCTCTGCTCTGGCCACTTCTCCATCACCCTCCATCGCTCTTACCTTCTCAGGCCAGGCGAGGAATGACTGGGACAGGAGGGCAAGAGGTGGGGCCAGCCAGTGGTAGGATCACCCAAAAGGGAGCCACAGCAGAGGGCCAAAGAGCCACATGTAGCTCCGAAGCCGCAGGTTGCTGACACCTGACCTAGACGACTGAAAATCTCTACAGACTTTTAGTAGTTCACATCTTTTTTTTGAAATCTTCAAATACAAAAATCATTACATTATTTCCCCCGCCCCTTTTTTTTCTTTTTAGCCAAAACAGTCCATATAAAGTGAAACTCTTTCACAACAGTTTGTGTTGTTTTTAATCTCTGACCAAACGGGTCAGCTCTGCCATCTCAGTAAGTTCTGACATTTTCACAATCCACTCCTCCGCTGTGGGAAATTCATTATTCTTCCATTATTGAGCCTTGCTGCACTTACCATATGCAAAATCAATCTGCCACAAATCTTTTCTAGTTCATTGTCCATAAGCACCCAGAAAAGTTTTGGTTTCTTCACAATATTTATTTTTAAAAACCTTCTTTTTTTTCTTCTTCAAATCCTTTAAGGACTAGATTTGTAAGTATATAGGATGTATATCATCCCCCGCTTCCACCTTGCAATGCAAGTATATGAAAGCAAGAATCCTGGAAACAGGGGAACGGAACAGGGCAGATGTTCTCTTACAAAATGGAGGGGGAACACATATGCAAATGAGCCTGAGTCACAGTTATTAATCTTCGCAGAAAAATCCCTTGGGCGTTAGGGAAAAACTGAAAGAGCAAGCCTTTTCATATGCAAGTGTTTAACTGCATCCTCGCTACCCTTTGCATTTCTAACAGCAGGCTATGTGTTTCTGATATCTGCACCTTAGCGCCCTCCCCCCCCCCACTTTCCCTGTTGCTATGGCTATTGCCCATCTGTTTGCAATGTTACAAAGACAGGAGAACATGCATTCCTTCTTCAGGAAGATCTGTGACAAAATTAGCTTAAATGGAAAAGAACAGCTGTAAATTTATTTCATTTCCAGATCCTCTTGATGGAGCAGGTGGCTCTAAAGTATAGTACAATTATTTGGAGGTTTTGAGCAATACTTTTCTCTTTATTTATTTATTTATTTCAAAGAAATAACTTGTTTGGGCTATCATGTTATCGGGATGTCATCTCACCACCTGCTATGAGACCAGCTTTGGTAGGTGATTTCCACTCCCCCCCCCCTCCCCCATTGCTAAATTGTCTGCAGCTATGGCCATTGTGATGAATTCTCTTAAGACAGGGTCCAAATGTGTGTGTGTGTCAGAGAGAGATATATAAACACATTCACATATACACTATGCATACACTGTCTGACATTTAAACAGTATATCTTACTGTTTATACTCCATTCGTGTTTAAATAATTCTATAAATGCAAAATACAAAAAAAAAACCTAGTATAAACTAAAAGAAAGATTGAAGTGTAGAAAGAAAGGGTAATTTTTTTAAAAAAATTTACTTTTAAAAGCATTTTTTTCTACAACCTCTTCGGCCAAAAAAGTTGCAGAAAAAATGTTTTTAAAATCCTCTGATGATCCCAGCTGAGCCGCACGATCATCAGAGGCTTTTTTTTTTTTTTACTTTTAAAAGCATTTTTTTGGCCAAAGAGGTTGTAGAAAAAATGCTTTTAATTTTTTTTAAAAAAAAGTCTTTGATCACCACGCAGCACAGCTGGGCATGGGGAGGGGGGGACGGTGCAGGGATTTTTGCTACCGGTTTTGCACCCATCACCATCGCTACCAGATCGGGTGATCCGGTCTGAACCAGGAACATTTCACCCCTGGTAAAAGAGTAATAAATAGGATGATTCTTACTGATTCTTTAGTACTAGAATGGTGTGATGGAGAGGGAACTCTAAGTGATGGTAAACTAGACATTTCTTCAGAAGAAGGGGTCAAGGGAGAAAAATGATGAAAGTGGAGTTTGATGGTAGAGCACTGCTTTCATCATTTTGTTAAAAGCATTAGATATTAAATATCCCTCTGTGGTAAACTCTGGTTAATGATGCCTCCGTATTGCTGATCTTTCTTTAGTTAATGAAGTGATATATCTATTTTATATTTTTATCCCCAAACTGGATGCCTATTATCTGGGTAGGGAATAATCTCTCCTATCCATTGAGAATTTTCATGTAGTTGAAAATTTTGGAAAATGAGGATATAAACACGTGGTGAACCTCTCTACTGCAGAGACTTGCTGCCTGAGTGACAAGAATGATACTGGAAGAGGGAAAGGCTTTATCCCCTATTTTCCAAATATTGTAAGCTTGTTTTACTGTTCTTCAGAAGTGCAAAACAACCACTCAAGTGCTCTTTAAAACATGTCTCCACTTTTACCCACTGCCTTATATTCGTTACAAGTATGTTTTTATTTCCAATGACAGTTTTACTCTGCCATGCCTGCAGCATTTGTATTTGTTACAGAATTCCTATTATTCTTCACATTTGTTTTGTCAACTTTCAGCAAGTCACCTTTGCATTCCATTTCCTTGTCTACTTGATTTCTCCTACCCCACTTCCTTACTTTTTATTACAGTGTGTTGTTCTCCCTCTCTCTCTCTTTCTCTCTCTCTCCCCTCTCTCTCTACCTCCCTCCCTCCCTCTCTAAGTAGTAATAAATCTACTCCTTATCTGCTTTATTTTCAACTATTCCAACCCCTGGTCTTATGCTAAGAATTTTGGGAGGAAATCATATTGGTGAAAAAGTGGGAAGCGTATAATTCAGGTGGACTTCTTAGTTTTGGCCTCTTAATTATGGAAGATTCACACCAATATTGTTAGTAGGCTTGATATGTAGAGATGGTTTATTCTGGTACAGAAGGCAATGAATCAGAAAGCAAGCAAGTAGAACAGAAGAGACCTACTAGCTCAAACCAAAACCATCTAGTGCAATATTCCCACAGTGGCTCACTCAATCTACAGGGGCAAAAACTGTATCCTGCTGTTTCCATTTCCCAGATACTGAAGTGCTTGCTGCCTCTGAAACTGAATATTATATGCATTACTGATTGTTGCACTGTTTCTTATTCTGATTTTTTATATTGCCCAGTGTATTGTGTGCATCATTTGGACTCATGTGGCATCAAATCAAACAAGCAAACAAATGAATAAATTCACTATCAAACATACCCCAAGGAAATTATTGTTACATATATAATACATAAAGTGAATATTATAAAGCACGATACCATTTGCATGTAAAAACCAAAATCCTGTCTTTATGGAGACATTTTCTTTTTCATTGAAATCTTCTGAATGCACGTAAGTCATTAAAACCATCAATAGCTACAAAGTTAATGAAATCAGGTACACATAAAAAGTACATCTGAATAGATGGTTATTGGAGAGATGCTGGCCAAGCCAGGAGAGGAGTCAAGCAGTTAATTAGTTTGGAATCCTTATATGGGCATAAGAGCCGTTGTACCTTATCTAGTTTGACCCAGGTGCAAATCACCAATTTGAGAAGATTCTTGTGTTATAGACTTGAGCAATGGAATAGCTAATTGAACTCTTCATTTGTGGATCTGATTGTTTGCACCCACAGCTATTAAACAAACAAACAAAAAATGTTCCAATAACATGTATTTAGGGGACTCCATTTTCTGTACTAGTTAAGGCACCAGGCTAGAAGTCAGGAGATAGTGAATTATAGTCCTGCCTTAGGCTCAAAGTCAGCTCAGTGACCTTGGCCCAGTCACTCTCTCTTAGCCCTAAGAACCAGGCAATAGCAAACCACTTCTGAAAAACCTTCTCAAGAAAACCTCAGGGATTTCTCAGGGCAATCATGAAGACTCAATGCTAATTTGAAAGCCCAAAACTATTGTAAATGTATTTGCTACAAGTGTAGAAGTTATACAAAAGTCTTCAAACAAACAACTTCCTCTGATCACTCAGCAAAAAAGTAAGTAAATGTTTTAGAAGTGAAGACCATTGGCCCACAATGGACTAAATTTCTTTGGGGCGGGGGATTTGCTATCTGTGTGAATTACAGTAGTAATGCAGTAACAAAAGTTCAAAAGTGACGGTTACCATTTTCTATCTCTCACATGGGCAGACACTTTAGAGTCTGAATATCTGCAGTATTACTGTCCTTCGAATGTTAAATAAGATTTGTCAAACTCTAGAAATGTTCTAAGCATGCTAGGATTCATAAAAGATCTAGGCCTGCACATTATTATTTTATTGGAGACACAACAATAGCACGTTGAGCAGAAGTAAAGAACAAATTGTTTTCCAAATATTCTAGTGAACTACAGCCCCAGAAGTTTCATCCAGAACTGCCAGTGATGCTGAGAGTATAGCTCGACCACGTCTGGAAGATCAGAAGTTATGGACCCCAAATATTTCTCCATTAATAGGTAAACTAGATGGCAGAAAGCTGAGAGACATTTATGTGATTCATAATCCAAATATGGGACACACAAAAATGGTACATTAGTGAAGTGAGAGCTTTCTTAGCTGACACTTGATTGGCATGTATTGAGAGAAGTCAACATACAATTCATTCACAGAGCACATCCTTTGTATTCAGAAAGTCCCAGAGATTTACATTTTCAGTTATCTTTATCTGTATATGCCTTAAAAAACAACATCACAATTTCAACTCTTTTTTGTGTTTCCTTAAGCTAGAACACAATCCCTGTTGCTCCTACCCCTCGCCCAGTCGCTGTTCGCTTACCCGGCCCACACCCAATCTATTGCTGCCTCCTAAATCCCAGCTGATGGCTAGAAGGAGAAAAACTACCGTATTTTCCGGCGTATAAGACGACTGGGCATATAAGACGACCCTCCTCAGAGCCATTTAAGGCTCGTCAGAGCCTTAGGGGCTGGTCTGCCTGGTTACAGGAGAATGAGACCCTGTGTATAAGACGACCCCCAATTTTTGAGAAGATTTTTGTGTGTTAGAAAGTAGTCTTATACGCAGGAAAATACAATACTTAAACTCTTGCTGCAGGGCTTCAAAGAGCCACCCTATAGCTGTTCAGTGTTAAAAAAAAAAACAAATGAGTAGACCGGTGCCTGCAAAAATAGAAAAAACAGACCCTTTCAGCTTCAGCATAGGTTAATTAGCACAAGTTGATTAGATCGGCCTCCCAACTCTCAGCTGATTTGCTCACAGCGGTTTTGCTCAGGGCTCTTTTGCTAGCTGCAGAGTGCTGGAGCAGATTTTTTCCCCCTACCTATGCTGAAAAAACAAAACTGAAAGTAAAGCAGGGTCTTTGCTGCAATGTGACAAAATGAGGCAGAGAGAGATTTCTTTTTCTTTTTCCTCACCAAAAAAGCTAGGTTCAAAATTGCAAACAATGGGAAATTTAGGGCAAAAGAGGAGAGTTCAAGATTTTAAAACACAAAAGAAAAAAAGCTCTATTTAACTAGGGAATTGTAATAATTGAGATACTATTAATTGTATATTGTGTTGAAAGCAGACATGGTTAAGTTGTGGTTTGGAGGAATATATGGGGGAAATTATTTGGTTTATTATTATTGGTAAATATAATTAATTGATTTGTAAGAAATTGGATTGCATGGAAATAATTGGAATATTCATATTGATTAATATACAAAAAGATAGTTATGTAACTAATTGATTTATATTAAAATGTTGAATTTGTATTAAACAGCTGTATTACATAATTACATAATTAACCAATGTGAGGATGGATATAAAAATAGATGACAGTGGGAAGGGGTATAAAATAGAATAGAAGGGAAAAATTGAATTTGATTAAGATTAGAGATGAGGATGAAAGGTAATATTGGTTTTTTTAAAAAAATAGATGAGGAATAAATATGGCAAAAAGAAAATATAGAAATTGTAAATTTAATTGAAATGACTAAACGCTGTTTAAATTTGTGAACCGGCCAAATACTTTGTTCAAAGAAAATTGTATGTTTGTATGTGTGTTTCTAATTATTGCTATTTATTCATATTTGTTCTCTTTTATTCTTTAAAGTTTAACAATTCATTCTTTATCTTAATATCTTTATATTTGTTTGGGGTTGGTTTTCTTCCCTTTCAACTTTTTTATTGTACAGCAGTCTTTCTCCTCAAACCTACCACCTCTCTCTTTTCTTTCCTTCTTACTTTCTCTTCCCCCCTCTTCTTCTCCTCTCTACTTCTTCTTCCTTTCTCCTTCTCCTCCTCTCTTCCTCCCTCTCTTATCTTCACTCCTACTTTAATTCCCCTTTCCTTTCTTCCTCCCTTCTCTTCCTTCCCTCTCTCTCCTTCCTTCATCCCTCTCTATTGCTGTATCCTTTTATGCATATGGACTACTCAGAGGGCTGAAAAAGTTAGTTGACTGGTCCTCACACTTTTGACCAGTCCTCAAACTTACAAGTGTCCTCACATTTTATGTTTTTGCCCTATCTTGTCACCATGGTGAAGAGAAGCAGTTGTGAAATGAGTGACACGGTTGTTAAAAATGCTACAATGGGCATAAATGATGACCAGTTATAAGTGCAAAGACTGGTCAAAAGTGCAAGCACCTATCAGAAATCACCTTTTTCAGTCCTCTGGGTAGTTCTTTTGTGCATATGGACTACTCAGAGGGCTGAAAAAGTTATGTGAGGACCTGTCACAAATCAGTTTTTTCAGCCCTCTGAGTAGTCCCTATATACATAGCCATGGCCATCCGGTCACATGACCAGCTAGCCACACCACCCAGTCACATGATCTCCAAGCCATACCCACAAAATAAGCCACACTCACAGAACTGGTAGTAAAAAAATTTAGAATCCACCTCTGCTTTCTACAAATATATTTTTGAGAACAATTGTGAAGTGCTATCTGGGAAATGATTAATCCACTGACACATGGCCTACAATGTCCATTGTATGGACTCCAAAATCTACTACTGAAATCTGACAGCAAAAGTAATGTTTTTCAATGGCACCATTTTTCCAGTTTCCACAAACTGGGAAAAAAAATCAAATGCAGTCAGAAAGCATGGAGTAACTGCAAGCCAAGTGTTTTTGTAGAGCACTTGGAGGGAGGGAGAGAGAGGGGGAGAGAGAGAGACTTTTCAGCAGAAAATATTGTGTTCTCCTATAATTGAACATTATTTTGAGAAATTGTTTGCAGGATCTCAGTCCTATAAGCAATTCAAACCCATTTACCAGCATTAGAAGGATGATCAAAGAATTTTTAAATTCTTTGTTTAAATAAATAATTTAAATTCTTTGTCTGAACAAATTGTGGCATTTCAGATATGGAATTTCAGTTCTTATAAAGTTTATGTACATACATACTTACTTATTTTCTTTTACTTATTTAATCAAATGTATATGTCTACCCATCTCATACAAAATGACTGGACAGTGTACTGGAGTATGAAACATTTAATAAAATCAATGAAGCAATAAATGTGGATAAAAACAAAATAAATAAAGCAAGATTGGAAGAGGACAGATATATATCTTACGGCCAGCATGGAAGTTCCCTATCACCTAGGGATCCTTAGCTAACCTGAAATATGATGGTAGTTGCAATCTAAAAGTACTTGGAAGGTCAAAACTTGCCTACTTTAGATCTGAATTCTGCTCCAAAATGCATTGTTACTTTTCTTTGCTAATACAATACTTCTTAGTTAAAATTATTAGCAATAATAATAAAATTATTAGCAATTAGTAGCAAATTATTGCTAATTTTGCAATTAGCAAAATTGGAGAGAGACAATTTTGTTTAGCGATTAAGGCATGTAGGTAATAACTAGAAGATGGTGAGTTCTAGTTCCACCTTAGGCAGAAAGCCAGTTGGCTGACCTTAGGCCATTCACTCTGACTTAGCCCTGGGAAGCAGGCAGTGGCAAGCAACTTCTGAAAAACCCTGTCAAGAAAACTGCAGTGATTTGATTAGGGGTTTGTCAAGAATCAATGCTGTCTCAAAGGTACAATAAATAAACAAATTACTATTTTATTTTTTTTTATAGTGATCTATGGTTCTCAACACACACACACACACACACACACACACACACACAATATGTCTCTTTTACCATACTGCTACCAGATTGAACAGGAAAAAAATTACCAGGATAAGAGGTTGATTTGTAATTAATCTTCAGAAGTTTTTAATACCCAATTGTTTAACAAAATAGTACCAAAACATTTCTCTCTCCTTGGTTTTCTTTGCATAATAACGCACTGAATCATAATGAAATAACAGGTGTGGGAACCAGAAATAGAATTTAACATGAAAGTAACCTCATTCCCAGTTTAGATACTAAAAATAGCAGGGGAAAGCTATCATTCTTAGAAAGACATGGCTATTAATCACAACCTCCTCAGCTGCATTTCATGTTTCAATTACATTACAAAGACGTAAAGGAAACTTTTCTTGAAAAGAAATAGTGGTGCCTTCAGCAAACACTTCCGTGTTTATTTAATCTAGAGCAGGAGAAATAGCCAGTTTAGTGTTTAAGGCACCAGAAACTGGGAGACCATGAGTTCTAGTTCCATTTTAGGCCAGCTGGATGATCTTAGACCAGTCCCAGGGTGATCTTCTCTCTCAGCTCCAGAAAGCAAGCAATGGAAAACTGCTTTTGGAAAACCTTGTCAATAAAAATGCAGGTACTAGCCCGGGCTGTCAAAAACTGACTTGAAGACACACACATACAAATACTGTATGTAATATGCCAACTCATTGTATAACTGCGGATGGATGGATACTTCTAGTGCCTTTGACATATGGCTTGATATTGTAAACATCAAATGAATGCAAAATTATAAATCTCAAAATTCAACTCTGGGGGAACAAATATGCCTAAAGAATCCTGGCTTGAGTGATCATCATGCAGTGAATCTCTTTAAACCATCTCTCTTCACTGGATTGAAATGAATTAGAGTTACATTGAAGTTAATCTAAGAACTTGGCTGAGGGCACTTTTATATGGAGATGTTCTAAATGTCCCTGGAAATCTGGATTGGCTTCAGATTTAAAGAGGGCTGGGCACAACGTTTGTCCTCTTTCTCCATGAACTAATACTGTTCAGGTGTAGAGCCTCACTGTAATGTCAGATTCTCTAGCAATTCTGGGCAGATAGTTCTAGCTCTTTTTCTCTTTCCCCACAGGGACTTAGCTTCTTTCCACATAAAGGAATGTCAGGGTGAAAATCTCAAGAATGGTCTGGGAAGTTGGCAGTGTAAGCTGGCTGGGTTCCTAAATATAAGGCTCATTCAAATGCATATTAGGGCAATATTTTAATGCAAATGTGATTAATGGTTGCTACTGCTCATGAATGCTTGGATCCCCAAGCATTTATTATACATATTAAACATAAGATGAAAAAAATCAGTAGGGTGTCAACCATTTGCAATGGTATTTTCCCTCCTTTGCCAATGTCCAGAATGAAATGTGCTGATCATACTCTTCTATTAGCTCAGCTTCAAGGAAAATGGATGAACTGGTTGCTAAAGATAAATTCTATACAGGATCACCTCATCATATCTATTGCACTTGTTTTTCGGGAAACTGATTTATAAATACGCAGCACTGACTGCAAGCCACACCATTAGCTTCAAACAAAAAACCATTTCAGCATTTTTAATGTGAAGACAGAGAGGGAGACGATGAAGATAATAGAAAATTGTAAAGCCAAGACCAACCTCCATCCACCCAAGAAGCATTTGTGTTTTATGATTATTTAAAGCACAACATGGATGAATGTCTCTGACCTTATGGAGTATATTAAACTCTTTCCCATCCTTTTATATAAGAAAATAGTTTTTCCAATGGCAAAATGCCTACAATTATATCCACATTCATTCCCTGGTTAAAGCAGCCTATGGGGGATGGGGGGGGAAACAGTTATAAGGGCTCCAGAGGACAATAGGGTATTCTGGGATTTTCATTTTCCTATGCACATTCCACAATCAATGGATCGATGGGGAAATTATGTAAAGTAACAAAAAGAAAAGAAAAAAGAAAGAAATGAAACAGAAAACTAAAAGTACAAGAAAGGAAAAAAAGGAAAATAGAATAGAAATAAAAAAGATACAATGAACTGATTTCTGATCTTCTTTGAAGCAGTTATAAGTACAATTATGAATTTACCGCTTACTTTATGGTTACATCACTGTCATTTTTCTATAATCCGTCATTTAATCATCAAAACCAAAATAATCAGTTCATTTTGTTTCTACTTTATGCAAAAACTCTGTACTTTCCAGTCAGCAATAAATGTAACCTTTTGAGACATTTGCCAAGCCCACATTTCTACTACCAGTATGTACTAAGATGCCTCACCATAACTCTGGCTCTTCCCCCATCTCTCAAAGTTATTCCCATGTATTACAAAAAGGACTATTACAGATGAAACTAATGCAATCTTAATGTAATGTAGTTCAACAAGCTAGGTTCTCCCATATGTATGAATTATCTATGAATCCTCCCTCCTACTGCAGGCTACTTCTGCTAATCACCAGCTGCCAGCAGTTTGGCAGATCAAATCTCACCAGGGTTAAGGTTGACTTATACTTCCATCCTCCCAAGGTCGGTAAAATGAGGACTCAGATTGTTGGAGGCAATATGCTACTCTGTAAACCACTTAGAGAGGGCTGTAAAGGATTATGAAGTGGTATAAAAGTCTAAGTTCGTCAGTTGCGTCCCTTTCTGGATTGGGACTTGTTACGCACGGTCACTCACGCCCTTGTCACCTCATGCCTGGACTACTGCAATGCTCTCTACATGGGGCTCCCCTTGAGGAGCACCCGGAGGCTCCAACTGGTCCAAAATGCAGCCACAGGGTGGTGACGGGAGCGACGTGGCCCTCCCATGTGACCCCCCCCCCTCCTGCGCGAGCTGTACTGGCTCCTAGTTTTTAACTTTTGTATCTAAATTGTATTTTATTTTGGCTGTTCATTGCCCTGAGTCCCTCTGTGAGTAGGGCGGTATACAAATTTGATAAATAAATAAATAAATAAATAAATAAATAAATAAATAAATAAATAAATAAATAAATAAATAAGTGCTATTGCTATTACTACTTACAATCAAATTGTTCAATAATATTGTAAAGTCCATTGAAAAATTACTTAATGTTCCAGCAAGTGCTATTTTTTTTCTTTTCCTCCTCCTCCTCCTCCTCCTCCTCCTCTTCCTCCTCCTCTTCCTCTTTCTTTTTTTTTTTTTGAGTTTTACCTGACGTTTCTTAGGGATTTAGGGAAGAGGACTTTCCTCACAATATATACAAACTGTCCCAAATGGAACCAGAAGCAAATTCACAAATCTTTAAACTACTAGTGATAAAGTTTAATTAGCTGAAAAAGTAGCACTAGGGGCTCTGCAGAGATCATGGTTAGAAAAAGCAAACATTGTTTTTGCAACTTTCCATATTATGTAATGCTAGCTTTTGCAATAGTGGGACATTTTATATGCCACAACTCAATTGCCAGTTTTTTTTTGTTTTGTTTTTTTGTTTTTTTGCACTTGCTAAAGTTGTAAAACATGAATTGTATGTTTTTTATAATTTTTATGCAAGGGTTTCCTCGAGAAGTGAAAATTATTTCAAGGTTTGAGAAAGGTTGCTACAGAAGTTTGTGGTAAAAAAGAGTGGATCAATTTTCCTTAGAGTAAAAAAAGCAAATTTCAATTCAACTGAATGGCTTTACTCACTTTCATCAGAAATGAACACAAAAACATTGCATAAATGCTTTATATGAGGGCAAAGTCCTCCAAAAAACAATCTGATTTGCATTTAGGCCAGCTTCATTTTACCATCATTTTTTTTAAAAAATATCTGCCTTAAGATTTTTTTTAAAAAATACTCTTTAGATGTTTGTTTAGGTGCATCTTTCTCTCAAAATATGCATTTCAGTCTAAAGATTTTCTCCACATACTTTTGAATACTTAAATATTTTTATTCATGATGGATATTTTGCGATGCATATATCAACATTCTTGAAAGGCTAAGCTCCCTCAAGATACCCTCCGTTCAACAAAAACACATCTCTTATTCTTCTTTGTGGCCAACTCATAATGGTGTCTTTGCCAGTTAGAAAAGAAAGCAATTGCTTGGCCACTTCAGTGCTTTCAACCCTCTTCAATGAAAGCAGTGTCATTATACTAAGCATTACCTGCAATAATTGAGGACTGCTGGTGGATTCTCATTTCATACATTTTACAAAAGGAATACTTAAAGCTGATTTCCCCCTTCTGCTTTAGCAGGAGGCAATGGGCATACCCATTCTCAAAAAAAAAAAAAAGTATTTTCTCTTTGGGTATAAACCTGGGAAGACACTCAAGGTGAGGTCCTTGGTGTTCTCAGAACTTGATAACTTGATAAATTTGTTGCAGTCATTTCATTACCCAGCTAGGTAACCTTATCAATTCTACAACTGGATGGGCTTTACTCTCTTTTTATATATACTCCCACCAACACTGTGACAGGGCAAACGACTATAGAATGTAAACCCTACTCCTTGTTTAGCACTGATGATGCTAATGAAATGTCTGCAGTAAAATCACCAAGCTCAGAGACCAGCAAGGATCTCATAGTTCAATCCTGAGCTACAAATATTATCTTCTATTGGTTGACACTAAAGGAGATATATGTATGTAAGCGCTGAATTGAGAACACCAGGTTTATATTATGATATATAGTGCAAAATATTTTATATGTAGATATTAAACCATGATGGAGTGGATGCAAAATTAGTCCTTAGAATGACAATTCAACGGAATTAAATTAATTTATTGCCTGATAATGAACTGAAGTCACATGGATTTGAACTGATTTAATCAACATTCTGAAAGACCACATGGAAGAGTAAACTATAAAGAAGCCTCCATGGAACATGTAAAATGTACGTTCTTGACTCGTAACTCACTGGCTAATGTCAGCCCAGAGAAAAGACATAATTGTGTTCCAAAAAGGAGCATAATATATGCATTCTCTAGTTGGCATATCATTGTGTAAAATAGATGCATTTCTTACCTGTAGCAGTTTTATCACATCGGCATCTAAAAGTATTTGGAGAAATATTGCTACAGCTACCGTTGCCACAACAATGTCGCTGACACTGCCCAATTATTTCTGAACAGTTTCTTCCTTATAAAACAAGACAGGGGAAAAAAAAACACCACATGTAATCTAAACTTTCAAAATGAATGGAGCTTTACCAAAGAATGAAGATGAAAATACAAGAATTAAAATTAGCATGCATAAAGTGTACAGTACACGTTTCGCTTTTTATTATTAATCCAAAGCAGTATTATTGCTGTTATTTCCATGGTTGTATTTAAATGACTCTTTTAATATTATTAGCATGAAGCAATGGATTGTATATGATGTTAACACTATGGTTCCAAAAGGGGCAGGTGTAATCACTAAACATATATGTAGGAGATACAGAGAGCACCAAGGGCATTGTAGGAAGAGGGAGGGAGGGAGGGAGGGAGGGAGGGAGGGAGGGAGGGAGGGAGGGAGGAAGGAAGGAAGGAAGGAAGGAAGGAAGGAAGGAAGGAAGGAAGGAAGGAAGGAAGGAAGGAAGGAAGGAAGGAAGGAAGATGGATTTCACTGTTAACCACACAAGTGAAAGGAACTTCCAATTGCCAAATGCTGCACAAAAGAAGGAATGGATCATGATACAATATTTAGTTTGTGAAGCTCCAAAGACCTGTAATTGGCAGGATGCTGATTTAAATGTGTTGCGGATGGCACCAAAGAGACAGTTCTTAGATATTTATATCTAAATGTTTAGCGCAAATGAAGATATAATCCTAGTCAAAATTCCCCCCTCAAGGCAGTCTCACTGAACTCGTATACATAAGATGAGCTGCATATGGTCAGATTTCAGGGGAAAGTCAACATTCCAATATTTGAACAAAAAGACATACTCTAATATTTGCTTTTCAACATGATTTAACAGCTGCCTGGAAAGACAGTTTCAGGATGAATTCTACTTAAACATGCTGTTTACTGGAAATTACCAATCACAAATTGCTTTTGTACTTTTCCAGTAAATGGGACTAAATACCATATAATTATGCTTGTCATTTGAATTGTTGCTGTACGGTTATTCACACTTGAGCATTTTTTCCACTTTTTAAAAAATTAACACTATGAGAACCATTATTCTTTCGTTCACACCTGTCAGCTACAACTAGAGCTCCTATCCTAACATTTTAATCAAAACAGATTCTTTCACATTGTTTGCTTGGGTTTACCTAAAATGCTACTGTTCAAAAGCTCACACTGTGCTTGATTCTTTACATGTTCAAAGCTTTTTTTTTTTTTTTGACCTTTGTGATAAAACTGGATCAAGGAAGTTTTTATGCCCTGGGTATTTAAAGAAGATGCCGAGGGGATCTATGCTGTCTACTACATATTGTCAGTTCATTCTTAAAGACAATCTAGTATTGCATTTTTCAAGAGGTTGCTTCCAATCTTAAGCGTAGTAGGGGCTGAGCTGAAAAAGATGTTTCTCATCTAACTGATTTCAATTCCAGTGGCTGGAATGAGAAAAGGCAGATCTGTGTGCTAGAGTGAAGGGAGAGCTTTAAACTCTTTCTGTGCTGTGATCAAAATCACAATGGCTTTTCGGTATTTTCATTCATGCTGGGAGAACATTATTGATGAGCCTTAGTGGCGCAGTGCTCAGAGTGCAGGCTACTTCTGCTGACTAAATGCCAGCTGACTAAATTTGGCAGTTCAAGTCTCACCAGGCTCAAGGTTAACTCAGCCTTCCATCCTTCTGAGGTGGGTAAAATGAAGTTCCAAATTGTTGGGGGGCAATATGCTGACTCTGTAAACCACTTAGAGGGGGCTTAAAGCACCGTAAAGCAATATATAAATCTAAGTGTTATTGCTACTGCTATTGATGGTAGTAATGGCAGGAGATGTCCATTTACCACAGGCATGTCTTAGGTCGAGGGCTGAGTACCTGTTCTCATTTGCCATGTTTTTGATCCAGTCTGTTGCTTGCTTGTTTGTTTGTTTGCTTGCTTGCTTGCTTGCTTGCTTGCTTTGTGACTACACAAAGTAAAATGCTGTAACCAACATATGCTAGACATTGCAAGGGAATATGCAGGCTGGGAACCATAGATACCATTGCAAAGGCAATAGGAACAGTTTGAGAGCAGTTCAAGAGTTGTACAAAACAAAACAGAACAGAACAAAACAAAAAAGAACAGTAACAACACATTTTGCTTCTGCACAACAGAAAGATAAGCTAAGAACACATGGCCAGAAGAAGCACTAAAGTTTCAGAAATCCATGTGATCTTACCTGTAAATGAGGGGGGGCAGATACATTCATAAGAATCTTCAGCATCTTCTCTTTGGCTCTTTCTGCTAATGCAGATGCCACTATTGTGGCAAGGTTTACCGGAACACTTATCAATTTCTTGGCAGAACTGTCCAGAATAGGGATGACTGCAGTGGCAATGATAGGCTCCATCCCAGATATGACTTAAACATTTGCCATGACCAGAGCAAAACGTTGAGTTTGAAAACTTCTGACAAGCATGTGGCTTCACTGTCACATTCAATCGAAGTCCTAAATGACATAAAAGTGGTCCTTGTATTGGGACTTCTGCAAAGTAATGTGTTCCAACACCAAGCCACTTGGGAACAATTTGATGCATCCCATTTAACCCATGGTCAAATAGAAGCTGATGCTGATGGACATCTCTTGGTTGAGGGCAACGAATAAATCCCTCCAAGGAAACATTTGCCAGGTTCATGCCATAAGACTGAAAAGATGGCTCTGATGAAACAAAGAGCAGATCTCCCAGCTGAAGTTGTAGAGGACAAATCTGGGATAATCTCAGAGGCACGTTGTCTGCAGTACTGTTTCCATGGTACGAATCGATATTCCAACATTCTGTGAAGAAGCTGGAGCAGATGTCTTGGCTCAGTGACCATTTCACTGTATATAATGTTGGCTGGGTATTCCATTCAGACATCAAGGATCTATTACAAAATGTCTGCCCTCCTACCATGGAAATTTGAAGGAGAAGTGCTATTGTGACAACAAATGACTTTAGTTTCATTGTTTTTGAAGCTGAATCACCCAGCCTGCTATGATGATTTGATTCTTGAGGACAGAATGGATTTCTTCCAATATGAACTTGTCGCAGTTGTTGCCCCTTTTTTTGTTGCACTGTGGCTGCCTATGAAAAATACATAAATGAGAGACCTGAATATTTGTTTATTTATTATATTTATAGGGCACCTATCTCATTCAACCCATGTTGAACTGATGCTGGATGGTAAAAGGCAGAGGCTAGTAATAATGAGTTAGATGGTTTTAATCCCCAATTTTAAAATGACTCAACATGGAATAGTAATTATAACTCATATGCTAACTTGTGAATATTCACAAAACAGCAGTGGAAGCAAATTACCAGTTAAGGTTATAAAAGAATATCATACAATTTTTTTTACACGAATGTAATAAATAGTTCGCAGGCTTGTAATTTAAAATATCTGCAAGATATCAGGATTCTGGCTTCTGATTTAAGAAATTCACAAACTTAAATCAAAACACCACAAGGAAAAAAAATTAACATTAGCGACTATAGTAGCATTTTCAAGGGATTGATGGATTAGTTTGCTTCAAATATATTGATTGCTAAATTCATTCCATTCCATTTCTGCACTGAATCAAAGAAAAATACAGTTAATACTGTAATATGTTAAGTACAGTAAATATGGAGTTTGAAGTTCCTTAAAATATTCATTTCTGGAGACTTTCTCTCCAAGTATGAATTTTTAAAGCTAACATTGCCTTTTGAAGTACACACCGTTATATGTCTTAGATTTTGGTTTCAGTTGAACTGTGCTAGAATATTTATGG
Source organism: Masticophis lateralis (assembly GCA_030761175.1). Classification (NCBI taxonomy): domain Eukaryota; kingdom Metazoa; phylum Chordata; class Lepidosauria; order Squamata; family Colubridae; genus Masticophis; species Masticophis lateralis. Next base: position 123,026,739 of record JAUDYJ010000001.1, on the reverse strand, counting down.
AATTGAACTATTGCACAAGGAAACTTAATAGAAAATTTACACATCGATTTGGGAAGTACAAATCAATTCAAATTAGTCCAGAATTCATAAACAATGAATTTCTTAATATCCTTGGTATTCTTGTTCACTTCTCCCTTACTGTCTAGCTCAGGGGTGAAATTCAAAATTTTTCTCTACCAGTTCTGTGGACGTGGCTTGGTGGGTGGTCCACTTTTTGCCCTCCCCAGGCTCTAAAGCCTTTCTAGGAGCCTAGGAGCATCCCATTTCCAGACTTCCAGTGGGTCCAGAAGGCCCAAAAATCAGTTGGCCAGTGCATACATGCATGCTGGACTGAGGTAGGGCAACGCTCGCGTGCCACAGATATGGCTCCGTGTGCCACTTGTGGCACCCATACCATAGGTTCACCATAACAGACCTAGGACAATTGTTCTTCCTAAACTCATCATGGACTGGATCCCTCAAAGCAGGGAATTTCTAGGGAGATATCATATTCATGATTAGAGCAATGAGCAAATTATTAATTGCTGTTTTTCAGCTCATAAGATTCATCCACTCACGCCTGCCAATTTGGTGCGGGATATTTAAGTCAGTGTTTATTTTGAACATACTCAAAATAAAAACCTATATTTATGTAATTAGAATAATCTGGTCATTAAAAATACACTGAAATTCTCAATGCAACTGGCAAAAATAACAAATTTACATTAATTGCTTATCACACACTATCCTGGGATCCCTGTGTGGGATCCAGGAAGCTTCTCTAGGTCATTTTTCTAACCAGCTGCTGGGTCTGCTGCTGTGCAGATTCTATGGTGACTGCTTCTGAATAATTTCTATGATAATATATTTCTCTCTGCGGTCAAAATATTATCACATGTGTTGCTGATTTCATTATTCCATTTAGAAACACATTATATTATTAAATAAAACTTAATATGTTTCTTCTATATTTGTCTTCTGCTGTTTTGATTCCTTGTGCATTTAAACGGAACATCTAAGAATTCCAAATCCATGTCAGTGCTTTTCAATGCACATTTCTTTCTGTTTATTTATTTTTCACATTTTTGAACTGTCCATCTCCTTCAGAGAGAATTACAATGGCTGTGGTTTTAGAACCAGATATTTCACCTTGCTAATGCCCAAGAAAAGGGATCCACATGCATATTTTCTCACCTATCAGATGTATTGAAGAGTATAATGGATAGGTTTTCAATGTAAAATTGCATTTAGAGCCCTAAATGTCAGGTGGCATCGTTTTATTGTTGTTATTTTTTTTAATTTATCAAGATGGGAAGCGTAAATAATGCAACAATAGAGAATAGCTTTCTTTCAATGAATATTTCACCAATTTAATCCAGCGGAAAGGGCACTTAATCACAAGTCAAAGGCTTCCTAGAAACCCTGTCTAAGGTCTGCCTTGGCTGAACAAGATGTAAATTGAACTGTTGTGGCTTGTTCAGGGCAGATGAAAGGTCAGGTAGGTTTAATATTTGGACCTGGCAACAGCGTCTCTGCTGGAACATCAGAAGCAGTTTATCCCAAGTCAGACTGCAGGTCCTTCTCAGGGGTGGGCTGCTATGGGTTTGCAGGGGTTCGGGAGAACCTCTAGCTAAGATTCTGTAGAGGTTGGAGAACCCCCAAATCCCACTCCTGGCTGTCCCTGCCCACCCCACCCCTCCCAGGATACCTGCATCCAAAACATGCAGCCTGTTTTGGATGCAGGTAAGTGCAGGGCATGTGCAGAGGCTCAGGGAGGGTGAAAAATGGATAGGCCAGAAGTTTGGGAAGGCCAGAAAGCCTCCAGAAGGCTTCCGGAGCCCATGGAGGCCATTTTCACCCTTCCAGAGGCTCGAGTTAAGCCTCTGGAACCCAGGGAAGGCAAAAATGTCCCCTCCCACCCTGGTGCAGGAAGCCGACTAGGCTATGCCTACCATGGCCACGCCCACCCAGCAGGTGGGCAGACAATCCCTTGCTAAAGTTTTTGAAGCCCATCCCTGATCATTCTCATCCTATTTTCAACCCTGACTGACAATAGCTCTCCTTGGTTTTAAGCAGTGTTTTTTTTTTTTTTGTTTTGTTTTGTTTTCCAGCTCTCTTTGAAGATGCTAAAGACTGATTCTGTTGTTGAATACAGAAGAGAGGTTTTGTACACAGTTGGGTCTGATGTCTGTATCTTGTTTTTTTTTTTAAAAAAAAAAACCTTCCTGCTAAAGCATTCACTTTGATCCCTTCCAAAGAGCTGCTTGGATTATTGACTGAACTGGAGCCTGATTCAGTGAAAAGTCATGCCAAATATATTTTTTTTAAATGTAGACAAACATTAAACATAGATTTAAATTCAAATATTAAATATAAAGACCAAGGGCGGAGACATGTATCTTTGCCTGGAAGGCAAGGGATCCATTTGAATATCAGCAGCAAATTCAGGAAAACATGGAGATTAACTTGTAGGCTGTGCTTCAAGATGTGGAAGCAAACACATTTCTCTCTATCTATAGATGCTTCTAGATCTTGCATCATCTTATAAGGTTTTCTAGAACTAATCAGGAGTAGCATTAGATGATTCTTAAATGGAGGATTTAAGATCTAGGTCCACCTGCCCAACAGAATGGGAGGGATTAAACAACACTCTAGGTTAGATCAATTGTGTTTCCTTTTCTATTTTTTAGTGAGGTTATGGTAAAGTGTGATCTTGACCAGAGGTATTGCAGTTGGAAAAGCTTATATCTTTCCTCCTAGTTACTTGATCTATAAAATCTACTCCATTAGTGGTTTAAAAGGAAAAAAGTCTACATTGACAACAATTGGATTTCAGTTTTCTTCTATAAATATTCTTATGGTAGAATGAATGTATTTTGCAAAAAACGTAAAATGCTACATACATAATTCTTAAGTACTCCTTTAAAGTGCTTCTATATATGGATACTAACGGTCTGCTATATTGTGTTTGAACTACTGTTTGTCATGAAGTGTTTTTCTTAATGCCTTTCATCAGTTGCTTGCATTTTACAAAGCAATATTCTGAATCCCCCATGGAGTTTAAACATGATCTTAAGACAGTCACAATTGCTTCTTTTTAAATCAATAATATTTTACATCCCTCTATCTTACAACACCAGTACAAATGCTTTTCCATTTAGTTTCCAATCTAGTTTTAAGCACAATATTTGTGCTTGCATGGCTATTTGATTTTCAGGTAAAACATCAGGATTTAAATAATTGTCCATTGGTCAAATTGAGCTGGGCTGCATTTAAAATATTTTTTTTCTCAAGAAATTGTATACTGTTTTGTACTCATCAAGTAAAATTAAGCCACACAAAATAGCAAGGAATTGCCACACATCTTTCTTTCTTTCTTTCTTTCTTTCTTTCTTTCTTTCTTTCTTTCTTTCTTTCTTTCTTTCTTTCCTTCCTTCCTTCCTTCCTTCCTTCCTTCCTTCCTTCCTTCCTTCCTTTCTTTCTTTCTTTCTTTCTTTCTTTCTTTCTTTCCCTTGTTAGTTATAAACTACCCTTCCTTCAAGAGCTCAGTATGAAGTTCAATCTGAAGATCTCACTATGGAAAGCCAATATGATCTAGTGGTTAAGGCACCAGGCTAGAAAACAGGGACCATAAGTTTTAATAAGCTATTCTCAACCAAACGTTCAAAAGCTGTGAATAAATTAAGAAGAAACAAGATGGTTAAAATAACAATAAAGATTTCCAAAATTCAGACGGATCCTTTCTTTAATCAGATTCAATGCCCTTCCAACATCCATTACTGAAGGAAGATACCAAAAAAACAAAAACAAAAACCCTTTTGAACAAAGCCCATGTGGCAGCAGGATAATTGAATTGATGGAACACATAATGTTCTATTGTCCCCTCTAGGAATGACTGAGCAGAGAATCTCCCTATCCAGGCATAACTAGTGCACAATATGAAGTTGAGCAAAAGCAAAGTGGATCATTTTTGTCATCCTCAACATCAGCATCATTTTCACTGTTATCATTAAGTTATCTACTTCTATGAAAAGTAGAGAGTCAATTATTAACTATAAAAAATTAATTTCCATCCATTCTACCATAAAGGAAGCTGGGTTGGTAGATGGCAGCTTGAGTCCAATGCTTACTCTTACTTGAAGGACAATTATCAACCATTGAATACAATATTCCCTCTTTCTCTCATTCCAGAAACTTTTAAGAGACTAAATGTCAACCTTTTATTCATTCTTTTTTTTTAATCAAGAGGCCACATTTCCTAAACAATTTCGAGCAGAGTACAACAGAAATTAGAGTTTTCTTCTGCCTCAATGAAGCTTAAAATTACTCTGCTCCAACTCTCACCATGTTGGAGTACAGCCCCACTTTCTACCTAGATTCAGCAACTCCTTTCATTTGGCAAAGTAATTTTCTTTGAAAGAAAACCACTCTTGTTTTGACCAAACCACACTAGGCTGTGCTTAAGGACCAAGAGTTTTTGGAATATGCGATATGTGTTGGAAAGTAATAATTAACATAAGAACCGAGCTGTGCAAGGAAGCATAAATTTGTAAGAGTGTAGTGCAGCTAGAATACATGATCAAAGCAAATACTTTTTAAAACATCTCTCAATGTTATTCCCTGCTGCATATTCATATTCTAGCCTTCTGCCTTGGCCTGCATTTGAGTAGATCCTTCAAATTTTACTGATTTTTTTTTTTTCAAATGCCTTTCTCTACTGACAAAATATCTTTAAAAATCCCAGGTTGCTATGAACTAGACTGCAGAGGACTCAGATTTCACTGACAATATAGAATGCAAGGTGTGAAATAATAATGATAAATATACCCTGTTACTGCCACTATGAGGCTGGCTGGCTTTGACACGGATCACCTGATATTAAAAAAAAACTGTCTCTGGAGATACATGTTTGAGAACATTCCCTAAATCTCTCTTCTTTTCTGTACTTACTATTTAAAAACAAAAATCATGAGTTTGTACACTCAGTAAATCTTCCCCCACAATATCACAATACATCTCATATATTGCGAGACAGTTTTAATGCTGAACTTTGCCCAGTGTGCGTATTGAGCACCAGCAATTCAACCATTATATGACAGCAGGTTTCTGACAGAGCCCAAGGCTCAGTTTTTAAAATGCTAAATAATAAAAAGTGCAATAAAATGTTAAAAGTGAAAAAGAGGACAAAATGGTGTATGGAGGCACCATATGGGGCCTAATAACTATATAGGAAGAGAGGGTGTGTGTGTGTGTGTGTGCACAAACTCACTCATAGGAATAAATGCACATATAAAAAGACAGGAGATAAGAAGATTAGATGAAAGATGATAGATAGATAGATAGATAGATAGATAGATAGATAGATAGATAGATAGATAGATAGACAGACAAAGAGAGAGTGTGAGAAACAAAGAAAGAAAGAAAGAAGAGAAAAGAAAAGAAAAGAAAAGAAAAGAAAAGAAAAGAAAAGAAAAGAAAAGAAAGATTGATGCTTGAGTATTATACAGGATCAGCTAAATGGAACCACCAAATACCCATTCCTGAAGTCATCATACTAGTTATCAAAGATCACACTACTTCATTTAAAAATGTTATTTAATGTTAACATCTCAAACTGGGCTCTTTCAACTACTGGGCCCATATGCTTAAAAGACTGTCTTCCCCAATACTATCCAGTTTGTGATAGCCAGGAACAAGGTCTTCTCAGAAATAGCGCCCCAATTATGGAACTCTCATTCAAAAAACATTTAGCTAAAATTTCAGAAAATAACTAAAAATGCAACTGTTTACTTAACTGGTCTACTTGTAAGTTTGCTTATCTACTTCGCTTTTCTGCTTTTTCTAAAAGAAGCTCAACTTTATTTTTTAATACTTGCAGTTATTACTTTTTAAACATTGCAGCTTTTATTGTCATTGTATGATATATGGCTTACCCCTTCTCTTGTAATTTGCTCTACTCTGTTCTACGGGGGAAATAAAACAGATATTAAATAAAATAAATAGCTTTACTTACGCACTGCTGTGTTGCTAAGCCTGTGTGTGCAAAAGACAATACCTACTAAGATGTTAACTGTTAACATCTTGAATAATTTTGATTTTAATTATAATGATCCGATGATTATGATCGCATCTCGTGCTTTTAAAAATTATTGCTAATAGTCAAACTGAGTTTTTTTTTTATACTGAGATAGGCAGAATGTAAATGTAATAATAAATATATAACTAAAAATAAAGTCTCCTTCAAATCAAACTCAATTATTTCTGACTACATTCCCATGTTCTTGACAACTTTACAGAAGTGATTTGCCATTGCTTTCTTCTGGGGTTTTCTATGTGTGTTTCTCTTTAAATGAAATTCAGTTTTCAGACCTGAGATTTTCTAGTAGTTTCCATTTATGTACCATTTATTTTTTTAAAAAAAACAATTTTGTAAATTGTTGATAAGTATTGAGACATCAAGTCACAGAGAATTATACTTTAAATATTCTGATGGTGCAAGTCACATAAATATCAATTAAAAGTGTGTGCAAATGAGAAAAAAATGAATTTACGTTGTTTCCTATTAACTTTGAAGGTGTTGTGTCATAAAAATGTATGTCTCTTCTGTGATCACTATCAAAGCCAACATGATTTTCATAAAAACCCTGGTTCACATTACACATAAATGATAATGAAGATTTGTCTGGTTTCAGCAGGACTTGCAATTTATAATCATGACTTATTGCTTAATATCATATAGAAGTCATGAAGAAAACCAAGAATGGCAAGTCATAATAAATAAACACAGTTACTATCATTTCAGTCAAGGTCTTGACTGTTAAAATTTTAATTACTTGAAAAGTAATTAACATTTTAACTCAAAATATAACTTTTGTGAGTTTCTTTCAGTGGTGGGTTTCTACCAGTTTGCCCTGGGTTGGGCGAACCAGTAGTGGTGGCAGCCAGAGGCTCCGCCCACCCGCCCAGACATCATCATGGATGCTCTGTGCATGCATAGAAGGTTCTGTGCGCAAAGCGTGTGCGCAAAGAGAACCAGTAGTAACACCAGTTGGAAACCACCAATGCTATAATTCAGTAATACAATTGCATCTAAAATAACGGGTATTTACTTGGGTGTTATCTAGCTATCAGGGAACTTTATACTGAAATAGATGTACTTTAGTGATGAAGTGCTATCTTTTACTAACGTGAAATAATAATTCCTTTTTTTTCTACAAATGTTCAAGCCTCGTTCTCTTCTGTAATGCTATGGAAACAAATTTTTAAGGGATCTTAGTTATCCTTCACTTCAGTTATAAAGTTTGTTATCCAAAAGAAATGCTTAATTTTGGGGGGAATGGAGGAGAGTAGAAGTCTGATGAAAGTCTTAGATAAAGCATAGGTTTTCCAAATGTTTATATTCCAATACGACATGAATATATGGGAATTTTAGTCCAATAGCTTCTTTAAAGTCAAATACTCCTTGCTCCAACTCTAGGGTTCAGTAGAGTGAGATCAGAAACAATTGTTAAGATAGGTACATCTCATTGTTTGTTGTGAGAAGAAGATTATTTTACAATTGAGACTGTGATGCAATCCAATGCTACAGAAAGGGTTTTTTTCCCCCCAGTCTGCACAGTGATTTCTCTCCTTAAGAAAGCCAGTGTATCTGTGAAACAGAAAATTGAATTGGCAAGTCTGTCGGGAGCCTATTTTAAAGCCAGAAAAACAAAACTCTCAGGTTTTGCCTCTATTACATTATTTGATTTTTTTTTCCTGTTTTATGAAATGGAAGATTTGGTTAAACCAATGTTTTACGTACTCATGTTTTCACCTGCAAAATCAAGGATTAGTTTAATGGTGGCACTTAAATCAGTAGGAATTCTATGGGTTGCATCCAGGTTCAATCATACTGAGACATACTGAAATCAACGGGATTTAACATTAATCATTTTCGTGATTTGTCAACTTTAAATATGTAGACAAGGCCATGTAGATTATTCCTTTTATTTATGCATTTTATTAGATTTTTTAAATCCTGCCTATTATTTTATAAGTAAGTCAGGGTGGTGAACACACACTAATACTCTTTTCTCCTCCTGTTTTCCTGATCACAACAACCCTGTGAGGTGGGCTGGGGTGAGAGACAGTGATTTGAGCAAAGTCACCTAGTCAGTTTTCATGCCTAAAGTGGGACAAGAACTCACGATCTCCTGGCTTCTAGGCCAGTATCGTAACCACAACACTAAACTGGCTATACAAATCTTTATTGTTATTTTAATCTTCATGTTCATTTTCAATTTATTCACAGCTTTTGAATATTGGCTGAGAACAGGTTATTATTTTATATAATCGTACAGATTTATGAAATAAACATGGTTATTAGGTTTTAAATCTCATCCAATTAAATCATGTTTCCACTTTTCTATGTCTTATTTTCAAAGAGATAAACTATTTTCTTTTCTTTTTTTAAATTTATAAACTAATAAGCTTGTTATAAACTAATAAATTGCATTTTCAGAATGCAACTAACCAGATTATCCATTCTCACAATGAGATAAATGATGGTGAGACCAAAGCTGAACAGAGCAGAGCTCCAGGAAAGCAAGTGTGGGTAATATCTTTACTTTTAGCTTTGTCACTTTGTTTCCTGTGTCTGGGTAAGGATGATGTGACATTGCTTCCTCTGTTTTTCTTTCATGGCTTAGAGTTCTGTTGAAGCATGTACCCTCCTGCGTTCAGAATGCTGTTCTTGCTACATAGTATTCAAGATCAAGCCCAACCATACTTGATATTTGAAAATTCTGTTGAAAAGCAATGAAAGTTTTTGAAAGTTATTCGATTTGGGGACAGACTTATCTTGCCAGTTGTCTTTATATAGAGACTGGTATATAGATTTATAGTACAATATAAGATGTATTAAGGGAAATTTAATACATCTGTACTTTGATATGTAATTTTATTTGTTATCATTGATTAAATTATTGTGATGACAACTAAACATCTACTCACCCAGACATGATGCTTTTATTAACTTGGGCGTGGCTTGGTGGGCATGGTGTGGCTTGGTGGGCTTGGCTTGGTGGGTGTGGCAGGGGAAGGATACTGCAAAATCTCAATTCCCTCCCCACTCTGGGGCCAGCCAGAGATGGTATTTGCCGGTTCACTGAATTACTCAAAATTTCTGCTTCCGGTTCTCCAGAACCTGTCAGAACCTGCTGAATTTCACCCCTGATATGTAGGTAGAACAGAAGCTTTTCACTGCATACTAAAAATACTAGGAATTGCCAGAGAGATCCTCCTTTTTTAAAAAAGAAAGAAAGAAAGAAAGAAAGAAAGAAAGAAAGAAAGAAAGAAAGAAAGAAAGAGATGATCTCTCTACTCTGATAGCCCCATTGAAATACTCCTTCCTTACACCATAAATTATTTTGCCTTTTTTACAGCAAGAGGGAACATAATTGTTAGCTGCTAATCAGATCACTAAAAGCTGACCTTATTTTAATAACATATTAATGTAACAAGCATTAGCGAGTCATAAGGTAACTTACAGGCAGGGAAATTAGGCTTTCACGAAACAGCCTTTTCATGCCTCCTAGTCTCTGTGGAGCAGGGCTTTCTCCAGGGACCCGGAACAAAGCCGAGAGAAGAAAAAAGCTATGTGAAGCCCCCCCCCCCCCCGTGTTTGCTGAAGGAGGCACTGTCACTGTTCTACACTAATGGCCATCATGTGTAATTAATAGAAATAATCCGTCTTTCAAATAGGTAACAGGAATGTAAAACCCTGACGCCACTTATTCTGAAGCTGCTCTCAGCTGTCTATCAGCAAGAATACTGCTTGTGTTTTGAAGAACAGCGATGAACAATCCAATACTCTTGGGACTTCTTCATTTGCTGCTGAAGCTGTAATTTGGAGAGAATGCTTGGGAGGGGGGACACACAGTTCAGGTCACTTTCATAGGTTTATGGGGAATGCCATGGGCAGGCACAGGGAGCATGGGCGAGCCAGCAAAGGCCATGGAAGAGTGCTAAGGAGCAGGGACTTGCTGGCAAGGCCACAAAAAGGCAGGTAGATTCACTCTACAGAGTGGGGACCCAGAGGGGCGTGCTACGAAGTATGGCATCCCTGGGACCTCATACTCTGTAGTGGGGTCCTTATGAGAAAAAATGGCAGGAATGATTTTTCCTGCTGGCTTCCTCACTGACTTATGGAAAGTTGGCAGGGAAAGTGGCAAATGGTAATTACATGACCATCGGATAGCGATAGCAATTGCACTTAGACTTATATACTGTACCACTTCACAGTGCTTTTACGGCCATCTCTAAGTGGTTTACAGAGTCAGCATATTGCCTCCAACAATCTGGGTTCTCATTTTACTGACCTGGGAAGGATGGAAGGCTGAGTCAAGCTTGAGTTTGGTGAGATTCGAACTGCTGAATTGCTGGCAGCTGGCAGTCAGCAGAAGTAGTCTGTAGTACTGCATTCTGACCACTGTGCCACCACGGGATGCTTCAACCATTATATGTACAACCTGACTGCCAAGTGCCCCAAGTGCCCAAATCTCAATGATGTGAGATCCTGCAACCACCAGAACTTTGAGGGCCAGTCATAGGTTTCATTTAACACCATTACAATTTTGAAAGGTCGCTGAACGAGTGGAGGTAACTCTAGGACTTCCTATGTGTTTCCCCTCTGCCTATTATTTCTGCTTCCTAGATAGAGACAAGTTGGTGTATGCTGAAAAGCACTGGTCTAGAAATTGTGAGACTGTGATTGGTAATCCTGCCTTACACCTAAAGCCAGGTGGGTGACTTAGCACCAATTATTTCTCTAAGCCCTAGGAAGAAACCAACAATATGCCATTCCCCCCCCCAAAAAAAAATGTTGCCAAGAAAATTGCAGGAGTCAGTCAATATAATTTCCAAGAATTGTAACTGATTTGAAGGCACACTTACAAGCACACAGATATATACACACAAGCAGCATCAATCTATACCGAGTGATTGACTCAGTCTATCAGTTTTATAAACAAACAAATAATGAAATGACCTCAATTACAATTTTCTGGTTTTGAACTCATCTCAGAAGCACCGAGGCACTTCTGGGATGAAAGGAGTAGCCAATGACATCACCATTGCTTCGGGATGCCCAGTTGTGGGCTCCTTTTATGTCCCCCCCCCCAGCAGGAGTTAGAGTAAAGGACTAGAGGTCAACCCCACCCCACAGCAGTTCTCAGGTCTTGAACGTATGTTTGCTTTCAACCATTCAAGCCACCGTGCTTCCTTTAATTTATCAATTATAACTTTAGAAAGAGACTATTCTTTTCTTTTCTAATTCTGTTCCATTTCATCTGGTATAATTTCTCTCTAAGATAACTATTTTTACAAGATTTCACAAACACAATGTTGTGTACCATTCTTCCTATTCTTGCATTCTGCCCACCTAAAATGTTAAATTACACAATTTGAAGATCTGGGCATTCAGGAGGATGATTGAGCCCTAATATCCATAAGGAATACTGGAAGAGAAAATAAAGTTAGTCTACTTTTAAATGTGAACCAAATAAAATATTCTGACATTCTTAACTACTGTATTATAGCATGGTGGAAATTCTGATTGCTTTATTTAAGAACATTCAAGGTGCTTTGAATGTCCAAAACCTCTTTAGTAGTCAAGTGCAGTTAAAGAATAATTAACAAAGCATGTTATGAGTAATTAGTTTCCATGATAAAGGGCCGCCATGGAAATGTGTTTCATAATCAAACCTACTTATAGGGTTTTCCTCTGATAACAATTAAATTTAAATCAAGATATGGATGCAGTAGCACACAATGTGAAGGACTGTTGGAAGAATTAAGTTTTGGAGGGACTAGAAATTAATTGGCTTTTGTAGCTTGTCAAAGCAATTAAAGCAATAGTGTCTGGTTTTAAGATGATTCATATTACTGAAGCCCTAGCATTGCCACCTTGTGGGATTTCCATTCTCTATGGCTGTGCCTGCCTTCCAAATTTTCACTATGCATTAATATTGTTTTCTAGTTTGTTTCTATGTTTGTTTTTATTTTAATAAATAAACCATTTAGAGTTATTTTGGTAATTGAGTGGAAGGATGATAGATAGGTAGGTAGGTAGGTATAGAGATAGATAGATAGATAGATAGATAGATAGATAGATAGATAGATAGATAGATAGATAGATATAGATAGATGGTAGGTAGGTAGGTAGGTAGGTAGGTAGATAGGTATAGATAGATGGATGGATGGATGGATGGATGGATGGATGGATGGAGAGAGAGAGAGAGAGAGAGATGGATGGAAGGTAGATAGGTAGGGAAGTAGGTAGGTAGGTAGGTAGGTAGGTAGATAGATAGATAGATAGATAGATAGATAGATAGATAGATAGATAGATAATAGCTAGCATGTTTCGGTCTTGTTTTATTTTTTTGCTCCAAAAAACACATTAGGGCTTATTTTCCGGTTAGATCTAATAAGGTCCCCCTTATTTTGGAGAAATGATCTTAACTGGAGCTTATTTTGAGGGTAGGGCTATATTAATAGCATTCTGAAAAAATCATGTGAGGGTTTATTTTCCTTTTAGGTCTTATTTTCGGGAAAACACAGGAGTGATCTATCTATCTATCTATCTATCTATCTATCTATCTATCTATCTATCTATCTATCTATCTATCATCTATCATCTATCCGTCTACTCAGAATAATAGTTACTAAAATAACTCTAAGTGGCTTACTTATTAAAATAAAAACAACATAGAAACAACTACAAATAATATTAATGCAGTGTGATATATCTGGAAGACAAGACTCCTTTCAATTGTATCCTATCTATCCCAGATAGATAGATAGACAGACAGACAGACAGACAGACATCTTTGCTTGAGTTAAGGTTTGAATGAACTCAGCTACATAGGCTATGTTTATGCTTCTTTAATCAAATGTATATAAATATATCTCAAAATACACAGAGACAGTAATTCTCTGCACTGAACTTGCTGTAATTAAATGTGCTAGGGAATGTTGGCGTGTGTTTCATTAGGAGAATTCTTAATGGAATTTTCAGTCTTACTTGCTACTCTCAAAATCAAGAAAATTAAATTGCTGGTTACAAAACTCATATTTATATCAGTGGAGTTAATGTTGTGTAGAACACCTCTTTTAAGTGCAACGAGAGTTTCCATTTAAAACATATCTACTTCTTTCAACTATGTTCATGAGTTTAGATGACATTTGCAAGATATACTGTTACTAGACATGTAAATCAGGAAAACTTGTGCTGTGTCATGTTTTTTTTTATTAAGAAGTCTTTAAATGAGTAACTTTTTTTGTACTCTTACAAACTTCTTCGGACTGTTTTCAAAATTATTGAGGTAACACATGTGAACCAGTATTTCACCTTTGCTTCTGAATAGTATGTTACCTGCAGTTACCCGAAATGCCTAACACTCTTTGGAGCATCAGTGCACCTGCATCGTTATGTCATCATTTCCCAAACTCTTTAAACTCTCTGATCTAATAATAATAAAAAAAGACAACTTTTTAATTAATGGAAACAATGCCTGGGTCCTTATGTCCTTATATTGATCTTGGTTCTAATGTGACTTATTTGTTTCATTTATTTATTTAGCACATTTATATGGTATGGCATCTTACATCAGAGGTCCCTGATCCCCAGGCTGTGACTTGCTACGGGCTGCAGTCAATTAGAACCGGGTTACTGAAGCGGTGGCCTAGCGTGCAAAGCTTCATTTGCACATGCACAGGATTTAGCTTGCATGAATGAAACCATTCCCCTGCCACCAAAATCACCAAAGCTGCCACCGCCACCAGTCCACAGAAACAGTTTAGGGACCCCTTTCTTACATGACATGACATGACTCTGGACAGCAGACAAACACAGCTACAATTAAAACAATGTAACCAATTTTAAAATACTGAACATAATAGCAATAGCAATAGCACTTAGACTTATCTACCACTTCACAATGCTTTTACAGCCCTCTCTAAGATATTCTCTAAGACTCTCTAAGAGTCAGCACATTGCCCCCAAAAATTTGGGTCCTCATTTTACCGACCTCAGAAGGATGGAAGGTTGAGTCAACCTTGAGCCTGGTGAGATTTGATCTGCCAAATTGCAGGCAGCCAGCTGTCAGCTGAAGTAGCCTGCAGTACTGCACTCTAACCACTCTTCCACCGCAGCTCTTAAACTTAAACTTAAACATAAACTGAAACCAAAACATAAAAACAAAAGCTAAGATTGCAGAAGAATTACAAATCACCTGGTATTGTACAACTACTTCATAAACTCCCCAAGGCAGGTCACAGAAAGCAGCAATTCTCCTGCTTGACCCAGGGCTTCTTCCCTCTCATCCATGACAAGGAGAAGAGGCAGCCATCATGGCTGCCATGAAGTTGGATGTCCTGAGATGTAAAGAATTATGATTATTGAACTTTCTGAGGAGCAACATTGGAGTTGAATACATTGTTTTTGTTCTTGGGTAATAAGACAAGATGCTCCCTCAGGGGGAAATGAGTGAGATTTTAAGAAAAATGGTGCTGATGTTTCAAAGCATTAGGGGTACTATGACAAAGAACCACAGAGAGATAAAGAAACGCAAGGCATAAATGGGAAAATAGAAAATATGCTACAACTAATAATGAATGAAGATGAAAGACTCCAGGAAAGAGAGGAGACAGTAGAAAGAATGGAGGAAAATATAGAACAGATAAACCAGGAAACAAAGAAAGAAGATGAGAAGGAGAAGAACAATAAAAATAATAACGACTGATGAAACAAACTTAGGGAAAAGTACTTTAAGAGATTTAAAAATGGAATCAAATAATCTGGAAGATACTTTTGAAAGGGAGATTGGGGATGGGTGAACACTAGAGAGACCTAGCAGCTTAGGAGGATAGAGATGGGAGAAATATTCAGACTGAATGGTGAAGACACAGATGCTGATAGAGACAAAGATCCAAGAGAGGAGTATGTGAGGCAAGCCAAAAAACGAATAAGAATTGTATTAAAGTATTAAAACAAGCAAAAGATGATGGATAGAAATAATAATAATAATAATAATAATAATAATAATAATAATAATAATAATAATAATAATAATAATAATAATAATTATTATTATTATTATTATTATTATTATTATTATTATTATTATTTCTTTTTTCTAATATAATGATGGCCTGATTAAAAACTGAAATAGAGGTAGAAATGAGAATACACACCTTTATAAAAAGCAATAGTTAGATGGAAAGATTGGCAGTTGAAAGATGGTATTGTTAGGTATGTTTAAACAATAAGATGACTGGTACTTGAATGGCATATTATGACTTTGAACAACCAAATAATGAAGGACTATATTTTAATATAAACATGTGTATTAACACTAGGATTAGTATTGGTGGCCTGACTACAAGCTAGAATAGAGGTAGAAATAAGAAATAAGGGGGATATTAGCAGATATAATTTTCATATAATAGAATATAAGTAATAATTAGATGGAAATATTAGCGGTTGAAAGTTGGTATTACTATGTATGCTTAATAATATAATTGGCATTAAAATAGAACATTGAAATATTGAATAACTACTCTAAAACTATCATGAATATCAATACTAGGATTATATAAATTGACTAATGTAACAATTATTATTATTATCTGTTTTATTCATTAAACATGAAACTATGTCAACTAAAAATTTAAAAATGTGTCACAAATATGATTGACTGGAACTAATGGTTGATATGGGTTGCTGCCAGCATCTTAGGTATCAACCAAGTATCTTCCTAAAATATATGATGTTCCGAGTAGCACAGGTTTTTGAATTCTGCTGGTGTTATTGCAGGAAGCTGAAATTTCTTGTTGCATTTTGTAAAATTCTTGGACATGGTACCAAGTGCCCTGATGACAATGGGTATCACCGTTATATGTTTTATCCATAGCCATGTAGTTTTGATGGCCAGGTCACAATATTTCATGATTTTTTTCCAGTTCTTTTTTTTCGACTCTGGCGTCTCCTGGTACAGCAATATCAATAAACTCTACGTTTTACTTCTCAACAACCATGATATCTAGCATGTTACTTTCCAAATGACGATCTGTCTGTATTCGAAAGTCCCACAAGATATTCATTGTCTCATTTTCGATAACTTTTTCCACTTTAGGCTCCCATGACTTTTTGGATACAGGTATGTCGTATTTTTTACATAATGACCAATGGACTTATTTAGCAACCCAATCATATCTAGCTTTGTAATCAGTTTGTGTGATTTTGCTGCACTCACATATTAAATATGAAACAGTTTCAACTTTGTTGTTGCAAAGTTGGCAGTTTGGATTGTCAGTGGATTTTTGTATCTTCGCTTTCATGGCATTAGTTTGTAGTGCTTGTTCTTGAGCAGCAAGTATTAAACCTTCCGTTTCTTTCTTGATGGTTTCTTTCTTAAGCCATGCCCAAGTTGTTATCACACTTTCCTTCATTGTTTTTCAAGTGCTGTCCATGCAGAGCTTTGGGGTTCTATCCATCCAGTGGCATTAAATGGAACATTGAAATATTGAATAACTATTCTAAAACTATCATGTATATCAATACTAGGATTATATAAATTTGACTGTTATTGTTGTTGTTGTTGTTGTTGTTGTTATTATGGCTGTTTGTATCAAAATGAATTATATCCAGAGGCTGCACTGTTCATGTATTGAGATTGATGTATATTTAAAAATAAAAATCCAATAAAACTTTAAAAAAGTGTTTAATGTGTAGACATAATAAGGATTCTTTGTCACATAATAAGTGCAGTTAAAGTGAAGATCTTATCTAGCAGTGAGACGATAGGGGAAGGAATACCCAAAAGGTTTTTTTTTTTTAATATCATTTTGGCTCCAATTATTCTGGGAGATAAACATGTTATCCCATCTAATTAAATTAAAAGAGAAGGAATAGAAACTTTCCAATGAACTGATTTGATTTAGCATATCTAGTTTTGGATGTGGCTTTTGAGGCAATTAACTGATTTTTTAAAAAACAAAACAAAAACAAAATCTGTTTTAATATTTCTTTTTTAATATACAGACACACATATACTGCTGATTAATATCCAGACTATTGTTTTAGCACTGCAATTTTCACTTAATGAAACGGGAATGTTTTCTTGAGAGGAAAAAAAAAAGAAATACTGTAATGCATAAGTAAAATGTGTAAAATGAGAAAGCAGCTAGGACGATCTCACCTCATTTTAATGAAAGAGAACAGACCTGGTTGCACAGTTGCCATAATGTGGTTGCAATTCTATCCTCATCATTCATCCCTACATCAAAATGAAATTCAGTTGTACTAACCTGATTGCAACCCTCTCTTTTCCTGTTTATGCCATTATTAAACCTATTCTGACTCATGACAGCTTTTAGATAGGTCAGCCCTAAAATCTTTCTTCTTACCTGCTGAATTTATCTTGCCTTCCCTATCTCAGCGTTCAGCTTTTAAAAACAAATGGATACATTTCATGATGAGAATCCATATCTGCTAATCAGATTACTCTTTCATCTTGTTGAGAGGCTGTAATGTAACAGGAAGCACTATCAATACCTCTTGGAAATTGCAGGACCAATTCCAGGGAGCAAAAATGACCCAGTTTCAGCCTTCATGTCAACATTCTTACAGTTACATTCATTCAACATCTTGTGCTTCTCAAGCTTTTTAAAGTTTTTAAAAAAAATAATTGAAAAAAATTCAAATTTTGAATTGAAAAGTTCAGAAGTAGCATCGAAGCAACAGCTCAGTACGTAATTAGAATACTAATACTATGTTTTGATTCTTTTTCTAAATACCACCCTATACTACACCAGACAGAGGTGCGTTTCACATTATGTTACTACCGATTCATCCCACACGCACACACTTGTTTTGTGCAAACATCCAGTTCGTGTACGCCTTCCACGCATACGCTTGGCCTTCCGTGCATCCGCTTTGCTCCCAGATGTGCCTTCTGCCTGTGCCCGGCCTCAAAAGCGTGCCTAAATAGGATGGCATAGAGCTAGGGTGGGTAAGCAGCCCACCCGTAATTTCCGCTACTGGTTCGAACTAGCTGAATACCACCTCTGACACCAGATCTTCTTAGACAACTAGTATTGTTACTACTTAGGCACTTTAGCTCAAGAAATGACTCAGAAATTGGTGGAGCCATGGAACATCCCTTTTTCAAATTTCCTTTCCTACTCTTGTTTTAATCTGGGGAGGAAAAAAAAAAGCTTGAAGAAATATTTTTTCCAATTCTTTCTCTCCCTTGGAAAAGGATAATGATCTAGAGATCCAGTGAGATATAAAGTACTTCTGCCCTGACAACTCCATGTTTAGCTATACTGCTTACCCTTTTGCTTTATTCCATAAATCATTGCTATTTACCACTAGCTTTATCTTAGTGTGCTGTTCGGTTAGTTTATGATTCGGTTGTTCAATGAATCTAGAAAATCTGATTGAGGAAAGCACTGTTAAGTTAACCAGAGATGAACATAGTATGAAAACTGTGTCTCCTTTTTCATGGCAAAAAAACTTTAAGAGAAAATGTAGATGAGAGAGAGAGAGGGAGGGAGGGAGGGAGGGAGGGAGGGAGGGAGTGGGGAGAGAGAGAGAGAGAGAGAGAGAGAGAGAGAGAGAGAGAGAGATCCTTCATCTTTTGAAGTCCTACCTGAGGCTAATGAGATTCCATCCCAAGCGAGGTGGGCCTTTTTCTAAATAATTATTAACTTGGGTAAGTTGACTTTTTTTATTCAGTCTGATTATAAGAACAAGGAGGAAAAAAAGGTTCATTTTGGAGAAGAATGTTTGTGGTGTGTCTGTAACAAGGGAAGAAGGAAACTGAATTGTTAAACCTATTGATCTCTTCTACCAAGTCTTCACCACATCTGAATACAGAGAAAGACCTATCTTTCCAGATAGCATAATATAATATAATATAATATAATATAATATAATATAATATAATATAATATAATATAATATAATATAATATAATTATAATATAATATAATATAATATAATATAATATAATATAATATAATATAATATAATATAATATAATATAATATATATAAACTGGTTTGCAGTATAAAATGTCTCAAGAAAAATTAAACTGTATTTTTATTTCCATTCTAAGTAAAGTTGTTGTCCTTGTTGATGAAATTATTGAGATGACAATTAAACATCTACTCATTATGCTTTTATTAATTTGAATATTTTCAGTTTAAAATATAGTAAATTTTAAAGCCCTGTGAACAATTTCTGATAATAAGCAATTGACATTTATGCAGGCCAGTTATACCCTGGCATATGTTTTAAATATCAAATACCTGTAGTAAATCCTTACTACAGAATGATAATATGGAAAGATCTTTTACTTACTGAATTTAAATGGGTTAGATATATGCATACTCTTGAGATCAATAGAGTTAGTATGAGGGTTTTTTGGGTAATTTCATTGAATGACATTCTTATATGATTCTTGGGTTATAATATCCTGATCATCTCTACTGTATAGTCAACTGCTGTGTTTGGCTTAAAGAAATAGTCCAAAGAAAGCAAAATCAAAGCTGCAGGCATTGTGGAACTACTCATAGGGTGATACTAATTAAATGTGACATGACAGCCTGAGAACTGAAAAACACAATGTTGGAACAAGAGTTTGATAATACTTCTCACTGTAACTGAACCTCCCAAGTCTCAAGGGGATCTCTATTTATAGCTCTGCTGGTAAAAGAAACATTTGCCTGCTTGGGGAAATGGTCTTAATTCCTATAAAACTCGAAAATTTTTCTCCAAAGGATATTTAGGGAAACCTTAAGTAAACCTTTCTTTCTTTAAAGGAAGGTTGGGGAAAATGGTTTACTTCAAATAGTGCGTGCACCAAAAGTTACAATGAATGTTAATGTTCTGGTTGAGTTCCTTTGGGCTGCTTACAATTTCAATTAGAATCATTACTGGGGATGAAGTTCTTGCCTTCCCTACATTATATTCAGGGGTGAAATGCTCCAAGGTCTGCTCCCATTGTGCTTCACTCCTGGTTCACTGCACGCATGCATGCATAGTGCGTGCCAAAGCGCACTTCATCTGCATGCACATCACAGGCGTTACCACGCAGCACTGAAAAAGGAGGCTTAAAAAGCCTTTTCTAAGGTAAGTAGAACAGTTAGGAGGGGGAACAGCTGTGCCACGCGATTTAGATTCGCTAAAAAGCGGGATTTCCTATTTTCTAGTGAATATATATTGCACGGCACAGCTGATCGTCGGAAATACCAGTTTGTCTGAACTGGTAGCATTTTTTTTTACTACCAGTTCGCCCAAACCGATAGCTTTTATTACTACTGGTTTGGGCGAACCGGTCCGAACCGATGGCATTTCACCCCGATTATATTCCTTATTCGAACTGGATCTTCCACATAAAGGACTTCTGAGAAAATGACCTACAGATGCAAATAAGGTTTTTCTAAGTGAAACTTCAATATGCAGAGAACTCACTTTGGTTCTGGTGAAATAATCCAAGGGATTATTCTTTCCCCCAAAATTGTAAAGACCAAAACAAAAAAACAAAAAAAACTAATAACCCACCCCTATTTAGAATTATTATAATTTAGGGGGGAGGAGAGAAGCCTGTGAGTATTTTGTTATTTTCTTCCTGATCTGACACTGAAATAAATATTCAGAAAACTAACGTGTGAGTTTTGCAAAAGGTGCTGGACGCCTTGCTAAAGAGTTTTATTCTAAAGTTTCCAGAGGTCTATTGGTTCTCCAGAACTTTGTATCATGAAGCAGAAAGTCTGCAGAGATCCTATTGAGCATGTTTATACAACTTTTCCCATGATTATGAGGCTAGAGAAGCTAGACCTCTCAGTCTCAGAGAATTTTGCTGAAGTGTATATTTGTTTGCTTGCAGGCATTTTGTTACCTGGCTAGGTAACTTCATCAGTGCCAGAAGGGAGTGGGTTATCTAAGAAGTTACCTAGTCAAGTAAGAAAGCATCTAGAAGCAAACAGCTAAGCTCAGAGAGCATCAAGGATTCCACAATTCAACCCTAAGCTATAGATATTCTCTTCTATTGGAATGTATCTTTCTGTGGCACTTTAATGTTCAAGCTGAAAATGTCTAAAAAGATGCCAGTTTCATGGATACCGGGCTTCAGTGTATCTTTTCACTCCAAACATATATTTAACATTTCAGTTTTTGCAGATTGAATGTCTGCAGAGGAGTAATATATTAGCTCATTTACATTTTAGTCCTTGTGTGAACATAAAGGGATCATCAGTATTTATTATAAAGCCATCATGCACACAGAACCAATCATTTAACTGCTTTTCCATTACTGGTTAGCAATAGAAGGGCAGATAATATAATTTGAGTATATGATAACTGTATTTGATTGCCTCTGCTGAGGTGCACTTCCCACTTCAAAAAGCACAATTACTCATTAGTTAGCCACTAGTCAAATATGCATGTCCTTATGTTAATCCTGGAAGATGAAATATGCCATTTTTAACATTGCAAAATGCTTTCAAAACTAAAATCAGGAGAGGAAAAAGGAATGAACCAGAGCAAGTAACTGAGAGTAAAGGACAACACAATATAAACCTTTGGTATTCTAATTGGAATTGCCAATTCTAATCCATATATATGTATATCAGGGGTGAAATGTAAAATGTGTTACTACCGGTTCTGTGGGCGTGGCCAACTTTTTTTAAAAAAAAACTTTTCAAAGCATTGTTTCTAATGCTTTGAAAAGCCGCTGGTGATCAGGCAACTCAGCTGGGATCGTCAGCTTCCCAGAGACTTTTCAAAGCATTTTTTTTTACCACCTCTTCGGCCAAGAGGTTGCAGAAAAAAAATGCTTTGAAAAGCCTCTGATGATCCCAGCTGAGCCCCGTGATCATGAGAGGCTTTTTTTTTTTTTTTTTTACTTTTAAAAGCATTTTTTCATCGGAAGAAGTTGTAGAAAAAATAATTTAAAAAGTTTTTTAAAAAGCCTCTGATGATTGTGCAACTCAGCTGAGCATGGTGGAGGGGGGGCAGGGATTTTTGCTACCGGTTCTCTGAACTACCCACCGCCATCGCTACCAGATCGGGTGATCCGGTCTGAACCGGGAGCATTTCACTCCTAATGTATATGTTTAATGTATGTATACTCACTCTCTCTCTCTCTCTCTCTCTCTCTCTCTCTCTCTCTCTCTCTCTCTCTCTCTCTCTCTCTCTCTCTCTCTCTCTCTCTCTCCTCTCTGTGTGTGTATTCATTCATACATTCATTCATTATGTCATTTAGGCTGGGAAAGGTTAATTTAAATTCTATCATGAAGCAGCTCAAAAAGACAACCAATAGCCAACTATAACACACTGGCAGTGGTGTACAATACCTTTTCTTACCCTGCACATAAAATCCCATGGCATTAGCTAATCCTACACAGTCTGAATGGAAAAGCGATTAACCTGAAGCTTCACAGACTATTTTCCTGCCACTTCGCCAATCAATATAGTCAAGGCTAATCCAAGATTAAGGAACAATCTCTAGCTGACAGGATCCAGTTTAAAGTTGAAGTAAAAAGGAAGCAAATCAGATTGAAAATCCTAGGAAAAAGACCAGTGAGGGAAATAGTAGATAGGATAATGTACTGAGTTGCATTGTTTCCAGGAGCTTGAAACAGAATACAAAATATCCTTAGGAGGCAGAAATATGTTCATTGGAGCTTGACTGTGCAGGGTGTATGAATTCCAATATAAATTGTATTTAACTCTAACAAAAGTGGCATTACATTAAGAGTTCAATTATAGAAGCATTTAGTGGATCTTAACTGATATCAAAAGTTTAGGTAAGAGGCAGATGTGATCAGCTGAGAAATCCCCAGGAAATAGACATCAATCTCTCCCACCATTCTAAACAACAACAACAAAGAAAACCAAACAAAGGGCAAACTATCATGAACAAAACAACAAAACTACATTCATAGAGACAGCTCTATCTTAACAGCCCATAATTATGGTGATGATTTACAACCTCATTTCCATCATGGTCATGAAGTGAATCCCTGTGGATATTAAGTGAGACATCTCATGTTGTTGACTTGCAGTTTCACTACTAGCTTCTCTGTTGATTCAGCTTGTTGCAAGCTGCTGTGAAGTGTGCAAAAGGCCATCATCTGACTGCGGGGTACCACAATGGTTGTAAACACCCACTAGTTGCAAAGAGTTTGAACCTTGATCATATGGCCACAACTGTAAAACTTGTAAGTGCAAGGATTGATAGTGAAGTTTTTTTTAAGGGCCACCATACTGATTGCTTTGAATGATTGCTAAACAGGACAAGTGAATAGTATGTTTAATTTGTTCATACTTCCAATACATACTTTTTGAGTCACCTCTCAAATGTTTTGCATGGCTCTAATTTATATCGCCTTTCTTTACTCTAATGTGAACCAACTCCAAAATTTGTACTCTTTAGTGAATAGTAATTATTCTCTAGAAACTGTACAACCATTCAGGAATGAAATCCTATAACTTTGTGTTTATCTGTGTCACACATATAGAAGTCAGACAATAAACAGGTAACAAATTCTTTATCAAGTATATAATAACCTAGTTGGAGAAAATATAATTACTGTGAATATGAAAGAAAAGCATGGAAAGTAAAATGTGTCAGGTTTTTTTTTAAAGCCATTGATATCTCCTTGTGCAATTAGAATTTGAAAATTAGACCCATTCGTCACACTACTTGTTGTGAACTATTTCTCGTGTATTAAAATATTCATAACAATTCAGGTCAGGATTATAAGATAAAATCAATAGTGGAGAATCAAGTCAGTTTCTTTCTGAATTGTGGCTCACATTTGTTAACACATACTGAAAAGATGACTACTGATTCATTTTTAATGTGGAGAGCTTAGGGAATTTTGGAACAGTCTTGTTCAAAATACTATCCTTCTATATTATTTAAGAATCACTTATTATTTAATGGTAATGGCTGCAGTTGGCAATAGGAAGACCTCTTCTGTACGTATGTATGTATTTCTATTTCATAATTCTTAACCGCCCATCTCTTTCAAAGAAGAGCTCTTTATCCATCCATCCATCTATCCAATAAACTCAAATGTAATTCCTTGCTATTATAAATTTACATGTTACATATTTGGACAACATACCCAACTAAAGAGAAATGGAATGCCTCACCAGTTTGTTGAAACAGATGCAGAAAATTTATGATGTAATTGAAGGAATGGGGGAAAATACAATATTTCATGGATTTTATTAACTCTGAAGGTTTACAAACATTTGATATTCTACTTATTTTGGACTTGGGAAAAGAAACAGTCCCCATCCCCATCTCCTCCCCAAGGCATGTTCTACTGCAAAACATTTTCCAACTGAAAAAAACCTGTACTTCAAACCATAGGGGAGATGTTAAAGTAATAATATCCGAAAAGCCTACAGTGAGAATAGCTTTTCAGGGCCAGATCAAAGCAGTTCAGTATCCTGTGGCCAATCAGATACATCTGGAGAGCTTTTCATGTAAGATCTTATTAGCCATTAGGGATTGTCCAGACAAGAAGCATCAATCATGAGTACTAATATTATTTTCATTGTAAGGTTACTGTAATTGAATCTTGAAAGTCTGAAAGTACATCTTTCCCCCTCACATTTACAGCTCAAGAGAGGTCTCTTTTGAAAAGTTGCCAGGCACCCAGTGCTTCTGCAGGCTAAATGGCCTCTTATCTGACAGTTGTCTATTTCACAGTTCACCCTCCTGCTGTTTCTGTCTATCAGGCACTTTGTCACAGACCATTACAGATCATGTGAAAGAAGGGGTCCTGATTAGAAACCAGGATTTAAGGCACGCTGTCTATGAATCAGGTGGTGATATAGGTCTACTGTATAACCCTACTGGCCAAGTCCATTTCTCTAGGCAATTCAGCCAAGTGCATGTTGTTGTTGTTGTTAGTCGCGAAATCGCATCCGATCCATTGCGACCCCATGGACAACGTTCCTCCAGGCTTTCCTGTCCTCTACCATCCTCTAGGGTCCATTTAAGCTCACGCCTATTGCTTCAGTGACTCCATCCAGCCACCTCGTTCTCTGTCATCCCCTTCTTCTTTTGCCCTCAATCTTGCTCAGCATTAGGCACTTCTCCAGTGAGTCCTTCCTTCTCATTAGGTGGCCAAAGTATTTGAGTTTCATCTTCAGGACCTGGCCTTCTAAAGAGCAGTCAGGGTTGATTTCCTCTAGGACTGACCAATTTGATCGCCTTGCAGTCCAAGGGACGTGCAGGAGTCTTCTCCAGCACCATAGTTCAAAGGCCTCAATTCTTTGGCACTCAGCCTTCCATATGGTCCAACTTTCACAGCCATACTTTGCAACTGGGAAAACCATAGCCTTAACTATATGCACTTTTGCTGCCACTTTTGTTTGTCTCTGATTTTTATTTGATTTGCCATTGCTTTCCTCCCCAGGAGCAAGCGTCTTATAATTTCTTGCCAAGTGTATACTACAAATACAATCTGTTTTATAAGTGTCCTGACACCTATTAACTCATCCTACAATGATGATGAGTTCATAGACACATTTTCCTGTCTTTCAGTATGCTGAGTTGTGTGGATCTATGGATATGGCTAGGACCCTGGCAAGTACTATGTGAAACCTTCATAATGAGATTGTAATATAATCCTGTCTTAATAAGACCATGGGAAAAATCTGTCATGATTATATATATACCATAGGACTGTAATGCTGAGTACCTAGTCATTATATTCATTGTAAGGATCAAAGGGCAGAATGAAGCAGTTAATTAGGCAAAATTAATTAGTTATTAATTAATTAGGATTAATTTTGGCTTTCAGGAGTCACTCATACTTTATTAAGCAATTTCACTCCTATGCCTGTGTAACCAATAGCAAAGAACCATGGAAATTGTAATTGGTTTAATTTTATTTATTAAATCATGAAAACTATTTAAAAGTTTCCCAGTTGTCTATCCCTTTATTTTTTAAAAAAATATATTTTTATTTTGAAGGAGGGGTTCCATTGCCAAAATTCTTCTCTGTCAAACAGAAAATCTTGGGATGACTTGTTTTTCTAATTTTTCACTTCCAATTATGAATTGATTGTGTCAACTAATTGTTTTTTTGGGGGGAAGCCTTTTTGTTGGATACATGATAATTAAAAGCTTCTATTAAGCTTAGAAGAGAATATCATTACAGCAGGGATTCTTGAAGTTTGCTATGCCACAACCTGCCTAAAATTGTATCATATTTTCAATCAACTGTTCCTGTGTAACTTCTTCAAAAATTATCTCTGTATTTCTCTACACTATCTATCTATATTTTTAAAAATGGCAGAAAGGCTATGGATAACCAAAATTTGAAAGTAGGCAATAATGGTCATATTTGTTAAATTCTGTGAGATTATTAAAGTGATAAGGTGTTAAATCTATTTGTAGTGTATTTATAATTATTGTCACCCTGACTGATCGATTATGATATCCCATCTTAATATATATATATGTGTGTGTGTGTGTGTGTGTGTGTGTGTGTGTGTGTACACACACACACACACACACACACACACACACTTGGGCTTGATAAATCGACACTTACAGCTTGAAAATTAATGAGTAGTTACGATTAGCCTCTCCTCTCCCTTTCTCTCCCTCAGCCTTGCCCCACTGAACCCTATCCTATCCTATCCCCTTCTCTCCCTCAGGGTTGCCCCACAGAAAGCTCCCCTATCCTATCCCCTTCTCTCCCTCAGCCTTGCCCCACCGAAGCCTTCCCTACTCTATCCCCTGGTTGCTACCGTGAAAGTAAAACTGAAAGTGAAACTCCTCTCCTCTGCTTGTGCTTTGCATTTGTATGTGGGCAACATACAAATTTAATAAATACTATTACTACTACTGATAATAATAATAATAATAATACCATTAGCACCAGTCAATGGTATTTGTGATGCATTTTTGAATGTTCCGTTGACTGAGTTTCATGTTTAATGAATAAAGTATAATAATAATAATATTAATGATGATGATGATGATGTAGCAGAGTAGAAGAGAAAAAAAAAGGAGAAAATCACAAAATACAAAACCTGCAAATAGAATTACAATGACCATGGCAAAAGAAAACAAAGATAGTATCAATAATAATAGGTGCCTTGGGTGGAATTCCAAAACAACTGGACCACCACTTGAATACCATTAGCATTGACAAATTCACCATCAGTCAATTACAAAAGGCAATTTTGCTTGGAGCAGCATACATCCTGCGGCAATACTTCTAACACCACCAAAAATATCTACCTATCCCGGATCCTTGAGAAGGACTTGGTAGATGAACAAAAATGCCAAATCCAGTCTAAACATCCTGCTGTCTGGATGATGAACCATAATAATACAAAAATGAACTGTTTTCCATAATGCATATCTCTTCTCACTGAACTTACATGTAACTATTTGATAAAAGGTGGTCATTTATGTACATACCCATCTACCAGATCTTACACAAAAACATTTTTATGTGGACATATGAGTAGATTCTTGGTTGCCGAAAGTGAAGAAGAAATATCAAGCAGAAGCAAATAGCAGAATCAGAATTAGAGTACAAAGAAATGTCAAGTAATTATTTGAGGCCAAGTTACTGAAAGCTATATGAAGCTCATTTTAATATAAGATAACTGCTTGCATGAAGTGGAGAAGAAAACAATGAAACTGTCTCGTTGCAAAATATACTCATTTCTGGAGCATCTCTGCTTTCTATAGGCTTGGGAAAGGTATTTTTAATCTCTTTTACGGGAATTACTTCTGAAATAAAACTCAGTAACTATTGATCAGTAGATGGCAATCTCATAGAAAGCCTAAGAGAGAGCACAAAGAATAATGGGTATGATTGAAACAGTAAATGTGTCTAATAGTATCTGCTATAAAAACAAAACAATACTATAGTCCTTATGTGGGGACATTTCATGGTCAACATGCTCCTATGATTAAAGTAAAATCCCCAATAATATTGTGGCTGCAATCTAGATGTAATATAGATTCAGTTGACAAAGTTTAGGGTCAATGGAATTGTGTGAATAAGAGGACAGATCACACAATTCTGAAGTTTAGCAGAAGACTAGGGTCATTGCTTGGTGCGTGAAAACTTTTCTGATGTTAATGGGAAGGTAATGTGCGCTTGCTATTATTCATTGTTCAGGTGTGTGGATTATAACCCCTATCTCTTTTTTGTTTGTTTGTTTGTTTGTTTGTTTATAACACACATTTTCCTTCTTGATTATCACAACAATTGAGATCATAACTGGCAGGTGTTTAGAAGGAAAGACTCCAACATTCCTTGTTTTTGCTTTTTTAAATGGACATAACAGCAAACAAACATATTTTCATCAATTGACTGTCTGGCTGATTTGATAGGAAGCCTTCTTGATTAAAGACTTCAACTCCCCGAAATTTCCATCAATGTTTATACTATTTGAGAACTCAGGTTGCTGAAGTCTACAGATCTGGAAAGTGCCTATGCTGGAGAAAGCTAATCTAGGAAATCTCCAGGATTTCTGATTCACTTTATGACTGTTCTTCTTTGGCCTCATCTATGAAAAGGTGATGAAATAATATAGTGGGTTTTAATCACTATTTGTGGCTCATTCTGAAAATAAATTAAAATATACTTCTTAAATTGCTGTTAAGAAACATTTTGGAAAGCCTATAAAATGTAACATTCTACAGTTGCACTTGAAAATATGATGGGAATGGAATAATGGTGCTCATCATCCATGTCAATAAATGACCCAGAAATCTATCCATAACAGAGAAAGTTTCACTTCCCAAAAGAAATGTATGAGATTGCATCATGCTTAAGAGAGAGTTGTTGCATTTATCAGTAGTTTCACTGTCAACAAGGAGCAGCTTTTCCAGTCCTAGAAATGCCACTTATTGAACTTGAGCTTTTCTGCTACTGAGCATTGCTTCCCCTTCTCACTATATTTGTCCTGTCTCCACTAAGGTCCTATGCCACAGTCAGTCTTACTTAAATTGTGGGACTAATTCTGTCATAATGAGTATTAATTTTTAGTAGGGTGATCCTGGATCAAAATTAAGATCTACTTCCATTTTTTTTTTCCATATCCCCAGTCTCAAGCTGCCATTTGAACCATCAGGGCAAACATACCAACAAATTATTTACTAATAAAATTGTGCAGAGGATTGATTGATTGATTGACCAAAGGTAGGAGAGCAAGACTTCATCCATCTATTTCTGTGAACTACTGCATTGTGCAATTCTTTGTAAAAAGTTATTTTTATTTCCATGAATCTCACTTAGGTTTCAAGATACTTTGAACATCATTCTTGCTTATAGATTTTTTAATATATAAACAAGAAACAAAATTTCTACACAGATTGGACAAACAGATAGAATATGATCCACTGTAATATAACTCTTCACATAGCACTTTTAGGATATTCTATTGTTCACACCAAATTAGTTAAGAGGCACAAATAATTAGGCTCAGAGTTCTGAATTCTTATTAGTTGACAAATGAAATCATATTTGTTGAGGCCATCTTAAATCACAATGTTTCTCTATCATTGAAAGGCAATACCCCTTTACATAATTGGTTTTACGAAATTAAATATGAAAAAATTAAGGTCGCAGCTTGATGAGCTGGCTATTTAAAATGCAATTCAGTTGTATTGCATTTTTTAAAAACACTCTTAAAGCTTTTGACAGATATCACAGATGTAACCAACACAGTCTTCACTCAATCAGTTTGTAACAACTGCAAGCATACACCCAGTTGCTTTTGTCTGTGTCCTGCAAATGAATTTATTTTTTTCATGCCAGTTATTTTTGTTATTTTGTGATGAATCTATTAAATATTTCAAGCAATAATTTTGCCTTGTTTTTGAATTTTCTATTTGTACTTCAGCTTCAGGTCATGGTGGTAATGTGTGAATTATGTGAAACCTCACATTATGTCCTATCAGTCCCAATATTGCAATGCTTTGCAATATAATTCACGCATTTGACAACCAGATGTCAAGTGCTGTATAATGAAGTTAAATAATGCATGAATAAATAGTTCAGAAGGTATCTAGCTGAATCCTCAGAAGAGGGAATGGAATAAATGAGACATTTGCATTATATCAATAAGCTTTTAAATGTCTCTTTTTAAAAGCAATAACAATACCACTTTGACTTATATATCGCTTCACAGTGCTTTCCAGCCCTTTCTAAGCAGTTTACAGAGCCAGCATATTTCCCACAACAATCTGGGTCCTCATTTTACTGACCTTGAAAGGATGGAAGGCTGAGTCAACCTTGAGCTGGTGTGACTCAAGCTGCCAAACTGCTGGCAGCCAGCAGTCAGCAGAATTAGCTGCAGTACTTCATTCTAACCACTGTGCCACAGCAGCTAAATCCTTACAAACAAATTATATTTCTCAGTAAGACATGCAGAGTTAGAGGGGTGACGTGTTTATCTTTATACTTTTTAATTATTTCTTCTTCTTCTTTTTTAGGTTGAAACAATTTTATTAGTTTATGATATAGCATATAAAGAAAATACAAAAGTAAAAGTAAAAGTAAAACAAGGAGAAGAAAGGAAAAATAAGGCATTGACTTCCAACTCCCTTTGGTGCAGTAGGATTAACATCAAAACCCAACTTTTTACTTTTACATTTCTCGGTAAAACCCCAAATCAAAATTTCGTATTTTTTTCCCACAAAGTACAGAAGTGATTTCCAAGTAGAAATAAAAGTATTTGTATTTTTTTTCTTTGATCAAAATAGTCGATTTAGCCATCTCTGCTACCTCCATCAGTTTTTGCAGCATTCATCCATTGTAGGGATCGAGGTGACCTTCCATTTCTGTGCATAAAATAGTCTTGCTGGGCGGCATGTTTATCAATTAATATATTATTGATTTGTAACCGTTATAGCATCCTTTACCAATCCCAGGAATCTTTAAATTTTTAATGCTCCGAGCTAAATCCTCTTAAAAACTATGAAGCAGAAATTTTGAAGAAGTGACTCCATTAACTGAATTAGATCACCTTGATTTACTCAGAAGAATTGGGTTATGACTAGAAAGGCATAATTAGTAGAAAATCTACTAGATATTTTCTCTCTAGCAAAAATGTCAGCATTGAATGCTACATGAAATGTGCAGAATGTTGAAAACAATATATATGTACATATATCCACACATTCACAGAATTTAAGATACAGTACTGTATAGTATCCTTTTTTATTTTAAAAGTTGGTACAACACAAAACATCTGTAAAAATGTGAAGAGAAATAATTTATATTCCATTCTTTATTCAGACTAACAGCTCTTTTAAATCGATCATTTATAATGCATTTCTTACTAACAAAATATAATTATTTCTATAAGTGCACCTGGAATGAAACAAATTGCCTCATATACTGCATGCATGAACAGATAAAAGAGCTTAGGAGTTAAGGAATTGCTCCAATGATTTTCTTGAATAAACTATTTTAGAATGGAGAAATAAAGTAAAATAGGAGATAGAAAAACATAAATACGTATATGTGTGTAAACCGAATAATTGTCTGACAGGCTGAGAATGAAAAGAGGTAGTAAAACATTAATGGAAACAGGAATAAACACACATACACAATTTTGCTACCATAATATACATACATACATACATACATACATACATACATACATACATATAAAGTGTTTTTCTGTCGAAGCACCTGGTCTACCCCAATATGGGAGGGAGCATACTGCTTCCCTTTTGCCTTTCAGCTCCAATCCAGGAGCCCTCAAGCAGTCACATTCACAACAAACCATTTTATACCAAATTTATATTTTGCTGATAAAGAAAAAAATATATCAAGCTGATAAGGGGAGGAGAACTTGTGGCTCAGAGGTTAATACAACTGCCTAATATACAGTTTGAATCCTAGTAAGGGTATGGCTAGCTGATGAGAGTTAAATAGCTTGAAATAGATCTATACTAGTCTCCCTTTATTTCTTTATCAGCAAAATATTATACATATGTGTGTGTGTGTGTGTGTGTGTGTGTGTGTGTGTAAGTTTTCACAGGTATATATGTGTGTACAGGTAATATCTCGGGTTTCTTCCCGTGTAATTGTAAACATATCTTTAGAAGGGTAGTAGCGACGTTTCGACGAAATCACATTTGTCATCTTCTGGCTGATGTTCTTGGTTTGGAGCTTATGGGCAAAGTGTGTGATCTTAACTGACGTTTTTCTATGAAAAGAGGCAAAGGTGTATTCTGATTGGTTGACAGTGTTGTCGTATTCTGATTGGCTGATGACATAGTTGTATTTTGATTTGGTGGAAGCGCTGTTGCTAGGTTGTGGGTTGATGGATAAGTTATGTTGGAAATGGTGGCAACACAGGCTTTTTGATGAACCTTTGATCTATGGTTTATATTTTGTGTTAAGATTCGTCTATCTATGAGAGCAGGTTTCCAAACATATCTAAAGATATGTTTACAATTACAGAGGAAGAAACCCGAGATATTACCTGTATACACACACACACACACATATATACACACACGTGAAAACCTCAGAAAACAGATGTATATACACAGAGAGAGAGAGAGAGAGAGAGAGAGAGACATATATATACACACACACACCAATGATGGGTTGCCCCCGATTCGGTCCGGTTCTATAGAACTGGTAATAAAACCGGCAGGAGGCTCCACCCACCCACCACGACATCATCATGGGTGATCTGCGTATGCATGTGCCTGAGCAAAGCAAACCGGTAGTAAAGGTAAGTAGAACCTACCCCTGACACACACACACACAGACACACACACACACACACACACAAGGTAAGTAGAACCTACCCCTGACACACACACACACACACACAAACACACACACACACATGCTCCGTTTTTACTGGCCGCGGGTTGCAGGAGGCTATCACTGCCAAAAACAGAATTTGGGAGTCCGTTTTCACTGGCAGAGCACTCAGATTAGACTAAAAGATAGCACTAAGGCACTGACCATAGTAGCACAAGAACAGTCACTAAACACCAGACCCACAGAAGCAGAGATCTACCACATTAGACAGGAACTGAAGTACAGGCAGTGCTACCAATCACCAAGAGAAACTCTGTGTCCAGGAGATATATGGACACTGATGCTATGTTATCTTGACATTTATGAGCAGGTTATAAATAGTAAGCATTATTTAAGTTGAATAATACAATATTACTTTTCCCCATTTGAACAAGATGAGTTTGCAAAATGTATTTAAAATAGAGATAATATACAATGATTAATTTCAAGGAAGATCATTCACATCTGACTATATTATTTGCATTATTGTACTTATTAGTGTTTCATTTTGATTGGATTTTGCCCTTGTATGCTTTAGTTTGATTGGTTTTTAAATCTTTATTATTTTACATCACCTTTGTTAATACTATAAAGAGAAATAAACGCACAAGCATCATACACAATGAAAAAGTTTATAAAGTAAATTGACAATATTTGTCCAAGGCAAATATTGTCATGCAAGGCTTGAATGTTAGTTCAAGCCTTGCATGAGTTTATAATTTAGGTAGGCAGTTGTCTCAGCCAGAGAAAATGTCATGCCAGAAGTAATAGTAATAGTTAATTAAGCAACTCTATCTCACAGCTGAATCTCAAGTAAGGCTCCAGCTCTTATTGTCCTCTTGCTAATTCAAATACAATTCACTTGGTTGGTGATTATTGATAATTAATCAGACTACACCTCTGCAAACTTCACAGCTTTCCAACAGGATTATTTGCTGAATGGAAATGTAGTGCTATAAATACACGGACATTGTTGTGTTGATTTCCAGAGTCATTACTGAGGGCATAATCAATATCAAGCCAATCAATTTCAAAGCAGTAAACATTATTAGGATGACATCATTTCTTCCTAAAGATGGTAGCTTGACATGAGCATCTAGACAGGTGTCCAATAATGATCCAATAGCTATCGCCAGAGTTCTACAGCTTTATAGACCAGCAGAACTCAGATACATCTGGATGTAGAATGTCTGGGGCAAAGTTAAGAATTAAGGTAAAAACATGATACTTTCTTAGGTTGGAATTGACTCAGCCTACAGTCATTGTTGCATATAAAGCAGGGATGAAATCCAGCAGGTTCTGGAGAACTGGAAGTGGAAATTTTGAGTAGTTCATAGAACCGGTAAATGCCAACCTCTGGCTCGCCCCAGACTGGGGTGGAAATGGAGATTTTGCAATATCCTTCCCCCAGGAGTGGGGAGGGAATGGAGATTTTGCAGTATCCTTCCCCTGCCACGCCCACCAAGCCACACCCACAGAACCGGTAGTAAAAAAAAAATTGGATTTCACAACTGATACAAAGGGTCCAAGAATCAGTCCTAGGAAACGCATATCTCTGAAATTCTGTAAAGCAACCATCATTCAGCATTAATATTATTGAGTTACATGGACCAACTCTTTGATGGACTATAAAACAGCTTCCTGTATTCCCAAATCTGCTCACTGCAGATTATGTTTTGGATTTACTTTCATTTCAGCAGTAGCAGGTAGTGCTCTAACAGTTCCTGCCAACACAAATCAGAAACTGAATGAACAAAGATACCTCCACACATGAAAAACAGCCATGCAAGAAGGACTGGTGCTTTCCAGTCTGACAATGCAAAACGATCTGATGACAAGAGCCAATAAGAAAACAACAGTCCTCAAAAAGGGATCAACCACTGCCCAGACTCAATCATGTGCCCTTTGACCAGCTAGGAGTGGCACAGATTGAACATAGAAGTGGCCAAGCTAATATGTACAAGAACCCTGTTCACTTCTTCAGGTTCAACAGGTTCAAATTATTCCCTGGTAACCATGCAGGATCAGCTCCTACAACCTCCACTGGTCCTGCATCAAGGCTAGCATTCAATGCAGAGCGCATCTGGGCTACTTTATCCACCAGATGCTTAGCATATTCTTCACAGTGACCCTGAAGATCTAACCCAGCATTACTCCTGCCTAGAAAGGTTGGAAATAGGCCCCTGGGTGGCTACTTGCAGATATAATAAAGGCAGAAAAATATTACATTTGCTCACCCTTACTGTCATGAATTACACCATAAATTATCCTATAATTATAAATTATGAATTTATTATTTATTATAAATATATAATTATTCTTCTATTTGTACCTATTTTATGTATCCAATCCATGCTTATATTTATTACTGAATAAAATAAATTGACAAATAAAATAAATAAATAAAATAAAATAAAATAAACAAGCAGTTTATTTTCTTTCAAATGTATATACTGCCTTACTCCAGCAGCCCTGGCAGATCTGCCATGTCAGATTTGGTCATAATTTAAGGGTGTGTGTGTGTGAATGCTCTCTCTCTCTCTTTTCCCTCCCTCCCTCCCTCTGTGTGTGTGTGTGTATGTGTGTGTTTGTGTATACATATCTATTCATCCTCTGTGTTCTAACTATACATCAATGCAACAATGCTAAAGAGCCAAAGCAATATTTCAATATTTTGGTAAAGATTAACTTTATTTTAGTTTGAAAGATGAAGAGCCTTTGAACATTCTTATCTATGATCATGCTGGCTCGCATAATCATAACAGCTTCAGAAAACAAGTGGTATTTTTTGGGTACCAAAGGTAATGGCTGCAGCATTTAACCATCTTTCACAGTTGTTCACATTATTCACATACAATAGTGATTAAAAAGGAACTTCATGACTAGTCCTCACTTTTATAATTTTTACAGGTCTGTAAAGCAAAGGAAAGCTGAACTAAAATGATAAACACACGTGTGGTTTCACTTAGTGACTGCATCGCTTAACAATCAAATTACCAGTCTCCATTGGGGTTGCTAAATGAGGAATACCTTGGAGCCTTGGTGGAGTAGCAGACTAAAGCGCTGTTAAATAGCCCTTAGCTGCCAGCTGCCTGCAATTACTGTGAGTTCCAATCTCACCAGGCTCAAGGTTGACTCGGCCTTCCATCCTTCAGAGGTAGGTAAAATGAGGACCCGGCTTGTGGGGGTGTTAAACTGACTTTGTATAAAAAAAGAACACCACTTGTAGGGGACGAAAGCCCTACTAAGCAGGTACCGTATTTTTCGGTGTATAAGACGCACTGGAGTATAAGATGAATCTTAATTTTGAGGGAGGAAAACAAGGAAAAAAGTATTTTACCTCTGCTTACCAGCATTTAAGGTGGTGCTGCCCTCCTCCTCCAGATCCGCCACCTGAAACATGGTGCACTGTTTTTTGTCTTTGCACACCCCATGTTTGGAATGGCTGGAAAGGAGGAACGTTTCCCTTTAGGAGTTCCCATTCAGCTCAGCTTGGCTCCTGGGCACAGAGAGGGCTTAGGCAGTGGTGGCGGCAGCTCGTCACATTGCTGGAGAGTGAAGTCAGCGCGGCCAGAGGGGTGACTAGCCGCAAATCGTGGCACCCACCTTGTTTCCTGAAGCTGCTGGGCAGATCCCCCCCCCCGGCCCAAAGAGGGAGGGTTGTTCCTCAGGCTGTGCCCTGACCCAGATCCCTGCTGCCTGGAACTGGCCGAAGGATGGGGGGCCGGTGGGTGGGTGGGGCTACATTCGGCATATAAAACACACCCAGATTTTCACCCCTTTTTTGGGGGGTGCATCTTATAAACTGAAAAATACGGTATATGCAAAAGTATGAAGACTATTGCTTAACCCATTGTAAGCCACGCTGAGTCTCCGGAGAAGAGTGGCATATAAATTGGATGGATAAATAAATAAATAAATAAATAAATAAATAAATAAATAAA
Organism: Masticophis lateralis; assembly: GCA_030761175.1. Lineage (NCBI taxonomy): Eukaryota > Metazoa > Chordata > Lepidosauria > Squamata > Colubridae > Masticophis > Masticophis lateralis. The sequence goes on along the minus strand of JAUDYJ010000001.1, from coordinate 122,989,942 downwards.
TAAAATACCTGTAGTGGTATTTTATCTCAGTGAATAAAATTGTATTTTAGAGAATAGGAGATAATATAGAAAGTTATTATAGCTTAAAGCATACTATAATGTATCAACATGCTACTTCTTGAACAACTGCAGACCTTCATCACATTATTCTGACATGAATGCATCATTTATTCATACAGGAGAATAATATTAAAGTCTCTGCCTTATCATTTTCTTTTTTTAAAAAAATAAATTTGCATTGAACTTATAACATTCTTTTCATTATTATTAATTATACAAAGTGCTTTAAAAATATTGTCCATCTTGCCTACCATGCATTTCTCTATGGTGCCTTAAGCTTGACTTAACAATTTTCTAAATGTCTCACTTCTTTAATTATCTAAAATAGCCTGGGGTCACACTTTACAAAATTTGTGTAGGCGGGATGTATAAAAAAAAACCCAACGTTTTAAATAGAATAGAAAGTTTCTAAATGGATCTAAGTGTGAAGAAGGTTTTATTCTGAGAAAAATTGAGTTGTCACTGTAAGATACTTAGATGAGAACTTCTTTTTAAAAAAACTGATGAAAGATTAAGAAGAGAAAATAGATAAAAGGGAATTGACTACCCTGGCTTGTAAGAAAGTGTTGACATTTTGTGCTGTTACCTTCCTGAACACTTTTATTGTCTTGCCTCTTATTGGATTTTCTTACTTGTTAGACTTCTCATTCCCACAGGGAAATATTTATCAAATTAACAAAGCAATAAAGGGCTCAGACAGGAAAACAACAAATGTTATAGTTGTACAGCTTAGATTTCTCAGTTCTGTTGGTCCTAACCTCTCCTCCCCCCCCCCCCCCGGTCTTGGCAATCTGGGGAATTATAATTTGTAGAGTTCATTTTGAAAGGTGACAGTTACTACCTTTAAACAAAAAACAGATTTGGATCTCCCGCATATAGTCTTTCTTGAGAACAAATTTAGTGAGCTTCAGATTTTTTTTCAGCGTAAAATGGATCTACAAACTTAAACTGGATTCCAGGAAGGGAGGGGGACCAAAAACAAATAAAGGTCTCAGAGGTGATGAAGGATTGTGTAAAACAAAGGCAGTGATAGAGGACCCAATCTAGGGCCAAGTGAAATAGTTTTTCATTTCTGTCACAAAAACTTTGTTTTTGGAATCAACAGACATAGCACTCCATTTTCAAATAAAATCCTGTATTTGCCCTTACTGCTTCAAAAGGTATTCATCTGTTGTAACCAAAGACCAAACAAGATCAGAAGGTGGGAGATTTGTCTTGCTTCTGATTTCATAAGACGTTGGCAGTTATTGGCCAAGAATAATATGACAAATATTTGGTGACATGTGAAACTGATTTAGTTTCACTGATAATCTGTCTTCGGTTCTCAAGTCTCAAAACGTGGTGATCATGGAAAAATGATGTTTCACTTTGGTAACCAAAGTGAACCAACCAGCTCAACAGAGACTAAAATCCAGGATTTTAGCTCAACGGAAGTCTTTGAAGAATTTGAAAGCAGAATAGATCTATGGAAATCTACAAAGAACCAACATTAGTTGGAAACAATGGAGGGAGGAGCTGGGACCTGGGATTGACAAAAGCTGGGAAGAATGAAAATCGTTGAATAGACTGTGCACAGATACAACAAGATCCAGAGGCACTTTGAACAAATGCAGCTATCCAGTTGTTTCTACTCTTTACAATTGTGGTGACCTGCAGATAACAACCCATATGTATACTGTACCTGCCCTCAGTGTACACTTGAGAACCTCACGGCAGTGTGATGGAATGTTGTAGTTATTGCAACATTAATTGTTTCTCGGTAAAATTTAATTTGTAAAGATTTTAATCTTGTATTTTATATTTTATATGTTATGTTATATAAATATGCCTTATTTTAATTGTGATGCTTCTGGCACAAATAAACAAACAAACTTTGGTAATCTGCCCATTGAATGTAATTGTCTTGTCTGAAGGAATACTAATCATGTAAGGCATACACACAGTAAATCTGCACAAGGTCACAAACTGCATGGTTGGCTCCTGGAATTGGGAAACTGGCAATTGGATTTTAATTGCATGCATTCTGTCAAACATTGCTCTTGAAAAAAAGTCATTGAAGAATTACAGAATCAAGGGAGTTAAAATTGCATTTCCTTTTCTGCTTTGACGTAGATAAGAATTGATCTATAGTATATCAAGACTTCCATGTTAAGTCTTCCACTTAACATGGAAGACCAAGGAAATGGGCCCATTGAGTGTATATTGTATTTTTACCTAATCCAGTATAGTCTACTCTAGTCATGCTACCAGGATTTCTTGCTTCTGAAGATAAAAGAGATCAAATGCAAAATATTTATTCTCCCATTGAGTTATGTTTAGGTGAAAGAAGGTATTAAAAACTAAAGAGAAAAGGAAGATTTTTTCCCTCCACCATTTCAGGGGAAAAAAGCAAACTAGACCTCTTGATTTGTTTTTCTTGTACAGAAGGAAAATATATCCTAATTTGGCATGTCAAGTGATATTTGAGACAGTTCAGTTTGGTGATTTGAACAATCAAAAAGGCATTAATCAAAAAGCATTTGATTAATATCTTTTCCAAGATCTTCCCAAAGGTGCTTTTTCAGGAGACAACTGGACTTCCTTGTCTTTCTTTGAAGATGTTTTGCTTCTCACCAAAGAAGCTTCTTCAGCTCTGACTGGATGATGGAGAATAGAAGGATTTATATTCCTTGCAGACAACTGGTCATTTGCATCATTTTAGAGAGTCATTGAGGCCACTTGGAGGTTTATCAGTGTCCTCAGGGTCCCCTGAGTAGACTAACACAGACTCATCCCCAACAGCTTGTGCCTATCTTCAACAGTGAAAATATCCTGCAGCCAAGAAGGCTCTACACACATTTGCACTACTCAAGTGACCCTGAGGACACAAATAACCCACCAAGTGGCCTCAATGACTCTCTAAAAGAATGCAAATTAGAACTGAAGAAACTTCTAGGATGACAAGCAAAATGTCTTCAAAGAAAAACAAGAAAGTCCAGTTACCTCCTGAAAAGCACCTTTGGGACAACCATGATCAGGATGACTGAGAATCTCCATAGACATTCCAAGGCTATTCTGCTAAGTACAAGCCATGATATTCTCATTTTGCTTAGTAAATGCGAAAGATGGACTTTGAAGAAGCAAGGATAGGAAGACTGCTGGTTGTTTTGAAGTTTGGTGCTGGAAAAGACTGAGAAGACCATGGACAGCCAAGAAAACAAATGAATCATGGAACAAATTAACCCAGAATTCTCAGTCAAGGTACAAATGACCAGGCTCAAATTATCCTACTTCAGACACATTATGTAATTACTAAGCTCCCTGGAGAAGGCTCTAAAGCTGGAAAAGGTAGAAGGAAAGAGAAGAAGAGGATGACCATCAGTGAGGTGAATGGACTCAGTCACAATGATAATGATTGCAGTGTTGAAAGGTCTGAAAGACCAGGTCAGAGACAGAGTGTCTTGGATAAAAATCTATCTATGTAGTTCTTAAGCATCAACAATGACTTGATGGCACATAATTAATCAATAGAGAGAGTCTTCTAACAGGTTTCCTTTTCATTATCTAAATACTGGAAACAATGGCCTTGATCTCAAGGTAATAACTGAGGAGAGTGAAGAATCTATTTGTAAAAACATGCTTGGTACATTTCAATGTCAGTTTTAAAGTTAGGCAAGCAGCTATTCTAATGAAACTTCTGACAGTAGCCTTTCTTCAATAGCGCATTGTTCCTTTCCTTCCTTTTATTGCTAATTTCCAAGAAGCAAACAATAAAAAATAAATCAATGAAAATAACTGCTGCCAAAGAAAAAATACATTTCTAGCCCTGTATTCATAAATTCAGCACAGTATTCAAACTTACTCATGTCGATGAGTAAGATTTATGCGGCAATATTGAGGTACCTATATAAAATAATGTAGTATAAGGTGTATATGCTAAGCAGAATATGACATTTCCATCTGCTGAATAGGGTTTGTATATGATGATATACAATTAGAAATAGTTATAATGGTGCAAATAAGCAATGAAACTGTATACATTTAATTATTAACAATTTATAATTTGTTAATAAAAATTAACGGGAAAAAGTTTGTATGGAGAAATTTATTAGATGTGTTTGCATATGCATTATACTTTTACTTGTTACGATTCTCTGATTCTATCCCATTGCATGCTATTTGATCTTTCAAAATGGCTGCTGCAAGAACCAAATGGAAAACATGTCCCCTCCCCAGCTTCTGAGACTGTCCTACTCTTCAAACATGGCATAAATGAGTCATATTTCTAAGTGTGTGTGTGAGAGAGAGGGGGGGGTGGGGCGCTGACCTTAACATTGTGGTTTAGAGTAAAGAATAAAACTCTGAAATTTAGCTTCCTCATGAACATGACTTTAGTGGACTTGGTTACTTGATGCTCACAGTTTTTATTCTCTTTTTCCAGAAACAGACGTTCAGTCTCTGAAAAATGGGTCCTAGCTTCAATCAAAACAATCTGACATTGTGATCCACCAGCAGCCTGCAGAGCTAGCAGCAGAATCGGACAGCGATGAGGAAGAACATGGGGCAGTCCTGGAGGCTGGGGAAGGCTCAGATGAGGGCTCTGCACTGGAGGCAGAGATGGGGCGGGGCCATCGGGGAGTGATGCGTGGACTTCGGAGCTCCAGAGGCTGACAGTAGAGAGGCAGAGGAACAGGAGGAGCCTGTTCCTAGTGCACGTATGAGAAGAGCTGCCAGAAGGCAGGAGCAGCTAAAGCAGAGAGGATGACTCCGGAGTAGGGCCAAGAGATGATTGGCCCCTCCCATAAGGCTTAAAAGACCAGCAACGGCTCTTGGCCTCTTTGCCGGAAAACAACTGTTGAGAGATTTGCTTCTTGTCAGCGTCTTCTGTTCCTGAAATGTTGCCAAGAAAAGCTTTTGGCAGTTTGCCTAATTATCCCAAGGTCAGAGATAAACTGAAGGTGTTTTGAGAACTTTGCTTTCATTTAATTTGGAATAAGCTGAGAAGGAGTTAATTCTCCGCTGTTTTAATAAAATCTGTTTGTTTTTGGAACGGTTTTGCATTTAATATTAACTACGTGGGCCTGGGTCACAACAGACATGTCTTAATTCTATTAAACATGCAGAAGACCTTGTGAGTAAGGTCTTCTGCATGAGTAACCAGTATGAGCTACGTTTTTGGTTTCTTCAGATGACATGCCAGAAAATGCATTTAAAATGTGATAAGCCATTTGAACCACAGCAGCATGGTGCAGCTGGAAATTCCAGCTGAAATACCCATGCACACACACAGATTTGCACACCACAAAATTCCTCTTCAAAGAAAGAAAATCTCTGCATTCAAGACTGCTCCTTTACTTAAAGCTATACACTGCAGAAGCACTATGTTCATCATCCTAATGGCTAGAAAAAGTTAGAGCGAAGGGGGCTTTAAAAGGAACTTTTTTTCAACTTCATCTGAATTACCAAAGGCGGTTTGCTATCTGCCAGAATGTTTTGAGGACATGCAGCACCGGCAACCGATGATCCTTGCTCCAGGCCTTGTGTGTAGTTCTCAAGCTTAATTAGGTTTGAGCTCCATGACAAAGGCCAGCCATGCTGGAGACAATTAAATAGCTGGGAGCAAGGGAAGAGGAAAGAAAAGGGAAAAAAAAGAAAAGAAAGTCACACACACTTTAAACGTGGTCTTTGACTATACTAGAACAGCAGTTCATATTTAATTTTCTGTCAAAGTAAATTAATCCTTTATTTTTACAGCAATGACAGCTTTGTGGACTATCTTCAGAAACATCCAGCCATTAGAAGTGTGTATCCATTGTAGATTTGTTGGCTTGCATAGGCTGCTGTAAATAGGTACCATTGTGGATGTTTTATATTATTGTATCGTTTCTCCATTAATTTAGATTTTATGCTACTGTAGTTTTAAGCAGAAAAGCCTCTTCTCATTTCCTTTCATTTTACTCATGGCCATTTTGAATTTTAGAAAGTAAAAGTCTGACTCCATATTTTCTTCCTTCTTGTCTCTCTACTGTTAAAATCCCCTGTCTTCTGTTGTTTCAATGCATCCTCAACTCTGATGGATTTTTCCCTTGCTGCTGAAGAGATTAAGTCTCTCAGGTGGAATTCCACTAACACCAATCTTTACCTGTCCCAAAGCATACATTCATTAAAATACTTCTTGTTTACATCCTCAAGGTTTTTGTTAAGTGCCTGTATCTCGGTAAGTATCGCCCAACATTGCATTTAGCCCTATCCCTGATTACTGTTAATAGCTCAGCCCCCATCCCCCACCCCCACTGCTAAAATCTCATCAGGATATGCCCTCTGCCATTGTTTCTATGATGATGATGTGTCTCTGTTATTTGAATTTTCCTATTGATTTGCAATTCATGCATTTATGAGAAATATATAAAAACTTGCATTAGTACACTGTAGGGAACTAGGTTTATCAAGGTTTAAAGAAAGCTATGCTTCTCCTAATTCTGGAAATTAAAACAAAACATTATTCACCTTGGCTACAAGTGCTGCAAATTTCCTTAACAGTATCCCTGTGCATGATGTAGATCACATGTCTATAGAGATTCTCAGTCATCCAGCTGGTTGTCACAAAGGTGCTTTTTCAAGAGGCAACTGGACTTTCTGGGGTTTTCTTTGAAGGTATTTTGCTTCTCACCCAAGAAGCTTCTTGGATGAGAAGCAAAACATCTTCAAAGAAAAATCAGAAAGTTCAGTTGCCTCCTGAAAAAGCATCTTTGGAACTATTGATCACATATTCAGCACCAATGAACAAAGCAAAAGTTCTGACTTGTATTCATAGCAGTGGTGATTTAAAAAAAAAATTACTACAGGTTCTGTGGGCGTGGCCTGGTGGGTGTGGCTTGGTAGGTGTGGCTTGGCGGTCATGTGAGTGGCTGGACTCAATGTCATTCCCACCCAGTCACATGAACCCCCCCCCCCCCCCGCCACACCTACCCAGGTTTTGTGGCTCCCGGTGTTTTCTGTGGGAAATTGGTCATGTGACTGAGTGACCATAGCCAACTTGATTGGTCTCACCCTTAAGAAATTTCTCCTTAGTCCGACTCACAATAAAATAGCACAATAAAATAGCACTGTTCCAATATTTAGAATAGAATAGAATAACAGAGTTGCAAAGGACCTTGGAGGTCTTCTAGTCCAACCCCCTGCTTAGGCAGGAAACTCTATACAAAGTTTCAGACAAATGATTATCCAATCTCTTATTAAAAACTTCCAGTGTTGGAGCATTTACAAGCATTTACAATTAATCCACTGATTAATTGTTCTGTCAGGAAATTTGAGGGGCTCGTACAAAAATGAGGGAGTTAATTTATTTTCCAAAGCACCAAAAGGCACAACAAGAAACAGTGGATGGAAACTAACCAAAGAGAGAAACAACCTAGGACTAAGGAGACATTTTCTAAGGGTGAGACCAATTAACCAATAGAATAGCTTGCTTTCAGAAGTTGTGGGTGCTCCATCACTAGAGGCTTTCAAAAAGAGTGAGGGAAGTACACCCCAAAAGGACAGTGCCGGGAGCCACTAAAACAATGCAGAAAAATTAAAACAGCCATTCCCCTTTTTAAAAAAGTGCAATCCCAAAGCAAACAGCGACTGAGAAGGAAACTAAGAGCAGCTGCTCTGGCTAATTGAAAGCCTGGGCGTGCTGCCAAAAGCCATTAACCCTTCCAAATCTATTATTCTATGTTCTCTATGTTCTAAATTGGGTGCTTGAGAGAAAAATGATTATTATTTCTGTAAGGGCCTGAAAGTAGAACCAGAGTTACGCCATTTTGAGTGTTTCCTTTCACCTTGTATGAACTGGGTGAAGGGGTTATAATGATTTTTTTTGTTGATTCTATTATATTAGAGGAACTATGTATTATGTAGTTGTTTTGACGGAAATGAATGTTCTTATGTGTTCTGGGAAAATGCTGATTTAAGGATGTCTTAATGAGTTTGTTTTCAGGTTGAGTGTTCTAGGAAGGGGAAGTGCGTATTGATATATTTTGGGGTATCTTTGTTGAGAAGTTGGGGATTTTCCAGGATGGAACTTGTATTAAATATATATATTATATAACTCTGTAACCAATTCTCTGGGGAAGTATCTTTTATGTAACTTGGTGTATTTTCATGGGAGTATAAATATCAAGTAAGTGGAATGTGCATTTGGTCAAATTGTTTGAAAGCAATCAATTCAATTTGACCCCTTTGCAAGGGATATTTTTTCTGTACACGTTTTTATTTCTCTGTTTTTATATTATATTCAATAAAGTTTTTATATATTTCAAGAACGAGATTGATTTTATTCTCACAGTGCTTCACAGCAGAAGCAATACAGCTGTCTGGACCAAACATGCATTAAATTCACGGCCTGTATGATCAAGCTGCATCTTTGTCCCCTCCTGTATCTTTTTCCCCAGAAAGAAACAACACTGCAGCAGCTATAAAAGGTCTTGGGAAACTCCAGGGAGTATCAGCTGATCACATAAGTGTTACTTAATACTCTTTATAATGAAAATGTTTGTAATCTTCTCCTTCCTAAAAGGAAGAGGTTAATCCCATCCCTAGATGGATGATTGATGGGTTTCCCTGCCCTAACCCTATCAGTTTCTGTTGTTTATTGACTTGATTCAGTGTATATAGGCTGCATTCCAGATGCAACTGTTAAGTGGAGCTATTAACTGAAGGGAGAGAGGGGGGGAGGGAGAGAGGGAGGGGAAAAACCCCTCTCTTGCACTCTCTTTTTAACCGGTTCTCTGAACTGCCTAAGCAATTTACTAATGGTTCGGGTGAACCAGTGAAAACCGGCTGAATTTCACCTATGATTCATAGCCACCTTGAAGATAACCATGAATATTCTGTTATTTCAGACATTAAACATATATTGTGGAACCTACCAGGTAGTTGTTTCTCATATAGATAAATCCACTATTGGTCCATCCTTGATCAGTCTGTGACCCGTGATGAAGTGACTGACGATGATTCTTTCTTGTATAATTTTATTGTTTTAATTTATTGTTTTAGTTATTACATTTATAAGTTGCCCATCTCTCTTTCAGGTGACTCTGGGCAGCTTACAACACGATAAAATGCAAATACAAAACATTAGAACATTAGAGCATTACATATTAACATTGAATAAAAATTACAAACCAGAATATAGTGGGGTAGAGGTGGGATCTTTTTCCTAATCTGTTAGCCATCTCCAGTGTGGCTTATCCCACGGAGACTCCAGACAAATGGGCAAAAACAGATTGTTGAGACCCTTTCAGAAGCCAAGAGGATGATCTCACCTTGAGGGCTATGATATTCCAGAAGGCGACAGCCATAGCAGAAAAGGCTCTTCTCCAGGACACTGCCATTTGGAAATCCTTGACCAACTGGGTCTGCAGTGTTCCCTTTCTGCTGAAGTGAATAGGATGGGCCAATCCCATTGGGGTGAGATGGTTTGTCAGGTAGCCTGGACCTATGTCATGAAGGGCTTTAAGAGTGATAACTGGCATCTTTAATTGGACCTGGAAGCAGACCAACAACCAGAGAAGCTCACATAACAGCAGTGTTATATGGGCCAGCCTAGAGGCCCCTAGAACTCTCAATTCAGCTGCATTTTGCACCAGCTATAACTTCCAAATACAGAATTTACATTCCTTGTTTATCTGTAATCTTAAACTAAGTCTGACAGGACTGATTTTTCAAATGGGCCAATATAAATTTAATTCGGCCCATTTTTGCATTAGTTTGCAAAAAGTAGTTTAAGAAAGCCTTAAAATCTGTATGCATTTTTCTGTGCATTTTTCCTTCATTTTAAACACTTGGCCTCCATGTATGTTTCTCTGCAGAATTTTCTTAGCACAGGCATTTTAAAATGAATTCCCCAAATGCAATACACTATTGTAACAAGCATGTCCATGTGTGCATTTCCCATTGACAAAGTCATTTAGACAATGTTATGTATACTTCCCAGCAGTCAACAATGATTTGCCTGTGGGTGTGCTATTATTTTTAGTGTTCAAAACAACTGAGGGATCTTCTTAAAAAAGAGACATGATTCAAAGCCAATTTTACTTCACCAAATAGCCTTTTGAGTTGTGATTATCAACTCTCTTGAAAGAAAATGTGCAGATAGTTTCTTTTCCTTAGTTTGGGTCTTGATAGTCAGAAAACAGAAAGAACTATAAAGATCACCCCTGTTTTAAGTGGTATGAAACAACCTGTCTTTCTTTGTGAATAGCATGTGTACAATTTCCTAAATCTTTTCTATCTTGTTTCTGCATTAATAGTAGTGTCATTTTTAAAAAATGATTTTGGTTCCAGTATCTATATTTCTGTGGGAGTTCTGGATCCATTCAGTATACCTTAAAATTCATAAAGATGAAATAACTCTTTCTTTCACTCTGTGTTTCTTACAGACAGAACTAAGAATTGTTGCTATAGTTTCTTCCCTTTATTAACCAGTTTCTCTGTAGGCTTTACTGTTAATGATTTTCTTCCCAAATGAAAGGGGGTGAACTTGCAGAGCTTCAAATTTTTATTTATTAGTGTATTTAATATTTCAATTTCAAGCCTACCTACACCATAACAAATCTGGATGGCTTAAGGATAAAAATTAAAACAAAATACTTCAAGAAGAAAAAGAAGGGTGATAAATGGAAACAGACCCCTGACTGCCAAACAACTTATAACCAACTAAAGTGGATTGATCACCATTCTAGCCAATGGCTTGGGAAAACAACCAGGTCTAAGCAGTTTATGAAAGATGAGAAGGATAAGAACAGGACAAATCTCCAAGGCAGGAACTACGATACTTCTGTCAGGGTTCCAAGTAACACACCCAATGAAAGAAGGTTCCAAGGCAAGAAGTTCCTCAAAGATCCATTTTATTAGAGATGTCATATTGGCACATCTGGGAAAACCCAAATCTGAAAGCTTCCAGGTTTTCCCCACCGAAAAGAAACTCCAGCCCAGCACCTTCATGTCCATCACATTGTCCAATCAATGCACTGTCCCAACTGGGGATGCCTCCCACCACTCCAGGTGCAGGGCAGGATGTCCTTGACTTTCAGAGAAAAGAATGTTATTATGGCTAGATATCTCCCCAACTCCATACAATCCCCCCTCCCAGTTTCCCACAGCACTAAATGTGGCAGCCCTGAAGATCCAAAGTAAAGGATGGCTTCCAAGACTGACAACTTCCTAAATGGACCTAGATGGTCCAGACTGGGTTAGGACCTCAACAGAATCATTTGGTCATCTTGAGGTAAAGACATATAACGGGGTATGATCAACCCCAATCCAAACTGATGATATTACCTAGCCATTTCATATAGATGCTAAACAAAAGTGCACAAGTGAAGGGTTACAGGAATGAAAACTCACTTGGTCTCATCTTTTCCAACACCAGTTGAAACCAGTCACAGACAAAACAGGAGAACCAGTGCAAAACTTTGCCTCCTATTCCCAATCTATAAAATCAACCCAATAGGATACTGTGGTGGATGGTATCAAAACTCCTGAGAGATCAAGAAACACCAGGATTAATGGACTAACTTGTAGCCCAGCTCCATTGTAGGTCATTGACAAACATAACCAATGCCATTTCCATACTGAGACAAACTGGCCTGAATACTAACTGAAACTGGTCCAAGTTAAAAAAAAAATCATCCCAGGTTCATCTGGAGCTGAAGCCCAAAAACCCTCTTTGTCACTTCTCCCAAGAAGGGAACAAAACCCCTTCTAGATGGTTAAAAACAGTTGATAGGGCCAATGACGTGGTGCCTGCTTTTCTGCAGGATGGGATTGTCCCCACAGCCTTAAAAGAGGCTATGAGGTAGCCAAGCTCACAGGTTGGAGGGTTCTCTCTATTTCAACAGAGTTAAATTGGCTCCAGATAACCCTATAAGTTTACCTCAGGCACCATATCTGGGCCTGTCCTTATTGGAATTCAACTCTGGGCAAACTGAGCTTCTAAGTAAAAGAAAATAAGGATTTCCATTTCCAGTTTATATCATCTGTTCCAGTGATCAAGTGAGGAATCTTTTCTGCTTCTGGACACTATTGTTTTTATCTCTCACAATCACTTTATTACTTTTCCCAGCTCAAAAATAGTCAGAATCCTATAGACACTCTTTTTGTTAAATGCCTTCCCAACAAATATATGACTAGATTTTCATTTTTATATTTATGAAGATTTAGTTTTTAAATATGAGAACTGAAGCAAGAGTGATTATCGAGATCAGCATATGTGATCATTTTCTGTTACTTTATTATGTAAATTGTTGGGGTTTAATGCTAACTGTTGATTTATTTATTAATTCACCTAACTTCCAAAAACTTTGGGTGGCTTACAATACTCACAAAGAAAAAAAAAAGAGCAAGCGAACAATAAGGATTGTACTTTATTGCTATGTCATATGGCTAATAATATACAAGCACCTTAAAGTAATTTAGAGTCAATTGACCAAATGGTGATAAAAGCATGAAAGAAATAAAGGAAGGAAGGAAGGAAGGAAGGAAGGAAGGAAGGAAGGAAGGAAGGAAGGAAGGAAGGAAGGAAGGAAGGAATAGCATCTTGAAACTTTGATGCTCTTACATGAGATGGTAACTTTGCAAGTTCTCAAACAAGGATGCCAAATTCTTGGGTGAGACTGCAGGTTTAGGGCATTTTTGAAGAACCTTTTCTGCAAACTGCCAAGGGGATCCAATGAATTTGATATGCCCACAGGGATCATGATACCAATTTCTAGCTTACTCTGATCATCAGAGCTTGTCGTATTTACTGAATCTGAAGAAGGCCTCCAAAGAGACTAATTTTAACTCTGGGGAACTGTGTACAATAATGTTAAACACATTATTCATGACCCAACTGAACATTATATTGGGAAGGAAAAGAAGAGCAGCTGTTTGTAGCTTTATAGGGGGGAAAATGGAATGCTCAGGACTTACCCAACTCAGGTTTTAGACACAGAAACAGATAGCTTTAAAACAAATATTATAGAAAGTACAGTATCCCCACGTAACATATGGAATTGAAGCATAGGCTTCCTTTCAACTCTTGAACAGCTAAATAAGCATTATTAATAACTTATCCCCTTTTAAAAGTGTGTTTCTATTCTATTAGTGACTTAACAAGTTCACAGCAAAGCAGTGGTGGTGATTATGAATTCTTCATTTTAGAAGAGAAATTACCTCGAAGCGAGCTTCAATTCTTTCCAGTGCAGGAATGGAAAATGTATACAAGTTTAGAAATTAACCTTATTGCTTCCTGCTTTGGTCACCAAACCCCCTAAGGATTCAGTTGTCTCAGTAATCATATGTCTTTCTCTGTTAAAGTCTGCACTAATTTCTTAAATCAGACAGCTTTCCTATCCTCTTTGAGAATGGTGAAAGGAATTTGTAGCATAAGAGTAGTCTGTTGTAATTACAAAAGCAAAGCAAGTTAAACTCTTGCCACAAATAATGTCTTCCAAATTACAATACCCTTTGGGATTATTATTTATCAAGTCAATCGTTACATACAATAGAATGGAGACAGGAGCATCGGCAGCTGTTTTACTTCACCATTGTTATGAACAAAATATAATTGGAGGAATCTTTCCTAAAGATAAATAAGCATCTAACTGAACAACAGTTTAAATGTCTGAAAGTAAATAAGCTGTAATGAATTTTATACATTAGAGGTGGTATACATTGAATAGTTATTGAAATGAAATGTGCCTGCATCACGCTGTTCACACTGCAAAGTAACAATAGGTATTTCAAGATGGCCTTAGTGATTTAGCAGTCAGATTTAGGCAAATTAAGATCACAGCCCATTGATTTGTTGCTGTTTTGTAACTATTTAGCCTTGTCATTGCTGATAGTGAATGTTTCGACTCTAGGTATTTATTGTATGATACAGTAGTAATGCATCAGTAAATAATTAATTACCATGTTGCTTTTCATTTCTTCTTACAGTTCACATATGCTGATTTCAAGAAAAGAAACAAACAAAAGACAATGAGATACCTACACTGTCCTTTCCAAAATAAAAAAAAATCAGTCTTTATTTGCCTACTAGTGGTTCAACCAAACATTAGGTGAGAAATTTGCCCTTTTTTCCTCAGATGAGTTCTGATTTTTACTCTGCTTTCTAAAGGGAGTTTTTATCTTCCATTTCCTCCTCCTTTCTCTTAGATGGCAGCAAGGAAAGCCTTGGAGTTGCAGATGCTCTGAACCTACTGGAAATAATCTCCTATTTAATTACTATGTCTAAAAATCCAGGGCAAATGGGAAAAATAGCAGAGGCACCTCAAGGGATCTCACAAAGCAACACATGGAAGTCACAACTATCAAATCTCTCACCTTCCTCCATATAAAGGTGCAATGTTAACACATGTGCAAATGGGTTGTACATTATCATTAGAATTTAACACAAGAGACTCATCAAGCGTTCTATTAGTAATGATTGTCTTTTCCTAAATGAATAATACAGACAAATATACACCAGATAAAATATATAACTCCAATGTTAAAAAAATGAAATAAAGAAAAAAATGGTTTTCAGGAAAATAGCTTCTTGTTGTTTGTAGTTCAGAGCAGTTCAGAGTAATTGAACTACAGAATTTGAAAAAAAAAACTCATTAAAACTCATCTAAGGCAGTGAAATTGCTTTTAGCAAACTAGGATTAGTTTGATTTATAGCATCTATGGAGCAGTATGTGTTCAAACATGCTTGTTCAATTAATTGTACTACAGTATAATGTACCATTTAGCAGTAGGTTTTTGAGTTGGCAAAATGAACAATCCTTAGGGCGAGTTAGATTCATAAATTATATTTATTTCAGCCAAATAGCAGTTAACTGGGTCTTATTCATTATGGTAGACCAACAATCTTTTGTTCAAATTACCATATCAATTGTAATGTGCCGCCTTTGTAAATTGAGAAAGGCAAGGAAATTGTTATTTTCATTTTCAAAACTGAGAAATGAGGAAAAATAATTATTTGACTTAGTTTTGTAAATCATGCCAGATGGTTATTCTTTGATTTATTAAACAAATATCAACCCTTCCTTTTATATATATATAAAAATATTAATTAAGTAACAGTACTTAAAACCAACAAGTGATGCAATATCAGCAAAAGGAATGCTATTAAATACAAAGGGCAGGGGATGGATCCCAAATACCATATTTTTCGGCGTATAAGATGCTCCAGACTATAAAATGCATCTCCCTGTTTTGGTGAGGAAAACAAGAAAAAGAAATCTGCCTCTTGTCACCCAGCAATTTTGCCTCATTTCAGCAAACAGAAAACAGCATGCTTTACTTTCATTTTCATTTTCAGCATAGCTTGATTAGCACAAGAAAAAAAAAATCTGTTCCCAGCAATTTACCTCCTTGCAGCAAGCAGCAGAGGCCTGCACAGCAATAGGCAATGGCCATCCCTGCAGCCTGAAACAGATAAGAGTTGCAAGGCCGATCCAATGGACAATCAATTTGTGCTAATTAGGGTGTGCTGAAGCTGAAATGGGCTGTTTCTTCTTCCTGCTTGCTGCAAGGAGGTAAATTGTTGGGAGGCAGAGGCCATAAGGTGGGGGCCATTGGGTGAGCGGGGCTACATTTAGTATAAGATGCGCCCAAATTTTCACCCCCTTTTAGGGGGAAAAAGGTGTGTTTATACTCTGAAAAATATGGTAAATTTGTTACATTGGATGTAATTTCAAAATATTTGTAAGAAGCACTCAGATATGGAATCTTTTACTTTCTATTTCCAGGCAGAAGAGACAAAATAACATTCAACTCAAGAACTGCTAATAAAAATCTCCTTGACTTGATTTGAGAAGAAATGTTGCATTAGAGTTTTTATATCAGGAACTCAGGAAGACCTCATGGCCTAATTTCAAATAAAGATCATTGCTCAGAATTGAATAGTCTTGATCACTCATACAATCATATCCTAGGAACAGAACGTGGTATCTAATGCTCAAGGATTAAAAACAGGAAAAACCAATCATAATCAATAATTTCCCCAAAGTGATCCTCTGAACTTTCTCGAGCTGTGCACTTGCCAGAAAAATCAATATTGGAAGAATGACTTTTCTTTTCGTTTCCCAGCTATGTATGCTCCCCTCAACTTTTCTATAGACTGTGGATATCCTTCTCAGCAAATTTAGAGAAAGGGTGTATTGGAAGGAAACACAGAATTTTCATACGTTGAGCAGACATCTGCTAGCACAAGTTGAGATTTTAAAATTTTATTTACAGTATGTAGAAATTTTATATAGTCAAGATGTGTGGTTGATATTTTCTTAATATTGTTTATATTAATTTTCTTTATTTTGCTTCACAGATACAGTTTTGTAATGAATCATAAATAGCTGAACAGATTGAAAAATTCCACAGCCTCTTTTACTTTTGTTAATTTTTACTTGATCTTATTTTAATTTTTTTTTGGAAAAAACATATAGTCTTAGTCTATAAGATGTCTAGAATCACTTTGTGACTGAAGCAGCATATGAATTGATAAATACAGTACAAATAAACACTACAGTTGAATTCGCTACAGAAGATAGTAACTGATATAGGAAAAGGATTCTATTTTAAATTTGGAAGCTTAACATTTAGTATGTTTAAACTAAATTAATGTGTATTAATATTCAGAATTGCAGAATTATGAAGGCTGGACATATAAAGAAAACTTTGGGGAAAAAAATCCATGCCTGAACTTTCTTTAAATGCAATTAGAGCTGAATACATCTTAGTATTAGTTTTACATTACCATCTATTAAAAATGGAATATTTTACAATAAATGAAGTATGAAACATTTTCTGGGACATTAATATATTTAGCTGTCATGCAAGTCGAAAGTAGCACCCTTCGGGTCAAATTGGATACTTAAGCATTTAGCAAAAATTACCGAGTACATTGTCTGCAAGATAATTGTAAAGCTATAAAATGATTCAGTTCAGTGATTCTAATATGATTTAATTATAATGGAACTGGTGTCACTCACCTTGCAAATATTTAACATTGAGCTACTAGTTTTAAGGATATTTTGTGGAAGAGCAAGTGGTACAAAAAGTTAAGGTGTTTGCAAATGTGTAGATATGTCATATGTGTGTACATATGCATGGGCATTGGCTGTTTCAGTTATGATTCAGGCAATATTAACACCTGTTTCCATTACTATTATTTAAGCACAATGATGGTGCAGCTTCCAGAAGCCCTAGCCAGCATGGTTCTTATTAACAACACAAATGTTAGCATTTCAGAAAGAGACTGATGCTTGTAATGGTTTTTTTCCCTTTCTTCTTTCCTGTTGCTTGCCCATACTTTACCAATGTAAATGGAAGATGTTGAGAGACCTGGACCATAAAACCACTAAGAGTCGAACAAGACTGAATGGATTACATCAGTGGTGGGATTCAAGTAATTTAACAACCGGTTCTCTGCCCTAATAATTTCTTCCAACAACCAGTTTACCAAACTGCTCAGAAAGTTAGCAATCGGTTCTCCCAAAGTGGTGCAAACTGGCTGAATCCCACCACTGGATTACATCAACATCACTATATCAATGAATTATGTATCCTACCTACAATAAAGGAGTGCAAAATTGGACAAAAACTTTCATTCATTTTAGAGTTCCGGGATCTACTATTGGTTGAATAGGCTGTATGAATTGTAGCTTGAATATTCAAGGCCTACTCTTTTAATTTTTTCCATAAGCCACTCATTCAGCTGTTTGATCACTGAGAATGTTGGAGAAATCTTGCTGTTCTAAGAAGTACAGAGTGTCATTTTGGGGTTGCCCTGGGATACGCTTTCTCTGTGGTGACAGACATCCAATTTTTTTGAGGGCACCCTGTTGTCACATAACTTTTAAATGCCTTTTGAAGACTTCTCTCTTCACCCAAAGCCTACTCTTCTTGAATGCGGGAGCATTTTCCCTCTTTCATCTTTGAGACAAAAGTTTAGGTATTTTTAGTCTTTGTGATGTATTGTGTGTGCTTTTTATATCTCTGTACACAAAGTTGTTTTAATATATTTATTAATTATAAGAGAAACAATCTGTTAATTGAAATAGTTTTCACAGTTCTCAGTTCCCCAAAATACACAAACCTGAAATAATCTAATCTAATTGTATCAATACCAGGGACACCAAAACATACCTAAAGACCCTATTTAAAAATTTTAGACATTAAACAGAATAGAGTGAATATTCTATCAATTCCCTATTACAGAAACAAAAATTCATAAGGGAAGAAGAAAATGACAATGCACTGCCCTTCCTGGATATCCTCATCAGCCAAAGAAATGGCTGCAACTTAGAAACACAAGTCTATTGAAAAACTACCCATATTAATCAAATACTCCAACATCAAAATAATAACTCCCAAAAGAAGAGCTATGTAAGAACATTATTTAGACAACCATCATTCGTGGTTTTTGGGCGAGGTATCACCAATATACTGATGATACCCAGCTTTATATCTCCATCCTGGACCACCCTGGGGATGCCCTTTCCGTGATGTCGCGTTGCCTGGAAGCAGTGTGGGCTTGAATGGGAAGGAACAGACTCAGACTCAACCCATCCAAGATAGAGTGGCTGTGGATGCTGGCATCTCGGGACCTATCATTAGTGATAGGAGGGGAGACTCTTACCCCTCTGATATGGTTCACAATCTTGGTGTCCTCCTGGATTCTCAGCTGTCCTTGGATGATCATCTGATGGCTGTAACCAGGAGGGCCTTCGCACAGGTATGTCTTGTGCGCCCGTTGCGTCCCTTCCTAGACCGAGATGCCCTTGCCACAGTCACTCATGCCCTTGTTACTTCTTGGTTGGATTACTGTAACACCCTCTACATGGGGCTGCCCTTGGGATGCTCCAGCTAGTCCAGAATGCAGCCGCTCCTCATTATTCCCATGTAGCACCTCTCCTGTGCAAGCTGCTCTGGTTGCTGGTTGCTCTCCGGGTTCGTTGACCTATAAATGAGCTGACCTATAAAGCCCTACATGGCTTAGGCCCGGGGTACTTACAGGACCATCTCCTGCCCTCCTCCCATCATCCTGTGAGCTCTCACTGAGCAGGCCTCCTCAGGGTGCTGTCGGCCAAACAATGTCAGCTGGCAGCCCCCAGTGGGAGAGCATTCTCTGTCAGAGCACCGACCCTCTGGAATGATCTTCCCACCGAGCTCAGGATAGCCCCTGACCTCCTCTCCTTTCGACACAAACTGAAGATGTGGCTTTTCCACCAAATAACCTGATCCGTTGGGGGTTGTATAATATAATAATTTTAATATGGTTTTAATGGGGATTTTAATTTGAATTTACATTGTGATTTTATTGTTGGTTGTTGTATTGTAAGCCGCCCTGAGTCCTTTGGCAGAATGGCGGCATATAAATCACAATAATAAATAAAACAAATGAATAAATATGCACTGAAGCAAGCCAGAACACCAACATAAGGAAATTGAACACTTACACAACATTTTTCAATAAAATGGATATCCATTTTATGGATACCTGCCCACTCAACCCACTACAGCCCACACAACCCACACAAAACCAACTAAAGCCCCCCAAAACATCTTAAATAAGCCAAAGGATCCAATAGCCCAAGATGGAAAAAAAACCCCCAAAACCCAGGAGTCATCTATAGTAGCACTATCAATAATAGCACTTAGATTTATAAACTGCTTCACAGTGCTTTGCAGTCCTCTCTAAGTGCTTTACAGAACCAGCATATTTCTCCCAACAATCTGGGTCCTCATTTTACTGACCTCGGAAGGATGGAAGGCTGAGTCAAACTTGAGCCTGGTGAAATTTGAACTGCTGGCAGTCAGCAGAATTAGCCTGCAATACTGCATTCTAACCACTATGCCAACATGGCTCTCTAATAATATAAGGACTGTTAAAGCCACTATGTAGGATAATCAGGCGGAAGACTAGTGGAATGTACTGTGAGCACCAACCAGCAATCAGAAGACACCTTGAACACTTCTTAATTTTACAACATATGGACAGACTAAGACTTATCACAGGATTCCTCTACTCTAGTCTAAAAACAAATTGAAATCCTTTTGAATGAAAAATTTTTATAAGTACTGTACGGTACTCTGTTTCCTTAAATCTCTTATGGGTAGAAGGGTGGAAGATAAAGTGAATATTTAATTAACTGCACACACCTACATTTCTGTCCCTAATATTACATTTTGTATTTTCATTCTTTGTATAGCCACATCTGTTTTAACTTCAACTTAGTTTTCTAATCTTCAAGCCTTCAATATCAATATAAAAGATTTTTTTTTTAATCCGATGGTTTATTGTTACAATGGATCTATTCTTAATAAGCCACAGCCTGCCCAGCAATTTAGTAAAAGTGCTTTTTTTTTTTCTCCGGCAAGGAAAAAATAAATCAATTTTTGAAGACAAAAATGAAGACAAAACAGAACAAAACTTACTGCAAAAACTCTAGTGTGCAGAAATCATTAGCAGCCGATTGCAAGCTACTTAAAAAAAGGCTTTTGGGAATCCATTTCCCAGCACAGACTCAGCTTTAAATTTATATATTCTTGTCCTCTTTGATCACAGGGCCATGTTCAATGATGTGATCATTTCACCATGGAAGAGTTGGCAATTTTTGGCCTTATTTTTTTTAAAAGAGTAATATTTATTAGGATATTTAAAGTCAACATACAGTATATTTAAAATATGTGCTATTAAATATAATTGATTTCTCCCCCAACTCTCAGTATCACAATGTGAGGTTGTGCTCTTAGTTTTCATCCTTAACTGTTACTGTTATTCATCTGATCATGTGATGAGTAAATTGCAATGGAACATGTGCAAGCATGTAAGCTTCATTCTTACACTGTTGCAATCCTTCTGTAGGAAGTTAGCTCAAATTCAAAGCCCAACAGAGGGTATAAATCTCTCTCTCTGTCTCCCTCTCTCTCTCCCATGTGCTTTTTTTTTTGCCCAGGACCTCAAAAACATATGGTCCTGTCCACCATTAAACCATCTTTTCAAGTAGTCTCCATGTTTCCAGTGTCTTTCTCCCCACTTGGAACTGAACCCAGAAGGATTTTTCTTCCAACACTTCCTTTTTGAAATTTTTTTGTGTGTGTATTTTTTTGTGTTTCTATATTGCCAATTGCCTTCAAGAGTTATATAGTGGAAATCTAACAAGTGTAGGTATGTTCTGCTAAAGTTCCAAAATTCCACACAGTTGCCAAGGTTGAAAAACACAACTGCATATAGTTGATCAGAGGGGGTGAGGTTCATTCAGTCTAGAACAGTCTAAAACTAAAAACTGAACAGCTATAGTAACCAAAAATTGCAAGTCTGAATGTATCCCTTCTTTCTCACTCAATCTTCCAGTGAATGAATGACTTGAGGCCTCAAGTTAGTTTCTTGAACTGGACTTAAGCTTCACTCGTTTGAGCAGCACTGGCGGACAAATGGGCAATTTGTATTAACTGTATAACTTACTTTTATTTACTTTATTTTATTATTTCATTTTATTTTATTTTTTGTATTTTCATTGTTGTTTACCAGCCTGAGTTGAAAGATTATTTTGGAGGGGGTGGGGAAGAGGACAGACGGTTACAAAATAAATAAATGATGACTCTTGAGTTCCCAGGTGAAAATAACAGGGTATGTAGTTATACAATAGAACATATTTTCCTGCAGATATTTAGACTAGTTAGCATAGTAGATGTCACACCACATCTCAAAGACGGCTGTGAACAAGTAAGAATTATATTGTATATGACACTTTACTAATAAGTAAATTTACTGTACAAGTCAATTCCATGTTTACTAGATTAGCAAGTCAGAAGAAACCAAGTGCTTACTTTTGGAAGGTAATACTATTATCTATATGGGAACAGTTGCTTTATTAATTGTTCTTGATTTTTATATCCAGTAGGCATTATTATTTATATTTAGCAAAAAAGATGATAATTAACTTACATAATTACAGTTGCCAATGAAATGGGATCAACGCCTTATACAAATCTGAGAATAGAGACATTATACTTGTTCATAAGGGATACAGTGGCTCAGTGGCTAAGACACTGAGCTTGTCGATTGAAAGGTTGGCAGTTCAGTGATTTGAATCCCTAGTGCGGCATAATGGGGTGAGCTCCCATTACTTGTCCCAGCTTCTGCCAACCTAGCAATTCGAAAGCACGTAAAAAAATGCAAGTAGAAAAATAGGTACCACCTTTGGTGGGAAGGTAACAGTGTTCTGTGCACCTTTGGCGTTTAGTCATGCTGGCCACATGACCATAGAGACATCTTTGGCTTTGAAACGGAGATGAGCACCGGCCCCTAGAGTTGGGAACGACTAGTACATATGTACAAAGGGAACCTTTACCTTTCTTACTTGTTCATGTTGTGACTGAACCTGTGCTAATAGGTTCAGGTTATTGTTGTTGTTTAGAGGGGGTGAGGTTGTGGGGGTTATCCATTGAAGCTTAAAAAAATAGAAATAACAAGCAGCCACTAAGACTATGGTCTGATATAAGAACTTATTTGATTGGGATCCACTTTCTTAACCTTTTCATTTTCTGTGTTTCTCATTCCCAATGAAAAGCTGATCATGGAAATTATTCAGAAATATATCCTCCCCCCCTCCCCCCAATCTTGGAAGAAAATTATTGTAGAGCCATGTGTAAGTCATAAGTATGATTACTGAGAAGAACAAATATCAGACCTTTAGGAGTAATTAGGAAGGGGGTATTTGCTACAATAAACCTTTGATGAAAGTGACTCACTGAGGTGCTTTTTTTCCTCTTATTTCCAAAAATGTGAGAAGAAAGGGCCACACCACTTTGACTGAGGGACAAATGGGGCAGTCCAGAAGTCTTCCTCATTGAGGCAAGATGGCAGGTGAAGTGAATGGAGCTGTGTTTGATGAGGTAGTGTGACATCAGACACAGACAGGGAGTGCTTGCCTCATCCGCACAAAGGGCACTGTTCCACATAGGAAATAGGAAAGCAGTACCATTAGGTACCGAAAGATTGGATGGATGGATGACAACAGTAGATATATTAGATTAGATACACAGACAGACAGATGATTTTCTTTTCTGAGCTTCAATTTATAGTAGCTGACACGCACCTGTGTCCTAAATGTTTGTGCAGCAAAGCTGTTAACAACATTAAGCATATAAAAATTAAAACAAAGCATTTGACTAGCACCAATAGAATTTCAATAGGAACCTGAAAAACAACATAAACCCTGAAGCACTCTCATTTCTCCAAAGGAGGAAATATTAGAGCAGTTAGCAATAATTTCTAATATTTAAATGTGCTCCAATTAGCAGACTATAGAGAATACATTACATCTAATGCTCATTTTGTCCTGAAAAAGAAATATGTGATCATTTTGAAAATGACTCCAGCCTGTAACTTAACTATTAGGCTTTCATAAATCACTGTAACACTAGTTTCTTACTACAGAGGTATGCAGGAACAGTACCATGGTTAATTTATATAGGCAAGCACCCCCAAATTTGTATATGCTTCTAAACATTCAGGAACCAGCATTTATATAGCAAATAAGGGAGATGACCTTGACAGAGATATGCAAAAGATGGTTTCCAGGCCTGACATATGCTCTATTGCAGTGGGTCTCAACCTTCCTAATGCCGCGACCCTTTAATACAGTTCCTCATGTTGTGGTGACCGCCAACCATAAAATTATTCCTAAGACCATTGAAAATATGTGATTTCCGATGGTCTTAGGCGACCGCTGTGAAAAGGTCGTTCGACCCCCAAAGAGATCCCGACCCACAGGTTTAGAACCACTGCTCTATTGCCAAGCAATAAAGGGTGAAATATGCTTTAAATACAGAACATCCAGATGAAATATGGAAGTGGCTCAGACAGACACTTCCCAAATTCAATGAAGTATAAGAAGGAAGAGGAGTTGCAGCACAGACTTGCAAGGTCCTGTCATTATAGCCAGACTCAATAAAAGTAGTTTTAACTTTCCTATGGTATGAATTTCATGGGCTAGTCTACATGGTGAGGCTGGCAGTTTGTGAGTTAATTTGTGTTTCTCTGCACAAATATTTACAAATATTTTTGAATTAGTTCCAAAAATGAACACATCTATATGCACACAAACATACTGTATTTTTCAGAATATAAGACGCTCCAGACTATAAAATGCACCTACCTTTTTGGGGGAGGAAAACAAGAAAAAAAAATCTGCCTCTGCCTTCCAGCATGCATCCGGTATTCATCTGGCCCATTCGCTGCGGCTCCTTCGCTGTTGCAGCCCCTTTGCCGCAGCCCATTTGGCACCACCCATTCTTTGCCACTGCAGCCCATTTGCCACCACTGCAGCCTGTTTGCCGCTGCTGTGGTCCATTCAGCATGGCCCATTTAGTGCAATCCGTTCACCACCAGCGCGACCTGTTTGGTGCAGCCCGTTTGCCATCACCCATTCGGTGTGGCCCATTGGCCACCGACCATTCTAGAACAGATGATTGGCGCCACACCAACCCTCCTACCCCCCTATCCCCACCACAACATTCACTGTATAAGACACACCGAAATTTTCACCCACTTTTGCAGGGGGGGAGTGCATCTTATACTCTGAAAAATATGGTATTTCCATATCTTTATCTGAGGGGTCCTTGGTGCTCTCTGAGCTTGTTTGTTTTCTTTCAGACATTTCATTCCCTAACTAGGTAACATCATCACTGCACTGATGATACTACCTAGTTAGGATAATGAAATGTTTAACACTCAGCCCAGTGAGCAATTGTGAAGAATTTAAAAGTATTATTACTGTTCATTTTGCGACATTTCGTCTTTTTCTTATAACTGGTGTTGCTAAATCATAGGTTTAGATTTCGGCTTCCTGGACATTTACAAAATTAAATTATTTACTGTCCTTGGAGATGAGTGATTTTAAAAGCTCATTTGGAATGTGCCTTTTCATTTTTGTACTAGATGCTTTCACTCTTTTTTTTTTTTTTTTTTTTTTTGAAGTATGATATCATTTAAATTGGTCATTTATTATGGGCTAAGAACTTTTTTGGTTTAATAATTCAAGGTTTTATGCAACATTGCTATTAATTGAAAAATTGCCCATTGTATTTTTTTTTCGAAGGTAATCTCATCTACATCAATTACTATGCATTTTTTTAATACACATACATTTTGGCACTATCCCAAATCATGCCAATTAAAGTGCTGTTAAGTGATAGGGATTTGTTTTTCCACTTTAAAGCTGCTCGGTTCTAAGGAAGTATTAGAAGATGGCAAACTCTTTTGAAGATTAGCTGAGCTACAAAATTAAAAGAAAAAGGTCTTCTACCCTTAACACTGGAAAATTTTATCTTTGATTCTTCCTTCATTGTGTATTCTGGTATCTAAGTCTGCTCCACAATACTGGAGCATTGTCTAGGTCATATTTTGGGAGATACATGCAAGAAATATATAATCACTGAATGAGGAGCAAAGCATTTATATCATCAAAAGCAATTTGTTTAGACATATAAAGATTAGGAAAGGTTGCTAAAGTCCGATTGTATATTTGAATGTATGACTTTGCTACTCCAAAACTATTTCTACTTCTGCCGACATAAATATTAATGTGTTTACATATTCGAAATATGTTTGAGATAAGTTATTAGCCTATAATCCTATGTGTCAACATTTGTTTTTATTTTTGCAACTTCTTTATAACATGCCTTCTTCCCTTCAGTATTTTTCACAATTTACAATTATTTCAGAATATGTCATTTGAAAATTGATGGGATTCCTTTGAAGCAAGCATGTTTAAAATAACACTGTGTTTGGATCATGAATATAATTAGGCTGATGGGCTCCTGACAGCTTGTTTGAACATTTTGAGTAGATGATAACTCAGCTACTCCATTTCAGGATGAGATGAATGCCATACGCACATATCACTTGTACAACTTTCTCACACGGCAGTTCAAATAATCAAATATATTCAACTACAATCAGTTAACAAAAATTTATTAGGGAAAAATGAAAAGGTGCAGTTGGCAAGGTACAAATTTATTTTTTTCCTGCTAGATATCCACAGTTACAGAAGGACCTTTCAACTTATCTGTCCACCAAACCTGGCCAAAGTCTTTAATCAGAGAAGCTTCAGTAGCTGAAGGGATTGCCTGTAGGATTCCCTGAAGCTGCCCAGTTTAGAAGACCTTGGACTTTATGCTCTAAACTGGAGCTATGAGATTGATTACAGTTTTCACAGAAGTTTTTTTTTAAAAAAATCTGTAAAGTCTTTGCTATGTTTGCTTCAGGTTGGGTCACTTGTGCTAGCACTTGCACCCAAAACACCCAGTCTAGAAAACCTTTCGCATGTACTAACTACCCTCTAGTTGGCCAACTATGTAGACAAGGTTACCCATGGTGTTTATTAATTTACCTCAGTCTCGAATAAGGTTTCCAGATATCTGAACAGGCAAACAACGTTGCGGACAATTGGAAAGGAAGTCACTTTGGGGAAAAGAGAATGTACTCTTTAAATTTCTTTGCATCCACAATAACAACAAAAAGTTCTTACTGTATTTGTTTTATATGAAAGTTTATGTATATGTATATGAAAGTACTTTTTCCTGCACCAGAAATATCTTTTTTTTTCAGTTGCAGGAAATTGCTAGAGACAGTTGAGAAGCAAAAAAACTTTCAGTGTCTGATTAAGGTCTTGTCAATTTCAGGCAACAGCAGTACTAATGAACTAATTAACTTGCAAAGAGCACTTATTGGGGAAATGGAGAAAAGCTGTTCAGGAAGACCTACTCAAAAAAGTTGGACAATATTTAATGTTAAAGCTATGCCTGCTGGATAGAAGACATGAGGAGAAAAAGGAGGACATGTTCTCTTTCTGCCGTACATCTGGTAACTCTAGCTTGGAAGAGTTTTAGGATAGAAACTCTGGAATGAAGAGTTTTGTTGCAATCTGAAAGGACCCCTGCAGTATTTGCCAGAGCTATCTATCCTAGAAACATATATCAGTTTTCTTCCATCACATTCATCAAAGAGGTTTCTGAACGTCTTCTTCAGTAAAAGACTGAGAGAGATTGTAAAGTTGAGTACAAGTATTTGTAAAGTTCCAATATGTGAGAGTCTCCTACAAAGACAAGGGAGTCAAACTATTTTCCAAAGCAGCAAAAGGCAAGATGAAAAACAATGGATGGAAACTAACCAAGGAGAGAAGCAACTTAGAACTAAGGAGAAATTTTCTAATGACGAGAGCAATCAACCAATGGAACAGCTTGCCTTCAGAAGTTGTAAATGCTCCATCACTGGAGGCTTTCAAAATGGGACTGGGCAGATATTTATCTGAAATGGTATAGCGTCTCTTGCTCAAAGCAGAGGGTTGGACTAGAAGACCTCCAAGGTCATTTCCAACTCTATTATTCTATGTTCTATGAGTAAAATGAAACAAATTGGTCACTTATTTTATTATTAGAAATGAGGGTGCAGATTTCTTAGTTTGAAGGTTTACTTCAATAGAACCTTATCTGAAGTGAAACTCCCTCTTCTGGTTTTGCACAGAGTTAATCACTTCTGCAAAGCTGTTCATATCATGTATCTGATCTTCCAGAAGAACCAATATCCTTTCCCATAAGTTGTGACAACCATTGCACTGTGTCATTTACTACTGCATAGATTTGCTATTTTCAGATTTCTAAAATTTCAGATTATTAAGACTCTCTCAAAGAAACTATCTGCTTTATGGTAAGCAGATAGTCTGTCTCACTAATCCAGTGAGACAGTATTATCTAGTTTGATTGACAGCAGGAATCTTTGGCTGTGGTTTTTTTAGCTAGACATACCAAGGATTTCATCAGTAACTTTTGATATATCCTTCCTGTTTCCTTAGAAAGTATTTTCAAATTCTGTATAGGGAAAAAATGCTTTCAAAAGTCTATGACCTTCACTTTCTGTATATGGTCACTCTATCTACTGGCAATATTTGAGAACCTTGGAACATGAAGTTACTGTTGAACGTGTACAACTACACCACTTCAGAACATCTATATCAAACAGATATTGACAACAACAAAAAGATATCGACAAACAACTGTCAGGATCTGTAGTAAATTAGAAAAAAAATCAAGAGAAAAACATACCTTGTCTCCTTTAACATCTCATTAATCTTTGGTTGCAGCACTCTTTCAAAAGATAGAAAGACTGAAAAGTGAACATACTTATATTCTGATAGCAAATTTGGATTGATGGTTTATGATACATTCCTTCAATGGTGAACATCATTTTTGGAAGACTCTTTTTAAGTAGCCAGTTCTACAAATTAAGATAACAATTAGAATGGATTGTTCATTGCTAAATGAATACAGAGCAAGGAATGATTAACTCTCTGTCAGGGCATCCACTTAAATTGATGCATTATTTGCTGGGGAGAAAGTGCATTATTACATAGGCACACTGAGTAAGAAACAGCTCTTGGGATACTGTTGTTCATTTGAAGGTGATTCATTAAACTGTTCTTGAATGCAAGGACAGGGGTCAGCAGTAGACACTGCTAACCTGCTGGGGCTCTATCAGTTGCCAGAAAATGATATATGCTGATGCCAGAACTCATCATAAGAGACATTTTTCCATAGGTTCTTCCTAAGCACTGCAATAACACTGAAAGGTTTGCTGCCACACTGGTGTGACTAATTGTGTGGTTTCCTCCTCACTCTGCCTCACGTACTGAAACTAAGGACTGTGATATGAAGTAAAGGTCTCTTGTGGTGGAGTAATTCTAATTCCCATTTGGATTTTTTTTAATTTCACCTTTGGGTTACTTCAACCTATGAACTTCTTTTAAATGTAGATATTGTTGCTGAACTACTGGTACTTTGTGGCAAATCAAGGTATCTGAAGAAAGATGTGTATTGCCACACTGTTTTACCATAACAAGAAAGCAATAGCACTAACAATAGTTAGTGGATTGTACTTATTTCAGCATTTAGGAAAATAAAGGTAAAGGTAAAGGTCCCCTTGCACATATGTGCTAGTTGTTCCCGACTCTAGGGGGCGGTGCTCATCTCCGTTTCAAAGCCAAAGAGCCAGCACTATCTGAAGACGTCTCTGTGGTCATGTGGCTGGCATGTGGCCAGCATGTGGCCAAAGGCACATGGAACGCTGTTACCTTCCCGCCAAAGGTGGTCCCTATTTTTCTACTTGCATTTTTTATGTGCTTTCAAACTGTTAGGTTGGCAGAAGCTGGGACAAGTAACGGGAGCTCACCCCATTACACGGCACTAGAGATTTGAACCACTGAACTGCCGACATTTTGATTGACAAGCTCAGCATCTTAGCCACTGAGCCACCGCATCCCTTTATTTCCTTTAGGCAAATAACAGTGATTAAAAAATAATTCTGGTATGGTGCTGCTGAAGAGAGACTGTTTTGATTCACTATAGGTACAGTGGAACTTAAAAGTTTGTGAACCTTTCAGAATGTTTAATGTATCTGCATACTTGACTTATTTGTTGAATTGGGTTCTCTTTATTTAGTTTTAAGTCTTGTGCAAAGAATAGAACCCATTTTAGGTCACATTTATGGAGAAATATTGAAAATCCAAAACGGTTCACAGACTTTTAAGCACCATTGTATATGAAGAACAGCAACACAAAATTTATATTTACAGGCACACTGCTTTTGAAATATTCACTAGACAAAAATACACCGTTGAAACATTATTAAAATATGGCTAAATTAGAGACAGTAAACTTGCTTACTTATTTATTTATTTACTTACTTGGGGTGGCAGGGTAGCTCATTGGTTAAAGGTGCTGGGCTTGTCAGCCGGAAAGCCGGCAGCCCAGGTTTGAGACCCAAGAGGTGAGTTCCTGTCCTAGCTCCAGTTCCTGACAATTTAGCAGTTTGAAAGCATGAAAATGTGAGTAGATGAATAGCTACCACTTCAGAGGGAAGATAACTGTGCTCTGGGATGTCATGCTGGCCACATGACGTGAAATGTCTTCGGATAGCACCAGCTCAATGGCCTTGAAATGAAGATAAGCACCGCCCCCTGTAGTCAGCAACAACTCCTTTATCTATTTTTTTAATTACTTACTTGTATCCCAACTTTATTATTTTTATAAATAACTCAATGAGGTGAACATATCAAACACACTTTCCTCTTCTTATTTTCCCCACAACAACAACCCTATGAGGGGAGTTGGGGTGAGAGAGAATGACTGGCCCAAGGTCACCCAGCTGGCTTTCATGGCTAAGGCCGAACTAGAACTTATGTTCTCCCACTTTTTAACCTGTTGTCTTAACTATTAGACTAAACTAGCTTAGTTGCAACCTCTGTAGTGATATTGTATTTTTGTCTCTTTCATATTCTAGTCATTTATCTGCAATGGAATTGGGTTCCAATTGAAAGCAAACAGCTTGTATGAGAGGTTCTCATGAGTGGAATGAGCTTTAAAGGATACTCCCACTGGATGAAGAATAGGAAGTGATGTTTGTTGATTTCCCCTTTCTTCTAAGAATCCCTGTTTCACCCATTTGATGAGGAGGTTAGAAGACCTTCTAGAAGAAAATGAGAGGGAATGTGCAGAGAACAGGCGTTAGTAACAGTCAACCAGCAGCAGAGCCTAGTGGGTAGAAATCCTTCTATCACTTTTCATTTCTGACTCAGAACTTAATCCAATCATTGCTGGAGTCACAAGGACATGTTTTCAGTTTGAAGTTGATTTTCTCATTACAAAAAAAAAAAAAAAAGGGTTGTGTTTGCATTACCTGAACAATATTATATTATTTTTCTTGCTTTTATCTTATGATTTCTGCATGTACGATGTTTCTCAGACACAATGGCAGATTGAAATATTAAAATATTTACAGAATGACTGCGGATGCTGATAATGGTTGCTTATTATAGAATTCTACTCCATAAACTACTTTAGCCAATTAAATTCGGAATCTTATTCTTTTGACAATGACTGTAATGAGAAAAGGCAATCACACCACATGCATCCTTTTTGTGATGGAAATTACAGTGAGGGCTTTGACATGGTACAAAATTAAACTTCCTTTCCTAATAATCTTGATACTGTCATCCGC
This sequence comes from Masticophis lateralis, assembly GCA_030761175.1. NCBI lineage: Eukaryota > Metazoa > Chordata > Lepidosauria > Squamata > Colubridae > Masticophis > Masticophis lateralis. Next base: position 122,958,825 of record JAUDYJ010000001.1, on the reverse strand, counting down.
TGTCCTTTTTAAATGCCATAAGGAAAGTGACTATTTGGAAATATCATATCAATCACAGGGAAAAGACTTGGCTTTAGCTCAGTGAATTATGGTACATTGAAAGAAATTGTAGTGAAAGTGATAAAGACTGCTACTTATGCAAATTGGACAAGAAGGGGTGGCTGTGGATGAAGCTGTTTAATTTAGTTTAGCATAACGTGAGATAAGAGATGAAAACCCTAACTTGATAAAGCTGACACATCTGGTGCAAATCCTCACTTCCTTTATTTAAATGAACAGAGGCGAATAGTTGTTATATTTGCTGCTGTTGCCTTCAAGCATAGAACCCTCGTAATGTTTTATTCTGTTTTAAAGTGCCTTCGTCACCTGTTCTCTTTTGATTGCAGGGGTGATTTTACAACTTATTCTTACCTATCTCGTCTGTCAAGCTAAATATTTTTCTGTAAAAATCTGTGCCAAAAAGCAAACGCGAGTAGGATGAAGCAAAAAGAAGATATATTTGGGGATACTGTAACAAATATATAGGTATGAGGGATAATATATAACAATAATAATAGGTATGAGGGATAAAATGCACTTGGTTATAGATCAAACTTTCTCTCTGGATCTGTACTGTGTTTGTGTCTATGTGTATGTGGGGGAGAGATGGGTGGTTCAGAAATGTGAAAAATAAATAAACAAAATATATAATAAAAAAGTAAAGTAATGGAGTAGGATATGAATACCTGTGGTATTGACATTGACTTGAGCCACACATTCTTATCTTATACAATATTTTTGCTGTATTTTTTTAGTTTCACTATACTACTATCTCTATTGCTCAAATATCAGGTGATCAGTCAGAAATTACTGTTACTTTCCTCTGATTCTTCTGATTCCTTTCATCTGAATTATTCAATAAATAACTTGAGTTAAAATCCTGCTAATTGGACTACTGCAATGCATTCTATAGGAGGCTGCCCTTGAAGAGTATCCAAAGCTTCTGTGGGAACAGAATGTGGCAGCATGAGCAGTTATGTGCACTCTACGAGCATCACATATTACACCTCTGCGCCACAAGCTGCATTGTTTGCCAGTTTGCTTCTGAGTCCAATTCAAGGTGCTGGCTTTAACCTTTAAAGCCCTTCATGGCATGGACCTGCGCTATCTGAGGGGCTGCTTTTCTCCATTGCAGCAATCCATCTCATTAGATCTCATGGTGGAGGCATGCTGCAGGTACCATTTGCTAGGAACCTACATCTGCCAAGTCCTAGGAGACTTAGTCCCCTTCTTTGCTGTGGTAGCCACTTTATGAAACACCTTTCCTTCTGAAATTAGATTGGCCCCACCCCTTTTATTTATTTATTTTTTTTGAAAGACCTTCAACACCTGATGCCAAGCCTGGGGCTCCCAGGAATCAGATATCTTGATGATTCCATTGCCAAAGGGACTGTTTTTATCTTCTCTGCCCAGAGATAGTGTCAGTTTATAAGAGGTCATGAATTGGAATAGACATAGTAACAGGTCAGCCAATGGGGACTATTTGGTGACTCAGACAGTTTGGAGCATGGGCATGGCTTAGCTTGACTGTTATGTATAAAAGAGTTGGTTTGTCTTTGCATTAATGCTTCTGTGTTTATATTGATTCTGTGCTTCTGGATTCTGAGTTCTGGTTCTGGCTTCTACTGCATGGGTATTGTATATATGCATCATGCTTTATATTACTGTATATAAAGAAGTTTCTTTTATACATTAATCCTGCTGAATTATTTACTTGTGTGCTGGTTGGATTGCTGCAAACTCTAACAGATAGTATTTTTTAATGTTGATTATTACTGTGACTTTTTGATTTTTATCTGTTTTATATTGACTGTTTTATTTATCATTGTGCATTTCCCAGAGTTTCCTTTGGGGGAGATGGGCATTTGGATGGATGATAGATGGATAGATAGATAGATAGATAGATAGATAGATAGATAGATAGATGGATGGATGGATGGATGGATGGATGGATGGATGGATGGATGGGTGGGTGGGTGGGTGGGTGGGTGGATGGATGGATGGATGGATGGATGGATGGATGGACGGGCGTGCGGGCGGGCAGGCAGGCAGGCAGGCAGGCTGACAGACAGGAAGACAGACAGACAGAGCAAGAGAGCAAGCGAGCAAGCGAGCTATATGAGGGTATAATATAATGTGTTCTTCCCCTGAAGAAAACCACAGGTTTATATTCCACATATTACACTTAGAAAATATGTTATAGCAAGCATGGTGATCAACTATTTGCAATGTACAAAGGAAAATGTATCCTCCTTTATTATAGTATTAATGTCTAGTTTAAAATTCCACAAGTATAGTAAGTGCCATTTTAATCTTACTATGACATATACAGCGTAAATTATTTACATTAGACCAAACCATTGACACTCCTCAAATATGCACTTAAAATCTTTCAATCTGACAAACCAAATGTATACTGAGGTTACAACATCCATGACTGCATCTCACAAATACAAAATAGGTCAATCTGAACTTAGGACAATGGTGTGAACTAATATAAATATGCTTGAGGGATTTGACCATATACTTTCACAGGGATAAGAATAACATTTAATGAAGCATGTGGAGATTCCCTTTCTTCCTTTCCATGAATTCAAATAACTGTCCTCTGTTATTTAAAACTTGAGGCACCACTTGCAGACACCAAACCTAAGATAAGATTGGATAGTGATATATAGTTGCTCACATTATATTGCTTTAGCCAGGGGTTCTAAAGAACTCAGCATGAAGAGTTAGTACAAGCTGAGCTTTTGAAGTTCCCTCAAAAGGGTTATTTTCAAAGGCAAATATAATAGTGATGTACATAATAGCACTTTGTTTTTTTCACAGTTCCCTTCTACTCTCTTAATTGACTTTTCTTCAAGAGTTTCAGTTGTCCTACTTTTAAAAGATATCATAGTCTGGGAAGGTCTCTGCAGTGATAATGCCTGATTGTTCAAAATATAACTTATAATATGGCACAAGGGATAATGACAGAAGAGAGAACCTACTGAAATTTAGACTCAATTGTAAAAAAAATACTATGTCTCATTAATTCCTAAATAGGCAATACAAAACAAGGAAATTAAGCTAGTATTATTAAAATGAGAAGCATCTGACCTATTTTTTTTTAACATATCATAATAGAAATGATGGCAACTAAAGTTCTAACACTGATATCCAATTTAGATGAAAACCTTAATAATAATACTAGTAAAAAATGAGTAAATTATGAAACGTCTGATGACAATGCCAAAAATAGATTTAGATAAAACTAATGGATATATTCTGAAGGTCGTTATATATTGAAGACTATAGGCAAGCAAAATAAGAAGATATTTCACCTGGATCTTGGCTTTGAATGACTAAGGTAAAGGAAGAGGAAGAGGAAACCAAGCCTATGGATATTTTACAGCCTCAAATCTGGCAAAATATTGAAATGTGTGCTTTTATAAAAACAGGTGCCATTAAAAAAACAAAACTGGACATTTAGACATAAGCAAATTTAAAGATAGAAACCCTCAATTTGTAAAAGTTATAATTGCTTAAAACTCCTCAGCTTATTGATGTTGCACAAGTACTTCAACTATTAAAGACTGCATCTTACTCAGCCTATTAAAATATCTACTCAAGCAGATAATAAATGTAGTATTCATTTGTTACATAACAAAGAAGAAATGATAGTATATGAATTGATAAACAGACATGGTAGAAACAATGAAGGTTCACAAAGAAAGATATGGGATGATACTAGAATAGTGAATTAGATTTAGTTAGATTCCCTGCTCTTATTTCTTAGATCATTTGTTTGTTTATTTCAGTTGGTCAGTTAGATATTTTTATTCCTTTTAAGATTGCTGCATAATGTTCCTCGCCTTGAAAGTGAATAGAGTGATGAGCATAGATAACTATATCTTCAGTTGGGAGAATGACAACTTCTAATCATACTCCATTTTTATTACATCTCTATAGCCCACTTTCTTCACCTCATTACAGTTTAAATGGGGATTGAAGCCTTTGATACTGTGTAATAGTTAGGCTAAGGATAAAATTTCAGAAGAATTAAAAAGTGCTTTCAAGATAAAAATCAAGCGGAACTTCAGCTTGATGTTATATCGAACACTGGTTTATAAATATGGCAACTGTACTTAAAAAAAATTAAAATTTAACATACAAAAAAGAGAGACTACAAAAATTATTTATTTTAATATTAATAATTTTAGAGAAGGAGTATGAGGTTATTTAAGGGACTGCCTCTCCCCCATTACATCTGCCTCTCCCACCAGATCCAGCTGAGGCGGTATGCTGCAGGTCCAGTAGGGAGATTCATTTGACATGTCATAAGTGGACTTTCTGCTGTGTCACCTAATTTGTGGAACATCCTTGCTCCTATAGTGAGGCTGACTTCATCCCTTTTAACCTTCTGGAGTCCCTCAAGAGTTGCTTCACTATTTAGAAAACATGTGAATTGAAAAAAATTCCATCTGTCAATTACAAAAGGCCACCCTGCTTGGAGATGCACACAAATACATTACAACATCCTATGTTTTTGGGAAGAACCTTTGATCCATAAACTACCACCAGCTAAAGAATTGATAGCTGTGATTTCACATTTCAGTGTACATAATAATAATGTATAGAAAGAAAGAGATTTTGTAGAATTAAAGCTAACAACATGACTGTTCTCTCACTGAAAATGTACTCCACATACAAGCAACAAGAAATAAAAAATTCTATAAATGAAGGATAAATTTAAGAAAATCTAATAAGTATGTACTACCTATGCATATTACGCCCTGCAGAACAAAAACCAGTTTGGATTTAGATTTGACAAAAATATTTGCATTCTTGTTCAAGAACATATGTATTAACATAATAACCCAATTTACATGATAGTTCTCATTGTATTTTTTTCTTTTACAATACATCTTTGAAATGTTTTGATATTTTAATTTTTCTTACATTGCATATTATACACACACAAACACATATTATACACGTGGACATGTATCTGTGTTATTTTTCTTTTTCACTAAATTTAGCTTTAAATAAATATTTTGTTTTAGAATTGCTCCAATAAATTGGGCTAATATTGAAAATGTTCATGATATATTAATAGTTATGAACCTTAAATCTTTCAGAGTTTAATGTGAGACTCATGTTTAAATGCATTTTAAGATCAAGGTCACTTTTACAAGACATATCCAAGTCGTGCATTAATATACACATGGAAATCAATGCTTTGAGTGATAGACTTGAAGCTAATCTTGTATTCTGTTTGCACAGGCAGTTTCTCAATAGGTCTGACATTGATCATCTGTCCATTTGATTTGTTAACCTTATAAAAGTGATTTTATACAAAATGACTGAAGGCTTGCAGTGTAAAACACAATGCCATTACAAATTTTACTCTGGGGTGGAGAGGGTATCATAAATAGTTGTTTCTTTCTTTCCCCTTCTCTACAGAATGTTTAGGATTGACAAATCAAGAAAGATTTGGTTGATGGGGTTGTTTGTTTGTGTATCTAACTCTGTGTATGCGTACTGAGTATTCTTTGAAGCCAAAATCAAGTTAGCTTCCAGTTTTGGAGGCCTGATGTTGATCATTTGAATGGCAAAATACAACTGGTTTATAATCAATAAATCTCTGTGAGATGGCAACACCTATATATCATGGCAGAAAAGAAATCATCATGCCTTTGCCTATCTCGTGAGTGCATGGTGACATATATACCATACAATAAATTTTTCCCTACCAGCTGTGATTATGTAGGAAAACAATGATTCCAAGATCTACAAATCAAAATTGTTGTACTTCTCTTAAAAGACTTTAGGAGGTAGACATAATTGATACTGCTAGTTTATGGAAGCATAAACTAGTTTTCAGTCTATAGCTTCATTAATACCAATCTGAGCTTATGGTCAAAACTCAGAAACCTTATTTTAGGCATTTTTGTATCCCCACGCATATATGATGCCATGAGAAAAGGAAAAGGAAGGAAATGTAGAGGGTATTATTTGAAAAATGAAAGAATCCCAAAACCAAATCTCGCCAAGAATATTGCTTAAGATCTGTGTTTCTAATTTAGCAAATTTTGAAACAATTAGATCAAATGATGTTAATTGAGATTTTGGAGTCTCATATCAGGGTTTAAGTGTATTTGTTAAGAAGGTCATTTTAAGCTTTTCTGCAAAACACCCATATAGTCCATATATAAAGATAAATAGATCGGGCAGGAGCAATTCACTTAGCATTTTAAAATTTCACTGTAATGTAGATGCGTCAAATTAAACATCGTATCCTAGCCATATTGACAGCAAGGTGTAACTAATGGCACTCAAACACTCAAGGAAATTATTTCTTAATTAAAATAATAACTCTTAACAATGAAGAATTCTGACCTGGACAGGCTACATCAAGTCGTCCTACCACAATATAGAAATCAATGCCATTATGTAGACCAAACCAAAACTTCGATTCTACAGGAAGATTAGAACTATACTTTATTGAGATAACAATAACAGAATTTTACATGTTTGACTTTCACAATAATATACATACATTGTTATCTGTAAAAAGCTGAAAAAATATTTAAGACTTGGGAAGCAAGATAATATTTGGCAGTGATTTGTGCAAACACCTCCCTGATTCATTGAATATAAGAGGGAGGGGAAGTATAGCATAAGCAGAGTAAGAAGATTCTGTTATTCCAGCCTATTGTGAAGATAAAGAAGAGGGCCTTGGAAATATACAGAAGCTGTTATTTAGGCAAAGCTTTTTAAAGACTAGAATGTCCAAATAACATTTGGATCAGACATCTATTTAATTCACTGAATTATTGAAATGAGGAGCACATACTGTACAATCAAACTCTCAAGATTTTGATATTATAGCCAATTTCAATAAAAAATAGTTTCAGCTTTCCTGTGAAGATGATCTCATGGTCTTGTATGCCTACTAGGACTGGCGTTAGTCTTGCAAATCTCATGGTCTCTTTCAAAGAAGACTGAAGGTCTTTGTTAATGGAGATGTCCTCCAATCCTCAGGGTACTTCACTATCCTCAGAACACATTGTTCAAGTTTTGTTGCAATATCAACAACACATAGATTTACAAATAGCTTTCAATATGCCATGATGTAACTAACATAACAGTTGGAATGGAATCTATCTCAGCCAGCATCAGTACAGTAGTCTGTAGCAATGCTGTTTTTTCTATGTTACCAGAGAAATTTGAGGAGCTCAAGACCAATCCCAAACCTTCACAACTCACGGTGGGTTGCCCAAAGGGGTTTTCCACAGATCACTCCAAAGTAACTTTCACACTGAATTTCCTGAAAAAGGGGCAGCCAGCTGGGCCACACCTATAGTTGAGGTAGATAACCTTGGGCTGGATAATTATCAAAATTTCATGCAAAGATTTAGAGGCTGCTTTCACAATTTGATGTTTGAAATTTGCTGACTCAGGCAAAAGAATCAGCAAAAGAATGTTGGATCTTAAATTATTAGATATGCGATGGAATGAGCTGGTTCTGATTGACCAATTTAAAGAAGGGCTTCCTGAGGAACTAAGAGATGAACTAGTAAGACAAGGCAGCCCAGATAATTTGAAAAAGCTGTTCTAATATTGCATTGTAATAGATGACCACCTAAAAGAGTTGAGCCAGTAGAATAGCAAGTAGAAAGGGATTTATACCTCTCTTCACTCAATGGTTTCCTTGGAGTCCAGAACCAGACAAGTCATACGAAGTTGCACAATCAAAAAATCCATATCATCAGGAGAGAAAAAGAGAAGGAAAGAACAAAATGTATGGTTTCGCTGCAGTGCTCTCAGTCATATAGCCAGAAATGGCAAAACCAAATTCACATGTCTTACCCAGCTATAAAATACTGCACCTGTGGATTACAGGCCACATTCCTCACTCTTGTAAGATGGAAACTGTGTAGATCTATGGGGGGAGGGGGAAAATGCTTTTCTGAAGGGTAGGCACTGTGACAAAGAAGGACCACTTCTGTGGTCCCATCATGTGACAGTGTTTAGTTGAGGGGACCCAGAGTACTTCCATTTTGGGTGATCTTACTGGATGGGCAAAAAACCCTGGAGATAAATCCAATGGCTTTTTTGCAATTTATTTTATTGTTAATCGTGCAAAAGGACTAGGGACTTTCAAAACCATGTGCAAACTTTCATATTAATAAGTAAGTTCCCAAGATAACTGTCTGTTTCAGAGTGACACAACGGTATTTATTTGGCATGATATTCTGAAATGGTAGATAAATGCTCAAATCATTTAAATCCCAGGTTTCGAGGTGAAGTAAGCACAGCTTATATTTCAGTGTCAATATGCATAAAATGGAGGCCAGGAGAAAAGTAAAGATGCTCCTCTGAATTTTTGAAAGAAAGAAGGAGCAAAATTAAAACTAATTTATAGGTATGGTATGGGCTTTTCTAAGCAATGTCCAAAGAATATATTATAAACTTTAAATCAATATATAAAATAAAATTATACCAACCAGGATACAACTTCGACATTTTTTTTCCAGTATAAACTGATGATAGACAATTATTCTTAGCAGCCCCTCTGCTTCCCCACAATAGTTTTAATAATCCACCCTGATTACTTTGGAATAAGGTTTTAACCTATAATTAAATGGACATACTGTGTATCAAGATCCTTGAAATCTTCATCCTCATTAACAATAGCAATAAACAAATCACTCAAAAATATAATTAGATACTATGAGTAATTACTGTATGCAATGTTTAGAGTTAATTAAAAGCAAGGAAGATACACAGTGCATATAATTTTCTCAGTAGAATGCCCATAGCATTCTGTTCTCTAATGGTATAGCCATGAAGGAAAGTATGGAGGAAAATTATGGAATTGTTACCTTAAAAGTTTACATGTTAGTAAAGTTTGAAATAGCAAATGTGTTTTTATTAAAAAAAAAACATTTCCTTATTAAAATGAAATATAAAAGATATACAGTCCAGTGGACCTATTCTTCAACTTTTTCCCAAATAGGTAGCACAATAAAATAAAATGAAAATCATTGGAAGATGTATAATAAGACCCTGCCCAAAAGATGGAAAATGAATTCTAGCTTTTCATTAAAATTAATATAGACATAAACATTGTTTTGTTTCAAATAAAACAAGTAATCATGAATGCATTGGAAATAAAGGATTTGTGTTATCTTTTTCTAACTGTAAATTCTCTTTTAACTGACTTTTTGATTGTTTTAAAATAAACACCTTGCCAGTGTGCAGAATAAACTACTTTCATGTAAAATGCAGAATATAACTTTGCCATTGCCTACTATAAAAACAAACAAACAAGCCAAACCACTATTTCAAATTTCCTTGCATTTTGCTGCTTGTCCTGTGTAAACCACCTGCTGTTATTTATTAGCAGTTAGTGCTAATATTTATAATGAGAGCAGAGATGATTAATTCTCTTTTTAGCCAATGAACCTTATATTCCTTTATATATTTCTTTATATTTAGCTGCTATTAGTTGAAATAGTTTGTTGCAATAATTCCTGATTGCATTAATTATAGAGTTTTTAAGATATACTTTATTTTTTTAAAGAAACATATTTGTCTAAATTCTGTAACCTGTTATTCTTTGCTGATAAATAAATCCTAGAACAGGTGGAGGCTAACATAAGGCCTAGACTTTATCTATCTAATCTCAGGATGAATACGACAGGCCACCATCTGTTCTTCATGTACACCATAGATAAAATACTGCCATGTAATTTAATCATTTAAAAACTCAAATGCAACTTACCATTTTATATCATCGGCAAGGGATGCTTCCTTGTCCTTCTGGATTCATGACAAATTAACTGTTTTCAGTCTGAATTTCAGCCTCAGTGAGTTATGTAGAAAGAAGGTCCGGATCACTAAGGAAATCTGACACTGAGGCTTTAGCGATGGGATCAGAAGGTGATATACTGAATAAAGAAGCAACTAGGATATAAGAGACCTTGCAGATAAGAACAACAAAGCCATTAATACGTCCAATGCCATTTTTGGAAATAGAAGAAAGCATAACTTTTCCCCCTTCTTATTTACAAGAATAGAATAGAATAGAATAGAATAGAATAGAATAGAATAGAATAGAATAGAATAGAATAGAATAGAATAGAATAGAATAGAATTTTTTTATTGGCCAAATGTGATTGGACACACAAGGAATTTGCCTTAGTGCGTATGCTGTCAATGTACATAAAAGAAAAGACGCGTTCATCAAGAATCATAAGGTACAACACTTAATGATAGTCATAGGGTACAAATAAGCAATCAGGAAACAATATCAATATAAATCGTAAGGATACAAGCAACAAAGTTATAGTTGTAAAGTCATAAGTGGAAAGAGATGGGTAGTGGGAACGATGAGAAGATTAATAGCAGTGCAGACTTAATAAATAGTTTGACAGTCTTGAGGGAATTATTTGTTTAGCAGAGTGATGGCATTTGGGAAAAAAATGTTCTTGTGTCTAGTTCTTCTGGTGTGCAGTGCTCTATAGCGTCATTTTGAGGGTAGGAGTTGAAACAGTTTATGTCCAGAATGTGAGGGATCTGTAAATATTTCATAGCCCTTAGGCTGTGAATAATAGGAATATTTATGAAGAACTTAAAAGAATTGGATGATGAGATATAGGAACGTGAAAGTTGATGCTTTAAGACTTACAACTGTAATATCAATGCTATATAACGTGCTAATCTATAATTTTATTTGTAGCATGTCATTTCTTTTATTATTTGTCAGTTCTAACAACACTGTTAACATGAAATTAACCTGAACTCATTAATCAGGGGTTCAAGAAGCTAAATTTTCTTCTGATCCATGTATCATTCTCAGGCCACTTTGTTTATGTTTGAAAAATCTGTTCCATAGATTCAACTACTGGATCAAACTTGCCACTTTACAATTGTAAAGGTACAATGAGCTTTATTGGGTCATTTTTAAAAAACATATATTTTAAGTGATTACCAGTACTTACCATGTCGAAATATCATCTTGCTTTCCTTATTTCATTTCCTTGGCCTCCTCCTCACCTCCCCATTCCAGAAAGGAGATATTGATAGAATTGCAGCTCCCTGCCCTCCACAAACTTGTGTTGAAAACTTTAAATCCCAGAATGCAATGGGATAAAGCTCTTGCCCACCAAACCATTTTTACTTTGTATTGGAAAGAACTCTCAGAAACAGAGAAAGTAGTTCTGAGCACTCATTGAGATTGGTTTTCATTGCTAAGCCAAACCTGTATTTAACTGAGACGATTCTGTTCTTTCTTAACTTTTGCTTCCCAGTATTAGACAGGGAGCTAAACATTTTCCTTTCCAAAATTGAACTGAAGGGAAAGCTTGTCTGCAATTTTTCTGTAAGAGAATATTATATATAAATATAGAAGATCTTATTTTATGCATTTTTCTCTCTGTGCCATGAATAATTCGACTTACGTTAGTCTTTCTGACACTTCCGTGGTTAGCAATACTTTTTAAAAATTGTTCTTATGACATCTTACTATGTCGCATTTGGCAGGATAATATTCTGCTTCACATAGACTACCAATGAAATGAATTAGGGGAACTAAGATGAGACACTGGAAGGCCCAGCAACCTTCTTGGGACTGAGACTGCAAGTCTTTGTCAATAGAAGATCCCAATGGTCTTCTGTCTGCTTTGAGGCTGTACCAGTGGTGAAATCCAAATGTTTTTACTACTGGTTCAGTGGGTGTAGCTTGGTGGGCATGGCAAGGGAAGGATACTGCAAAATCCCCATTCCCTCCCCACTCCTACGGGAAGGATATTGCAAAATCTCCATTCCCACCCCACTTGGGCCAGTCAGAGGTGGTATTTGCCAGTTCTCCGAACTATTCAAAATTTCCATTACCAGTTCTCCAGAACCTGTCAGAACCTACTGGATTTCACCCCTGGGCTATACTGACTAGGCTCAAGTTTAGTACCAGGGCATTAAGGAACCCTGGACTCAGATCACTCAGAGAAGTTGCCTCAGAGAAACAAAGCAAGGGGACAAAATGTTCAGAGCTGCTGCCTTAGTGATCCATTTCCCGTTGAGATAGAAGAATTCAAAATGAGGGGGATTGTTTCTCTGATAGGGCAACTTTCCCTCCAAATTTAATATTGTGACAGCCCAATATAATTTACTCAGAAATTCTGCTGAATCATTGCCTCATCCAAAGGCACTGATTCTTCTGTGTGCTATCTTTTTCTTTTTGATTCAAAGTGAAGCCTTGATGGATTTGTAATCCAGTCAATTTTTACCAATGGATGCCTCTCTGTTGCATGTTCTCACAATGGAAGTTTTATCCCCACAGGCAGCACTGGAATTAAAAAGTCATATATGCCAAATGCAAAAAGTCACTTATATATATAGGAAAAGGAGAAAGAAAGGGAAGGAGGATTCCTTCTAAGACTTGCCCTGCAATAATTGTGACTCCTCTAATATTTGCCATGTTGTAAAGGCTCTTTGTATATGCTTAGAGTGGTGGGATTTTGGGATTTCAGAGATCAAAGTCTCTCGGGACAAGGTGAAGGAGAGATCTTTTCTTGTGATCAAATTGAAAGGTTCATTACAGTTTGATTTCTGTAGTTTAGTAAGAAGCTGATTCTCATATTGGTTCTGGATTTGGCTTTATGTAATGTGTTACTTCTGCATGAAGCTTAATCTTACATCTAATTTGCTGTGAGGTACATTTATCAGCTTGCTCGTTCAATAGCCTTGTGTGTTCTAGATTGAACATCTTGCCAACAAGGTTAATAAATTATGTGAATTGCAGTCCAACAATATCTGGGGGAGTGGACGTCCCTATCATAATTCACTTTTACAGCAACTGTTTTCCATATTTTTGTGGAACATGCATGAAAGCCATCTGGATAGTGTTCACACTTAGGTATTTGAATGATAAAACAGATGGCTAAATCAAATCATTTTAGGAACCCATGTGGCAACTGGTTACTTTAAAAAAAATGCAGAAAACTGGTTTTATCCACCACCATATTTTGAAACAATTTGTTTAATCTCACTTTGAAAATTTGCCAAAATGCCCCCATACTTACTGTAGGGCTGTATAGGATAGCAACAGAAACAAGACATTTGATCCATAGATAATTGTTACTGAACATTTTGAGAGTTGTCTTTATTATGGTAAAAACAAAAGCCATCTCTTAATGTACTTCACTTTCTTATAGGTAAATGGTAAAATACAGTTTCTTAGGTGTCCTCTTTGTAACTCTGTCATTATGATAAATTATCACAGTTATTAGTAATAACAATAGCATGTATATTCTGCTTCATAGTGCTTTACAGCCCTCTCTAAGCAGTTTATAGAGTCAGCATATTGCCCGAATCTGGCTTGTCATTTTATTGTCCTTGGAAGGCTGGAAGGTTGAGTCAACCTGGAGCCAGTCAGGATCAAACTCCTATTCTTTTGATGAAATGTGTAAAAGCATTTAAAAAGTCATAAATACTTTGGTTTTGTGTTTGGCACAGAGGTTTTGGGGAGAAAAAATCTTTTTGGTTGGGTTAGGTTACATAAACAAATCAGTGAATAATATAAAATGAAATAATCTTTAATGAGTCTTAGATATTTATTTATTTATTTATTTATTGATTTATTTTTGGTAAAGCAGCAGCTCATTTAAAGAAGGACCTTATTCCTTCTCAAAAAGGCTAAGGGCTCCCTTATTGTGTTCATGTTGGTCACAGATCTTTTGATCTTGTAAATTTTATGAGCTTGATCACAGATCTGTGGAACTTTAAAATCATGATTTGCTTAACCATATTTTATTGATAAACTAAATTTAATTATGTTTGCATTAAGCCCTGGTTTATGGTTTATGGTTATGATTTAAACCATAAAAGTTGGGTATATGTAATGGGCTGTGAGTCATAAGTAAGAGTTTCGGTCTAGACAATGATTTGATAAGAGAAATCTGAGTCCAAAACAGGGGTCAGGGTAGAGAATTGACCCTCTCTAGTTCCCAGGAACATAGAGTAAAGGTAGAGGAAAATGCTTTCAGCCTTTCAGGATTGTGTACTGTACTGTACTGTTACTGTAATCACACAATAAATGTAGTATTGTACTCATGGTTAGATTACCATGAGTACAATACTGTCTAGATTACCTTGAAGGGCTGGAAATATCAGAAAATAAGTCAAAATCAAGCACATTGGAAAATACAGTCAGTCAATCACTAGGGGTAACAAACAATAATAACTATGGTATTTTTCTCTCTCCCTCTACCAGCATAATGTCTGGCTAATAAGATTTCTCTTAAATTCTATGGACAGAGAAATAGAATAATAAATTGTCAAAAATTCTATATCCATAATCCTAAAACCAAAAGAAAGCTTTGGGTATTTTTAAACAGATGATTGAAATTTTAACTAAGACATTTGGGGGCAGAAAAAGAGATTGCATGTTATATATAGAACATATTTATGGATGAATATTAAAAATAAATTAATGTAACATATTTTCAGATTGATTTTAGCAAAATTTTCTCAATTCTTTCTCAATTTCTCAACAGAGAGGTTTTGAGTAAAAATCACTGGGTTATATTTTTCTTAATAAATTAAAATTGTACATATTATTCTTTATTTCTCAGTCTTTATTTTTCCAGGCATTGCAGGTATTTCATAGTATTTTCCCTTCCATTTTTATTCGTGGTGGCAACTCCTTTCAGGTGGGAATGTCTGTGAATGGCTGGCCCAAAATGACTCAGTGAATTCCCATGGCTGAGGATAGATTTGAACTTGGTTGTCTCCAGTTGTAGTCTAACTCTGTAACCCTGATTCCACTATAGGTTATTACTCGGCAAGCTTTAAAGGACATGGGTTATTATGTAAGAATGGAGAAACGGAGAATTGGAGTTGATGATATAGTGAGGCACAGGAATGTCTCACAATTCAAAAATATATTTAAGTTCCTGAGATAGGCAGATGTTGTTGTTTGATGGTGTTAAAGGTATTGTTGCAGGATGTAAGCTGTTTGAGCAAAGCTGCCTTTTGCAATTGACTGATGGAGAATGTATCAATGCCAATGGTGTTCAAGATATTCCAGTTGTTTGGGATTGCACCCAAAGCACCTACTAGTATTGGTATTATATTTGCTTCCTTTTGCCACAGTCGTTTTACTTCTGTTTGCAGATCTCAATATTTTGTGAATTCTTCTCTATGTAATTTTGTTCCTTTCTTATTTGTCAAGCCTTTGTACCAAACTCTCCATCCATTTTACATTCCCTAGCAAACAAATTTATCTCCACAACATATCTGTTAATACTATTTAATATTAGTCAAAATGCTGAGTAATGAGTTTTCTGAATAAATGTATTTCCTTTTCCTTATTTGTAATGCTGGTCGAAGACCATAATAAAGAAATGCTCTCTCTATACAGTTTTTTTGCGCCACTTTGCCTTTAGCAGAAAAATGCATTGGTTTTGTTATAATTAGAATTTTCCATGTAGTCAAGAACCTACTTTATGTGTTTGTTTGCTTGTTTGTTTGATTGATTTCTATAACCACATATCTCAGCAAATGACTCTAGGGAACAGTTGGGGAGGAATCTTGAAAATGTTCCTTCAGATTCTGTTACAAATATTTGAAGATCTCTAAGCTAGTTAGCAAGAGCATGTAGGCTAATGAACATAACCACATTCTTCTTAACCATTTTTCTTAAGGTAACGTGTGTTCACTGGGAAGAGACAACTCTTAGACTTCCAAAAGAGTACCTGTATTTTATTTTATTTTTTTAAAAAATTACTTTAAAATGGTTGCTGATCCATTATTGAGTATATTTTGTACCTAGATTATCCTGCCTATCTCAGATTGGAGATCTATTCCTCTTATTTTCTAAGAAAATGTATTTTAGAAAACCTATTTCAGTTTTTAGGTTCATTCCTATGTTTCTCTAAAATATATGCATTTCATTCTGTAACAAATCTGTTTTATTAAAGTGTCTATTATGCCCACAGATGTTTCAATTTCATATGGTTTATAGTCCTAATGGCAAGTTTATAAACTGTTCTCTAACAGCAAAATGGACGGCATATAAATTCAATAAATTAAAAAAAAAATTAAAGAAGGAAGAGGCTGGCATTTTAAGTCAATCACTACTTTTTATCTGTATATTTTGTTATATATATAATAACTATGGCAGAGAAATCCATTCATTGTGACCTTCAAAAGAACTAAAACATTCTCTACATAACTAAAAGTTCCTGCTGAAAAAGCAACAATTTAATACTGCTAATGTAAAAAGATTGAATGTAGGGACTTCTTTCATCCTTTCTCCAAAAGAGAAATTTCAGTCAAATTTGAGTTCTTTACATCCCTTATTCTTTTACAAATGTGCCTGCAATGTTCATGACAACTATTTCCAACAATGCACCTGACTTTACATTATTACTTCACATTCTTCACCTTATGTACTTTTGCATCTTGTGTACCACATTAAATTCTTCCCAGACATCTCAGTAATATCTGGTTAGGTTTTCTGTCCTTAGGAATAAAGATGTTATGGATTTTACTCTAATGTAGTGAGGAATGTTTTTCATAAAGACACTGTATCTCATATGGGATAAAATGGTTTGTTTTCAGGGCCAATATTTACTGCCCAAAGGAACATAAAACTTAGCCATCATTCAGGAAAGGAAAGCTTTACTTTTTGAGAGTTTTCTTCATTTTTAAAAAGATGATATCAAACAAATGTGAATTTTAAAAAAAGAAATAAGAATGATTGGTTATATAATCCAATTGATGTCTCTTGTTCTAGTTCTGTGATGGCGAACCTATGGCACGTGTGCCAGAGGTGGCACACAGAGCCCTCTCTGTGGGCATGCGAGCTGTCACCAAGCTCAGCTCTACTGCCCATGTACACGCACCTCCCACCAGCCAGCTGATTTTCAGGATGTGCAGGGGGCAGGTTGATGTGCAGGGGTCATGTGCTCATGCAGAAAGGGGGTCATGTGTGCATGCGCAGGGAGGTGGGAAGAGCATGGCATCCCAGGAGACTCCCAGAAAACTCCCAGGAGTCTCCACGTGGCCTGTTTTGGATGCCAGGTAAGTGCAGGGCCTGCACAGAACCTGGGAAGGGTAAAAAACAGGCCTTCTAGAAGTCCAGAAATGGGGCTATCTCTGGCCTCCGGAGGGTATGCGCAGGAGGGTCATGCATGAATGTGCAGAGGGAGCGCACAGTCCATTATGGGTGCCGGCATGCATGCATGCTGCCACGAACAAGCATGAGCACTTTTGGCACACGAAGAGAAAAAGGTTAGCCATCACTGTTCTAGTTGGAGTACTTGGCTTTCATTTCAAGAATAAGGTGCTCTCCAGAATGACTTTTGTAATTCATTCCTTATCCTAGCCAGTTTTTTAAGGACACCGTTCATGAATTGAACCAGTTCAGAACTCTGCAAGGAGGGAAACATAGCTGATCAGGAAGTGCAAACAACAGAAGGAGGCCAGGAAGGAGAAAGGGAAGGAGAAAGAAAAGAGGGAAGAAGAAGAAGAAGAGAAGAAGAAAAGAAGAAGAAGAGGAGGATGAGGAGGATGAGGAGGAGGACGAGGAGGACGAGGACGAGGAGGACGACGAGGAGGACGACGAGGACGAGGAGGAGGAGAAGGGAATAGGAGGGGAGATGAGGAAGGAAGGAAGGAGGGAAGGAAGGAAGGAAGGAAGGAAGGAAGGAAGGAAGGAAGGAAGGAAGGAAGGAAGGAAGGAGGTAGCCAGCAGTAAGTAAAATAATAATAATATGGAGAAAAACTTCCTTAGTATAAAGTTTATTTCACCAACAATAAATTTAGCAATTTTTAAAGAGACATAACTGATCCCAAATTTTTAAAAAAGTGTTTCAAAATCTCCTTAAGTACTGTAGTCCAATGGTTTTCAATCTCTTCTTTATCATGGACCCCCTTTAAATACCTTTTGGGGCCGAGGACCACCAAGACTTAACTCAATCATCTAACTCAATCATTTAAATCATAACATTTTTTAAAGCCCTCACAGACCCCGTGTGACATCATCACGGCTTCCCCAGGGTCCACAGACCACAGGTTGAAAACCATTGCTCTATTCAAGAGCCTTTCATATTCAGAACAAAGTTTTATTTCCAAAAAACTGCTGCAGAACTGAAGTTAAGATTTTTCTCTCCAGAGCAATATTTTATTTTCAATATCTGCTCAAGTGTTTTCTTATCAAGAAAAAAAACCCCACTTCATTTTCAAAATTTTATTGTTGCCCTATTTCTTAACAGATAGACGAACAAGAACAAAGGTGAGATTGACAAAATAAAGCAGCATAGATCTACAGTCAAGCATTGGGTGAAGGCAGAAAGTTGAAAGATTCAAATTCTCCGAAGAATTGATGAGCTCTTGGTCTAATCCCCACAGTCCGATGATAGGGAATACAGAATTGGCTTCTCAGTTTGTTTTAAAGAACAAACAAACCAGAACCAAATAAATAGCAGAATCATTTGCTGTTTGTGGGGAATGACAATTTCAGCAAAGAGATTGGCAATT
Source organism: Masticophis lateralis (assembly GCA_030761175.1). Lineage (NCBI taxonomy): Eukaryota > Metazoa > Chordata > Lepidosauria > Squamata > Colubridae > Masticophis > Masticophis lateralis. Next base: position 122,940,255 of record JAUDYJ010000001.1, on the reverse strand, counting down.
CACTTTCATTATTCAGATGCATTTTGGGTTTAGGTTGAAGATACACTGATTCCACACTGGAAATACTGTTTCAGCCTCATTTACAAATGTTTTGTTCTGTTGGATCAATCCTTAGTTTTATACCTTCAGAGACAGATCTTTATTGCGAGAAGGAAAAATAAATGGGATTTGGACAGTACAGTATGCTTCATGGAGAATATTGAATAAACCTTGTCTCTGTTTATCATCCTAATATAGTGCCATGCATGCCAAGTTATTAAAATAAATAAAATCTAATACTGATACAAAACAGCCCAAAATATTTAATATTCTGAACCACAGTAAAATACGTCAACTTTACTTTTTATTGTCTCATCTACTGTATTATCAATTGATATATTCACATAACAATGCCACCATTCCCATTTTGTGGCTGTAGGCATATTATGAACCTTATGGAGATGTCTTATGAATTATGACGTATGCTTATTCAATAAGCCATAATGGCTAAAAGGATGGACCCACCAGGAATGTTTATCTTAGTTAATAGTTCTGGATAGGTAGCTTGGTAGGTGGTAGGTAGGTAGGTAGGTAGTTGAATGGAAGAGAGAGAGAGAGAGAGAGAGAGAGAGAGAGAGAGAGAGAGAGAGAGAGAGAAGGACTAAGCCCATATATTCTTATTTTGGGTTTTTCATCTACAGGACAAATGAAGATATTTGTCTTCCCTGCTGCTTTCCCCCAAAATTCACAATCTCTTTTCTGGCCTCTGAATCAAAAGGTGGCATATATCCATCATGTCTGATATCCATATTATATGACATCATAATTCTATAAATGGAAGATATCAATCCCTCATTATGTTGTTATACTTAGGGCAAAAATATTCACAAAATACTATATCAACAGCTTGCAATTAAGCTGGACCATCCTTTTTAGTACCAACTTTTTAGTTCCATTTCCATGGAAGCAAATGATACTGCCCATTTGTTCAAAATTGCTTTGAAGATGCTGTACACTATCAAGGAAATTTGGTATTAATTTGTTGTTCATTTGTTCATCAAATTTTAAAAGTGCCTCACAGAGAGATTATGTGTGCTGTACAAAAATATTAAAAATATAAAAATAGTATATAAAATATAAAAGGCAAGCAATGTTAAACATTAATTAAAAGACAGAGGGAAAACTTTCAGGGTATGAACCAAACCCACCCCTGCTATACACTTGTGATCAATTAATTGATGTTTTCACATTACCTAGCTTCTTGAAATCACTGTCTAAATATTCACCATCTAGATCACAGTATAGGCAACAAAAATAACTTCTTAACAATGCGGCCTATGGTTATATCTGACTGTGATTAATAGGACATATTGTAATAACTTAAATCCTTTTCACAGGCAAAATTAATAATGAATGAGTCAAAAAGTTTTTTTCTGCTCAACATCTTCTAAAAGTTAATTAGGGAAATTGTTCATGAGAAATAAGTGTGAGGAGTTATGCACAAATTCTTAGCTCTATTTTTAAAGAGAAGAACTATAGAAAGTTTATTTTAAGTGATCTTATCGTCTACAACCAGGGTGTCAAACTCAAGGCCCGTGGGCCGGATGCAGCCTATGAGATGCTTAGATCTGGCTCATGGGGCCAGCCTAGAAATAGCAAAGGACCAGCACATGGTGCCTCTACCAGTGAAAATGGAGCACGGGGGTGGGGTTGTGTGTAAAAACAAAAGGAGAAATGTTTCCTGTTGTGGCCTGCTGGCGGCCAGCGGAGCTGGCAGCAGAGTCAGACAGTGAGGAGGTTGGGGAGGAATATGGGCCAGTCCTGGGGGCTGGGGAAAGCTCGGACAAGGATTCTACATTGGAGGTGGAGAGGGAGCTAGACTGCAGTGAGGCAGAGGAACAGCTGTAGCGTGTTCCCAGTGTGCTCATGTGCAAAGCTGCCAGAAGACAAGGACAACTAAGAGAGCAGGGTCGACTTGGGAGCAAAGCCACATCCTGGATGTGATTGGCCCCTCCCATAGGAAACAAAAGAGGAACGAACAGGGAGTGGGTTTTTGCAGGAAACAATTTGTTCATTCCATGACCCTGAGAGGCTCTGTTGTACTGCTTTGTACTGTGGTTGGAAACTAATTACCTGGCAGCCTTCCAAGTGAGATAAGGGTGTGTTGATAAATATTCCTTGGAAAAACTGTTTGGACAGGCTTTGCTGACTGTAAATGAAAGGAATTCACAGTTGTGTAAATAAAAGAAGTTTTGCTGGAACCAAGACTCTGCTTCAGGCTTTTCAAGGGAGCCTAGGTCAGAACATTTTCCTTTTTGCATTTAAGCATGCAAGAAGGGACAGGAAAGGAGAAAGGGAAAGAGGAAAGACAAAGAAAAAGAAGGAAAAAGGGAGAAAGGAGAATGAAGAGGGAAGGAAGGAAGGAAGGAAGGAAGGAAGGAAGGAAGGAAGGAAGGAAGGAAGGAAGGAAGGAAGGAAGGAGATTATGAAAGTGAGGGAGAGTCTCAGGGAAGTCCTGCCTTAGCACTTGGCTACCACAGGTGTCCCACCCCCCCCCCTGATATGAGTGACATCAAGCTGATCATACCTCTGGCCAAGCCCACCCTGGACATGCCCAGCTGCTCCCCTCTTCCCGGGGTCAAACACAAGCCTGATGCAGCCCTCAATGAAATCGAGTTTGACATCCCTGGTCTACAACATTCTAGGTCATATGCTGTAAAATAATCCAGAGGAAAAAGAACTGAACAAACAAGACAACATATAAATTGATATTGTTTTAGACAATTAAGGAACTTCCGCCACTTGTGGCAAATGATCTAGATCATGGGTAAAAGTGGAGGAGGAATAAGGTCTGCCTCAGGTGACAGATGAATCCAATGTACTGATGATACCAGTTATACATATTGGCCCCGAGCAGATAAGTGATACAATGTCCTCTCCTAGTGTCTGGAGGCTGTATAAATATGGATGAGGAGGCTAAATCATGCCAAAGCCAAGTGTCTCTGGATATTAGAGTCCTCTGGATCTAGCAACCTTACATTTTTAGTCTTGGATGGGGCTGCACTTCTTCATTTAAAATTGGTATGCAAAAAGGAAGTCATCTTGGATCCACAACTCCTGCTCAAAGAACAGATGGTATCTGTGGCCAGGAGGTCCTTTGAAAAGTTCCACCTTAGGCACCAATTGTCCTGTTCCTGGATCAGAACATCCTTCAGATGTCCTTTGTTACCTCACAGTTGGAGCATTAAGTAAACAGTTGATTTATTTTCTCTATTATTGCTTATTTAAGTCAGCCAAAGTCAAACTGGACTCAAATGGTCTTAGATCAATTAATCAATCAAATAAATAAATATGATCATACTGACTCACACAATATATTGTGCATGGGACTCCAGAGATGATTCTATAATGCTATCTCTTTTCGTATTTTCCCTTATCAGAGATCACTTATGCCAATAGTATTGATTGCATTCAATCAGTATTCAAGTCAAGAGAGAAAAACAGAAAAGGGAAAGGCACAAAATGACAGGTTGTGACTCTCCTATTTATTTATAGCCATCCCTGATGATTCTGAATTAGCATGAACTGAATCAGAATTCTGTACCATCTTATACATTGTGCTAACAATTTTCAGTATTTCAAATTAATTATTCTATTCTATTCTATTCTATTCTATTCTATTCTATTCTATTCTATTCTATTCTATTCTATTCTATTCTAATACAACATATATCAATTTACATTATACAAATCGGGACTAGTTGAAGAAATTAGTGGTCCATTTCTGGCTTTTTGGCTTTCTGGTGTTATTGTTCACTTTTTATCTTTTGTGAACATAACACATGCATGCCATCACAACCACTATCCACAAATAATAAAATACAGCTTTTTATTCATATCAATTTCCACATCCCATGAAGCAGTGGAAAATGTAGGCATGTGAGATATAGCAGGTTAACCTGTAAGCAAAAGCAAACAATATCATTACTTTATTTGAAGTCCTGGAAAACTGAGAGATGTGTGCAAATCACCGTGCTCCCTTGATTTTTTTTTAAAAAAATAATACATAACCTCTTTCACACAGGTTAGAAGGAAGAGTTTGAATTTGTTATGTCTTTGGTCTTCAATCTCAGCATCCTTTCCAGTTGCATGTTCAATGTGTTTCTTTACCAATTTGCAATCAACTAATGACAAAACATAAATGAGCTTGAAATGTACAAATATTGCTTTCTACTTCTATCAACCATAACTTATTTGCTAATCTTAAGCACATTCATTAACATTTAATGAACACAGAGTAATTTTAGATAAAAACAGCAAAGATAAAGATATTTGGCAGTAGCTAAAGGTCTACTAGGGACGTGGTGGCTCAGTGGTTAAGATGCTGAGCTTATCGGTCGAAAGGTCGGCAGTTCAGTGGTTTGAATCCCTAGCACCATGTAACGGGGTGAGCTCCCTTGACTTATCCCAGCTTCTGCCAATTTAGCAGTTCGAAAGCACATAAAAAATGCAGGTAGAAAAATAAGGACCACCTTTGGTGGGAAGGTAACAGCATTCCGTGCGCCTTTGGCATTTTGTCATGCTGGCCACATGACCACGGAGACATCTTTGGATAGCGCTGGCTCTTCAGCTTTGAAATGGAGACAAGCACCGCCACCTAGAGTCGGGAACGACTAGCACATATGTATGATGGGAACCTTTACCTTTACCTAAAGATCTACTAGTGAACCACTTATTAATTTGAGCTTTTTAGTTCCTGTTGATTTATAAGGGTTTTTTTTTTTCCAAACAATGCTCTTTTAGTGAATTAGGTGTGACTCACTGGGATGATTTTTCTGAACTTATGTATGCATGTCTGTTTATGTGTGCAAAAGATACATGTCTTTGTCAAGTGATCCTAAATCTAAATGCTTTTGTTTTATTTTACTAGATTGTAGGGCAAAGCAGCAGGAGAAGAAAGCAGGCTGAATAATAAGACTGAAATCAAATGCATTTCAAAAAGCGAGTTTTATATTTATAAAAAGGACACTTTATTAGGAAAATCATAATTTGTGTAGCTAATAAATAGTGAGTAATTTTGAGTTAGTGAGTCATCATTTCAGGATTTCTCATTGTATTATTTTTTTTCAGCCAGAAACATTTTCCATGCTTTTAAATACCACTGATCCAGTGAAGAATGCATTATGGGAAATTAAAGGGCATCTTTCTTTTGCAAAAAAAAAAAGGCAGCTATTTTAATCCATTAGTCATGCTGCATTTATTTATATGTTTTAGGAAAGATGAAAAATAAATCAATAGCAGGATTTATTAAGTGTTTTCCCTATTTTTTTCAGAAATTTTCAATTAAACAAACTGACTAGCAATTTGCTTACAACCCACTAACTTACCATGTTTCCCCAAAAGACCTTGTGTTATATTTTTTTGGAGATCTTATTATTTTGGGGTGTGTGGAGCAAGATGGGGCTCCTCTTGCTGTCTTATCTGATTTCCAGCTCAGTGTTTAAATATTTTAAACACTGGCTTAAGCCCTCCACGGGAGGGCTTATTTTCAGGGGGAGGCTTATTTTAGCGCATGTGCTCAAAAGCCCAATTGGGCTTTTTATCAGGGGATGTCTTATTTTCAGAGAAACAGGATAATCTGCAAAGAACAGAATATAAATTTCAAAGTATTCACTACGTGTTAATTTATCATGATGGACTTATTATTTTTCTTCTTAAATCTGATCTAAATTGGCAAGATATTCAGTGTTTTTCTATGATTCACAAATAACAGTTCAAATGAAGCTAACATTCTACAGTGAAAAATACGAAAATATCATTTTCCTATCAAATTTTTATTTAATCGCCATTTTTATTTATTTTTTATTTAATTCTTCCTATTCCAGTGACTTTCCCAATAATACAGTAAAAGTTACGGTGCTGTGATAACCTGGAAGATTCACCTTGTCTGTGTTGATTATGATGCGAGTGATCTGGGGGAAAAAATGGCTAATATATTAAGTGCCAGAACAGCAATTTATGGAATAGCATAATAATTACTTTTATGTTTGGAGGCATTTCTGAGCATGCTAGGAAAAGTGAACCAGGAATCACATTGTCCATAAAATGCTACATGATTCCTCTTCCCATTGAAATACAGATTTTCAGCACAGATCTTACCTGCTCAAGCATATGCTGTTTTAAGAATGAGGTATATATTGATATTGTTGCACTGTGAATTTCAACTTGCATCAACTTTGGCAGGAGTATAATTTAAAATTAGTAATATGCCATCATTTTTCTGTGCCTATGTTCATATTTTTTTTTTCATTCTCAACCCAACCATCCTTCTGGCAGCTGGAGGGAAATATATATCACTAGATCATATTAACATAAAGGAGAGGGAGAGAGAGAGAGAGAGAGAGAGATTGCTTGTAGCAGACGCATTTTCCTATCTTGTCACTTGCATAAAACCAAGATGATTGCTCTGTGGTAGATTTATGTTTTAGTTAAGCTGAAGTTTCACTTTTGTGTGCTGCTTAAGATCAAGCAGAGATGTATAGCTATAGTTTGCATTCATTATGGTTTATTGACAACAGAGCTCTCTACTGAGTTTTCAGAGTCGTGTTCAGGCTTCTCAAGAGTGGGTTGAAGGGAACATTATAAAGAAAACGATCACCAGTCTGATAGAAGTACTGTAAATATAACTTACTATGAAAGACTGGTAATTTTTATGTGCTGTATAGGCAGTTTCAAGAGTTTCCTATTCTGACTTTTTTCCCCTTTAAAAAAAGAAAAAGAAAAAAGAACTTAACTCCAGTGTAGAAGTTTAAAAGATTTATTAAACTGTTTATTTTAGCAGTGGGATACATGCATTATTATAATTGTTTCCCATTTTATACATGTATGAGATCTAAAAGGGAATTAAATTTAGCTTTAAAAAAATACAACTGTATTTCAAGAAATAACTAATTTTAATGTCTTGATTTATTGGTAGGTGCTGTTCTTGGAAAAGATATCCAAAATAAAAAAAGTATTCTATTGTGATTCATATACTTTATTTATTCAAATAATCAAGCATCGTTCCCCCCACCCCCATCCCACTTGTCTACTGGCCTGATTCTTGTTTATTTCAATGATTATCCAGGTCCTCCATCTCTGTATGTACTGTATGTGTAAAAAGATTCTATATAATTAGACGAAAGATCTAGCTTGTCCAACATTTTGCTACTCAGAATGCAGTTAGATATTTCTGGAAAGTCAACAAACAAAGCATGGCATAAGGTAATAACTCTTCACCACAAATTAAAGTACAGAGATTGACATATCAGCTTTCTCTATTTTTAGGAATAGATAGATCCAGCAAATTTTCATTCTGTTCTTTTAATTAAAAATCTATTTTAAAAGCCATTCTAGATTGGACTCAGATAGATTGTTCATAAAAAATATGCAAAAGATTGAAATGAGACTGAATTGTTCCAATCCTGATAACTCTCACTCAGAATCTGGATTGAATGATTTTGACTTCAGCAGAAGTGTTACAACATTGGAAGAGGTCATTCTGATCTCTATTTCAATTGTCTGCTTTAAAATCAAAATCTATATATATAAAAGCCAAATACCACTCATTCACCACGAAATCTCCAGAAAGCCTACAAACTTGAAATTTGGCACCTATGTTCCTCTTGGCTTCTAGGTGCTCGCTAAGAAAGGATTTTTCGAAATCACCATCAGATGATTAATATTTCATATACAGTATTATATTCACACGCTCTGATGCTAAGGCATTACACGTTCTACTCCCCCTCCCCGCCTGAAAGGAACTCTGTCCCAACTTCCAGTTGCCTTTTATTAACAAGCTCTGATGCTATCCCTTCGCTAAACCGGGCATGGGCTTGGCCAGCACATGACTCATCCAGCCTGCAGGCTGGGGCATTCTACTCCCCCTCCCCCTCTGTTCCAACTGCCAGTTACCTTATATGAACACACTCTGATGCTAAGAGTTACACATTCTACATTAAATTTCAGGCTTTAAGCGTCAAGTTATCTCTCCTGATCACATTGTTTCGTAGCAAAGCACAGGCATTCAGCTAGTATGTTATGAAACAATTTCAGACATATGAAAGAGATTTCTGACAAGGTCCAATCTGTTCCAACTGAAACATGATGTTTTAGAAATGAAACATAGCAACTTCAATATTTGATTCACTTACAGCTTCTTTCTCAATATTAAATCTCTTTTTTAAGTCAAAGAAAATGATTTAATTTATGCTAGTAACATTATTAATCTGTTTGGACATTAAATTTATCTTATTTAGGACAGGATGCTAGGTCTATTGTAGGACTAGAAGAGAAACTTGCATTCTTTAAAGAACATCATAGTACTACAAGCACATTTTTTTAAAATTAAAATGTGCTCACGCACACACACGCACACACACACACACACACACACACACACACTTCTCAACCATCTCATAAAATAGATGCCACTCCCATATATTTTCACTGCACTTTTTCTGGAGAAGGATGGTACAGATAATCCTCAATTTACAATAGTTAATTTAGTGACTGTTCAAAGTTACAGCAGCATTGAAAAAGTGAGTTTTGACTGTTTTTCATACTTTCAACCATTGCAGCATCTCCATGGCCACATGATCAAAATTCGAGTGCTTGGCAACTGAATTATGATGGTTGTAGTGTCCCCGGGTCATGTGATTGACTTTTATGACCTTCTAACAAGCAAAGTCAATGGGGAAGTCAGATTCACTTTACAACCATGTTACTAATTTAACAGCGGCAGTGATTCACTTAACAACTGTGGCAGGAAAGGTTGTAAAATGGGGCAAAATTCACTTAACAACTGTCTTACTTAGCAACAGAAATTTTGGGCTCAATTGGGGTTATAAGTCGAGGACTACCTGTAGTCCATCTGCAAATCATACTGGCTAGTGTTTATCTTTCCACGGATCTGCTGAATTGACTTTTTCAGGTCACAGCAGAATTTAGAAAAGAAATCATTGGGATCAAGATATATAACACTTGCATATGTTCACTGCAGAAGGCATTTCTAGAAATAAAAAGGGGGAAGGGAATTGTTCCCCAGAAAGGCCATTGGGGGGGGGGGGAATAATTTTGAGAGAGGAACCAAATAGCTGTTGGACCATCTAAAATAATAGTGCTAGAAGTTAGACTTATATACCACTTCACAGTGCTTTACAGCCCTCTCTAAGCAATTTTATGAGTCAGCATACTGCCCCCAACAATCTCAGTCCTCATTTTACCAGCCTAGGAAGGATGGAAGGCTGAGTCAACCTTGAGCCTGGTGAGATTCGAAGTGCCAAATTGCAGGCATCTGGCAGTCAGAAGAAGTAGCCAGCAGTACTTCATTCTAACCACTGCACCACGAGGCTCCATTCTCAATAATGGAGAATTTGTCCTTTGATGAGAAGATGATTGCTGCTAATTTTTTAATAGCAAAAAGCCCTTTTACAAACATTGTCACATAGATTAGAGACCACTGAAGTATCCCGAAATTTGTGCACAAAATAGTAGTTGTTTTTCTTTATATAAAAAAACAACAAAGATTTTGAAATAAATCACCAAGAGTGATATTTGATATTATGATGCTGGAGTATGGTGTGTGAAAGAAATAACTGAGAATTCTGTTGGGTAGCTCATATTGTTCTGTGGCTGATGCTACATTCTCAAAATCTTTCCCAAAATCTTTTGCAAAGAGACAATATTGTATTCTGCAATTACACAAGACAACAAGAATTGAAGGTATTATCTGAATTGCAGGCAGAGCGGGAAGAAAACAAGAATGTATTCTATTGAACTGGAAGTTTTCCATTTTATCACAGATGTTATGAAAACAAAAAGGGTTTTTTGGAATATATTAGGAAATATTTTTTCAGTTAAGCTAGTTGTTCCAGTTGTTAATACAAGCAGAAATCAATACAGGCTTTTATTTCATCACAATTGGTAGTTATTTGCTACCTTCATAAGGCTAAAAATACCCGTTATATATTTTTTTAAGGTTAGCATTTCAAAGTCATAATCATATGAAGACATCTACCCTGGGACAGAAATATATTGGAGGGCTAGGAACAACTTTAAATTTTATGGCTACAAAAATCTTCAAAAATGGATTTTCTCTTTTACAGCATTTCTGCACATGTTTTGAAATATGGATATTTTGAGGCAGCAATTACTGAGACCTGTAAGCTTGTTACATATTCATAGTGCAGCAATATTATAAATGTGGCTTAATACTCCACCTATGTAAAGGAGTCAAGAAGTCTCTTCTCTTTCCTAATATTTTTTTAAAAAATAGATCTTGTTTTTTTTTTATATATATATAGAAGTGCTAGGCTTTTATTTCCAGCGATTCCTGAAACAGAGCCATTACATGATGAGTAAAATAGGTCTAATACCATAATTTTTCTTTTGTAATTTTCCATTTATTTTTTCTCTTGGAAATCTGCCAAAGTGGATAAAATGAAACAGATTGATATTGACCCATGCTTTCTTTACTGGCAGTCTCCCAAGCTTTGCAGGATCCCATGCTCACTGTTCTAAAAGTAAATTTACTTGGTTGTTGTTAGTATTGATCAACATGATATAAGGATACATCCCCTCAGAGTTTCCAGCCAAAACAATTAGAAAGAAAACTAGTTAAAGAGGTGTTTGACATACATATTTTCACCTAAGAACAGGGTTATGAATGAAGTCTGTGTCTAAAGATTTTTGCTATAAACTCAGGTTTCCTTCGGTTAAAGCAGGGGTGTATTCAGCAGGTTCTGACAGGTTCTGGAGAACTGGTAGCGGAAATTTTGAGTAGTTCAGAGAACTGACAAATACTATCTCTGGATGGCCCCAGAGTGGGGTGGGAATGGAGATTTTGCAATATTCTTCCCCCAGGAGTGGGGAGGAAATGGGGATTTTCCAGTATCCTTCCCCTGGAGTGGGGTGGGAATGGAGATTTTGCAGTATCGTTCCCCTGCCACGCCCACCAAGCCATGCCCATAGAATTGGTAGTAAAAAAAAAACTGAATTCCACCACTGAGTTAAAGGATGTAGAACCTCTTTATTGGTAGGGATTGACGTTGTTATAATTGTCCTGCCTTTGATAAATCTCTGAACTGAACTGAAACTTGCCTAGTTATCTTAGTACAATAATGAGATGCATGGAACAGAACAATATTGGTCCACAAAAGATCAGCCTGTTATCACTGATAGACCCTAGTTCAAATCATAGTAAAAACTTTGCACATGTTCTCATAGTTGAACACGCTGTCCTTATTCACTAAGAACAGGTCTGCAACAGTAAGATCATAAGGAGGAATGAGGATAAGGATCTCTTTGCTTACAGTAAATCTGTAAATCTGTGGGTCTGAACTATTCTGCAGAAGGAGTGGATAGGAATAATGGGCTGCATTCACTGTTGTTGTTTGTGTGTGTGTGCGTGTGACACTATGATTTCGGTTAGTGTGCCATAATCTATTAAAGGTCAGGATTTTGATTAGAAAAGGTCCTCTCAAGAGTGAGGAAACAACTACAATGCCTGTTTTCACAGCTAACCTTGTACTGCTTAAAATACTGTTCATGAAACTGCAGATTCCAAAGCAACTTTTTGGAATTGAATTCAAAGTGCTACACGACCCTATGAAGTTTATTTTTGGACCAGGATAGGGGAGAGAATACTGTGTGGCATATCTGCCTTTCATGACACTCTTGTTATACTACACAGCTCATACTTTGCACGGAAAACTACTGCTACTGAACTGCAAAACTCTTTTTAAAGGCAAGACTCAATCCAATCTCTTGAAAGTAACTTTCACTTAATGGCTTGGGAATAGCTATCTTCTTTATTGTACCATTATACAATATACCTTTGTAACATTATTGTACCATTATACCAGCTAGCTAGGCGGGCAGGCGGGAAGGCAGGCAGGCAGGCGGGCAGGAAAATTCTAAGAACTCATAATCTGAAAGAGTGCAAACAAATCAGTCATGAGTCTGCATTTAGTTAGAGTTTAGTGGAACGTGGAATTTAGTGGATGAAGTTGAAACAATTTCAGTTGCCCCAATATTCTCCCAAAGATTGCTTGAATGGAAAAGCATATAATAATTAAATTGCTTGATAGCACCCAACAGATGAGCCTAGAATTTATTGCCTTTCAGCTTTTTAAACATTTCTATCCATATTTTATAATCAAATAAGAAAGAATCTATCTTGGCATATCAGAAAGCAACTGAGAAAGGCAGGTCCATTTGAAGCTGGGACAATTTTGCCATTGATTTAATTGAATTAAGATCCCCGCAGGCTTGGCCATGCTTTTCTCAAAGCAGAACCATTAGAAGACCAACTCTTGTATTACTAGGGATAAAGGACAAAGGAAAACCAAGCAAGAAAGGGCCTCAAATTAAATCAGTGTGAATTCAGAAAAACAACATTTATTTCGGTGGCATGTGTTCTACTTTGCTACTGATATAACTGAAAGTAAAATTATATAGCACCTTTTCATTTTCATACATTGAGAACCCAATGTACTGAAGCAGATAGCATATAAAAATCACACTCTTCACTCAAGCCCTCTAATGCTAATGCTAATGCTTTCTGGCATGATTATATAGTTGGTTGGCCAATTATATGGTAGATACGAAAACATAAGAAACGTGTAGACAAAAAGTTTTGACAAGCCATTTTCCCATTCTTTTTTCATTTCATAATTTTTCTCACCATCATCAGCAGAGCCAGTTTTCATTTCTTTACAGCATTAACCCACAATTTAGCTTCCACATACAACATCTTTGCCCTAGGCATAAGATAAACAAATATTTAATTAGAATTGTTGGATGAGGGGCTTTCATGCAATCTCTTATAACAACCCAACATTGAACAAGTTGCTATTTTTTTCTGCTTAGAATATTTGCTAAATAAATAGCAAATATTCTATTATTTTATTTATTGTACAAATGAAGACCTAGAAAAGCTAGAAGACTTCCAAGGTCACTTCCAACTTTGTTATTCTGTAATTTTCTGTATAATCAAATTTATATAGCCAATCATCTACCAAGAGAAATTCTGGGTGGTGAACAAAACAGAAACCCAATACAATAATAAGAATAAGAATAAGAATAAGAATAAGAATAAGAATACATTTAAACCAATAAACTATAGATAAGGCGCTGTTACAAACTCACAACCATCCACCAGCCATGCTGAGTCAGCTCTATCAATATCCTTGTCCTATTGCCTGGGGGACCACAAGAATGCAAGTTCATTCCATCACATTTACTGAACAGGAAATGTTCATAAGCATTCTAATCCTATGTTTATGCAACACAACTTTCTTCTAAGTTCTATACTGACAGCTAGTGTGAAATTCTGCTGGTGTGGGGGAATAGTTAAAATGGTTTATTCTCAGGCTCCTTAAGGGAACCAGTTGGTTTTCTGCATGACCTTGTGGAGTTTTCCACCTTGTCTGCTAGTAATACTATTAAAGCCCTTGATGAACGGTAAAATATGGAGACAACCTGGCTTGTTGACACTATCAGTCCTGAGGATCCTCCCTTGTCTTGCAGCTAATTTAGTAATGATCTGTGAGTGATAAAGGTGATTAGATAATTACCAGGGCTCCATTAGTGGCAAGAAACTCTAACTGGAGGGAGTTCTCTAGACAAGAGAGCAGATATGCAGAGAATGCAAATATGGAACTATCTTGAACAACGAGAAAATGTGACAAAAAAGCCAAAGACTTCATAGAAGGCAAGATTGTAAAAGAGCACAAAGGATTTAAAGTACAGTTTATCTAGGTGTAAATATTTTGCTCATTCTCATACCTGTGGAAGTAGCAATAGCAATAGCACTCAGACTTATATACTGCTTCACAGTGCTTTACAGCCCTCTCTAAGCGGTTTACAGAGTCAGCATATTGCCCCCAACAATCAGGGTCCTCATTTTATTGATGTTGGATGAAAGGCTGAGTCAACCTTGAGCCTGGTGACATTTGAACTCCAAATTGCAGGCAGCCAGCAGTCAGCAGAAGTAGCCAGCAGTACTGCATTCTAACCAGAGCTCTTACCTCTGTGCCACCGGAGAAATACTGTGAACGTTGATATTGTATCTTGTATACAATTCTGGACCTGAAATACTTTGGCCACCAAATGAGGAGAGGACTCTTTGGAAAGGACCCTGATGTTGGGAAAGATTGAGGAGAAGGGGCAGAAGAGGACGAGATTGTTAGATAGTGTCATTGATGCAATGAATATGAATTTGGGCAAACTCTGAAACATAGTGGAAAACAGGATGCCTGACATGCTACGGTCCATGTGGTTCTGAAGAGTCAGACATGATATAGTGATTGACAACAAGAAATATAATAAAGAAATGATTTCTTTTTTGTGTCAGACTGGCTACTGTTCAGAGTGAATAGAAATTTGTGAGAGATTTTAAAAAGTTATTTGGGCATAATAGAAATAAGAGAAAGGCCAAAGAGGGGAGTAAGTCCAGTTTAGAGTTCAGAGACAATGGTATAGACCTCAGATTTCCTGATCTTTTGCCAGCAGCTGTGGGTAGCATTTTCATTGATTATATAAAGACCAGAGACAACTGAGCAGGACTGAATGGGTTTCTGTCTTTATAGTCAGGTCCTGGCTTCTGATTGGCCTTTAGTCAAGCTGGTTTCTGATTTATGGAGGCTGGTGAGGGCTGATCTCCAAATGGTTTTGTTTGTTTAACAACAATTTAGCTTTGTGCTTTTAAGCTGAGTTATGTGATTGTTGGTTGTTGAAATAAATGATATTATTGCCATGAAAAACTCAAAGTCCCATAGTAGCTTCCACACTAATCTGCATAGGTAGAAGATTCTCTCTACCTCTACATCTTCTTCTATCTCTATCTCTACTTCTATCTCATATTTATTCATATGTGGGCCTGCATGTGGACAGATAGATAAACAGACTGAAGGAGTAGACAAAGTTTCAGATCTCTATTTCCCCTAACATCATTACTTTTCAGGTAAGTGGAAAAAGACTTAATTGGATAAAGGTTAATCAGGATAAATATAATAATCTAGAATAGCTTCCATCTCTATAATAACCACTTGTAATATTTGTTGCACTGTTCTTTTCTCTAAACCAATATGCTTGGTATTTTTTCTCCCTCTTTCTCCCTCTTTGTCTCTTTCTCTCTTACGAACGCAAGGAAGATGTATTTTGCTGTAGCTGTACGGTTCCTGTATAGATGTAGTAATTATTCCACATTTATCAATGCTGAAGAATTTATAGATTCAGCAAAAAAGCAAAATGAGATATAGAAGACACACAACTAATAGTATAGCAAGGAAACTGAAAGGAAGATATGTGTGGATCAGGGGTGGGTTCTACTTACCTTTACTACCGGTTCGCAATGGGATCACACATGTTCGCTCGCTTTGCTCACATGCGTGCCGAGCTTCTGCGTATGCACAGATCGTGTATGATGACATCCGGGTCAGTGGGCGGAGCCTTCTGCAGTTACTACTGGTTCTTGTGAACCGGTCTGAACCAGGGGCGACCCACCACTGGTGTGGATACATGTCATAGGCTTGAGAAAAGAATCACCTGCCTAAAATGGGAGGGAGAGAAGAGTGGTGGGCAATACTTATTTCATAATCAAAATGCTAGTTTAGGATGTTTCCCTTTGTATGTATTTTGGAAAAATACATATTTTCCACTCCAAAATTTACTGTGTACAAACAAACAAACAAACAAACAAACAAGAATTGAAAAAGTAGCATAGTATTATGCGAGTACTCTGGCCTAATGCCTGAGAAAATACCATGACTGACCTTGAACCATATATATTGGAACTTAGATTCATTTATTTTCTATATATTTCAATTCCTAACACTTAGACGTCCCTCCTGGAAATTCAGAATTTTGATCTCTCCAAGTGTCCTTGAGAAGTCTTTTCCTTTCTTCCTTCCGTAAAAAGTTATGATTCAGACACAGGGTGAATTCTAGTTTGAGAGAAACAGCTTTGTGTTCCTGTGAAGAGTCCCTCTTCTATGAATAGTTCTTTAGGGCACTCCTGAGTGCAAGGTTACAATCATCCAGGCTAAGTCATTATGGTACTGTCTGCAGCACACACACTCCTGAAGGGATTTTCCTGCTAATACTGACCTTATTTTAGCCTGAAATAAGCTCTAGGATATTCCATCTTTGAAGTAGTATGGATCTGTCTCTCTGATACCAGAAAGAACTTCTCAGTGTAAAAATAAGTGAGATGGATTTTAAGATATGGGATTGCAAAATAAAACTTTTTTCTTTTCCCAAAGAAGAAAAAAAGTCCAGTGGTACTAAAAAGTTTCACTTTATAAAGCCTAATCTTTCTAAGAATAACATTGGAGAAGTTTTGATCCAAGAATTATCCTCCTTCTTCTTGCTTTCTGGACAAACTATGGAGTCTGGAATGGAAGCATCATATCACAATGGTTCTATTATTATTATTATTATTATTATTATTATTATTATTATTATTACTATTACTATTATTTAATCTGTAGTGAGATTCACAGTCTTTGAGGCTGGTTAATAGCTCAGCAGCTCGAGTCCTAACCAAGGACCTAGGAACTGTTAAGGTATCGTCGGAGGATGTAAGCTGTTCCGAGTAAGGTGGTTTTTTGTAGAGTCAAAATGTTCAAGTCCGGTAAATTTAGAATTTGTAAATAGCGGGGTAGCCCTTTGGGTATTGCTCCAAGGGCTCCAATTACAATCGGAACAACACATGATTTCTTTTTCCATAGTCGCTCAACTTCAATTTGCAAGTCCCGGTACTTTGTGATTTTTTCTTGCTGCTTGTCTTCAATCCGTGCATCACCAGGTATTGCAATGTCAATGAACCATACTTTTTTCTCTTCAACTACCGTTATGTCAGGTGTGTTGTGGACCAAGTGCCTGTCAGTCTGAATCCTAAAGTCCCACAAGATCTTGAGTTTCTCATTCTCTCAAACTTTCTCAATCTGATGTTCCCAGTGGTTTTTGCTGTACTCAAATCCAAACTTCTGGCACAATTTCCAGTGAATGATCTTAGCAATATGGTCATGGCATTGTAGGTAGTCGGTTTATGAAATTTTGCTGCACCCACTGATCAGGTGGTCGACTGTCTCATCTTTCTCATTACAGAGGCGGCATTTGCTGTTGTTGGTAACATGTTGAATTTTTGCCTTCATGCAGTTTGTGGCTAGGGCTTGTTCTTGAGCTGCCAAAATAAAGCTTTCTGTTTCTTTTTTCAGTACTCCTGATCTTAACCAGTTCCAAGTTAGTTTCTGGTCACCTTTGCCTTCAATACTTTTCAAATATTGGCCATGCAGAGCTTTGCTTTTCCAATTTTCAGCTCGCTGCTCAATTACTTCTTTCTTATATTCTGCTTTTGTTTTAGTTGTCTTTAAAAGGCCTCCTTTATTTACTTCCTTAATCATTGGTTCTTCACTTTTCTGGATGTAATCATTCAAGCTGCATTTTTCTTCTTCCACAGTCTGCTTTACTTGTAGGAGTCCTCGACCACCCTCTGCTCTTGGTAAATATAATTGGTCAACATCACTTTTAGAGTGCAAGGCATGATTCATTGTCATAAGCTTCCTTATTTTTCTGTCCAAATTGTCTAACTCCATCTGCGTCCAGTCAATTATTCCTGCAGAGTATCAAATCACAGGTATAGCCCAGGTATTTATGGCTTTTATGATGTTTCCTCCGCTCAATTTGGACATTAATATCTTACGAATTCGCCGAATGTACTTGGCTGAAGTTATTTCCTTGACTTTATTATGCATTAAGTCAGAGGCCTCTAAAATCCACAAGTATTTGTAGCCTTCTTCTGATTTTACTGCCTTTATTGTTTCTTCATTCTCTAGTTCTATTCCATCCTCTTCTATGATCTTACCTGCTTTGGTTGCTATTGCGTATTTGTCAATTCCAAACTGCATACCAATGTCTTGGCTGAATTCTTTTGTGTATTCAGTTAATAAATTTACCAAACAGTTTCAAATCATCCATGTACATCAAGTGCGAGATTTTCAGTCCTTTCTTTGCAAGTTCATATCCACAGTTCAGCTTTTTCAAAATGATTGTCAGTGGTAGCATTGAGAGTATAAAAAGTAGGGGTGAAAGGGAATCGCCCTTGAAAATGCCTTGTTTAATTTCAACTTCACCTAGTTCTTCTTCATTAGCCATAAGTTTTGTTTTCCAGAGGTTCATTGAGATTCCATGAATTTTTGTATGTTTCTAATAATAATTATATTATTATTATTATTATTATTATTATTAATTATTATTATTATTATTATCTTTATTAAATGTGAAACTCAGTCAACTGAACATTCAAAAATGTGTCACAAATACCATTGACTGGTGCTAATGGTTGATACAGGTTGCTGCCAGCGTCCTAGGTATCAACCAAGTACTTTCTTAAGATGTACGATGTTCCAAGCAGTGCAGTTTTTTGCAATTCTGCTGGTGTTATTGCAGGAAGCTGCAATTTCTTGATGTGTTTTGTAAAATTCTTGGACATGGTACTAAGTGCCCCGATGACAATTGGTATCACTGGTACATGTTTCATCCATAGCTGTGTAGTTTTGAAGGCCCGGTCGCAATATTTCATGATTTTTTCCAGTTCTTTTTCTTTGACTCTGGCATCTCCTGGTACCGCGATGTCAATAAATTGTACGTTTCAGTTTTCGACAACTGTGATATCTGGTGTGTTGTGTTCCAAGTGATGATTCGACTGTATTTGAAAGTCCCACAAGATCTTCACCTTCTCATTTTCTATAACATTTTCCACTTTATGTTCCCATGACTTTTTGGATACAGGAAAGTCGTATTTTTTACATAATGAGCAGTGGATTAATTTAGCAACTCAGTCATCTCTAGCTTTGTAATCAGTTTGTGTGCTTTTGCTGCATTCATATATTAAATGTGAAACAGTTTCAAATTTGTTGTTGCAAAGTCGGCAGTTTGGATTGTTGGTGGACTTTTGTATCTTTGCTTTCATGGCATTAGTTTGTAGTGCTTGTTCTTGAGCAATCAGTATTAAACCTTCTGTTTCTTTCTTGATGGTTCCCATCTTAAGCCATGCTCATGTAAAGTTGTCATC
Source organism: Masticophis lateralis (assembly GCA_030761175.1). Classification (NCBI taxonomy): domain Eukaryota; kingdom Metazoa; phylum Chordata; class Lepidosauria; order Squamata; family Colubridae; genus Masticophis; species Masticophis lateralis. The sequence continues at coordinate 122,921,159 of JAUDYJ010000001.1, read as the reverse complement.
ACATTTGCCTTCAATGTTTTTCAAGTGGTGTCCATGCAAAGTTTTGGTTTTCCATCTGTTTAATCTGTCATCCAGCTGTTTTTCCTTATATTCTGCCTTTGTTTCTGTTGTTTTTATAATGTTCTTTGTTTTCACAGCCTGCAGCAATTTTTCTGTACTTTGGTTCACATAATCATTCAAACTTCCTCTACAGTTTGATGGATTTGCAATAGTCCTCTGCCCCCTATTTTTCTTGGCAGGTACAACCTGTCGATGTCACTTCGTGGATGTAAAGTGTGGTACATATTGAAAAGTTCCAGCTGAGTAACATATCACTGCAACTGCCCATGTATTAATGCCTCTAATCATGTTTCTAGCATTCAGCTTTGATTTTAATATTTTGCAGACTCTCCTGATGTATTCCTTTTGCATTGACTTTTTGACTTTTCCATTCAAGATGTTATCTGCTTCCAATATGCCTAGGTATTTGTAACCATCATCCTCTGCTAATGCTTTTACTGTTTCTATTTTCCAGTTCTATTACTTCTATTTTTTTTCACTTTTCCTTGCTGCATGGATAATATAGCACATTTTTCAAGTCCAAACTTCATTTTGATGTCGCTGTTGAACAATTGAACTGTGTTGAGTATTGATTTAAATTCAGTGGGGCTTTTTGCATATATTTTTAAGTTATCCATGTATAGTAGATGGTTTATCTTGCCACGTTGGCTTGAGATTTGGTATTCCAGTTTTGTGTTTCGTAGGATTATTGTCAATGGAATTAATGCAATGTTGAACAGTAGTGGTGAAAGTGAGTCCACCTGGAAGATTCCTCATCTGATGTTAACTTCACCAATGTTCTCCCCATTTGTTGTTAGAACTGTTTTCCATTTTTGCATATTTGCTTTCAAAAATGTACAAATATTTTTGCTGGTTCCAAAGTTTTCCAGACAGGTATTAATCCAGCTGTGGGGTAATGAGTTGTTATTGTTGATATTATTATTCAGATTTTAGACTTATTTGACATATTTATCCAGCTACTTAGTTCTTCCCAAGGATCTGGGATAAGCAGATGTTGTTGTTTGATGGTATTAAAGATATTGTTGCAGGATGTAAGCTATTCCATACAAAGCTGCTTTTTGCAATTGACCAATGGTGATTCTGCCAATGCCAATGGGGTTCAAATAGTCCAGATGTTTTGGGATTGCACCCAAAGTGCCTTTTACTGTTAGCATTATTTTTGCTTTGTTTTGCCACAGTCATTCTACATCTATTTGCAGGTTTTTGTATTTTGTTATCTTCTCCAGTTCTTTTTCTTCTAGTCTGCTATCCCCAGGTATCGCCACATCCAGACTTTTTTGTCTTTCATATCAACAGTTGTTAAGTATGTGGCAGGTGCTTGTCTGATTGCATTCTAAAATGTCACAGCAGTTTTCTTCCCCCCCCCCCCCCAATTGCTTTGTTTATTTTGTTCTCACCAGTTCTTCCTTGCAAGCAAATGGAATTTCTTACAAATATTCCTATGCACCATTGTTGCTACTTTGGCATGCCATTGTATGACACAGATCAGGCTGATGACACCCAGTTGTATATCTTGACCCTGGGCATATCAAGTAATGTAGGTAAAGAGGTCAGCAAGGCTGCAGTGAGCGATTCAATGGCATCAACGTGAAGATTAATTATTGCTTCTGTTGTTTCTTTGATTTCTCAGGGCATCTTTGCTTATGTACTTTGAGAGGGAGCTGGTCTTTGTGCTACACAAAATTGTGGGTATCAGTAACAGTTCTTCATTTCCAAGATCAGATTGGATTGTGTATCTCTGATTCTTGAACCAAAGAATCATGGCAGATCCTGCCTGCTTTGCCCAGGTTTTATATAAACAATTTTATGAGTAATAAACATCTCTATTTCAGATATGAATTCTGAATACCAGCAAAGAATAAAATTACCAAAGCCATACATTATGGTATTTATTTCAGCAGATACTTCTCTTTCTGTTCTTCTTCTCAATTCTGTAGTTTTACATCATATTATCAACCCCTAGCTTAAGGGATAAAGGGAGATCTTTATTTATCAAGAGTAATTATACAAATAATGGAACTATCAAAGTTAAACTTTTGCTTAAGAGGTCCATTATTTGTTGGAGAGGATTCTGTTTGGCTTTCAAAAAACAACTTACTACCTTTGTGCTATCTAAATCAATGTTCATTAGAAGACAGCTGGAGGAGTTTGTTAGTGTCTTTCTTTTCCTTGAAAAATTTAATCCTTTCTGGCTTTTCCAATCAACACACACACACACAGAGAGAGAGACAGAGAGAGAGAGAGAGAGAGAGAGAGAGAGGGAGGGAGGGAGGGAGGGAGAGAGAGAGAGAGAGAGAGAGAACCCAATGCAGGAACTTCTTTTAAGGAGCGTTTTCACACTGGGAAGCACAGAACAACCATATTACATATGACAAAAAACATCAGCACACAGAGTGGCACTTTTGCGCTTCCAATAATAAAGTTATTATAGTTTTGAAACAGGAAAGAAGATACTACCTGAGAGAGGAGTTTTACCACTTTACCACCAAAAAAAAAAAAAAAAAAAAAAAACCCTCAAAAACCCCATCAAGAGAAATTTGAAAGCAGCCTGAGATTAAGGTGGAAAATATTTCCACGGGGAGAGAAACATTCTGAGAAATTGGGAGATACATGTTTTGATGTGGAAATTCTTTCAAAGCATGTACTAGGGGAATGTTTGTTGTCAACTGTACAGTCATTGGTGTCATAGAAACATTAATGATGCTTCCCAATGTCATACCTGCTGTGACACTTAGTTTGATATACAAGAGTCCTGCCAGTATTGTTGATCCCAGGGGGTCTTTTTATTGTGACATATTTGTGAAGGTCTTACACCTCACGGCCATTAGTTCCTTTAAAAAAAATGTTTCACGCATTGGAAGAAAAAGATGGTATGAAGCAGGCAGCTAAGAAAATAATCAGATTTGGATCTAGGGACTAACTTGAATTCACTTTGACTGAGCTAATTCAAAATAATTGATGTAGATGGCTTCAGCTTTACCTGGTCTAATTAACCTTGAAATCTGGTTCTGTTGAATGCCCCAATATATGTATTCAGTTATTCGCTTTTTCTCTCCAAAGATTTGAGAAGCAGATTCTATTATTCTTCTGACAAATGCCTTTGAAAACTACCACCTGCTGATCTAAGGGTTATTCAACCATATGCTCACACTTCACTGTTTATATAAAAATATCACATTTATGACTGCTATTTTTAAAATCGGTTCTGTTAAATATTTTTCACTACTTAGACCAAAAAAGATCTATTTCTAAGGAAAAGTCAGAAAGACTTGCTCAGTGCCCTATTCACATTTGCATTAAAATTGGTATATCTTTAGAAAGCACTATTAAAGAATTATTAAAATTATAATAATACCTTGTATGTTTTCATTTCAGCAGCATGTTTTAATTCTGGCTTCAGAAATCTATGTAATGGTGTTTGACATATAGCGGGTATAGATAATGAAACGATAATCACAAATAATTAATATAAATTATTATGAATATGGTGCATGAAGCTCACACAGACTATGAACAATGGCATGACAAAATAGCAATAATGGTGCATTGGAATATGTGCCAGAAATACCATTTGCCTGCAAGCAAACCCTGGCTGGCCCACAACATAGAGAAAGCAATTGAAAAAACAAAGTGCTCTGAGACTTTAGAATGTGAACATGAAAGCACCTGCCACAATTGTCGATAAGAACATGGCAGTACCTGGAGACAACAGAAGAGAAAGAACTATAGAAAGTTACAATACATATCTGCAATAGACGTAGAATGACTATGGCAAAATAGAGCAAAGATAGTTCTCCACGTTACCTGAGGAACCAGCTCTCCCCAAGGAAATTGGCCTGCCCCATTCACTCCAGGAGAAAGGGCATGCTTTGAACCCAATCCATCAAGGAATTCAAAGTGATAAGATTTAGGGAAAAAACCTTTTTTGCTGTGGCCTCCACCCTTTGGAAAATCTTGGTGCTGGAGGTGAGATCTGCCCCCATTTCTTTGGCCTCCCAGAAGGGCCTCAAAACATGACTCTGCCAGTTGACATGGGGTCCCAACTGGGGCACTTTATGCTGAAGGTGGCTGTTGAAGTAAGGGAGAAGATCCCACCTCCTATACTTGGCTTTTAGTTTTCCCTAATTCTTGTTGTTTTAATGTTTTTGTATTTGTGTTTTACTATATTGTAAGCTGCCCAGAGTCACTTCAGTAAGTAGCATATAAATTTAATAAATAAATAAACAAAAATACAATAAATAATCCCAATAGTACTAGATTCCTTGGGTGTAATCCCGAAACAAATGGAGCACCACTTGAACACAATCATACAACGACTTCTGCCGATCCCAGGTCCTTAGGAAGGATTCAATAAGAAGATAAAAATGCCAAATCCAGTCTGAACGTATTGCTGATTGTGTGAATAATAATAATAACAACAACAACAACAAACAGCAGCAGCAGCAGCTAAAGAACTGGCAGCTGGAAATTTATATTATTGTGAACAATGAATAATAATTCAGACTCTGCTTATTTTTTAGTAAATGAAATGCAGTTTTGTTGAACACCTTCTCATTTAATTAATTAATTAATTAATTAATTAATTAAATTTTTATACTGCCCTTCTCCCGCAGGACTCAGGGTGGGAGATAATAAATAAAAACAACATATACCATAACATTTAAAAATGATTGAAAACATATTAAATAATTTGGCCCCATTTTTTAAAAAAACCTCCAAAATTAAAATACCCAATTAAAATTTCAGTTATTTCGTCAGCCCAGCCTGTTGGAATAGTAGAGTCTTAAGGGCACGGCGAAAGTTACGGAAGTCGGGGATCCTACGTATCTCATGCCAAGGGATTAAGATAAAGTTCAGTAAAACATAATACAGCTTGAATACAGAAATTCATAGCTAGAGATAAAATGATAATTCTATGGACAAATATGATACTTTCAGCCAAACGTGCAGTCACACACTGGTAGTGCCCATCAGTCTTTAGCTGCTGAGACTGGTATATTCCTGGTGTTCATCAAGGGGTTCCAGGCTGGCTATCTTCACAATACTATGTAATTTGCCATATTCAAGTCACCCAGCCTAGAAATACTTCAGTGCATGCAGGCTAACTTTCTTTGGTGCACAATGCAGGTCATTTTCCAGTATTTGACAAAATACTTCTTAGAAGTATTTCATCTGACAATACAAATTTAAAAATGACAAACTCTCTCGCCTTTCTTTTCCATAGCAGTTACTGAAGAAAGATTCTCTCAATCTCCAGTAAATTCTTCAGGAAAAGGCTGAGAGTATTTCTGAAAGAGTAAGGTAAATAATCAGATTGCTCTTAGAAAAAGAGAGGAGCATGTTGCTTTGTGAACTTCAGGAGCTTCAAGGAGTGCTTAGTCTGAATCTTCATTCAAATTTCACAGAGCCATTATTAGAAACACTGCAGATATGAGGATTCTCCACTCTAAAAACCTGCATGACCACTAGATAGTAGCAAAGAGATATGGGAAAAGGAAACCATGAATATTGTAAGAATGTTGAAAAATAACAATGATATAGATCTAGATGCCATTAACTAGAAGCATATTAAAATATGGATGTGATTTGTTTATCAAATTATGTGCAACTTGTTAGTGTGTGTGTGTGTGAAGACTGCATGTATGCCCAACAACTGTGAGATTGCTTTTACTGTTCCCCTGTACAAAACGAAAGGTGGTAAATGCCAAACACCCCTTCTCTTGCAGGGGTTTTAAACCGTTAAGTGATCCTGGGGAAGTGTTTGTCAGAGCTATGATTGCTGATGGATGTATAACTACACACAGTACATATGAAGTCTAAATGAAACAATTACTTTATTACCAAGGCTTTCTCTTGGCTGTATACCAACTTCCATTAAAACTGTCATTGTTGCATTCCCAAAGAAAATATTAGTTTATAGTTAATTTTGGCAATTTATTTATTAGGCAGTGTGATTTCACTCCAATCCAATTCAAACTGTCAATGGCCAATTGAGTCATCAGTCCAATCTGGAATGAGTGTGTGAGCGTGTGTGTGTATGGATATATATACACACACACACACACACAAACACACACACACACACACACACACACACACACACACACAGAGTTGCATTTTCTTGAACCAGTAAACATATTTAACTTTTAAATGTATCTCCAAGTCTATTTATGCCATGTACTTCATTCCTTAACTGTGTGCTAGGGGATTAAGTTTTAAATGGGAACTTAAATTATGTTAATAGAAATAGCAATTTTGGTGGTCTGGGAAAACTACTTTTCATAATAAAGTTAAAAGCACCTACTGTGTATTCAATTTCTGGTGTTATGTAGAACATGAAAGTTGGTTTAATGCAATGGTTAAAAGCATTGGACTAGAAACCTGGAAACTATGAATTCTAGTCCCAAAGTAGGGAGAAAGGCATCTTAGTGACATTGTCCCAGTCAGTCTCTCATAGATGACAGATAAACGGATGGATGATAGAGGATAGCTAGCTAGCTAGCTAGCTAGCTAGATAGGTAGATAGTTTGATAGATAGATAGATATAGATAGATACTCTGAATTTATGAACTGACAGTTCTCCTTTCTGATAATTTATGGTTCATACCTTTTGCACATTTACTATAAAAGATACTATATGTTAAGAACAAAAATGCATCATGTTCAAAATTAAAAGACAAAAGAGCAAAAAGGGTAAACAAAATATTATTTTAATTTTCATTAATTTAAGAAGATTAGAATACATTATTTAATTACCATTTATCTAATACCTTATACCACATTTTTACTGCTACCTTTAATTCTTTACCTTCACTACATTGTATACTTGAAATTATACTTTCACAGGATTTATTAATTTGTGTTCAATGGGACAAGAGAAAGGGAACGAGAAAAATAACATAATTGAAATTTGTATCCAGTTATATTTCTTTAAAAAAAAATCACTACATAATTTGCACATTTAAAATTAGTTGAAATACAGAACTCTAATGGAAGTGAACTTTTGATTAAAATCAAGGACCTATCTGCTGCCTTAGTGAAAGATCCATCTCGTGTAGCATTATGATCGGAACAACATTTTCCAAACTGAATGTGCAGATTTGAAGCAAAGGCTAAACTACAAAAAGCTGTTTTACACCAAAATAAATGGTTTATTGAAAACATTTGTCCAGTATTTTCTGGCAAGGGGTTTTCACATCAGCTGTTTGATATCTGATTCTAATAACTGGAATGAATAAGTGAACTGGCCTGCTTGATATGCTATGGTGACAGTCAAAACAGAAAGAAACATGGAAGAGGAAAAACCAAAAGGCCCTTTGCCACAATGTGCTGGGTGGCTGCAGCTGAGGAAGCAGATTATTTATACCTGGGTATTTCTTCTGACAAGATCTTCGTGGCTGTGGCTTATTAAATCTCATTTCTTTACTCTTGTCTGGATTTTTTTTAAATATCTGGGTGTACAGGTAATGAAGCTTTTTTAAAAATGGATTTCATTTAAGAGTGAACAGATATGGTCCACCGAAACAGATTTTGTTATGGTATAGATGGTACCAATAAATATATATCACGCCTGGTCAAAATCTTCATGAGACAATATGCATTTACACAAGATCCAGATGAAACCTAGAGTTTGGTAAAAGAAAATGTACAGCTGGAATGTTGCAGGGAAAAAAGTGGGAAGCATGCAAAGCTTCAAACCACTTTCTAAACAATGGCCATAGGAAGTACATTTTTTCTCCTGTGTTTTGCGTAGGCATCTCTGCTCTCCCCTCCTGTAGCATCTGCTCATACTTCTCTGCATGGGGAGCACAGGTCAAATTGCATAGACTGTGATCTGGATCTTGTGATCAGAAAGGAATGGGTTTAGGATGGAGCAATCTATAAAATTCTGGCCATTGTTTAATTGCGTCTGAGGTTGGGATTTTTATTTTTTTTCCTTGAAGATGTTTTTCATAAAAACTTGGCCTATTTTTTTTTTTTAATTCAGTCTTTCTTCCCCCATGGTATTTCTTTCAGGTATTGACTTGGATTGGGGAAAAAATGGTTGGGAGTTTGTAAAAGGAGGAATTTTCCATTTGTTTTTTGTCATGCAAAAAGCAGGTAGTGATCTTGATTGTATTATTAAAATGTTTTAAAGGCCAGTTTAATCTCATTATTGGGAAGGAAAAATGACTAGTGTGAATGGAAGTAGGAAGTTCAAATATCTTTGGAAGAAATGAATAATCATAGCTGGATTTATATGTATAAATGGGAGGATATTAAATTTTAAATAGAAATGGCAAGAGAAGCATGGTGCTGCTCACATCATTTTAATATGTCTAACTTATAAAAAACTAATCACATATATGGTTTGATCAGACTCACTTTTGTTGCCAATGAATGCCAAGCACAAATACTGTAATCTAAGTAACCCATTGTAAATTAAAGGGATTTTTTAAAAAATAAAATCTACTTGTTTTATACAAACACACACACACAAACACACACACAAACATACACACACATATTATATTATAAAAGTATATTCTTACTTTTAAAGAAACACACACACACACACACACACACACACACACACATATTACTTTTCGTAGGTTTAATGTGTGTTTTTCCTTTAAGCCAGGTTTTTCCTATGTAGCCAAGATTTTTCTGGAACCACAATTGAGCGAAATCACATTCACTACTTTCTGGGTTCTTTCTCTATCTTTTCATTCTGGCAGCAAGCAAAATCTTGGCTACGTAGGAAAAACCTGGCTTAAAGGAAAAACACACATTAAACCTACGAAAAGTAAGAAAATAGACATTGGGCCTTTACAGGGAGGAACATGAGATGTGGGTGTGGCCTACTGAGGACGGCTAATGAGCCAGAAATAGCTATATAGGTCTCCCAGAATGCAGCACAAAATTTTGCTTGCTGCCAGAAGAGACAGCTGCCAGAAGAGACTGCTGCGATCTCACATTGCTGCTGGAAGCACGAAGCCGAGAACACCAGCCTGAAGATGACGAATGAGACTTCGTCGAAATGTCGCCAAGATACTTCCAATGTTACGCGGGAGAAGACCCGAATAACCAAAGACCTACATACAAACACCCGCGAAAACCTCAAACAAACAAATATATATATTCGAATATATATATATATTAGAAGTGAGAATTAATGTTAAGATTCTTTTTTTATTCACTGGCTTGTTACAGGACTTCATATTACTTAAAAAGCGAAGGTACATCTGGGAAAGTTAACTTTAAAAATATGCCTTAATAAAATTTATGATTTTTGAAAAGGCCTTCTTGGAAAATTACATGAACTGATTTATAAGGTATTTTACTTATGTAAGGAAAAAGTGATCTTGTGGGGAAAGCCTTATATATATTCCAAATCAGTCAGCAAAAGTTACAAATGAAAAACATGCAGACTTTTTAAAAAAGTCCAAAAGGAAAGGAAAGGAAAGGAAAAGAAAGGAAAGGAAAGGAAAAGGGGGGGGGGGGGAGGAGAATCAGGAAACTTCTCCCTAAACTTGAATCATACTACAGAATAGATTTATAATCAGCTGCATCCCCATATAAATACCAAGATTACAACCTGATATCTTTTTCAAACAATACATGGACTCACTCTCTGTAAAAAGCGAGTGTTCCCTGTCTTTGGCATTCAGTAGTATACTGTATTTCAGGTTTTCACTTTGGTAAGTCATCTGTTTAATGAATAATGGCTAGTATATCCATTTCCTCTGTCTCTTGTGTGTAAGAAGTCACCACGGGAAATACAATGTTATTCTGGCAGCACAGTATTACCTAGAGGTCACTGCTGACAAATGGAACATAAATTAGCAAGTATTCTTGCCTGCCACATGAATATTTTAATGAATGTCTAATAGCCTTGACATTTTAGGAAACTGGGTTTATACTGTAGCTTCCTTTGCCTACAGACATGAGCTAGCCTTTTATCAAAGACTTGGTATGAAAGGATCACTTTAAAATATAGAAAAGATAAGGATTAATGAAGGGAACTAGAGGCCAAGTCTTCAGCTCTCAAACCCTGCTTTTTTGTCAGCCTGGTGGCAGACAGATCTGACTGGTTTCCAATTCTCTCGCGTTAGTGGGGGGAAATGCTGCTCTTATTTCATGAAGAAATGTTTTATTTTTTGAACATATTTTCTGAGAAAAATTAAATCATATTAATGGAATATTCTAATACTCTTCATGAGCAGAATGTATGTCCAAATGGAGACCACCATCCTTCTTGCCATCCCCATTAATCTGCACAATTCAGAGCAGGAATGCACAATTTGAGGATGAGGGCCATAAATGACTTTTAATGACTGACTGCCCAACTATCCAGTGAAACTCTGGGCTTTGTAAAACTGAACAATCCATTAAAACCAAAAAGAAGCCAGTCAAGTTCCCTATAAAAAACTCAGTTCCTACATCATTCGCCCCACATAATTTAATAATATCCAGGGACCATGCATCAAACTTTAGGTGGGGTAGGATGGAGAAGGGCAGAGAGGTAAGATATATTTTTATTTAATTTAATACATTTCATATGATTGCTCCAGAGACATTCTTTATACATATGACATGTCGACTTGATTTACAAACAATAAATTAGCTTTATGAGTTTGTTGTCACTAAAGCTAAATAACCACAACCATTTTCCAGGCTGGAATACCATTCTGGACATGATTCATAATTTTCCAGAAGCAAACATTTCAGAACAGGAAGCGATTCATAGTGTTCCAGATGTGATATTCCAGATACCGTTTTTCCCTGAAATAGCAGGTACATGTAACATATTTAGCACAAAATTAACACATTTAAAAAGAATTCTGTGCTACAACAAATGACGAATTTACCCAATTAATTATCTTCAAAAATATTTTTCATTTCTGTCATATAGAAGGCAGAACCTTGAAGGATTATTGTTTTAGGATGAAGGTTTGCCACAGGAAATGGAGAACAAATTTATAAAATAAATTTAATGTGTATACTTGAAGCTTTGTAATTCAATTTCCACCTTATAGTAGAATATATATTTTATATGTTAAAAGTGTTGTGACCTAGGTTTAGGTCTGCTTGATTACTGAAATCATTAAGCAATATTGTGTCAGTACTCTGTATTTAAATATTGCACATATAAAAAGAATACATCAGTTTTAGCTATCTAGAAAAAGCAGAATCTAAAGGCAATAACAAACACATAAAATAATGAAATCTATTTGAGAAGAATGAGAATTATAAAGGAAAGTGTACTTATACCCTTTTACATTCTATATTAAAGAGGAGCAATGGAAAAATTTTGCAACTGATTTTTCGTCAAATGCATTATCAGTTTTCAGTTTTTTTACTCCCACAAGAGACCTAAATCCACCCCACTTGAATACCGTTCATTCTTATCTATTGCCAATTTGCCTTGACCATTAGTAGATCAGATTCTTGTGTACAGGTTGCATGGGATAAACTTGAAGTACTTTGAACTAAACTATTCCTAGTTACTTGTGCCTGACACTATCACTCCTGGACTTTGATACTATTCTGAGTAGCCAACCTGCAAAACTAACCCACCTAAATTGCTGCGCACCTCAAAACCCACCATAGCTTTTACAATAGGAGGGCAGTGGTGAAGGTAGATATATTTAAAACCAATGTGGGGTTTTTTGACACCGAAAGAATTTCAGATGGTATCACATCCATTGAATGACACTGAAAAAGTCATATGTCCCTTTCAAAATTTCAATAACTCCCCAATCTTACCTACTAATATTAAGTACAAAGACGGCACATCTTGTTCCTCAACAGGTATGGTGAATGATACAGTGATTCCTATACAGGTAGTCCTCCATTTACAACAGTTTGTTTAGTGACCATTCAAAATTACAACAGCAGTGAAAAAAGTGACACGACCATTTTTCACACTTATGAACGTTGCAGCATCCCCATGGTCATGTGATCAAAAATTGAGTGCTTGGCAACTGGCATATATTTATGACAGTTGCATTGTCCATTATAGTGAAAAGAAAACTTGATAATGAAAATTTGTTTCATAAATTGATACATTGAAATTCTAAACTTTACATATATAGAATACCAAATATTTAAAGTGGCACTTGTTTCCAATTGTGTATTGCAAATATGGGTACTCCTCATTTAGCAACAACAATTGGGACTGGCAACTTGGTTACTAAAAGCTATGGTTTTTGACTGGAAAAGCATGTGAACATGATGACCTTATTTCTCCTTTGGAAGGAACTTCATGTGACCACAACCTATGATTTTACTTCCACCTTTTTTATCAACGCTACTTGTTGCAAATCAGTTGTGAAGCATACCAATGGTAATCATGTTGCAGAACATGGCAATGGTCATAAATACGAGGATTGGTTGCAAATCTAATATTTTGCGTCATTGTAGGCAGTCAGGAAGCAAGAACTACCTGTAATTCAAGTACAAAATGCAAAACAATTAAGGTAAAATATTATCAGTAATATTTGCATTAGCAGATATCTTATATCCAATTTTTATAACTAACATATATTATGGTTATAATGGAAATTACACAATATACAATATTTGCTAATGGCAACGAACAAACAAGATAATTGATGTTGGGATTTTGGGACCATGTATGTACCCCCCCTCCCCTCTCTCTCTTTTCCTGAGGAAATAGTGGATTTTGTAGTGTTTTTAAATTCAGTATATTCAAACTTGCCATATGGCAAGCTAATGCAGCCTTGCTTTTTTATTCCCTAAAACATCTGAGGACATATCACTATTATTTAGATTCTTGCATGTCAAAATAACATTAATTTTAGTTGAAGGTGAGTATGTCATCAAATGCCATTTTGCTTAATAATTAAATAGTTTGTATGCCTGTGTGTTTTGTTTTTGTGCAATAAGTCATTCAGAAATTCTCTTCAGTTAAATTAAATTTTAGAGCCCTTTCCCATCATTTTGGACCTGACTTATAGCATGATATTGTTTGGGGGAGCAATATTGATTTATTTGTCTCTGATTTTTTAAAAAACTTCAACATCACTACAGGTTGTCCTCGACTTACAACCCAACTGAGCCCAAAGTTTCCATTGCTGAGTTAGATAGTTGTTAAGTGAGTTTTGCCCCATTGTACAATCTATCTTGCAACAGATGTTAAATAAATCACTGCAATTGTTAAGTTAATATCACAGCTGTTAAGTAAATCTGGCTTCCTGGTTGACTTTGTCAGAAGGTCGCAAAAGATGATCACATGACCCTGGGACACTGCAACCATCATAAATACAGCCAGTTGCCAAACATTTGAATTTTGATTATGTGACCATGGGAATTCTGCAACGGTTGTAAGTATGAAAAAATGGTCATAAATCATTTTTTTCTATGCCATTGTAACTTCAAATGGTCACTAAACAAATGGTTGTAAGTAAAGGACTACTGAACTACAGTATTTTGCTTTGAAACCTATGGCCCTCCACACCTTGTGGTTTGTTTTCTCACTGATGAGAACTCTTGGACCTGGGATCAAGTCAGTCACTTCTCTCCCCATCATCCCCTTCGGATTATGTCCTATTTCTAGATCCAGTTCCTTCATGCATCTATTGTTAATTAATAATCAGTTCTAATCCATCCCGCTTCCAAATCACTATTCACCCTGTCTTTTGGGAAACCCAATAAAAATCCTTGTGAACCATAACAGTTTCATCAACAAAAAGCCACAAATGCACATTCATTTATTCTTTCTTTCTTTCTTTCTTTCTTTCTTTCTTTCTTTCTTTCTTTCTTTCTTTCTTTCTTTCTTTCTTTCTTTCTTTCAATACAATACAATACAATACAATACAATACAATACAATACAATACAATACAATACAATACAATACAATTGTTTATTGGCTAAGTGTGATTGGACACACAAGGAATTTGTCTTTGGTGCATATGCTCTCAGTGTACATAAAAAGAAAAGATACATTCATTAAGAATCATAAGGTACAACACAATGACAATCATAGGGTACAAATAAGCAATCAAATCATACTAGGAAGCAATCAATATAAATCATAAGGATACAGCAATAACTTACAGTCATACAGTCATAAGTGGGAGGAAATGGGTGATCGGAATGATGAGATAAACAGTAATGTTGAGAGAATTATTTGTTTAGCAGAGTAAGACATTCGGGAAAAAAACTATTCTTGTGTCTAGTTGTTCTGATGTGCAATGCTCTATAGCGTTGTTTTAAGGGTAGGAGTTGAAACAAGTTATGTCCAGGATGTGAAGGATCTGTAAATATTTTCACAGCCCTCTTTTTGACTTGTGTCGTATACAGGTCTTCAATGGAAGGCAGGTTGGTAGTAATTGTTTTTTCTGCTTTTCTTTCTTTCTTTCTTTCTTTCTTTCTTTCTTTCTTTCTTTCTTTCTTTCTTTCTTTTTTCCTTTCTTTCTTTCTTCCTTCCTTCCTTCCTTCCTTCCTTCCTTCCTTCCTTCCTTCCTTCCTTCCTTCCTTCCTTCCTCCTCCCTCTCTCTTTCTTTCTTTTACAAATAGCTGAATAGAATTATACTGGTATCAGAAGAATTTCCAACAACATAAACTATGGGATGGATATAAATCCTTTTTTTTTTTCCTAGCATAGAAGATTTCTTGAGAGTTAGCAAATTTCTCCATCTACTTCTCTTATTTACAACCAAATTGAAAGAATGAGAAGAAGAACCCAAATTCCTTCTACCCTCTCAATATAGGAAAGGCTTGAATATAGGAGATCATTTTGGATAGCAAGGGCCATTTTTTTTAAAATTTGATTTATATGCCGCCCTTCTCCAAAGACTCAGGGCGGCTTACAATGCATTAAGCAATAGCCTTCATATTTTTGTATATTTATACAAAGTCAGCTTATTGCCCCCACAAACTGGGTCCTCAATTTACCTACCTTAGAAAGGATGGAAGGTTGAGTCAACCTTGAGCCTGGGGAGATTCGAACTTACGTAATTACGGTGCTTTATTCTGCAGAGCTAAATCAGGCTCTTTGAAAGAGGGGTAAAAGAGGCCACTTATATTAACATTGAGCAGCTCTCTCTCAACAGAGAATGAGGGATAAGACACCACCTATCCCCAATTTACAACACAGTACTTTTGGCTGTTCCAAGAAGATTCCACATCTCTGATTCAGGTGACCGTGAAGTCAAGGATAAAACCTCAAGTAACCACAATGGGTCTCAGAGAGTGTTAAGCCCAGATGACTGCAAAAGAAAACACACTCTTTCCATTCCACCCCCTCCTCACCATCCTGTCAGAACCTATCATTCCCCCCTCCCACCAACTAATCTCAGCTGTCAATAACTGTCCTTTCTTCTCCCACAGCATCCAATACAAATGATGAAGCTTCCAGAATAGGAAGTGAAATGTATTGTTTTTCCTCAAGAAAATCAGTCCAGTTGCCTTTTCAAAATAGAAAAGCACTTTTGAAAGGTTTGAATATTTTCAGATCTGTCTGTCTGTCTGTCTGTCTGTCTGTCTATCTATCTATCTATCTATCTATCTATCTATCTATCTATCTATCTATCTATCTATCTATCATGTATGATATGTATATGTATATGTATATTCATATGCTGAATGAAAGGCAGGGTATAAGTCTATAATAATAAATAAAAACAAAGATTTTACAAACACACACACACACACACATGTAAAATATTTATATTTTTATCTGCTATTATAGACTTATATCCTGCCTTTCATTCAGCATATACAGTACTCTCGCTTCCATTTTTCCCTCACAACTGTCCTGTGATACAGAGTGACAAGGGCTGTTACCCAATGAGTTTCCATGACTGAGAGGGGTGGGTGGCGACTTGTTCTTGGCCCTTCCCACTACTAGGCCAAATACAACTCATGCTGGGGAAGGAAGCCTGAATGAAAAGGAAAGAGAAGTTTCTGGAACTCCTAATCAGAATGGCTTCATATTTGCTGTGGTTCAGGCAAAAAGGTAGAGGTCTGGTTTCAAGTGGTTTAGGGACCTAAACTTTATTATTATTGATTGTTCTTTTAAATTCATATCCCACTTTTATTTTTTTATTTAGAAAAACCTCAGAGGTGAGCGTGCTTCATTTTCCTTCCTTTTCCTATTTTCCCCACAACAACCCTGTGAGGTGAGTTGGGCTGAGAGAGAGTGAATGACTTCAGGTCCCCCAGCTGGCTTTCATGGTGAAGGTGGGACTAGAACTCACCATCTCTTGGTTTCTAGGCCGGGACCTAACTGTTAAACCAAACTGGTTGTTTTACACATGTTTTTGGCTGAAATGATATTTCAACATGAGGACAACTGTGAGACTTAAAAGATCATCGTTTTCTGACTCAGGTACTAGTTTAAAAAGCTTGATTTACTATAAAAAAGTGAACTAAACAGTTCTTCTCCTTCCTTAAACTGCATAAGGCTCGAGACCACATAACATAGTTATTTGTTAAAAAAAAATAGAGTGTAATATGAATAAAGAAGCTGATTGGAGTGTTTAACATTTTGCAGTGAAAAAAAAACCCAGAAGCAGTGATAGGATTTTCATAATACTTAAAACATAGGATTTCTGCCATCATGGTCTGGTAGCAACATGTAGAAATATTTGTCCCTGAGGTTCCTCACTTCTCAGTTTGAAACTAATCTATAATTATTTGCTCACAGTATTGTTTTTGATGTGTTAGTAAGAATTTCAATAGATTTTGAGAAATTTCTTAACAGATTTTAGATATCACTCCTTACATTATGCAAATGATGTTCCAATAATATTGTAATAGCAGGCTTTTTAAAGCAAGGTAGTCTAGTGTCTGGGTATGATAAAACTAAAATTGTCCACTGATATATCTGTGAAAGATTTAAGCATATGCTTAACTCTCCACTGAATTAATTGAATTTATAAAGTGCGTTATTCTGCTTTCATGGCAGTATTCAAAGAAGGTCTATAATTCAGACATTTGATCCACACAGGGAAAAGAAGCAGGAAAGTCAACCAATGTCTGCCCATCATTGTTGCCAAAAAAAGGGAAAGGGGTTGAAATTTGGAATAACTTTCTTAAACTTCCAGCCAGTTAGTGCAGAGTAGTCAAGCAGCTGAAGACTGTCCTGCAGAAAAGCCCTAAGGCTACTTACTTGGTTTGAAGAAGCTGAGAAATGCTAATGTCTTTGCTGCCCTTTGAAAAAGGAAGGCATGATAGCACTAGAGATACAGCTGGTTTTTGTTCATCTAACCAGGCTTAAGCTGGAAAGAACAGAAAGGAGAATGTGTGGAAATGTCTGTTAAGATGCGCTTTTAGGTAAGACCTGTTTAATTTTAATTTAAATGTTATACTTAGAATTGTATATATTCTTTAAGTGCTACAATTCTACTCCTTGAAACTATTACCATTATTATTACTTATAATAACAATAATATAATATGTAGTTACCCCAGCAGTGATCCTAGGGAGATACCCAACAGATAAATGGGTAGCACTCTCCCTTTAGATATTTAAGTATCTAAGTATTTAAGGATCCTTCAGAACATGAACAAGGGCCTGGCTATACTATACTGTTACTGCAGTAACAATCTTCCCTGTCTGTTGCAGAAGTGATATTTCTGCAGGGTCAAAGATGACAAGATAGAAATCCTGGAAAATCTGGAATACAGTCTACTTGTTTTTAAGAAAAGCACTCTTACTACATGGGAAATACATTAGCGTAAATTGGTACAATGAGAACCTGCACATGCATTTGAGCATTATTGGTGATGAAATAGAAATGAATATGAGAATTTGTATAAACAGACACAATTTTAACACCCATAGAATCTGAATTTCTTTTTAGTGGCCTGGGAATTCTTTCTACAAAACAAATTTTGGCAGTGTCATGACATTTTTTCAGGGTAATATCTCTTCACCTTGAGGTAGAAAATGCCCAAGGGAGGTGGAATTAACATAGATTTTAACAAATCAAATCTTGAATCTTTCCCCGTTTTTTAAAATACCTAGAAAGTTAAGATGTTTGATGTAGGCCTCCCAATTACAACTCTTAAACTTCCCAGAAAACCAGACAAACAACCCACTACCTTCTTAATATTTCCTATTCAACAGAAGGATCATCTAGCTCTGCTCAAAGGAGAACAGAGAGAGAGAGAAGTTGAAGATCCCATTATACATATGGTATTCTGCTTGTGCGAGTGATGAATTCCAGCAGATTGTAGATGCATAGTCATTTCATATGCATGCCACTGCAGTTTCTTTCTTAAACTTTTACATTTTCACTTCATTCAAAAGGCTTTTGAATTCTGTGACTGAATTCATAGGAGGAATCCATACATGTGCACAGGGCTATGTATCATCTTCAATTGATGATACTGTACTGTAAAGTACAGGAATCTCCTCTGATGGTTTTGAGATGTCTAGTGAATTTGCAAGGACAGAATAATGGTTGCATGATGGTAGAGAAGACCAGGATAATGTTTTTGTTGCTTGCATGTTCTTAGATTACTAGGTAGGGGATAGGGTTGTATGTGTACATATTACAGTATTCTAGCCACTGATATTCCCTTTTCTGAAATCTTTACTGCTTCCATCAGTGAATTCATTCTCTACCTTTTTATTTCCTCAAGGAAGCAGTTCCATTTCATTTTCCTAAAGTACAATCAAAAGCAAATACTATCAACTAATGGTCTCTCTCCCCTCTTTTTCTTCATTTCTTTATACTAGGGGAATTTATTGATATTCTGATTCTTCCACATGTATTGTAATTCATGTAAAATACACAAGAGCAGATTTAGCCAAGTTAATTATTTTTATGATATATAGTATAAAATTGTATGGCAATTTTCCTCTGGGGAGGCAAAAAACCCCATGTTTTTAACATTTTCATGTTATACAATAAGGTTATAAAAAGAAATACACCAATAAATATTTTTAAGAACATAGAAACTGGGAATATATTGTGGTTTATCAGCAGAAACAAAAATATGAAAGCAATACTTATTCCATTTTATTTTCAATGGGATTTTTTAAAATAGAAATAGAATTTCATGTAAATTAAAACAATTTTCTTTACTAGCTGCTCATAACTCTTCTTCCTCAACCTTTTCTTTGAACTATAAAATGCAATTCCCTTAATAGGACTGCTGGAATATGAAAAGTATTTAAGCAGTGCAAAAAGTAACAAGTAAATCAAGCAAGGCATTTTGTATGTTAAATCTCTTCTAATGGTAGCTTGTAACTTAATCCAGTTCAAGGTTTTCTTATTATTATTATATAGCTGATGGTTCATAGAGTGTTATATAGCATCAATTCCCTGTACCAAATTGGAATTTGGAAAGATCCATTATAAGAGGAACTAGCAGTCTGCAATGCACAATTCATTTTTTTAAATTGAGTGCTGAAGACCTTAAACATGGCTAATTGAAGATGTGACTTGGATGCTTCGAATGTACAAATTTTATTATAAACTTTTCTGATTGCAAAAGGGGAGAAAAAGAGGACAGTTATCTGAGGGAGAAATGCAGAGCATTTATATAAACCATAGCCAGTTGTTCCTGCTCTGCCTCCCATTCTATAGTTATAGTTACAGCCAATGGCATATAACAGGTTACATAATCATTTATGACTGATTATGTTGTAATTTATTGGATAGTGTTTATAGTGTCATATTGACTTCTTTATTCCACCGTGACATTGGGAAAAAGCTGTAGTTGCACTGAATATCTGTGATGGTTTTCATTCACCTTCCATTACTTGTTCTCCAGCACGATGCTTGGAGAATCCAAAGCATGGGTTATTTACAGTGTGTTAGCCAGAGACTGAGTGTATGTTTGTTTAAATTTTGTCTTGGTCCCGCCTCCTTTGCTCGGCTAATGTCAGTTTTATTCACACAGTGGAGCTGAAGAGACTGATTTTGGCTTGCTCTGGAGAATACACTAATTGAATTTCCACCGCTTTGGATTCTGGATTCCTTGCTGTTTTCTAATTTGGATCGTTTTCATTCTGATTATGATTTTTGAACTGCCGTGACTTTAAACTAGGGGTGGTGAGTCATCCTGGGGCTTTGGCCCGGTTCCTCAAGACCTAATTTGGCAGGTCAGCCACCTGTTTGGAGCTCTATCCTGGTTGGGCCATATCTGTTCATTTTGCCGCCAGAGGATGAGCTGGTTTCCTGACTTGCCAGTAGAACCGCCACCACCACTGAATTTCCCTTCCGTTGCTGACCAAATTGGCGGCCTCAGAGTCCCTGCTACCGGCTGGAGCATACTCTGACAGATTGATTTCTACTGCTCAGCTTGAAGCCTCAAGTGCCTTGCTGGCGTGACATTTTGGACTGTGAGGGGTCTGTGTTTGACTCTTCTGATCCGTCGCCAATTACGCTAATTTTAACATCTGAGGGATAAACCGCTGCGGAGATTTCAGACTCTGTGGGCGCGTCGCGCCAATTATTGTAACGGTCACAGCGGCGCTGAGGAGATCTTTCCCGCCTGCCACCATTTTGAAATTGCTGGTTAGGGGTCGGGTGGCGATAGCGCAGCTTACACTATATTGAGGAGCTTACCTGCAACGGCTGCAGCGCTGAGGGAAATTTCCACCTGGCAAAATGTTTGCTTGATCAACAGGCCAGCAGCTGAGGTGCTGGGTCGCGTTTTGCTGCTCCACACCAGTTTTTTTCCCAACTTCGCGGGGACGCGCAGGTGTAGTAGGAACTCTTCATGTCTAGTGCCATTTTCAAACAAACAAGCACGCCGCGCGAAGCGCTAATCAATGGCATTGCTGCTTTGCACCTTTGTCAACTCGCTGGAGGACACGCAGGTGCACTACTGACCAGCTCCGAGGAGATTGCCAAGCCAGAAAATCTACAGACAGCTGATTCTCTGTCTCCTCGCTAACGGGCAAACGACCTGCACGCAGTTGGTGCGGTCAGCCCTTAACAGACCTCCATGGGCCTGCATCTCTTGTAAAGGACAATTTAGAGTCAGCCCGATTTGCCTTATATTCATAGAAGTTTTTAAAACTTTATATATATATGTATGTATGTATGTATGTATGTATGTATGTATGTATGTAGGTCTTTGGTTATTCGGGTCTTCTCCCGCATAAAATTGGAAGTATCTTGGCGACGTCTCGACAAAGTCTCATTCGTCATCTTCAGGCTGGTGTTCTCGGCTTCGTGCTTCCAGGAGCTGCAATCTCACATTGCTCCTGGAAGCACGAAGCCGAGAACACCAGCCTGAAGATGACGAATGAGACTTCGTCGAGACGTTGCCAAGATACTTCCAATTTTACGCAGGAGAAGACCTGAATAACCAAAGACCTACATACAAACACCCGCGAAAACCTCAGAAAACATATATATATATATATATATGTATGTATGTATGTATGTATGTATGTATGTATGTATACGTATACGTATATGTATATATACACATACATACATACATACATACATACATATTACTGGTTGTGGACTCCTATCCAATGGCGGACCTTGACTTATTTTCCGATCTCGAACAGTCTGATGGGCCATCTGCGGCAGCCCTTCCTCCGCCTAAGAAATCTGGCACTTCGAGGTCATGACCTGCATGGGCAGCATTGGCACCGCCATTGTCTGCTTCCCGACCTGCCAAACGCTGCTTATCAAAGAGTAGAGACAAACAACACAGGCATCGGGCCTTAGAGCATCAGTTTGACTTGGCCCATCAAAAGGCACTGGCCTCAGAGTCAAATGTCCCCTTATCCGCAGTTTCTGGGCCCTGCGCTGAATCTCATTCCCTACCTGAGGTGAGTCATCGCCCTTATCCTGGTGTGATGGTTGTTCATCCGTCCGTGGCCCGGAGTGATCAGGTGGTTTCAGCAGCGCTGCCTCCTCAGCCATTGGCGGGGCTTCCATCACAATTGTCTGCTATCCATTCTTTCCCTGAGGCTACCTTTACCCTCACTGCCACGGGTCTCCTCCCAGTGGAGCGTTTACATTCCAACCTGTCCCTAGATGTCCAATCTATTGTGGCGGAAACGATATCCAGGTTCCTTGCTACAGGATCCTTGCCTACTGCTCCTCCGATGGTTTCACAGCCGCCGAAATGCCGAACGATAATGCCGTTCACAGCAGCACGGGCCTCACCTCTTTTCATGTTGCGATGGGACGGGACTTTGTAGCCATACCAGAATTAGACCAAGCACTGACGACCGCACAGATGCCCCAGGAATGGGCTGAGAGGTTAAGCACAGTATGGCCCCACATCCGTGACCCATTGGATAAGGCAGCCCTTGTATACAAGTCCCAGGCTGATAAGCACCGAGAGCCTACTCCACTATTCTGAGTGGGGGACATGGTGTATCTTTCTATGAAATACATCAAATTGAAACTCCCCAGTCAGAAATTAGGCCCAAAATACCTAGGCCCCTTCCCCGTTCTCAGTCCCAGGCTGTGGCTCCTTCTGGCCACTATCAGGACTATGACTTTTACCAGGATTCTGTCCACAGTGAGGACTCAAATTGGGATGACGACGATCATAGGGACTTGGACTTCTCCAAGGACGAAGGTCTTTTACCGGACCGACCACCGCTTACCAGGCTTTTCCGTCTGTCACTGTTTAAATCACTGCTGCATAAGGCCAAAGTCTCAACTAACTTGGCAGTTTCTTCTGACCAACAGGCTGCATCCACACTGTCCCTTCCTTCTGATGGTCTCTTCAATGTCCAGATGACCACACAGGACTTTATACCTTGTCCTCAACTGTTTTTGGAAGTCATCCAGCAGCCATTGGGCCTTTCTGGTTCCTTGGCTGCCCCTAATGGACTTGATAAGAAGTTGTACTGCTCTGCCCCCAACCTCCAGGAGATGTTACAGTTGCCTGCTGTAGATGCTTCCATGGCCCAATTGACATCGTCTTCTGTTCTAACTAACAATGTCACTGACGGATTGCGAACTGATGACAGGAAGGCGGAACTTCTCTTGCATAAGAATCATCAAGCAGCCGTGTGGGCAATCAGAGCGGCCACCTTGGCTTCATTTTTCAACCGAGCCTCATTCATCTGGCTTCGCCTCTGGATGATAAACGGCTGCACCAAGACATTAACAAGTTGGTGGCAGCCACAGAGTATTCGGCTGATGCGTCATTGGATGCGGCTAAGTTCTCTTCCAGGTCCCTTACTGCCACCGTTGCTTCCCGCTGCCTTTTGTGGCTCCGTCAGTGGAGAGCAGACACCTAGTCAAAGTGGCAGCTGGCTTCGGTCCCATTCAAAGGGACTAATCTGTTTAGAGATGCGCTTACTCCCATCCTAGTCAAAGATAAGGATAAGCGCAAAGTGATGCCATCTTCGTATCAACGGGCGGACTGGTGTTATTTCCCGTATCCTCAGAGGCCGCCCTTTCAGACTGACTCCGGACCCAGCGGGTCCTATCAGTACCGTTCTTCTAATCAGGGATTCTACCGACCATCCAACAGGTCCAGTTTTCACGACGGGCCGCAGACAACCTTCTTCAAAAAGCCTTTTCGAGGAACGGGCAACCGTCCCTTCTGGAGAGGGAAGTGACTATCCCACCTTGGCTCCCATTGGCGGTCATCTTCATCTTTTCAGGGACCAATGGGAGTTGACCACGATGGATGCCTGGGTCCTGCAGACCATACGTCTTGGTCTTACCTTGGAATTCCTGTTGAACCCTCCGCCCAGGTTCATCCAGTGCCCTGTTTCCAAAAACCTGGAAAAGAGGAGGTTGATGGAGGCGGAAATCCACCACCTACTGGACATTGGAGCTATAGAGCCGGTTCCTATAGAACACCAAGGGACCGGCTTCTACGCCATCTTTTTCCTGGTAACCAAGAGTTCCGGGGGTTGGAGGGGTATCCTGGATCTAAAAGAGCTCAACAAATTTATAATTTACCATCAGTTCAAGATGCAATCTCTACGGTCAATATTGGACTGCATTCGACCGGGAGACCTGATGTCTTCTATAGACCTGAAAGAGGCCTACCTGCACATTCCCATATGTGCTGCACATCGTCGCTTCCTTCGATTCACCTATGCCAACCGGCATTTCCAGTACCAGGCCATTACATTCGGCCTCTTCTCGGCCTACCAAACTTTTACAAAAATGCTAGCCTCCGTGGCTGCCTCGCTACGGCAGGTTCCGGTATGACTCTACTGTTACCTGGACAACATCCTCATTCTGTCATCCTCACCCAACCAGGCGAGGCAAGATCTCGCAGCAGTGACCAACTCCCTGCAGATATACGGGTTCACATTGAACCTCAACAAAAGTCATCTTCACCCTACCACCTGTATATTACACCTGGGGGTGGTCTTGGACTCACAGTGGGGCATGGTGTTTCTGTTCGAGGACCATCGAATCAGCATCCGCTCCTTGGTGTCTCAGGTATTATCGCTCCCGACGGTGACACTGATTCTCCTGTCAGTGCTGCTCGGGAAAATGATATCATGTATATCCATCATTCTGTGGGCGAGATTCCATTTCTGACTGCTGCAGTGGTACCTCCTCCCCTTCCAGAAAACTCACCGCAACGTCTCCAGATCACAAGTTCGGATCCCGTCAGAGGTTGCTGTTCCCTTCACTGGTGGGCCTCGCCAACCATGCTCAATGGATGCCTGTTCCAGGATCTGCTATAAGTGACACGACGGATGCGAGCGTGCTCAGGTGGGGCGCTCATCTTCTGTCACACATGGCACAGGGCTGTTAGTCCCCAATGGAGATAGCCAACGACATCAACTGGCTTGAGCTTCGGGTGGCCAGGCTCGCCCTGCTTTATTTCCAACCCCTTGTGGAGGGTCGCCATGTCCAGGTACTCAAAGACAATGTGACGGTGAAGGCGCATATCAATCATGAGGGAGTATTGTGGTCCACACCCCTGATGGAAGAGGTGACCAGATTATTCACCTGGGCAGAGCAAACACACTGTCCTTGACAGTGGAGCATATCTCTGGGTCCAAAAATCTTCAAGCGGACTGGCTCAACAGACAACAGATTTGATCACGTGGAATGGTGCCTTCATCCGTCCCTCTTCTGCGAGCTGTTGGCTAGGTTTAGACATCCAGTCCTTGATCTGTTTGTGTATCCGAACAACGCCCAACTGCCGAGATTCTTCTCCTGATTCCAGTGCCCCACAGCAGAAGACATCGACGCTGTTCGCTGCCCCTGCCCTCAGGGGCTGCTTTATGCCTTCCCTCCCCTCCCACTCCTGCCGAGGGTGATTTGGAAGATCCTTCTAGAGAAGGCAGACGTTCTCCTTGTCGCTCCATACTGGCCTTGCAGACCATGGTTTGCGGACCTGATGAGCCTCTCAGTCGCCCCTCCCTGGAGGATTCTAGAAGACAGGATCTCTCTCAGCCAGGGAGTCATACTGCATTCAGAGCCTCAATGGCTGCAGTTGATCGTCTGGCACTTGAGAGGATCCTCCTGATTAAGGACAACCTTTCAGGGAGGGTGATCTCTATCATCCAGGCCTCCAGGCGGCCTTCTACGACAAGGATATACAATGCTACCTGGCGTTCCTTCTGTTCCTGGTGCGCATTCAAGCACGCAGATCCGACTATTGCCTCTGTCTCAGAGGTCTTGGACTTCCTCCATGCTGGCTTCGATAAAGGTCTTGCCCCAAGCATGTTACGCAGACGTGGCAGCCCTGGACACGGTACCCTCCGATGACCATGACAGCTCTCTTTCTCACAACCCATGAATCCGGAGCTTCCTGCGGGGCACCTCCAACCTCCGCCCTCCCGTGGCACACCGCTACCCTACATGGTATCTTCCGCTGGTGCTCCAGGCCCTTACATCACCGCCTTTCAAACCATTGGGATCCATTGGGCTCCATCTCCTGACACTTGTTTTTCTGGTCGCAATAACGTCTGCGCGCCAGATTTCGGAGTTAACTGCCCTGTTGGTAAGAGACAATCTGTGCGTATTCCATTTTAATAGGGTCGTTCTGCGGATGGATCCTTCCTTTCTGCCCAACGTTAACTCATTATTCCACCATGCACAAGAACTGGTTCTTCAAGGATTTTTGTCCAAACCTGAGGCATCTGTTAGAAGAACAGTGGCATACCTTGGACGTTTGGAGGGCCCTCCATTGGAGGGCCCTCCATTGGTACATCAAACGGACTGCACCATTTCGTTGCTCTATTCGTCTCGTTCCTCCCGGCGTCATTAGGCAAGAAGGTCTCCCCTACCATCATAGGGAGATGGCTGAAGGCGTGCATATGTAAGGCTTACACCCTGAAGGGCAAGCCACTACTGGGGCAGGTACTGCCACATTCTATGAGGAGTGCATCTACTCAAGCCTCCATTTCAGAAATCTGCAGAGCAGCCACCTGGACAACATTGTCTCCATTCATCAGACACTATAAGGTCGACTCCTTCGCATCAGCTGAAACATCCTTTGGTTGCTGTGTATTGCAATCAGTTACAGCTTTGGCGGCTACCCTGGACCTTTCTGTTGTCCCTCCCTAATGGAACTTGCTTGGGTATATCCCACGCTTTGGATTCTCCAAGCAGCATGCTGGAGAATGGACGTTGCTTATCTGAATGTCCCTTCTGGGCGCGCTGCTGGAGAATGCAACCCACCCTGTTAGGTCTGCCTTTCAGGTCCGGTTGACTCTGGTTACTGACTTACTGTTGGGCTCCTCATTCTTTGTGAACAAAACTGACATCAGCCGAGTGGGACCAAGACAAAATTTAAAGGAACATACACTCAGTCTCTGGCTAAGACACTGTAAATAACCCACGCTTTGGACTCTCCAGCAGCGTGCTCAGAAGGGACGTTCAGGTAAGCAACGTCCGTTTTCCTTAAGATAATGAGATTTTCACTCTATACTCCAATGAAATATTCTAAGTTATGCGCTGTAGTTCTAGTGAAAATTAATAAATGATAGGAGTCTCCCCTTTTGATCTGGGCTAGTGCAATTTTGAAGATAAACAAGAGAAATCAGAAATTGTTCAGAAGAATTAGAACTAAAAGAATTCAGTGCAGAGATATTCTATTTTCAGCTCCTATCAAACCATATTGGGGTTTGTATATTCAAGTGCAGCCAAGGAGCTTTAAACAGTTTTATTAACTCTTGCATTGAGATAATCTTTGTGATTTAGAACAATTCTCAGCTTGGCCAAAGTGCTGATTTTTGACCTATACATGTTTACATAAGATATTATTTTGTTCTGTTCCTATAATTGATATCAAAGTACTTAATGTACTTGATCAGTTATGTCAGATTCACTTCAATCAAAATCAGGATTCAATTTTCATTGCTTTATTGGACTATAAAACTTTACAGTATTGTGTATGTGTGCATGTGTGTGCCAAGAGGAATACTACTTAGTATGGGAACAAAACATTGAGCATGAACACAAATTGTACCTGTTTTTTTAAAGTAACCCTTTGTAAATAGTAATGCATTTCACTTTAAGTAACATCTCAGCTATGTCTGTGTCTGGATTGGTTCCTAACCATACCCACTTCTATATCAAACCATAATTTGACATAGATACAGAATATATGTATCTATCCCAAAAAAAGATATAGATACAATATTTGTTCTGATAAGGTTTTTCTAGTAAACTATGACAGTACATTAAGTTAAATAAAGATAATTTCAAATGTACTTCTCTTTTCCCCTTCTCTAGATTGACAGTCTATGGTTTTCCAGTTATACCTACATTGTGAAAGAGCAAGGACTTGTGTTTAAATATTGGGTTAGAATTGCAATGTTAAATTAATAAAGAAGATCCCCACCACTCCCGATCAAGCCACCTCTATAACCATCCAATTTGTCTGAAAATAAGGCTGCCTATAGCCTGAAGCAAAAGCAAGGTACTGCCTGTTTATGTTTGTTTATATATCAACTTTATATTTCACTTTTGTACCAATGAATGCTGTTCAGAAGGGCTAAAAGTCTTTTATCATATTGAGTGAAGTTCACTTGTATCACTCTCACCATCCCCAAGTGTTAAATCTCTGGGAATGGATGAAGAAAAAATGAATTTGTAGTAGGGACGAACTTTTTATATCTACATATACAGATCTTTTTTGACATTGCCTATAAAACATCTCTGAATTGTTTCAAGATTAGAGCCACAATGTTACAGGTAGTCCTCAATTTACAACCACAACTGAGCCCCAAATTTCCATTACTAAGCAAGGCAGTTGCTAAGGGAGTTTTGCCCCATTTTATAACTCTTTTTGCCACAGTTGTTAACCGAATAAGTGCAGTTAAGTGAATCATGTGATCATTAAGAAAATCTGGCTTCCCCCATTTACTCTGCTTCTCAGAAGCTGTCTGGGAAGGTAACAAATGGTGATCACATGACCACTGGGCGTGCAACTGTCATAAATACATGCCAGTTGCCAAGCACTCAAATTCTAAAAACATGACCATGGGGATGCTGCAACAGTCATAAGTGTGAAAATGGTCATAGGTCACTGATTTTAGTGCCGTTGTAACTTTGAATGGTCACTAAATGAAGGGTTGTAAACTGAGAATTACTTGTATTCCCTGAACCTTTTGCACAAGAGAAAAGAGAGAAAAACTTTGTCTGGAGGATTTACAACTGACAGTCATTTTTAAAAGTAAGGGGCAATCAAACTTATGGTATTCATTGGAGTTTTTCAAGAGGAATAATAATAAACAGTTATGTCATTTTCTAGTTACATGTGATATAAAAAGCTCATAAAAGTTTTGCTTTAAAAACTTACATTTGGCTTATTTTCTCCTTTTTCAAACAAGCTAAACTTCACCTCTGGGATGCTTTGCTGAGATTTCTAGGAGATAGTCAGGCATCCTTATCTCTAGCTACAATAATGATATCAGAGATGAGCAGGATCTGACAATATTAATATTTTACTATGGAATCATGAAGGTTAAATGTGAGTTTTGGAGAATGAAATGGCTTGCGGTTCAGTAACAACGCCACAGAGTAGAAAGCTATAGTAGCCTCCAAGTAAGATAAAATCTTAAAATGAAACTACAGAGTGGGGAGACTTTATGATAGATGGAACACTTTGTCCAGTGTAATAGTTCCTTTTAAATAAACTAGACTCTTTAGATAAATCCAACATTATTGTGGTAGATTCTTGGATCATTTTTACCTCGTATTTTATAAACTGGCAGTTAACAATAGGAAAACAATAACAAAATACTGTATGTATAGTTCAGATTTCTAATGAACCTGAACTTCCAGCAATGTTCAAATATATAGAGGTAGAATCTTTGGGCAATAATTAATGCATAATGTACATTCATATTATACTAATAACAAAGGTTTTTTGTGTGTGTGTTTGATCAAAATTTTCTGCAAATTTCCAATTTAGATACCTACAACGAACAATGTTAGTGGTCTAGGACTGAGCCTAGTGTTGCATTTTGAATCAGTGTTGTTTTCTGAATCCCACACTGCCAACAATTACGCTGTTTCTTCCTGAAAAAATGCAAAGCTGTCCAAAATAATATGTTGAATAACTCAGCCTTACATAATTCCAAATAACCATTCTTTGACACTGATGCATGGATATTCTGCTTTATTATTTGAGGCCTCTCTGTGGTTGTGAACATTTAGGTAAGTATAGTCTAACTGTGATTACACTTGTCACTTGGGAAAGAACATGTCAAACCATCTGATGGGGATGGTTTGCAATATTTAAGCCTATCAATCCATTTACATTTAAGGTACACAAGGACTTACAAGAGTCACAGTTACTATGGAAAAGGCTAATGGCAGCTCTTCCAGACTGGGCTCACTTGGTATCCATGGTACTTCTTGGAGGCGAGTTTCTTCACTTGCATTTCCAGAACAATCCAAAACATATCTATTTAAAGTAGAAGTAATATCCTCATTTTGCAACCAGGGACATGCAGTCTGTTAATTTGCCTAGCTTTTGGCAAGTAAGACAGAAATAGATGGCTGTTGTAAGGAAGCAACGACAAAGAGAGCGTCAACTCTCAGATTCCAAGGGACAGAAAGAAGTCTAACTCTCTTAACCTTTGTAGCAGGCAGGGACATGAAGAGTAACTTTAACTAAAATTGAAGAAATCTGTGGTGTGACTTATTTCTTCAACTTTCTCCCACAATACATCCTCCTATTAAATTACTGTTGGTTAAGATTCACAATTTTGATACTTTGCTCTGCTTGTCTGGTAAACTTATAATGCTTTTTTATTATTTCAGCCTAAGAAATCAATTTTTGAGAACAAGGACAGATAGTTGATTGCATTCCCAAGTCTACTTTGATCAGGAGCATGACAGTCATTCCCATAGAAACTCTTAAAGGTTTAAATTTGGGATCATGCTCCCTTTTAAGATGAGATGCTATGCCATTCATCACTAGGTCTGAGACTGCTATGGCACTTTCCATCAGTGAGACAACTGACTGGTGGTAATCTACAAATCAAGGTGCAATAAACTGGGACCTTCCTCAGAAAATATTCTGTCAGGAGCTGAGTATTATACTTTGATAAACAGGAACGTGAGTTCTGGAAGTCCAAAAATGAAATGAAATTAACTGACATTTGGGGTAATCAAATGATCATTTGGTAATCAATAGTTATAATTAGTCATTTGTAGACCTAAGCAGTTAGCTTAAACAGCTGAGAATCTAAGAGTTAACATAGTGATGTGAATTAATAATGACTAATGAAAGGTGAACACAGATTTGAAGCAATTAATAATCTGTGGGGAATTTAATACATTTTGCAAGAAAAAGACAGCAGGTGAGTCCAAGAAATGAAAGGCTAGGACAAGATTTCAAGAAATGTTTTAATGGCATATAGACGGAGTTCAATAAAAGGAGAGAGAGGGAAGGGGAGAGAGAGAGAAATCTTAAGACTTCTGGCTATAGCAAAAATGCAAGAGATTTTCAGATGACATATTCAGTTTCTTGCTAGAACAAAGAATGCAAGAGACATGTCATATAATGTTGCATTCATTGATACATATAATCACATGCTAAAGAATGTACTTGAGCATATTGCAGGGCATAGTTTAATGCGGGAATAGAGAGCAATTTTGTAAAAAGAGAAAAGGATTTCTAGCTAAGGAGAAAAATACACAGAGAAAAAGACTATTGGAGAAAAGAGAAGGAAGGTTGCATATTGGGAAGAAGATGGAGCAGAAAAAGATTTCTGAAAGGAGACATGATGCAAGGTGTGTGTGTGTGTGTGTGGGGGGGAATCACATTTTCCAACAGTGCTGGGTGATGATGTGATTATCCTAGAAAATGGAATCTCAATATATATACAAAAAGAGAGGATGTTGGGAAAGGACAAAGTGACTAAGGGAGAAAAAGGCTCCACTAAACAGGAATTTTCTCAAGGAGAAGAGAGGAGTTTCATGCTAATAAAGGAAAAAAAATCTTATAAAATATTCAAATTTTGACTACATGATTTCTCCATGTGGATAACTTGGCTATCCTGAAATATCAGAAATTCATTTTGATCTTAATTTAATACCCTACAGTAATTTTAATTTGATGAAAGAAAATTTATTTTTATAATTTATTTCAAGCAAGAAGGGAATTTTAGTAATAAATCATGAATGGAATAGATTATTTTTATATTTGTTTAATTAAATACTATGGGCATAGGTATCTTGCCTTTCATTGCAAAATCATTACTGTAGCAATTTGCTACCTCCCTTGCTTCCCACAGATAAATTCCATGATAAAGTATGAGGAATTCTTCCTTCTGACTTTTTAAAATTGAATATATGAACACTCAGGCAGGTTTTAGAGTGATAGAAAGATGTTTCATAGAAAATAACATCAACTGTAGATCTTTCCACTATCTCTTAAAGTAAGTTCAAAAGCACCATCAACAGAATTTCTTAAATCTCTTGTCTCAGGCACAAGAAACAAGGAGCCGGAATAGAGTTTATTTCATGCAACTATATACAAGAATCTCGTCTACTAACAGTCAAGGCAAATTGTGTCAGATAAGAGTTAGTGGAATTCATTGGGCGGGTGGTGGTGGTGGTGGACTTAGGTTTCTTGTGGGAGCGTAGCAACTGCAAACTGATGATATATTTGACTCTTCTCAGCCTGATCATTTTCTACACTTGAGGATTCATAGAAAAACAAACATTTTTCATAAGGGAAGAAAACCTCTCAGAAATTGCATGGTGGAGCTGGCCAAAAATTTGTCTCGGTTCTTCAAGAGTCAGAGGAAGACAGAGGAAGAGTTTCCTTTATCAAGCTACTTCAAACAAAAGGCCCGAGAGAAAGTGTAAAAGTGTAAAATTAATTGCTGGAAAGGAAAATAAGAGAGAGTAACTACAAAATTTCTCCTACTTTTCCTTCAGCTGCTTAAGAGATCATTAGTTAAGAAGGCAACAAATAGTAATTCCAAGGACTGGACTGATGAAGGGAAAAATGGTCCTATTAGTACTCTGGCTCAGAAGATATTCCTTACCTTTTTGCAATTCTTATTATAAGTACTAGAAAATTTTAGTTTCCCCAAGTTTTATGGTTTGTTTGTTTTTTTTTTCTTAAAAAGTGCTTGGTAGAAGACCTAGTGATGAAGGCATCACTATTTTCCAGTTTCTCAAAAGTATAGGTTGAGCATAATATTTGTTGTTTTTCAAACAGACTGGCCACTAAATTTGTTTGGTAAAAAGGCTTATCACTTACTTTATGGGAGGGTTAAGAGAAAGGTGGCATGTATAAAACTGCCTCAGTGGTGAACTCATATTTGATTTCCAACACAGTCAATGGTTGCAAAAAGAAGGGGGGGGGGGAAGGTCATCAGCACCTTGAAAAAGAATGTAGGAAAACTGATTATAAATCAACTTCATTAACCCCATGGATATTGACTTTTAGGATTTTCTGATGCTGAAAAAGTTAAACACATGAACCTTGCCCATTTTGATCAGGATTGGAAAAGTAATGTTGTTTGTGCCCAGAAAATACCATAGGTAAACTCTAGAAATCTTACATCATAGGTGACATAGGGAAGACCTTACAAAGCTGTGCAATGGAAACAATCATCCAGGAATAAGTTCAATATTTTATTTCTAAAAGAGGTTTGTTCTTTTGCTATTTGTGTGTATATGCATACAAATGTGTGTGTGTCTGTTTCTATTACTTGTTTTAAAATACTTTAATGTGTGTAAGATGGAGGGTCTCATATTGTGTATTCTTAGTGTAAAATGATCCTGAAACAGTGAACTTCATCTCCCAAGGTCCTCAGCAATAGGGCTGAGGGAAATCTGGAAACTGAAATTCACACATTTAGAAATTATCCAAGATGGGAAATAGTGGTATATGGTCACAAAAACATATAGGTTTCAGATGTCATGTGTGGTTTGTTTACTCTTGATGTGAGTGGCTCATCTTCTCCACACCAAAATGTAATAAAAGAAACTATAAAGAGAACATAGTAACTGAGAGTGAATGAACCCATGCATGAGAACCAATTAGATAGCAGAAATACTAAAAACTAGTTAAAAAGAAAATATATTTACTAAAGTGACATGATTTATTGGTTTTGACCTTTTAATGCTAAAATGTGGAAACATTTTGCATGACGATATTCTCCCCGACCCATTAGTGTCTTAATGGGAACTAGTCAGTTGTTAATGTTTATTGATTTTATTCGAAATGATAAATTAGTAAACTTGCCTGGTGATAAATCTTACACATGTTCCTTTTCAGCAAAAAGGCAATTAGCTGATCTGATCATTCATTCCATACCTGTTTAAATCCTCCTTATTTCTAAATACATTGACTTCATGCATAACAAAATGAGAACAAGTTTGAAAAAAAATGATTGGTGTATCCCGTCCTCTAATAAGTTCTTATAAATGTATTCTAATTTTGCAACACATGCCTCTCGTTAAGCAGGTATTTTCTGCAATCCCTAACTGAATGCCCTACAGAATAAAATCTCTTAATGTCAAAGCCCTTATAAGGAATGTGTAGGTACAGCACTCTCGATTATGCCATCAACATTTTCATCCAATAATTTTATGACGTGTACAATAATTGTGTTTTTTTCCCACTTTCAAGCAAGATATAGTTATAAAATCTGATCTTAGATAATGATGGCCAAGTCGACAATATAGAAATCTATATATCATGCAATAGCACTCCTGTTTTTATTTACAGAAAGCCACCATCAAAGTGATCTGCTGTGATCTCAGAAAGCTAAACAAGTTTGGACCTGGTTAGTATTTAGATGGGAGGATATTACAAAATCCCCGGTATGTATGTGTGTATGTATCCATATATGTATGTATGTTTATGCATTTATATTCTCCCCAATTATATATGCTCCTTCTACCAGATCTGGCAAGAAAAAGATGTGCTGCTTCCTATCTCCAGTTCAGATTGTACTTGTCAGATTCAAGGAGGTGAGCCTTATGATTTGAGGTCAACTCCACACTTCCTAAACTTCTAGAAGTCCCTTAATATCTGGCTTTGTCATCAGGCCTGGGGCTCTGTTGCTGATCAAATTTTGTGTGTTTTAAAATATGACTGCATTTGACATCTTTATTGTTTTTATTGTTTATTTTGCTGTGTACATCCAGAGTCACTTCTTGTAAAATGAGTGACCATATAAATTAGAAAAATAAATAAGTCTGTGCGTGCGTGCATGTATACACACAAACGCATGTTCTAAACTGGGAAGTGTTAAAAATGGAAAGAAGATAGTGGCAAATCACTTCTATATTATTGATAAGGAAGTTATGTCTATAAAATACCAGGCGACAAGCTCAACTTGAAGGAAAATTCATTTTTCTATATGTACTCACTTACTCCAGATTGGAATTATTATTTATGGGAAGAGAGGGATAAACTAATACTCTGACCAGGCCTGTAGTTTAGGGGGGAAAATGACTCATTATGCGGCTGACATTTTTAAGAAAAAGCTCCCTTCAACTTTTGTTTAAATGTACATCAATAATGTCAAAACATCTATTTTAAATAGGACCTTAGGATCAAACCATATTTTTCCATATTAAAATGAGGGATGAATAGGCCCACAGAAATAAAAGAAATATTGTGTAGATACCTACAATTTAAGTATTTTGCTTAAGCTTCTAATGTAGCTGATGATGGATGAGTGTTCAAGGATGTAATGCTAGCTATACAATATTGCCTGAATTGTTGAATCTCCCAGAATAAGGATAATTTGAAAGTGCATGTAAAGAAGCAGTAAATTCAATCTCTCGTGGCTGCAGAAAAGAACTCTAAAGATAAAGACTAAACGTGTAATAGCTAAATGTTTGAGTAAGTATATGAAGCCTATTTTTTTCTTGTTTAAAATGAAAAGTACACAAGCTCCCATTCATTCAGAGAACTAATATTAATTGAAGACTGGTGATAGTGCAAAATTGCTTGATCGGTTATTTGCATTATCAATAGATTATTCCTGAAATCAGGATATAATCAACAGAAAGAATAACCTTGAGGCACAGGAAGAAGAGCTATAACCAGGACAATAGATAAAAGAAATCTGAGTCTGGGCCTGAACCGTAACCTGAGTAAACACATAAAACAAGACCCTCCCTAGTTTTCATGAAGAGTGGGAGAGCATATTGACACTTGTAAAATTCTGTTAGCAAAGTCTTATAATAAATATAGAAATTAGTATAGATGATTTTTGTTTCCTAGTCTGGTCTACCTTGAAGATCTGACAAAGGGGAAGGAAAAGGAATAGGAGAAGGAGAAAGAAGAGGGGGAAGGGGAGCAAAAGAAGAAGGAGAAAGAGACACTGTTTGTTTCAAGGACCCATATAAGGAAAATATTTCTAGCTAAATACCATCCATTCTGCTTTTGGGAGATCAGTTCTCTGTTTTACTCTTGGATGCTTAGAATTAAGAATCTAGTGTTTCTAACACTCTAATATTCTAATCATTGTAATATTGGAGACCTGGACTATAAAGAACTTGAAGTGAATAGTGTTATGTGTCCTTGCTCCATCCTTTAAATGACAGAGCAATAATAAATATTTTTATTGTCTTCTTTCTGATTCTTTGTTGCTTGAT
Organism: Masticophis lateralis; assembly: GCA_030761175.1. Taxonomy (NCBI): domain Eukaryota; kingdom Metazoa; phylum Chordata; class Lepidosauria; order Squamata; family Colubridae; genus Masticophis; species Masticophis lateralis. The sequence continues at coordinate 122,885,139 of JAUDYJ010000001.1, read as the reverse complement.
TCTATTGGACCTTCTCTGAGTGCATTGTCAGATGATTTCCCAGCTCCACTCCTTTTCTGATTGAAACCCTTAGTTGACTGAATCAGTAAATTCCTTTTCAGACCTAGGAAAACATGATTAAAATGTTCTTGGTGAGTTGGATGATTATTTCCCATAATAATGTTAAATTAAATAAACTGCAGACAATGTACAAATCAGCACAATGCTGGACTCCGACTGGGTAGTCTCAGGGGAAGGGACTGGGGCAGCTCTTGAGAATGTTATCTGGGATGAGTTTGATCCTGTGACCCCTGAGGACATGGACAGGATTCTGGGCAGACTGAACGTGACCACTTGTTTATTGGACCCGTGTCCTTCCTGGTTAGTGCTGGCTTCCCAGGAAGTGACATGAGGCTGACTCTAGGGGATTATAAATGCTTCGTTGGGTGAGGGTGACTTTCCCGCCACCTTGAAAGAGGCGGTGGTGAGGCCTCTGCTCAAGAAGCCTTCCCTGGACCCGGCAATGTTGGTAAATTATTGTCCGGCCTCCAACCTTCGCTTTGTGGCGAAGGTTGTTGAGAGCGTGGTTGCGCAACAGTTCCCCCAGCACCTGGATGAAACGACGTATCTGGATCCATTCCAGTTGGGCTTCAGGCTTGGGTACAGCATGGAAACGGCATTGGTCATGTTGGTTGATGATCTCTGGAGGGCTCGGGACAGGGGGTGCTGCTCTGTCCTGGTCCTGTTAGATCTCTCAGCAGCTTTTGATACCATCAACCATGGTATCATGCTTCACCGGTTGGAAGAGTAAGGGGTGGGAGGCACTGTGTTGCGGTGGTTCTCCTCCTTTCTTTCTGACCGGTCGCAGTCTGTGTTGACGGGGGCAGAGGTCGACCCCGAGGCCTCTTATATGCGGGGTGCCACAAGGATCGGTCCTCTCGCCTCTCCTGTTCAACATTTATGTGAAACCGCTGGGCGAGATCATCCGTGGTTTCGGGGTGAAGTAACACCAGTACGCTGATGACACCCAACTGTACATCTCCACCCCGGACCACCCCAACGATGCCCTTGAAGTGATGTCCCGGTGCCTGGAGGCCATGCGGATCTGGATGGGGAGGAATAGGCTCAGGCTCAACTCATCCAAGACCGAGTGGCTGTGGTTTCCCATGTCCCGATATAGTCAGTTGGCGCCATCACTGACTATTGGGGGCGAATCATTGGCCCCCACAGAGAGAGTACGCAACTTGGGCATCCTCCTGGATTCACAGCTGTCTTTAGAAGAGCACTTGATGGCCGTGACTGGGAGGATTTTTTATCAGGTTTGCCTGATTCGCCAGTTGCGTCCCTTTCTGGATCGGGACTCCTTACGCACGGTCACTCATGCTCTCGTCACTTCCCGCCTGGACTATTGTAACACTCTCTACATGGGGCTCCCCTTGAGGGGCACCCGGAGGCTCCAGCTGGCACAGAGTGCGGCCGCGCGTGTGATGATGGGAGCGACATGGCGTTCCCATGTAACACCTCTCCTGCGTGAGCTGCACTGGCTCCCGGTGGTCTTCCGGGTGCGCTTCAAGGTCTTGGTTACCACCTTTAAAGCGCTCCATGGCTTAGGACCTGGGTATCTGCAGGACCGCCTACTACCACCAATAGCCTCCCACCGGCCGGTACGCTCTCATAGAGAGATGCTCCTCCGGGTGCCGTCGGCCAAACAATGTCGACTGGCGGCCCCCAGGGAGAGAGCTTTCTCTGTGGGGGCACCTACTATCTGGAATGAGCTCCCCCCGGAGATACGGAGGATCCTGGATCTGCGCACCTTCCGCCGTGCTCTTAAGGCCTTTTTATTTCACCAGGCGGGCCTGGCCTAACTTTTCTTCCTCTTTTAATGTTTAAAGTTTAATCTGTTTTAAATTGATCGGGGTGTTTTAATCTGTCTGGGCCAAATCTATTTAATTCGATTTTATCTGGGTTTTTAAATTTTGTATATATGTATTTTTACTGTTGGCTGTTCACTGCCCTGAGTCCTTCGGGAGTAGGGCGGTATATAAATCAAATAAAACTAAAACTAAAAAACAATGCAAACTAAGATACATTTTCTTTGTTGCAAACCAATATTCCACTATCTTAACATCTTCCCGAACTTTAGATAACCACAATAGCTTTTCTTAATATCTGATTAAAAATTCAATCTTGCTAATTTCAGTGCAATATATATATTGGGTGGGGATTGTCTGTACATGAGTGGTACAAAGCTGAGCTGACTCCATCAGCCCAGGAATACTATCAAGTTCCTCTATTCCCAGATCTTGCCTCTTAATATTAATGTCTCGCTAGCTGGACTCCCATTGCATCCTGTCCCAATTGCCAGTTGTTTGCTCATTATCTTTAAGGCAGGTATAAACAATTGAAAAATGGGTGATAAACAAAACCATTAAGCCAATTTTGCCATTTACTTTGAGGTTCCTGTGACAGATGCTCTAAAACAAACTTCATTAAACAGCTGTTTGCTTCATTTCAACCTGTTATGTGTACAGCAGTGATTCATCTTAGGGTGAGCATGATGAGGGTGTTACAAATTTGTTGTTACAAGGGTTTTTTTTTTTTGGTTTTTTTTTTTTTTGGAAGAGGGAAAGAAGAGCCTAATTTAGATGGAAAGCTTTGCCTAGATGTTGTCACACTTGGCATTTTAACTTTTATACCATCTTACTGTATTAACATATTGGTATGAATTAATATACATTAATTTATACTGAATAGTTCATGAAGCAAGAATTCCAGTCTGTTCTCTGAGCACTTTTCCCTAGTTTTAAATATTTGTGGTGGCATTCTGGAAAGCTTCAACTATTCAACAAATCCCATTTTATATTTCTTAACTTATTTCTTTCCTTATGTAATACATATGTTTTTTTCTAAAATCCTCTCCTATCTAGTACAAATATAACCTAACCTCTTTAAGTTTTCTAAAAATTAATTTGTTGTACTTTATTCTTCTACTGTTACTTTGAGAGTGTTATCTTTTATGTTTTGTTTTGGTTACATATAGGCAGGATCATTTCTGTTATACTCCAGTCCTACCACAATTTGAGTCTCAACTGCATGGTCTGTTTAATTATTATTCTCATTCATTTTATGCCTGACTATGATGCCAGTTTATTTTCTGAGATATATGTGAATGTTTTAAATATGTACATAACACAACCTCACATTAGAAATGCAGACATGGAAACATATAAGCCTCTTCAGATTTAAAACAAAAATTATTCATGAAAGAGATAACGGTAATTAATCTCTCAGTGCTGATGGGAAGATTTACTTGAAAACAGGAAGTACATTCATCTGTGTGCAGTTCCTGTGATCCACACAGTGTGGAGCTCTGAATGCACAGGGCTCCTGGCCTTGTGAATTATGTATGTCATCCAAGAAGCAGCTACAAACTTGTATCTCTCTAAGTAGAATGTGAGTGGAAACTCAATAGCCTGTAGAAGCTGTAAGCAGAGCAATTACTGTTTGCCTTGTATATCTGGATCAAGGTATTTCAGACATTGTTCATTTGAGTGAGTGTTATGTGAAAATGAGCAACAGACACTGATGCATAGCAAACATATTCTAGTTTTATATTTTTTAAAAAATCAAATCTCTTGGAGAGACCAACTTAATAAGCTTAATGTGTGAACCCACATCAGGTGAACAATTATTCTATGCAGATTTTTAAAAATGAAATATGAAAGATTGGTTTTTCACTTCAGATTTCCTAGTTTCTGGTTCATTTATATTGCCTGTCAGACTATTCTATTAGTATCAGTATTAACATTAGTGTTAGTATTAATATAAGAAACCCCTGTGGCCTCAAGTTTGCAAATTACTTTGCGTAAGGTGATACATATGTCATTCTGATTGCACCATTTCAGTGTTCATTCCATAGGCAGAGAAATATGGAAGGTCTCCTTTCCTAATTTTTCTTCAATTTGCAGTTGCTGTTGTAGCAACACCCCCCCCCCCCCATCCCATCCCATCCACAGTGTGGTAGAAACTTAAGCTAACAAATTTCCCTCATATTTTGCCCACAGTTGCCTTCAGTTACAGCTTACTAGCTGGGAAATCCACACATCTTAAGGTAGCTAAAGTTGAAAAATATTAGTCTACTAAATCAGTCAGTGGTCCTTTGCATCCTCCTAGGAAGTCAACCAGATTGAAGCTGAACACGTCCTAAAATATAAATACAACCATCATAATGTGTGTGTCTGTGATAGTGCACAAACCAACCCATCAGAACTGAGTTAAACTCAGCCTTTCTCTGTTACAAAGGAGCCTACAAAGAACATTATTAGTTAATGAGTACCATTGAGTATTTAACCTAGTGCGGGCATTTTGTTCAGCTTCTGAGCATTCCTTTTAGTTCCTTCTTGCACCAGTCTGGGTATTCATCCACAGTAATAACAGTAAAACGTGTCATGAAAATTTGTATAGGAGTGCAAAAATGCAGTCAAAATTATAAAACACATAATAAAATTTCAAAAGTACTCTTTTGGTATGTATTTCATTTTGGTTAGGGAAAATTGAGTAAATTTCTGTAAAATATACAGACTGATTTTTTCTCTCTGTTTCTAGTACATGAAGCATCAATAGGCCAAACTTCAACTTTCTTCTGTTCATTTCTGTCTCACCGAACACTCAAGGATTTGGTGAGAAGCTGCCAAAAGGTGGCACTTCCCACCTAGTGTTTATCATTTTGATCTTTCTGGATCATGGATTGACAGTTCCTAGTTGCTGCAATAATAACCAAAAAATGTTACCAGTCACTATGTGAAATAGAAGGGTATTTTAAAAAATACTTTAAAAAGGTAAAAGAACTTGTGTATTGTGACAGTGATTCTTAGTCCATTTTTATAACTAAGAATTCATCATGTAAAAGGACATTCAAATAGTTGAATCAAGGAAAGAAATTGAAGTATGTAATAAAGAGAGAGTTATTATAGCAGCCTATTAGATTATGTCATATTGCCTTTCACTATAGAATTGAAAAGTAGAGAAACCCATTGATAGTTAAATAGTTGTGTTGCCAGCATCAATGTATATATTAAGAAATCAAAGAAGAGAGAGTCTGTATTAAAGAAGTCAACTACAGCAAAGTTAGCTTGATGTCAGGGAATAAGAAGAAGGGTTATTAAACACTTCAAACTTCATTCTTCATCTCATGCACATTGGGTTGAATCATATGAGATATTGATCGATTGACTGCTGATACCACTGTTACTGATCATAAAATGAAAGGGGTGGTAGGTGATTTTATCCTCTTTCCCACAGCTTTTTGCATGCCCTTAAAATCTGATCCAGAATGTCTGCCAGACTTTCTGAGAAGACTTTCAAATCCCCGAATAGTAGGGGTAGTGTGACTAAAAAGAGAAGGAGAGAGAAGAGTTTTGGAGAATATGGGGAAATTTTATTTCAAGAAGTGCCAGCATTAAAAAAAAGTTAAAGGTAATTGTACTATACTGAGGAGCCAATCATGGAGATGGGTTTTATTAACAAGGATAAAACAGCTCTCATGACACTTTTTTTTTTTTGGCATTTGTTTTCTTTTCCAAGTCCAGTTGAAAGCAGATAAGGGAAAGTTCATTCCTAAGCAGTTTAATAGTAAATTTGGATAGCAAACTAGGATCACTGAAGTTAGCTCCAGGATTTATAAAGGACCAGATTTTGGGCTTGTTCTGATGTATGGGTGTTTATGTAAATTCTTGGAGGAGAAGGAGCCACTGCTTCTTGATCTAATATTAATTTATTTCAATATTTTATATATTGCCTGCTTGCTTGGATTCAGTTCCTGGTCTGTCAGTATGTATACACACCTGTGTGTGTGTGTGTGTGTGTGTGTGCGCTAAAAATTTTAAAAATCCCTAAATTATTAAAAAAAATCCTAATAGCATTTATGTTCAAAGGCTTGAATAATGGTCCAATTTCCCCACAGTCTTCTTAAAGATGATCAGTTAGTAGATGCAATTCCTACTTCTGGATGTGTCATGTGCAGGCCACACCCATCCACGAAAGGAAAAAAGGTCACAAAATGTCATGGGACAGCAATGTGACTGCAAGTTTGACACCCGTGTTCTAGGTCATCTTCAAAGGCAGCCCCATCTACAGAGTTTGCACTCTTAATCTCTCTTTAGAAAACATTTTTTCTTCTCCTTTTTCTAAGCTTTCTGCTAGATCTCTGGTCTTGCTATATGAAAAATAAATAAATAGCATTCTTAATGAATGTATGGTACTCATGCTCAAAAAACCACCTGGCTTTATCTGTCTTCTTACCAGATTAGGTGGGAAAGTGGATTTGCTATTTACCTCCTCCCTGATACACTGGGGGCAAAGGGAATTTCTCTGGATGTCAGTCAGCCCTTTAAGGTAATCCGGACAAGAAATCAAAATCATGAGCATTAGTGCTACCTTTTATTTGAGATTATTCCAGTGTTCTGCAAGTCTGTAAGCATTTCTCCTCTTCCTTTGTGTCACTTTCCAGAGAACTAGAGACGGTCCTTTCTGGGATGCTTCCCAAACATATTCCTTCTGTGGACATGAGGTATTTCTTGCCATAGGCTGTGGTTTCTCTTCCTCCTCTTACCTTCCAAGGTTATTCTCTCAGACCATTACATTGGAATAAGGTGGTTAATGGCATGATACCTAGATAACTTGAGAGCTTTTGGAAGGGTGTAACAAGGTTGTAAGAAAAGTGGGGAATTTTAGGGAATTTTCATGGAAATTAATGGGGCCCTAAACCACCATATTTCATATATGAGCTCATATGTTTCATGACATGGAGTTCTGTCTCTTTATGTAGCATTGACTATTCTGCACAGGGTGAACACATGAAATGCCTTAACTCCTGTCTTTCTAAAATTTATCATGACATAGTAGTAGACTACTTGACTATGCCATGTGACCAGAATGAAAAATACTGAAATGACAGGCAGCAAACCAGCTGAGTCTCATTTTCACCAAACTAATAAGAAATAAGAATTGATGGATATAATGAACCCAAATGAAATTTATTACAGTGTGAATTTAGTTCAAGTGAATGAATAACAGAATGATAAATGAATGTTTTAATAGAAAATATAAAAGGAATAATCAAATCTATTTTTAGTGCATAACTGATGCTGAAACCACTAACGTTGAAATTCATTTTATTCTGGGTAAATTGTAGGCATTGCCCTTTTGAGAATTCTAGTCTATTATTGTTATTGTTATTATATTCCTTACAGGTAAACCTAGTCCATGTCAGTAGATCTGACAATTAAGTTTCACAGTTGGAAACAGACCAGCTTGCTTCCTCTCCAAAATCCTCCACAGCCTGGCCCAAGATTATGTTCTGCATTTGCTTGCAAGAAACTAGCAGTCTTATGAACTATGGCTCTTAAGCATTAACGTGAATATACTCACTCTGCCTAATAATAACAATATCTCTAATTTATTCCCTACACGGTTGGCAGTGATAATTGGCATAAATGGAAATTGCCTCTGCTTTAAATGTCAGCTCAAAACAGGGGGTGGGGGCTGGCTAGAGGGAAACAGTAATCCATTACAGTCTTAAAAACAGGGAAGCGACAAGCTCATATCAGATGGGGAGGGTGGAAGAGCTCATTTTTAATTAGTGTCTCTCATGAAAGCAATTAGAATTGCCTGTCGGGGGTGAAATATAGAAAGCTTTATTTTGTGGTTTCCTTCCTTTATGTGTTCTTTGTTGTCATTATTGTTGTTGCACATTATTGTGAAATACAGCCTGTATGCTGTGAATTTTGGGGATGGAAGGTAGACTTTAAAGGTTTTTTTTTCCAATTTTGGTTCCAAAATATAACAGAGGTGGAGAAGGAGCTCTCCACAGTGAAACTTCTCCCTCCCATCAAGAACAATTACAGTCAACAAATACAAATACATTAAAAGAAAATGAACTAACCACACAATACTGTAGGTACAATAACAATTTCAAAAACTGCTATAGGCAGCTTACTTTTAATACGTCCAGAGAGACTTCTCACAAGATTAAAAAAAAGATTAAAATCTTTTTTGTAACATGAACAGAGTATTAAGGCCAAACTGTAAATAAAGACAGAGTTCCTGAATCCTTCTTATCAACTTTCGGTATAACCCATAGGAGAAATGTTGAAATACATGGTGCTACATATTCAATGAGCTACTTAATGTAAACACCTTAGACCCATGGTGGCAAACCTATGGCATGTGTGCTGGAGATGGCACAAAGCACCCTCTCTGTGGGCACGTGAGCCGTCTCCCCAGTTCAGCTCTGCTGCACATGCCTGCACGCCTCCCACCACCCAGCTGGTCTTTGGGTCTCTCCTGCGCATGTGCGGGGTTGCGTGTGCATGCATGCATGGAGGCAGGCCACATGGACAGGGCCGCACACACATTGCATTTGGGGGGTTTGGGCATGCACATACACATTCACGTGCATGCACGCAAACTTTGGGCACTCAGTCCAGAAAAGGTTAGCCATCACTGCCTTAGACTCACGAGGGGATTCCTAGCATGTCACTTAAGGTTCAGTTGTGACTCTGAACCCTCTGAAAGTTAGGAATCCTGTTCAGTAATCTCCACATTCTTTCATCTTTCTCCACTATGTTTCTACACCAAATCTTCTCTTCTGCCTCATTAATATGCCTTACTGCCTACCTTTCCTGTCCTAATCCACTTCAAAACAATTTAGTTTGCTAGAACCGTATATTCATATTATCTTTGTCTGACAAATATAGCAATGCAAAGTTAAGCATTTGACAGTCAGCTGTTATTTATTTACATGTACAAGATAACAAGTGTAGGTATGAACATAAACAAACAAAGGACGTAAATACAAATAAATGAGGACAGTAAGACAGGAACATTAGGCACGCTGGTGCGCTTATCCACGCCCCCTTTTATGGACCTCTTAAGGATGGAGTGAGGCCCACGGTAAACAGTTTGAGGCTGAAACTATGAGGTTTGAGGCTGTAACAATGGAATCGGGTAGAACATTCCAGGCGTTGACACTCTGCAATCGAGTTTGAAGCTGTTTACCTTGAGTTTGTATCGATTGTTTGCCTGTGTACTGTTATGGTTGAAACTGAAGAAGTCGTTGACAGGCAAGATGTTGTAGCAGACAATTTTGTGTACTATTCTTAAATCAGACTGCAGGCAGCACAATTCCAGATTGTCCAAGCCCAAAATTTTAAGCCTGGTGGCATAGGGAATTCTATTGTGAGTAGAGTAGAATACTCTTTTCATGAAATATCTCTGAACCCACTCAATCATGTTAATGTCTGAAATACAGTGTGGGTTCCAGGCGGATGAGCTGTATGCTTTAATGGTTATCTCCAACCTGTCCCAGGATAGAGACTTACTTGTCCTTATAGGAGGACTGCCCATGATTCATTATTAACTGCTGATGTGCAACTATCATTGTCAGAGTCTATTTTTTTATTTTAAAGCCTTGAAAAGAAGACATTTCTTTCATCCCATGCTACACCATTTAAACACTTTGCAATGATCCTTCTGTACTCTTTGACTCGGTTGTGTGATTTCAGAAATATATGTGAAGGCAAAGTGACAGCTGAGCAGGTGTACTGTAAGACTTCACTGGCTTTCCTCAGGCATTTTAATAGCATGTAATTCCATCCTGAAGAGACAGACCTGGAATAGGTGTACTATCTTTGCCCTCGCTGTCTTTTCCTTTAAGTACAGAGAACCATAGTCTCCAGTTGGCAGTATCTTTATCAGTCAAGGCCTTTCACCTGTAGTTAAACGACCCAGTCACATGCCTTAAACTATGAATAAATAAAATCTGTAAAAAATCATGAAATGCTCAGTAAAATCCTGATTCCAGGCTTGCTTGCTTGCTTGCTTGCTTGCTTGCTTGCTTGCTTGCTTGCTTGCTTGCTTGCTTGCTTGCTTGCTTATATATATATATATATATATATATATATATATATATATATATATATATATATATATATATATATGCATATGCCGCCCTTCTTCGGAGACTCAGGGCGGCTTACAATGCGTTAAGCAATAGCCTTCATACTTTTGTATATTTATACAAAGTCAGCTTATTGCCCCCACAAACTGGGTCCTCTTGGTCCTTCTTGGTCCTGTGGAAAATTATTGCTTGACAGAAGACTTTTCAATGAAGACAGGTCCTCTGTAGCGATGAAAGACAGCATAGGAGGTAAAATAATTGATACTTTTTTAAATTTAATGATTTGATTAAATATCAGACATAGCCGTAAACCCCAGATATACAAGTATTATTTTTGCTTTTTCTGATACATGAAGAATTTTATATATTTTGTCTCATTAAAACTAAGGGATATCATATTATTTTGAAAGAATCCTAATGGTCCTTATTTCAGATCTCATTTAATTTTGGGATCTGGTACCAAAACCTGTTTCTTTTTCTCCCAACTTTTTCTTCTCTTTCTTAAATCTTTCAATCAATTACTGCTGCAGAATATGGAACTTCCCTTTTTTTAATTGAATGGATATGGCTCTGGAAGAGCTTTTGGTCAAAGATTCTTTAGATGAGTAAATACATTGAGTATCACATACACCACATTATACTGAATGAATCCAGTAATATTAACTTCCACTGAAGTGTGTATGGAATTTCAGCCTAATTTATTTATATTGCACAAATTTGATAAAGTTATTCCTTTAATAATTCCAAGGTTTTTTTATTATTATACCCTGTTTCCCTGAAAATAAGACCCCCTGGATAATAAGCCCAATCGGGCTTTGAGTGCATGCACTAAAATAAGCCCCCTCCCAAAAACAAGTCCTCCCTGAAAATATTTAAATGCATGCACAGCTGGCCCTGGCTATTTCCTCTGGTTAGGGTTAGGGAGACAGAGCTGGAAATCAGGTAAGATGGCAAGAGGAGCCCCATCTTGCTCCATGTGCCCCAAATAATAAGACCTCTCCGAAAATAAGACCAAGCGCTTTTTTCAGGGTTCAGAAAAATACAAGACAGGTTCTTATTTTGGGAGAAACATGGTAATGAATGGAATTTTACAGCATCACTTCCAGTGTTTGTTTATTTAGCAGGAAAAGACAGTTATTTTAATGCAAGTGCTTTGATAAAAAGTGAAGAAAGCCCTGGTCTGTGAACTGAAAAGCTCACATGGCTATCAACATAAATTTAACTCTTCATCATTGAAGAGACCATTTCATTCCAGCAAGGGAATCCTATTGCTCCTACAGATTTTCATTTTTCTAATTAGAGTTCTGTTACCTTATTATTGTTATTACACAAATATTTTAAAGCAGTTTTTTTTTTTTCTATTTGGTTGTGCTGACCAATGATTCTGGTAATTCCAAACTATCTACATGGAATCAGGCTGGGAGAAGAGTAAAAAAATGCATGCGGCTGTGAATATACAAGTGCACATTCTCATGTGAAAGAGAAATGGGCTTTTCAAATTTTCTAAGCCAACACCCAGAACACATTTTGTGTGCAACTGCTTTCTTAATTCCCTGTTTAACAACTGTTATGAAGCATTTATAGAGGACTATAAAGATATATGGTTTTTATACGATGACAAAACATTGCCAAAGAGATCATTGGTCCCTTACTTAGAATGCATGCAAGCAAAAATAATAAATTGCCTCAAATAAAAATATATAGGCAGAACACTTTCAGCAAATGCAACCATATTTAAGTCCTGGGTTTTATTAAACAGCATGAGGTTCACCAGAGAAATTGTTCTAGCAAGCCAGAGGTGAAATCAGAATATACAATCTGCATGGATTTTGAAGTCATCTTTGGTGCATCCCCTAGTTGCAATGAAATAGATGAAAATACTATACAAATTTTTCTGAGACCAATAAATCATCCCCAAATTCTCCTCTTTTTTCTTCCTCAATCAGAAGTTAATATTTAACATTCATACCAGTTACGATTGTCCATTGGATATTCTAAGTTTTCTGATAACTTGAATCTTGATTTATCAATGTGATAAGTACTTCGCAGGAGAAAGGAATCTCTTTCTGTGTTTTTCTCTGTCCTCCCTTTTCTGATGCTATAGTAGTTGAACTAGGACAGGGATCAACAATGTACAGCTCACAAACCAAGTGTGACTTTCCACCAGTCAGGTAGCAAGCAATCCCAAAAAGAAGCATTTCCTCAGAAAGACAGAAAGATTCCATTTTAGAGATCATTTTAAACAAGGAAATTGTAATGAAATCCTCATATGTGAAGTGTGATGTTCTTATTTAATTTGAAAGTGCAAATGGGGTGTGTATATATGTGTGCAAGACAAATTCATGTCTTTCGTTAACTTGTGAGCAACATCCTCTGTGACTTCCCACATTTCAGCAAAATTAGTTTGAAAATAAAAAATAAAATGACTTTCAAACATGACATCATTAAACAACTCTTCTTATTTTGGAGAATTAAAAATAATATTTTTGAAAGCAACTCTAGAATCTGCACCTAGTTTACATTCTAACTTCGTTCTCAATACATTGCAGGAAGTATTCCATGTCAGTGAAGAAACAGATTCTAACTGCAGTTTCTTAAAAGAGCTGAATCTTTTCCTCAGGTCTTGAATGGAGATCTGAAAAAAAGACAAGGCTATCTTAAAGAGGTGTCACACTTAAATTCCAGCAATTTCCAAAGCATTTCTTCTGCATAATTTTCAGATCGTGCATCGTTCAATTGAAAACACTTGTTTCCTGCTGTGGAGTACTTTTGCTGCTGTAATATCTGAGTAAGTTCTTATACATAGAGGCAGGGGGAAAAAAGGCCACTATCCTGAAGGCCAGCTAAAGCTTTCAAGAACTACAGATTTATTTGAAGCCAATTCAGACTTTGCAAGTTGAATTATAGACAATAGCTTCTCATTTTATACTGAAATTAATCACACTGAAATCCTTTTTAAAGAACGTATGCAAATTCAGGTTAAAGATTTCCTTGAGATATGCTTGCAGGGGCTTATTTAATATCAATTTGAAAGAAAAGTTTAAGGATCCCTTTGGGCAGCATAGTATAGATGGGCTAAAATAAAACCACTGAACTTGCTGCCCTGAACTTATCTTTTGATAACTACAAAATGAATATAATGTTCATTTGTCTGAAATGAAGTTCAAATGAAGTCTGAAATGCCTGAAATATTCACACATTTTTACACACCAAATGTGACCTCTTCTCCTCTTCTGCTTCCCATATGACTTATCCATTTTAATGTTATTTTTTTCATCCCCTTTCTGAAGGACAGAGAACACAGTTGGACTGAAAAATCCCTATAAAAAAAAGAGAACTTAATATGTAGTCATATATTTTAAGTCTAACTTAATTTAAACTAGAAATTTTATTCAACTAATGGTTCTTTTTCTTGTTGCAAAATGAACCTTTTCAAATTAGAAACATAAGTAATTTTCATTAGTGTCATACTTAATCATCTTGAAGCAATTCAGTGTATTACATTGAAGGTGATGTTACAGAGAGGGTTCAAAAGGGACTGCTATATTTCAGCTGCAAATATGTGGATGATTGCTGGAGAGCAGCAGAGAGATGCTGAAAATTGTATGTAGATCAGATCATATAATCATATGCAAAAGATTCTTGTCTGCCTATAAAATAGATTTTGTAGAAGCTTCATGAAAAAAGGCTCATCTTAATTTTTTAAAAAAGCTTCATACACAAAGCAAAATCCACACACTTACACATTACCAAAAACCTTCTTTAATGGGTAAAATACAGTACTCTATCCATCCATCCACCCATCATCCATCTATCGATCGATCGATCGATCTAATTTTATCCCACTTTTTTATTTAATATCCCTAGTATATCTTCCACTATTTTCCCCACAACAACAACCCTGTGAAGTGGGCTGGGCTGAGATATAATCACTGGCTCAAGGTCAACCAGCCAGCTTTCATGCTTAAAATAGGGATTATAACTCCATCTCCTTGTTTCTAGGCTAGCACCTTAACTACACCAAAACTGGTTCTTAAATTAATGTAAATGGAAAGGTGCAGAAGGGCTTAACGGAAGGGCTTCAGCCATTCGGTGAAAGAATAATCTATGGAGAAAGTGAGTCCTCCTGTATATTCTTTTCTGCAAGAACTTTCTTCAAACTCTTTGAGGCCGCTCAAAATCAATGCAATAATCCGCATCTTTCCTATAGACCATGTTTCTTATAGCAGTGATCCACTATGAAAGGTCTTAAATATTGGTAAGTAACTAAGAGTCTTTATTGTCATATTTTCATCTGAACAAACAAAAGTAAAGTAAAAAAAAATGGCAAACAACCTCCACCAGAGAAAAATGGGAACTGAGCCATAGGTAAAAGAAAAGGCTAAATAATTTAAAACCAGAATCCTTTGGACTGCAACATCTAGTATGGACATACTAGTTAGTATAGTATGGATACAGGTATGGGTATGGGTATAGGTAATGGGTATAGGTAAGGGTATGGGTATAGTATAGTATAGAATAGTATAGTCATAGCATAGCATAGCATAGCATAATGCAGTGATGGTGAACCTTTTTGGCACCGAGTGCCCAAATCAGAATGCGTATGTGTGCATGTGTGCGTGCCAGAGCGCTGGAAACCTGAAGACTAGCTGGCTGGTGTGCATACACGCGCTGGCCAGCTGGTCTTCGGATTTTCGGCACATGCATGCATGCCTGCCAGCTGGTCTTCACGTGCACCGGAGTACCGGAGATCCGAAGTCAAGAGATGGAAAAAAGCCTTTTTAGTATCCAGCTCAAAGCAGGACTTCAGTTCCATACTTCGTTTAAAGATGTGTTTTGACCAAAACCTTGTTAATTAAAACATCAGTTTGGAGCATTACCCAGTCCTATGGTTTACTTTCCTCCTGCCTTTTTTTTTTAAGACTGGTAAAATTTCCATTTAACAAAGTCTAATTTAATAGATTTCAGATGCAACAAGCAAAATTTGTATCCAATGTCATCTTAACAAGTCACATAAAATAACATAATGGGCATTGATTTACAAGATTTGTATCATTTTGCAATTAAATAGATTAAAATGATGCAGATAATAACATTTGCATAATTATAGAAATATACAAATGATACCCCTTTCCCAAATGGCCCATTAAATTAAATTTGCATTAATACTGGGTTTTATTCAACTATACGTACAAGGTATATTTTTAGTATTTTTATTATATAAATTCCTCCAATATTTGCTTTTTTTCTCATAGCATTTTTGATTAATATAAACTTACTTTTCCACATATATAGTTCATTAACCCCTAAGTCCTACAATAAGTGCCCTTTTCTGTAACATTCATAATGTAGACATTATTTGATAGTACCAGAGAATAGAACATGAACTGTATTCTTCTGTTTTTGGCAGTTTTGGACAAGAAAAAAAACTTTATCTGGTTCTTTATTTATTTATTTTTATTTTATCAAATTTATATACCACCCTACTCCCCGAAGGGACTCAGGGCGGTGAACAGCCAAATAAAATACAGAACATACAAAAGTTAAAAATAGTTAAGATAAATTAAATGATTAGGCTGAAAAATTTAAAATCCAATCATATAAAGCATTTAAAAACCCATTATAAAGGGGAGGTTTAAGCCAGACCAGCCTGATGAAATAGGAATGTTTTTAAAGCAGGGTGGAAGGTATGTAGGTCCTGTATCGTCCTTATCTCAGGGGGGAGCTTGTTCCAGATGGCCGGTGCCCCCACAGAGAAGGCTCTCCCCCTGGGGGCCGCCAGTCGACACTGTTTGGCTGATGGCACCATGAGGAGCCCCTCTCTGTGGGAACGGACTGGTCGGTGAGAGGCTACTGGTGGCAGAAGGCAGTCCCGAAGATACCCTGGTCCTAAGCCATGGAGCGCTTTGAAGATAGTAACCAAAACCTTGAAGTGCACCCGGAAGACCACCAGAAGCCAGTGCAGCTCGCACAGGAGTGGAGTCACATGGGAGCGCCACGTCGCTCCCATCGCCACCCGCGTGGCTGCATTCTGGACCAGTTGGAGCCTCCGGGTGCGCCTTAAGGGGAGCCCGATGTAGAGAGCATTACAGTAGTCCAGGCATGAGGTGACGAGGGCGTGAGTGACCGTGCGTAATGAATCCCGATCCAGAAAGGGACGCAACTGGCGAATCAGGCGAACCTGATGAAAACTCCTCCCGGCCATGGCTGTCATATGCTCTTCTAAAGACAGCCGTGAGTCCAGGAGGATGCCCAAGTTGCAAATCCCATCCGTGGGGGACAATGACTTGCCCCCAATAGTCAGAGATGGCGTCAACTGACTATATCGGGATGTTAGAACCACAACCACTCGGTCTTGGAAGGGTTGAGCCTGAGTCTGTTCCTCCCCATCCAGATCCGTACGGCCTCCAGGCACAGGGACATCACTTCGATGGCATCGTTGGGGTGGTCTGGGGTGGAGATGTACAGCTGAGTATCATCAGTGTACTGATGGTACTTCACCCCAAAACCACGGATCATCTCACCCAGCGGCTTCACATAAATGTTGAACAGGAGGGGCGAGAGGACCGATCCTTGTGGCACCCCACATACAAGGGGCCTCGGGGTCGACCTCTGCCCCCCTGTCAACACAGACTGCGACCGGTCAGAGAGAAAGGAGGAGAACCACCATAGCACAGTGCCCCCCAGTCCCAGCCCCTCCAACTGGCGCAGCATGATACCATGGTCGATGGTATCAAAAGCTGCTGAGAGATCTAATAGGACCAGGACAGAGGAACAAGCCCTGTCCCAAGCCCTCCAGAGATCATCAACCAACGTGACCAATGCGTCTCCGTGCTGTACTTGGACCTGAAGCCCGACTGGAACGGATCTAGATAGGCCAATTCATCCAGGTACTGGGGCAGCTGTCGCGCAACCATACTCTCAACAACCTTCGCAATAAAGTGAAGGTTGGAGACAGGACAATAATTTACCAACATTGCCGGGTCCAGGGAAGGCTTCTTGAGGAGGGGCCTCACCACCGCTTCCTTCAAAGTGGCGGGAAAGACACCTTCACTCAAAGAAGCATTTATAATCCCCTGGAGCCAGCCTCGTGTCACCTCCCAGGAGGCCAGCACCAACCAGGAGGGACACGGGTCCAATAAACGTGGCTGCGCTCAGCTTGCTCAGTATTCTGTCCATGTTTTCTGGAGTCACAGAGTCAAACTCTTCCCATATAATATTCTCAAGATCTGCCCCAGTCACCTCCCCTGGATCTACCCATTCAGGGTTGGAGTCCAGCTGCTCCCGAATCTGAGCGGTTTTGTCATACAGATATTGTACAAAGTCCTCAGCTCTACTCTCCAAGGGGTCCTCCCACGCTCCCTGTTGCAGCAAGGAGCGGGTCACCCTAAACAGGGCGGCTGGGCGATTATCTGATGACGCAATAAGAGCGGAAGAGTAACTCCTCTTCTCCGCTTTTATCGCCACTAGGTAATTCTTGATATGAGCTCTTACCAGTGTCCAGTCAGATTCAGAACGACTGGCCCTCCAACTGCTCTCTAGGCGTCTTTTCCGGTGCTTCATCTCCCTCAGCTCCTCAGTATACCAAGGAGCCAGGTGAGCGCCGGGTCAGAGGCCGCAAAGGCACGACTCAGTTCAAAGCCCCAGCGGCCGCCTCATCCCAGGCAGCCACTAGGTCTTGGGCCGAGCCATGTGCCAGAGCCTCAGGAAATGGCCCAAGCTCCGTCTGGAACCTATCCGGGTCCATCAGGTGCCTGGGGCAGAACCATTTCCCCGGTTCCGCCTCCCTGCAGCGGGGTGTGGCGGTTCGAAGGTCTAAACAAAGGAGGGAGTGATCTGACCATGACAAGGGTTCAATCACTACATCCCCTATCTCAAGATCACTAAACCACTGTCCAAAGACAAAAACCAGGTCTAGTGTGTTTCGCCCCACGTGAGTAGGGCCATGAATTAACTGGGTCAGGTCCATAGCCTTCATGGAAGCCATGAACTCCCGAGCCGTCTTAGACGTCTCACCGACTGATGGCAGGTTAAAATCCCCCATGACCATAAGCCTGGGGGTGTCAACTGCCACCGCGGCGTCTTAGACGTCTCACCGACTGATGGCACGTTAAAATCCCCCATGACCATAAGCCTGGGGGTGTCAACTGCCACCGCGGCAATAACGTCGAGCAGCTCGGGCAGGGCCGCTGCCACGTGGCAGGGAGCTAGGTACGTGAGTAGCAGGCCCAACTGCACCTTATGGCCCCATTTCACAAGGAGGGACTCACAGCCAGCCATCTGAGGAACAGTGGCTCCCTCGGAACAAGACCCTTGTTTATAACAACCGCCACCCCCCCCGCCCCTCCCCTGTGACCTTGGTTCAAATGCACACCTAGAACTTCAAAGCATTGTGTTAGGCCCATCTTTTCCATATAATAAAAAGCCCATTGTACTCCTAAACAAATACTTTTACTAATCCCAGAGGTAACTGGTATGTACAGAGAGTTAATGTATTGAAAGAGTTGATGAGTTGTTGGTGCAGGAAAACATTGGTATTACATATAATTATTATTATGATGCTTAAAAATAATTCTTAGTACTATAGCAGATATTTTCCTGACCTTTTCAGGAGTGATAATTTAATAACTGTCTCTTCTTATAGGCTTCTTGGTGGCAAAAGTCATTCTGAGATCTTCCTTAATCATATCACATGAAGCTACATTTCCTAGACCTTTTGAGTTCCTTTTCCACAAAGTTGTGATCTGTTGTAAGCTGCTTACTTAATTAAAATTAATAAAAGGGAAAACAGAATCCATTCTAAAGCTCCAGAGTTGTGCTATGTTATAATTAGCTGCAAAATATATGCTACCCACTGTTGGCAAATAAAAGATGGGGGTCTATTAAATAGCATTGATTAATTCAAAGTTTGGCTGATATATTAAAATTTTCTTCATGAGACTTGCATGTAATTACTTTTAAGTGAGATTTTGCTTACTAAAAGATCATTATACTATAATTTCTTATCATTTTGTAAATGGCTGTTTGCTCTTGAACTATTTATGTCAGATGGAATTGTGTTTCCCCCTTCTACATTAAAATATATGCATTAATACAATAATATACTAATTAGTTGGTATTGGATCTTTCTTTTTGTGCTGAATGGTGTGAGTGATGCTCATGCTGACTGATTCTCAAGCAAGAGTTTCTGAGTTTCTGCGTTTATTGGATTTTTATATCGCCCTTCTCCTGAAGGACTCAGGGCGGTGCACAGCCATAATAAAACACAGAATCATATAAAAATTAAAACCCGTTAAAAAGAATTAAACAATTTGGCCTTGTCCATTAATAACACATAATTTAAAAATGTCCCATCCAAGCTCTTATTCAGCCAGGTCAGCCTGTTGAAATAGCAGGGTCTCTAGGGCCCGGGGGTAGGTATGGAGGTCGGGAATTATACGTATCTCAGGGGGTAGTTCATTCCAGATGGTGGGTGCCCCCACAGAGAAGGCTCTCCCCCTGGGGGTCGCCAGCCTACATTGTTTAGCCGATGGCACCCTGAGGAGCCCCTCTCTGTGGGAGCACGTTGGTCGGTAGGAGGCTATTGGTGGCAGAAGGCAGTCCCGTAAACAAGAGATCTTCTGTGTGCAGTTAGAGAAGGCACTGTCTTCCAAGTTAGAATGTTTCAACAAATGCTCTTAGGATTAAAGCCCTTCATCAATCTGAGAAAGATGCTTTGAGGACCCCTTCTGCAGTGCTGGCTTATCCATACTAAAGATTTTCTATGCTGGATGGTTTCAGCAAATCATCCTGGAACCGTCTACCCTTTAAGATCTTCAATACTGTCACTGAAGGAGAAGGTTCTTCCTTCTGTATATGGAAGATATCTATCCTAAAGTTTTCTCAGCATGTGCTATGAGGATTCCAAAGCTAGACAGCTGCTTGTTTCTCTCCATTTGTTGACAAGCAATTCAGAGAACCTGGAGGTATATAAAACTCTTAGAGCTGATGGGCTTTCCCAACCACTTGCCAGCTGACAAGTGCCTTGGCTCACAATGGTGTCTCAGAGACTGACTGACTGAGCAAGGTTTGGGTTGGTAGCTTTGACAGTTGTGCCTACAGCCTGCTCTAGCAAGTCAGTTTAGGAAATCTAAGGCTAATGTTGCAGGAAACAGTTCTACTTAGCTTTCTCTTGAATCACTTCTTGAAGAAATGGTCCTCTCGGTCTTGTTTTACAGTGTCAACTCTGAAGAGAAGGCTGAGGGAGGCTCCAGGTCAGCCTGAAACAAAGCAACATGGATCATTTCACTGATAGAAATGAGGGGACCATGTCTGCTTTGTGACGCATCTTTGAAAGGGTACTTTATTTGAAGCCTTGTTGAAGTGAAGCATCTATCCAAAGCTTCCCGCATTTCTAACACGTAGAATTGCATTGGTATTAAATAAATGAGGCAGAAAATCAATAAACATGGCCTTCAATATTTATGTGGTTGGAACTTTTGAGCACAGTCTTATAAATCAGCCTTTTACAATTTGATGCCTCTTGGATGGAGTTGCCCTTCATTACCTATGATTTCCAAATCAGCTCTTTCCTCATCCTGATGCCTTGGAAAGCTACAGGTTGGAGAAGATCGTTAAGAATGATTTCTGGATGATGACTGGATATTACAAAGGACTTAAGACTGATCTTTTGCTCTCATACTGAGAAAGAGAGAGTAGAAAAATGGGAAAAAGTGGAAGATGACTTAAACTAATGACAAATAAATAAATGAAGTAATAAGTACTAAGAATAGATAGTGATTCATTTTACCTACAAGCATATAAAGAAGCATCAGAGTTCTTGGCTGTGTCAATTAAATCATTTTGTTATATTTCCTCCACACATGAGTAATTAGTTATTAAGTGTTTACTTTATTCTACCAAAGAAAGAACTGACAATCCATTACAGATTTTCCCCCAAATATAATAAAGTTTGGAAGAATTAGGTTGATACATATATTTATGCTCCGTCAACAAGCAATTAACTAGAAAATAAACAAAGCAAAATACCCCAGGGAAATGTTATGACCTTACATTTTACAGTAACTCATAAATCTGTCCCTTAGAACCATCCATAACAGAGAGAGGATGCTTGACTTGAGTTGATTTGGGAATCATGAAAGCCCAACACATCTAGTGAGCACCAGGTTTGAGAATGTTGATTTATCCTCAAGTTGATTTAAAGTAACATAAGGTAACAAGCTAGTTCTGTTCTCTTAATTACTTCCTCAGTGTGAGTTGCGGTTTCTGAACCCTAAGAGATTTGAAAAATTGCTGGTTTGTAAGTGTCTTGCATCCACCTGCCCTCAACTAGCAATTTAGATTAACATGGTGGCTCAAAATTATTCATGTAGCTATTAATAGTACTCCTCTTTTTTCCCCTTTAATAAATAACCACTATGCTGTTTGCTTATTTTTGCAAACAAAATCAGTTTGTCAATCCCTTTTTTCATCTTCAAAGGTTTGTTTTCCATTTGTCGCTTGAAAAAACTTTATTCTGCTTCAGGTTTAATATCACATTTTACTGAATGATGTGCTGCAACTAGAAAAATACTATAGTACTAAAGTCTAAAATATTTGCAAAATTCAATTGTTAATCTTGTACTTCCTCGCATTTATTTTATTTATTTATAAAACTGATATGGCTGCCTGTCTTAATAGAATAATGGAATAGCAGAGTTGGAAGGGACTTGGAGGTTTTCTAGTCCAACCCCTTCTCATGACACTAATGTCACTAGTGTCTAATGACACTATATCATTTCAGACAATGGTTGTCCAATCTCTTCTTTAAAACTTCCAATGTTGGAGCATTCACAACTTCTGGAAACAACTCATTCCATTGATTAATTGTTCTAACTGTCAGGAAATTTCTCCTTAGTTCTAGGTTATTTTTCTCCTTGATTAGTTTCCATCCATTACATCTTGTCCTGCCTTCAGGTGCTTTGGAGAATGTGTTGACCTCTTCTTCTTTGTGGTAGCCTCTTAGATACTGGAACACTGTTATCATGTCACCCCAGTCCTTCTTTTCATTAAATTAGACATACCCAATTCCAACAATCGTTCTTTATATGTTTTAGCTTCCAGTCCCCTAATCATCTTTGTTGCTCTTCTCTGTACACTTTCTAGAGTCTCAACATCTTTTTTACATAGTAGTGGCCAAAACTAGAAGCAGTATTGGCTCATAAGAAAACCAATAACACAGCAATAAAATAATCATATCACCATACAATGAGTGACATGGTTTCAACCATAGCACCATAGCATCCATCAGGTTTACATGCACTAGATGAGGGCTGTCAAACTCCCGGCCCATGGGTCGGATGCGTCATGCGCTGGCCATGCCCATGCTCAGTTTAGCAAGGGGGGGGGGAGT
The DNA here is from genome assembly GCA_030761175.1 of Masticophis lateralis. Taxonomy (NCBI): domain Eukaryota; kingdom Metazoa; phylum Chordata; class Lepidosauria; order Squamata; family Colubridae; genus Masticophis; species Masticophis lateralis. Next base: position 122,862,811 of record JAUDYJ010000001.1, on the reverse strand, counting down.
CCTGATATGTTATGTGAATCCGCAGTGATGGCATGAGTTTGACACCCCTGCACTAGATTATCCATTTCCTAGTCCAACGCCTGGGAAGATTGCCTTCCAGGGAAAGGTCTGTTGTATTTGGAATGATGGGGATAGGTTGGTCCCAAGTGCCAGGTCAGTACAGAGAAGTCACACCTTCAAGCTCTTACCAGATGATAACGTTTAAGGGATAGAATTTGGAGCAAACCCACCTTATCTGACCTGGTGGGATACCATGAGGGAGAGGTGGTCCTGCTTTAAAGGTGAGAACCAATATTTTGAATCACATCCAGATAGAAATTGGAACTACACCAGTGATGGGTTGCTACCGGTTCTCACTGGTGCGCACGAACCATTAGTAAAAATTGGGCCAAGGTCGCAGAAACGGTAGAAATGGCCAGGTGGCCATGTCCCTGAACCGGTCACCTGGTCGCTCGCCCCAGCCGCCATGTTTTTTGTGCATGGGATGCGCATGTGTGAAGAACATGGCAACAACGGCAGCAGCTTTTCTGCTGGTACATTTTGCCTGGCTAGGAATCTCAAATACTGATGAGGATGAACATTGTGTTGTAGTCAGTGATAGATCAGACCCCTGCAAACTCCACCTCTCAAGGAGCCCAGCTGTTTGCCAATTGCAAGTCGCCTGGACTCCTTGTGGTGGGATGGGGTCCTTCAGGCACTTAGTTTAGCTACCTGTTTAGTAGCTCCAGCCAGCGGCTACCACACAAACGTTCATTCCTGGCTGTATTTGAGATTCCTAGCAGTTTACTCGTGAGCACCATTGGCCGGGAGAATTGGGGAGAAAGGCCAATGCTGCTCACGAGTAAACTGCAGATTAGAGGCAGCCAGCAGATCGCTGGCTTGCTTGCTTGGCTGTTTGCTGCCCAGAGCTTGCAGGTAGCGAATGAAACCTCTGTGCATCGAGGATGCCGAACAGCAGCAGGAAGAGCACAGACCTCCTGAAATGCAGGAAGTGGTCGCCAGCGATGCCCTCAGGCAAAGGTGTGAGTGGGGTGGCTCAATCCCCCTTAGGAGATGTGAAATGCTTGCTGCCCCTCTGACACCTGACAAGCCTCCTCCCACCACACTCCCTCTTTCTCCTAAGCAGAAGCGTTCACAAGTAACAGGATATAGTTTTGCGGGATTGCCCTCATCTAGTCTTCAGTATGTGGCTCGTCAGCCTCCAAACGTCAGATTCCCACCAACTAGCACCAGTTCCCCCCCCCCCAAGAGAGAGAGGGAGGGAGAGAAAGAGAGAGAGAGAGAGAGAGAGACAAGAGACACACAGAGAGAAAGAGAGGGAAAGAGAGACAGACACAGAGAGGGGAAAAGAGAGAGACAGACACATAGAGTGGGGGAAAGAGAGACACACAGAGGGGGGAAGAGAGACACAGAGAGAAGGAAAGAGAGGCAGATACACAGAGAAAGAGAGACAGATATACAGAGAGAGGGAAAGACACACAGAGGGAAAGAGAGACAGACATACAGGGAGGGAAAGCAGACGGGGAGAGACAGACACGGGGAAAGAGAGACAGACACACAGTGGGGAAAAGAGAGACAGAGAGAGGGGGGAAAGAGTGGCAAGACACGGAGAAAGGGGGAGGGAAAGAGATGAGAAAGACATGAGAAAGAGAGAAAGAAAAAGAAAGAAAGAGAAAGAAAGAAAGATGAGAGAAATGAGAAAAAGAGAGAAGATAAGAGAGAGGAAGAAGGAATTGTTGGAAACTGGCAAAAAACATAGAAAACCTCAGTTACATGACTCTGGGATGGTCGTGTGTGTGTGTGTGTGTGTGCATGGCTGTCAAAACTCCAAAAATAAGTCAAGTAGCTCTGGGGAGCTCAGTCATAAATTAGAACACTTGCTAAGGAATTGGCTGTTAAGCGAGGACCCCTTGTATTTGGTTTGCCTTAAGGGTTCAGAGCTGTATGGAATCTGATTTCCTTTGACCCTTTGGGGGGATTGCAAAAAGTCCGGATGGGGGAATCCTCATAGGGAGAACTAGGATTGTGACCACCTAGCCATGCCCACCCAGCCCCATGACTGCCAAGCTACTCCCACCCAGTCACATGGCCGCCAAGCCACGCCCACCCAGTCACATGACTGCCAAGGCACTCCCACCCAGTCACATGATCACCAAGCCATGCCCACCCAGTCATAGGACTGCCAAGCCATGCTTACTCAGTCACATGACCACCAAGCCACACCCACCAAGTAAGCAACACCCACAGAACGAGTAGTAAAACATTTTAGAACCCACCACTGAACCACACAGCAGACTTTAACATGGAGAAAATCTCGGGTGCAAAGAACTGCATGTGCTATGGCATTTGGGCTGATTTGTAGCTTCTGGGTGGTATTAAAGCAGTGGTGACATTCAAATTTTTGCCCTACCGATTCTGTGGGTGTGGCTTGGTGGGGGAGTCCTGTAACTGAGTTGGGCATGGTCAACTTGATGTCACTCAAGGCTGTGCCCAATCAGTCACATGACCCCCCCACCAAGCCATGCCCACAGAACTTGGTAGGAATTTTTTTTGAATTTCTACCTATTTTCTGCCCAGGCCTGGCCTAATCTCTCAAAGGCCTCCCACTCTCCCTTCACCAGTCCTGTTTCCCCTCCTTCAGGGGACCCGGCCCTAGCCCCGCTTCCTCCCCCATGATCACCTCTTTCTTTGGGCTTACCTTCCTCCCATGGCAGCTGGTGGCAGGCAGAGGGGATGGCAAGCCAGGGCTGAGCCATTGCGCACTCCACCAGTCTGCATCTCGCCCCCCTTATTGCAAGATACCTGTAGCCGCCTCCTCTTTTTCGGTGCATCTGGACGCTTCTTGCGCCAAAAAAGAGATGGTGGCTGCAGGCTTCTTGCAGAGAAAAAAAAATTCAACCTCTGTCCGCTCCACTTCTTGAATGCGCCACCACCAGCATCCTTTTCTATGCGCGAGCCCTGCTAGCACACCCCATTGCCTGCTGCAACTCACAGGGGTGGACGGGGCCAACCAGGGGTGGGTTTTACTGGTTTGGCAAACCGATTCAGATCGTCCCTACTGGTTAGGCCTAACCAGTCTGCACCAGTCGAATTTCACCCCGTCTTAAAGACAACCCCATATCCAGTATGTGGCAGTAATACAGTTGGGAAATGATTAAGGTATGAGTGACATCTTTATGCATATGTGTCTGTATATAGCGCTGACTAATAATATTAATTTCTGATTTTTTTTCCCTTACATTTTCCTGGATATAGTTCTTTTTAGGTTGTTGAAAATGATGCAAACTGGTGAAAGTTTGTGCTGTTTGTTGCACTGAATTAGGACTATTTGAAAATGAAGCAGAGTCACCATCAAATGAGCATTGGGTCAAAGAAGCTTCTGCTTGATTCACTGATTCCTTCTCTTGGACTGAACCACCTTCATCCTGGCTTGCCTGGACCCAATCACATCTCCTCTTGATTCTTTAATCCTTGATTGTCCCAGTAGTTAATCTACCTGGGAGTTTCTTCTGTGGTGAAATGGCAAGGCTCTTTCTCTCCTCACATCTTGCCCAAGATTTTTCCTTCAGTCTTTTATGCCCAAGCTGCACTTCTCCTGTTAGTTGTAGGAAGTAGAATTCCTTTCTAGGCCAGACTTTTCACTATCTTCTTTTTCCTAATAACTCTCAACCAATTCCTATTCCTCTTTCCTATGTGTCTCTCTGTGTATTCACTGATAGCTCACATCTTTTTCTTCCCTTCCTAATTTTTCTGAGTATGCTTTCCTGCTTTTCTGTAGCTTGGGGGAGAAAATAGAGATCTCTATTGCCCAAAGTCCCTATTTCTCATTTCCCACTCTAACTGACTACACATTGCCTACTTGCAGTTTCTCTATCTCCACGCCCCCTCCCTCCAATACACCTGTATTTACTGAGCATCTCTAAGGACCCAATTTCTTTTGATTTTGACTTCCCAGGTAAAGACTTTTAGAATGAGATTTTTCTATATCACCTTTTCCCCAAGCAAAGTCCATTCTATTTACACCAGACTAAATTCCTTCAATTTCTTCTCAACCAGCTGGGCTGCAGAAGCATTAAGGTCTGGACTGAGTAATAGATCTCCGTGGGGGGAAATCTATCTTCTTTTGGCCTGCAAAGTTAGTAAACAAGAAAACTTAACTCATCCAAGCATTAATCCTGTTGGTTTGTGTTTGAACGTTTCTTTTGCAGACACAGTCAGGCTACAAAATCAGGAGTGCTATCAATCTCCAGAGTCTGTGCTGCATTTATGAGATATATGAAGTTTGGTAGGCAAAAAGTTAGTCCTGTCTATTTGACATAAGTGGAAATAATTCACCATGGAGAGACCACTTTGACTTGTCATATTGTACTGGGTCCCTTGAAGATTCTGTTCAGGTTTTTATTTGTGGAATAAGACCTTTACTTTAGAAAGCAAAATGTTTCAGATATGATTTATGTGAAAAAAAGCCATTTACATTATTTTATATAACTGCCTTGTGTTCATCAATCATTACTTACTCTTCTATTTATTTTTGTCCAATCTCCAATTTTTTTTCATCAATCATTAAGCTTTTCTTTAGGGAACTGAACAACATACTAAACATATTCAATATTTAGTGCCAGAATCAATTTTGCTATCTTAATGGAAACCATCTTCTCTGATCTTAAAAGAAGAATAAGATATTACTCCTTGAGCCGCTCCATACTATTAAGAGTTATAAAACAAAAGATATTCAGCATTGCAGGCACTGATTGTATAAGCTGCATCTCAGCAGGACAACTAACTATTAGAGAGAATGCACACTGCTTGCATCTCTCATACTACTGAGGTTAATACTACTGTAGACAGTTTTTTCTTTAACTCCTTCCCAGCAGTATTGTGGAAACGTTATTGACGGCTTAACTGATAGCTTGATTCATCACTGTGAAGTTAGATCAAATATTATTTGTAGATGGGATGATGAAATTGTCAATCTTCTGTTTTGATTTATCATATGGGGAAAAATGAGGAGTTGGGTAGCATACAAGTTTAATTTATTGTTATTATGTTGGTTGCACAGTAAGCCAGATGTTTGTACTGGATTTGGCATTTTATCTACCTATCAGATCCTTCGCAAGGACCTGGGATAGGAGGATGTTGTTTATTATTATTATAGGCATCACTCAGTCCTTTCATTGTTTATGGTAGTTTAAGGATGAATGGAGAAGATGAGCAAATCTATCAGATTTGATTCCACTCAATTTTTTTCTCCATATTTTCTAAATTTATTCTGTTCCATTTATGCAACAATTTCCTCCCATATTTTTATTTATTTTTTTAAGAGAATGCATTGAAAAAATATGAATAATATCTTCATAAACATTTCTATCCACATATGCATTTTTCTCATATAGATATGTTTTCCAAGTTCCTAACCCTATAAATCCATAACCGAGATGTGCAAAACTTTTTTAAACCAAACATCCTTTTGAAATTGCTTCCTATCCCACAGTCCCATTTCTAAAAAGCATAGAACTAGAATAATAGAGTTGGAAGGAACCTTAGAGGTCTTCCAGTCCAACCCCCTTCTTAAGCAGGAGATATCATTGTAGACAAATGACTATCCAGTTTCTTTTCTAAAGCATTCAGTGATGGAGCACCCAAAACTTCTGAATGCAAGCTATTGCATTGGTTAATTGCTCTCATCATTAGGAATTTTCTAGATTGCTTCTCTCCTTGTTTAGTTTTCAACCATTGTTTCTTGTCTTGCTTTGGAAAATAGTTTGACCCCTTGGTCTTTGTAGGAGCCCCTCAAATATTGGAATAGTCCTATCATGTCCCCCCTAGTCCTTCTTTTCATTAGACTAGACATACCCAATTCCTGTAACCATTCTTTGTATGCTTTAGCCTCAAGTCCCCTGATCATTCTTGTTCTTCTTTGAACTCTTTCCAGACTTTCAACGTATTTTTTGAATTGTGGTGAGCAGAACTGTTTATTATTGGTAAAGCGGTACTAGAACTTTACTTGAGCTTGATTCTATCCCTCTATTAATGCAGCCCAGGATTGCATTGGCTTTTTTGGCTGATGCCACACACTGTTGGCTCAAATTTAAGAGATTGTTCACTAGGAATCCAAGATCCTTCTTGCAGTTATTGGCATTAAGCCATATTTTACCTAGTCTATACTATACAGTTGGTTTTTCTGACTTAAGTGAAAAACCTTACTTTTATCTACACTGAATTTCATTTTCTTAGCTAGGGCCCAGTGTTCAAGTCTGTCAAAAAAATGTTTCAATCTTGAGCTTGTCTTCTGGGATGTTGGCTGCCAACTTAGTGTCATCTGCAAATTTGAAGAGTTCCCCTTCAATTCTCTTATCTAAATCATTTATGAAAATATTGAAGAGTACTGGGATTAAAGCGGAACCTTGAGGTATCCCACTGTTTGCTTCCCTCCATGTGAATATAGTTCTATTGAGGATTACACATTGAGTCAGCCAGTTACAAACCCACCTGGTGGTAGTGCTGTCTATCCCACATTTTACTAGCTTGCCAAGAAGTAGGTTGTGGTCTACTTAATCAAATGTTTTACTGAAATCTAAGTGTACTATGTCCACAGCATTTAGTTGATCTACTAATTTGGTCACTTTGTTGAAGAATGAAATAAGATTTGTTTGGCACAATCTGTTTTTGACGAATGCATGTTGGCTACTGGTTATAACCTTATTTGCTTCTAGGTGTTCACAGAGTTGTTGCTTGATTATCTTTTCCAAGATCTTCCCAGGTATTGATGTCAGACTGATTGGTCTGTAATGCTATAATTCTGCAGAATTGGGAACATTGCTTTATTTATGGAGGGTTTCTAAATGGTATAGTTCCAGAAATTAGATGATTATAGAGTCAGCATTGGACCCCAATGAAGTGAGTTATCTGGCATTTCAAAAAACCCAGCATGAAGGTGCCCTCACACTGCCTATAGTACAAAGATTCTTATCCTAAAACATGATTTTGGTGTAGTTGTTCTTTTAATATCTACATCTCATCAATTCTGAACTGTAGTACAAGAGTTCAGAAAAATATCGATATTAGTCTATAAATCCGAGAAGTGCAGATTAGATAAATTTACTTTAAAATATAAACCAAATGCATTTCTTCTCAGTTTATTAACTGAAGAAATCTTCATAGGGCCTGAATGAGAATCTTTTTAATGCCAATCAAAAAATAATAATATTTGGGCCCCTATCTTAAATCCACAACTCTTAACATGAAGCAGAAAATAAAAACCACATATTCCTACCTTTGAAAGATAATGTCTAGGCTTCCCCTATCACACTTCATTGTCTAGTGTTTTCAATCACCCTGCATTATGAGAACTCCAACTAAAAGTAGTATTCTATTTATTTTGAAGTTTTCTTATTGTTCTAACCTTGGGAAGTTCTATATAGCTTTGTATGTGGCTTCCTCTTAGCTTCCTTACTAGATGTGTTAGAATTCTTTTGTATTTCCCTGCTGAAATTTGGGGAAAGGACAGATCTCCTGAGTTCTGGGATAGTCACCTTAGCAAGGAAGAGAGTGTTGCTCAGACAGAGTTAGGATAATGCTAACCCATACAATCTCATTCTTTCGTTGTTTATCTCAGAAATAAATACTATTTATTTATATGGTACTTATATGTTAGAAATCATGATTAGTAGAGCAAGATCCTTTTATGCAAGGTGTATTTCTGAGCTAATATGATGCAGTCAGAGTGACCTTAGACTTGTATTTCCAGAATCCTGTTTTGTTAATTTTTCTAAATATTTGAAGTATACTCCAAAAGAAAAGGAAGCCTTTATTAAACAGGTTAATTTAAACCAAACCTTGCACTTAGGTCCAATATTCTGTACATATCCACAAATCATATTCACAAAGGGAACCACTTATACACTTATAGGATAAATCATGAAAAGTAGGTTAGGATTTCTAAATACAAAGTAAAACTGGATACAGTTCTTTAGTGTTTGTGAATATAACATTCTTCCCTATTTCTTATTTCAAACCTTGAGAATGATTTTTGTGTTATAGTCCTATATAGTTTCATGATCTGTCCTCTTCAGTTTTAAATATTTGATGTATTCCCCAAAGGAAAAAGAAGCCCTCATTAAGCAGGGTTTTTGGGTTTTTTAAAAAGAAAAATAGAATACAGTACAAAAAGAAAGAAAATGTGATAATACAATGTGTACAAGCAATAGAAAGCAATTTGAAATAGATATACATAGCAACTACTAAGCAATTGAACAGTGAATCAATTGAACATTGATATATGGAATAATATTATTCAGTCTTTTTGTCAATAAAGCAGAGAGTAACATGATCTTCAGTTCAAGATTTTACATATAGAGTAGCAGTATCTGTCAAATATTGAACAATCTTTTCAGGTACCCTCTTTCTAAAGATCCTCATAAATCCATACATTCCAAGATTCAATATTACACCAATGTTTAAGCTTTGTTTTCCCCAAACCATTTTACCACCAGTATAAATATTAAACCAAATGAGGCAATCACTGAAGAAACACAAATTATCTGTGTGAAAATCTCCAATACATTATACTACTTGCCTCTAAAGGAGTTGACATCTAACTTATGAACATATATCAAAAGTGGTTTTTATTTTGAAAGGGCAACTGGACTGTTACTTTTTTTTTTTTTTTTTGAGGAAAAACAAGACGTTTCGCTTCCAGGATAGTTGAAATTGTTCATCTTAAAATCAAAAGATACTTATTTAACACCAAAGGTTCTTGATTTGCTAAAATAATATTATAAAGTTCTTGAAATTTCGATATGGATAACATTTCTGCTATCCATTAAAAATAAACCATGAAAATCTTTACCAACATGTGTTTAATAATACAATTAGTTTGTACATAATTTGTTATTATGTTTATAACGACTTAAGATGTTACTTACACATTGCAGCCCAAAAATGTTACAATCAAATACACTGCCATTAAACAATTCTAGGCAGCCCCAATTTTTTTAGGTAACATTACCCTAGGCTGGAACTGGCTTCTACCTTCTCTTGCTATGAGAAAGTAATGATGTGTTTGTTAAAAAAAGACACAGTGACTTATTTTCTATAGATGAATTGAACATATTACTTTTTTGGCCTGTGAGACTAAATGCTGTGTCTAAAATTCCAAAGACCTTAGAGGGCAATTCTTCATATGTCATACATGGAACCATGTTTCACTGAGTTGTAAGTAGATTTGGTCTGATTTTATACGTGTTATTTCTTCGCTATTCTTGCAGTGATGAGAAGCGTAAAGCCAGGGAAAATGACCCCTATTTTGAAGTCTGCAGAAGGAAGATATGCATGACTGAAGCTGTGTAAAGCTCCCAGTAATCTCTGATAGGATGAAGGATAGCAACATCAATAAACCAAGTAAGTCTTTTCTTACAAAATGAGTTTAGAAAAAATGGTGTTTTTCAGAATAACAAAGACATCATAGTAGGAATCAAAGGGGAAAATATTATAGCTGATGGGACATACTAGAGAGCATTGTTACGATTCAATGAATCAACTGACATGAATAGAACTATGAATACAGGTCTGTTGTAACGTGCTTTGTTAATCTAGGTTCAGTCACAGTTTTATTCCATATAGCATCAACCTTGTGAACTCTTTCCTCTATGTATTTCCTCTTTCCACTATGTATTCAAAATGGAGAGTGATTAATATGTATGTATATATATGTATGGGTACAGTATATGTATGTATATGGCATGTGTATATGTATGTTATGTTTGTGTATGGGTAGATATATACTTTCTCTTGAAAGCAGGCAACAGAATTTCATTTTTAATATGGGCCAGTGTGCTCACAGTAAAAAAAAAAATGACAATAAACGTTATCTAATCTTAAATCTTAAATCTTAATCCACTAGACATATTCTTTGCTAATAAAAAAGTCACCTATAATAGGTAAAGCTAAAGAATATATTCATAATCTAAGTTTCTGCTTGATAAAGTTTAATCCTGAAAGCACACACAGCCCATGCTTGGAGAGGAAAGATGAAAGAATTGATATTCTTACTATATTAAAGCTTTCTCATTGCTAGGGATATAAGGGAATTGGATAAATAGCTTTGCAAAGCAAGATTCTTCAAGTTGGTGCTCCTTAGATACACTGTCTTCTTGACTCATCCATTTTTTTTTGAAGCAATTTAAGTTTGATTTACTTGGATTGTCATCTTTGTACAGCCACTTCATACAGTCAGCTGCTTCACCACTCAAGTCCCTTCTCTTTATTTTATGTCTGTGGGGAATGCTATCGTCTCTCATTAATGGACATTGATTTCCAGCAAAAGTGACTTTCACTTTTTGTGACTTGTGCAATGCTTACAGGTGTGTGGCATATTTACCATTTAAGAAAATGGCTGAATGGTCTTTTCCTAGTGTTGGCATATCTTCTAGTTGTAAGTATCTTATTAATGTGAAAGTCCCCTCCACTTGTTCACATCACTAATTACTTCAGGTTTTGAATCCAGTAGATGTTCCACATAATAAGGATGTTTTATTTTGATCAAGGTCCATATTTTTACAGGAATAATCTGTTGAGAATCAAGTAATGCGGTGACCTAGAGGTGGAACTGTCGCCTCACAATCAGGAGGCTGTGAATTTGATCCTAGGAAGAGGCAGATATTTCTCTCTCTCTGAGCACACTGAGACTATATCTGCTGAAAAAAACTCCACATTGGCAACAGGAAGGGCATCCAGCCAGTAAACACTCATCTCCATTCAGTTGCTCAAACTCCACCCTGCAAGGGATTATGGGGTCGTTAAAAGAGGATGATGAATCTGTTGAGAATCAGACTACAAATTGGGTGACTGGGCCCTTATTCTATCTGACATTTTTTTCTGTTATCCCTACTACTTCACCCTAGCATCCTTTTCTCCCTGCTAGTTGTGAAGAAAGTGAAGAGAGAGAGATCAGATTTTCTTGATTCAACAGTTGATTTCTTCTAAAAGATATTTGAAATTAGACTGAAGGTGATATAAAGGCTAACTGCCCACTGCATTTGTGTCTAGGTCCATAGAATGTCACTCTTGTAAAATAGAAATGTATTCCTTTGCATTTCTTGGTGCTGTCTGAATTTGGTGATTTTCTTGCAGATGTTTCTACAGGGCAACATCATCAGTGCTAGCAGGGAGTAGGGTTTGCTCTTATTTTATATTCTTTAGGCTTGCTCTCTCAGCATTGGTTGGACTGATCTTAGTGGTTCTTTGGCTGGCTGTTTACTGTTTGCTTGTTTAGCAGTTCCTTGATTGGGGCATTGTTTACTTCTTGATTGTGTCTACTGTTATGCATTAGGAATGTTATGCATTTGTGTTCTACGATATATCTACACAGTTGCTTTCCTGTATTTGCCTACCATGCCAGAGTTATCCTCATATATATTTATGAGAATATATATGGAACATATTAGAAATCTCAATGTGCGCTTTCCCACTCCCTCCCTTTATCTTTATGTGAACTAGGGAGGGGCTTGTATGAAACATTAACTCATATTACATTCTTTTCTTGGAGTCATCTCTTTTATCTGACCATTGTCTTTGTAGCAGCTCTTTCTCCTGTTCGGAAAGGCCATTCTCTCTATCCTCTACACATCCTTTGGCTGGAACCCATAACAAAACCAGCCAGCCAGCCAGCCACAGGGATGCTAAGGAAAGCTACAGGAAAAATATGTTCCTTTACTGTGGCTGCAAACTTCTATTTAGCAGTGATGAAGATACCTCCTTTGTCAAACTAGATCTAGCAGTAAGCCCTTTTTATTCCTCTGTGCTCAAACCCTTTCCTCCATTTTTCCTTTTGGAAACTAAGGGCTTCAGCTACTATATTCTCTCATCCCCTCTGCCCCCATATACATATGTTTTCTCCTTTGCAGAAGTCACAGTCTCTCAACCCACTTCATAAGGTTATTGTTGTGGGGAAAATAGGAGGAAGAAGTAGTATTAGATATGTTCACTGCCTTGAGTTATTTCTAAAAACAATAAAGGCAGGATATAAATAAACAAAATAATGAAAAGGATGACACATTCTTAAAACTTTGAGTTAAGTTCTCCACTGTTGTTCAGCATAGCCAACCCAGCCAATCCCAGTGAATCTTCTCTGATTCCACTCTAATCTGGAGGACCTTCCACTGAATAAATAGATCAATTGACCTAACTTTTTTTAAAAAGAAAATTGCTATGAAGACTAATGAGCTGCTAAATCAGCCAAACTTGGCTTAGTTTGGACATGGCTGCTATAGATAACCTTATACCCTCTGAGGAAGATCAATGTTACACTTTAGAAATTTAACCAGAAAAAAAGAGAAAATATAGCAAATGGAAAGTCAAATAAGATAGTCGTTGAAAAGCAATGTCAAAAAAAAGTACTTCAGGGAGAAAATATACCTTTAAAAGAAACGGAAGTATTTAAGAAGCATTTTGAGAAAATGAAACATCCAGCCTAAAGCTACATACCACTGGAAACCAATGGTCCTCTCAAGAACAATAATTATTGTCATTCTTTTCTGCAAAGAATACCAATGGCACAATGGCTCTGTGAACAAGCCCTGTCAGCTGCAATTGATTTAATGGGAACAATACCAATAAAAGACATTACATCCACATCACTTCTCTAGGTGACAGTCTCCAGAGAAAACTGACAGCTGATAAATATTTTAAAATTCTTCTCTGTGCAGGCATTCTGAAACTCTGCAAGCAACAATAGGAAGAACTGGGGGAAAGAGGCTCTGCATATCAGGATAACTCTATAAAGAAGTCTTTGAGAAAAAAATGTATCTTAATTTAAGAAAACATGAATAGGAGGTGCAGGAGAAGTGGGGAGGGGTTTAAAAAACCACTAAAATAATCTGTTGCCGAAGATTCAGATTTCTACTACACATAGAGAGCTAGTATATAATATTAGTGTAGGTGCTTCTGCTCCATACAGTGGTGAAATTGGAATTGCTGCAAAAAGAGCTTTGCCTCTTGCAACCGGAAAACATAAAACACGTAAGTCATGTCAGAGGAACCTATGCAGTGGATTCTTCCCATGGTTCACTCCAATATTCACAGGGACACAATGTTGTAAGGCAAATATAAACTCTGGGTTTCTGACATGACCCAAATCCAAGAATGACCTTGCTGATTTCTACACCTTTACAAGGAATTTTATAAAAGATAAAGTCTAAACAATTATTAAAAGGTGGTGAAATTCTGGATGGCAAAAAGGAGGCAATGGGAACATAAGTAATAACTTGTTTACTTCTTTTGTCCTGAAAAGCATCATCTTACTGCCTGTATTCTTTCAGAGTTTCTTTTTTCATGGGCAGTATCCCTTTCCCTCCATCCTCAAGGTCATCCACACACCTTTTGGAAGGTTTCAACAAGAATGAATCCAACTGTCATTTCAAAAATACTTTAGCCACAATAATCCAACTGTCATTTCAAAAATACTTTAACCACAATAAAGGCAAACTTGAGCAAACTGAATTGCTGGGATTAGAGGACAGGATCATTTATGCTTTGGCAACTGGTTAAAAACTAGAAAATAAGCACAGAAATAAATGAGCAATTATGAAAATGAGAAGATATGCATGATGTCCCACCCCACCACTAATTCAGACTGTTGCTTTTTAAATATTATGCCAATGATGTGGAGTTTGAACTGAGTAATAAAGTAGCCATGATCCCTAATAACAGCAAACCATCCATAAATAAATTCAAAACAGGATTGTGGAGGGTTCCAGAATTATCTCCCCAAACTCAGTGAGTGAACTTCAGTGACACATCCAGTTCAGTGTAATCAAGTATAAAGTAATTCATTACAAGATGAAACATTCAGTTATTTATCTTTTGGAGTTGGCAGGAAAGGGATTTTGATAATTTTGGCTATCACACCTTAAGGATATTCTAAAACTGAAGAAGGGGTAAAAAGGGGAGCCAAAATGGAAAGGGAATTGGAGCAGATGGAGTGGATTTTTTTTAATTAATAAAAAGAATAAATTGGAATTGGGTGGAACCTAAGTCAAACTAAATAAATAAGAATACTGCAGCAATTAGGGCTCTTAATTGTGGAATTAAGGAGGGTAAAGGAAGACATGAAAAAGGTACATTAAATCTTGAATGATATAAGACACAGCCAGATGGCTTACATTAAAGTGCTGTCTCGGAGTTTTTGAGCTGTCGTAAAAATATATCAGTATAAAATTTATTACCCATATTGTGGATCCTGATTTTGCTAGAGTAACAAGGCTGAAGATCAGTGCTATTTTAATGTGGAATAGTTAAGGAAAATAATTGGTAAACTCCCCCTGTTTCAGTTCCCCTATATCAGGGATCACTTTCTGGTAAGAAAACAACCTCTCTTCATTCTTGTGATAATAAGGAGTGGAGAAGGATTGAGAAGGTGTAGGTCGATGCTTGATTGGAGTATTTAGCTACTTGACAAGTTTTCTGACTAATAGGATACAAACACAGAAATGCTCTGTTTCTCTGTTAATCAAGCTATTTCTGAACATGGGTCCAGCATTCTGGGAAAGAGATCTAAACCTGTCCCCAAATTAGCTTTACTGACAGAAGTGAGGTGAAATGAGATGGTGTTTGCTGATGACAAATTCCATTCTTTACTAATGCTATAAAGCAATAGTAGCACTGGCAGGGAGACTAGTTTTGTCCTTGAGATGGGCTCCCACAGATAGGGTTGGAGCTGGAATGGAAAAGGCAACATGGCAGCATTTCTTCTCCATCAAAATAATAAAAACGTGTGAAATCCCTTATTTGCAGAAGCAACAGAAAAAATGTAGTTTTCCATACTACACAATTGGCAGAACCTAGCTCTGCAGATGATACCATTCTCATGACGGTGGGCACGGCAGTCATGTCTGGGAGTGACACAGCCTTGCTCCAATGAGACCAAGTCTGCTGAAAGTTCTTAAGTCCCGCCTCTTCCTGTGTAGTCCAGTTTTTCAACTCGGTCTTCTCTGGGACAGTCGTGTCTCTAGTTGCTCAATTCCTTTCCAATATTCTAACAGGAGTATTTACTCCAGCTTTATTTTTTTTTTGTGTTTATTTCTGGTGGAGTTTGTCTGGAGCGAGAAGGGCTTTTGCCTGAAACCACTCAGAGCCGCTGGAGTGGCTTCGGACTGCCGGCTGGCAGCTCCGTTTGTATATTGCGCCCACAAGCTTGCTCCGTAGTGCTTGCTGAGCCCCAAAATTGATTTATTGGTGATTTTTGAAGTGGGCAGTTTGCTGCTTTCAGAACTTGGGTTCTACAGCTGATTTGGCGCAAAGTGCTTACTGCACCCATTTCTATCACACCAGACCGGACGGCTAGCGATCTCAGCATTATCCACGAGGTCTCCAACTGCAAGTATTGGGGCTTGATTTCAAAGTTTAACAGCAGTAGTTCCTTGAATTGGTGGCTTTAGCTGTTTATTAAGGCTGTTTGGGGGCTTATTTATATCTTATACATTCTTGGATCCCTGGGCTTAGGCAAAAAGATTTTCAAAATGGCTGACACTACTACCTCCAAGGCTTTTCACAAGTCATCCAAAACGAAAGTGCAGCATGAAGCTGATCCAGGAGAGGGTTGCTCTTCTCACCAGCATAAACCCTCTAAAGTAGCTTGCACATTTGCTTCTAAAGGCTCAAAATCCTCCAAAGATGAGGAAAGGCGCCACAGAGCTATGGAAAGAGCATTTAGAAAGGCTCAATCTGAAAATAATAATGCCCCAGTCCTACCCCAGGCTTCCCCCCCGCCCTGCAGCTGCTCCTACCACAGCTATTCATCCCACTATGCTCCAAACCTCTTATACTCCTTCTCTATCTCCAGAGAGATCTTTGCATGATTGTGCAGGTTTGGCAGATGCTTCAACAGTTTTTCCTGTATCTGCTACAGAATCCAGCCTCTGCCCTGCTGAGACTCAGGATTTATCTCAGGCTGCTCCTCTCCATACTGGTTCTGAATCTGGGGGGTGGGTGGGGGTGGGGTGAGCATTCTAATCCTGACCAAGGAATCCCAGAAATTTCCCCTGCTCTGGCTTCTCTTATTTCTACTGCCATTCACCAAGGCATTGCTGAAGGCCTATATCAACGGGCTTCTTCTGAGGCTTCTGACTTGGAGAGTCATCATGATCAGTCTCATAGGCCTCAAGTGTCCAGAGATACTGAAACTAACCATGAAGTTTGTAATTCTCCTCATTCTGACAGTCAGGATTCCCTCTCTGAGGGCGAGATCATTCCAGATCAGGAGCTTTCTGAGGATGAGAGCCTGGAACCAGACCAACCCAAATAGGCCTTTGTAGGCCTGTTTAGACCTCAGATGTTTAGATCTTTGTTGTTTAAAGCTCAAACCACTATTCATTTGGGTGTTCCCAGCTCTAGCTCTGGCTCTACCTCTCTGACTTCAGATCCAACTACATCTGTTTTTCTGGAACTCACGGTCCAGACAGAGGTTGTTCCAGCTCCCAAATTGTTTTCAGATGTAATTCAAAGACAATGGTCCTTTCCTAGCACGGGTCCTCTTCCTAATTCTCTCGACAAATGTTTCTACAATTGGCAACTGACTTTTCCAATATATTGCAGGTTCCTACTGTGGATTCTCCTATAGTAGCTTTGTCTTCATCGTCCATGGTTTCAGGCCTGGCGGAAGAGGCCTTATGCCCAGAGGATAAGAGGGCAGAGAGAAATCTGATTAAGGGTCATCAGGCTTTGCCTGGGCAGTGCAGGCATCATCTGCTGCTTCATTCGTCAACTGCACAATTATCCTATGGCTGAAACAACTCCAGGAGAGAATTCCAGCAGCTGATCTTAGGTCTCATCAGGACTTAAACAAAATTTTAGCAGCTGTGGAATTCTCAACAGATGCCACACTCAACGCAGCTCAGTTTTCTACTAAAGCTATTGGTTCTTGAGTGACTTCTAGATGCCTCCTCTGGCTCAGAAATTGGCATGCTGATCAAAGGGCTAAATGGTGTCTGGCTTCTTCTCCCTTTCAGGGTGACAAGTTGTTTGGGGCCCCTCTGGAACCCCTCCTGGTCGAGACTAAGGATCATTGAAAGATCTTACCCTCTCTTTCTAGAAGGTTGGAGACCTGTTCACAGAGCTCCTTTCGTTCAGGATTCTTTCGTGGCTAAGAAACTTCAGTTTCTATCAGCAAAGTTCCCAACGTTCTTTCCAACCGAGGGGAATTCAACAGCAGGACACTCAGGTTAGACAGGGGTACAGGTTCTCCTCCAAGAGACTTTTCAGAGGCTTCAAGGGCCGGCCTTTTCACCGAGCGCACTAATTCCCCACCTGATTCTGATTATCCTTTTTTGCCAACAACTGGGATGCCACCGTCTTGGATTCCTGGGTTAAAGACACTATTAGATTTGGCCTAGCTCTTGAGTTTCGCTCCAACCCCCCCAATTGTTTTCTGTGCTGTCCTCTGTCCTTGGACAGGACCAAATGAGCCCGTGTAGATGCGGCCATTGAACACCTCTTATGAATCAAGGCCATTCAGTTTGTCCCCTCCCTCCAATGGGGACAGGGATTTTATTCCCATTTATTCCTAGTGCAGAAATCTTCGGGGGATTGGAGGGCTATTCTAGATCTAAAATCATTGAACCGGTATGTCATTTACCATCGGTTCAAAATGCAATCTTTCCAAACTATCCTTTTGGCCATTAGAGAGGGAGATTTCATGTCCTCTATTGATTTAACAGAGGCTTATTTGCATATCCCTATTCTCCCTGCTCATTGTTTTGTTACAATGGCAGACATTTCCAGTACAGGGCCCTTCCATTTGGATTATCCTCAGCGCCTAGGGCATTTACTTCTACCCGTTTCCAGCACCTAGGGTCGGTAATTGATACAGTGTCATCCAAAGTTTTCCTATCCCAGGATTGCCAAGATAGTCTCACTAGTATAGCCCTCCATTGTATCCATCACCGGTCGGCTTCCCTTCTGGGCATGTCAAGTTTGTTAGGCAAAATGGTATCCTCTTATGGTATAGTACCCTGGTCTCGTTTTCATAGCAGGGAGTTACAGTGGCTTCTTCTTCCTTATCAACGGAACCTCAACAACCCCTCAACCTTCCTTCTTCCTCTTCCCACGGACGTCATCGAGTCACTCAGATGGTGGAATACCGAAACAGTCTCCAAGGGCTGTTCCTTCCTAGAACCTCACAGAGTAGTAATCACGACAGATGCCAGCCTAGTAGGTTGGGGGGCACATTTAGGAACGCACATGGATCAAGGTAGGTGGTCCCCGCTGGAGAGCATCCTCAATATCAACTTGCTAGAGCTGAGGGCAGTCTATCTCACTCTTCAGAGCTTCAAGCCCCATGTCTTCGGCAAGGATGTCTTGGTTCTCATGGACAACATCACTGTCAAAGTGCACATCAACAGGCAAGAGGGGATCCGTTCGCGGGCTCTTCTACAGGAATCTCTTTGTCTGGGGCTCTGGGCCGAGTCCCACCTAGGGTCTCTTCAGGCAGAACATATATTGCAGGTGACCAATGTTCAAGCAGACTCCCTCAGCTGCAATCCAATCGACCTGGCGGAGTGGAGCCTGCATCCTCGTCTATTTCAGGAACTGTCCAGACGGTATGGCACCCTACTGGTAGACCTGTTCACCTCAGCACTCAATCATCAACTTCTCCATTTCTTCTCCCATTTCCTCTCTCCGGGAGCAGAAGCGGTGGACGCCTTGCCCAACCCGTGGCCATTGGGGGTTGTTCTCTACGCTTTTCCTCCGTTCCCTCTAATAGCCAAGGTGATCCGGAAACTCATCAGAGAGAAGGAGAAACTCGTCATAGTGACTCCTCCCTGGCCTTGGCACCCTTGGTTCATGGACCTGGTGTCTCTGTCCATGGCTCCTCCATGGAGGATTTCCGATAACCAGATTTTGCTTCTGCAAGTACGGCTGATTCATCCAGACCCTCAATCCTTCCAGCTAGCCATCTGGAGATTTAGCGGTTCCTCCTAACTGAAGCTCTGGTCCCACCAGATGTCATCACAACCATCCAAGCTTCTCGCCGCCAGTCTGTGACTCGTATTTACGATGCCATGTGGATAGCTTTCTCCAAATGGTGTAGACAGCGTAGTATCGTTCTGACCTTCGCATCCGTGGTTCAAATTCTTGGATTTCTTCAGGACGGCTTCTCTTCGGGTCTCTCACTGAATACCCTATGGAGACAGGTATCCGCTATTTCATCTATTCTGTCTTACTCTTCAGCAGTCTCTCTCTCTCTCGAAGGTGCCTTTGATTCACAGTTTCTTACATGTAGCTACAAACCTCCATCCTCCAGTCATCCACAGGTTCCCTACATGGGATCTTAACAAAGTATTAGCTGCTCTCACCAGGCCTCCCTTTGAACCTCTCTGGGAGGCGGACCTCACGTTTCTCTCATTCAAGGTTTCTTTCCTGGTAGCTATAACTTCTGCTCGCCGGATTTCGGAATTGGCAACCTTGTCAATCTGTAAGGATCTGTGCATCTTTCACGTGGACAGAGTGGTCCTGCAACTTGACCCGGCCTTTCTTCCTAAGATCAACTCAGTTTTCCATAGGTCACAGGAGCTGGTTTTCCCCAACTTCTGTCCTTCACCTCAGCATCAGCTGGAAAGAATATGGCACACCCTAGATGTGCGCAGGGCTCTAAAGATATACATTGCTCGCACTGCTTCATTTCGCCGCACAGAAGCATTATTCGTCACCTTCCAACCCTCATCCATGGGCACCAAACTGTCCGCTACAGCCATTGGCCGCTGGATCAGAGCCACCATCGCTTCGGCATACTCAGCTCAGTCTTTGCAGATTCCTCACAATATAACAGCATGCTCTACTAGGAGCGCCACTACTTCAGCAGCCTGGCCCACCAGGGCCCCTCTGGAGGAAGTTTGCCAGGCGGCCACCTGGTCCTCTCCTACTCCGTTCATATGGCATTACTAGTTGGATACCTACGCATCAGTAGATGCAGCATTTGGCCAGAGAGTGTTGCAAGGAGTACATCTGGAGACTGATTCCTGAATCTGGCCTGCACCCACCCTGTAGGACATTGACTTTGGTATGTCCCAGACATGACTGCTGTGCCCACCGTCATGAGAATGGGTGTTGATCTTACCTGATATGCCCTTTCTATGATAGGTGGGCATGGCAGTCAGCCTCTCCCTGTTTGGGCTGTTTCCGGGCATGAAGGTGGGTGGCAGTGTCATAAGTTTTTCTACCATTACAGACACGTCAGTCTGCTGATCTACTTCATTTCAAAACTGGACTACACAGGAAGAGGTGGGATTTAAGAACTTTCAGCAGATCCGGTCTCATTAGAGCAAGGCTGTGTCACTCCCAGACATGACTGTCATGCCCACCTATCATAGAAAGGGCGTATCAGGTGAGACCAACGCCCACTGTAATGGCAGAAAGTCAAGAGGAACTAACGAGCCTTCTGATGCAGGTGAAAGAGGAGTGCAGAAGTTGGCTTGAAACTCAAAATTAAGAAAGCTAAGATCATGGCTTCCAGCCCTCTGAATTCCTGGCAAATAGATGGGGAAGAAATGGAGGTAGTGACAGATTTTATTTTCCTGTGCTCCAAGATCACTACACATGGGGACTACAGGCAAGAAATTAAAAGACACTTGCTCCTGGGGAGGAAAGCTATGGCAACTTTAGACAGCATACTAAAAAGCAGAGACATCACCCTGCCAACAAAAGTGTGTATAGTCAAGGCTATGGTTTTCCCAGTTGCAATGTATGGTTGTTAAACTTGGACCATAAGCAAGGCTGAGCGTCAAAGAATTGAGGCCTTTGAACTACGGTGCTGGAGAAGACTCCTGTGAGTCCCTTGGAATGCAACGTGATCAAACCAGTCAGTCCTAGAGGATATCAATCTTGACTGCTCTTTAGAAAGCCAGATCCTGAAGATGAAACTGAAATACTTTGGCCACTTAATGAGAAGGAAGGACTCACTGGAGAAGAGCCTAATGCTGGGAACAATTGAGGGCAAAAGAAGAAGGGGACGGCAGAGAATGAGATGGCTTGATGGAGTCACTGAAGCAGTTGGTGTGAGAGTAAATGGTCTCCAGGGGATGGTAGAGGACAGGAAGGCCTGGAGGAAAGTTGTCCATGGGGTCATGATGGGTCGGACACGACTTCACAACTAATAACAACAACAAAGGCTTTTAAAAGAAAAAAACCATCAGCTTGGATCATCAGAGGCATTTTAAAAATGCCTCTGATGGGGGGGGGGGTTTCTTTTAAATGCCTCTGACGATCCAAGCTGAGTTGCCTGATTGCCAGAGGCATTTAAAAGAAAAAAAAGTCTCTGCCGATCAGGCAACTCAGCTGGGATTGTCAGAGCTTTTTGAAAGCATTTTTTTACAACCTCTATGCCGAAGAGATTGTAGAAAAAATGGTTTTAAAAATAATTTTTAAAAAATTGGCCATGCCCACCCAATCACATTACTCTCCCCCCACCCCCACCAAGCCATGCCCACAGAACCGGTAGTAACAAATTTTAGATTTCACCCCTGGACCAAACTCTTGTCAGTTTCACTTCTATTCCATTTGTTTAGTTTACTGTTGAAAAACTGCAGACCTGTCAACTATACTTTGAACTTCAGGAACCAGATTTCAGAGCTAAACAAAATTACCTTCAACATGGATACAGAGTCAAAACAAAGATTCCAACCATCCTATCTCCATCTCTTTAACTAATATACAAAGTATATACTAAGCAGAGAATATGAAGAAATTCAAAGACTTTAGCCTATCGCTTATTACATAACAACAGAAACATTAGACTGTAGATTTCACAGCACAGTTGACATTTATTATTGCTTATTGGCTCTTTAGGTTTGCAACTCTACTTCCATTTTAAAGTAGAACTTAGAATTTACTTGACATATGCAATAATCCACTATAACTTCTATAATTTTTCTCAAAACAGATTTCCCTCTTTTATTTCCCACATCGAACTAAAAGAATTACCCATTAAAAAAAAGACCAAAACTTGATTAGGCCCTGTTTAATCTTTTAGGAGTATCATATGGGGTGGAGGGGATAGAAAATCACTTCACAAAGAGCTTTACAAGGATAAAGAATATTCAAAAACAAAATAGGAAAAACTAAAACATCAAAAGACATCAAAAGATGGTATGGTCAAAAGCCATGCACCCTGCTTGAGTTTGGCCAGATAAAACTAACCATGTTTGTAAACGTAATTTTAAATAAACAGAGCCTGGAATTTGACAGAGAAAGACATTAGCTCATAAAGATACCTTGCTAAACTTTTAGACAGCTGCTATTAAATAACTAATTACTAGGTGACTGATGCATTAAAATGGGGGTCTTTAATTATAAAGATCCTCTATGTGTTTTATCTTAAGGTCTCTTTAATTATCCCCTTCTGTTTATGCACAGAGCAGGAAAACACTTCATCTTATTTTACAGTAGCTGTGAGCAAACACTGTTATCTCAGAAAGCAAAGCATCTTGTTTGGTGATTGACATAATGATGCAGCACCTAATTGCAGAAAATATCCACTTCATTAAATGAAAGTGTTCATCATCATGACAAAAAAAATCTTCACTTGACACACTCTATACCAGACTCAGGCCTTCAGGGTAGGGTCATTTTATACTTCTTTCTCATTAACAATGATATGTCCTTATAAGTGTGTTTTACTTCACATGGGATGGGTATTAAAATGAGAAAGACAGCAGACACAGGATTACAATAAAAGTCCTTTTTGTTTTGTACACTTGTGGATGTGGCACACATATACAAAAGGGGTCGGACTTGCTCCATTGCCTTGACCCAAACTTGTGAATGCCACTGCTCAGAATGATTTATATTCAAACAATAAAAACAGTTAACCTGTTTAACAAATAGAAAGTGCCTGAGGGCTTTTTAAGCAGGTGGCAAAATAACCTTTCACACTATTGGCTGCTCCTTTTCTTTTAGGGAAGTTGATTCTCACAAGAGGATGATGTCACTTCGTTTTATTGCCTGTGGCTTCCATGCAATAAAGACAAATGAAGGCAATTCAGAATGAAGCCAATCATTATTCAGAGTTCCTTGCCACTCCTCTACATTTGCTGTATTTGTTCTTAGGACTTTATCCCAGAAACATATTTGATTAAGTAAATTCAATCTTTGTCCTTGAGATAAAGTGCAGGATGCTATGGAGGAGATTTATTTTAATGCAAAATCAGCTGATCGGTGATACGGAGTGAATTTTAAATGAGCACAGCTGTAATAATTGACTGCTAGGGTGGGATTATGAGGAAGCACCTCAGTCAGTGGCTCAAAGATACAATCTGTTTCAAGGGAGATCTGAGGATGAGAAAAGTGCTTGTATCAGTAGAAATTCTTGAGTGAGAAGGCATGCTTTCATGCAGATAATTGAGAGAAAGAGCTGGCAGGTTACTTTTTTCTTTTTCTTGTTTATTGGGAATGTTGATTATAATGGTAAAATCTAATGCAAACTAAGGAGAAGAGAAATAAAGTTGCAAGGAAAAAGAAGAAAAAGTAAGAATATAATAAAAAAATATCAAAGAGTAACTTCCAACCTTCATCACAACAAGCATTGATAAGTTTAATGATTCTTCACTCTCTGCATGGTAAAGATTACAGACAATTGCAAAACAATTGCTTCTTCATCACATCATGGTGAAATTAATTCTCTTTTTTATGTCTTTCACCCAAGAGAGATCTATTTTTCAAGATAATTTGTTTATTCTTTATGTTTAATTCCAAAATTTTGCCATACAAGTTTCAATATTCCAAATTTAGCTGAACCCTTAATCTGTTTATAACTCTTTTAGACCAACATTTATTTAGTTTTTTGCTGTTATTTCAGAATCTTTAAGTTATGTTATAATTATTTTTTTTATTCAGAGTTGAACATAAATACTTTCAAACCTGTTGTTCTGAAGATCTTCAGTATTTTTAAAATGATTAATAGGCAATTTCTGAAAGTGATTAGAAAGTGAGGTTTGCAAACCTAGGGTTCTCTAAAGGGCCCCACCATAGTTGTGAGCAAGATGGTTAATTCTTTCATCACTCTGCACTCAAACCCATAGAAAGCCCTGCAATGTCCTCATAAGGAGCAACCACCCAGAGCACATATGGGTTCTCTCTCATCTCCTTATTCAGAGAGATTCCCAGTAAGCAATGTACTCACTGGTCCCTTGGTTATTGAGGGGCTACCACAAGGAAGACGGGGTCAGTCTATTCGCCAAAGCATCTAAAGGCAGGACAAGAAACAATGGATAAAAATTAATCAAGGTTAGAACCAACCTAGAACTAAGGATAAATTTACTGACAGTTAGAACAAATGTTTTATAAGTTGTGGGTGCTCCAATACTGGAGATTTTTAAGAAGAGATTGGACAACCTTTTGTTTGAAATGGTATAGGATTTCCTGCTTGAGCAGGGGATTGGGCATAAAGATCCCTTTCAAGTTATTCTGTTATTCTTTGCTACAGTCATGAACTTCACTTTCACAAAACTATCTTTAGTTTGCCATACCAACCTCCTGGCAAGTTCTTTTTCTGAAAAACGAAGTATGCTTCCCCACATGATTCCTCAACTCCTACTCTAGGTTACTAGTTTAACATGTAAAAGAGCACTGTGATTTGTGTGGTAATAGGAATACACAAGGAATGTTTGAACCCTTTGCATACTGTACCCTATTTGCCTCATGAAAGTCATTCCAATGATGAAGTGAGGGATTTTCCTATCAGGGTTAATGCATGACCAGCTCAGTGTGATTGGCTATCTCAGTAAGAATACCTCAGATGCTCTCTTACCAATTGCAGGGACTGCTCTACTCAGACCTTCGGAAGTGAGAGACCTTACTTGGAAACTTTCAATTACCTTTTTGAATATTTGATAGCCAGAAAAGAACACACAAACAAAATTATGGATTTAAAAATAATAAATATTTTTCACTTCCATCATCACATTTATACATGTGATGCATTTATAAATGCATAAGCATAAATATGATCCCCTGGTTGAAAAATAATGCTGATAAACACATTTAATCTTAGAATTAAGGAAAGATTGCTATCTTAATCAGTTTTGAAAATTCCTCAAAGTCCTCGATGGAAATCTGAGGTAGAAATAAATTCCCAATTTTTCTAAATTCTTATCACCTTTCCCAATTAAGAAACCTTCCAAACTGGTACCATCTTAAACCTGTGTGATTTATATGAAGTAGTTGGTTTCAAGAGCTGAATCAACCTTGTCTGTCTCTCTTGAAAATGGAGCAAAGCTGATACTTTTTTGGCAACATGGTGGTCTACTGACCTTATGAGCAATCTACTATTTCCAAGACTCTTGCTGACTTTCAACTATTCAAGCAGGTCTTTCAAAGAAGGGGGTGAATTTCATTTTTTTAAAATACAGGAACGAACTTTTCCAATAAAACTTTTTATTGGTTTATCAAAATACAAAATACAAAGAGAAATTCAAAAAAGTAAAAGAAAACTAGGGGAAGGGATAGGGAAAAAAATGGTGTAAAGAGGGAAAAGGAAAGAAAAAGGTACCAATTTTCAACTATCTTTAGCACAGTAGAAAATAACAACATTACAACGGCAACTTTTTACTTTTACACAACAGTATGTACAAGCCATTTCTATAACAATAAACCTATCTAATTAGCAAAAACAAAATGTGCATGCAATTTAAAAAAATGAGCAAACTGCAGTTTCTTAAGAATAGAAATAAATTACAGATTTAGGAAGTCATGGATCACATTTAGACTTTTTTGGGGTAGTAGAATTGGTGATAGTGTAAACATGCCCTCAGTTGGTTAAATAAATCATTACTCCTTGTCTACTCAGACAGATACTTTCAATCTCTGTTGTGATTCTGTCAGATAAAACAGTCTGTGTTTCTATAGAAATATAAAATATACTTTCTCACCAGCTTCTTCCATTCACAAGTCACATGTTCCTCCTCCTTTAAAGCTTTTCACACTTTTTTTCATCTGGATCAGTAAGTTATGTTAGGTATCATTCCTTTATCTCACTTCCCCTGCAGGAGAACTGAACTTGTTAAAATCATGGGTGAATAGCCTCCTAAATATTTATAAAGAGACATGAGTGCAAATCTCCTTCAAGTATAAACCAGATTATACAGTGAAAGAATAAAAATGTTTCAGGCTGTTTCCAAAGCCAAGAACTTCCACTTCAGATACAAGCTGCCTTGACAAGCCAAAAGTGAATTCTTCATTACAGGCCTTCTGGCAAATAAAGATTTGACAAGTGTGTAAAGAACTCCAGAAATATATATTTGCTGAGTACATTATGACTTTATTTGATTGAGACAAAGTCTGGCAATTAAAATATCTAAAAGAAAGCTGATATAATGCAGCTGAGAATTGTAGATCAAGGTTGTAATACAACTTCTCTCTGCCATTGTATAAATTCTTTGATGTTGCCTGAAGCAATGATACAATCCCCTCCTCGTCTTCTGAATGTGATTGAAAGACATTGTATAAAATTTCAGTTTGCTGTAATAACATGTATGGATGAATTAGCTTAAAGAGTAATGCCAACACCCTGGAGATTCTTGTATGCTAAACAGGTTTTTATGCCTCTCCCTTATTTCTAAACTGAGTGTGTGTATTTCATTTAAAAAGCATAAACACACTTTTAATAGGTTTTTGTTTTAAGGCAGTGAACTTTTGTATATAAAATTCTCCTTCCTAATTTAGCTCAATGAATTCTGAACATTTCTTTCCCAATGGAAGTTGTATCCCTGCAGTTAAGAAACCCATAGCTTGTTTCATGATAAATGATAAAAGGCTGAAAAAGAGGTCATTCTTATTAGAAGTAGGGTTATCAAGCAACAAAATTAAGGTCTATACTCCATCATTTTCATTATAAGATATCTCAGTATAAATAACTTATTGTTCAGTTATGTGCAAAACAATAGATCAGATAGCCTTATACCTTTTCAATACTGGAGAAGTTGTTTGAACAAAACAAAATTCAGATCTACAGAATTCGGGAAACAATTCTGAATTAATATTACTGCAACTGTTCTATCATTATCATATCTACTATTATTAGTCATGTTTAATATTTTGTAAACTGCCCACAGTCCTTTGCAACTGAGGTTGATAATGCATTTTATATTATGTTATATATAACGCAGTACAAACTGATATTCAGACTGTGTTAAAGCAGTTCAGATGTTCAGTCTCATTTGAAAACACCTATTTCTGAAGCAGTCTTCATTAGAATTACAAGGAACTATAGACAGTCTCAGTATCCAAAGTTTTAGCAAGAAGCCCACATCAAACCGGGGTTCAAAAAGCTGACTGTTCCACACAGGCAAGCATAAGAGTCGCAGCTTCAAGGCAAAGCTGTCATCAGCAAGGAATTTGTTTTCAGAGGTGGCCCAAGATTTCCATATTCTTTATGTGTGCTGAAATTAGGAAGACTTGCTCTAGCTAGGATCCACTCCTGCATCATCAGAATGCAGTAACTAATTTTCTAACTTCTGCTTTCCTTCATTTGGCACCTATTTCCTCATGTTTTGTGGCACCTTTCCTCCAGTTCCAGATCTGAATATTCTATATCAGAATCAGGAGAAATGGGCTCTGTGTCTTGTTTTCTCACTCCTGATTCCTCAGCATTTGAAATGCTACGTTCATCAGCTTGATCATTTTCTGAAGAAGATTTTGTGTCTCACTAGGCCCTCACATGTTTATATAATACAAGGGAAAGCACTTTTTTTAGGACCAATGAGTACAGGTAGAATTTTGAGAGTCTTCAAAATCATCTGTCATGGGATTCACCCAGAAAGCAAAAGGTGAGTTTATGCAGTATCACTTTCTAGGTGATGCCTTTCTCAATCTTTATTTCCTCGGAGAATCCTTGAAATAATATTCAGATCTCAGGGAGGACCTACCTAAAAATAGGGAAAAAGAGAGGAAAACTTCCTACAATTCACTTCTAACCTACTCAATCCACATTTTACAACAGCAAAGCAGAGGGCTATCAACAGAGCACATAACATTTCCCAACGTTTAATTGCTAGCATAAACCATATTTATTTTCTTTAATGATGATATCTCATAGAATGTTAGGTTTCTGTGGAACCCCGGCTGAAGAGGGCTGTTTGAGTACCAGTAGTACTTTATCTCAGTTTATCTTCAAGTGAGATCGGTGGCAAATCAATCAATCAAATAAACAAATAAATATACATCTTCATTTTTTTTACCTTTTTATATCATCGGATATAGTTCCAAACCAAGCCATACACATCTGTAACTTATAAAATACTAAAAATGCCTATAAGTGCTGTTTTTGTGTATACAGATAATGCTAGAGGCAAGCTTTGTTTGTTAGCATGTCAGCTTCCACTTAATTTTAATTTTTTTAAAAAAAAATATAACAGGTGAAGCAGAAGAAGTTAATTGTTTCTTCAATAAAGAACATCTCATCATCTCTGTATCACAAAGTGTCTTGAGGCAACGTGCAACTTCTTTACACAGTTCTAATACACAGAACTGTTTATCTACATAACACCATCCATGTCATGCACTTCATTTCATCATAGAAAGGTAAAGTATATATAATATACAATACCATATGTTTTGTGGATTGTCTTGATATTAGTAGACTACTGCCGCTTCTACCCCAATGAAAGCAGAGCAAGGAAGTTTGATTTGGAATCATTGATAACAGATTTTTATTACATGTATAAAACAAATATGTGACCATTTTAAAAGTGTCCACTGCTGTAAATCAGAGACATTATCAAGTTGTTGAGGCTTTGAATGAAGAAATCTGACCATTCTCAGCTTCTGCTTTCTTTTAAAAGTAAGTTTTAATGAGCGTGTACTCTTCAAAATAGGAGATACTAAAATCAGAAAAATATATTCATTTTTAACCTCTTTAAGGCAACATAGGTAATATGACTTGGAAATGTTGTTGTAGTCACTGCTGATCAGAATCAAAACTTGCAGCTCAGCATGTTGTCTTTATATGCACAAATAGTTGTCAGTCATATTAATACAATTGTTTTAAGTACAGGAAACTTTTTCAGAAGAGTATTAGTGACTCACCTATATTGAAACAATTGGCTTAAGTTCAGCGAGCTGTCTTAGGAAGGTACCAGTGTCTCAGCTACCCAGAATTATAATCATCATTGCTTTAAAACAAATAACTCCAGAAAACCCATACTTTTCCCACTAGCAGACACCATAATTTGTCAAATCAGAGAGAACCTACTGTGCAATATGGATAATAAGGGATAAAAGAAGAATTTGTACTTGTTTTATGTAAGTTGAGTGCACCTGCTAAATGTGGGCTATTACTGCAGAAATGTTAATTTGCTCAAACATAATAATTTATATTGGTTGTTATGAGTAATTTTGGTACTCAACATCATTGAATCTGCAGTTTGGCACAGCTATATTAGTGAAGAGGAAAAACATGGTGTTTTGCACCTGTGCTCCTGATTAATGCAAATTTTAATAGGTTGTTAAAATTAGACATCTTCAGGCTGTCTGGTTACTGACCCCTGTTGCTGTGTGTTTATGTGTAGAAAAAAATCCTCGTATTGTTTTTATCTACACTCTGTTTACTAATAGAAAAGTATATTTATTATAGAAAGTATTCATATTCCATGCATTATTGATTGGAAAGATTGGTATGCAGCTGCCATGTGTTTTATGCATCATTTCAAGGGATGATTCATTTTCAATTTGTAGGAAACTTAACCTTTTATTTTTTTTTTAGAAAATATTTTATTTGCACAAAGATTAGAATTAAGGAAAGAAAACCACCAAGAGTTGCAACTCTCACATACTAATCAAAATTATTTTAAGGATATCATCTTATCATATTCCTTTAAATCCTTAATTCTTAATATAATACAATTAACAAAATATTACATATATAAACTATTTTATGGAATTTAAACAAATACATAGAGATCCCAAACAATAGAATACTTCTTCGCTTATAGAAAGAGAAATCAGTTCTTCCTTATATGACAGAGAATGGTATCCTTCTAATCTTATAGCATCATTATTATTTGCAACCAAAATTTTGTTATTCCTTATAATTTCTAAAGTAAAAATATAAGTATATACAAAGCTTAATTACTCTTCTAGAACAAAGCTAATATATTATACCACTTTAGTCCTAGTTAAGGATTTTGGTTACTGAAGTAATAAGTGAATGGAGTTGAGTGACTAATAAATTTAAATAAATAATATTTTTTTAAAAAATGAGAATCTCATTTTTTCTAAATATCAAATTTACTTCTTGACACAGAAAATTCAATGTACAGAAAATGCATATCTTACATCATTACCCAGAGAGAGAGGGAGGGGGAGAGAGAGAGAGAATGTAAAATAACCTTTTGTGCAGCATATTAACAATGGAATAGATGTAAAAGCAAACATAAAAAAGTTCCAGAAACTGGAAGTAGATTTTTTTTTTTTTACATCCCTAATGTCTTTCCTGGTGTAGAAACCTTCAGTATCATAATGTTAATTATTTATTCCTTACAACAGTGTTAAAATCTATGTTTGGGCTCCAGAGAAACAAAGCAATATACTTCCTGTAGTCTTAAAATAGAGTGTAGTCATATATCATAGCATACCAATTCTCCATGAGACAGTCTCCTTACAGCTCTGTTTCTCCACTTTAGTAATTTTGAGAGGTGTAGACTTCAACTCCCAGAATTCTGGAAGTGAAATTCTACACCTCTTTAAAGTTACTGATATTGAAAAATACTGCTTTAGAGCATCCATCTTCAATCTTTTCTTTCCTGATAGTATTGCATTTTTGATTTTATAATCTTAAAGAACATAGTCCAAAGGTTGCTACACTCTGAAACCTTTGCCAGTAAGGACATCAGCAATCCTGGCCACTGATATTCTGGCCATCTATGAACTTGGCTAGTTCTTTCAAATCTCACAACAATGATTCCATGTTCTCGTAATCCTTTAAAAAATAGATTTTAATCTGATATATACTGATATTACTCCTGTCTAAATTTAAGGAAAAGGCTTACAGAACTCACAATTTTTACCTCTCTTGAATTAATGAATGAAGAGGATCACCGATGAATTAATCTGGTAATTGTCTGATGGATAAACCATTGGTTTCATCTTCTATCTTTCTTTTGCATCCCTCCCCCCTGCCTGTCTCTTGCAATATCAGCAATCTCACATCCTCTTTCTCCGGAAAAGTTGAAAGAGCCAATTTACTTATTGGCTCTGCCTTTGCAGAGATTTCTTTGATCTGCCATTTCTTCCCCCAAAATCCCCCCGCCCCCCAAAAAAACATATTTTTCTAACAATGCTTATTTTTTTAAAAAAAGGCCTAACATCTTGGTTTACATACTGAAGACCTTCCTAAAGGAAAGATCTTCCAGATTCAAAGTTGGGTTGAAAAGGTTTATCATTCTATAAATCCATGTATTCAAAGAAATATGTATCCCAGTCAATGCATGTTAATTCCAATTCTAAAAGAGCTGTTATGGTTTTAGTTTCAGTTTCTTAGCAACATCCTGTCCGCTACTATTTCTTTCAAGCTTGCTTGGAATGAAATAGAAAGGGGAGAAATTGGGTATCATTCATGTATTACTAACACCCTAATACTGAAAACTACTGATAAATTCAGCACAATCTCTATTGGATACAAAGTGAAGCAATCTGAAAGATCATTTATAAGCATCTTTGCCATGGTTCCTGCATTTCAAAGCTTCTGAAGGTGATATGACAGGTAGTTTCTTCCCCAAACCCCCAAAACTTTTAACTGTTGACCTCACCCCATTCCTAAGAGGTCTGTAAGGGCTGTGCATAAGTGCACCAGCGTGCCTACCGTTCCTGTCCTAATATTCCTTTTTACTTACCCTTTTCATGTATTCAAATTATGTTTATACTTTTTACCTGTAATCTTATATATGTTTGACAAATAAATAAACTTAAACTTAAGAGGAAAGGTTCTAGAAGTTGATATGGGAATGAGTCAAGACTTCTCCCAATGGGAAAATGTATCATACACAGAAAATTGACTCTGTTCTCAAATAATCTGCTGGGTAACTAGAAAAAAAATGACCGTCTTCTAATAAGCTAGTTGCAAACCTATATAACCGCATGGGTCTGGAATCAATTCTGAATTCTTTCAATTTCTCTGTTCAGTGCACCATCTCTCTATCTCCATGTAGCTTCCTTGATGTCCCACAATTCATTAAATCCAAGAAGAAGACATAATACCATAAAAGACCATTGTCCTACTTGATTGGGAAGAGTGGGTATGACTGGCAGGTTCTTAGGAATGGAAAGATATGTAATGAGGGGAAAGAACCCCACAAGCAGTTAAAAATGACCTATCCTTCCCACAATAAAATAGAATCAAAGAGTTGGAAGGGTCTATTTAGGACAAATATAATTCGAAAATGTGTTTTCTTGCCTTTGAAAAATGTTACATAACATAAAAGCACACGTTAATTCCGGAGCAGAAGCCGGTAAAAGAAACCTTTTAAAGAAGGCTGAACAAATGGCCTTTATATGTGTTATAACCTTTGTGTTCTCACTCAATGTACAGCCATTAGTTTATACTAGGCAGCAAATAGAAATTTTGAGGGCTACTGAACACTTTGTGCTTTTCCTGTAACCTTTCTGCAAAGTTATTTAGCACTTGTGTTTCTATAATTGAGATATATTGGGGAAAATCCTTTGCTCAATGGGCCCTAAAACTCAAGTTTTTCCCTTGTCATTCTTACATTGGGATGCAATATAATAAATACAGGGAGGCTGAGCAGCATGCAGAGGTTTATCCTATTTTTCTTTACAAAAAATGGTAGCCAGATTATGTACTTTTGCTCTATCTCAAAGAATCAGATCACAGTTCATGAAGGAATAAAAAGAACAATTTTTATAGCCTTTCCATCATTCTTTGAACCCTGAGAAATTCCAGGTGATTAAGAAAAAATACATTCTGTTTATTCCCCAGAGCATTCTCAGTTTTACGGTGTACAAAGGGAACAGTTTTAGTTCTTCCCACTTTACCTCAGATTTCATCAAAGGGAATGGAAAGTTCTTAGTCAACAGATCTCAGTTTTGCCTTATTCTTTTTTTTTTTTAATTGAAAAAGTTTTACAATACAATTTTTACCCCCATTTCCCCCCACCTACCCCCCGTCCCTTCCACCCCCTCTCCCTTCCCCTCCCTCCCCTCCCTCCCCCGGCTTCCTTTACTAACAAAACATTAATCTTATATATCAATCAATATTAAACAAAAATATAGGTGAGATCCAGATAACATATCATAGGTTTTAACATTGAATAAAGTAAAGTTAATCTAACAAATATATACTAAACATAAATCATATATGCACACCTAACAAGTACTTCTAACAGTATATTTTCCCCCCTCAATCAAATACATACTCCATAAATCATTTATAAAAGCTTAACACATATTAAAAATTTCTCTAGACAGCAGTATAACCAATATATGTAAAATTATTTTTAACATCATAGTTTTTCTAAGTAGTAATATAGTAAATATATATAACATTATAAGTTTTCTAGATAACAATATAATTTCAAATATTCAATAAAATAGTTAGAATGAAAATATTTATAAATCATATATGAAGACTTAACAAATATACTTAAAACTTTCCTAAACAACAATATAAAAATATATTTAAACTTATTTTTAACTTTATAATTTTTCTAAGTAGTGATATAAGAAATATATATGACATAATAAATTTTCTAAATAACAATATATTTTCAAATATTTAATAAAATAATTATTATAAAAGTAATTATGAATCCCATACTAATTGAAACTTCTTGATTTGATATTTGTTCTGCACATAATTTACCCATTTCTTCCACTCCCTAACAAAAGCTTCATGGGTCCTGTCTTTTAAGTATGCAGAAATCTTTGCCATTTCCGCAAAATTAGCCATCTTCGTTGTCCATTTCTCTATAGTAGGTACACTATCTTTTTCCAGTATTGACCAATCAGTAACCTAGCTGCAGTAATCATATATAAAATCAATCTCGTTTCACTCGGTGAACAATCCTTAACTATACCCAACAAAAACAATTGCGAAGAAAATTGAAGCTTCTTTTTCAAAACATTCTGCATAACCCACCAAAGTTTAATCCAAAATGCTTTCACTTTTCTACAGGTCCACCAAATATGAAAGTATGTAGCATCCAAACAATCACACCTCCAACATTTAGGTTGAACGTTTGGATACATACATGACAATTTCTTGGGATCTAAATGCCATCTATAAAACATTTTATAGAAATTTTCCCGCAGATTTTGTGCTTGTGTAAATTTAACATTCTGGACCCAGATCTTTTCCCATGTTTCCAACATAACTGGTTCTGCAAAATTTTGTGCCCACTTTATCATACAATCTTTAACTAATTCACTCTCTGAGTCTCTTTCTAACAGTAAATTATACACCCTCTTGATATGCATCAGCCCTTTCCGTTTTATCTGCATCACCAGATCTTCTTCATGTAGCATTAAACCAATTTTCTGGTCTTCTCTCCATCTCACTTGAAGTTGAGAATACTGCAACCATGTTAAATTCCTCCCTTCTTCCAACAGAGCTTTCAAAGGTTTCAAATTCCATCTGCCCGCATCATTAAAAAGCATCTCTTTGTATAAAATCCCCCCGAGTGACTTTATATTCCGCATAATTTGACCAAGATCCAACCACAAAGGTATTTTGTAATCCAATTTAAACTGGCGCTTCTTCCAAACTCTTATCAAGGCATGTCTCAATATATGACTTTTAAATATGTTGTCCAACTTATCTTCATAAAATAAGTATGCGTGCCAGCCAAAGTCCAAATCATGGCCTTCTTTGTTCAAAATTTCAGTTCTTGTTGTTCCAAACCAATCACCCACTTGCGTCAACACTGCAGCTTCATAATATAAACGTAAGTTTGGAACTTTAAGGCCACCTCTTTCACGAACATCTTGCATTATTTTAAATTTAACTCTTGGTTTTTTTCTCATTCCAAATAAATTTATTTAGTCCTGATTGCCATTCAGCCAAGGTTTTATCACTTTTAAGCACCGGAATCATTTGAAACAAAAACAAAAATCTGGGTAGAACGTTCATCTTAACTGCTGCTATTCTGCCAAGTAAGGATAGTTGCAGTTTCTTCCAAATTTCAAGATCTTTTCGAATCTTACACCACAAAATCTCATAATTATTTTGAAAAAGTTTTATGTTTGAAGCTGCAACCTGAACTCCTAGATATTTCACCTTTGTAACTATTTCAAAGCCTGCCAACCTTTCTAGTTCCCTCTTTTGTGGTTCCAACATGTTTTTAACTATCATCTTAGTCTTTTTCTGGTTTAGTCTAAAACCTGAGACCAAACCGTAATCCTCTATAATATTTTTCATCTGGATGATTGATTCCAAAGGTCGTGTTAGGGTAACAACCAGATCATCTGCAAATGCTTTTGTTCTGTAATCCTTTTGCCTTATAACTATTCCATTCAAATTGTTCGAGTCCCGTAAAGAGTTCAACAAAACTTCTAAAGTTAAAATAAACAACAATGGGGATAATGGGCAACCTTGTCTAGTTCCTTTCTGTATGTGAAAATTGGTGGTTAAACTCCCATTAATAACGATTTGTGCTGTCTGTTCTTGGTAGATTGCTGAAATCGCATGTATAAACTGGTCCCCAAAGTCCATTTTAAACAAAATCTTTTTTAGAAAATCCCAATTGACTCGATCAAAGGCCTTTTCCGCATCCCAAAACACCAGCGCTGCAGAGATCTGTTTATTTTTCTCAAGATATTCCAGTAAATCTATAAGTTGCCTCACATTGTCCTTCATGTATCTGCCCTCTATAAAACCTGCTTGATCATTGTGAATCACCTCTTGGATAACTGGCATCAGTCTGTTGGCTAATACTTTTGCAAAAATTTTGTAAAATTTTGTAATCCGCATTCAAGAGAGATATTGGTCTAAAATTTTCTGGTTTTAAAGAGCCATCATCTTGGTATTAATGAAATAAAGGCCATCTTCCATGAGGGTGGTATTTTACCCCCCTGCTATATACTACAGAATAAATCCTTAAGATGTTCAACCAATTCTGATTGTAAAGTTTTATAGTATACTGCTGTCAATCCATCCGTCCCAGGAGCTTTAGCTATTTTCAGTTGTTTTATTGCAAATAAAATCTCTTCAGACGTTATTGCTTGATTCATTCTGTCCTTTTGTTTACTTGAAATTTTAATAACTCTCCTCTTCTCAAGATATTCATCAATAAGGTCATTTTTAATATTGTCTTTGTGATATAAATTGGAGTAATAATCTAAAAAAGCTTGTTGTATTAAACTTTGTTGGAAAACTTGTTTACCTTTATATTCAATAGTATCAACTATACGAGAACTTCATTGTTTTCTCAAAGTATAGGCCAACCATCTACCAGGCTTGTTGGCATTACAAAAAGTGTTGTGCTTAGCAAATTGCAAATTAGTTGCCGTTTGATCAGCCATAAGCATTTGAAATTGGTCCTTCAAAAGTTTTATAGTTTCCTGTAATTTCTCATCAGTCGGATTCTTTATATGCAATTGTTCTTTTTCCTTTATTTCTGACTCCAATTCTATTCTTATCTTTTATTGTGTTGACCTGTGCTTTGAATTCATATAGATCAGTACACCTCTCATATAGGCCTTGCTTGCATCCCAGACAACTTCAATAGGTGTACCCTTATTCAAATTCAATTGAAAAAATTATTTGACATGTTTTTTAAGATCAGATATATTCCTCTCATATCTAAACAAGTTCTCGTTCATTCTCCAAGATCTTCTCTCCCTCTTACCAAAATCCATTTCCATCCATATCGGACTATGATCCGTTAAAGTTCTGGGAAATATCTTAGTCTTAGCCATTTTAGTAAGTAAATCAGATGTAACCAGCATAAAATCAATTCTAAAAAAAGATTTATGTCTATCAGAAAAAAATGTAAAATCCAGTTCCTTCGGATGGTGAACTCTCCATACATCCTTCAATTCTAATTCTTCTTTCAATGCAAAAAACGTCTGCGGTAATTTATTCCCCCTCTTAGCCAATGTCTTCTTGTCAAGGGTTGTATCAATCACACCATTCCAATCTCCCATAATCAAGAAAGACTTATAATTCCATTGCAATATTTTAGCATGTAATAATTTATAAAAAAATTCCTGCTGTTGGTTTGGGGCATAAATTCCGATCAAAAGTAACGAAACATTCTGTATATTTATTTCAACTGCAATATATCTTCCTTCATCATCCGATTCTACAAGTTTAGCTGGTAATCTTTTAGAAATATACAAAACTATTCCATTCCTTTTCACAGAGCTAGAAGACATAAAATGTACTCCAAATTTTTGATTTATCAAATATTTTTGGTCCTGGGTTCTAATATGAGTTTCTTGCAAACAAACAACATCATTTTTATACTGCTTCAAATAATAAAATATTTTCCTTCTTTTCTGTGGAGAGTTCAGACCATTCACATTCCATGATAAAAATCTAACTGTCATTTGAAGATTCTTGAAGCATATCGAGCATTTGCCGAAGACCCTGTGCAACAGCAGAGGTCTTTGGTCTCACTCCTCCCACTGCTTCTGATTTCTGTGTTATCCCATTTGCCCCCTTCTCTTCTTGTGGCACCATGGACCTCTGCTGCTTTTGCTTCTCTAATCTTTGCTTCTCTGCTGCACAAGTTATACGTTGATCTTTTGGTTCTTGCGCCAACAGTTCAAGGTCCAGATCCACCTCTCTTGTAGCTCTGGGGTTCTTTATTCTAGGCTCTGGGAGATCTGCAAAAAAATCCTCTGAAAAACCACCTACTGCTCCTAAAAGTTCTTCTCTTGCTATTGCTCAAATTGCATGTAAATCTTGTTGTCTGGACAATTCTTGAATCTCTTCTTCAAAATCCTTATCTTTAGAAACTCCTTCTACAGATAACAATGTGGATGAACGTGCGGGTGTTGAGGTTCTTTTAAGAACGTTATGATAGAAGTGTTCTGCTTTTTCCACAGAATTTATGCGATATCTTACGTCCTCATATCTCAAAATTATACCAACTGGAGCATCTCATCTAAATGGGATCTGGCGCCTTTTCAATTCATTTACCAAAAAACCGTAATCTTTCCGATCCCTTAACATTTTAGGTGGTAACTCTTTGAAAACACCAATTTGATTACCCTCAAGTTGAACAGTAGTATGAAAAGATCTTTGCAAAATTTCAGTTCTCAGCCTTCTATCAGTAAAATAAATCACAACATCTCTAGGCAAATTCCTTTGTCTCGCCACACGGGAGTTAACCCTGTAAATCTTGTCAATTCTGTTGCCAATTAACTCAGGTTCAATCTTTAGAATCTTGGCCAGTACATCCACACAAACTGCTCTCAAATCTTCTCTGTTGTTTTCTCTTACCCCCCTCAATCTTAAAGCAAACTCCATAGACCGAAACTGCATCATTGTGATTTCATCCTCTAGTCTCTGATTTCTTACATCAACTTTGAAAAATTTCTCTTCTGCATCTTTCTTATTAGATTCAACTTCTAGATTTAAATCATCCACTTTTTTCTCCACCACCAACAACGCATCTGTGAGAGCAGTTACTGCTTTAGTTACATTCTGGTTTAACTTATCACTTTTTTCCTCGACCCATTCCTTCATTTCGGTTTGATTTTTCTCCAACTTTTCCTCCAGATTGTCCATTTTATCAACTAGACCTCCCATTGACTTAGCTATAAAAGCTTTCAAATCCTCATTCACATTTTCTTGAATTTGAGTCTGAACCTGTGGTTGTGGCTTAACTGGCTTTTCTT
Source organism: Masticophis lateralis (assembly GCA_030761175.1). Classification (NCBI taxonomy): domain Eukaryota; kingdom Metazoa; phylum Chordata; class Lepidosauria; order Squamata; family Colubridae; genus Masticophis; species Masticophis lateralis. The sequence goes on along the minus strand of JAUDYJ010000001.1, from coordinate 122,823,970 downwards.
TTGTCTGGTGTGTGGACGAATCCCCCCCTGCTTTTTTTGAAGCCATGCCTGTACACAGTCTTAGTCTCTGGAAAAAAGAAAATCTTCCTCCTTTTCCTCTTACTCCAGTTTTTCTCCCCAGTTTTGCAAAAAAAAGGATGAGATAAATTATATTTCTAGTTTAAAGTCTTGCCAGTATATTTCTTTCAGTTACTGCCAGGCAGGCTGTTAATCACCCTAATTATCACTTTCATTTTTTTTTATCTTTCAAAATACTTATAAGTTCTTAAAAACGAATCCAGATCTCACCAAATTCTCTTGTTGCAGCAAAGTTCCAATATTAAAGGTGGAGCTGCTCCCGTCATCTCGCTCTGCCGTTTGACAGAGGTCCCTCGCGGCGCGGAGCTTCAGTGGGTTGGAGTGGGAGCCCTCACTCAGAATGCCCTCCAGGGCAAAGAAAAAAACCCTGGGGGCAATTCTGGGGGCTCTACCTGATCCCACCGGCTCTGTCCTCCCTTCCAAGCCGAAGAGAGGATTTTCAAGCCGCCTGCTGATTGCAGGGCGGCTCTAACATGCAGCGAAGCCGGCGGCCATAAAAAAGACTGTCCGGCGACGACGGAGACACCACCCGGAAGCCCGTTTTGCCTTATTCTGATTGCATTTTATTCCATTTCCAAATTTATAGCAAAATAACAAATTTGCAGCTGAAATTCTAAACACACAATGAAGAGAGAGAGACAGACAATTCTCAATTCATGTGTGGGATTTTCTCGCTTGTTTGTCAGGGACTGAGCATAATATTTCTTTAAATTTGCATGGGTCACACTTCCTCTGCCTTCCAGATCCTCAGTTGTTTCGCGAAAGAGTCATCCCTAATGTGACCTATAAAGGAAAAAACAGAAGAACACTCCCCGGCCCCAAGTCCAGGCAGCCGGAAGGGCGGGATGAATTGAGATGCAGTGCAACGAAAAAGGATGTTCAGATAAGCCAACATCCATTTTCTGTTGCTCTGCTTAGTCAATTCATGTGTGGGATATACCCAAGCAACACACTTTATTGGGGGGGGGAGGCTGACTGGACCCCACGGCTACATCCAAATGGATACTCTGCAAGACTCTACGCCCAAAGGACGCTTCAGCTGATGCATAACTGTCTAGTTTATAATGTCTGACGAACAGGGTCAACGTGGTCCATGTAGCAGCTCTACAAATGTCCAGGATCAATGCCTGGGTAGCCCAGGCCACTGAGGTAGCCGCACTTCTCATAGAGTGAGCCCACACCCTACCTGGGACTGATCTGCCTTTGGAACTATAAACCAATGAGATGCACACCTTAATCCATCTTGCAACTGTTGTAGAAGAAACCTTCTGTCCCATTGAGGAAGGATCAAAAGACACCAAGAGAGTCTCTGTTTTACGAAAGGAGGCCGTTCTAGCTATATAGCGCAAGAGAGCTCTCTGTACATCCAGCGTGTGCCATTGGACCTCCAACTGATGCTTGGGGAAGGGACAAAAGTCTGGTAGTACTATCTCCTGTGCACGATGGAAGCTGGAATTCACTTTTGGTATGAATGAACGGTCTAACCTAAGGACAACTGTATTGGGTCTGAAAATACACAAATCCTTTCCAACTGACAAGGCAGCCAGTTCAGAAACTCTCCTGGCCAATGTAACTGCCAGAGGTTCGAATGGAGAAGCCATAAGGGCCTGCAGGACTAACGATAAATCCCATGTGGGAAACCTGTGGACTGCTGGAGGTCTGATATTAGTGGCCCCCTGCAGAAACCCCCAAATCCTTGAGTCCTGAGTCAAAGAGTGGGAAACATCCCTGGACAATACAGTCGACAAAGCCTCCACCTGTTGCCTCAGGATTACTGGAGCCAGTCCCTTGTTGAAACCATCCTGCAGAAAATTTAAAATGTCAGAATCAGAAGCTGAGGTAGGGTTCACATGGTTGTGTGAGCACCAAAAACAAAAGATCCTCCACAAAGCTTCATAAATTTGCAGAAGATTCCTCTTATCCTCTAGCAAGTCCTTCCAGAGTCCATTGCAGTTAGGCAGCTATATTAAATTTAAATAATTAAACAAATAAATATATATTATGATTTTTTTAAAGAAGGCCAAAAATGATTCTTCCAATGCACAGTGATTAGAAGGACCCAAGAAAATAGTCACTATGATTATAGCATATACCTGACGGTTCTGTCAAGTCTTCCTTCAATTTTTTTTCTCTCTCTCCTCTTTCATGAAGCAATGAAAATGATGCAGCACTTTTTGCAGACATGTTGTTTTTCTGTAGTCCTCTGAAGGACCAATCAGTTTGTCTCATTCTGGACTGATTCTACTTCATGTTATATGGCCACAAATTTAGTTCAAACAGCCCATTTTGCCTCATTGTCTGGGATATGGCAAAATAGAATGATGCCAAATCAGTAACAATTTGTTTTGCTTTTATGAAACTCCAAATCTGTATCCATATTTTGGAGAATGAATCTTTATGTAACCATAAGAAAAAAGCTAACACTCTAGTATTTCATTGTTTATCATTAAAAATAGAAATGAAAAATTCTGCTAAATTGTTTCCCCAAATTTCTCTTTGGGAAAACACTACCACACTATTCTTAGAATATATAATGCTTAGTTAAAATTTCAAGAGGCTCAGGATGAAGTCTTATTCTACAGTCTTTTTGTGTATGTAAAATCGCTGTGTAAAATCTGAAAAAGTTTTGAGTAGAAAGTCAGCTCCTGGGGACTCCTTGTCAAAAACCTACCTATAAAAAGTTGTTTCTTAGTATTCCTTTCTATATGTTCAAAATCACTTTTTTAAAAAAGTAGAGGAGTAGAATATTTCAGCACAGCGTATAATTTTATCCTTGCCTTCCAAGTAATTTATGGTTAGATTTCAAAGCATCAGTCCGGCTGCTGGGAAATGTGGGTCAGCAGTGGGATCTTTTGAAAATCTGCATTCAACCCATGCTAATGAGATTCTTTACTGTCACTGAATGGGGCAACAAAAGACCAAGAACATCTTTTTCCCAAAGTTCCCTACTTTGTGAAGCTCAGTTTCGGAATATACAATGAGGCAAAAGGCATCTGCATGAAGAACATTTTCATGTGAATCACTGTGGCCCAGTCCCTCCTCAATAATTTCTGATATGATTTGCTCTGACCTAGAAAATGACTGTAGGGCTGAAAAGAATGGTTGATGAAAGAAAGTGACCAAAATCACTTCCACAAACCCTCAGGGAAGTTAGCAATTCAGAAGTTCTTGCAAAGGAGATAGGACAGACTCAGACTGTCCCTTCCCTGGCTCATTGAATATAAGAGAGAGAGGAGGAAAAGCAAAATTGGATTTGCAATTATGTTAATGTAGCTTATCTCAATGAAGCTTAGCTTTGGTCTTCTTGTGGAGTCTGTTTTCTGATTGGGACATGCTTGAAAGGTTACACATATACACAAAAAGCCAGCTGTTGTTTGTCACAGGGACAAAAATGGCATCTATATGATTCATGTTCCTTGAATAAGGACAAGGTCATGTCATTCAAATCTTATGTAACTTGGGGAATATTTGTAGGTAAGCAGATGATTATGTAATAGTCATTGGTAGCCTTAATTTCTCCAATTTTCTTCATTTAAGTAATTTCAATAATAAAGGAGAAAAATAAACTTGTCTTTACAGTGTCATTAATTTCTTTCAAATACATTATTTGAATAATATTTATTTTTGTTGTATTGCATATCTTCTTTTTATATCAGGAAACATTCTTTTGAATCCATTGATTGATTGGTTGATTGATTGATTATGTGCCATCAAGTTGAGGTCAATATAGATAGTCCTTGTCCAGGATGACCTGTCCACAACTTGATTTTTCAGCTCTTCCAGCTTTGCATCCATCACCACTGGAACTGAGTCCATCCACTTTGATGCTGTTCTCATTCCTTCCAACTTTTTCAGCATTATAGATGTCTCCAGAGAAAACAGGTTTTGCGTAATATATCTAAAATGTGGTAATTTGAGCCTGATCACTGAGTCTCAAGTAAGACTCAGTGAATTAATTTGTTTTCTTACCCATTTATTTTGGGGCTACTCATGGTATTCTCAGAAGTTTTCTCCAACACTTAACACCAAATTTCAAAAGTATTAATGCTGTTCAGTTTTTGCTTTTCTAATATTCAACTTTAGACTTGTGGATTTCAATTCCCAGAATACCTCACCCAACCATGCTGACTGAAGAATTCTGGGAGTTGAAGTCCACAATTCTTTAGGTTGCCAAGGTTGGATATCCCTGGCTCACATGATTCTTTCTAGATACTGTATCCTTGCATCTGAGTATCTTTTCCAAGTGCTCCAGGGCTACTCTTCTAAGTGCTGGTCTCTGGCATATTTCCTTTCCTAATGATAGACAAAAGCTATCCATTACGTATCTACATTGTGAATTCTGATTGTCTACCTGTTATGATTAGTTTAGTCTTTATATTTCAACTTAATTCTATTTTTCGCTGTGCTCCTTGATTTTTATGACTAAAGCTTGCAGATAATTTGTACAGTATTTTCAGTTAACAGAGTAATATCATCAGCGTAGATGCAAGCTACCAATATTTATTTCTCTCTGTTAAAAGTACATTTTTCTTCTTCTCATTCAGCCTCTCTCAATTTATTTTCAGCATGCAGCTTGAATAAATGAGGAAACATGAGCATACAGTTTCGTTCCACTCTGGCTTACCTGGAACCAGTCTGTTTTGTTCAGATTGCTGCTCAGTCAAAAGGACAAATGGATTTATGTAGCTTAATCATTACAGAATATACATAGAACTCAGCAATTCTTAGATATTTCGTGTGTTCCTGGGTTTCAGCTTGGATTTGATTATTAGGAGGCTGAACATACTTTGAAAATGTTTGGGAAGAAATGCTTCAACCCCCATGCAAGTGTGAATACAACTGCTCTCAGTGCCAGCATGGGGGGAAAATGTACTTTTGATTTTAGACATTAGTGAACTTAATGCATCTCTTGAATGTATGGCCCATTTTGGGAGGTGGCTCATGTAGAAGTCTGAGAAGGTTGAGATAGTTATTGAGTAGCACACAGGTGGTGTATACTTCACGCCAGTACCATGCTAGGCCTGAAGCATTCACAACAGGGGTGAAATGCTCCCTGTTGCAATGGCGGTGGGTGGTTCAGAGAACTGGTAGCAAAAATCCCTGCGCCCCCCCCCCAATGCCCAGCTGAGCTGCGCGATCATCAGAGGCTGGTTTTTTTACTTTTAAAAGCATTTTTTCTACAACCTCTTCTGCTGAAAAAAATTGCTTTTAAAAGTAAAAAAAAAGCCTCTGATGATTGCGCTGCTCAGCTGGGATCGTCAGAGGCTTTTCAAAGCATTTTTTTCCTGCAACCCCTTCGGCTGAAGAGGTTGCAGGAAAATTCTGCAACCTCTTAAGGTTGTAGAAAAAATGCTTTTAAAAGTTAAAAAAAAAAAGTTGGCCACAGCCACCCAGTCACATTATCCCACCCCCCACCAAGCCACACCCACAGAACCGGTAGTAACAAATTTTAGATTTAACCCCTGATTCACAACCATGGTTATTACATACTTTTAAAAATCTTAATTTATTCTATTAATTTAATGTGTTCTGGCTGATAACTTTTATGATTAATGTGGCTACTCCCAATGGCCAGGCTTATGGAGCAAGCAGATCTGGTCTGCAAAAATACAGATTACTATATTTTAGATGGAAATAATTTAGATTTCTATAAATCTTTGCTCTCATCTAGAAATTGTCCAGAATTTGGGACTCATGCATAAAGTGGAAGGAGCCAAGAAAAACTCCGGATAGATTTCTGCAGGTCAAGATCCAGGCTAAGACTCTCTTGAGCATTCTGCATTTGTGAGAATGGTGGTAGTAGTGCCTTGACCACCAGAGGGCTAAAACTATAGCAATGTAAACCTGCAACCAACACCAGTAGTATAGCAGGCTATGGGAAATGCAATTTTACCTGAAGCCTGGCTTACATATTGCACTGAAAATCCAATTTCCCTTATTCTTGGCTTCCTTTTTTCTCTAATCTCCTGTACTGTCCCAGGTTTCTTTCCTCTCTGGAAACTAAGCTTTATTTGATTTTCAATAAGGTCTAGGTATTTTTTAATTTATAAATATTCACAAACACATGATTATTTTTCAAAAAGAGTCCAGGAAATGTTTACAAGAAAGAACAGCCACAAATAGCATTGGAGGTATTATGAAGAAGAAAGTCCATCTTATTTGAAAGATCATCCAGGTGTGCAGAAAGGAAGGTTGGATTTTGTATTACTGTTCCCTTAGGGGGAACAGTAATATACCTGATGAATATCTTCCTTGGAGCTCTTTTCAGTATATAAGCAGCATTTTTCTTGCGAGGACATAGATGTACTTGCCCCTGGTGCCTTTCCTAGTTACTCCATTGACAGCTGTTTTCGCTCAGGTGAATATTGTTCCGCTATAAAGCAATAATTAAGTGCTTGCCAAGAGATATTTGCGTGCTTTTTGGTACACCTTTTCTCAACCAAGATGTCTAACCACATATACCAGAATATGGCCTATGGCTTGTTGCTTATTCAAAATTGTGCCACCAGAATGAACCAAATCCTGAATTATTAAGTCAATTGAGACAGAATAAGTGACTTCCTAATATGTAGTAGTTTTATTCAGAATTAATTTGTTCATGATTCTTCACAGTAGGCCAAGATCCTACAAGATTTATCATTAGAGGGCAGATCGTACTAGATCCATTGTAGGGAAACTTTTAATCACTGCAAAAGTAATGAATGTTGTTTTAGAAGGGAAAGACTCTTTTATATCCCCTTTCCCTCCCTCCTTTCTTTCCTTCCTTTTCTACAGGTAATGATAAAAAGTAGATGACAGATCTTACAAATGAAATGTCTCCCATTAGGAATTTCCAATTACAGAAAAATAGGTTTTAGGAGGAGATTTTGAATTAATTAAATGTCATAGAATTCTGCCCAAGAAGAAAAACAGGTATTTTCCTTATGCCAAAATTCCTTCAACTATTTATTTCAAATTTGGCAGGTTTATTAAGAGGTAACTTTGCCACACCTGCTGTTTCAGTATACTCTGCTTGCCAAATAGTAGAAAGATTTTGTATTTATCTCTCTAAATCTGCCTTGAGCTCCAGGAGAAATCTAATAAATAAATAATGACAATCTAAAAGAGAAAAAGAGAGGGGGGGGGGGAGAGAATTTTTTTTTAAGAAATACATTTATAGGAGTCTAATTTTAAAGCTTGTGCATCTTTTTTTCTTTGATCCCATAGAAAAGTTTATTTGTCTGTAAATTTCAACCAATTCCTTTAAAAGCCATTTTTTAAAAGTGACAGATCAGATTTTGAACTCCTATGCAGTCCAAAAGAAAAGAAGAATGCTTTGGGTTCTCATATTTCATAGCTGAACAGTATTGCCAAGTCAGTTTGAGCAGCATCTCAGACCACTTCCACTTTTTGCCATATGACTTCAGACCCATGAAACTTCATGCCATTTTCTGTGTTTGCCAGCTCTGTTAATGAGGTGTGCGGTGTGAGGAGTGGAGCCCCTTAGCTGGAAGACAAACAATAGGGAAAATGATGTTGTCTTAGCTGCAACTGCATTTGTAGGATTATGGGAGGGCAATACAAAAATGTTCAAAGTCAAGTCGTGTTCCTTCCACAAATACTTGAGCTGTGTGCTTGAACTGAACCATGTGATTGGTATGCAGCATCCATACTTGTTGTTGGCAGACTTAGTATATGAAAGGTTTGTCAAGTCCCTTGGGCAATGATCCCAGACTTTTTTTAGTTAAATGGAACATTTACAATTTCAGAGCATATTATGATGTCCATTCTCTGGTAGTTGTGCCTTGTGCAGAAGAGGAAAGAGGGAATTTTCAGAAGGTTTTGGTATCCCATTCCTATCCAGCGCACACACTGATGCTTTTGTTTTGATTTCAATCATGCGTGGCTAATGGGAACATAATCAGCACTCTATCTCATAATTGGTGCGTCATTGGTAGATTAAAGTGGCATATGCTAGATTTTGGCCTGGTGAGACCAGAGAATTTCCTGGCTAACTGGACACTTCATCTTCTCTATTTGCAGCCACTGGTAACTCATAATTGCAACAAATGTCATTGCTGCTGAAGCATTTTGCAGGATTTTGACTAGTTCCTGCATTTTTCGTAATCCCAAAATTTGTCTTTTGATTAGAATAGTGTGAGTTCACAGATGTGTGAGTATGTTACATCTGAACACAATAAACATTCCAGGCAGATGAAAAAGATAGCTTTTGTACTGGGCAGCCTTTTAGAAACTAATTTACTTTGAAGCTTGCCATGCCTATTTTGACTTTTATGTTTTGGAAAAAGAAAAACAATATATTAATGAGATATTAGACTATTTCTGACAAAAAGAAAAGTATTATTCTGCAGCCTTGACAATATGCATGATGTACCACTTACCCCCAAAGAAGTATTCCTATAAAATAGTGGCCATTTATTTCTACTTTTCTCTCTGCCCCTTTCATAAAAAAGCATTGTCTAATGATATTTAAAATAATCGTAAACTTTAAAAAACCCTTCTTATATTCATTTGTTTGATGTAAGAAAAATACATGTATTTAGTTATTTATTAGATGTTTTAATTGCCCTGATCAATTATTTGGATTAATTGGAGGTATTTATGTGAATATTATTCTTAAAATGCTTAATAAGACCATCCCAATTGTCTCTACTGTGCTACCTGATATCCACCAAGAGGGCATGTTTTGGGTCACATTGGATAAGGAGTGGTGGGTGGATGATGGGGTTCTGAAGGACACTCTTTTTTTGCCATGGTGCCCATCATTTAGAACAACGTCCTCTCTGAGTTAGCCCTGTCCCTGCTCAGCTAGTGTGTGTTCTATTTTTTATATTATGCATTTCATGTATTGTAAGTTACTCAGAATAATGAGATGGGCAGCTACATCAATAAAACCAATCAATTGCTAAATACAGCCATGTTCAAACTTCTTCAGATAATTGGGGGTGTTCTGTGTTGACAGACAAGCATATGCTTTACAGTTGGTGTTCTTTTGTTACTGTCTACTATAACGAAAGGCCAAATTTGCTCATGAAACTCTCATTTCAAGATGAGGAGGAGGAGGTGGAAGAAGAGGAGAAGGAGAATTTTAACATGTAATAGAGATATTCCTCAACTTACAACAAGTTGGACCAGGTGATTGAGTGAAGCTGTCATTAAGCAAGACACTTATATAACTGCTGTGCTAAATAACCCCAATCCCAGCTGTCCAAGTTTTGATTATTCAATAATCATGAGCTCATTAAGTGGACTGCTGGGGAGACAGCCCTTCCCCTGCCCCACCATGCCCAGCCTGGGTGTTTTGGGTACCTGGGTCCTTTGCCCTCTTAACCAAGCCCAGAATGTCCAGGCCCTGCCCTCTTCATACCCCAGTATGCTCAACATAGATCCACCTACCTTGGCCATTTTCTGCAGCTGCAAGCATGCTCAAACCAATGCAAGGCTTGGTCTTCCTATTGACGGTACCTCATGCCATCTTGCAAGCAGGCCTATAATCAGGTTCATTGGAGGTTTCCTTCTCCAAATTTTTCTTTTCCTTCTCCAAATTTCTTTTTCCAAATAAGGAAAAAGAATTAGATTCTTTTTTAAAAAAATAGGCACCAAAGCAGATATGAAGTCATCCCTAACAATCTGCCAAGTGTCAAATATATTTGTAGTTTCTAGAGTAAAAAGTATCTGCACTTACTCCTAATTAGTTTAAAATCCAATAAAAATGGATAGTTTCTTAAAGGAATATGGATGATTACTTGAATATCTCAGGAAACATTATAATTCAGATATATTAAATGTACTAATTAGTTGAACATCTAGTACTTTATTTGCACACTATTCCCATTATAGCAGAACAAGAAATATGAAGAATATTGAGTCTCTATATTGCTGAATACCATTTAAGCCAAATAGTTATTTAAGTATTGATAAAGGAGACTATTTGTAGCTTAAGTTTGAAATAAGAGGTCTTTGGTGTTCTCAGAGCTTGAATGTTTTCATGAATATGTTTCATTACCCAAACTAGGCAACATCATCAGTATTCTAGCATTGCACTAGCACTGATGATGTTATCTAATTGGATAATGAAATGTCTGCAGCAAAACAACAACGTCTGCAACAAGCTTAGAGAACACCAAAGACCCCTTCAGTAATCAAATGAAACAATTCTGGAGCATAGAAAAGGCTTTATTTCATGTCTTTTATTTCTGAAGACCCTTTAACTGGATCTTCTTCCTTACTGAACATCTTTTGTTTCCCAATCATTTTAGAAAGTTATACAGCTTTAAAATGTGTAGAGATAAATTTTTAAAATGTTGATTCTTGGCGCTGGCACATTCACTGAGATTCTGTGAGCAGGACAAGCAGAGATATTACTTGCTTTTACAAAATCACATTTCCATTTTGATTACTATCAGCGATCTTCCTAAATTTGAAGTCCCCCACCCCTTTTTCTGATCATAACTAGCATTGGTCATTATAAACACATGCTTCCATTTTTGTAAACTGGATTTTTTTTTTCTCCTGCATATAAAGTCTTGATTGTTCTGTTCTTGCTTTGTTTTGAATACTGAAGTCCAGAACTGATATTGAGTTTTCCTCATTTCTTTACTTGTGAATGCTTTCTCTGCCAGCCAGTCAATCATTGTAGTTTTATAAATCAGTGTGCATTTCAATATGTTGTTACAACTTTTTTGTATTAAAAATAATCAGCAATTGCTTTGCCAGTGCACAATATATATTAGTCAGAAATATGATCATATCCCTGTCTTGTATGACAGAATTGATGTAGTAACTGGTTTTAAACATTTTGTATTCTCTCCTTGTTAGTTCAAATGAGACCATGCATCATAGAATATTTATTAGCATGCATTATTAACTTTTTGTTGACAGCAGGGACAGAGATGGCCAAGAATCTTGAAACTGTTATGTTTTGCTATTTTTTTTCAATCAAAATTAAAATCCTCTTGTTACAGTTGCTAGTGCAGTTACAGGTCAGAGCTATGAGTCATAGGAAATGACCTGGTTCTGGCTTTTATAATTTTCTGCATTGTCTTCTTTACATCTAACTGCAGTTGGTTTGCCCAGTCTAGCCTCTTCCCAACAGCAGACCACCTGAATAGTTTTCATGTATTTAAAGAGAAAGGAAAAAGCTCACTAGATAACTTCAATATGCTGATAACACTGTACCTCAAAAATATGGACATATTTCCACAGAAAGAAATAATACTGCTTATATAGCTATAATCTAATGCAGAAGTCTTCATATTTGGCAGCTTTAAGACTTGTGGACTTCAACTCCCAGAATTCTCCAGCCAGCATAGCTGTTGTAGGAGAATAGGAATTGAAGTCCATAAGTCTTAAAGCTGCCAAGTCTGAGGACCCCTGATCTAATGGCTATAGAGACAATTATATATTCTCATTCCAATCTTCTGAAATCACCTTTTTAGATATATTGCAGCTACTCTATCCCTAACACTGTGTCTAAATAAGACCTCAGTCAGACAATACTAAAGGGGAATGATACCAACAGCTGCAAAGATGGGGTGGGAGAGGGAGGGAAGGGAGAGGGTGTGTGTGTGCGTGTGCGTGTGCGTGTGTGTGTTTGTGTGTGAGAGAGAGAGAGAGAGAGGTGTTTTCACAGAAGATCATCAGTTATGATGATAAAACAACTCTACTTTATGGCCAGGCCTGGGACCATATTAAAATTAGATATTTTTATGAAATGAATCCAGTTTACTTCCATGTATCTGGGCCTGAGATTGCCACCAAACTGAATATTGTTCTGCTGTATAGCTGACTTTCAAGATAATCTCAGTTTTATCTAATAGATAATTACACTGTATTTTTATTTTAATAGAAATGACACTGGTTTGTAGGCATCAACTTGGCATTAGGAAAGAAAAAAGCAGGCTGCAATTTTCTTGATTCTAAAACCACTCTTTCTTTGTCTTTTTATTTCACAGTTAATTATCTAGCATAAAATAGATGTGTGGTCCATATTGCAAATAAATGTATCTATTATATTTCAGAACAGAAACAATGTGCTCAAGCAGACATAGAAATTGGCAATATTTTTATATCACGGACTGGTTATCAAAACTGTCTTACAAAGAGCATGCCTAATGTCTTCCTTTCATACCTGACTAAACTACACAAAGGGAGAAATAGTTCACATTTTATAATCTGACTTCTCTTCCACCTACTGAAACAGAACATAATAAAAAATTACTTTCACAGACTTTAGTGAGGTAGCATTTGGTACTGATTACTGTCCTAAGGTCATTACAAAGGACATGCCTGATGATATAGAGTACTGAAATCAGAATAAAACCAGAAATGTTTGAATAATACAGTTATTTTTATGCAGAGTCATGAGGGTTTTGGTAATGTTCTTGAGAAGTTTTGATGATCACAGCTCAGTTCAGAAAGTCCAAGATTACTGTTGCATTTTGCTTATGGGGAACAGTTAGTCATCATCCTCCATGATATTTATTGGTTTGTATTTCTATCTGCCTGCCTGCCTTATCTGTCTGTCTGCAGGTCTATCTATCTATCTATCTATCTATCTATCTATCTATCTATCTATCTATCTATCTATCTATCTATCTATCTATCTCTATCTAAGATCTATTTATCCTTTATTAAATTTATTTGACACCCATCTTGTCTAGAGGCAACTCTAGGTAAAAACAACAAGATAAAACATTAGAATATTAAAATAATAAATATTTACATTAAAATTTACTTAAAATTAATAAAGAAGTTAGGAAAAGGAAAAGATGAACATGGGGTGGTGATGATACTCAGTCCACTAACCATCTCCTCTGTGACAGGCCTCCATTGAAGCTCTCGCAAATTGGAAGAGCCAGGCCATTTTGGAAGGCCAAAATGGTTGGTGTGGATCTCACCTCGAGGTGAAAATCAAAATCAATATCAATCAAATGCAAAAGGCAGCTTTTTTTAGAACACTTTGTATCCTATAACATCCTGTAACATCATCAAACAACATCTGCCTATCCCAAGTTCTTGGGAAGGACTCAATAAGTGGATAAAATTCTAAATCCAATCTAAACATCTGGCTGACTGTGCAACCAATTATAGTATAATTTTTTTTGCATATTTCTGTTTTGCAGTAATTTACAACAATATAAAAATATAATACAATATGCAGAGTGAGTTACTTTCTCCAAGCATTTGCAGCAATAAGGAAAATTATAAATAGAAACAACAATAAAACTTTTACATACTGAATCTTTTTATAATACAATATGTCAATGTTGCATTTAAGTTAAGTAACTGCATATCAAGCAATTTTCTATCTCTCTTATAACAATAAAATAGTGTAATCCTATTAGTGTTAATGTGGTATCTGAGTAGCCCTTATATCCCTTTCAAAAGGCGCCATAGATTTGACTATTCTGCATTATTCCAATTAATTTAAATTACCAATGACTTTAGCATAGCAGAGTCTCAAATTGTCTGCAAACCTTGTGATTTCTTACATGTCAATTAAATCCCATTGGATTTTTCCAAAATATTTGCTTATGTAATTCAGAAAGGGAGCTTTCCTTTCCTTCAGGAATTCTTAGAAATGTTCTCTTTCTAATTCTGTCCAAAAATCCTTTATTATTTTTCTATAAACCTGCTCAACATTCACTGCCTTTATTTCTATCTACCATTCATCCGTTTATATTTAGTGGCCGTAAATTTAGAATAAACTACTCGGTTTTACTACCTAAATGTTTAAAAATGAATACTTAAGCATCTGGATCCATTCTGGACTCAACAACCTCAACTTTCGATGACCAGTCCATTTCAGGCATTAAAGAAGGCAATGTCCTGGGAAATAAAACACATTATTTTATATTTTATGTACAGAACTTCATGAATGAGATATTAGGTTGACTTCTCTAGTGACAAGATTCTAGAGACCATATTTCATGTGGAGTATCTAAGGCATGAATTAAGAGAACTATTAAACAGCTGCCTCTGAAAATAGGAGTCCCATGCCCTTTTTACTTCTTTTCATTCTCTCACAAAGCATCTAGTAAGTAAAAATTAATGAGCTCTACCACATGCTGCAAAATATCCCAAATGGTGTTTTCTTATCACCTTTTTAAGATCACCCTTCTTCCCTCCCTCTTCAGAGATGGGTGAAAACAATGCTGTCTTGTGTTGGGGGAACACAACACGTGCATTTTCACCTAACTGTAAATGCACGTGTTGTGCATTTTCAACTAACTGTACGCCGGTTTAAACTAGCATCCCTCTCTTCATACTTGTGTGAGTTGAAAAGAAGAAGAAAAAATCAGGCCTGCTGCCTTGCAGGAACTATTGAGCTGAGACAATTCACAAAGTTTGCTGAAACTTTGTGAAACTGTCTCTGCTTTGCTTTGCTTTGCTTTGCTTTGCTTTGCTTTGCTTTGCTTTGCTTTGCTTTGCTTTGCTTTGCTTTGCTTTGCTTTGCTTTGCTTTGCTTTGCTTTGCTTTGCTTTGCTTTGCTTTGCTTTCACTTGAGGGCAATTTATTAATACAGAAAACAATGGAATTGTCGGGATGGCAAAGTTGAGGACCCACAATTTCAATTTTGTCGTGGTTTCTGAACTACTTATTGGGCATCTGAGCCAGAAGAAGGTTGGGCCATAGATGCCCCTTTTGAACCCTCCTCCTCTTCCTCTTCCTCCTCCAATTTGTTTCACCTATTGACACCAATTAGATAACTTATTATATGAGCCATGGTGGTGCAGTGGTTAGAGTGCAGTATTGCAGGCTACTTCTGCTAACTGCCGGCTGCAATTTGGCAGATCGAATCTCACCAGGCTCAAGGTTGACTCATCATTCCATCCTTCTGAGTTGGGTAAAATGAGGACCCAGATTGTTGGGGAAAATATGCTGACTCTGTAAACCGCTTAGAGAGGGCTGTAAAGCACTGTAAAGCAATATATAAGTAAGTGCTATTGCTATTAAAAATTCTCGGAAATTAAACATTTATGTTTTCTTTCTTTCTTTCTTTCTTTCTTTCTTTCTTTCTTTCTTTCTTTCTTTCTTTCTTTCTTTCTTTCTTTCTTTCCTTCCTTCCTTCCTTCCTTCCTTCCTTCCTTCCTTCCTTCCTTCCTTCCTTCCTTCTTTTTTTATTCTTTGTTGAAATTTAATAGCATTGTTGGAATAAAGAAATAAATTCTGCAGTAGTGCACTGAGTCAGTCTAACTAAGATTGCTGTTTCATTGATGAAAACATGTTTAGAGAACAGGCACGGAAAATGAATGGGAACATTCCCTGACTTCAGTGTAGAAGTTTAAACCAGAGGTCTGAAATTCTAGATGTCCTCAGGGATGATTCAGTCACACTACATTTCTGTGCATGCCTAGATTTTATTCCCAATCTGGATAGATTGCATCTCCATCTGTTCTGTATCCCTGTTGGCTCCACAGACAGATTTTCATACATAGAGTGGGAACTCTAAATTGGGAAACTAATCAGGTACTAATTATGTGCACTTTCATTTAGTCATTTATGGGCTTTGTGGTGGTCAATTATGGTAAACTACTTCTTTCCTTCATCTAATAGGGAAACTGAATTCAGCAGGGATGAAGGCAAATATATTTGTTTTTGAGATCTTAGCTCAACTAAGGGAAATTACAGGGTTGGGCTGGCAAGGATGAGTATAGTTAAAGAAGATTTCTCCTAGTCAAGTGAAGGTTGAATAAAAGCCAATTTCTGAAACAGTCAAAGATGGGGATATTACTAAAATCAGTATAATAAGAAATACAGAAAGCTCTAAACATGTGATTTGTCTGCATGATGACAACTAGATAACATGAACAAATTATGAACAATTTGTCATGTTCATAATGCCATCTAGGCAACAATGGGATTGTGATAGAATTTAATAATAGTGATGCTAATAATCGACCTGGATTTCCTGTTCACTCCAAGGCCACCTACTGTTTTGAAAGGACGGGACTGGATGACTTCATTCTCAGCCTGCATCTCAACTTCTGAGAAGGAAAATACACACACCCTCCAATTTTTCTTGTTCTGAATCCAAAACAGTATTTTCCATCTTCTGCTGGTAAAAGCAGGGCAGCCTTGTCCCGCTGCAATGCTTCAATTCATGTTATACAAATGCCTCCATTCCTATTGCCTTGAGTATGAAATTCCAGTCTTGCTCTTTGCTCTCAAGAGCCATCTCATTCTGGGTTGCTGGACTATATGCATCTCCTTCTCCTCCTTATAATAGAATGGTGAATTCCCTTTGAAGACTGCAGCATCTCTTCCTTGTTCTTATAATAGAATGGTGAATTCCCTTTTTTAAACAGGTTGAGTAGACTTTGGCCCCATCTCCCCCTTAAATAGGTGAAATTGACAAGTTAGAAGAATTTCAAATCTCCCCCCCCCCTTTTTTTTTTTAAAAAAAAACTGTTTGAAAAAGAGATGCCTATAGAAGGGAAAGCAATTGTTTTCTTGGCATGGGTCGCAGGGGAAAAAGCAATAGGACAATCCACCAAAGCTAGCTGTGTTAACTGGTCCCAGAAAGACCACTTGGCCATCACTATGGCCAAAAAAGAGAAAATATTTAAAATCTAAACTGAAATTCTTAGTCAACTTCATTTCCAACCAATACATGAACAGAAGCTGAAGTGCACAGTGCAGAAAAACCCAAAGAAATAAGATATGTTGAATGGGATTCCCTAGAAATAATGTCTGCATCTGTCTTGTGTAAAAGAGGAAATGGAGTCATATACTGTAGATCATTATGCCAGTGGAGGAAACAGAGAACTATAGTTTGAGATAGGCAAGGAGGGGAATAAGAGCCAGTTTAAACAAATTCAAATCTATGAGACCAGATGTGCAACCCAAGAGAAGGGAAGAAATTACCAGAGGTGATTACAGAAGTATTCTCAGTAATCTCATACACCGAAGCAGAAAGCTAAGCAAATAATATGTCGTGTTAGTTATTTGATAAGAAGCTGGAAATAGAATATAGTTTAATTTCTAAAAGCAATCATCCCCATAGGAGATAGACAGAAGGATTGTAGATGCTGAGTTGGCATTAGAGAAAGAGATCGAAATTACCAGAGGATCTCTGGGGAAGGGATTGAAACGAGAACTGGAAAATGTAGGTAATGGCTAGTGACCTTGGACAGATGTGAACAGTGTTGCTTGTTGAAGATTTATTGTTTTAATAAAGAAAAAATGTGGGGTGTTAAATCTGAATTGGGTTAGATAATGTTTAGACTGTTGAAGGTATTTTAGTTGGTGAATGACCTTCAGACTAGAACATGAAGACACGATCGAGGTGATTATGGATGAAGAGGGTGTTGCATCATGGGACCTATCTATTCCAGCCAGAAAGCATTTTTGGAGTTAGAAATTTATAGATGATGAAAGATTTTACCAGTCAGAGAAAAACCAGCTTCCAATCTGAATCAACAAAGAGAAAATTGCCACCAGTATCTGTAAGCCCTTACTTAACTAAATTAGGAAATAGGTAGCATGTAGAGTAATGCACATATAAATTATAGAATGCATACATATTTAACCACAAAACATTTACAACACATTAATATTAAATAGAGGGAAGAAAGCTCAGTCATTGCAATTTAGAATCTGAAGTGGCTGCTCTTATCTCAAAATGGGTAGCAGGCATGGGAGAATAATGGTGTTCTGGTTGTAAATTAAGCTTGTAAAGCTTGGCCAGGAAATCAAAATTAAATGATATTTATTTAATAAAGGTGGAAAAAAATCTGATATGGTGTTTTGTACTAAATTTCTGCAAAATCCAGAAGACCCACAAAAGGCCTTTCCAATCTTAACATTCCAGAATTTTGTATTGTCTTGAGATATCTTCTGACAGTTTCAGCAGTAGATAAAAGAACCAGAAAGAACTGTGCACGTGGAGAGAACATCAACAGAAGCCCTTTCTGGCCTGATCATACATCCATACAATGGATTGCATGGATCATATATCCATATATCTACAGGGGAATAGATTCTAAATTGTATTGGACAGAGGCAATGACCTTGAGGGTTGGGACAAAAAGGTACTGACCAAGAAAATGGTCAGATAAATGCCTGAGACTGGGAAAAGAATGTAATGTGATAAACATTTCAGACAAGCTCCTCCCTGGCACACATGAGAGAAAGGAGGCTGGGAGGGAAGAACATTCAGATTTGCAAGATTCTGTTATTAATCCACCATAGTAAAAACAATACAAACCAATGTGGCATTGCTTTCCTAGTCTGATCTACCTTGAAAGGTTGACACTGGTAAGAGTGATACAGATCAAAACAAATTTTCTTTGGTTTCAGCAAGAGGTTTGAACAGGTGCTTCACACTAATCTTTATCATGCATCTAAAGCTATGGAGAAATAGCAATTGGATATTATTTTACAGAATGTAGAATGGTAAAAAATAATAGCAATATGTGTTTGTATCAAACCAACATGCTAATCAGTTTCAGTTTTTGATGCACTATTTCAGAAGCTGTTGACATTGAAAGCTTTTGGACTAATTCATAGAACTCACCCTTAGTAAATTGTAGAAATAAGAAACTAAAATGACTTTTCTTGCACACATTTTCCTTAAAAAAAATTCTTGTGATAGGAAAACACTAGAGGAAGTGTCTTTTCCTTTTATTTCACAGTTTTTCCCCCTTTTTTTGCCAGATGCCTGTGATGTCATTTAAGGAAGATGCTGAGATGTCTAGTCATTAATTTAATTAGAAGCAGAGATCACACTAATGTTATCTTTTCATCCAACTATAAATTTAGTTGAGTATTTTATCACAGCAAGGCTAATAATAGGATTGCAGAGGACTTTTGTCAGCTATGTCATATGAGAAATGCCACTAGACCAGCAGATACCATCATATTTTTTTTCTTTTTCTTTTTTAGGATAAATGTTCAGAAACCTCTCATCCTAATGCATAACTGAAACAGAAGAATGAAAAATAGTTATAACTAGCCTGCATGGAAACGATGGAAAACTATGGAGAGGTTTGGATCATTAAACATGTTCTGCCACAGCATATGACAAACAAGAGAGTAAATATTAAGGACCCTGGCTAAGAAACCACAGATATATGTATGTGTGTATGTATTTGGCGGGGGTGGGGGGGAGAGAACTTTATATATACATGCCGGAGATGCTTTGATAGGGATACTGATGTGAACAAATGGACCTCAACCCTTCACACTGTAATGAGGTTTTCCAGTTTTGGTTTCTTCTCCATATGTCCATTTTCATCCCACAAGGTGAAACAAACCTTATTAGAATACATATTCTAGTCCACTAAAGCTAACTTCCTGTTTAGAAGGAATGTTTAGATCTCAGGCAGGTAATCCTCAGTCTCTGGGCTGTATGTAATTTCCCAGTACCCTAAGATCATGGGGCTCAAATTCAGAACAAAATTCACTGATGTATTTTGTTCTTCCTCTTCCAAGTTAATGGTAAGAATGGGAGCAGAAAGCATCTAGGAAGCAAACCATTCTATTATAATATATTACCAAAAACTGGAAAATTGTTTAAAATAATGCCAAACAACAGGTCTTGGAGAAAGTTTAAGCTGGGAATGGAAGTACTTTGCCTCTCAGAGACATTTTACTTCTATTCCCTACCTTAAAACCTCAGGACCAAATGATTTTGTCTGTATAGTTTCTGGTGATATCACATGTTTTTCTAATATCTTCTGGAAGGTTGAAAGACCAAACTGCAGTGTCTGTTCTTTCAAATAAGTTTTTTTTTTTTTTTTAAAGAAGAAGCTTTCATAAATAGATCTGAAGTGAAATGGCATGTTGGACTGGTCCAACGGTTGTAATTCTTGAATTATAGAAGTCTAATAAAGGCATTCACTTAATCGCCTTCCAACTAAATTCACTTCAACTTTTCCCTCAGTCCTGCTCCATTCCTTTCTAACGAGAGTAATGAGTGGAGAAGCATCTCCCAAAATTTGAATCCTCAGCACACTTTCCTTTGTGAACCTTCCTTGGGCAAGCATCATCATTCAGCAGCAGGGAAGCAAAAGAAGAAAAGAAAAGTGCAGTAAGCGAGCTAGAACAACAACACTGCTGTAAACAGGATTGGCTTGTTTTTTACCAGGAGACTCCAAAACTACTTCTATATGTTAGTGGGATAAGCCATAAATTCATTATCTGCCATATGCAGCACTTATATTCCCATTTGGTAAATGAGAATAGCCATCTTCACAGAACAACCAAATATGTGGATGACTAACAGTGAACAGTATTGTGTGTAAGATTTGATAGAAATGGTGTATATTAATAAGTACTGGAGGTGTAAACTTGTTTTTTATAAGGTTTGCTTCTTGTCCTTCTTCACAGAATGCAAAGTAGCATACAAGGGGTAGATCCTTTTATCACATCCTCATGAGATAGGGTAGGCTGAGATCAACAGTTGCCAAATGAACATCAAACCAAGCAACAAACTGGGTTCGTGGTAAGAAGCATCTGAGGTGTGGATGGCAAAAAGTGAGTACAAGTGTGTAATTGAAACTCTGCTTCTTTTTATGTGCCTGTGATGCACCTAAAAAGACATGCACCTCACTTATGTAGTTTTACTTGCCATCTTAATTTTTGTAAATTCTATCCTCCCAGTTGGTGCTCTCGACCACAGCCCCACATTCCAAGTTAGTCTTTTCTAGAGTATTTGTTTGTTTGTTTATTAAATTTGTTTGTCGCCCATCTTTTCACAAGATGACTCAAGTATATAAATGTTCTCTGTCCCTTCCTTGAAGCTTAAACCAAATGGTATCAAGTGGCAAATGCAAGTCATGAATCAGAACAAACTTGGGAAAATGTATATATGTGTGTGTGTGTGTGTAAGCTTACATTTTTTTATGTTAAGACATACCCCTCCTTTAACTACCCTTCTTTGGCTTAAATGATATAAGAGAAGGGGCTTTGGTCTTACTTGAGATGCACCTTCTCATTGAGTGGAGAATGCATTGTCCTCGTCTGTTCAGTTGAAGGACTGAGTCTGTCAAAGTTGCAAGTCCTGCCCTTGTTGCTAGGGTCTCCCGCTTTTGGTGAAGACAAAGAAACAGACTCGACGTGTGAGAAGAAAAGGTTGCCCTGCCTAAAGAAGAGCAGACGGACCTAAGGGTGGGGCTGGCTGCTGTGTCCACTCAATGAGAAAGTGCGTCTCAGGTAAGACCAATGCACCTTCTCCATAGTGGTGGAGACAGCAGCCAGGAATGGGACATACCAAAGCTGACTGTCCCTGAAACTACATGCGGGCCCCAGTGTGATCAGAAGACTCCCCTTCGGTATGAATCCACTACAAGACCCTGCGGCCAAATGCCGCCTCAGGCGAGGCGAATCTGTCTAACTTATAATGTTTAATAAATGACAAAGGGGAAGTCCAAGTAGCCGCTCTGCAGATTTCAGTCAGAGACACCTGTGTTGCCCACACTGCTGACATCACACTGTGGGTCGAATGTGCCATCATGTGCAGGCTTTGGTAGGGAATGCAGTTAATACGCTTTGGTGATAGTTTGACGAATCCATCTGCCAACGGTGGAAGGTGTACCCTGCAACCTAAAGAAGCTGGGATAAAAGAGATAAACAACGACTCCATCTTTCTCAAATCAGCAGTCCTCTTAAGATATATACGGAGGGCCCTCCAAATGTCCAAGGTATGCCAACACCGTTCTAAGGGGTGGGCAGGGTGAGGACAGAAATTGGGTGGGATCAATTCCTGCATTCTATGAAAGGGTGTGTTGATCTTTGGAATAAAGGAGGGATCCAGCTGAAGCACCATGCGATCAGCGTGAAACACACAGAAGTCACTTCGCACTGAGAGAGCGGCAATTTCAGAAATTTGCCTGGTGGAGGTAATTGCCACCAAAAAGGCAACTTTACAGAACAAAAAGCGGAGGCTGGCAGTCCATAAGGGCTTGTACAGGGTCCCCGTGAGGGATCTCAGCACAATAGACAGGTCCCAAGTACGGTACCTGTGTACCATGGGGGGGTGGGACATAAATTAGTGATACCTTTCAACAATCTCCATATGGTGGGTTGCTAAGATAGAGAAGTAAGGGACCCACAAGTCAGGACAGATGACAGAGCCGCCACTTGCCTCCATATGGTGTTAGGCGATAGCCCACTATCTACTCCGTCCTGGAGAAATTCCAAGATCTGGGCTATTGAGGCCTGGAGGGGAGAGATACGTGCATGGTCACACCAACTACAAAAGGCCCGCCAAGTGGCTGAATAAATACACTCTGTGGAAAGCCTCCAAGAAGCTTGAATAGTTCTGACAACCCTGGAGGAGAAGTTATCCCCGCTCAGAGCACGCCACTCAAGCACCAGGTGTTCAGTTGGAGCCACTGTGGGTCCGAGTGGACCAATGCCCCCTGGCTGAGCGAAGCTACGCCCTGAGGGATCCTACAGGGTGGAGCCATTGACAAGGTCTTGAGGTCAGCAAACCAAGGCCTCCTGGGCCAATGAGGCGCAAGAAGCAGGACCTCCACCCACTCCTCCAAAATTTTCTGCATCACCCTCGGAAGGAGGGGAAGAGTGGGAAATGTGTAAATGAATCCCTGTGGCCATGGGCTGCGGAGAGCATCCACTCTCTTCACCCATTGAAACTGGACATCTTGAATAAAATTGTGGGAGCTGTGCATTTTCTGGGGTAGCAAACAAGTCTGCCTCTGGGATGCCAAAACGGTTTGTCAGTTCCCAGAAGAGAGACTGGTGCAGGCGCCACTTCGCATGGTTGATGACTATCTGGCTGAGCCAGTCTGCCTGCAAATTGGACACCCAGAGATGTGCTCCGCTATTAAGGAGTGCAGATGACGCTCCGCCCAGCAGCCTAGTCTCTTGACCTCCAACATCAGACTAGTGGATCTGGTGACTCCCTGGTGGTTTATGTGCACCTTCGTGCACGGCTAAATAAACTGCTCAGAGTTCCAGCCAATTGATGTTTTGCTGCAGATCACGGCCTGACCATCTGCCCTGAGCCACCTGTGACTGGGGATGCCCCCCCCCAACCGAAGAGGCTGGCATCCAGATGATGAGGCTTGTGGAACAGCCGCCCCCTTGAAATGGCCGGTGACCTCCACCAGTTGAGAGATCTGCTGACGCTGAGGGGAACCTGGACCCTGGCTGGCAAATTGCCTCTGCCCACCTGAAAAGGCAAAATAAATCTTTGAAGTTCTCTTGCATGAAGGTGTGCCCACAGGATGATGTGAATGGCCGACATCATTTTGCCTAGGAGCTTTGACAACAGCGCCAAGAGTTCGCCATGGTACTTATCAGCTAGATCTTAGAGGCTGACCTGCCGCTCCTGAGACAAGTATACCTTGCCCTCTAGTGAATCTGTCATTGCCCCAAGATGGAGCAAGCGGGTCGAAGGGGTCAAGTGGTTTTTCTCCATGTTAATAGAGAAGCTATTATGATGTTTGAGACAATGAATATTTACTTGGAGATCCTATATGGAAAGTTGCCTAGAAGAGGACTGAATTAAAATATCATCCAAGTAACATTGGACACGGATGGATATGGCCCTAAGGTGGGCCGCCAAAGCAGCTAATACCTTAGTAAAGGTACGGGGTGCAGAAGAAAGCCCAAAGGGTAATGCTCGCTACTGATAGTGAGTACGGGCATAATAAAATCTAAGAAATCTGCGATGCGGGAAAAAATCGGAATGTGTAAATATGTCTCAGTGAGGTCAATAGAGGTGAGGAAGTTGCCCTTCCTGACGCCAGCCAGAATTGATTGAAGTGACTACATTTTGAACTGTTTATATACAAGGTATCAATTCAGCCTTTTAAGGACCAGAATAGGTCTCCACCCACCTGAGGACTTAGGTCAAGAAATAAGAGTAGAACCCCTGCCCTGTCTGATCCTCTGGTACCTTCTGGATAGGTCTAATGTCTAGAAGGTGTTGCACGACCAAATCCATGAACATTGCTTTTTGCTTCTATCTTTAGATACAAGGCAGCAAATAAAGAACTTTGGGGGGGGGGGTAGAGAGGAATTCAACGGCTAGACCAGCTCTTATAGTATCCCTTACCCAGGCGTCTGATGTAAGTTCATCCCATTGGTCGGCAAAGAGAGCTACCCTGCCCCCAGTGGAAGGGTTGGACATGCAGTTATCTGTGGCATTGGAACGAATGACTTCCTCCCCCTCGAAAGGGCCCTTTGCCTGGGAAAGTTCTACCTCGAGGTGGCCTGTCCTGGTGTCCTCTCTATCTAGGCCTGAAAGACCCTTAGGAACAGGAAGTTCCAGCACCCCAATTGGAGCCCTGAAAACGAGGCCTGTGGAAAAATGGAAAGTAGAGGAAATTGCCCCTTCGCTGAGATGTAGGTAGCATCTTACACTTGTCTTTCGTCTCCACCAGCAATAGGTCCAATGCCAACCCAAACAACTTGTCCCCTGTAAAGGGAGCAGAAGCAAGGTGCCACTTGTCATGGGCATCCACTTGTCAATGCCTGAGCCAGAGCAGACACTTCACATCACCATGGAAGCCATGTACTTGGAGGCGAAATGGGCAGAATTAAGCGTAGCATCAGCTGAGAATTGAACTGCAGTGATCATCTTATTAAGATCCTGCTGCAGTCTGGTGTCATCTGCTGGCAATTTGTCTTGTAGCTGTCGCAGCCAAAGTAAGGTTGCCCTATTAAAGAACAATGCCATGGTGGCTGATCGAATTGCTCAGGCTGCTCCCTGGTGTGCTCGTTAAAGGGACTGGTCCGACCGTCATTCTTCTGGGCGTAACCCCTCATCCGGTTCATCCAGAATGGAGGTGTTAGATAATAAGGCTGCTATTGGCGTGTCCACCGAGGGAACCTGGAGCAATGCTGCCAATTCCGGGGCTACGTTGAAGAACTGCCTGTCTGTGGAAGAAGGGATTGAGGCCAACTCAGTTGTCCACTGTCATTGAACGATGTCAAGGTGCAGGAACGGTGTCCATAGCTTTGCTTTGTTCCGCAAATAAGGAATCCAACACCTCACGGGAAGGCGGAGGTACATCCCCTGCAGAAGGGGAGCCGAGGTGTGCTGCATTGGTTACTTTGAATTGCAATGATTTAAAAATAGTAGGTAAAAATAGACTGATAAATGCCAGCTGCTCGGGTAGCAAGCTGTCATCGTCCAAAAGATCTGGGTCCTGGTACTCTCCCTTCTTGAGGAGCGATGAATGGCTCCCGTAGGAAGGAGCCAGGGAACCCGGATCCCAAAAGGATTGAAGGTCCTCTGGACAATGATCAACAGGTGAATGAAATGGGAGTGACATCTCAGAGAATGCTCTGCTGGGCTGCTGAAAGAGAATGCTGTATGGCTGTATGGCTCTGGAAATAATGTCCTGAATATTGGCTGGAAGGATAAATCCCTGATCCTGTGCAGAATAGCTCCAGCATCCACTGGGATGTCTGGAGAATGAGGGTCCATAGTGGGGTTCTGGACAGGAGCTGCACCATCAGCAGGCTGTTGCAACGGTGGAATTGCAGGTCCTCACAACCCAGCCATCATAATCAGCAAGAGGCAGTATCGGAGAGAGACCTGGTCTGGAGTAGCCCCTGGGAACTGTTCGTGGGAAAGATGCTCAACCGACATACAGGGATCATCTCTGGGTATCAAGGTAGAGGTCGCATTTTTATTGGCCCTGCTGCAGATCTTTTTCAGGGTCTGATCCCTGCACCTCTCATTCTGGAGGGATGCCTTACTATGACAACCAGTCCTGTGGTGAGAGCAGGAGCCATTTTTGTCCTTGGCCTCATTCATTGGAGTGCTGGCTTTAGACATCCCTGGACATGTGTCCATTGCAACCAAGGCAGCCATTTTGGCTGCTTCAGCCTTGCAGCCATTCTGAGACTTTCCCAAAACCTTAGGCATAGCTGCGCACAGACTCTTGAGAATAACTGAAGCTTATATTTATTATAAGGTGTTTTTTTTTAATGGCGCTGCCAAGGAACTGCCAGGACCTCACATGATCTAGAGTCCTGTGTTAATAGACTGTCCTAGGGCAATGGACCTCAGAACACGTTTGACAGACAATTGAGCCTACTAAAATGGCTGTTCCTGTGGACTACACAGTCAATTGAGGGCACAAGGCCCATTCCTCTAGCCACTTCAAAGGCACAAGCCTGAAGGCCAAGGTGCTAGAGGCTGAAATCATCCTTAAATAGAAGAACCAGTAGGCAGGGTCAGATTCACCCATATTGTAAATTGCAGGGTTCCGCTCCCCTGTGCAGCTGAACCAGAGAATTTTCAAGCGCGAAGGTCAAAATGGCGGCTTGGGAATCCACAAGGGAGCGTGAAGCTGCCAAGTCAGGGAAACGCCGGGCCGTTGCCTAAAATACAGGCAAGCAAAATAGGAATGCGAAGCTCCTCTGACAGTTCTAAACGTTGGGCGGCTTCTTCCAAGTTGTAAAAAGCAAATGGCCACCCTACCAGCCCGTTTGGGAGCGTGAAGCTCCACCAATATCGTCCCAACAGAATGGAGCATGAAAACTTCACCAGTCAGTAATCCCAGTTCCCACGGGAGCATGGAGCTCCATCGCTACTCTGAAACACCTACAGTTCAACAGAGGCACCAGGTAATATCCAATAAGGGTTAGAGTTAGGGTTGTTTGAGAGTGAGGGCTGATGGGTAAAGGGGCTAGGTCAGCTTCAAACAATATAGATTGGTGTTTGTCTCTCTGGCCACTAAATGGGGCTAGAGAGCAACAACAGTAGATACAGTAGTGACCAAAATTGTGGAAACCTTTTGGGAAAAGTATATTTTTGAGGTTTGATGGCTAATAACACCACTTTTTTTTTTTTTTTTTTGGAGTGGTACCATAAAATTATATATCAATGGAAAGATAATTTAATCAAGAATGAAATGCAATAACTTTTATGAAAGATTTGCTATTAGAATAGCAGTTATAAAGAAGAAAAGTGAAACACATAGAAAAAAAGAGATATACAAAAATTATCACCATGTTAGTTAATACTTAGTTGGGTGACCTTTAGCATGAATTATGGCCTTTCAATGTCTTCCCATGGAGTGAACCAAGTCTTTTAGTTCTGCACCTGTTATAATGTGAAACCAAGATTGAATGATTGCTTCTATTAACTGGGTTTTATTGCTGGGTCGCTTCTGACTAACAAGTTTCTTTAGTCGGCGCCATAGATTTTCAGTTGGGCTAAGGTCTGGCTATTCCCAGGCCATTCCAGCAGTGGAATGTACAACTTTTTGCACACAGCAGGAACAGGACAGGGAGCTGAATCCCATTGAAATATAAATGCTTGATTGTCTTATAAAAGATCATGTGCGGAAGGCTTCAATTTGGGCTCAAGTATTTCATTAATGTATATTTGGCCATTTATATTCCTGTTAATCACACAGATTCT
The DNA here is from genome assembly GCA_030761175.1 of Masticophis lateralis. Taxonomy (NCBI): domain Eukaryota; kingdom Metazoa; phylum Chordata; class Lepidosauria; order Squamata; family Colubridae; genus Masticophis; species Masticophis lateralis. Next base: position 122,796,540 of record JAUDYJ010000001.1, on the reverse strand, counting down.
GCCCACACCTTTTGATGTCATACAACCCCAGATAATAATACTGGCTGGGTGTTTCACGGTACATGTAATGCAATCAGGATGCAAATGTTATCCGATTCTTCTTACGTATTTTATGCCATCACTACCAAACAGGGAGATCTTTGTCTCATAATTCCAAATAACACTGCCCCATTGTTCTTCTGTCCAGATAACATGGGTTTTAGCCCAGTTTAGTCTTTTCAACTTTTATTTGAGAGATAAAAGTGACTTTTCGTGGAATTCTAGTTTTTAGACCATATTCCTGCAATCTGCACCGAATAGTCCTTTCACTCAACTTCACATTGCATTACACCATTTCATCTTGTATACACCCAGATGATTTTCTTCTGTCACATAGGCACAGTCTCAATTTTTCTATCATCCCTTGCTGTTGTACACCTTTTCCTGCCTTTACTAGTGTGGTTTTGTAGTGACTGAGTCTCTTTATACCTCTTCAAAAACTTAGAAATGCCACCTTTGGTTACGTTTCCACCAATTATCTTTCCATTGATATATAATTTTATGGTACTACTCAAAAAAAAAAAGAAGAAGAAGAAGAAGAAGAAGAAGTGGTGTGATTATTCATCAAACCTCAAAAATACACTTTTCCCAAAAGGTTTCCACAATTTTGGCCACAACTGTAAAGATCATATGTTGGGTCATGACATGCGTTTGTCAGAACTGCATTGTGACTTCCTTGTCAAGTGTTGACTGATACACTGCAATCTCTCTATTAATGGATTGTAGGAATGTTTCTGATTGGATTGAAATTGGAGAGTCTGCTTGTAGTGTGGAATTTTTACTTCATATCTGCTTATATTCTTGGCTACAGCTATTATTTGCTGCTTTATTATTTCTAATGCTTCCTTAATCTTCCTTGTGTCTAGGTGATATTTCTTGATCTAGTATTTGACACCATTGTTGTTAATTGAAGAGTTGTAAAATGTGATGTCACATGACTGCATCTCTTAGTCACATCCACCTGGTTGGATTAAGCAGGAAGCAGAGGGAGTACCAAAAATAGAGTACAGGTGTCTTTGAAGCTGAGATATCATAATTCACTGAAATAGATTAAAAACAAGTAGAATAGAATCACATTAGTGCTATCCTGTATTTGAAGATAGTATTTGAAAAGAAACTAGTGCTTCTTAAATTATATATCCAATAGCATTTTGTCCAATCAAAACTAACCAAGTTGAAACAGACAATAATTTAAGCTGATGAATAGTTTCTCAGCAGAAATTAGCAGGCAGAATATTAGCAAGATTTTTCAACACATTTGCCTTTGGAACAATTTAGTCAAGCATATCAAGAAAAGCAATCTAAATTTTATTTCTAATGCCACAAGAGAGTGCATTCTATCTAAAATCTCTTATTTTATGGCTGAATGATAGAACCTAATTATGAGACATCTTGGCTGTTCCATGTCCCTGGTATAGAATTCTGCAGAATTTGAAGATCTCAGAAATACTTATGGAAATGTTCAGAGAAATTTTTTTCTTCACTTTTTTTTTTGCATGACTCCTATGCAACTCTAGGAACTAGCTGCCTCTCACTATGATTATTTCATGTTTGTTCAATAAACATGGCATCCCATCTTTGTATATGTTATATTTAATAAAACATTTTTTAATAGATACACCTGAGAATTCTTGGGAATAACCTTGGAAATCATCTTCTTGCTGTGTTGCATTTTGATGATGATTTTGCTATGTAGCAAAAATGCTGATATGTAACAATGTAAGTTAACCATGAAATTCTCAAACATGAAAACTTAGCAACATTTCTGGAAGTGTTTCCATTGAATTCAGTAGATTCATCTTGGACTTTAAATATTAATTTCAGTTGTACTCTTTGATTTAATTTTTAAAGCTTTCTGACAGTATAACTGTCAGTCGAATGGATTTTCCCCCAGCCCCACAAACAGCAGAGAAAACTTACTGAGGATGTGCATATCTTATCATATGACTGCTGAAGCCTATTCATGCTGAAATCAATAACTATTTTAAAATGGCAAATGAATTTCAGGACTTATACTTTAGACCATTTAACAACAGCAAATATTAAACATTTGGCATATAAAAATCATGATACCAAGAGTACTGCAAGCCTTGGTGAATGATTTCAGAAGTTTCCTTAAAAAGGACAATGATACAGTATTATTTTCTCCAATATTTTTTTATTAATTTAGGCTTAAATAGTATAAATATTAATATCTATGGAAAGCATAATTTCCAGACTTGGAAATTTCCAGATATATAAACCACACTTGGTTTATATTTAAATATACTTATAGAGCATATTATGGTACATATTGTAACCATGACTATAACAAATTTTTTACATATTTTGGGTTCTTTCAAACAATACACCCATTCTGGGCTAATGCTTTAAATTTGATTAATGGAATAACTGGCCATTAAAAACACATAGCACATAGCAGCACATAACAGGTTGTTTTCTGTGAAGTTAAATCAGGCTGATACAATAGGAGGTGAAATTGAATTTGCCTGGGATTTTATTTATTTATTTATTCATTTATTGGAGGGGGTGTCTGTGTTGAAGTTGGTGTGAGAGAAAAAATAGCAGATTTACATAGGCTACACAATTTGGTAGATTGTAACCATATTTTTTTAAAAAATAGCATGAAGACCCTCAGTAACCACTGTTAATTACTCTTAAGGAACAATCCTCATGACATCACCTGAATTTTGCCTCTAGCCAACTGAGTGGACAGCTGAAGTTGCCTTTAGTTGTTCTGCTGTGCTTTCCTGCTCACCTGCACGCGCGCACACACACACACTACAGATGTTAGAAGTCTTTATTAAGGCTTCCAAGCCTGAATTAGTATTCCTCAGCAATTCCCTATTCCTGTACCAGCTCAACCCCAATGAGTTCCATAGGCTACTCAAATGAAACCAACACTAGTCTTCAAGGCAAAGCAAGTCTAGTCCGCTAGGCAAAAGCAAGTCCCCAACGCAAAGGCAAAGGCAAAGGCAAAGCCACAGTTGAAGAGATACGATCCAAAGTTCAAGGCAAGAGCACACAGCAAGGAAACAGACAGGTTGTTTCCAGCATCATTTCACTTCATTTGCTGAACTAAATAACTGCTTCCTGTTGAAGCTCATTAATGTGTGAGGCTTACCTCATCATCAGTAGCCTGGCTGACCTTCTTTGTGCCTGCCTTTTCTCAGCCCTACGTGGAGGAGGAGGTAGTTCTTCTTGGTCTCCACTGACCAGCTTCAGGTATGTGTCCTCTCCGCTCATAGCCTCTGGACGTCCTGGGTGCAGGAAGCCTCTTCTCCCTCTGGTTCAGCTGATTTCTCATCTAATTCCTCCCCTATGCTCAGCCCCTCCAGTCCTGGCTCATAACCCTCAGCTGCCAGCACATCCTCCCCTGAACCGGCATCTGAAGGAGTGTCTGGGGAAGCATCCAGGGGAGTCATGACATCTGATGTTAAAGTGATGTTATAATGGCCCTCTTCTTCTAATATCAACCTTGCTGTATGAAGAATTGGCAGTGCTTCCGAGATAGTGTTGATGACAGCATGGTTGGAGGCTCAGATCCTCCCATCTCTAGTTAATGTAAGGTGATTCTGAGCCTCCTGACTACTAATTGCCTGGATTTTAGGTATCTGTTTGTAAATTGTCAAGAATTTATATTTATATCAGTGGTACAAAAATATTATTAAATCAGTCTGTACCAGCTTCTACCCGTCTTTCCTTTTTATATGATTCTGGGAATAGAAGACATGTGCTGTTCTTGTTTCACTGTTGTGTGTAGTGATGTTAAACAGGGTGATTTTTTTTTACAGACAACATAGGATTCAATCTCAGCTTGTTCACTTAGAGCAGTGATAGCTAACTTTTTTGCCATCACGTGCCAGGAAGGGGGGGGAGGTTCGTGTGCATGCATGCCCACACCCATAATTCTATGCGCCCCCCCCCCCCCCCGCTTCTAGCATGCGATGGCCCTGTAGGCCCATTTTTCTTTCTCACCTGGCTCCAGATGCATCTATGCATCTGAGGAGAGCAAAAACAGCCTTCCCCACCTCCTCGGAGGCCCAAAACAGCCTGTTTCCCAACTTCCGATTGAACAGGAAGTGAGGTTTTTTGCTGTTCCTAGCCTCCAGAAACTCCTAGAGAGGGAAGCAATTTTAAAAATTAATTAGGAAGAGGGATTTGAGAGCTCTAATCAGCCCCATGATTGTGTGCTTTTCTGTGTACTCCAAGCAAAGCCACAGCCATGTTTCCCAGCCTTTCTGGAAGGCTGTCCTGTGAATGTGTTTAAACTGAAGATATTAATACAATTCATCAAGTAAGGGTCTGAAAGAAGATGTGCAAATATTTTGAAAATATTCAGGTTCAAAATTTATTCTGAAAAATTATTCTAAAACAATTTTTGCTTGTTCCTAGACGCTTTTGATTCCTTTTTTGTTTTATTATTATTTATTTATTCATTATTATTTATGTCATGTTACCTGTCATGTTACCTCTTTGAATCCCAAATCCTAGAGTCAGACATGCAAGTTGACAAATAAATAAATAAAACCGAAGATCTCTTACCTCAAAGAGCGCTTTCCCTGCATAATACAGCAATGTCTCCATGATGGAAATAAACTAAATCTTAACTAAGATAAACTAAACTAATCCTAACTAAATAAACAACTATATTAAATATGATAAATAAATAGTATGTGTAAATAGGTGTGATATTAAGTAAATAAATTAATAAACAATTACTGTAAAGTAAGCTATGTAGTTACAGTTAAATAAAAATAAAAACAAATCTAACCAATCCTGAGTAAGGAGTGATGCGCCCAAATAGAGATAAAAGCTCTGAGTGAATAATCCACACACAAAAAAATACTTCTTTGTGAGCTCGTGCGCCTGTCAGCACTATTAGGAGATATGACATGAAGGAAAAGCAAAGCAAACTCATTGGCTGAATGAATGATACTCAGAGTTTTATCTATTTTTCAATATTGGTAGAAATGTAAGTACAAAATCCTGCTGATGCGCTTGATGGGATCAGAGGATGAGCTAATAAGAAAAATGCCACAGAAAAATTAGTGCCACTGAAGAAAGCAGGAAGATGTCTAGAGAAATACAGATAATTGAGAGTGGTGCATTGGTGAATGAGCAAAACTGGAGAGACCTCTGTATTTGGGAGATTAAAATGCACTATGGCTCTTGCTCCACTAAACTTCTAGACAAAATATTTGAACTTAACCAACAGCTCTTTATTTTCTGTCCTGAGCTGTTGGTATACATACTGCAATATGTTGCATGACCATTATTATTTGGATATAGTGTACTTTTTCATAGTATTTTTTTTCCCACAGCAGAGCCTTTGTAATGTCCAGAATAAATGACAGAAAATCTATTACTTTTAGGAAGCAGTCTTCCACCGGACGATTTGAGACATCAGCAAGAAATTAATAAAATGGTGGCCGCTGCAGAGTTCTCAGCGGACGCTTCCTTAGATGCAGCAAAGTTTGCTGCCAGAGCTATGGCATCCACAGCCACATCCCGTAGACTTCTATGGCTCCGTCCTTGGTGGGCTGATCTAAAATCTAAGTGGAAGCTAGCGTCAGCCCCTCTCAGGGGTTCAGATTTGTTTGGGGCAGCTTTAGACCCTATCTTAGTTGAAGGGAAAGATAAGCGGAAGGTGTTGCCAGTCTCTTACCGTAGACCAGAATGCCGTTTCATTCCCTATCAGCAGAGGCAGCCCTTTCGTTTCGAGTCCAGACCCAGCGGGTCCTTTCCTAACAGGTCATACAATCACAGTTGGGACAGGTATTCTAACAGGCAATCCTTTAGAGATAGAGGCAGATATCAGCCCCAGCCAGGAGACCTTTCTGAGGAACTGGTTCCAGGCCCATCAAGCGAGGAAAGTGACTCACTTCTTCCAGTTCCCATTGGCGGCTGTCTCAGCCACTTTGCTCACCAGTGGGAGGTTTCGACTTCAGAGCAATGGATTCTTCAGACTGTATCCCTGGGTCTTCGACTAGAGTTCAGGGCCCGGCCTCCAGACCGTTTCGTTCCTTGTCCTCTGTCCATGCATCCAGAGAAGTTTCACCTGATGTCTCTGGAGATTCACCATCTACTAGACATTGGTACGATAGAACCTGTTCCGGCTGGACAGGAGAGGTTGGGGATTTATTCAGTTCTGTTTCTTGCCCCCAAGTCTTCAGGCAGTGGGAGGGGCATTTTGAACTTAAAATTCATCAACAAATTCCTTCAAGTAAAAAAGTTCAAGATGCAGTCCCTAAGGACTATTTTAGATTGTGTCAGGAAGGGCGACTGGATGACATCCCTGGACCTGCAGGAGGCATACCTGCATGTGCTGATCCACCCGGACCATCGCAGGTTTCTGAGATTTGCACATGCAGGGAAACACTTCCAATACCGTGCAATGCCGTTTGGCCTTTCCTCGGCGCCACGAACTTTTACAAAACTTCTAGCAGCAGTGGCGGCCACGATCGGGCGGGTCCCAATAAGGATACTTTGTTATTTAGATGACATACTGCTTCTCTCTCATTCCCTAAGGCTCTTCAAGACTTAGAGACGGTGTGCAAGGTGCTGACTATGCACGGATTCTCCATCGATCGTGCAAAGAGTCACCTCCAGCCGACTACTTGAATCTCTCACCTAGGGTGTCAATAGATTCACTCAAAGGACAGGTTTTCCTGTCGGGGAAGAGACAACACGACATTCGGGACTTGGTCTGCAAAGTCCTAGACCAGAGGCAAGTAACATTTCTCACATTGTCGCAGTTGCTCGGCAAATTCATTTCATGTATTTCAGTGGTTCCCTGGGCGCGCAAACACGCAAGACAGCTACAGTGGTTCCTGCTTCTGGCGCAGAGATCAGGCCGCAGTACATCCACAGCCAAGACCAGCTTGCCTCCCAAGGTACGGGCTTCCCTCCGTTGGTGGACTTTGGCAGCCATCACCAGGGGATGTGTCTTCCAGGAACTAGACAGAATGGTTGTAACGACGGACGCCAGCCTGGTGGGTTGGGGGGCTCACCTAGAGCATCTTGTAGTTCAGGGACAGTGGTCCACGACAGAACCAAATAACCTGATAAACTGGCTGGAACTAAGGGCCGTCCATCGTGCCATTTGTCACTTCCAGGACAGGTTACTACACCGCCATGTCCTGGTTCTGACGGACAATATGGCCACAAAGGCACACATAAACCTTGAGGGGGACACACAAAATTGCTAATGCTGGAGACTGACAGACTGCTCAGCTGGGCGGAGACTCATATCCTTTCCCTGAGGGCAGAACTTATTTCAGGGGCCTCAAACATCCAGGCCGACTGGCTCAGTCGGACACAACTGGACCCATCCGAGTGGATGCTTCACAGGGATTTGTTCCAGGACATAGTGAGGAGGTTTGGCCGACCAGAGGTCGACCTCTTTGCCCGACCGGAGAATGCCCAGATTCCAAAGTTCATTTCGAGGTTCCCATGTCCGGGGGCAGTGGATTGCGACGCCCTCTGGTGCTGTTGGCCCCAGGGCCTACTTTATGCTTTTCCCCCTCTTCCTCTCATCCCAAGAGTGGTAAAAAAACTGATGACGGAAGGGGCAGAGATACTCCTAGTGGCACCTCATTGGCCAAGAGGTCCTTGGTTCGCCGACCTGGTGGATCTTTCGGTATCTCCTCCCTGGGAAATACCTCAGGACCGGATCTCTCTATCCCAGGGGGCAGTTCAACATCCAGACCCTCTCTGGTTACACCTAACTGTGTGGCACTTGAGAGGATCCTCCTGAGGAAGAGCGAGGTACCAGGGAAGGTTATCCATACCATCCAGGCGCCCAGGCGACCTTCCACTACAAAAATTTACGAGGCGTCTTGGCGAGCTTTTTGCTCTTGGTGCCGTCTGCACCATGTCGACCCCACCTCTGCCACTATTACTGACATTTTGATTTTCTTACAGGACGGTTTTGACAAAGGGCTGGCTCCCGCCACCTTGAGGCAGGTGGCGGCGTTATCAATGGTTCTATCCAGGGATGCTGCTCATCCATTGACTCAAGATCCCAGGGTTAGGGGGTTCTTAAGGGGCACGACTAATATCAGGCCCCCTTTGGTCCACAGATACCCCTCTTGGGACTTATCGTTGGTTCTGTAAGCCCTTACGAGGGCACCGTTTGAGCCTCTAGCGTCAATCAGCCTGAGATTACTCACCTTTAAGCTGGCATTTCTCCTGGCTATCACTTTAGCCAGGAGGGTGTCGGAACTGGTGGCCTTATCCATTCGCCAGGATTTATGTATATTTAGACCCAACACAGTTACACTACGTTTGGACCCTTCCTTTTTGTCAAAAATAAATTCCACCTTTCATAGGTCCCAAGAAATTATTTTGCCTGATTTTTGCCCTTCTTCAAAGCATAAATTGGAAGTGCAGTGGCATACTCTAGATGTGAGACGAGCGCTTCTAAGGTACATCGCACGGACATCCTCGTTTCGTAAAACTGAGACACTATTGGTGTCGTTCCACCCCACTTCTCTAGGACAGAAGGTTTCTTCCCGTACGGTCGCAGCCTGGATCAAAGCCTGCATTTCGTTGGCATATAGTTCCACAGGAAAACCAGTGCCAGGTAAAGTGTGGGCGCATTCCACCAGAAGCGTAGCAACTTTGGCAGCGTGGTCCACTCAGGCCTCTGTTTTGGACATATGCCGGGCGGCTACTTGGACATCTTTGACGCCATTTGTAAGACATTATAAAGTGGACAGTTTTGCTTCTGCTGAGGCGTCTTTTGGCCGTCGAGTACTATAGAGGCTCTGTTCTGAATCGCAGGGTATGCCCAGTCAGCCTTCCCTTGACTTCGGAGGCTTGGGAATATCCCAACAGATGAATTATCTGGGCAGCGCTATGGAAATTGGACGTTGCTCACCTGAATGTCCTTTTTCGTAGCGCTCCAAGTCAATTCATCCCACCCTTTCGGCTGACTGAGTTGGCCGGGGAGATTGTTTGTGTTCTCTTCTCAGGATAACGTGGAGACTGTGATCTTCGCGAAATATCTAGAGCCCTGAGGAGAAGGGAGGCGTGGTTAAACAATTTAAAGAAACACCACGCTCAGTCGTTAGACAGACAGCGAAAGCCCAACAGCAACTGATGAATTGACTGGGAGTGCTACGAAAAAGGACATTCAGGTGAGCAACGTCCATTTTCCAAAAAGCCCCTTAAGAACTGATGAGGTGACCAGGTCCAAGTGTGGTGGAATGGAGAGAGTTTGGGCAACAGAGTTTTCCCAGAAAGAGACTTGGATCAAGAGATGTGATGTATGAGAATTGATGCATTTGTTTCAAATATCACCTACTTGTTGTAATAACAACTTGTTATTTCTTTGCTTTCTATCTCTGCATCCTTCTTGTTGCTTAGTCATAGTTTCATGTGTCATTAATTCCTCTTGTCCTCTATTTTCTATTTCCTCTTTTCTTTTTTGTTGCTTCTGTGGTGTAAAGTAATAGTTGTAGAATTCATATCCACTATCTAGGGAATCCAGTCTGTGTCTTCTATCATTCTAGGTAACCAAAATTCCCTCTGGTATCAACCATCTAAAGTTTACTTGGTGTTTGATCAACAGTCCTGTCAGAAACTGATACCTCTTCCGCAGATCTCTAAGTCTTCTGGGTAGTTGTTTTAGCACCATAACCTCTCTTCCTTTATATTTCAGGGTTTCTTCTTTTATTTTTTAAAGAATTTCTGCTCTTATTGTTGTTGTTGTTTTCATAAATCTTACGTGTATCTCCCTTGGGAGTTTGTTCTTTTTAGCATAGCTAGTGTGGATTCTGACCACTCTGCCTATCTCTGACCTCATCTCATGTGTTGTTATTTGTAATGTTTGAGCCAAGAGTCTACCATCAACTCAGCTATGTTTTCTTCTTTTCCTTCCTCAATATTCTGAAACCTCAAGAAGTGTTCAGCCTTTTCCATTTGCAACTGGATTACCATTCCTTTGAGTTCTTTATTGACCTGTATTAGTCTCTGATTCATTTCCTCCATTTTTTCCCCCTGTTTGTTCTGATTTTTCTTCAATTATTTTAATCTTTTCTTCATTTTTGGTTAACTTTTGTTGAAAAGTCCCCAGTTTTTCATCCATACTTTGCATTTTTCCCTTGATCTCTCTCATCTCAGTTCTCATCTCACCTATCTTAGTCCTTATTTCAGTATGGTTCTTGGTTATGATCTCTTGTAATGATTGGAACAATGTTTGCATATCTTTTTGAATCATATTCATTTTGTCCTGTTGAATTAAGCTTTCTATTGACCTTCAGCTTGAAAGGCTTGACATTGCTGATGATGGGGAAGATGATGGGGCACTCGGGTCTGTCAGCAGCTCATGTATTTAGTTGCCACCATTCCAGAGAGGTGAATAAAGACCACCTCCTCTCTTTTAGAGACTCGTTCTCAGAAAGTTGTTAATTTCTGGAGTAAATTCCTCAACAGGAGTTAGAAATTAAGAGTATCTCACCTAGATCACACATGCTATTTTCCACTCATCTCCTTTATTGCTCTTTCATAGGAGCTGTCACAGCCTTGGTCTGTCCAGCTTAATGGTCATCTTTTCCCCTCATCAGGATGAGAGGTTTTCCAGGATCAAACTGAGTTTGCAGACTCCCTGTAATCAGTGAAACTTCCCCCTCTGCCTCCACCACCTCTCCAAGGCAGCTTGGGTCCAATTGGACCTCCTGTCAAGTAGAATATGGCGGCTTATCACAGAACCCTGTGAAAGCTCACCATTCTTGCTGCGACATCAGCTCTGCCCCTCACTGATATCACTTTCTTCGCTATCTTCATATATGATACTATCTTCAGTTCCATCTAAAGCATTGCTAATGCCACATTTTTTAAATGACCATGCAACAATTTTGTCCTTCACTGAGTGCCATGATGTTTTAACCCATTCACAAACTTGAGTCATAATGGGCATTTTCATTCTTCCAGTAGATATCAGATCATGATTACCAGCAGCTAGTCATTTGTTCCACCCTTCTCACATAAAGGCTTTAAATGATTTGTTGATGGAAACATCAAGAAGTTACAACTGGCTGGTAAAACCCCCAGGAATTACAGCTAAATGAGTCTTCACTTCTATAAAGCTCTTTTTTGTAGTTTCGCTAATATGTGGTCTAACTGGTCGAGAATTAATAGAGTAGATTTTTTTCAGAAGCCATTTGGACATTTGGACCACGCTTTTTCAACCCATACTCTCATTTCATTTTCATCCATCCATCCTTTCTCATGAACATACACAACTCCTCCTTGTGGAATCACGTCGTTTGGAAAATTTTTCCTTTTGAAAATTATTTTTTTAATGTTTTTTTTAATTATTACACATAAACAAAGATATAAAGACAGTGCAAAAACAAACAAAACCTCACCACCTACAAAACCTACACAACATTCCACATATATACTTTTGTCATCAACAGAATGTATAGTAAATTACTTTACATATTAATGAAAGGATAATATTAGATTTTTGATTCAAGTATTTGAAACTATAAAAATGTTTGCATCGTTTCCGTTATTCATCTCCTACTGTTAATCTTTCACCCTAATTTCTATCATCTACCGTTATATTAATTTTCTTTTCCAGCCATTAATACCATTGGTGCCACACAACATAATAGTCACTTTCCTCCTTATTCTGGAGTTCCATTGTCAGTCTATCCATCTCGGCACACTCTGTTATTTTTGAGATAATTTTATCTTTGGTTGGGAGTTGGTCTGATTTCCAATTTTGAGCGAACAGTAATCGTGCTGCTGTCAAGATGTGTATGATAAGGTACTTCGTCTCTTTGGTGTATTGCGCTGTAATCATGCCGAATAAAAAGAATTCTGGGCTATCTTCTACTTGTAAATTCGTTATTTCCTCGATAATCTTTTTTATGTCCTGCCAAAATTTTTGGGCCTTTCTACATTTCCACCACGCATGATAATATGTCCCTTTTTTTTTGTTTTACACTTCCAACAGAGTGTGGGGACATTTGCATATATTTTGGCTAACTGAGCCGGTGGTAGGTGCCATCTGTAAAACATTTTGATTAAATTCTGTTTGTAAGATATAGCCCTTGTCATTTTAATGTTTTGTTTCCATAGTTTCTCCCAATTTGCTAACTGAATATTATGCCCTACGTCCCTAGCCCATCTTATCATGTTTTCTTCAACTGTTTCTTCTAATAATCTATGTCTAAGAAGATAGTTGTATATTTTGGTTATCATCTTTTGTTCCCTGTAAAATCTTGTCCAATTCATTCAGATTGTTCGAAATTCCGTATTGTTTTTTGTCTGTTGTATATCTTGAATGTATTTGAGTGTAGGGCCACCAATCAATATTTATGCCACCATTTTGGAGTTGATGACTTGGGATAAGTTCGCCTTCTTGGTTTAATAGCTCTTGGTACCGCATCATCTTTCCTGTCTCGAGAGTATTTGGGTGTATCAGTGCCTCCATTTGGGACCACCATTTTGGTATTCTGGTATAGTGGTTTCTCTTGATTTCCTGCCAAATCTTAAATAGTGAAGCCCGGATTATATGTCGTTGGAAAAACATATGTCGTTTGTCTGGTCCATCCCATAAAAAGGCGTGCCATCCTCGTGTTAGGTCAAAGCCTTCTAAATACAGTATTCTTTTGTTGTCTAATTTCATGCATTCTTTAATCTAGGTCAGCCCTGATACCTTATAATAAAGTTCCCATTCTGGTATTGCCAGACCTCCTTTGTCTCGTGAGTCTTGTAAGGCTTTGATCTTGATTCTGGCCTTCTTTCCCTGCTATATATAAATCATTATTGTTTTATTAAGGTTTTTGAAAAAATCTCTTCCTGGGTATATTGGTATTACTTGGTATAGGTATAATCCTCTTGGTAATATGTTCATTTTTATTGAGGCAATTCTGCCCACCAACGACAATTGTAATCTATTCCAAATTTCCAAATCTTTTTAAATTTGTTTTAATAGTTTGGTATAATTGTCTTCTTTGATCGTAATTGCTTTTGCTGTCAAACAAATACCTAAGTATTTTAGTTTTTTTACTATTTGGATTCCTAATTCTTCTTCTAATTTCAACCTCTGTGTCTGGGCCATGTTTTTCGTCAGTACTTTCATTTTTTTGTTTGTTTATTTTGAGGCCCGCGACTTCCCCATATTCCTCTATCATTTCCATCAGTTTGGGTCCAGATAGTCTTGGGTTTTCCAGAATAAAAATTACATTGTCTGCAAAAGCGAGCAGTTTGTACTCCTCTCCCCGGATCTTAAGACCTTTAATATCTTCTTCCTTCCTGATTTTGTTTAATAGAACTTCCAATGCTATTATAAATAATAAAGGTGACATGGGACATCCTTGTCGCACTCCTTTCTGAATATCGAAAACTTGTGTCATATTGCCATTTATTGTGATTTTAGCTGTTTGGAAGGAATAAATTTTTTCTATCAGTTTGAGAAATTTTTCTCCACAGTTCATTGCTTCAAGTTGCTTTATAAGAAAGGACCAATTTAAGTTGTCGAAGGCCTTCTGGGCGTTGAGGGAGGTTAGAGCCACTTCTTTATCTATCTTTTGATTGTAATATTCCAAAACATTTATAATCGTTCTCAAATTGTTTTTGATCTGTCTCCTGGGTATGAAACCCAGGTCTGGGTGAATATATTTGTGAATTATTGCTTTGAGTCTCTGTGCCAGTATTGACATATATAGTTTATAGTCCACATTGAGTAATGAAATTGGTCTATAGTTTCTAACTTGAGTTGGATTTGTATCTTCTTTGTGTATTAATGTGATAATAGTTTCTGTCCAGGATTTTGGAATTTCGGCTGTCAATAATGCTGCATTAAAAACTTGTAGCAATGTTTCATCTATTGATTGTTGGCAGTATTTGTAAAATTCAGTGGGAATTCCGTCTAGTCCTGGAGTTTTATTGTTCTTTTGTTTTTTTGCGGGCTTCGGTCAGTTCAAACATTGTTATGGGTCGGTTCAAAATCTCTATGTTCTTCTTCAAAGTGTGTAATATTGGTTTTTTGAAGGTATTTTTTAATTCGGTCTTCCGGGACATCTTCCTGTCGGCAAAGTTTTTGGAAGAATATTTTAACTATGTTTTTCTTATTTAGATGTGTGTGATGTAAAGTTCCAGATTTGTCCTGGAGTTGGTGAATAATTCTTTTTTCTGTTTGCTTTTTTAATTTGTAAGCTAACCAGCGTCCAGTTTTATTTGTGTGTTCAAAATTTGTCTGCTTTGCCATTCTTATTTTCTGTGCCAATTCAGTTTTTGTAGTTAAGTTCAATTTGTGTTTAGCCAGATTCAGTTTTTGTTGTGCTATCTTGTTGTTAGGCTGCTGTTGTAATTTAGCTTCTTCTATCTTAATTTCTTCTATCAGATCATTTCTAATTTTTTGTTTCTCTTTTTTTCTTCTAGCCACATATGCAATAGTTAGGCCTCTAATATAAGCTTTCGGCGTATCGCATAAATTTTGTAACGACCTTTGGTCCTTTGTATTGATTTGGAAAAATATCTTGATTTCTTTTTCTATCATTTGTAGATACTCCTTTTCCTTTATTATACTTGTATCCATTTTCCATCTTTTCTGTTTTCAAAAACCTTTCCAGACTATTTTAACGGGGTTGTGATCGGCCCATGTACTAGGCATAATTTCTACATCGTATGTTTCTTTACTTAATTGAGGTGTCATCCACACCATGTCCAACCTGGACCATGATTGATATGGGCAGAAAAATATGTATATTGTTTTACTTTGGTGTTTAATTCTCGCCAGGTGTCATGTAAACTCATTTCTTGTGCCAAGTCTTTGAATGTTTGTGGCAATGTCTTCCTTTTAATTTTATTCTTCTTATTACTATGGTAATCTTCTTGTGGGTTTACAATCTCATTAAAATCACCAACTATACAAACATTTTCATAAACCAACTCCTTTAGCTTGTCGTGTAATTTTTTGTGGAAATCTTTTTGGTTTCCATTTGGAGCATAAATCGCTACTAACAATATTATTTTTGTTTCCAATTTTACTTCTATTATTAACACTTGACCTTCTTTATCAGTATGAATTAACTTAGTTCTTATATGATCTCTGACATATATTAACACTCCCCTTTTTTTGCAGTTGCCTAGAGATGTGTATATTATTCCTAATTTTTTGTTTTCAAGTAGTTTTTTCTGTTGTTTTCTTATGTGTATTTCTTGTAATGTAATTATATCTGCCCCTAATTTTTGCAATTTTGTAAATATTTGATGTCTTTTGCTTGGTGAGTTTAGCCCATTTATATTTATAGAAATAAGCTTTAGTTCTTCTTCCATTTCTGCTAGTTTTATTTATCCGTAGTTTTGAGTTTTGTTGTGTTTCTTGTAACTCTTTGTGTGATCCCCATCGTTTCCTCCTTCCCTAACCTTCCCTTTCTCTGTTCCTTGTCTTCCTTGTTTGTTATTTGTATCTCTTGATCACTAGAGTTTTGTTCTTCTCTACTTTCTCTGCTTTCCTGTTCTCCTTCATATCCTAGATGTTGGTCGACAAAATCTTGGGCTTTTTCTATAGTATCTATTCGAAATTTTCTTCCTTCCCATGATATAAGTACCCCTTCTGGTATTAGCCATCTGAATTTTATCTTGAGCTTATTTAATTGTCTGGTTAGAAAATTATAATCTCCCCTCCTATCCCTGGCCCTTTTCGGTACTTGTTTTAATGTTAGAACTTCCCTTCCTTTATATATAACTGTCTCCTCCCTCATTTTTCTATATATTTTTTCTTTCATTGTTTTCTTTGTGAATCTAATATGTACTACTTTGGGGAGTTTGTTTCTTCTTGCGTAATTTATAAAGGCTCTATAGATTTCATCGATTCCATTTCTTATTTCATCCTTATCTTTATTTGTCACCTTTGCTAATATTTCAATCATAATTTCGCCCAAGTTTTCATCTTTCTGTTCTTCTATATTTTGGAACCTTAAATAAAAAGATGCCTTCTCCATTTCTAGAAATGTCAGTGCATCTTCAGTGTCTCAACTTCTTATCGCTTGTTGATTTTCCATCCTTTCCAACCTAGTGGCTGTGGCTTCCATTTTTTCTTCCACTTTGTAAATTCTCTGTTCATTTTCCATGATGTTTTGTTGGATTTTCACTATCTTCTCATCTATAGTTTTAATATCATCTTTAATTTCCCCTACATCCAATCACATTTGTTCATGGTTCCTTTTAGTTTCATCATGGTTAAGAGTCATTTTATCTTCCGTCCTTTTCATTCCCTCTTGAAGCATTGCAAGGGCAGCCTGAATATTTTGCATTCCTATAATAGTATTAGTCTTCTTTTTATCTATCATTTCCCCTGTCTTCTGCTGTACTGGGAAGGCCACCAATAATGTTTGGGTTGGGGATATCTTCTTAGTTGTTTTAATAGTGGTTGATGTACTTGAAGTTGTCATATCTATTATACGTATTTTTCCTTTTGAAAATTAACATCAGTAGCAATTCGGTGCCGTCTGCACAGCAAGACAACACAACCGTGTAATGTGTTTTCTCATGTCCTGAGGTTTTCACGGTTATGCTTTTGGGACCTTTCAGATCAGCAATCTTATTAGATGGCACATCAAAGGTTAGCAGGACTTCATCCATATTCTCAATCTGGCCAATTTCAAAATTATTTTTCTTCCTAGTATCAGTTACACATTTATGAAAAGACAGAATCTTATTTCATATTCTTTTGTCATTTTTTGCACAATTCTAGTTTTGGTGTACATAGCAAGATCACATCACCTCATAAATCTGTAGCACCACGATGGTGATCCAGTAAAATCCTGAATGCCTTTCTCTACAGCAATATGTTTGGCTTCATATATTATCATTTTTGTAGAAACTGAGAAGCCATTATTCCGATGATGTGTGATCTATTCTTTCATGTCCACTTGGCCATGTGGTCACTTTGCAGCATGCCCACAAAAAGTGTGCTTACTTTTATCTACTTTTTACAGCTGATCCTTCTGTTCCCTCCATTCTCTTATCATTTTTTCAGTTGGAGATGGCCCAAAATATCTCTGCTCTATTTCCATGTTCCTCAGCATATTTTACTACTTCCAGTTTAAAAGGAATTTTATATGCTAGTCTCTTCTGCTTTGGCATCCTTGTATGTAGCATGATGAGGTACCGCAGTATTTTTCTGCAAGAAAATACAGTAGTGAGAGAAGGGGCGTTGGTCCTACCTGATACGCACCTTCTCGTTGGGTGGAGACAGCAGCCATCATGGGTTGTGCTCATCTGTTCAGGTTGCTAGACTGAGCCTGTCAAAGCTGTTAAACTCCGCCCCTGTCACTGGGCAGACCCAGCTTTTGGCGAAGACAGAAGACAGGCTCGGCGTGTGGGATAACAACAGAGAAAGGAAACAGCCAGACAGAGAGACCAGACTGGAGAACGGGAGGGTATGGCTGCTGTCTCCACCCAACGAGAAGGTGCGTATCAGGTAGGAACAACGCCCCTTCTCCATTGTGGGTGGAGACAGCAGCCATCATGGGACATACCCAAGATCCCAGACCTAAATATGAGAGGGACCAGGCTGGTCAGAAGAACCCCCCCCCCCCCCCGGAGACAACACGCTGCAAAACCCTGCATCCAAAAGCGGCCTCAGCCGATGCAAACTTATCCAACTTATAATGTCGAATAAAGGGAGAAGGGGAAGTCCACGTAGCCACTCTACAGATTTCAAGAAGAGAAGCCTGAGTGGCCCAGTCCGCAGACGTGGCAGCGCTGCGAGTCGAGTGAGCAGACACGCGAGGAGGTCTCGGTAGTGATCATAGTTCATATGCCTTGGCTAAAGTCTGGCGGATCCAATGTCCGATAGTGGAGGAAGACACTTTGCAGCCGAAGGAAACCGGCAAGAAAGAGACGAACAGAGACTCAGTCCTATGAAAGGCTGAAGTCCACTTGATGTAAATGTGTAAGGCTCTTCGTACATCCAAAGAATGCCACTTTCGTTCGAGACGGTGAACAGGTCGAGGACAAAAATCAGGAAGAATCAGTTCCTGCATACGATGGTATGTAGGAGTAGTATTTATTTATTGATTAGCCCTTTGGGCCATATCAAATGCAGAATTACAAAGACAAATCATTACAAAGGTTTGATAAAACAAATTAAGTAAGGTTGGAACAACTCACAATTAAAATACAATTAGAATAAAATACGATCTAAAATAAATTCGGGATAAAATACAATAATTTAAAATACCATTTAAATATACTTAAATTTATATTTATAATGTCGCCCAATCAGTATTGACTGCTATTAAAATTTCATTGTTAGATCAAGTGGTCATTCTTACAATCTACCGGATTTTGCTGCACCAACTTTGTCCTCCTTCCCATCAACTTTACCACAAATTTAGCAATCCATTTTACCAACTGCAAGTTGGAACCTAACAAACAGTGTCGCAAAAAGTGTTCTTTAGATTTAGTGGTGCTGGTATAAAAGATCCTGCCCAGTTGATGTTCCCTCAGGTCTGAATATAGGGGGCAATCAAAAATTACGTGGGACGTTGTTTCGACTTCCCCCGTCCCACATAGACAGACCCTTTCCCTTACAGGAATGCCCTTATATCTACCCCAGAGCATATTTGTTCCGAGTTGGTCCAACCTCAGTTTTGTAAAGAATCTTCTCAGGACGGGAAACAAAGGCACAGCTAAATATTTTTCTATTTTGAAGATTTGTTTATTGGCTGATAACCAGGGGAAACTTTTACTGCTGTCACCTGTGCAATATCCGATTGGGCACTTATGTCCTTAAATCTCTGTGCAATCCAATTTCGGATCTGCCTATAGTCATACTGCTGCCAATTTAAAGGGATACCAGAGCTAGATACCTGCTTCAGAACTTTTGATAACCAGTTATTTTTATTACTTGAGATAATCTGCTCCATTAGCGCTAATTTTGGTAACCTCCCTTCCTCCATCTCAATTATTCTTAACCAGTAATAAACAGTCTTCAACAAAGCCCTAGTGCCAGTCGCATGGACTCCTGTTTCTGCCCTTACTACACATGCTGGGGTTCCGGGGGACACTGCCAAAATTCTCCTAAAGAACTTATTTTGAGGGGTTTCCAGCCCATGCAGCTTAACTGACCCCCATATTTCTGCCCCATAGGTAAGTACTGGTTCGATTTTCGCCTGGAAGACCTTTAGCACTGGGATTAATGTAGATGGAGTTTTCTCTAAAATAAGTTTGTTTAATTGAGCCATCCGAGCCGTGGCCTTCCGAGCTCCAGCTTTTACCTGCTTATTCCATTTGCCATTTGTCTGAAATACTAGCCCTAAATAGGTAAATGACTGAACTTGTTCTATTCTTCTGTCATTTAAAACCCATCTCCTTATATTTTGTTGCCTGCTAAATATCATTACCTTTGATTTCTCTATATTAATTGTCAGGCGATTTTTTGTGCAATATGCTGCCAACCTCCCAAGTGACCTTCGTAGCCCCACCTGTGAGGCTGACAACAAAATTATATCATCGGCATATAACAAGCAATTAACCTGTCTTGTTCCTATACTAGGCCCATGGAGTGATGTATCTTCCAGACATTTTGGGAGGTCATTTAAATATAGGTTAAAAAGTGTTGGGGCTAAAATGCAACCTTGTCTGACGCCCTTTTTTAATGGGATTGCGTTTGTTACCGCTCCTGACCTATTCACTCTTACTTGGGTTTCCGTGTATAACATTCGAATTAAATATAACAATTTCTTTTCTATTCCCATAGCCTCTAATTTATCCCATAAAATTTTCCTATCAATTGTATCAAAGGCTGCCTTCAAATCTATGAATGCCACATACAGAGTTTTTTTCCAAGACTTAAACTTAGTTATTAGATGGTCCAGCACAAAACAATTATCCATAGTAGATCTTCCGCTCCTGAAACCTGACTGCTCTTCAGCTAAGATGTTATTTCTCATTATCCAGTCCTCTAATTTATGAAGCAAATGCTTAGCATAAATTTTTGCTGAAATATCGATTAAACTAATTAATCGAAAATTATCAGGATTGTCTCTGGAACCTTTTTTATGTAAAGGGATAAGTATTGATGAACGCCAACTAGCAGGAATTTGCCCTGTTCTGTTAATAAAAGTAAAGAGACCCGCCAGGACAGGCGCCCACCAGGCTATGTTATCTTTAAATAAGGCTGCCGGGAGCACATCCTGTCCTGGAGCTTTGTTTGTCTTCAGGGAGGAGATTAAATGCCTCACCTCCGTGATTCTTCCCACTGCGGTAAGGCTTCATGTTCCTGTATCAAGCTTGGAGAGGATATAAGCTCATCAGAGTTTTCCTCTGCTGCTGGCGTGGCCAAATGCTTCTCCCATCTTTCTGCACTAATGTTTGGGTCACTTATTGGTTTTCTATCTCTAATAATTTTTGAGACCTCCAACCAGAATAGTGTGGGTGAGGCCAGCTTTGCTGCCTGTTCTAGACCAGCCCATAGGTTGTCGATATAGGAGGCCTTTTTTCTCTTCAGTAGCTGCTTATATTTCTGCCTTATGGTAATATACTCCTTCTGTAGTTCCATGTTTGGGCTGCTTAAGTATCTCCTAAGTGATTTCCTAAGCTGTTTTTTCTTTTCCTTACAGTCGCTGTCAAACCAAGATGAGTTACTAGAATCAGACAGGCCCGTTGGCTTGGTAGTCATGGAAAAATGCTTCAATTTATGGCATATTTCCGCAAAACAAACTATAGGCTCTTGTTCACCCGTACTGTTTGCGCATATATGCGCTAAGGCTTCCATACATGGTGAATTCATGAATTCAGTCACTGCTTTGTTATCAACCCTCTTCCATGTTAATCTTTTCTCTTGGGCTCTTCCTAAGTTGAGACCTACTTGTTGGATTGATTTATTCCTTTTCCTTAAATCTGAAGGGATTATCATGGATGTCGCAATAGGAAGGTGATCACTTTCTGACCTTGGTAACGTCAAGACTGAAGTTGCCCCTGCTACTAGGCTGTGAGAGACACAAAAATAATCGATAGAACTACATGCCTTGGGGCCAAAAAAAGTTATGGGGTACCTTCTAAGCTCCGAGTACTGGCCTACAATTTGGAGGTTACAGTTATATATCATAGTTAGAAATTTCCCCCCATCTTTGTTCTTTTTCCTATCTTGGGAGACCCATGATTGTTGGTTATGTAAATATCCCTCAGGAATGGTACCGTTTTCAATAAAAGGTTCCAGCGAGGGACCCACACGCGCGTTAAAGTCTCCTGCCAAAATTAGAGGTGTTTTTGTGAATTTTTTCCGTATTTCTAATATTTTTACCTCTAGAGCCTCCCACAAATCCCCCAGTGCTGGGTTGACATACACATTTGCAAATATCATTGACTTCCCTTCATATTCCAAATGGATTGCTTGAAAAAATAAAGGGCCATCCTCCAAGCATATCTCATTTCCCTTCCATCCTAGTTCGGCTTTCACCAGAATGCCCAATCCTCCAGAGGCTCTTCCTTTTTTAGCTACTCTCTTTGCTGGCAGCTGCCAAATATTAAACCCGGGGAGCTCAATTGGGGTCTCATCTTTGCTAACCCATGTCTCCTGCAAAGCAATTACATGGTACCTATTTAAAAATTTAATACAAACATCTGTGCCCCAACTTCCTCTCCATCCTGCCACATTCCAAGAGAGGAAGTGCACTCTTAAAGGACGTGGTTGCTCACTATTTCCTAGTCAGGCCTCTTGGACCATCTCTCCTACCCCTCCTCCCTCGTTTACACACACACACCCATTTAATCGCCTGGGTTCAATAGACGTCTGTTTGGGCATCATTGCACTGCCTGTTACTTTCGGGCTTGCAGGTCCATGGGCTCTATTAATCTCTGCCTCCACGGTAAATGATTTTGCATGAGGCACCGCGTTTGTGTCGTTTCTTGGCATCGTCTTTGCCGCTAAGGGGGTTTGGGGGAATTCCTTCCTGGGTGCCTTCCATCTCCGATGTTTGTCCCACATCACTTTGTGTTAACAAATCTGCTGTCTCTGGTACCTTGTGCTGTATAGACATGGGCATCAGGCTTCCTGGGTTTATAGGCTGCTGGCTCTCCGGAGCTGCCTCGTGCCTTGAAGGGGGTAGAGCTATCGACGCTAAAGGAGCGGCAGAAGAAATAGTCTGCTTCAGCAGCTTCCTCGTCTCTTTAAGTTTTTTAAGTACTTCTTGCTGCTCCATTTGTGAAAGTGAGGAGAAAGTTTCCAAACAGGCAGAATCAAATGTCTCATCTTGTACCAAACCAATTGAAGGAAGTTTCACTTCAGCTGAGTCCAAAACCCTAACCGACATTTCCTCTGTAACGCTAAATCTCCTCCCTACCTTGGCCAGCCTGCTTTCCCTATTCAGTCCGCTTTCCCAAACAGCTGTTCCATGCACTGCCACACTCTCCCTCGGGGCTCTCTGAATTAGCGGAATGGCCTCATCACTAGAAAAAACTCGGGTGGGTAAAATTTGATAATAAGCCAAGAATCCTCTCATTCGCATAAGCAGGCTTGGGAAGAGCTGTTGTTTGAACTTAAAAAGAATTCTGATATAATTATCACGTTGTGGAAGATGTTCATATGCTGCCAAATCTACTGCCCCCTTGTCACACCGAGTAAGCTGTGACAAAGAGGTCACTATCTGTTTTTTTGAAGACCATCTACCCACATTTATCTCAGAATTATATATATTCAATACAATCTGCTCCTTCAATAATCGCCTGTTTCCCCTCCCACTCTTGTACCGTGGGATTTCAGATCCAACCAGCTCACCATCTCTTGCTTTTTTTCCATGCTTACAGTCAATATATTGTCCGCTTGTTCTTTCCCTCGAATGCACCATCTGGCCAGGTCGTTCTGTCTGACAGCCAGTTGAACATACCTGCGGCTTATTCGTCTGTGCCACAGAAATAAAATTGATCACAGAGTCCAACTTTATACGCACCTCTGCAAATTAGTCAAAAATGGCCAAGACTGTCTGAGAAGTGAGCATACTGTGTCGGCTAATGAAATCCCTTGTACTAACATTTAGTTGGTTTTCAAGTCGTAAAGCTAATTCACTATGGTTGTAAAACTCCGACTCTAAGCCCTTATCCTGGCCTGGAGCCGATTCACCCATAGTTGCTGAGTCATTTGTCGTCAAATTACGCAGAGGGGTACGCAAGCTTCCCAGCTGACTTCCTGATTGATTCTCCTCTGCCTGCAATTCCCACTCCAGGGGGGAATCCCCAAACAATGCCAAAGCATCACGGCTAACCGGCAGGGAAAGGGGGGAGGATGCACAACCCACTGTTGAGTGCAAAAGCTGGCAAAATCCATCAATCTTCTGTTGCTTTTGAGGAATGGTTCCAACTTCCTTACTGTTTGGAGAGCAATATGCCGTCTTTCTTTTCTTCCCCTTGGGAGAGGCCATCCGGACTCCTCGCTTCGACTCACTTGGCTTGTTTCAAGAGGCAGGGTAGAGGTTCCAGGGCTCGCATACGATGGAAGCTTGTATTGATCTTGGGCACGAACATAGGGTCCAGCCGGAGGACTACACGATCCTCATGAAAAACACAGAGGTCCTGGTGAACAAAAAGTGCGGCCAACTCAGATATTCGGCGAGCCAATGTTATCGCCACCAGAAAAGCAACTTTACAAGTTAAGAACTGCAGGCTATGAGTCCGTAAGGGCTCGTTCGGGACACCCGTAAGAGAATCAAGAACTACAGAGAGGTCCCAGGTTGGGTATCGATGGAGGACCGGTGGGCACAGGCTGGTAGCGCCCCGCAGGAATTGGCGAATCAAGGGATGTTGAGCTAAAGATGACAACGATCCAAAGGTAAGTATGGACGATATTGCCGCCACTTGTCCCCGCAATGTATTAGGCGCAAGACCTTAAGCGAGATCTTCTTGAAGAAACACAAGAACATCCACCATGGAGGCCTGGAGGGGAAGAACTGCAGCGCGTTCACACCATGAACAAAAGGAATGCCAGTTGGCTGAGTATATACGGTTTGTGGAAGGCCTGCGATTAGCCTGAATGATGTGGATCACATCAGCAGGGATGTTGGCGGCTCCGAGAGCGAGCTGCTCAAACACCAAGCGGTCAGACATAGCCACCGCAGATCTGGGTGCCTCACTGCTCCCTGTGACAGGGCAATGGCCCGAAGAGGTAGCTTCCATGGTGGAGCTATAGCCAGCAACATCAGGTCCGCAAACCAAGGTCTGCGAGGCCAATGAGGAGCCAGAAGGATTATGTCCGCCCGTTCTGACAAAATCTTGCGAATCACTTGGGGGAGTAGGGAGGTCGGAGGAAACGAATAAAGGAGCCCCGGCGGCCACGGGGAACATACAGCGTCGGTGGCCTCCGCTCCTGGAGATGGGAATCGAGACATGAATCGCGGGAGCTGAGCATTGGCCGACGTGGCAAAGAGGTCCATTACAGGCATCCCAAAATGAGCAGCAATCTGACGAAAAATGTTCGGGTGAAGGCGCCATTCTGAGTGGTCCAACTGTTGGCAGCTCAGCCAATCCGCCTCCACATTGGCAACACCGGAAATGTGTTCCGCCCGTAAGGATGTGAGATGAGTCTCCGCCCATAGACCCAATCTCAGCCCTTCCGACATCAGGGAACGGGACCTGGTGCCCCCCTGGCAATTGATGTGGGCCTTCGCCATGATGTTGTCTGTCAGGACCAGGACATTGGAGTTGGCAATGATGTGATGAAATGCCCGCAGAGCTAGGTAGACCGCCCGAAGTTCCAACCAGTTGATGGGGCGATGGACATTGGAAGCGGATCAGGTGCCTTGAGCGGCCTGGCCGAGGCAGTGAGCTCCCCAGCCCAGGAGGCTGGCGTCCATTGTCACTACCATCCTCTGTGGATCGAAGAACAGGGAGCCTCGCGAAATTGCTGGAGATCGCCACCACCTTAAAGACCTGATCACCTTCCTGGGAACAGGAACTGCCGAGTGAGAAGTCCCTTTCTGCAATGGCAAGAGAAACCATTGTATTTCCCTCAAATGCAACTGGGCCCAGGGCACAATAGAAATGGCCGAGACCATTTTCCCCAGAGGTTGTGACAGAACCAGGGGAGAAGCAGATCTAACCCATTCTATCTTAAGGACCAGGGATCTCAAGCTATGCTGACGCTCAGGAGAGAGAAACCCTTCCCGTTACGGAGTCTATTAGAGCCCCGAAGTGGATCAATTGTGTGCTAGGAGTCAAATGGCTCTTCTGTAAATTAATAGAAAACCCATGGGAAGCTAGGGCCTGAAGGGTAAGTTGCAAATCCGAGGTGGCTCGAAGAGGAGAAGGGGATAAAATCAAGATATCGTCTAAATAACAATGAAGACAGATATACCTGGCCCTAAGAGAAGCTGCTAAGGCAGACAACACCTTGGTAAAGGTGCGAGGGGCTGACGAAAGTCCAAAAGGCAGAGCCCAGTACTGGAAATGTCGTCCCCCATAATAGAATCGCAGGAATCTTCTATGAGAAGGAAGTATAGGGATATGGAGATAGGCCTCCGTGAGGTCTATAGAAGAAAGGAGATCGCACCTCCTGACACCGTCCAAAATGGATTTTAAAGACTGCATTTTAAATTTACGGTAAACCACATACCGATTTAGACATTTAAGGTCCAGAATGGGTCTCCACCCCCCCCCCCGATGACTTTGGAACGAGAAACACGTGGGAATAGAACCCAGATCCGCGTTCATCTTCAGGAAAAGGCTGAATAGCCCTGATGGAAAGAAGATGCTGAACCGCCGAGTCCATGCGGGACCATCTATCTAAGTCATTAGAAAGCGGACAGCATACAAAGAAAGTCAGAGGGGGGGAAGAAATTCGATGGCCAACCCCGACTTTAAGGTGGCCAGGACCCATTTATTGGAAGTGGTACCTTCCCAAACAGGGGCAAAGAGGGCCAAATTATCCCCTATGGGAGGATCCAGGATGCAGTTAGCGATGGCGTCTGGAGAAACGACCTCCTCCCCCTCGAAAGGGCCATTTGGAGACAAAATTCCTACCTCTGAACGCCCTGTCCTGGGAGCCCCGCTGTCTAAACTGGAAACCCCCTTGTGACCACGCAGAGGAACTAGGAAAGTGAGAACCTACATATGGTCGAAGCTGGGGACGGGAGGAGTACGGGTGGAATCGAGACTCCCCTCTGCGGAAAACCACCGGAAGGACCTTCTTCTTGTCCTTCGTTTCGGTAAGGAATGCCTCAAGTGGCTCCCCAAAGAGTTTAGGACCAGCGAACGGGACAGAGGCGAGACGCCACTTGTGCCTGGTGTCGGCTTGCCAGTGGCGGAGCCAGACTAAGCGATGAGCTGTAACAGAAGAGGCAAGAGACTTCGCCGCAAAACGAGTGGCGGACAGGGTAGTGTCCGCTGAAAACTGTGTGGCGGCTATGATCTTGTTAAGATCCTGCCGGACCCGTACATCCTCCGTAGCCAGATTTTCTTGTAAATGACGAAGCCACAGGAGGGTAGTCCGATTAAAAAAGGACGCTGTGGAGGCCGCCCAGATGGCCCAAGCTGCTCCCTGATGAGCTCGTTGTAAAACTTGTTCCGCTTGACGCTCCTCAGGATGGAGGCCCTCCTCTGGATCGCCAGGCACCACCGAATGGGGTAAAAGAGCGGCTACCAGGGCATCCACCGATGGGACCTGGAGGAGAGTAGCGAGGTCCGGGGCCAAGGCAAAATTTTGCCGTTCCGACGACGTAGGAACCAGAACTGAATTGGGTGACAACCACTGTTTGCGAATCACATCGATGAACAAAGGAGGGGAGGAATATTGTCAATTGGCCTGGAAGATTCAGCGAAGAGAGGATCCAGGGCCCCTTTAGCCATGCTCGAGACATCCGAAGGAGGAGGCGGAGAGCTCAGTTCAGCCGTAGAAATGGCTTTGTGCAATAGTGACTTGAACAAGGCTTGTGGAAATAAACCCGAGAGTGGAGGCTGATCAGGAGGCAGATTGTCGCCCTCTGACAAGGCAAGATCCTGGGAAGAATCCGGGGCCTCTGCAGAAGCATGGCTCCAGATAGAAGAAACAAGTGAATCAGGAGCATCTATCGAAATAGCATCGTCCTGTGCCGCATCCACATGAGGAGGAGAGGCACTCGAGTGAAGAGAGGCACCTCTGCTGGTAGAGATAGGTCTAGAAGCCAGAGATTGTTGGACCGCCATGACAATGAGGTGCTGAATCTGATCCGGTGATAGGAAACCAGGGGGGCCGCCAGTGGAGGTAGGAGCAGCCAGGGCTGGAGCAGACAGATGGTCAGAAGAAGTCTGCAAAGCTGGCGTAGGAGGAGCCACCGTAGAGAGCGATGCCGGATCAGCAGAGGGATCACCCCAGAGATTGTCAGATCGAATTACCACCGGACAATCCCGAAGCGAAAGCTGATCCGCCTGAAGTCCAGGATCAGCTGTGGGAGCAGACTGCGAAGGGGTGGAAGCCACCTCTTTATCAGAACTTCGATGCCCACAGGCCTTGGCACATAATTTTTGCAAAACTTTGTCCCTGCGAGCCTCCGAACGGGAGGGACGAGAGGGAATAGGGGGCTTATTGCGAGGGCGGGCAAAATCCACGCCCAATGGCTTTGAGGAGGGACCAGAGGTAGCCTCCTTTCCAGACGTACAAGCCTCTTGATGATGGGAGACCTCAGAGCGCCGTTCATTACGGCATGCTTCGACTTGTGAATAGCCTTGGGCATAGTGGCCCACAGAGCGGCACACCAATGGGAGGCAAGAGGCAAGATGTGGAAGGACAAAGACAAATGCCTGGACCTCAGTGGAAGGTACCAGGTAACAGGCCTGCACCGTTATTAAGCCCAAATTAATCTTCACGGGAGCGCAGTGACTCCACTGGAGTAAGCCAGGCCAAACTCAAGAGGCCACTAACGCCCTGCGAAAAAAGGCCTGGTAATAAATGTCCCAAACGGGATGGGGGGGAGCGCTAAACTCCACTGACTGAAAGCTCCAATCCACAGGGGAACAGGCAAGAATATCAGGGGGCGCGAAGCCCCACCAGAACCTCCGCAAAGGGCAGCAGTCAGAAACAGCAGAGCACTGCGCTGTAACAGTCTCCTCAGAAAATAGGGCGGTAAATTAAATAAAGATTAGAGCGCCCCAAGTGTGAGGACAAAGAACTGGGCAGCCGTCCGGCACCGCAGAAAGTCGGGGGCGCAAACGCTCCACAAATAGTTGCCAATAATAAAAAGCATTTCCTTTGAAAATGCTGGTCAGTAGAGGAGAGCACGTTAGAGCGAGACCAACAAAATGGCCACCGGAGGCTCTAAAGGGGGCGCGAAGCTCCGCAAATCACCGAAAAGCGTTCATGCTTCTCTACTGTGCCCACAAACCTTGGAAATTGCCCAGAAGTAAAAACAATCAAATCAAAGGACGGTTTAACAGTCGGGAGCGAAAAACTCCTCCAATTAAGGGGGTGCAGAGGAATGCTTAAAATGGCCATCAGAAGAACATAAAGGGAGCGTGAAGCTCCACAACAGCTAAATCGGCAAGAAACGTCAAAAAAACGAACAGGTGGCCACAAACGGGCTAACGAGGCAAAGGATTTCTAAAAACTATGAGGGAAAGGAATAAACCAGGGAAGGGAGAAAGGAAGAACGTCCCCCACCCCCCCACCCCCCAGAGGACTGACAAGGCAGCTATCAGGTCAGATCCTTACTGTAAAATCGAAGTCCAAGGAAGTCCATAAACAGTCCAAGTCTTAAAATCAGAAATCCAATAATATGCTAAAGGCTAGAAATAGAAATAGACAAGAAATAGCAGGAGAGAATCCCACACGCCTGTCTGAGCTGACAGACTTAGCCAAAAGCTGGGTCTGCCCAGTGACAGGGGCGGAGTTTAACAGCTTTGACAGGCTCAGTCTAGCAACCTGAACAGATGAGCACAACCCATGATGGCTGCTGTCTCCACCCACAATGGAGAACTGTCAGTAATGTGTCCTTTATTGTTATAAGAGCACTGTAGCTGAGAACATCAAAGAATGACATACTACCAGAGGGGATCGGCTGCAGACATACTGTTATGCAGGTGGATCTGCTGCTAATCCACTGTTATGGGGGCCACACATTTAAGGTTTTACCTTTATAGGAGACAGTGTATAAAGAGGACACTTTGTTAGAGGAGACTTTCTTAGGCACTATTCATATAACCATATTTTGTTTCCACAGTGCCCCCTTACATCCCCATCCTCATCAGAATGCTCCCTTATATTAGTGTCCTGATCAGAGTACTGTGAATAAGGAATGCCGTCTCACTGTGAATATGGAGCACTGAATATGGAGCAGCAGTGTAGTGAGGGCAGGAGGCGGAGTCTGAGAGGTCCACAGATAGGAGTCCTCTCATGTGCCAACTCTGCCTATTCACTCCTGCACTGCGGAAAAGAGACAGAAGAAGCGGGGTTCAGCCTGGCTGCTATTCACCAAAGGATCGGCACAAATCCACTGTTGGGAACCCTGATACACTTCACGGTCTGTGACGCAATATTCTCTCCATAAAACACACAGACATTTCCATCCACTTTTGATGAAAAAATTGCATCTTATGGAGCAAAAAATACAGTAATTAATAATTCTCTTATTTCTCTTTAGATTTTAACCTCTGTTTCTGTTAGTTAGCCATTGGTAAAACAAGTCCCATGTTAAAAAGTATTCTGTTTCTTCCTTTTCCTTTATTTTAAGTGTTAATCTATCCATCTCTGCACATTCTAATATTTTTTTATAACATTTCCATCTGAAGGGATGTCTTCATTTTTCCACTGTTGTACAAACACAATTCTTGCAGCTGTCAACACATGTAAGATTGGATATATATTCTCTTTATTACACTGCTCTGGTAAAATACCCCAAAAATATTTCTGGTTTAAAATCAATATGTTAAATATTTTTTCTAACCATGTGTGTATTTTAGTCCAATTTCTTTTTGCCTTTGAGCATGTTCACTACATACCATAGTACGAACCCAATATCTGATTACATTTCCAACATTTGGCGGACATGTTTTCAAACATCTTTGCTAGTCATGCTGGTAAGTGCCACCTATAAAACATTTTATATAGATTTTCCTTATAAGCAGTTGACATTGTTAGTTTATCATTTCTATCCCACAATTTCTGCCATTTATCTAACTTTTATTTTCAACCCCTTGTACTTTTATTGTTTATCTATGTCCCTTGTGGGACACCTCATGTGGTAAATTACCACATCACCAAAGATGGATATAAATAATTGTAGTTGTATTTATTCCTCTCCGAGTTAAACTGGACAGGATTAATGAGACCCCTGTAGTAAAACAAGAGAGCTCAGAATCTCATGCCCTTAAAGTTTCATAATTTTGATGTTATTAATAGTAATATAATGCATTATATCAATGAAACACTTTGCAAGTATAATTAATTGTCACAACACTCCTCTGAATTCTTTAATAGTTATAAATGCCACTATTCACTGTCCCTAATTAATAGCCTGGATAAAGAAAGCTAATGACTTATTTCTTAAGTCTGCCCCATACAATACGGCAAATGTCTCTCCTGTGGTCTCCTTAAAAATAAAGAGCTCTAAGTGTTCAGATTACTTCAGATGGGACATAGAAAAAGAGACTTGACTCATGATAAAATGACAAGAGATTCTTAAAAGAAAATCACTCAATAAAGACTAAACTTAAATCAGGTTTACCTTTCAAGAAAACAATGCAATTAGGCAAGTTTCAATCCTCCAAACTTTTAATGTGGATCTTCGGATTCTTCCCAAGAGCTGTTTCTTCAGTTCTCAAATCCAGATTTGTGTTATTACTTACTCAACTTGTCCAGCTTTTTACAAAACTAAAAAGGAAAGCTTTACACAAGTTGGGATTCATCTATTCTTTTCTTCATTATATAGTAGAGATGCATTATTTCTGGGAATGAGCACCTCACTATGCTTTGGATCATTCTGGATTGAAAGGATTAGTTTAGATATATTGAGTATATTTAGATTTTATTGTTGTTATGTTGTAAGCAAATCAGAGTCTCTTTGAAATGAGATGAGCGGCAAATAAATTTCAACACAAACAAAAACAAATAAATAACAGCACTGCCATGTTGCCCCATCATCAGTGTGGCCTATCAAGTGTTTCTAGAGGGCAAGAACAGACTTCACTACTCATGCCCAATTCACTATGGATGTAACCACTGTGCATATGTTTCTGTTCTGCATTAAAAATATTGTTTTCCAGTTTTTGTAGGTTTGGGCTTGCTGTCCTTTTTGCCTGTTGTGTTTTAATTTTTACTAAGAAGAAAAAAGAAGGTGAGATGTGCCCCTCATAGTCAAGGGTTACTATCCTACATTTCTATTGTAGATACTGTTACCAATGCACTGTTCCAGTAGCACAGTGCTTATAATGTTTGCTTGATATACAGAGGGTCACAAATCAAAATCTAGCAGAAACCTTTCTTTTTTAACATTGTTTTTCCCCCCTTTCTTTGAGTTCTAATGTTCCCCTAACTTCTCTAAATACCTCCCTAGAGCACCACTGAAACACTGGGATTTTCTCTGCTTAAACTTGCTACCAACATGTCTCAAGCCAACAGACATTTTTAAAGCCGTTTTACAATTCAGCCCACAGCAACACAGAATAGGAACATTTTAAAAGTATAACACAGATGTGTTTTTATCCAATAACTTATTGAAGCCGTTAATCTTTATTTCTGAACTCATGGGCATAAAAGTGTTTCCCTCCTCCCTGCATCTTTGATCTTAAGTGTCATTAGTCTGTTAGTTATTCAGTGTCATTAATCTATTTTCTGCTTTTATAAAAGTGTATTTGTAGTATGTTCTCTGCCATTAATATATGCCATAGGTAGAAGAAACTGTGGTACTAAGTGTGTGATAATAAATAATTTGTACAATAGTTATTTTGTTCTCCAGCATTTATATGCTGTTGTTAACTTGCCTTTTTTTTTGGGGGGGGGGGGGAGGTAATATTGTTTAGTTGTCTGATTGGGAAACACTGAACACTGTACAAATAATAAAATGGTAACAAATTAATGGTAAATGTATAAACTGTATATTTATATTATACAGCCCTAGAATTAAACCTCAAATAAAGTGATCTTGTTGACATTTATGGAAGTGAATTCCTCTCATTCAGTAAATTATGTTATGTTTCAGGATTCAGTTCTTTAGAACAGAATTTTAAACTATTAATAACAGGATTTAAAGCTGTTAACAATTCTAGGAACAAGAGGAGTTATAATCCCAGATTTTTATTTTTTTGCAAAATGAAATAAAAGGGCTAGATCAGAGCTTCAGATAGTTGTTTACCCCTTTGGCAAGCTCAGTTAAACAACTACTTCTCTGCTCATAAATAATCCTCTATATTCATCTGACAGACTATTGCAAAATTAGTCAGGGCAAAAACCAGGACTGTTCCATCTAATACAAACCCCTGGCAATCTGCGAACCTTGCCAGATCTTAGTTCTCAGATCTCCCCCATTTGTCATTAATTCCACAACTATATCAATCACTTGTGGCTTCTTTGAAATTGCACTGCATTCCCTCTGATAGCTTCTACAGTCTTTTCCCCAATGTCTGTTTGATTTCCTCACTCTAGTCAATGGATTTCCTCCTTAGGCTGTTCAAGTCTCATGAATACTCAGGTTAGTCCTCTATTTGCTAACTTTTCCTTGACCTCTAATCTTGATATCATTCCTTCAAGCTATCTAGACTCTTCCATGTTTCTACTTCAGTTTATAACTACTTTCTTGGCCTCACATTTTATTGATGTGTCCCACACATTTCTCTGATTTGCTCCCAGTAAATTCTGCCTCACTGTGTTTTATAAACTGTTTTTCCTGTATATAAAATAAAGGCAAATTTCCAGAGTAAAAAGTTCAGTTCAAGAATTCAAAAAAACATTTTGCATGCAATACAAGACTCTTGAATGCATTGTACCAAGGGTAAGAATTTGAAATATTCCACATATAAAAACAAACAGTTCATTTTATGCTAAGCAACTGTAAATGTTATAATTTTGATTGACAAAATCTACCCAACCCATCTCACTTCATCCTCATTTTGTCCCATGCTTATGTAAACTGAGATGTAATGGCAGCCAAACTCATACTCTTGATATTTCTTTGTAATTGTATTTCATAGACCAAACAGATGCAATGACAAAATGACATTACTGTGTAAAATCATTGGAGAGAATGACAGAATTAGTAGATGAATACAATGGTTGAAAAGAAAAAATATCAGAAAAAAATTCTAAAAAATTAAATCTCAAAGAGACCTTTACCATTATTAAAATGAATCTGGATTTTTGAAACAATTCAAAACATATTTTTTAAATTTTAGGATACAGATTTTTATTATTTAAAGGTTAGTATTTTTTTAAAAAAAATATGTTTAATCCAGGTTTTACATTAAGATGTCTAGATATAAGTAAAGAGAATAAGCATCAAAACATAGGGAGACATATATTGCCACAAAACCAATAAAAATGCATTATGCTCCAAACATTCTGAAATTTCAGTTTTAATCTTCATCTGAAACAACACTGGTGTCATTGCAGTTAAGCTTCAATGCTGGGCCTTCTAGAGAATTAGATACTAGGAAATTCTCTTCCATAAATAAGACAGTTATGGCACAGTAGGAAAACATACTAAATCAAAAAGGAGATGTCCTGAATGCCCTGAACTAATCACCTTTCCAGATAAGGCCCTTTATAGACATTATATTCCAATTTGACCCTGCACAAAATATCCCCGAAGTGTTATTGAGCTATTCTGTAATTCTGCTGCAGTAAAGGCAATTGGAATTAAGTATAAGTGCTTTTCAATTTGCCAAATAACAGAATTGTTTATTGCAATGGAGACCAACTTTTTGATGTTTGAATTAAATCGTTAATATTTTCAGGGATTAAAGATTACAGTGAATTGGATGGACATCCATGTCTTGCAGTTGTTTTCCTGCATGTTCTGTTTTGAAGTTTTGTATTGTTTGGAAGGGAATAAGAAGGGCTTTTTAAAAAGATGTCCTCAGTTTGCATCATCATAGCAATAGCACTTAGACTTATATACCACTTCACAGTGTTTTCCAGCCCTCTCTAAGTCGTTTACAGAGTCAGCATATTGCCCCCAACAATCTGAGTCCTCATTTTACTGACCTCAGAAGGATGGAAGGCAGAGTCAACCTTGAGCAGGTGAGACTCAAACTGCTAAACTGCTGGCAGCCAGCAATCAGCAGAAGTAGCCTGCAGTACTTCATTCTAACCACTGCACACCATGGTTCATCCTAAAAATGGCAGAAGAATGAAATGGGTGCAAATGATTTGCAGACCGCCTATTGCTATGCTACAGAAGGATATGTTCAAATGACAACAGAAATATAGTACGGTGTCATTGTACATAAATTGCACACCATCTACATATAGTATATATTCTGATTCCATAATGTACTGACAATCAAGATTTAATTTTTCAGACAAGATACGCTAGAATAGAAGAAGCAGATTCATTTTATAGTTTACAATGCTGTGTATGAATGTTTGTGGTCCAGATCATTAATAAAGGTTGTGATCTATCATGTCATATAGTAATTAAATAACATTATAATTATGCCATCCACCTACAAAGGTTAATCAATTCTTACAAAGAAAGACACTGCTGTTCTTTTCTTAAAAATGAACTATCTGAGTAATTTTTAATTTGACTTTTTTCCATGTACACACAAATAATTAGAAGAGTTAAATCATGTTCCCACTAAAGTTACAAGAAAAGCTTATCAGTTGTGGTTCAATGGTGGGTTCCTCCTGGTTCGGCCGAGCCGGTAGCGTTGATGATATGACATCACCGAACTGGTTCTGGCCTGTCCCCCTGCCCCCCCACCCTCCACATTATTCTTACCTTTTATTTGGCCCCACCCCCAATCTATTGCTGCCTCTTGAGTCCCAGCTGTTGGCTAGAGGGAAAAAAACTGTTTAAACTCTTGCCAGGGGGCTTCAAAGGGCCGCCCTACAGCTGATCAGTGTTAAAAGAAAATAAATGAGTAAACCAGTGCCTGTAAAAATACATGAGTAGACCAGTGCTTACAAAAATACATGAGTAGATCAGTGCCTGCAAAAATAAATGGGTAGACCCAGTGGTGGGATTCTACTTCGGTAGAACTGGTTGTTAAGCAGTTAGGAGAACCGGTTGTTAAAAGAAATCTCCTTTTGTTTTTTTCCTCTTTACAGGGTTAATCCTGTAAGGATTAATTACAACATTTGGTGTTGTTTCCTAGCCTAATCTTTATTACAAAAACTGCCTCTCTGGCAGTATGTTTAGACTCACTGTCACTTCCGGTTCTGGAGGCTATTTTTTTGCTTGACTTTCTTAAAGGGGAAGGGTTGTTTTAAGCTTTTTACACCCTGTTGGAAGGAAATATTCCCTTGTTGGAGTTCTTACAGCCAGGGTGCAATGATCAGCACTTTGAAGAAATAATTGAATAACAAAGCAGAAGCTTTTAATGACAAGGAACCAAGATGAGTGACATGCAGCAAGGCTTCTTGGCTAGCTAGAAAGATTGACATTCAAACATGAGTTTACATACCCTTTCTGACTTTTGGTCTAAAACTGGTTTTTGTGATGTTTAATCCTGTGTTTAGTGATGGGATACTTTTCCTTATTCAGCTTTGTTTGGAAGGAAAAATTTTAATCTCTGTTCCTGAAAAGAAGCAGCTTTGGAAATCTGATAATCTGGTAATTGGTTTAACAAGCAACAGATACTCTGTTTGCTCCTTTGCTTCATTCTGGAGAGTTTAAATGACCTCTGCTAAAGGGTTTCACTTTATGAGCAAAAGTTGGCTGCTGATAGTTATCACTGCATTTTAACTATTTTAATTCCTCGAGGTGCTCTGGCACCTTCCCTGATTGCAGGTATTTCTAATCTAATGATTGGTATTTAGGGCACCTTTTTGCAAACAAAGAAGCTTTTTGTATTTTTGTACAGGTAATCCTTGATTTACAACAGTTACAATGGTACTGGAAAAAGTGACTTATGACCGTTTTTCACACTTATGACCATTGAAGCATTAGGGCAAAGAAGCGATGCCACGTGACCACCTGGCATACACCTCACACACCCACCCAGTCACATGAAGCACCGCAGTTGTGAAATGAGTGACACGGTTGTTAAGAATGCGACGGGCATAAATGATGACCAGTCATAAGTGTGAGAACCAGTCAAAAGTGTGAGGACCTGTCAGAAGTCACTTTTTTCAGCCCTCTGGGTAGTCCTTTTGTGCATATGGACTACTCAGAGGGCTGAAAAAGTTATTTTTGACTGGTCCTCGCACTTTTGATCAGTCCTCGAACTTACGACTGTCCTCACATTTTACATTTTTCACCCTATCTTGTCACTATGGTGAAGAGAAACAGTTGTGAAATGAGTGACATGGTTGTTAAGAATGCTGCATGGGCATAAATGTGAGGATGGTCATAAGTGTGAGGACCAGTCAAAAGTATGAGGACCTGTCAGAAATGACTTTTTTCAGTCCTCTGAGTAATCCTTATACACATAGCCATGGCCACCCGGTCACATGACCAGCTAGCCATGCCCACCCCGTCACATGTCCTCCAAGCCACACCCAAAAAATAAGCCACACCCACAGAACAAATTTAGAACCCACCCCTGCTATAGTTATGCTATAATTATTATGAAATGTGACTAGAAGCTCAATAGCAATAGCACTTAGACATATACCGCTTCACAGTGCTTTACAGTCCTCTCTAACTGGTTTACAGAGTCAGCATATTGCTTCCAAAAATCTGGGTCCTCATTTTACCCATATCGGAAAGTAGAAGGCTGAGTCAACCTTGAGCCGCTCAGAATTGAACTCCTGCAGTGAGCAATGAGTTAGCCCTGGAGAACTGCATTCTAACCATGGCTCAATGGTTATTTGTTTAGTGTATGGCATACTGTAAAATGTCAGGGACATGCGAGACACAATGCAGTGCTGAGACCCAGAATGCTAGTTCATTCTATTCAGCACTTACATGCCTATCCTTGGTGCACTGTGGGGAGACAACTAGCTTTCCACCAGCTAACTATTGGGTGCTTGGGATGCTGGCTCTAACAGGCTTCCCTGCCAGTTTTGCCTCACCTTGTGTCATGATGCCTTGTTTCTAGCCAGATCCAGTGCCAGCTTCTGCTCTCCACACACATACAAATGAAACTAGGTTTTTCCCACCAAAGTGGTACCCTTTTATCATGCTTTTGAACTTCTGGGTGGGCAGAAATAGGGATCAAGTGATTAGAGTTCATTCATTCATTGAGCCAGGCTCAAACCACTGGAGTGCAGACCACTTTTGGCCAGCAGTCCCAGATGCCTTAAGTCTCTGTGCCACCAGCTTAATGGGAGTTGACCTTATGGAATTTCTTTCCACTTAAATACAGCTTAGACTGCAGCCAAAGCTACAAATTAATTTCAGTTACCAAGTCATTTATTAATAAATGTACTGCTAAATACTGAAGTATTTTTTTCAAATCTAATTTGACAGACAGTCTGTAGTGAACACATGAGCCTGCATAAAAGAGTAGATATGGCTTCATGTCACCTTAGAAGCCACATAGAAAAAAGGAATACCATTTCCCTAGAATTTAGCCATTCTTCCAAACCTCTAGTCTCCAAGGAAAGTTCTACAAAAAGAAGTGAACTATAAAAGATTGTGGCACCTGATCAAGGTGGAAGTGTTCCATTCAACAAGAAGAAAAAAAGGAAAGTTACAGTTGTGGTGCTCTTTCTTGAAAGGCACAGACACTCCCATTTGTTGACCAGATCTGTCATCTTGATTTTTATACTGTCTCCCCTGTATTAGAAATGGGACAGAGACTGACAAAACATACTGACTTGCTGATCACACACTATTCATGCCCAACCACATAGGTGTGGATAATACGGCAAAGTATGATCTCCAGCACATTAAAAATAAGTTTATAGCTTTGTGAAGGATCTTTCATAACACACACTTTGTCATCAATACTTCTGGTTGAAGGCAATAGTCCAGTAAGAAAAATAACTTTTTTTTCCCCAAGTGAATTCCTTGTTGCAACATTGGTGCAATCAACCGAACTTTAGATTTTTCAACAAT
This sequence comes from Masticophis lateralis, assembly GCA_030761175.1. NCBI lineage: Eukaryota > Metazoa > Chordata > Lepidosauria > Squamata > Colubridae > Masticophis > Masticophis lateralis. The sequence goes on along the minus strand of JAUDYJ010000001.1, from coordinate 122,758,408 downwards.
GGTATAAAGTTCAGGAAAGAAACATTGATAGAATTCATCTCATTAAAGAAGAAAATACATCTTCAGATGATGGCTAGTTAAAATGGGCAGGATTGCTTTAAACTATAATACAAAGTGCAGGAGTTGTAAGACCATCAATGAGTAGCAAATGGATGATCGTAAGACTACCAGCAAATACTAATGGATTAAATTCACCTGGGAAGCAAAATGTAGTGGAAATTACTAGTTTAAGTAAGAACACAATAAAATAAAAATGAAGGTGCTTTAATGCACAAACTTTAGGACATAAGCAAAATAAACTAGATGTCATAAGACATCAAAACAAGCATGACATAACAGAAATTATAGAAACACGGTGGGAAAATCCAGCCAATGGAACATTGGGCTTGATGGTTAAATCTTGTTTCAAAGGAACAGGAGACAATAGAGAAGAGAGAGTAGTGTTGTATGTTAGGAATCAGCGCACATAGAGGTCCACTGATACAATGGTAACAAACGGGTTTGCATTTAGGTAATATAAAAGGATGACCTAATAAAGGAAATGTCTTATGAGGGGTTTGCTACAAAGCAAAAACCAATCAAGAGGAAGATGAAGATAAGAACTATTGGGTTAAAATACAGATATGGTTAGAGAAAATGCTACAGCAACAAATAGAGCTAAGACCAGAAATATATTTATTGGGAATACTACCGAGAAATATAGCAAAGAGGATTAAATATTTGATAATTCACATAATAACAGCAGCTAGAATAATATTTGCAAAAAAACTGGAAAGCAGACAAAATCCCGTCGGAAGGAGAGATAATAAAGAAAATTTTAGAATGTGCAGAAATGAATAGATTAACATTGAGAATAAAAGAAAGAGGAATTGATGTAATTTCAAGACATGGGAAAGTTTTTATGATTGGTTAGAAAAGAAATATAAATAAAGATAGAGAAAGGAAGTGGATAGGGAAAAGACAAATAAGAGAAAAGACAATAAAAAGGATAGAAACTCAAATGACGCCTAGGTACATGGAAAAAGGGGAAAGAGGGAAAGAGAAAAAGTGTTACTATAAAAGTGTGCATGAATGATAAAACATGTAATTATTAAACAAAAAATTTGAAATAAAGTGTAAATAGAAAATTGGGGCTGCTTAAATAACATTCTAGATTAAATTGAAAATGGATACAACAAAGAAGTGGGAAAGGAGACAGGAATAGAGAGGGAAGGAGGGGAGAAGAGAGGAACGGAGTGAGAGGGATAGAAGAGAGGGAAAAGTAGAAGAAAAGAGGGAAAAGAAGAGTAGGAGAGAGAGTTAGAAAGGGAGGAAGAAGAGAAGAGTGGGGGAAGGGGAGGGGAAGTAGAAAGGGAGGAAAAGAGGAATGAAGAAAGTAGAAAGGAACAGAAGAAGAAAGAGGAGGAAAGAAGAACAGGAAAGGTTGTGGTAAAACAAAGAAGAGGAAATGGTAAAAGAGCAGCCCCGAACCAATAAAAATGAAAGTTAAAGGATAAAAGGAATGATCAAAGATTAGTGATTAATGATGGATAAGAGACTGTACACTTAAATATGATTATGAGAAATAAAAACAAAAAATTTTATGCAAAAAAAAAAAAGAGGGAAATGAAGATATATTAAAGTAAGTGGATTTACCTAGATTTCGTTTAAAGATAAAGATAAACTTCCTGCGAAAAACAGCATAGTGGCCTAGTTGTAGACTTCTCACCTCACAATCAGGAGACTGAGTTCAATCCGAGATAGCAGCAGATACTTCTTTCTGGGTGCAAAGAGTAAACATCTGCTGCGAACTCTGCATGGGCATTGGGAAAGGCATCCCGGTCAGTAAATGCTCAACTCCATTCAGTCACCCCCAACTCTATACAGGGTTATTAAAAGAAAAAAAAAAGAGAGGAACTCCCTGAGAATAATATCTGCAGCATTACAGTCCTCTATTCTGTGGGGAATGTGGGGGGTCTCTTAATTTTTAAGTGAGTTGGGCAGTTACTGATTTAATACTGAGTCCGCAAGGAGAAGGGCGGTATACAAATCTAAACAAATAAATAAATAAATAAATAAATAAATAATAGGTTTTCCAGCATATTGCAGGGAGTTACACTAGATTAACTTTGTGACTCCTTCTAACTGTACAATTCTAAGATTCCATGACATATTTTTTTCCCATAGATGTATAATTTTAATCTAATAGTTGCATGTAATTGGCAACAAATATCTTCTTGAAGAAGGCATGTGTTAACAATAACAAGCCATGTATTGCTTCATTTTTAAATTATAGCTGCTTCTATCCTCTATAGCACAGGTGTCAAACTCGCTATGTCACGTTGCCATCATGTGACATACTGCAACATTTTTTCGTGGAGCTGGGGTGGCCGTGGCTTTTGCATGATGCATCTGGCTCATGGGCCGTCAGTTTGACACCCCTGCTCTATAAATTAAGGTCAATGAATTTCTTCTGAGTTCACATATTGCAAAACAGTTTCTTTTAATGAAATGAACAGGTGTCTCTATACACTTATGGTTCTGAAAATTGCATTTATATTTTTTTTTGGGGGGGGGGGTTTCACCTATTTACTGAAATTTCTTCATTGGATGGAGAAACATTGCATGAAGCAGCCTGAAATACTATCCGTCTCTTTAATGAAATTGTCTTCACACTAAATGGCTTTAGAAAGTACAGGGTCTTAGTTACAGAGCTGAACAACAACAACAAGAACAGGATCAATTCTTATTTTTCAAAATTTTCTTTTACCTAACATACATGTGAGGGTTTTTATTCCTCTCCTTGCTTGCAATTAGCAGCAGCGGCAGCCACCACCACCTCCTCAGCAGTTGGTAAACCTCATTCCAAGCTGTAATACACGAAGTAACAAATCTTAAGACTAAGCCATGAATCATTTGCATTTATGACAGATGTTTACCCAGTTTGCACACTGGGCCGTGAACATGGTTAATAAAAACTGAAAGCAGAGCAAAGTGAAATTATGATTTCAGACAGAAATTAGAGCAATGAGAGCATTACTGTGAACAGATGCAAAAAGGAAAAAAAAAAGCGATGATTCAAGAAAACCTTTGGGAAATGGAGTTGCAAATCTTGGTGATGTGGTAGAAATATGTTTGGGAAAAATAACCTGTTAGCATTGTGGAAACATATTGGAATTAAGTAATGATGGGAAATGCAATGCAAATGTAAATAGATTCGCGCATTGAACTCCTGGTTCAGTGACACCACTGTTAGGAGAAAAGTATGCTTGAGACTGAGGAATAACGCTTGGGAGGATAGTTCAACATGCCTCATCTTGTTTTCTAGAACATGTATTTCTAATATTCCTCTAAAGGATAAAATATGTTTCCCAATGGAATACAGCATGATTTTCCTGACTTGATTTTATGTTTCCAATCTCCTGCTCCATAGGTTGTTCAGAATAGGAACGTGCTGGAATTTATGACTTCACTCACCTGCAATTTTAATAAACTAGTTATGTGAAGGGAGTCATCAAAGCATGAATGAATATCAAACACCACAGAATCTGGGTAAAGAAATAAGCACTAAATGCTACAAAAATGTGGACTTCAGGATAAATTTATCAACTTTTTCTATAAACATAACAAAATGCCACAATAGTGTTCTCAGTGCATTTTGATAGCTTTTCTTTTGAGGAGGAAAATATTTGTAATGTCTTTACAATAGAATAGTAGATTTTTGTTTTATTTATTCTTTCAAGAATAGTTTCTTAGACTTCATTGTTGGAAAACAAGGGTAGGAGATAGTAGAAGAAAGATATTGTTTGAGAATTATGGAACTCAAAGGATAATTATATTATGTATTGGAAATTATGGATCAAATGAGTTTGCACTGGAATTTGTAAAACTAATTTTTCTCAAGCAAGTCTATTTTGTTAAATGCTATTCAAATGATTCAGTCTCTTAGTCAACCTGGATACAAAATAAACAAAATTGGTTTTGTAGCGATGGCCACATTTAAAAACTTGGAAAAAGTTTCAATAATATTTGAATTAGTCAGAGAAACAAAAGCAGATAATCAGACTTATATAATAATTACTTTACCAAAAATCAAAATGATATTGCATTAGCATTGCCAGGACTATATAGGTAAAATCTTTGCAATAATGTATCTTTAAAGTGTCTTATTAGTGTAATACTGCACACAATGTTAAGCCTTGCCCATGAAAAAACCATGTTCTAGGCAAATATACACAACTATCTCATTGTGCTTCCATTCTAGTACTAATAATCTCACTGTTCTAATATATAGTTGGGCAGAATGATCAAGTTTACAAGAGAAAGAGTGAAAAATAATAAAACCACTACTCTAATTTATGAAACTCAAATCCATTCTGACAGCAATACCATACATTATGAGATCATCAGTTAACTGTTGATCTCAGTTGCACTGTATAAACATAAATGTTACAATATTTATGTTGAAATCCAATGATGTAAGGCTATTTTCTATAGCACTAGCCTTGTGTTCTAGTTATGTTGGAAAGGCCTTGACATAGAAATTCCAGATTTTAAGGATTTAGCTCCTTTTGAAACCAGGTCCCCCCAAAGCAAATGTAACTCAGAGTCTATTGCCATCTGACTTTAAATATTTTTCACCTCAGAAACTCTACAAACATGTGTCTTTGAAAAAGTTTATACAAAATGTGTATATTTCTGTAGGCTTATGTACAAGGAAAAGGTATGTGTAAATGAATGTGAATTTTCTTGCTTTTTCTATAAGGCAACTGTCCAATGGAACAAGTTAATATGTGAGCATGACCTGGGTTAGATATAAATCATCTCCTACTCTAAATGATGCTAGAAAGTCTGCCTTATAATTGCAATAAAATCTCAATCCCCTCTCAATCTTCGAGAATTCTACTTTTCTACCTTTTCTCACTTTTCTACTTTTATACCAAGAACTCTCTAATTTGATGCCAGCTGTCAGGCAGAAGCTAATATTGTTTAGTTTGAGAGGGAAGTAGCTATAATGAGCCACCTTACTTTGTCCCAGTGGTGTTTCCTCAAGCTCTCAATAGGTCCTAACAATGCAATGTGTATGCTTGGCATTAATAACAGTGATTTTGCATTTACGGAGTAAATCCCCTATACTTTTAAAGTACAATCAAAAGTATGAGGAACATTGATGTAGAAAAGTAGGCATTGAATGACTTGAGTTTCTCAAAACAACTTGTCCCTTAATCTGCAGCAGATTAATTCTACAAAATAGATAACATAGATCTCTTCCAATAGATCCTTATTATAGTTTATTGTAATTTCATGCTCCAGAATTAAGAGCAAGCTGCAACAGCTGTTGAACCCCTCCTTAACTGCTATTTCCAAATAGCAGTGAGAGAGGGAGAAAAACATCTGGTCAGTTTCTTTCTACATAAAAACAATAAACATAATCCTGGACCATCTCTGGAACATGTATGAAAAATTGGTGCTAGATTGGAGACTGTTCCTTGAGGCTACAACTGGGTGGTGACTTTGAAGCAGAGAAAAGTTGTTTATTTCAGAATGTCTTATCATAATAAAATCTGATTTTCACTCCTTATACAATGCTATTTTGCCTGTAGAGCCTTCCTGTTAAGTTCAAGATATCACTAATGCATGGTTTGCTGGACACAGGAGCCTTCAACATATTCAAGAAAGAGATTTAACCTCTCTTCCAAAATCCAAGGTTAAATCTTTCACCACATCAGTGGTGGGTTGCCCCCGGTTCACACCAGTTCTATAGAACTGGTAGTAAAACCAGTGGAAGGCTCCGTCCACTGACCCTGACATCATCAAAACACTTCTGCGCTTGCGCAGAAGAGTGCACGAGAGCAAACCAAACATAAACGTGCGGCCCCACTGCAAACCAGTAGTAAAGGTAAGTAGAACCCACCCCTGCTCCACATACTTGTTTCAATCCCATTTTAAGACCTTGCTACAAGTACTTCATTCATTCACCAACCAATTCTTACGTGTATATGACTTTAGTTTATCTGATGCTTAAGCGTTTCACCAGCTAGTGATTACAAGGGAAGTTTTGAAGAGATTATTAGGAATGTATTCTGTGATTTTGCTTTCTTTGTCTTTCTGCCTATTTTTCTGAGATTTACTAATCCGAGAGTCTTTCTCTTACCTTTTCCTTTCCTGGTCACTTGTTCACTGACTCTGCATAATAGAATATAGCTAAGTATGTCTGGGATGGACTCCTGATTTGGGGAGCGGGTTACGTTAGAAGACCTTCAAGGTCCCTTCCATCTCTATGATTCTATGGTTCTATGATTCTTTCATTCTATGATTCTATCAGCAAGGGTTTAGATTTCTCTCATTCTTACCCCAACCACTACATGATCCTTGTAAGACCTATTTTTGTTTAAGCTTCAAAGATCTGCCTCACAAATCATTGTTCAGGTTAGAGTTTCTTTCCCTAAGAACACACATGGAATACTTTTTCCTGGCAGACCGCTCCTGTGGTTGGTGTTTTTTTTTTTTTATCCTGAATGTTTTAGGCTGGCTTTCCTGCTCAATCCTTCCGAGTCCACTTTTGTCTTCTCATATTCTGTTCTGCCCAAAGAGAAAGATGTATGTGGAAATTATTGCAAATATTAATGAAACTGTAAGGGCTTATGCTTGTCGGGGTATTATTGATTCGCCTGCTTTCAGTTTGCTATGTGACATGGACCAATTCTCAACTTTACAGTTCCTGAAATACCAATCCCATTTTCCTTTTATGCAAAATTAGTCCACATTTCTGGCTGAAATGAGATCTGAATCAAAAGACTTATTGTCTGAGTTCACCCTAGGGTATAATTTCTTCTAACCACACAACACTGCCGGGACTCTTACATAATGCAAAACCATAAGTGACGGTTTATAGAGCATACTGCTAGGTAATCACATAATGCTAAGCTAAAACCAGGAAATTATTGATGACCTATAACTAAAACTACGTTACTAAATAGAGGGATATCGACATTGCAAAATTAATTTATTATCCAAGAGAAAAAGCTAAAAGATGTTTAATTTGATGCTTAATGCTGTGCTTAAGCAGAGAACAAAACCCGATGTTGAAAAAAAGCTATACAAAGTCAGAATTGTTTAACTACTGAATGGGGAAGGGGTCCCAGGGTGGTAGGCCAGCCTGGGAAGTTGGAAAAATCTCCCAAGAAAAGGCAGGGGCAATCCACAAAAAATAAACCTGTGTTATCACTAACAAAGATACATAGATATATCTCTCTAGTTATCAGGAGTCTAACAAAGCAGCTTTTACTTCATAATCACATGCAAAAACACGTTCCTTGTATCTGGGAAATGCTCCAATCCATGCAAAATTCTTGGTTTTGCCTATTTCATAGGAAATACTTGTTAAAGAAAATTATTGGGAGGGAGGCAGGAGTGTTGGCCTTGTTATATGCAGAAGGTGGCCAAGGGGTGGTCTCTATTATTTATTTCACTCTCCTTTTAGTGCAAAGGTTCTGGCATATACATACCGATGTATAGGACTCTTCTATTTCCTATGTCTGCACTTCGAAGGCCTGAAATCATTGAGTAACTGCTTGAATTTATGGCCTCCTGATCACTGCAGGAATTGCAGTACAGGAATTGGAATTTCTGCTGTAAGAAATGAGTGAGTGCATCATACATAAAAGTAGGCATGAGTGGATAAGGTGAAGATGAAGATAGATTGACAGACAGACAGACAGAAAGACAGACAATAGGTAGGTAGGTAGGTAGACAGACAGATACTTTCAGAGTAGAGGGAATTCTAAGGACTTTTTCATAGTCACAAGTATTTGGAAAATCAGAGAGATCATAGGATACTACTGGTTTACAGACTGTTGATCATAACAATCACAATGTTTAATTTAGTTGGAAATAAAAAATGAGTTAATCACCCAATTGCCTAGCTGTTTTGAAACACCAATACAGAGAACCACCTCCAAAAGGTAAATAAAGGGAAGGGGCTAAGACTCTCAGTTATGGAAGCTTAGGTGATAGAGCAGATCAAACTCTAATTTGGGGGTTAAAAACTAATAAATTGGTTGCAAATTTAAAATGAAGTGGGGCTTCTATCTCATTTAGCTTCCAACACTTTGTGCTAAACAGTGCTGTGTAACTGCAAATATTCTTCTCCTGCTAACACACTTCATCAAAGTCCTTTTTTTCCTTTGTTTTTTGCCAGTGTATTACTATTACATCAGTAAATATCTCTCTTTTTTAGAGACCTTGCATTTTTATTGCCTCTATTGATTCTTTAACTCAGCTATTTTGCTGTGTACCTCTCACCCATCAATTCCATTGATTTCCTGCATGCTCTCCATTAGAGTTTTAATGCTTATAAATCCTGATGCATATTCTTTAAAACTACTTTTCTTGAAGAATGCATTTGTTTATATATTTTTAATTGAGAGTTTAAGGAATCCAGCTCGCATCTATAGTGATTAATCCTCGTCTCCATTTGCCCTATTTTATTATTTTTTAATTAAGCTTCAGAACAAATCTTTATTTTCGGCAAACTTCCTCATCCTGATGCTTCTACTATTTTTTTTTTCTTGGCAATGGCCAATGTGATAAACATGAGAGGAGTTAAGAAGTTACAAATATAATAATTGGCAGCTGATTTCAGAAAGTGGGAAAACATTGCCTACAAATTATTGGTTACAGCTAACTTAAGGGTTTTGATGCAGCATTGAGCTTAAATCTGAATACTGTAGATCAGAGGTCTTCAAACTTGGCAGCTTTAAGACTTGTGGACTTCAACTCCCAGAATTCTCCAGCCAGCTGGCTGGAGAATTCTGGGAGTTGAAGTCCACAAGTCTTAAAGCTGCCAAGTTTTGGGACCCCTGCTGTAGACGATCATCTTCCCTAGCTGTATAATTTTTCTACATCCAAATTCATCATGTTATGTTGGCTAGATGAATCCTCACACATCCAAGATGGGTTGGGTAATGAGGTCTGAGATCCCTGTTCCTACAGCTCCTCACTGTTGCTTCCACCACTAGTGCTGAAAAAGTCCCAATGGATAGTCAAGGATTGGTTCAGATTGCTGTCAGATCTGTTTTTAACCTCACTTAATGTAAAAGGGCCTATTATCTAAAAGCCATGCATTCTTCTTCTTTCCTGAGAAGGAGATTCCATCACTCCAAAAATGACTTGAAATAATACTAGACAGCCCATGACCTTTTGGGTCATTCTTGTTTCCATACAATATATAATGTAGGCCAACATCATTTTCCCTCCCCTCATAACCTTCAACATAATCCTGCTGGATGACCACCTCCTACTCTTCCTCCCCCTCCCTTCCTCCCCCTCCATGGAATGCTTGCTACTTTGCTGGAGGGAGGGGGAACAAGGGAAAGAGAAGACCACAAGAAGAACTGCACCCCTGCTCCCCATCCTAGCATCTCCTCAAAGCTCCCCACCTGAGGGACAAAGAAGGCTCACTCATCAACATAAGGGTAACAACACAAGAATGTAAACACCTAGGAGCACTCATCTCAAACTATCTAAACCCTAGCGCTCACTATAATAGCATTGCCAAAAAGGCATTAGTTGTCAACCTAATTTTGTGAAGCTTCTTCTCTGGTAACACTGTACTGCTAACTAGGGCATACAAAACCTTTCCAGACCAGTCCTTGAATACAGCTCGTCTGCCTGGAATCCACACTGTATATTGGACATTAACACAATTGAGCAAGGCCAGAGGTATTTCACAAGAAGAGTACTCCACTCCTCTTCTCACAATAGAATATCTTATGCCACCAGTCTTGAACTATGCCACCTACGGTCTGACCTAAGCATAATACACAAAATTGTCTGCTACAATGTCCTACTTCAACCGCAATAATACATGGGCAAACAATAGATACAAATTCAAGGTAGACCACTCCAAACTCGATTGCAGAAAATACGACTTCAGCAATAGAGTGGTCAATGCCTGGAATGTCCTACCTGACTCTATTGTTACTTCTTCAAACCAGGAGTGAAATGCTCCCGGTTTGAACCAGATTGCCTGATCCAGTAGTGATGGTGGCAGGTGGTTCAGAGAACCGGTAGCAAAATTCCTTGCCCCCCCTCCAATGCCCAGCTGAGCTGTGCGATCATCAGAGGCTTTTAAAAAAACTTTTAAAAGCATTTTTTCTACAACCTCTTCGGCCAAAAAAATGCTTTTAAAAGTAAAAAAAAAAAAAAAACCTCTGAAGATAGGGCCGAAGAGGTTGTAGGAAAAAAAATGCCTTTAAAAGCCTATGACAATCCCAGCTGAGTTGCCTGATCAACAGAGGCTTTTAAAAACATTTTTTTTCCTTCAACCTCTTAAGGTTGTAGAAAAAATGATTTTAAAAGTAAAAAAAAAAAAAGTTGGCCACGCCCACCCAGTCACATTATCCCCCCACCAAGCCATGCCCACAGAACCGGTTGTAACAAATTTTACATTTCACCACTTCCTCAAACCCTCACAGCTTCAACCTTAAACTGTCTACCATGGACTTCACACCATTCCTAAGAGATCTGTAAGGGGGCATGCATAAGCGCACCAGCATGCCTACCGTCCCTGTCCTACTGTCCCCAATCACTTGTACTCATTTCATTTGCTCATGTCAATGTTTATACTTATACATGTTATCTTGTACATGTTTGACAAACTAAATAAAATAAATAAAAATAAAATGTACATGCCATGTCAGGGAGACTTGAGAATGAGCCCTAGATTTGGCTTCTGTTGCATTTAACAGGAAAATCATGGTTTACTTTTCATTGATTTTTCCCGATAGTAAATTTCAATTTTGTGAACAGCAGGCATCACCGCCACGTGTGCAAAATAAAATTATTTTTTTTTCAATTTGTTTTCTCTTTCTCTTTTTTATCTCTTTCCATAATATATATCCATCCCGTTTTCCTAAATTATTCTGGCACTGTGCAAATCATAAAACTGGGAAACAAACCCAACAATGAAGTTGCAGTTTCTCTGTACCCACCTCAAAAGGAACAGGTGGACAAAAGAGATCAGTGGCTTATATGTGAAGGAGGGGGGGCTGAATCTCCTAGCATCTAGCCAAGTCAAAATCAATAGGGTTGTTTTATTTTGTTTAGTTTCCTACAAGTATGACAAATCTGTCACAAACTGCTCTGCCTATTGGTAAACTAAGCTCCTTTTCTTGCTTCTCAGAAGGCCTTATCCTAATGCTGCTTCTGCAGTTTTTCAAACAAGGCCTGCCTGCCAGGAAGGAGACTTTTCTTTCATTGGCTTCACGCTTTTGCTAGCAGTAGGAAACAACAGGGTTAGGAACAGAAGGTCATTTAAAGATGACATAAAGAGCAAACTATTCCACGGAGGCAATAAAGCTACATGGACTCTATCACTTGAGAACGCACATGGAAGAATCACAGGAAATGCTCATTGCACAGAACAAACAGAGCTTCTTCACAGAAAACTCAAAGGCTGCAGCAGAATCCATCCTGACATCTAATTATCTCTGTTGAGCTATGTTCATATATATATATATTGTTTTCTGAGGTTTTCATGGGTATTTGTATGTAGGTCTTTGGTTATTCGGGTTTTCTCCTGCGTAAAATTGGAAGTACCTTGGCGACGTTTCGACGAAGTCTAATTCATCATCTTCAGGCTGGTGTCTTCAGCCTTGTGCTTCTAGGAGCAATGTGCGATTGTGGTTGTTTCTTCTTTTTAACTGCCAGTGGGGTATGACCTGATTGGGTAGGAGCATGGCTGTGTTCTGATTGGGTGGAGGTGTGTTCTGATTGGGAGGGGGCTTGGCTGTGCTCAGGTTGGTCTGAGTTGCAGGGGATTTGAACTCGTAGCCTGCGTTGCTTTTGTTTGGCTCTGCATTCATGGTCATGCTACATCTTCATGGTGTGTGTCAGTTTGCTTCATGTATGGATTAGACGGGTTTAAAGTGGTTAATGATGCAACTGTGGTCTGGCTTCTGGTTTGTGGTCGTGCCTCATCATCGGTGTAGGTTTCAGCTTGCTTTTTGCGTGGATGTGTGAAGGTGACGTCCTGTGTGGTTTTCATGAGTGGGTATGGTGTTATTCTTTGTGTTTGGGATTCGTTTGTCAATAAGGGTGGGTTTCCAAATGGCTGGTAGGTGGGAGATATCATCTCTTTTATTCATGCTGAGGGGACGTTTTTCTATCTCGATGGCTTCTCTGATTATTCTGTTGTTAAAGTGTTCAATTTTGGCGTTAGTTCTGGTTTTTTAAAAACCAATTTCATGTCCTGTGGCTTTAAAGTGTTGGACTGGGAAGAAGTTGGCTCCTCTTTTCTGACTGAGTTTTTGTGTTCTTCAATGCATGCATTTATTCGTCTGTTGGTTTGTCCGATGTATATGGTGGGGCAGGTGGGGCATGGGATTTCATATACTTCTTGATTTTCTAACTTGATTTTGTCTTAGGGGTTTCTTAGGATGGTGGATATTTTTCGGTTTGTGCAGAATGCTGTCTTGATATTGTGTTTGTGGAGGATCTTGCTGATTCTGTCTGTGGTGCCTTTTATGTATGGGAGGAGGGCTTTGCCATTTTCTTGTTCTTTGTCTTGGATTTTAGTGGGTGTCTCTTTTTGGAAGACACCCACTAAAGAAGACCTAATCTTAGAGGTCTTCTAATCTTCATATATAATAACATACATTTGAAAAAAAGATAATCAATGTGAAAAAAAAAAGGAAAGGAAAGGAAGAGACAAATGAATGTGGAAGAGAAAAAAGAAAGGAAGAGACAAAAAAGGAGATAGAAAAAAGAAAACATAAAAAATAAGAAATGTCTTACACTCTTTTTTTTTGACAATTATACATACAATTCTAATCAAAACTTTCTCTTTAAGACTAATTTCCTTAATTCACTTCTTTCCATAATATATTTTTTCTAAACATCGAACCCATAAGTCACGAAGTCATTTTTTATGCAAAAAAAGTCCATAAGGAATTTCCATCTATTGATGAAATATCATTAATGATGTTTCTCTAATCAAAGAAGTTAATTTGACCATATCTACAAGTTCAGTTTCACTAACCATGATGGATAGTGTTGAATATTTCTATCTTTGAACATGTAATAAACTTGCTACTGTAATCATATACTGAAATAATCTTCCATGATTCTTTTCTAACTGTATATCCACCAATTCTAAAATATATGTTCCCTATTGTGTGGGTGGTGGTATGCAGAAGTGAATTACTCATGATGCAGAATGAATCCTGTGGCTCAGAAGTGGTCCAGACTGTGAAAAGAAATGGATCATGACCAACTCTTTCCCAATTCTAACCTAGTATGATAGCTTGGACACAGGAACCACCCTCTGAGGATGCCTGCACTAAAGTGTATATTTTGGGCGGCTGACTCAAATTCAAGTGGAAATATGCAACCATGGTTTTATTTAAAAATATAATAAAAAACACACTGTTATGTAGGTGTCTGCTCTTCAGCACCTTATGACCTACTGACCATAAGACAGTAGTAGAATGTAGACAGATTTTACTAAATGTCTCCTCTTTGTCAATCTATCAGTTCTTCATTTAATAGATTGCTACTTTCTTCTCAGGCCAGGTATACATAAAAGGAAAACATGAAGGTAGAATTCAATTATCTATCTGCTAGGATTTGTCCATACATATAATGCATCCGTGTAAATAAATATCCTGCTATATAGGTACACTGTAGCTGTTAAACCCGCTTCACTAATCCTTGTTTGGCTCAGATTCATGCTCTTAGAACTGCTTTCATGCACACCTAAAATGCTCCAAACTATTCATATATTTCTGGATTCAAAGGACTTTGCATTATATCTCTAATATATCTCTAATATAATTGAAAAGCAATTTTAAAATTCTCTTATATTCAACTGACATTTCTTAAAATTCCCATCCCTGTTGATTTTCATGCTCTGAATCATCAAACATTAATATGAGAGAAGTCTACTAATAATTAAATATCACTAAAAGCAGCATCACACATATTGGTAATAACAAGTAATGCCTGAAATCATAGGTTCTCAAGGTTTGCGCACAGCAACTATTTGAAATCAAAAGTTACCTTGTGGCAAAATAGGCAGCAAAACAAACAAACAAACAGTATGATGCCAACTTCCCACTCTCATCAGAGTATATTTATTTACTATTTATTAAACAAATTTATATAGCTGCACAACTTACACTTTATAAGTGAGTCCAAGTTGAGGTTGAAGTTAGGGTTGGGAAAAGATAAATACATCATTTTCCTTTAATAATTAAATCCCAATCTATATAGCAAAAATTCTCTACAGCCACTTCCATTTCTCATTCCACATTTACTTTGGGGAAATATTTGCTGCTTAGAGCAGCAACTGTAAAAAACATTTTGAGGTACGGAAATAGAATGCTGCAAATCAGTGGTGAAATGTAAAATTTGTTACTACCGGTTCTGTGGGTGTGGCTTGGTGGGGGGCGTAATGTGACTGGGTGGGCATGGCCAACTTTTTTTTTTACTTTTAAAAGCATTTTTCTTATAACCTCTTCAAAGAGATTGTAGAAAAAATGCTTTTAAAAGGCTCTGATGATCCCAGCTGAGCCACGCGATCATCAGAGGCTTGGTTTTTTTTTTTACTTTTAAAAGCATTTGTAGAAAAAATGATTTTAAAAGTAAAAAAAAGCCTCTGATGATTGTGTGGCTCAGCTGGGCATGGGGGGGGGTGGGAGTGGGGGGGTGGGCAGGGATTTCTGCTACCGGTTCTCTGAACCACCCACCGCCATTGCTACCGGATTGGGCGATCTGGTCCAAACCAGGAACATTTCACCCCTGCTGCAAATGGAAGCAATGTCTCTTAATTATTTCTACCTGCTCTTCCCACTGATCCAAAATTCAAGGAAATATTTCATTGGGAATTTTAATTTTTAAAAAATCAGATGATGTTTCAGTGAACTGCTCCTTATTGGTAGGGATCAGTTATCGAATCAGCATTAAATGGTTTTGTGAAAGTGTATTTCACAGAAAGTGACTTAAAATATAGATCTTCATGTCTTCAGTCATTGGTTTGCTGTTGTCTCAGGTTGTTGTTTATATGTTTTACATTTCCATTTCCATTTTCCACAGTTCCATTTTTCTAAAAAGTTATTTTAATTTATTACTGAACTAAAATATTATTTTTACCTCCTTGCAGTGAGGTATTGTGAACGTTCAGCTTATCAAAACCATTGCCTAAATATTCTAACTGCATATTGAAATTACACTTGATGTGTAAAGCTTCACCTATCTTTAAATGGTGAGAAAGTTCATTTCTCAGTTTTAAAACGCTAGTCAAAATGTTGCTCTCAGACAGCAATCTTCACTCCTAGTTTAATAATAAAGGAGGTTGTTCATCTTTTCACAAAACCTTGCAAACATCTTTTTGTTCTGGATCTGATTTTTGCATAGTTCTAAATATTTATCATTGGGTTTACCGTTTTCAGAGGAAGAGCTTAGCTGCATTATAGAAATAATGTTCCTCAAACTTTCCACCTTGGTAGCCCGGCCCAGTGGGGGGACGGGAAAGGGCATATACGTGACATTATAATGGAGATTCACACATGAGAGTTTTTTTGCTGCTGCCAAAAAATGCTGCCACCGCACATTGCTGGCTCATGTTTAAGTGATCATCCACTATGACTCCAAGGTCCCTCTCACAATTACTGTTTTTGAGCCAAGTGCATAATCTGTACTTTGGTTTCTCCTGCCTAAGTGTAAAACCTTGCTTTTCTCTAAATTAAATGTTTTGGATAGGGAACGTTGTATCTATCAAGAATAATGAAAGGGAGATAGGGGTTTGGGCCAGGGGTGAAATGCTACCAGTTTGGGCCAGTTAACCTGAACTGGTAGTAAAAAGTGCTACTGGTTCACCGAACCGGTAGTAAAAAAAATTTAAAAAAAAACTTCTGAAGATCAGCTGAGCAACGTGTGATCATTGGAACCTTTTTTTTTTACTTTTAAAAGCATTTTTAAAAATGCTTTAAATGCAGGTAGTAAAAAAATGCTTAAAAAGTAAAAAAAAAATGTTCCGATGATCGTGTGTCATTCAGACATGACACACGATCTCCGGAACTTTTTTTTTAACTTTTTAAAAGTATTTTTTACTACCGATTCTCCAGAACTGGTAGTAAAAAATGCTTTAAAAAGGGAAAAAATGGTTCCAACGATCACAGCTGTGGTATGCGAGCTTGGGAACCTTTTTAAAAACTTTTTTAAAGCATTTTTTACTACCAGTTCTTTGCAACTGGTTGTTTAAAATGCTTTAAAAACATTTTTTTAAAAAGATTCCGATGACCGTGCGCCACAGCTGTGATCGCTGGAACCTTTTTTTAACCTTTTCAAAGCATTTTTTTTTACTATCGGTTCCAGAGAACCGGTAATAAAAAATGCTTTGAAAACATTTTTTAAAAAGTTTCCAAGTTCGCGTGCCACAGCTGATTCTCCCCCGCTGCTGTTCTACTTACCTTCCCAAGCCTCCTTTTGGTACATATTGTGCATGCACACACAGTGTTTGGTGCACACTGTATATGCACGTATGCAGTGCACACTTGGCGTGCAGTGTGCATGTGCAGCCAGAAAAATGGTGGTAAACCGGTTCAGATTTCACCACTGGTTTGGTATTCAGATATTCTGAAAGCTAGGCAGTGGAAGAAGGTAGAGATGGGAGAAACACTTAGACTGAATAGCCAGGATGTAGATGCAGACAGAGATAAAGATCCAAGAGAAGAATATGGGAGGCAAGTCAAAAAAAGAATAGGAATTAAAGTACTGAAGCTGGCAAGAGATGATGGAGAGAAAGGAAAGGGTTTTTCTTTCTTTTTGTTTTGATTTTCTTTTTTTTTTCTCTTTCTTTCCCTTCTTTTTTAGAATAGTGGCAAATGGCACATCGTTTGTTCCTTAGCATTTCAGTTAGTTGATCTTTTAATTCTCCAAATATGTATTTGATTGTACAGAATGCAAAGTCAGTGTATAAAAGCTGTTTGGCATGAGATACCTCCAACATATTGTAGGCATATCAGTAACAGTCAGAAGAATATTTTTTTCTCAAATTGCTTTGTATGTTTGTTTGTTTGTGCAGGGCAATTCTTTATGCAAACAGATAAGATTATTTTGAAGAATAGTCATCTTTAAGTAGCTTCATGTTTTGTTGCTTAACTTCATTTATTCTTTTTTAAAAAAAAGTTTTTTTATTTTTTTAAACAAACAGTTAATATATCAGTCATTCCTTCTGTGTGACATCTCGGTGTTGTCTCCAATCGTTCTTCTTTTTGTTATTTCTTCTGTCTTCATCCTCATCAAATAAATTACAACAATTCATCACTAACAAAATACTCTGATTATGGCATTTTTATATATAACTATTAATTTACTTATTTGTATCTCTTTTCTAACCAATAGTAAAATTGATTCCATATCCTAAAGTATTCTGAATCTTCTCTTTCTTTAATCATAATTTATTCTTTAGATGATAAAATCTTGCATTTTGTTAACAAAATGTTCATGATTTGTTTGCAAATGCCTTTTTAAGTTTGGTTGACTTCATGCCCTCAGGAGACAGGGTTCCCCCCCCCCCAAAAAAAAGAATAACAGACTAAGGATGTTCTGTTTCAGTAACAAAAATACTTGTGAAACCAACTCATATATAACTTTTATCAAACTTTCTTGATTTAGACATACTTTTATTAAATTTGCCAGTACATTGGACATCTTTTAGCTTATCTTTTACCATCCCACAGAATATTTCTTGATTTGCAAAGGTTAGAAACCTAAAAATAATTCCTTATCCTTTGATGGTACTTAGATATTGTTGCTTTTCTTGCCTCATCACTCTGGTTCTCATGGGTCTATGAGATACCAAGGTCCTTGTAGATGGTCTGTATCTCTGCCATATGGCCTGCTGCTAGTTCATCAGTCTTAACTATATTTCCTCTATTCGCTACCATGTGGTCATCCTTCTTCAGTTTGAATGACATCCCAATGTCCTCACGAAAGATCTGTGTCACATGGATCAGCTAGGCAATGGATCCACTCTCAGCGTACAGCTTGATGTCATCCATGTAGAGAAGATGGATGAAGGTAGCTGAAGTCTTGAACCTATATCCATAACCAGTCTTTGTGATTATCTGGCAGGGTTCAAGTCTTTGTAGAACAGCAGTGGTGACAGTCAACACAACCTTGGTATACGCTGCACTTGATGGCCAGTTGTGTAAGCTGTCTTGAGTTGACTTCTATTATAGTCTTCCACTCCCCCTGAGTTCTTGAGTTCTTAATGGCAATATTATATAGTGTCAGGCATTTACAGATACATGGGTGTGACCTTGAATTGTAGGCTTTCCTATAGTGTGTATGCCATACTATAGGAAAGCCTACAATTCAAGGTCATACTCATGGAACTGTAAATGCCTGGCCATATATATAGTCAATAGGCCACTAAGGATTCAAGAACTCAGGGGGACTGGAAGACTACAATGGAAGTCAGCTGAAAGCTCTGTATATATGTGTGTGTCTACACAGATATATGTGCAGTACTTTCTCTAATATAATGGTATGTATAAAATAATAGTGCATAGCAGTGCAGTAATGGAGAAAATGGAGTCCTGAAACATCACCAAAGGTCTCTCTTGTTCATTTTTTCTCTGGCATTTATTGAGCAATTAAGTCTTTGCTACTCACAAGAGATTTAATTTAGGATGAGCTCAGAACTGTTTTTTTAAACGGCAAAACCAAACAACAATTACTCTAGAAAGCATGAATAATCGTTTAGGGGAAATTGTCTTTAAATATACACTTTTGGATGATTAATTTACAAGTTTTTGCCCAGTAATTAATCATGCTTCCATTCGTGTGCTTTCATTATGGTATGTAATGATAGAAGGAGAACTTGCATGCTACCACCAGATGAAAATTTATCCAACTGGCAGCTATTTCTGCATTTTCAATGCTCTGTGCAACTGAAACACTATATTAAAAATGAATATATTAGGGAAAATAATGTACTCAGACGCCTTGCATTATGGAAAACTGCTATATTAGAAAAAGAATAAATGAAATGTGTATATGAAGAAAAATATGCACTAAAATTAATTTGATTTTTTTTTGTATGCCATCTTTGAAATACCTCAAACATGTAAATGAGATAAAATACATTTAAGTAAGAAAAAGATGAATATATGTTCATCTCTAGACATGAAGAAAAGTATAAGTAGCAGACTGGGAGAATATTTATTCTTCCAAGGGAAAAAAAATGCATATTTGGAGGCCACACTTTCCACAAAACAGAAAGTTCTTCTAACCCTTGCACATAATAATAATAATTGTAATAATAGGCAATTCTACCAAAGTATAATTTGGAATAGATATTCTGAAAATGGAAAACAAAACAAAAAGGAAACAATCCAGTTTTGGAAAGCAGAACAGCAAAAAAATGTTAATGAAATCTCACATTTGTTTCAATTGATAATCTGAAGCTTTATGGAAAATCAGAAATTGAATTCCACTCATTGAAAAAAAAAACATGTAACAATTCTTGGTACAGATATAGCAATGGACTTAGACTTGGAGAAATGTACCACAGAAGCAGAAAATTGGTATAAAATCACAAATAGTAATGGAATTAAAATGCTGACTGCCCAAAACTTTGACAACATCAGTATCCACTTCATAGACACACTGTATAAAGAGAGATAACCATTATTGTCATTGATAGGCAGCAATGGACTTTTATGGAATTGAAGGAACCAAGGAATATAGAACGTCAAAGGAAATGGAATTACTAAGAAATTAGAATTTATTTTAGGTATAGCAAAAGGCTTAATTAAGATTTTACGCAGCAATTAATACATTCCTGAAAGTTTAGTGATATGTAAAACACATCCTGGGGATGCAAATTTATTAGGATCATGTATTGTCTAAGTTCTATTTTCTAATACTGTTGAATCAGCTGCTGACACTAATTGTGTAGTATGGATTTCCTTGGCATTGCAAGATAGCATAGGAAGGACTTAATTCTCTGTATGGCAGCTTTGCTGAAAATAGTGTAATAGGAACAACCCTGTCACCAAATGTTAACTGTTTACCACCAACAGTCCTAATTGTCTGGAGAAAATAAGCCCTGTTGTATAAGTTATTTAATAAAAAAAAATCCTTGATCAGGAATAGTTTGTTCCATCTATCAAGGAAGCTCTGTTTGGAAAATATCAATGGTCTACCTGAAGATTAACTATCATTCAGAGTGATGCTTTTAAAAAGTGCATCCTTCCTATTTCTGGATTTTGCATCTGGCATAGCGGAGAACAAAGGACTGAAGGATTTTAGTCTGATACATTAAAGAAGTATAAGGTTGACTGTTCTCATTATATAGACGCAAGAGAAAGCCTCTGCTCTTTGATCATTATCCCAATTGTGGTTGGAATGTGCAGGTTAGTTACTGCTTCATAAATGGAATTAACCCTTACTTCCTTTTGTAACGGGATCTCTCTTTCTTGATTATACAGTCTGTTAAACCTTAAAGCGGATGAGTCACACCTTTCAGCAGAATTGCGGTATTACGAAAAACAAGTCATCTGTGTGTCTTCTTTTGTATTGCTCTGTAAAAGCCCTCAGATAAAACTGGTTCAACTGCTGCACAGGGATGACACCTCAACCCTTACACAGTTTGGAAATGCTAATAATAAGGCCCAATTTGCTAACAGGTTGGATGAAGGTGAACAAGATGAAATCCAACCTGAGCAAAATGGAATTACTGTGGGTAGAAAAATCAGTTCTCTAGAATAGGAAATTGGGAAAGAATTACATTCCAACAGAAAGAGAATTGAAGTGTTTCCTCTCTGGCAAGATTCCTTGTTTTGTGTGTGTTGGTAATGGTGAAGTCAAGGAATATATATGTTCAATTATTTATAGTCACCGCTGAGTATTAATGAGTCAAGGATTATCCATTACTGTCACAATCCCCCTAAGGAGATCTTCTTCTAACCTTCCAGACTCACTGGAGCAAAGAAAATTGATGTCACCTTTGTAGAAAAACAGGATGGCATTCAACTCCAGTGGTAAGAGTGAGGCTTGCCAATTCCATGAGGATGTGGGATCTGAGATATGTAAAGAGGTGCTAGACTAAAAGTAAAGTGCTTTAAAATAATCATGATCTATTAAAGTATTAAAAGCTGAAGGAAAACAAAACCTTTATAGCACGTAGTGTTGGAACAATATCAAAAGACAGAGCCCTTGTTCATGGCCAAGGTTTCTGATTAGCATGCATATTGAATCTCTTATACCCAATAAAATCTTTCCAGATATCAGGTTGTATCTGTTCTTTCTTTTGACACCTCAAATTAGGAGTGTTATAATATAATTACAGGTTATTGCAATGCACTCTACATAATATGAATTCTGAAAGCATTAGTGGTGCTATAAAATATTGCCACTAAAGAAAAATAATGCAGTACAGCTTTTCCAGAAGGACAGGCTTCAGGCCATCAACTTGAACTATTTCTGTTTGTGAAGCATGGCATCTATAGCAAATGGATAGTAGTAAATATCCCATGCATATGCAGTAATGGTGGAGAGATTCCACATTTGTACAAACTGAATGAGTATCTGACCAATTAATGCATTTATTCAATGTATTTACGACTTACTTCCTTTACTTACTTGGCCAAGTGTGGTTACACCCACAAGGACTTGGTCTCTAGTACAAAAGCACTCAAAAAGAAAAAAAAAAGAATATAATAATAATAATACCAAAGCGTACAGCCAATAAAAGGAAGAAGTAAAAAATAATGAAAGGGATAAATAATACTGCAACCCTATGGCTTAATATACATACACATTAGACAAAAAACTTAGAAGTCACTGCATTTTGTCAACTTGAGAATTTGTTGACAATTAATGAGCAAAGTGATGACATAAGAGAGAAAAAAAACTATTCCTATGTCTAGTTGTTTTGGTATGCAATGCCCTATCTTGGCGTCCCAAGGGAAGGAGATAAAACAGTTTATATCCAGGGTGTGAGGTGTCCGTAGATATCTTCTCAGTCTTCCTTCTGACCCCTGCACTATACAGATCTTCTATTGAAGACAGGCTAGTTGCAATTATTTTTTCTGCAATCTTAACTATGTAAAAAAGACACTGACATTTTCTGTCTGTCTTAAGAGTGTTTCAAGGCTGATTCTTAAGTCACTCGGTCATCTCTACAGTCTTTCATTCTTTCAATGGTTTAATCCTGTTGATGTCTTTACAAGTTAGGATTCTTCTACCTGTTGTGGCCCACTGGCAGCCTGCAGAACTGGCAGAAGAGTCGGACAGGGAGGAGGCTGGGGAGGAACATGGGCAAGTCCTGAAGTCTGAGGAAGGCTCAGATGAGGGCTCTGCATCGGAGGCAGAGATGGGGCCAAGGCCATCTGGGAGTGCTGATTCTGGAGCCTCCAGAATCTTGACGTCAGTGAGGCAGAGGAACAGGGGGAGACTGTCCCCAGTGCAGGCATGCACAGAGCTGCCACAAAGCAAGAACAGTAAGACAAAAGGGGCGAATCAGGAGTAAGACTTGGAGATCATTGGCCCCTCCCATAAGACATAAAGGAGGGGCAAAGGCACGTGAGCCTTTGCAGGAAGCAACTTTGTTCATGCTGGTTGGTTTAAATTCCAAAGCTCCGTTTGGACTCTGGTCCGTGTGGCCTTGCAAAGCTAATTGCCAATTAGGTCTTTGGCAGCGTGTCAAGGGAGATAAAGGTGGGTGCTTATCAGCCTTATCCCAAACGACTGTGGCAGACTCTTTACAAACTATTTTTGACTCATCATGGGCTGTGAATGAACAGAATTCACAGCCGTTGAAATAAGAGGGTTTTGGGGATTGATTGTATGCTTTTTACTGTCCCAGGAAGCCTAAGTCAGAACAGTACCTGCTCCCTCTTGACTATGTAGATCTTGGGGATCTTAGAAGATGCATGTGGTGCTGAAAAGGTTCACCAACACTGACCTATACTATTATACTATACTGTCTAGACTCTTCTTAAAAACATCTCTCCACATCTTTGGGCACACGACCCATCACCTGTTGCTCTTCTGGATTCCAGAGTGCCAGCCACCGGAAGACCAGCCCTCGGGAAGATGATCTTCTGGTTTCCAGCACGTGCATACGCACCGGCCAGCTGATTTTTGCACACACATGTGTGCCAGAAATCAAAAGACCAGGGGGCCGGCATGCATGTGCACACCAGAAGCCAGAAGATCATCTTCCTGGAGCGCGCATGCACATTGGGTGGCTGCTCTTCCAGTTTTGGTGCTCCCGCAAGCGTGAAGACCAGCTTGCCAGTGCGCCGGAAATCAGAAGAGCAACGGGCGACGGCTCACGTGCCCAGAGAGATGGCTCTGTGTGCCACTTCCGGCATGTGTGTCATAGGTGTGCCATCTCTCTTCTGCTTGAGCAGGAGGCTGGAATAGAAGACCTACTAAGTCCCTTTCATTCATTCATTCTATTCTATTTTAAGTGTTCAAAGGTTTGAACTAGCAGAGAATAACTGGGAAACAGCTCTTAGAGTGATGGTGGAGAGTACAATAAAGAAGTTGGAACAGGAAATTGTTATGAATCCAGATTACAAACTAGAAATAATTAAGGGAAGTAGGAAATTACATTCCCTACTTTACATTACATTCCCAGATCTTGGAGCAGGGGACTAACACTTTGAGTTAGTTAACAGGAAACATACTATTTCCAAGCTAAGAATGTTTGCTCCTTTGATGCTGTGGATCTGGAAGAAATATTAAATTCTGTGATAAGGTTACTATTACAAAGTCATTAGAAATGAAGTATGAAACAACATAATTTTTTTATTCTGATTAAACACAGACACGCATGGATACCAAATCCATAACTGCAATACATCTATATGCTGCCAAAATAGGTTTCAAATATTCAATTGAATAGAAATTATAAAAATCCAGAAACAACTTATTCTTTCTCAACTCATGAAAACATAAGTAATAAACAACAATTCAAACAAGTGGCCTTTGTAGTGCAATATGTCCATAGACAAAATATATTCATATATATTCCAGGGACGTTCGTTTGAGACAGAGTGGCTGGGTGGGTATGAACAAGCCATTTAAAACTTTAATTATGGGAACAGGTTGCTGCAAATGTTATCTGAATTTATAAAGTAACTGCTATAAAATACTTTACTATAGTTTTTTATATATTATTCAAAAACAGCGGGTACAAATATGATAGGAGAAACCAAAGTAACAGTCAGGAAACAAAACAGCTCCTCTACTAAGTTAAGAACATATCTTTTTTTAATGAGTGACACACATTTTCATTGTGGATCTTATATTAAGTAAATGTCTGGATACCAGTATACAGTCAGATATTGAGTTTCTTAGCATGAAAACCCTGCTTAGATAATTATAAGGAACTATTTAAGGTATTTATTGCAATAGTGAACATATAACTATCTTATATGTTCACTGAGCATAATTCATGAGCCTGGTGGCGCAGTGGACTAAGTGCTGTTAAAGTAGCACTTAGTTGCCAGCTGCCTGCAATTACTGCAAGTTCGAATCTCACCAGGCTCAAGGTTGACTCAGCCTTCCATCCTTTCAAGGTAGGTAAAATGAGGACCTGGATTGTGGGGGCAATAAGCTGACTTTGTATAAGAAAGAACACCGCTTGGGGGGGGTGGGGCAAAAGCCCTACTAAGCAGGTATATACAAAAGTATGAAGGCTATTGCTTAATGCATTGTAAGCCGGCCTGAGTCTCTGGAGAAGGGTGGCATATAAATCGAACTAATAAATAAATAAATAAATAAATATATAATAGAGCGGGTATAATGGTATGTGGAAAGACCTTGGAAGATGGGGCAAACAGATGTCCCCCTAGGTAACAGTTAGATAAGAGAAGGCATAGCATACAGTGGGATAATGGCAGGAGCAAGAAGCTCAGAAAAGACCCTCCCTAGTATCTCAGGATATTTTTACTTTCAGACTTGCAAGCTTCCTTTAATGTAGCTTACAATAAAGTAGAATTATCTTATCAGGTTGATTTATCTGATAAGGTTGACAGCTCTATGGGCCAAATCTATCCCACCACTTGTTTTTGTACAGCCTGCAAGTTGAGAATGGATGCCTGGGAGGATAACAGATTGCCAAGCCTAAATAGGGATAGGGATAGGGTGTCATATCAGTGGTCCCCATGCTGGTGGGCTAGTGCTATCCAATAGCTGCCACACTCCGTGGTCTGCAGATCTGGTGACAGATTAAGGGCTGGATCTGACCCTTTGTAGAAAAAGTGCTAGCCACTAACATAGAGGGTTCCATCTTACATCATGGGGGGGAGGGGGTTGTTTCTGTGATGGGTTGCTCCCGGTTCTGTCCAGTTCTTGAGAACTGGTAGTAAAAGCAGTGAGAGACTCTGCCCACCTGCCCAGACGTCATAAGGTACAATCTGCGCAGAAACGCGCATGTGCGAGCAAAGTGAGCAAGCGTGCGCGCTCCCATTGTGAACCAGTATTAAAGGTAAGTAGAACCCATCCCTGGGGGGATTGAATTTAAATCACAGAGTTCCCACCCTTCAAAATATCTATTTTTCAATCTCATGAACCCAAGATTAATTCAGACTTTTCCATTCTGTGTCAGATGATGGCTTCTTTTTTTCTCTTTCGCTTTATCTGTGTCAGGCTGATTCGTGGTCTAAGGAGGCATTTGCTTGCATAAACTGTAAAGTCCTGAAAATGCTTGAAGACTTGGTTGTTTTTGCTACAACTACAGCTTTCCAAGGCTAGCCCTCTGGAATTATTTAAGACATTAATCTATAATGCATTGGCTCTGGATACTTCTGAAAGTCATTTCCAGCACTAATGATATACTTTTGGCAAGCTACAAGACACTAGTAATTTCTTCTACTATAATAATAAACCCATAATTCATCTCTGTAACCCTTTTTCCTTTTACCACCTAGTGTATTGACACAATCAGCTAATAGCCATACATTGACCTTCCCTACCCCACTATGAAGCCTGAAAATCAAGCTCTGTGGAGCACAAAGGAGATTATATAGAATTTGGCTGATCAATATTTTCAATATAAGATTTAAGTGGTTCATTTTTAAAAGAACCTCAGACTCATATTGTGTGTAAGTTGTTTTTAAAGATGGGAATGGAGTCTTTGGGAGTTTTAGACATTTTTGGAAATTGAAGATTTAGAGTTTCAAGAAAATAGTCTCACAGTTATTTATATTTCTCAGTTAGCACTTTTCTCCTAATATAATATACAATTATAAAATGGCATTTGTTTGCAAGTTTGCTTGTTTTGTCTAGCAGCAATTCTATTTGGACCATTATTTTATTTCAAGTTGTGAGAATATTCTCCCCCCTCCCCAAAAAAAGGCACTAGCTATTAAAATTAACAAGTTGACTTATCTGTGGAGTTAATCAATGGGAAACAATTGTCTGTAAGCTTCAAAGAAAAGAATAATTTGCTAGAAAGTTCTAAGAGAGTTGTTTGATCATTGTCAATATTGTGCTCTGAATTCAGAACAATCAAGCACATAGTAAATATTATTGATTTGCTTTCTGTGAAAAACAATTGTGCACTGGTGAGGTCCCCAAACTGTTCAGGTCATGATAAACTTGAGAAGCAGTGAAAACTGGATAGCCTTCTAAGTAGGACCTGCTCCTGTCAATGAGAGGCGGGTTTCACATATTTTTACCACTGGTTCACTGCGCATGCACCAAGGGTGGGTTCTACTTACCTTTACTACCGGTTCACAATGGGGCCAGGCGCACATGTGCTCTTCTGTGCACGCACGCTCTTCTGCACATGTACAGAAGCATTTTGATGATGTTAGGGTCAGTGGGCGGAGCCTCTCGCCAGTTTTACTACCAGTTCTATAGAACCAGTGCGAACCGGGGGCAACACATCACTGGCGTGTGCCTTCCACACATGAACCCAGCCTTCCGCACATGCGCAGAAGCGTTTTGATGACGTAAGGGTCAGTGGGCAGAGCCTCCCGCCAGTTTTACTACCAGTTCTATAGAACCAGTGCGAACCGGGGGCAACACACCACTGGCGTGTGTCTTCCACACATGAACCTAGCCTTCCACACAAGAACTTTGCTTGCACCTGCATGCATCCAGCCTCAAAAACATAACTAAATAGGACGGCATAGCACCAGGGAGGGTGGGGGCCCCCACCCACAGTCACCACTACTGGTTCGCCCGAACCAGTCCGAAGCAACTGAATACCACCATTGCCACCAATGCATCATTTCATTGTATACAAGCGTGTGCTTCTGCACTACTCCAAAACAGATCCCTTTGGGGACTGTGTGTAAAATTGTGGATGTGTTAGTATCCAGGGGAATAAAATTAATCCCCTTAATATATTCCACCCAATTTTGTAGGACTTTTGCGCAGATTTTTTATTTTTATTTAGTGCTGCCACAGATCCTGTTGCAGAACACATTTTAGCAATTTTTTCATTATCCAATCTTCTCTATGCTGGATTTACTCTTATTTTGAAAAAAAATCTTTTATTTTGGCAACCTAAACATTTTGATCTTTGATTTTTTTTTTTTTTTTTGATCACCTGTCTCCCATGAAGAAAAGGCAAAGTGGCCTTAAAGCCATTTCTGCTGGAATATCATTCAGAACCTGAAAGAGGAACCAAACTGAAGAGCAAGGTCCTCAAGCCAGCCAGTGAGGGCATTGCATACATCATCCTTCTGATGCTCACCACTGTAGCCTATTACTACTTCCTGTACCATATTACCACCAAATAAGTACCAAGTGGCCATATCTCCTCCATGACTCAGAAAGCACAAAAGACTAACAAAATAGCAAGACATTTGACATCTGGGATGCTAGTGCAAGTAGAGAAAGAACTGAGACAAAAGTCCTAAATAATAAAAGGTAAATGTAAAAAGTTGTAATGCATACCTCTTAGTTTTAATCATCATTCTTTTTAAATACAGTTAGTGCTTTATTTATTCATTCATTGTTTTAGTTATTTGTATTCAGCCTATCCAAATGTTTCTAAGTAGCTTACAAAAATTACATTGATTTATTATTAAATGTCTATGTACAGTAATATTCTCAACTAACAATAAGCACCTGGTTAGGTTATAAGAGTTAATGGCAATAATGGAGGGCCGGACTTAGTTCATTTCTAGCTATGTCACAATTCTAGGCTGATTTCTCTCTTTATCCCTCCTCCTGACTCAGCTGCTATTCTTTCTCCTGCACATGATCTTGATTGGTAATCAGCTCACACTTACAATGGTTGCAGCATCCCATGGTCATGTCATTACTATATGTGATGTTACTTGCCAGTGTAATGGTATGTAAGAATGACCTTGAGGAATGAAGGGGAAAATGCTGCCTAGGAAACAGACACGAGAGGAGAGAGCCCCAATGGTTTAATCGACAGTAAAAAACTGGAACTGTCCGCCCTAATTGGTCAGTTGGTTAAAAGTGTTGGTGGGAGATTTGTATATTCAGACTTGCAAGATTCTGTTAATGTAATCTTACCATAAAGTAGAATTAGCTCATCTAGTCAAGTTTATCTGGAATGGGGGTGTCAAACTCAAGGCCTGTAGCTGGATGCAGTTTGCAGGGTGCTTAGATCTGGCCCACTGGGCTGCCTGGCCCACGGTGCCTCTCCCAGCAAAAATGTAGCTTGGGATGGGCCCATTTTCGGTCTGGATGGCCTCCTGCAGCCCACTGCCGGAGAAAACAGGGCCCCGTGGGTTGTGTGCACAGTCCCCTGGGCTCCGTTTTCACTGACAGAGGGCTGCAGGAGGCCATCCAGATATTTGACTTTCCTGACCTGGGAGGACTGGTAATTGGCTTCCCATGAGAAATCGCAAAGGGAGAACTACCAAGTAAGATTTCAAATTGGTCCTGCTCATATTGCTTTTTTCTCCTGAGAAATCTCAGTAATATCTTATTCTGTAGTGTTCGCATGCTTGCAGAATGACTCACAATACTTTGTAGTCCATGCCCACTTGGCCAAGGTCATGCCAGTGTAGCAGTCCTGCCCTTTTGCATCTGTGCTCCTGCGGGCACCGCATAGTGTTCATCCTACCTACGGGGTCATGTTGGGCCAGGCCACAGCACCCATGTCCTACCTACCAGCAGTTGCTTCATGATGCAGCAACTTCCTTCCCACCCAATTGCACTCTATAACACTCACCCAACTGTCCAATTTGCTTACAAATTACCTACAGAAATGCCTGCTCTGATCAGGCTTGCAACTTCCTGTCAGCTTCCCTACTGATACTGCTTGTTAGAAGCTGGCAGAAAGTTGCAAGTCACAGTTCTGTGAGGTCACTTAATGACACACAATCCTTACTTAACAATGGCAAATTGCACAACTAAGCAATCCAATCATGTGACCTTATTTTTTTACAATAGGAATGGCAGTTCCAACTGCCATTGTTAAGTTTTGTTTTGTTTTTAAATTTGATTTATATGTCGCCCTTCTCCGGAGACTCAGGGCGGCTTACAATGTGTTAAGCAATAGCCTTCATACTTTTGTATATTTTATACAAAGTCAGCTTCTTGCCCCCACAAACTGGGTCCTCAATTTACCTATCTTAGAAAGGATGGAAGGCTAATTCAACCTTGAGCCTGGTGAGATTCAAACTTATAGTAATTATAGACAGCTGGAGTTAATCACAATGCAATAGTCTGCTGGGCTATCCAGGCTCACTTGACATGAGGATCTGCACTTGACATGATGCCACATTGTGTACTTGGAGATGAATGCACTACAATTAGTAGGGCTTATTCCTGGAAAGAACCCACTGAATTTCAGCTATAATCACTTTCCCAGATGTACAATGTATATTATACATATAAGTCATATGAGTTCTCAAAAATTTATTCCCCCCCCCCCGTCTCTCTCTCTTTTTTTTTTTTTTACAAAGCACTTTAATTTTGCTTTGTCAGGAATATAAGCAGAAATAACTTAGGACTTAAAAGTAGCATCATATATCAAGAACACAGCTTCTCAAATTTCTTTTTGTCAAATGGACACCACTGATATTTGGAAAGAGATGTTTTTTATTTGAATGTAATTGATGTAGTAAATTTAGGTGATTGAATTGAGAGCCTTTCAAACAGAAGTAGCAGATCGGTCTGCAAACAAACATTCTGCCATGAAAGAATATATTTGAGAGTCAAATACAAAATAACCTGGATTATGATTTTAGGCTAATTGGGAGCGGGGGGGGGGGGAACCTGTCATTGTTAAATATGTTGAGAAGATGAAAAGTGCTTTGGATTTAACCTCCAGTTTCCAACAGTGGCCAGATAGGTTTTTCTTGCAGAAATTGAAGCCAGTAGATCTTCCCTATTGTTTATCCCCAGCATCTGATTATCTAGTGGTATATTGATTCTAAACACATAAATTCCAATTAGCTATACTGTCTCAGTGGACCTACCCTTTATGTGTAAGTCCCAATTAAAAATATCTATACCAATGCTATCATTGCAAATTGTGTCAGTAGATTTAGCAAGTTAATTATGCATTATGTGCAGATGTAGTATCTACGTTAGTCTTCAGTCTTCTGCGAATCAATTTCATTGAGTGCCTCTAGTTCTACTATCACAAAACATCTCCAGAAATATACATTTCTTCTGCATGAAGCCAAGGCATTCACGCCCTGGCAAATAGAAATTATATACATGGAATTTTATTCAAAATGGAAAAATAAAGTTATTCCATCCACCCCACTGCGGCCTTTCATATCCTTAATGTCAGCAATATAAAGTTGAGGGACCGTCCAAAAGATAGAGGCAAGTCAAAAAATGCAAAGGGAGCATCCTTGTTACATAAGAAGCCTTCTTGCACACTTTATTTTCAATAATCAGTCTCCAATTCATCTTCAATCTCTCTCTTAATAATTGCTACCATGGAATTTGTATTTTTTTTTAATTGCATTTCACACACTGAAAAAAATATTTTATATAATTACCCACAGGAATACAGATGAGTTTTTTCCAGGATAATCCAAATATGTTTTATTTTGATTACCTCTGATAGCAACTATCAGAAAGCGGGTATGGTGTAATGGTTAAGGTGCTGGCCTAGAAACTAGGAGACCATGAAATCTAGTCCCACCTTAAGCACAACAGCTGGCTAGGTGACTTTGGGCCAGTCATCTCTCTCAGCCAAACCAACCTCATAGCCAAACCAACCATTTCCTCATGTTGTGGGGAAAATAGGAGAAAGTAAGAGTAATATGTATTTGTAAAGTAATAAAAGTATGGATAAAAATACAATAAATAAATAAATATACCTGGAGGGTTTGAAGTAATGTTATACCACCTAGTTTGATCGTCCTAATGAATTTCCCAGTTTTCAGTGAATGGTTCTTACAATCTGTATCAGTGGTGAAATGCAGCCAGTTCTATCCAGCTTGGGTGAACCGGTAGCACCGGGAGCAGGGAGCTCCGCCCACCTGCCTGGATGTCATTACATCCTGTTTTTGATGCTCTGCGCATGCACAGAAGGTCCTGAGCATGTGCAGAGGGGTTGCACGTGAGCAAGCACGCACTCCCATTTGCGAACCAGTAGCAAAGGTAAGTGGATTTCACCTCTGATCTGTATGCATGCACATGGGTAATAATTTCTTATCAGTATCCATCTAATTGAAAACAGTATGTTCTGACTTGGTGATCTATGGGAAGTAGACATGTGTTGCTGAATGCTGTCAGTTTTATCCATTTCTATAACTTGACAAGCTTAGACTATTTTGTATGGTTATTGGTGCAGCACCAAACCACTGGAGCCATCTTCATTTACTTAGATGAATTTGTTCTTTAGTTTTAAAAAAAAATCAAATGGTTTTGATATAAATTCATCCAGTCCTGCATACTTCAAATGCCAGAATCTCTGCTCTCTGTCCTGAATATTAATAGCTCACTTGGCAGCATGGAGAATGGCTGCCATGCCAACCAGTTAGTTAGCATTTCATTTTCAATTGAGAGCATTTTCCATTCTTTTGACTTTCCATCCTTTTTTATGAGAACAATTAGAAAGCAATATAGCAATTAAAGCTGAACCTTTCCTAGGCCCTATCACCTTTTTTTTTCAACATTATTTTTTGCAGAAACTTTTTTCTTCCTGTCTACATATTTATAGCATTGGACAGACCACAGTATGGTTTTGCCTTTAATTATTCCTGTGAGGTACAAAGCTTGAGCTGCTTATATAAGATAAATGGAATTGTAAACATATAAGCACATGCTCCATTACATCTAGTCTGTCTTGTTTCTTAATTTACATGTTGCCTTGAGCTACAGGGAGGTTAGGTTATTCAGAAACGTTGACCTAGAGAATTCCAATCATTTATTATTTCCCAGGTTGCCTCCATTTTCCTGATTTAAAGATGATTCAATGGTGTAAATTTTTGACCATACATTTGTTTAAAGGATAAGACAAAAATAATTGGATGGGTTAGGAAAAACATGAAGGTACAGACGAAAAACATGAAGCATTAGACGTTCAGCAAATACAAGTTGTTTTAGAGTCAATACTTGTCCAATTGGTATTATGCTGTTCAGCCCTTTGATGGGTGCCAAACAATTTAATGATGCTGCTAAGTAAAAAATTGCTGGCAGCAGTTATGTATATGTTAAGAGGCAAGTAGTTCGGGAAGAAGTTTGAAGAGTTCAAAGCAGGGGTGTGTTCTACTTACCTTTACTACCGGTTCGCAACAGGGTCACACATACATACATACACACATATACATATGCTATTATACACACACATACACACACACACACACATACTGTATTCATAAAGTATTCAGACCACGACTTCCGGCGGTGACGTCATCATGCCAGGAATGAGGGGAATGAGCTCTGTCCCCCGTAGTTCCAATATTCTTGACTGGAAGCCTTTTTAGGCACTATTACCATGGAGAGGTCAATACACAAAAGAGGAAAGCTCGAGGATCTCGGAGAGGACAGCAATCACCCCGAAGGTTCAGAGGAATCCTCTTAAATCCAACTGGGAAAAAACCAGCTATCTTGTCTAGCCTGAGCATTGACAACTGATTAGCGTGGAAGTGAAAATCAAACAAAAGAAGACATTGGTAAGAAATAAAATAAATAACAAGAATAAGAAAGGTATAATTATAAAGAAAATGAAATGAAGTGGGTGATAGTGAGACTCCAAAAACTGGCGGATTACTGCCAGACAAGCGGCGAGGGAAAAGAGACTGGAGTGGAAATCCAAAGTGGACAGTGACAGCGCAAATTTGACAGGCGGTGGAAATGAAGTGAAAAGCGAAGAAGCATTGCGAAAAGGTGGTGGATTACAAAATTAGAAAATGAATTGACATTGAATAGGAAAGTGTGTATAACTAGAACTGTGATCGTGCTGAGAGACAACTGGGAAAGTAAGAATCAGGAAAAAATTGCGGACTGAGAGATAAGCGTACAGCAGAAACCCTGTTGAATGGCGGATAGAGGATAGAAGATTTGAAGAAGAGAAACTTTCTCCTTACAATTAAAGATGGCAGCAAAGCGAATCACAGACATGAGACATTGTAACTAGATACCAGAAGGATACTTTGAATCCTTCCGAAAAAGGATACAAATGAGAGATCTTTTCCCACTGAAGAATTGGAAGATATTGACTCATTTAAAACAAGTTACTTTATTTAAAAAAAAAAAAACCTGGAGTGATAGAAGACGGACCGAAGAAGAAAAATTACGGAAGTAAAATCCAACTGTTTAAACTTGAATACTATATATAGTGGATGAACCTAACCTATTATATATTAAATAATATATGTAATTTGTTATTTTCATTTACTTTATTTATTTATACTTAGACTTTACTCAACTTTGATTAAGTAGCTAACATAATTAAGAATTATTATACATTATAAATATTCATAAGTAATCTTAGATATTGAATGATTGACACAATATTGGTAATAAGTGCCATATCTTTTTAGACAGTTAACTATAGACTTTAGGTATTGATATTGTCTAACAACTAGAACTATTATATTGCATATTAACTATATTGACTATTATTACCTTTTTCTGCTGTTTCCCCTTTTCTGTGAGTAACTAGATAGATTTCTATAGATATATATTGATAGATTGAAATTGTTTTGCTTATAACTATATATATATTAATATTATATTATTATATTATTAAATAGATATTGCCTAGATATAGTAATCTTATTACTGGTAATTATTTGGAACAAAAAGTGTAATTTATTAATCTTACTACCTGATATATAAATATTTTAGTTAATAGAAATAAGAAAGAGTAATGAATTGCTGAACTATTGTATTTTGTCCCTCCTCCTCAACTGACTTGCCTAACCCTTATATAATGATATTTTAAAGTGAAATTATTAAAAATACTCAAATCAGTGATGACACAATAGAAAAGTAAGAAAACAGATAAGATATTTCACATACTGATTCCGTTCCTTAGTTATACATATCGAACAAATCTAAGACTAATATAGGAATAAAAATATATCAACTTGATAAGATAAACAGTGTATGAGAATCTGGGAAATCGTAAAAGAAAAAATAAAGATGACAACAACAAGCTCATTAAGAACAACCAAGACAAGCAAAAAATTAATATCAAACCAGACAGCTACAATATCCTCACCAGCACAACAAAAAACAATCAGTGCAATGCTATCCTCAGACAAAGAAAAAGCTTCCACCAGATTCAACATACAAAATTATATAATATAATTTTATATAATATAAAATTTTATAATATTATATAATATGTCCTGGATAAAAGGAAGTGAACTTTCAAAAATCTTTTGTGCCATCCTCACCATTCTCTGCACAGGCTTCCTGTCCGAAACAAGTAATACTTCCAAACAGGACAGTAATACAATATAACAGAATGCTTTCAATCGTATCTCTATAGAAAGTGGGAGGGAAGGAAGGAAGGAAGGAAGGAAGGAAGATGTGCTCTTCTCACTAGACTCTGGATTCTAGTGTTCAAAAATCAGTAAATAAAATACAAAACAAAAAAAGTACATACAACAAAAGTAATTAAAAAGGCATCAAAGGCTAACATTTATTACATTCTACCAAATAAGAACTCTGTTCATTCTGACCTGTGCACCTAAGGAAAAGCTGGTCTTCACTGTCTTTCTTAAGCATGTTGGGTTGCATTCTATGCTTCCACTTCGTGCGGCCCATATGGACAGTCTGAATGCTAGGTTGGTAGAAGGATGGGGCTAACGGCACAGGGGTACATCTGATTCTTTCCTGACTTCTGGGTTGAGATCAATGATCTGTTGCATGGAAATCGAAAAGTATGTAGACAACTTTGTTGAAGGAATCCAAGAAATTTTGGGACAAATCAAATGACTACTCATGACTGGGAAAGAGGAAGGCATGAGAAATAAACTCAAAATGACCCTGCCTTGATACTGTTTAAAAGAGGCAGAGAGAACCCCTGGAAGGCTTTGAAATTCTGTGCTATCATCATCCTAGTATTTTTCCCGCAGGTGCAGGTTCCACTTTTTGGCTCAACAAGTACCATCTTGTACGATCAAATGCAGCATCTGGGTCCAACTGGGCATTTTTCATGTCCACATTTATTTTATCTTGTCATCTTTGCTTCGACCTTCCACATGGACACTTGCCATCTATATTAACATGGAAGGCAACTATACTATCTTATGGTATAGTATCATGCCTGGCTTTCTTACTTGTTTCCTGACCTCCTCAAAGGATTGACAATGTATGTCTTCTCCACACTGACACGGAGGGCTACACACTATAAGAAATGTCTCCTCTCCTTTGGCTTTCCTTTTAAGACTTGGTGGTGGGGAAAGACTCTCAATGGGACCTGATGCAGAAATTTGATATTCCCTTCATTTGAAAAAAGAATGGTTGTCACATAAGGCTTTGTTCCATCTTGCAGCCAAAGACAGATAACCAGCAAAGCACAGAGCTAGATGAGAAGAATAGATTCAGGAGTGAGCCAATTAAAGCCTTACTAGTCACTGATATGCTGAGCTGCCTCCTCTTTGTGACATAATAGAATAGCTGTAATTGAATGACACCAAAGGGTGAGACAGGGGTGTCAAACCTGCATCATCACAGTGGCATCAGGTGACATCACACCTTTTTTCCCCTTCGCTACACCGGGTGTGGGCATGGCAAGTACATGACACATCCGGCCTGTGGGCCAAGAGTTTGACAGTCCTGGGATAAGAGAATCTCTTTAAGAACACTGATATCCTCCAATTGTGAGCCCCAGGATAGAAATTGGTTTAGACCAGCTTCACATCAGCAACAAGTCCCTTGTTATCCATGTTACAATCTTCTGATTGACCCCATTTCCCAATGGCAGCAAGAAAATACTGGAGAAATGTCCATAGGGGGTGAAAAGGGAAAAATAGATATTGATTGATATAGCCTTGGGTTGGAGGAAGGGAGGGATTATTGAATTGCATCTTTAGTTTTGAAAAAAGATATTATAATAATTTGTTACTGAAATAAAATGTGTTGTGACAAGAGCATTTGTTTAGAGACCATTACAATGTCATTTAACATTGCAAATGTGTGTGGGGTGTGTGTGTCTAAATCAGAGGTGGGCTTCAAAAATTTTTGCAAGGGGTTCTCTGCCAAGTTGCTGGGTGAGCGTGGCCATGGTGGGTGTGGCCTAGTCGACTGCCTGAACCATGGGTGTGTGTGTGTGTGTGTTTGCCCTTCCCAGGCTCCATAGGCTCTCTGGAGGCTGGAAATGGGCCCATTTCCAGCCTTCCTGAACTTCCGGTAGGCCCATTTTTCACCCTCCCCGAGCCTCCACGCATGCCCTGCATCCAAAACGGGTCACGTGGGAACTCCTGGGA
This sequence comes from Masticophis lateralis, assembly GCA_030761175.1. NCBI lineage: Eukaryota > Metazoa > Chordata > Lepidosauria > Squamata > Colubridae > Masticophis > Masticophis lateralis. The sequence continues at coordinate 122,721,563 of JAUDYJ010000001.1, read as the reverse complement.
GGGGCGGAGTGGGGTGGGCAGGGGCCAGCCAGGAGTGGGATTTGGGGATTCTCAGAACTGCACAGAATCTTAGCTAGAGGTTCTCCCAAACCCCTGCGAACCCCCAGTAACCCACTCCCAGCAGCCCACTCTAAGTGCATTTTGAATGTTTAGCTATGGGAACAAAAGAATGTAACCAGAGCCTTCAGTGGTTGACCAATGAGACTCAACATTTCTCCTTTCATGAAGTTGAAAATACAATCCGTCTGGATCTTTACTATATGGGAAAAAACCCAGAGCCATCCTAAGAATTAAAATCTTTTTCCTTTCCAGTCATTTCGCTACTAGAAAAGAAGCATGTAATAAGATATCACCTTTCCTAATGTATCAGCTACTCTGGCACCAGAAGAGGTCAATACACGGTGCTTAGGAGAATATATCTATTATACTTAACATGGCCTAGGAATTATGCAGACCATCCTGTATAGAATGCTTGCAATGGCCTTCAAGGACATATTACTAGTACCAGTATTTTTTATTCAAATGCTGTTATGTGAATAAAAGCAATTAAACCCTTAAAAATACTGACAGAATGCTACAATATGGTCTTTTAGTCAAAGCTGCTCTGAATCCTTTTTAAATCTGAATTTAAAATCCTTTAAATTTTGAATTTCAATCAAGCATGTTTTCCCCTAGTTCTGCTTTCTTTACCTTTCTTCTGTTACTATTTGTTACAAATTAATGCAAGTAAGAGTTTTATTATCTCAGGTTTATTTAGCAGCAAAAATAATGTGATTCAAATTTAGGATTGATCAATATCCTGGTAATTAATGCTAGATTTAGCTAGATTTCACCATGGTTCCCCATGTTCTCTGATTTGTCTTTGCATTAGTAGAGGCCCAATATTTCTGGTATAAAATAACTATTATTTATAATTTTCATAGAGTTCAAGAAGATCATAGAAACCACATCAGTGCTCCTCTACAAAGTAAGCAGTTTCCTTTGGGATTTCTACTTTCAATAACTTTCTTGAAAGATTTATTTACATACTAAGTTCAGTATAGAATCAAAGTATTTAAACTTAGTTTTCTCAATTTGCCAAACACACCTTTCTTCCTGGAATTGGGAAGGTCTGAATTACCCAATGTCGTACATTCCTTTTTTTTGTACTTATGGATGTTGTCATGACCACTGCATGCATGCCAATGTCATGCAGTCTGAAGTCTGTATTCTTTTGTCCTTTACTGTTGGGGTGAAAACCTCCTCCCTCCCTCCCTCCCTCCCTCCCTCCCTCCCTTTCTTCCTTCCTTCCTTCCTTCCTTCCTTCCTTCCTTCCTTCCTTCCTTCCTTCCTTCCTTCCTTCCCCCCTCTCTTTCTTCCTTCCTTCCTTCCCCCCTCTCTTTCTTCCTTCCTTCCTTCCCCCCTCTCTTTCTTTCTTCCTTCCCCCTCACTCTCTTTCTTTCTCTCTTTCTTTCTTTCTCTCTCTCTCTTTCTCTCTCTCTCTCTCTTCTTCCTTTCTTTTCTTTTCTTTTTCTTTCTTCCTAAGAATTGCTGCAATTTTCTGCTCATCCAGAGAAAGCTTACTAAGGTATTTAGAACTCGCAAGTTAAGGTGGTTGACTTACCGTTGATCCATATGGTGAGTGAGGCTGATTCCCCAAAGACATCTGTAAATCCCACAAATAATGGAATGTCTGCCTCTCTTCCTCTGAACATAATTGTGCTAATAACTGGATCTGCCTCAACTAAGGCTGAGGTATGGCATGCCAAGAAATGGCATTAAAGCTGTCTGAAATCCAGAGGAGGGGTGGGCTATCAGACATCATTTGATATGGACAAAAAACCTAAGCACTAAGGAAATATATTGGCATTCCGAGGGGTGAAGGATTGGCAGATCCAAATAACTTCTGGACCATGACTAATGGGATACTTGCATTTCTTACCAAGTTATTATTTTTTCATGCAAAAGTTCCTTCTCAGGTTTATATATTGCACCTATTATTTAATGGCACCTCTGACACATTTTAAAAATAGAACAAACACACACTCATGCATACTACACATATACGCATATACATCTACATTTGTTTGCTTTGTAAAGAATAATGACAATAGATAAAGAGCAATAGATACATAAATCATTTACAGCTGATGTTTTTTTAAAAAGCCAAATCAAAGCAACCCAATGGTGGGAATCTGCTGGTTCTCTCCAGATCGCGCAACCAGTAGCAGCGACTGTGGGAGGCTCCATCCATCCGACCAGACATAATGCACGACTGTTTCATATGCTCATATTTACAAACTGGTAGGGAAGGTAAGTGAATCCCACCTCTGAAACAACCACCATTTAAACCATGGGTTGCTGTAGCTGGTCACTGAGGACTCTGTTTTGTAAAACTGGGTGCCATCATCAAGTGGCGATTGATCTCTTTAGAGTAAAATAAACAGTCTCAATATCCTTTCCAAATCTTTGGAAGAATCATTGCTGGTGGCTTTTGTAGCATTCAAAGAGGAGCTCTCCCATAAAAACAGCATGAATAAGCATTTTATTTCCAACGTGGTAGGAACCCAACCTTAAATGTTTTCTTTTTGTTGCTTAAGCCTGAAAAAGAACTGAAATTGAACCGTCCTGTTCAATTCTAACACAGATATTTCCAGAACATCACTGCGGCAATCCTGGTGTTTGAGAATTCACTTCAAAGAAAAATAATCTATGTGTGTTTGGAGTGTGTGCTTGACTGCTAAACTAATCCCCTTTTCCTAAAGGTAGTTCTGGTAAATGTTTGAGAGCAGGAATGAAAAACTGAATACAGGTAGTCCTCGACTTACGATCACAAATGAGCCCAAAGTTTGTTATTAAGTGAGACCTTTGCAAAGTATGCTTTGCCCCATTTTATGACCTTTCTTGCCTTAGTTGTTAAGGGAATCACTGCAGTTGATAATTTAGAAACCCGGTTGTTAAGTGACTTACCCATTGATTTTGCTTGTCAGAAAGTCGCAAAGGTTCCCCTTTTGCGACTTTCATAGCAACAGTCATAAACATGAACCAGTTGACTAGCATCTGGATTTTGATCACATGATCACAGGGATGCTGCAGAGGTCGTAACTGTGAAAAACGGTCACGAGTCACATTTTTTCAATGCTGCTGTAACTTTGAATGGTCACTAAATGAACTGTTGAGGACTACCTGTACTGAACATCTTATCCTGCTGTCTGGAAACTGTGAGGGCCTGGATGGGGAGCAACAGACTTAAGATGAATCCTGGCAAGACTGAGTGCCATTGAGTTGGGCAGTTATGTGTGCTCCAAGCTGCATTTGCTTTCTGGTCAATTCAGGATGCTGGCTTTAATTTTTAAAACCCTTCAAGGCAGGGAACAAGCTTATCTTTTCCACCTTTTCCCAGGTGTATCAGTTATAGGACCCCATTAAATCTGGCAGAGATTATATGTTGTAGATTCTAGTAGCTGGGGATCTATATTTGGCGGATCCTGTGCCTTCTCTGCTATGGCACCCATTTTGATATTCTGAAAGACTCTCAAGATCTAGTTACATGGGGCTTCCAGGCAGTGGTGAAAACCATTTTTTTTAAAACTACAGGTTCTGTGGGCATGGCTTGGTGGGCATGGTGTTGCTTGGTGGGCGTGGCTTGGTGGGCATGGTAGGATAAGGCAAAATCTCCATTCCCATCCCATTCCGGAGGAAGCATACTGCAAAATCCCCATTCCCTCCTCATTTCTGGAGGAAGGATATTGCTAAATCTCCATTCCCACCTCACTCTGGGGCCAGCCAGAAGTGGCATTTTCCAGTACTCCAAACTGGTCAAAATTTCCACAACTGGTTCTCCAGAACCTGTCAGAACCTGCTGGATTTCACTCCTGCTTCCAAGGCTGGGGCTCCCAGAATACCAGAGATTTGCTAAAATTTGTTATTTTTGAGGTATGCATTTTAAATCCCCCTCCTGGTCTAGAAATACCAAAACCAGACCTTCTATGCATATCTGGAAATTATGGAAACTAATCAAGGAGAGAACTGACCTAGAACTAAGGAGAAATTACCTGACACAATGAAAACAATCGATGAGTGGAATGGTTTATCTTCAGAAGTTATGGGTGTTCCATCCCTGGAGGTTTTTAAGAAGATATTGGACAGCCATTTGTCTGAAATAGTATAGGAGGTTGGACTAGAAGACCTCCAAAGGACCTTTCCAACTCTTATTCTTATTTTCATATATGTATTTTTAATTTATTTTTTTTTAAGGTAAACAGTAACTCTTCAGTACATTCAGAGTAGGTGAAATTGATTTGCCGTTGGGTTTGGTTTCACAAAGTGCAAAGCATATTTTCTTTCTTCTTAAGCTTTAAAAAAAGTCTCAGGTTGCCACCACCTGAAAAAGGAGCTGAGAAAAAAAGAAAACCTTAGGACTGGTCTCTTGTTACTTGAAGCCATTTTTAAAGAACAAAGATTGAGTTCAGCCAACCCACTGCAGCAAGGGTTGCTTGATTTGTTTTTGTTTTAACTTCAAGTAAATGACACTTAGTTATTCTAAAACTGCAGTTAATGGAATAGACTAAACTAGAGTAGAGTAGGGTAGGGTAGGGTAGGGTAGGGTAGGGTAGGGTAGGGTAGAGTAGAATAGAATAGAATAGAATAGAATAGAATAGAATAGAATAGAATAGAATAGAATAGAATAGAATAGAATAAAAAAGAATAGAATAGAATAGAATAGAATAGAATAGAATAGAATAGAATAGAATAGAATAGAATAGAATAGAATAGAATAGAATAGAATAGAATAGAATAGAATAGATTTTTTTATTGGCCAAGTATGATTGGACACACAAGGAATTTGTCTTGGTGCATACACTCTCAATGTACATAAAAGAAAAGATACGTTTGTCAAGAATCATAAGGTACAACATTTAATGATAGTCCTAGGCAGTGGTGAAATGTAAAATGTGTTATTACCGGTTCTGTGGGTATGGCTTGGTGGTGGGGGGGGTAATGTGACTGGGTGGGTATGGCTAACTTTTTTTTAACTTTTCAAAGCATTTTTTCTAATGCTTTGAAAAGCCTCTGGCAATCAGGCAACTCAGCTGGGATCGTCAGAGAGGTTTTTAAAAAAATGCTTTGAAAAGCCTCTCTGACAATCAGGCAACTCAGCTGTGATCGTCAGAGACTTTTCAAAGCATTTTTTTTTACCACCTCTTCGGCCAAGAGGTTGCAGGAAAAAAAAATGCTTTGAAAAGCTTCTGAGGATCCCAGCTGAGCCACATGATCATCAGAGGCTTTTCTTTTACTTTTAAAAGCATTTTTTCGTTGGAAGAGATTGTAGAAAAAATGCTTTGAAAAGTAAAAAAAAAAAAAAAAAGCCTCTGATGATCATGCGACTCAGCTGAGCATGGTGTGTGTGGCGGGGGGGCAGGGATTTTTGCTACCGGTTCTCCAAACCACCTGCCACCATCGCTACCGGATCAGGCGATCTGGTCCGAACCGGGAGCATTTCACCCCTGGTCCTAGGGTACAAATAAGCAATCAGGAAACAATATCAATATAAATAGTAAGGATACAAGCAACAAAGTTACAGTCATACAGTCATAAGTGGAAGGAGATGGGTGGTGGGAATGATGAGAAAATTGTAGTGCAGATTTAGTAGATAGTTTGATAGTGTTGAGCGAATTATTTGTTTAGCAGAGTGATGGCGTTTGGAAAAAAACTGTTCTTGTGTCTAGTTGTTCTGGTGTGCAGTAGTTGTTCTGGTGTGCAGTATAGTGTTGTTTTGAGGGTAGTTGAAATAGTTTTCTACTTATCATTTGCCTCTAATTTCCACCAGTATCCACACTTGACTCCCAAACAATAAAATGAGAAGAATATGTTGGTCTAGCCCTGCTTAATAATGGTTATGTAGAGGAGGCAAATGATGGATGATTTTTTCTTTGTTATCATAGCTATTCAGAAATTCTAGTTGATAATAATTTGATATTTCCAGATTGGTGTTTATCTTGTGATATATCACTGTTATCACTTAACTTGAGCCTTTGTTAGATTTTAAACTGCATTGTATCATCACCATCATCATCTCTGCCGTTACCTGTGATTCCCATCCTTTCAATGCCTAATGTAGGTTATGCATAGAGAAGGTTAGTTTTAATGGACAAATCTAAATATTAGTGAAAGTCTAAGATTCCAAGGGAATGAAATTTGGGGAAGTTGTTGCCATTTTAGTACTGCTGCCATGGTCAGCCGCTGTCATATGATCTTTCTTTCCAAAATTCCCTGATGGTAACCCACAAGTCAATGGAGAAGCTGAAAGGAGTTGATGTATTGCAGATGGTCCTTACCATCTTCCCAATCCTGCAAGGGAAGGTTGCAATTAATTCAGACAAATATCTTCTTCTGCCAGTCCCTCTGTATTTCTACCATTCCAACCACTAATGCATTCCCTACCCAGCAGCAGCCATTTACCTCCCTGCTGGGAAGAAAAGGGAAAAGGAAAGGGGAAGGGGAAGGGGAAGGGGAAGGGGAAGGGAAGGAAGGAGGGAGGGAGGAAAGAAGGAAGCAAAAAGGAAGAGGGTGGAAGGAAAGAAGGAAAGGAAGGGAGAGACAGGGAGGAAGGGAGGAAGGCTAAGGTAGGGAAAGAAGGAAGAGAGATGGAGGGAAAGAGGAAGGAACATTTCAAACATTCACTGCAAACTTTCTACAAGCAATGGCAAAGCTGGTAGGAAGTCAGAAGTAGCTTCTATTCCCAGGGAAAAATGATGACGCATTGATGCATGAGTTGACTAGTTTTGCTTAAATTTGACCACAGTCACTGTTGCTAGCAACATGTCGACATGATGTGGCAGTGTTTTTATTAGACTGCTGATCATACAGATGAAAGTTGAGTTTTATAGCCCTTGGTTACCAAAGACAAACTTTTTTTTTTAATAAAAAGAACTTCATAACATGGGGATTAAATGCAAAAGCCTACAGATTCCAGAGTATTTTCTGTTTTTATCTCATCTCACACACACACCCCACATGCATATATGCATGCACACATCTATGCACACAAACACATACACAGGGCAGACATGAGATGGGTACACACAATTTCAAACAGTCCCAAATTCCTTGGGAAATTTCAAGCAAGATTCTAGCAAGCAGAAGTTCGGAGCGGCAGAAAGAAGTATCCTCGGGGCATGATCCAGAGGTTGGTAACATTATCATAGGCCAGTGATGGTTAACCTTTTTGCCGTTGCATACCAAAAGCGGGGGGGTCATGCGCACATGTGCCTACATCCATAATTCAATGCTCCTCCTTCCCCACCCCATCCCGGAGGCCTTCCAGGGGCTGGAAACAGCCCGTTTCCTAACTTCCGATGGGCCTTTTCACCCTTCCCAGGTTCCAGAAGCTTTCCTGGAGCCTGGGAAGGGTGAAAATTGCCTCTCCCCTCCCCCCGGAGATCCTCCAGAGGCTGAAAATGCCCTCCCAGAGTCTCTGCGCGAGCCCTGTACTTACCTGGCATCTAAAACGGGCTGCACGGAGACTCCTGGGAGGGGATGCATGGGCGAGGCCAGCCGAAAATCAGCTGGCCGGTGTGCTCATGCACTCTGGAGCTGAGCAAGGGCAATGCCTCACGTCCCTGAAGATATGGCTCCATGTGCCACCTGTGGCACGCGTGCCATAGGTTCACCATCACGGTCATAGGTCATCAAGTTCTGGTCCAGATTCAAAAGAACAGAAGGTTCACAAGCAAGATTTCAGGGCACAACTGAGAGAGGTTCCAGTAAATGGAGACATTATTCCCAACAAAGGGTTGCTTGCTACTGGTGGCTCTAAAATAGAGCCCACCAATTACAGGCAATCACCAGTGGGAAGGCCTTTGCTTCACCTGAAGCCATGCAGAACACTTATGTTTTGCCCTTCGCTCAGTCCTCCTGGGAAGAGGTCATATATATATATAAATTGCTTCCAGGAGCAAATTGCTCCTGGAAGCACGAAGCCGAGAACACCAGCCTGAAGATGACGAATGAGACTTCGTCGAAACGTCGCCAAGATACTTCCAATTCTACGCGGGAGAACACCCGAATAACCAAAGACCTACATACAAACACCCGCGAAAACCTGAGAAAACAAGTGTTCTATATATATACACTCAGGTTTTTGCGGGTGTTTATATATAGGTCTTTGGTTATTCGGGTCTTCTCCCGCATAAAATTGGAAGTGTCTTGGCGACGTTTCGACGAAATCTCATTCGTCATCTTCAGGCTGGAGTTCGTGTGTGTGTGTGTGTGTGTGTGTAACCTTTCTTTGCTTTGTTGACATATACAGGCATTTTTCATATGTTCTTTAGTAAGGTCACTGGTCACTTTTGAAATAGGATTTCCAGAGGGTCAGATGTGGACATTTCTGATTGAATTTGGGGAAAAAATAAAACAGCACAATAAAGTATAACCAATTAGATTAAAAGTTAAATATTTGAGGCTAAAGAACTTAATTATAAGATTACAGATGGTCCTTGCTTGACAATCCTAATTGGGGCCAGGATTTCCATTCCATCACTAAATGAAGCAATTGTTAAATGAAACATCATGTGACCACACTATTTACCAATGCAGTTCCGGTAGCCCTGGTTGCAGTTGTTTATTTTTTTAAAAAAAGATTTATTTTTATCCCAATTTTGTTATTTCTATAAATAATTCAAGCAGTGAAACTACCTAATATTCCTTCCTTGTTCTCTTGTCCCCAATGACCTTAGAGTGAGTTGGGGTGACAGAGAGTGACTGGCCCAAAGTTACCCAGCTGGCTTTCATATCTAAGGCAGGACTCACAGTGTCCTTGTTTCTAGCCTGGTGCTGTAACCATTTACCTTAATCTTAGACCAAACCGGCTCTAGATTTGTTAAGCCAAAATTGTGGAAACCTTTTGGAAAAAGTGTACTTTTGAGGTTTGATGGCTAATAACACCACTTTTTTTTTTTTTTTTTTTTTTTTTTTTTTTTTTTGGAGTTTCAAGATAATCATATTCCACTGCTGGAATGGCCTTGCAATAGCCCATACTTTAACCCAATTGAAAATCAATGGAGCCAATTAAAGAAACTTGTTAGTCAGAAGCAACCCAGCAACAAAACCCACTTAATCATTCAATAACTCTAATACTTTGGCCACCTAATGAGAAGGAAGGACTCACTGGAGAAGAACCTAATGCTGGGAAAGATTGAGGGCAAAAGAAGAAGGGGACGACAGAGAATGAGGTGGCTGGATGGAGTCACTGAAGCAGTCAGCGTGAGCTTAAATGGACTCCAGGGGATGGTAGAGAACAGGAAGGCCTGGAGGGACATTGTCCATGGGACATGATGGGTCAGACATGACTTCACAACTAACAACAACAACAACAAATCATTCAATCTTGGTTTCACATTATAACAGCTGCAGAACTAAAAGACTTGGTTCACTCCATGGGAAGACATTATAAAGCCATAATTCATGCTAAAGGTTACCCAACTAAGTATTAACTGACATGGTGATAATTTTTGTATATCTCGTTTTTTTCAACGTGTTTCATTTTCTTTATACTGTAACTGTTATTCTAATAGCAAATCCTTCATAAAAGTTATTGCATGACATTCTTGATTAAACTGTATTTCTATTGATATATAATTTTATGATACTACTCCAAAAAATAGGTGGTGTTATTAGCTAGTTTGAGAAAATATACTTTTCCCAGAAGGTTTCCACAATTTTGGCCACTACTGTAGGTGAGGATCTCCCACTTCTCCTACCCTGCTGTACTTATCTCTATTTCAACTCTCCCTATCTTCACCTATCTTCCCCCATCTCTGTCCTTTTGGCCACCCTGCACTCTGCCACCTCCTTCCCTTGTTGCCCCCTGATTGTCCACAAAGAAAATAGGAAGGCGATGGGTTGATTTTCCCCACCAATGTTCTGTGCCCCGTGGAAGAGCTGGAATATGTTATGAATGTAAATTAACAGTAAAGGTACAAATGCTTTGGTGCTCTGTGTATTGGGATAACATGCATTTTATACCATGAGTGGCTCTTGATCTGTGTTCCTCTAGTCTTGCAACCTGCATGTAGTAAGTCAGCTGGAAATTGATACCCGCTGATAACCTGAAAGGAAGAAAGCGAAATGGTTATAAAAGTTTTATAATCAATAATGAATGACCAAGAATTATTTATTGGACAGTAAATCAATGGAGGCAAGCTTTTATTCATTTTTGTGTTGTCGCAAACCTAACAGATAACTAGGCATAATCAATAAGAAGCTAATTTCTACTCTTTCTAAGAAATGATTGATTTTATGAATATTTATATGCTTTATACATTAAACGGGCAAAAACTCCTTTTGAGCAATTTCAGAATTTTGCTCTCCTGTGACTGTTTCAAGAGCTTGGATAACCTATGCACTTTATGACTTTAAAGAAAATATTACTGTTCTCATTGAAGACCTTGGTATTCTGTTAACATTTTCAATTTATTGGAAGCTCTGTGGGCTTGAAAAAGATTCAAAGCAATAAACTTTAAAGCTGTATTTTCCCATTTCATCGTTATTTTATTCATCACATCTCTTTGGAGGAGGGGGTTTCATATGTATGTATACCATTTAACTGTAGGTACAGATATTGACTAATCAGGGAAAACGTCTATTATTAGTATAGCTCTCTAAAATTATATTTAACAACATCAGTAAGGGTGCTTAGTAAAAAGATTTCTCATTTAGGTAAAATTAAAGCTGATATATACTTTAGAAGGGAATTTACTTCTAAAGAACTGTGTAGAAGATTGCATTATGATGTTAGTTCTAATGTAAGCAGTTCTGCTGCAGATAATTCAATGTCTTTCTTAAAAAAATGAACTATATCAGGAGCATTTACTGTTACTTGTAAGTGGAATGAATTGTAGTTGCATAACTTCTTGCCACTTCCTTTCTGTTTGTTTGGGGGTTTTTTTTGCTTTTAATCCACAGATTTATGAATGCCGTTACTCAGCAAGAAATGTAATTTGCATAGCAATATATGATAGAGAATCACAATTTCTTTAATCCTGCTGTTTTATACCAATTTTCCTGTACACATTTTATTAAGCCACCGACCAAGTAGTGATGATTTCATAGTAGCTACTCTAGTCAGTGGTGAGATTCAAATAATTTAACAACCAGTTCTCTGCCCTAATGACCGACTGGATGGGTGTGGCAAGGTGGGCGTGGCCAGAGGGCAGGATAGCACTCAGCTTTCTGCAGCACTCTGCCAGTCAAAATGAGGCACGGGAGTTAATTACAAAATGTGGGCTTTGCTTTGTGACATGCACATCCAATGAGCAAGGGATGTGAACTGCACAGAAAATACACTTTGGTTTGGTTATGAAGAAATATCCCCAAAGTCAGATCTACACTAAATGTAGACTGACACACCTCCCCAGCAAACAGCAAATTTTGAAGCTCCAGGTAAAGAGGATTCATTTTAGGATGAGTAACCACAGCTTGCATGTTGGAGGTTCCTAAAGAAATGCTGGAAAACTCTGTATTTTAAAGAACATTTGAGGGAGGGGTGTAGAATAGTCCTTCTCTACCTGAGGCTGTAGAGAGCCAGTCTGAATCAAAACATTTTTTGTGAAGCAACTGATCAACACTGACAGGGTAAGTCACTGGTGTATGAAAATAAGAGCAAACTCCACTCTCTTGTAATACTGATGATGTTACCTAGTTTGGTAATGAAACATCTGCAAGAAAACCATCAAGCTCAGAGAGCACCAAGGAACCCACAAATCAACCCTAAGCTACCAATATTCTCTTCTATCGATAAACACTTTTTGGTTAGAGGGACTCAGAAACTTGCGTTATACGAGATGGCTCCTAGTGGATTTCATTCTAAATTTTGATATGATTTCTGTAAATAAGGAATGTAGAATTATAATGGTTGAGTATTTGATCCTTCATACATAAAAAGAAAAAAATACAAAGCTAAGAGATAGGCAAATAAAGAACATATTTGAAAAAAGAAAAGGCTCAGGAAAGAAAAAAGAGTGAAAGTGTAAGAAAGAAAGAGGAAAAGAAGGAAAACTGAAAAAGAATGACTTCCAAGTTTTTGATACAGATATAAGTTTAAAAAATATATCAAACTCTTACTCTAAGATTAACATTTGTCTACATTATTTTCATAATCCCTTATTTAATGATCAAAGCCCAGATCAACTTTTAATTTCAGTTTCTCAGAAAAAGTCCAGTAATGGTTCATATTGCTTTAATCATTATTTGTTAACGAAACCACAACTGATTTATTTAATAGAGCCGTGGTGGCACAGTGGTTAGAGTACAGTATTGCAGGCTACTTCTGCTGATCACCGGCTGCCAGCAGTTTGGCAGATCGAATCTCACCAGGCTCAAGGTTGACTCAGCCTTCCATCCTTCCAAGGTTGGTAAAACGAGGACCCAGACTATTGGGGGCAATATGCTGACTCTGTAAACCACTTGGAGAGGGCTGTAAAGCACTATGAAGCAGTATATAAGTCTAAATCCCATTGCTATTGCTAATTGCACCAAACTCTAAATAAAACAGGAATGGAAAAGCCTAAGCTCTAGTCAAGGGGTCAGCAACCATAAACACTCAAAGAACTACTTGGACCCATTTCCCACAGAAAAGAAAACACAGGGAGCCACAAAACTCTTCCTGTGCTGACTATTTCCTGAGTGACCACAAAACTAGCATATGTAGTTGAATTCAATGTTCTGTTTTCTTCTGAAACTTTTCTTTTCCTGGATTTATCCATGGTTGGCCTACTGGGGATCAAAAAATTGCATGCTGGCGGCCTACTGGGGATCAAAAAATTGCATGCTGGCGGCCTACTGGGGATCAATAAATTGCATGCTGGCGGGTGTCTCACATTGGCGGCGGTGATGAATATTTTGAGCACCAGGGAGCTACAGCAGAGGGATGAAAGAGCCACATGCAGCTCCAGAGCTGCAGTTTGCTGACCCCTGCTCTAGTGTAACCCATGCTTCTCAACTTTAAGGTACATGGACTCAATTCCCAGAATCCCCCAGGCAGCATGAAGTTCGCCCATCTTAAACTTGCCAAGACTGAAAAACGCTGATCTACAGATAAGCATTTTTCTATTCCTCTTTTACTGGTTCCTACTTACTTACGAGCAATCATAATGCAAAATCCCCATTCCCAACTCACCCTAGAGCAGGGATTTTGGGCATGGACCACTCTGGAAGCCAAAACGGGCTACAGAGGGACCATGAGATGCCCTTGTTTTGGGCCTGGAAGGCCTTCTGTACCACCTTGGAAGCCAAAATGGGCCGTGGGGTACTCCTGGGCGGGGCAGGGCAGGGTGGACGGGGCTAGCCAGAGGTGGGATTAACCAGTTTGCTGAACTGGGCAAAAAGTTAACAACCAGTTGCCTGAACTGGTGCGAACCGGCTGAAGCCCACTTCTGACCCAAGTCATATTTTCCAGGGTTTGGTTTTTCTTTTCTTTTCTATTTTTCTATTTTTTTTTCTTTCCCTTCATTTCTGTTTCTTTTTCTTTTCTTGAGAAGCAGTTTCATTGGAGGAATCTCATTCACATGCTTGATTCTTATCTCCACTTTAGAGTTGTGATGAAACAGTACAAAGGATTAGGGTCATGCATTGAATATATTTTAGTGAGCGGCTGAGCATTTTTATTTGTGTGTTCTTTGATTATCCAAAGACTTCTGTCTTTTTTAAAAAAATACAATTTCAATTTGCTTAGAGCAACTCAAAAGTGCTTTACAGCCAAAGTTATAAAATGAACCATGCAATGGCAATTTATCATTATGTGTGTCCCTTCTTTAATAATTAAATGGAAAAAAATATGGATGTTCCCAGGTGTGAAGGGGATTATCTTTTTTCTTGGTGGCACCATATGACTAGTCAACTGTAGTATGTTTTTTATTTCTACAGATGTCTACAGAGAAATTAAATCTAATTGGAAACACAGAAAATGCTCTGCTGTGAAAAATCTACTCTGTAATTCCTGTGAGTTGAAATAGTTTATTGTTCTCTAGAGTGGGTTCTCCAGAACCTACAAGTTATATACAGGCACCATTTTTGTTATTCTCTATCGTCTTCAAAATGGTTGGACTTTAGCAGTATATAATTTTGCTTTTTAATAAACAAAAACCATGATATAGGTTCACCAAATCTATCATGATATTACTGTGATGCGCTGAGGTCATTTTTTAAATATACAGTGTGGTCTCTAGCTATGAAAAGTTGCCAATTCCTGCTGCACAGATGTGTCCTTTGGATCAAAGGACTTAAGCATTTTGTTATGTTTTCTTCATTCATGTTAAGTTTAATATGCATGCATGTATGTGGGTATGGGTTTCTGGAATGAAGCATTATAATTATAAAGAAATTATACTATAATAATTTGGAAAACTTTCCTAATAACAGCTTGATTGTCCAGAAGATGCATCGTCTATTTCTGTCCTTCCTCCCTCTCTCCCTCCATCTTATCATCATTCCCCACTCCTACCAGGTGAATCCTTTATTAAAAGGAAAGTGTGTATGCTAATTTAAACTAAATTTCAATACACTCTTTTAAAATGTTTTATGAATAGTACTGAAGTCAATTAGTCGCATATGTTTTATGTTTTCTCCCTGTCTCTGAAATAGCCAATTTTTAAAGATGTCATATTTGAAATAATTTTGCTCTCATATTTTCTCTTCCTGCTGTTTTATCATATTAAGAGGTCATAACTCTTTGTTTACGATCTTGCAGTCTGTTAATTTGGAGTCTGATGTCAGAATAGAAATTATGTATGATCATACTACGGTATCAAGTAAGATAGAAACACTGGTTTATATTCTAAGATACAACAAATCTTAATAATGATTCCAAGCATTTCTCAAGAGGATTTAATGGAAATGGTAGCAGATTCCAGTTGACTTTATGTATCAAATTTCAACTGATCTCTGGTGATATTTAGTTTGAGATAAATGATAGATAGATAGATAGATAGGTAGGTAGGTAGGTAGGTAGGTAGGTAGGTAGGTAGGTAGGTAGGTAGACAGACAGACAGACAGACAGACAGACAGACAGACAGACAGACAGACAGACAGACAGATAGATAGATAGATAGATAGATGCTTATTTTTTTTTAATCAACATAATTTCTATTCTTTGATTTTGAACTGGTTCGAACATTGGTTTTCCTCTCTAGCGTAAGACGATTTGAAATGCTCGGTTTATCACCATTGTTAGAAATCTCTGAAATCTTGTTTGTTTGAACTTTAAGCTGCCATAAGAGAGGGAAAAAATAAAAATGGCATTTGGAAGTGTCAGTTGTTAGTGGGAGCTCAAATTTCACTGTCTTGTTATGTGTTATATGTGTTTTCTAGGAGTTTTACACTCTGCAACTGCTGTGGTATGACTTACCCCTTTGCGCCTTGGTGGGGATGGAAAGAGACTGGCATCTTACCTACCAGCACCCAAGAATGCCACAAGGCTCTAGAACCATCTGGAGCATTCACCAGGTCTGGGTCAGGGCCTGGAGCTGGATTTGAAGTTGGAGCCAATCTATGGTAAGCTGTGATTTCAACTGGCTTTGTCAATGGTGCTCCCAACTCAGGCAGGTCCCAGCAGAGCCAGCAGAGGGAAACCAATAAAATCCAGAGTAGGGAAAGGGCACCATACTTGCTAGGGTATTAGGGGCTTCTTCAATGAGGCTGATGTCCAGGTAAAATCCTTCAGATGATGATGATCTGGACATTTACGATGCATTTTGCTCCATGGGGAAGTATCCTAGAGGACTATTCTACATAGGAGTAATAAGTTATTGAGTAGTACTTGATAGCACCAGCCTGCAGGAAACTGCATTTATTTAAAAGTCTAATTCTGCAGTCTAGACTTTTCTCACAGCCTTGACTCATTGTTCTCCATTTTGTCCTGCTGAGGTGCTTCTCCCAGTTCTAGGGAATGGTATCTTTCTTGCCCATGTATTTATTCTGGGTTATGAGCTACACTACTATTTGCAAAAGTGGCATTGTGGGATTGTTGGCTGTATGTACTACAGGAGGCCTGATTCTCCAGCAGCCACTAAGTCTTTATTGCTGGAATGGCAGAGATGGTTGAGTGCCTGATAACAAATGGATTGACTAGAGACATTCAATTGTGAGAGGGATTGTGGAGTCCTAGTGGACAACCATTTAGATGTGAGTCAGCAATGTGCAGCAGCTGCCAAAAAAACCAACACAATTCTGGGCTGCAAAAACAGAGGGATAGAATCCAGATCACATGAAGTGTTAATACCACTGTATAATGCCTTGGTAAGGCCACACTTGGAATACTGAATTCGGTTTTGGTCACCACAATGTAAAAAAGATGTGGAGACTCTAGAAAGTGCAGAGAAGAGCAACAAAGGTGATTAGGGGACTGGAGGCTAAAACATATGAAGAACAGTTGCAGGAACTGGGTATGTCTAATTTAATGAAAAGAAGGACTAAGGGAGACATGATAGCAGTGTTCCAATATCTCAGGGGTTGCCATGAAGAAGAAGGAGTCAAACTATTCTCCAAAGCACCTGAGGGTAGAACAAGAAGCAATGGGTGGAAACTAATCAAGGAGAGAAGCAATTTAGAATTAAGGAGAAATTTCCTGACAGTTAGAACAATTAATCAGTGGAACAACTTGCCTGCAGAAGTTGTAAATGTTCTAGCACTGGAATTTTTTAAGAAGATGTTGGATAACCATTTGTCTGAAGTGGTGTAGGGTTTCCTGCCTAAGCAGGACGTTGGACTAGAAGACCTCCAAGGTCCCTTCCAACTCTGCTATTCTATTCTATTCTGTTCCCTGTAGCTTACATGTGGTATTTGTGGAGAGTTTTGATGAATATGTGTTCTGACCTGGGAAGAGGGAGTGAAGGGCAGAAGTGGGTGGGGGAGTGAAATGGCATGCACTGCTGGTAACAAGCAGATAAATATTATTATTTGTTACTATTATTGCTGCTGTTATTAACAAATGATTTTGGGGATTTGATGTTTCTTGGATTCTTTCTAAGGACTTAAGATAGCTAAATATACCATCGTAATATGTGCTATGCCAAATAATACAACTTTTCATAATCAATGTTTTGAGTTTTTGTCCCTTTTATGTCCAAGTGTTTTTCCCCCTCAGATCATTTGGTACCATTATCAACAAGATAATCATCATGATTCTCAATGGTTCAGGCAGACACCTGCTCGATTCACTGACCTATAATGGGAAGCTGAGGAGGTACCATATAATCATCTGTGGGAGATTTGGTTTTTATAGCCAATTGTAATAAAAAGTAGTTATAGTTTTCCTGTGGAGTTAATTTCCTGGTTTGGTGTACCTAGAGTGGCTGACAGTTGAACAAGCACACAAATAGAAGTGTACAAAGGCTGATATTTTTGGATTAGCTTAGCTTAATTTTTTCCCCCTAGATTTCTGAAGCAATGTCCTGAGCCAATTTGAAAATCAATCCTAGCAACTATTAGCTAGGAAGAGGCCAATTGTTTGTTATGTGGTGGCCCAGTGGTTAGAACGTAGTATTGCAAGCTCACTCTGCCAACTGCCAGCAGTTCGATCCTGATTGGCTTAAGGTTGACTCAGCCTTCCATCTTTCCAAGGTGAGTAAAATGAGGACCCAGCTTGTTGGGGGCAATATGCTAACTGTAAACCACTTAAGAGAGGCTGTAAATCACTGTGAAGTGGTATATAAGTCTAAGTGCTATTGCTATTGCTACTAACAGTTTGGAATTCTTCTTTACCCATATAACTGATGGGTGAAAAGGACTGTGGAAAAGTCAGCATTAAATGAATCGGCACTATAAAATGAAAATGCTATCAAAGCTTTTTTTTAATTAATTCATACTTTTTGATAATACCCTCTTTTACAAAGTTGATCTGAATTCTTTGTGAGCGGAAGTTTCATTTTACCGACTCACATATGCAACATGCTACTTCTTTACTACTCTACCTGTTATCACAGAACCATTTTGGCAAAAAAGACTGTTTGCTCAAAGGAAATTCCAGGAAGAGTAGAAATAAATATTTGGCTTTTGTAGTCTGGAAGAAAAATGGGGATGAAGGGTAAATCCAATTTAATTACTCAAACTATACAACTGTGATTCTCTTGTGTGCCTGTATGCACACTTGCATAGAGGCCACATTTGAGTTTCTTATCACTAACTGGAAAGCAATTTAGGACCCTCGAAATAATTTGGACTACTGCTCATTTAATTCTTTTCCTATAGAGGCTTATTGGCAGGTGAAATTTAAAAATATCTGGAGAACTCCAATTTACGTAATGTCCCAGTTTTGTATTTCTCTCCAATTTCTTCCACAAAATGCAGCTCTAGAGATTACTGTCTCTGATTGCTAATGCAAGAACTACCATAAGGTTGACCCTCAAAGCAGGAAACACAGAAACTGATTCTAAAAAGGAAATGAAATTATTCTCAGGAGAATATTCTCCAATTGAATCCGTGTCTTACTCATAATCCTCCTCTTCCAAAAGACCAAGACTACTTCTAGTAGCAGGCAATCCAGGAGGATTTTTTAGCTTGATGATTTCTGAAATCGCCCACTGATGTCATCTGTATTTGTCACCATCTGTAAGAAACTAGAAACTGAGCAGGGATTTTGATCCATTTAAGACTACTGCTATTTTAGCTGGAAACACAAGTGATTGGCAAAATAGACTACAAATCAAAATGTCATAGCTAAGCCAAGCTATTTAAAGTATTTAAATTTGTATCTGAGTTCCTTTTTCTCATTCCTAATGTTTTAAAAAGACACCTCGCATCACCTGTAGAAAATGTTGTATAAACAATTAAGGGATTTTTTTCTGCTTGTAATTGTATAAAAAAGAGGGATCTGAAACAAATGAAAATCAGGGTTTTTTGTAGAAGTTGTGGGTCACAAAGCTGGGAATTATAGAGATCTGATTTGCTCTGTAGTTCTGGTGGGGCTAGGTAAATGCAAATTTCCATTTACCTGTTGAGTCTCCACAAACAGGTAAAAGCCACACTCTGAAATGCAAGGCCTGTTCTTAGGGAATAGAAGATTGAGGTGATCAGATGCCTGTCCTCAATCAACCCTGAAATCTTTGCAGTTTTCTCACTTTATTGCAAAATATACTTCCTTGTTAAGCTGCCTTCCAACTGAATTCATAAGAGAGCTTCCACTCTTTTAGGGTGATATGATTGTAGACGACTATGCCTGTGGGTGAGGATACTTTGCTTGAGATTGATCAGCTTATTCAAAGGAGGAAAAATGAAATTCTAGGTCAAAGCAAGGAGAAAATCTAAGTCAAGGTATGTATGGGAGAGGTGCCATTTCCTTTAATGAATTATGGCAATGTTTAGTACAACTGTGCAAATACCACCTAAACGGATATACCTGTACTGTGGAAAGTGGCAAGCTTACTTTGTACCAGTTGGATGTATCTTATTTTATCTCATTTCATTGCATCTTACTGTGGCTGTTCATGTTTTGCTATGGTCAGCTGATTAATTAATAAAGTATTATACTGCTATTGTGACCAGTTGGATGTGCTATTCAACTCACCTCACTCCCATGTGTATCATATAATTACATGTTTAGAATTGTTTGCTTTTCTTTTGATTGGGATGAACCTTACAAACAAAATAGACCATTATAAGAGATTGAAGCATGTTGGGTTCCCCCCCCCCCCCGTTTCCTGTAATCCCTTTTATTGGTATGGAATTGGGGTGACTGGAGTGAGTGTTTACTGGCTGGCTGCCCTTCCTGATGCCTACATGGAGTTCGCAGCAGATATTTTCTCTTTGTACCCTGATAGAGAAACATCTGTTGCTGCCTAGGATTGAACTCCCAACTTCCCAAATGTGAGATGAGCATCTTCACCTCTAGGCAACCACGCTGCTCAGATTGAAGCATGTATATATTCTACTTCTGGTTTGGTCTTTAAAAATTAAAGGGCTGAATTTCAAAGGATGGCTGTCAGCATGTTTTACAATAGAAGTAAATAACTGGAATCCCAAACTTGAATGCATACATGACAGCTTTGGTCAAAGCCAGCCTCCCAAATACTCAACTGCTGTCAAATAATTTTTAGCCCTAAAGAAAGAAATTATTGAATGCTGGACTTGAGAATCTTCATAACAAGAATATGGATTGTTATTTAAGACTTCATAATCATATGTATTTATACTTCTTCACAGTTATAATTAACATGTAAGATTTATGTATAAATATATAATCATAAATATAAAAGACTAACATAGCTTTTTTCTTACAATGTCTATAAATATTTATGAAATCAAAATTCATTTTTGACCTTGCTGTACTCATTAACTTTAGAGCTATGTTCCTGGGATAACCCTTTAAAAAATCTAGCATGGCTCTTGACCCAGGAAAAATTGTGCATCCTTTTTTTAGGACAGTAAAAGATAAAAATGCAAGATGATAAGATGCTGCCAGTCCAAAGGGTATACCTCTGCCTTAATCATTATTGTTGTTGAAGTTAGTAAGCAGATATAGCAATTAAAATTACATTCCACAGAGTACATCATACTATAGTGGGAGGCAGAGGTGATATTCAGCAGGTTCTGACCATTTCTGGAGAACCAGTAGCGGAAAATTTGTAGTAGTTCGGAGAACTGGTAAATACCACTTCTGACTGGCTCCACTCCCATCTATTCTCTGCCTCCTGAGTCCCAGCTGATTGGGAGGAAATGGAGATTTTGCAGTATCCTTCCCCTGGAATGGGGAGGGAATGGAGATTTTACAGTATCCTTCCCCCACCATGCCTACCAAGCCATGCCCACCAAGCCATGCCACACCCACCAAGCCACGCCCACAGAACTGGTAGTAAAAAAAATTGAAACCCACCACTGCTGGAGGTCTTTCAGAAGCAGCATGGCCATGAAAGAAGCATCCTTATTGTAGGCCCTGTTCATTTGTCATAAACACCAAGCATGGGGAATTTATTCCTAATTAGTATTATTGTTGTTTACACACCATTATCTATATACAAGATTGGTCTTTTGGATATGCAAGGTAGAGGAAACTGTACCATGAAAGCTGTTTCTTCATTATTTGTGTTAATTTTTATTGAATTTTAGTTGCCACAGAACAGGAGAGATGCTTAGGGGATTTGACTCAAATCTCTTTAGGGAATTCTGATTTGCTTTTAAATCAACATTAATGAATTCATTAATAAATTATTCTCATAACTATTAAAAATCAACAAAACTATTTTTTTTAGCATGAAAGCTGTTACTCCTATAAATCAATCTTCTTTCTAAATCAGATTTTTTTCTTTTACTTTAGAGCACATGTTGGCCAATTCTTCCATTATATTTTAAAAGGAAAATGTACTCACAAGATTTTGCTTGGGGCATATGTTTAAAAATAGTTATCCCCCTTGACGAAATAACCAGTATTGACAACGCTGCAAGTGAAGTGAAGCGCTAAGTGTCTTCTGGAGAAGTTGAGCTTCTACAGCCCATGAACACATTCACACTATCTTGTTGTGCCTTCTCTGTGCAGTGCCTGCCCTATAGAAGAATCCCAACCCTGAAAGCTTTTTGCAAGGCAATGAAGATGGTTGATTTCCCCAGGCTTTTAGACCAGGAGGTTAAGTAAACTCTGCAGCTGCCGAGATATTTTTCTGCAATCGGGATTATTGTTTAATCTTGGGCATTGTGAGACAGATGTTGTGGTTTAAGATTGAATCCTGTTACCCTGTTTAGAACCACTGTTGTGAGATATACAGCCATATAAATATTTTAAAGAAATAAAAATAAATCAAGAAAAGATAACATTCAGAGCGAAAGGGAGTAAGACAATAGGGAAAATGCCAGACTGTGCATTAGAAAATGTTTCCTTGCATTTTGAACGTTCTGTTTTAGATGAAGGATGTATTTTCCTTCAGGCTCCGACAGCAAATTACTTTCGTCTTCCTCTTATCTATTTCAGGCAGGCTAACACTAGAATTTCAGTGGCACCAGATAAAAGGCCCTTCTCTATCTTTCCTCCCCTGTACCATCTTGCCCATCTTTCAGCCAGTTTGCCACGTGGTCAAAAAAGTCGGAGTGCAGCATCATAATCTCCTCCCTGGATGTTTCCATTCCCTGGATGTGTTAAAGCGGAGACTTCACAAATGTATTTTGAGAAGGATTTCAGATGGATTACAGTTCTGACTATGGTAGTGAGATGATCTTGAGGGCTTGAAAGATCCCTTCCAGGATTTCGTGGTAAAAACCAGCATTTTGTAATGTTCTGGATATGACTTATATCTCCTAAACCAGTGATGGCTAACCTTTTCCGGACTGAGTGCACATGCGAACCTCCAAAATGCAATGCGCACATGGCCCAGCACATGGGCGCATGGGCCACCGTATGCCCCTGCCCCCCACATGCACATGGGCCCTCCACATTCTCCCCACCCCCTGCACATGCATGCATAGCCCTGCATGTGCCCCGCCCCTACACACGCACGTGTGGCCCCCTGTATGCACTCCCACATATGCACATGTGGCCCCCACATGCACCCCCACATATGCATGCCCCCCGCATGCACCCTGTGCATGTGTGACAGAGACCCGAAGATCAGCTGGCCGGGGGGAGGCACAGCAGAGTTGAGTTGGGCTCTGGGACACATGCCATAGATTTACCACCATGGCCCTAAACCATGCTCGTTCATTCAGAAATAAGCTAAGTAAGAAAAGCTGATTGGAACTCCCCACTCCACTGACAACACTTAGTTGTCAGCCTTGTAAGGTGATCTGAACAGGAAGCCAACCCAGATATGCTAGTTCTAATTTATTATAAGGTTACATTAACAGAATCTTGCAAGTCTGAAAGTGCAAACTGTTTCTCATTGTACTTTCTCATTATAGCCCAAGAAACTAGAAAGAATCTCTCCTGAGTTTTTCCACACCAACATTTCTGCTGCAGCCTAAGTTGTCTCTTATCTGGCTATTTGTCTGTCTGTCCATCTATCCATCCATCCATCCATCCATCTATCATCTTCATTTTTGAAGCGCCCATCTACCTCAAAGAGAAACTCTGGGCGATGTACAATAAAGTATTAAAATATAAAAACAGCATAAAGATTTAGAAACAGGAAAGATTTAACATGGTTAAAATTAATTGAAAGGCGAAGGGAAGGCTGTCAGGGCACTAGCGAGCTCAATGGCTCTGTGCTCACAGGAGGCCCCAAAACCATGTTTTGACTCCTTTTTTGAAGGTCAGGAGAGTGCGGGCCATTTTCTGGCAGAAAACACTCTCTTCCGGGATCCCATCATGTGGTCTGTCTCCCTTGACTTGATGAGATGGGCCAATGTAATGGGATAAAGATGTTTCCATAGGTAGCCTGGTCCCATGCCACATAGCCTCAAGCAGTGGTGAAATTCAATTTTTTAAAACAGAGGTTCTGTGGGCGTGGTTTGGTGGGCCTGGTGTGGCTTGGTGGGCATGGCTTGATAGGCATGGCAGGGGAAGGATACTGCAAAATCTCCATTCCCACCCCACTCCAGGGGAAGGATACTGCAAAATCCCCATTCCCACCTCACTCTGGGGCCAGCCAGAGGTGGTATTTGCCGGTTCTCCAAACTACTCAAAATTTCCACTACTGGTTCCCTAGAATCTGTCAGAACCTGCTGGATTTAACCTCTGAGCTAAGGACACCCTACCTCCAAAGGTCACTCTCACATACCATTATATCAATCCACTCCCTGGAAGTTTGGATAGATTTATTTAAAGCAGAACAGGCTTAGTTGGGGTGGGAATCTTTTTTGTGCATTAATGCTCTTGACTGTGCCTCATCTAGACTTCCTGAAGAGTGAAGAGAAAAACTGTGTGTGCTCTCTTTTGAATTCACTGCCTGCTATAGGCAATGTCCTTTTTAGAGCCTTGTTTTTTCCTCAAACTTCTTTTCTTACTGACTTGTTTTATTATTATTATTATTATTATTATTATTATTATTATTATTATTATTATCATTATTATTATCATTATTATTATTATTGGTTAATCTGTAGTGAGATTCACAGCCTTTGAGGCTGGTTAATAGCTCAGCAGCTCGAGTCCTAACCAAGGACCTAGGAACTGTTAAGGTGGTATTATTATTGTTGTTGTTGTTACAATTGAGGTTTTAGTTTTCATGAGCTGTGTTTTCCAGAACAGAATATTCCTTTTCTAGGTTGGAAGGTTAATAATTTACATGCACTTCATTCAGCTTCTCTCAACTATAATTCCCATTTCTAAATGGGAAATGCAAAGTAAAAATCGTTTGAACTAACTGGTTTGTATTAATAAGCTTATGTGGATCTGGGCTAGAAAACAATAAACCTAATCCTCACTTGCCTTGATGCAAGCCAAGGTCAGGCTAAATTGTTCTAATGTAATTCCTAGGGACGGCTGATTATTTTCTCTTCCAAGAGAAAAAAAAATGGTGCACACAGAGGAACCAGCAGCACAATACGACACATATGGAGCCTGAAACAAGATCCACTGAATTAAAGAGACTTTTTTACTAGCAAGGTTGATTAGGAAAGTAGAATTGGAAGTATCTTGGCGACGTTTCGACGAAGTCTCATTCGTCTCATTGCTCCTGGAAGAACGAAGCCGAGAACACCAGCCTGAAGATGACAAATGAGACTTTGTCGAAACGTCGCCAAGATACTTCCAATTCTACGCGGGAGAAGACCCGAATAACCAAAGACCTACATACAAACACCCGCGAAAACCTCAGAAAACATATATATATATATATGCATGTTTTTTGTATTAAGTCATCCTGGATTACCACGAATGGAGGAGATATCACAAATCTCCAATTTTTGCCTTTCAGCCCAATCTCATGGGCCATCCAGACAGTATCATATAGCCGACAAGCTATTTTTCTATGTTTTTAATATTATTTAATTTATTTAATTTAATAGCAAAAATATTAAAAACAAATATATATATTTGTTTAAATATATATATATATTTAACAGCAGCCCCAACCCTACCAAATGTCCCCTTTCTGTGCATTCGGAATTTCTGTCTTTTCTGTCCATTTTAACACTGAATAGCAATCGCAATAGCATTTACACTTATATAACACTAGCCCTTAAATTTATATACCACTTCATAGTGCTTTACAGTCCTCTCTAAGCAGTTTGTTGTGGCCCAGGCCCAAGTAGTTAGTATTAAATACAAACAGTTCAAAAACAAACAGACTTTATTAGAACAGCTCAGTCTCAGCGTAGTCCAAACTAAATTAAAGCAAATTCTTCAAAACACCATTCCTCAGTTTATCACCTGACCTTGGGATAATTAGGCAAACTGCCAAAGGCTTTTCTTGGCAGAAGTTCAGAAGCAGAAGACGCCGACAAGAAATGAATACAGTGAAACAAAAAGCAATTCCCTCAACGTTGTTTTCCGGAAAGAGGCCAAGAGCCATTGCTGGCCTTTTAAGCCTTATTGGAGGGACCAATCATCTCTTGGCCCTACTCCTGAGTCATCCTTTCTGCTTTATCTGTTCCTGCCTTTTGGCAGCTCTTCTCATACTTGCACTAGGGACAGACTCCTCTGCCTCTCTACTATCAGCCTCTGGAGCTCCGAAGTCCACACATCACTCCCCAATGGCCCTGGCCCCATCTCTGCCTCCAACGCAGAGCCCTCATCTGGGCCTTCCTCAGCCTCCAGGACTGGCCCATGTTCTTCCTCAGCCTCATTGCTGTCCAACTCTGCTGCCAGCTCCGCAGGCTGCAGGCAGACCACAACACAGTTCAGTGGTGGGTTGCTCCCATTTCGGTCTGATTCTATAGAACCAGCAGTAAAACCGACAGGAGGCTACACCCACCTGCAATGATGTCATCATGGGTGATCTGTGCATGCGCACGCACTTGGTCTCGTTGCAAACCGGTAGTAAAGGTAAGTAGAATCCACCCCTGAAGCAGTTTATAGAGTCAACATATAGGACCCAACAATCTGGGTCCTCATTTTATCGACCTCAGAAGGAGGGAAGATCTTAGTCAACCTAAGTCAATCCATCAGGATTGAACTCCTGGCTATGGGCAGAATTGCCTTCAATACTGCATTCTAACCACCGTTCTGAAGAAGCTTTTTTGATGAGAAGCAAAACATTTTCAAGGGAAAAAGCCAAGAAAGTCCAGTTGCCTTCTGGAAAAGCGCCTTGGGACAACTGTCACCTGGATGATTGAGCATCTCCATAGCATTTGTCCCACTTTAAAAGTAATTTTACACTGGTCCTGACTGTAATTTCTAGTAATTATCTCCAGCTTGCTCATTGTGGATGATAGTTGTAAAGGAACTGAAGGGAACAGGTATGTGAAAAACTATGTAGTAAAGGCATAGTACAAAGCCTCGCTGACCTATTTATTTTTCCCTAGCATTTTTAGATGCTGGGTGGGAAATTTGGAAATAAAGAGCGGAAGAGGGAATCACGAAGAAAATAAGCATGTGCTTCAGCATTCAGCAAAAATAAAATAAATCATTTAAAATGAAATGTTTTTTAAATAGTACTATGTTTATAAAATAGAGGGTCCCCCTATGGTCTACTGACCTTTATAAAACAGTAAACACCTAAAAACAATCCGTAAATATAAATATTGCATTGAAAAGCAAGAAGTTTTAAAGCTGGAATTAGATATCTACTTATAAGGAAAAGAGCACAATTGGAAAGTGAATTGACACAGTCATATTGTGCTGCAACAGGAGCCTACAAGATTAGGTTTTCTTTGTAAAGCACTTTGTAAAGCATTTACTGTTACCATATTCTGACTTCATTCTTGATTTTAAAAAAGGAGGATTATCTGATTAATGGGTTGTAATTAATCAGATAATTAAAGCTGTAAATGGTACATCCTCCCCCATCTCACACTTGCCTGTTTATGACTTATTTCACACACACACACACACACACACCATATTGACTGAAACTGGAATGAACTCTAATCAACAACTGATGGTTAGAAGAAAGTCCATATTCTCAATGAGCACTAAGGACATATTTATGTCTCCAGAAGAAGATAGGAAATGACAATTCCTTATATCCTGCCTATCTAACCTTGGCAACATTAAGACCTCTCAGAATTCTGGGAGACTTCAACTCCCAGAATTCCTCAGTCAATCATGCTGGCTGACGAATTCTGGGAGTTGAAGTCCACAAGTCTTAAAGTGACCAACGTTGGACATCCCTGTCCTAAATAAAGAAAACCTGCATTCTCAAAGGAAGTAGCTACATGTCCCTTTGTAGGAAAAAGTCAGTTTCAGAGCTTCAAGAGAAGAGCTGCTTTTCCCCACTGGCTTGTTTGGGAGAAATGTGAGAATGACAACTTAATCCTGGAACTGGTTCTCTACTCCAGATGTATTTTCAGAAAAACCTTTCAGGGGCGATAGCATTCTAATTTGTTTGCCTGATGACCAGCTGTTTCATCACTTAAATCTTTTGATATCACAATTTAGACGAAGCAGGGCTTGACAGTTTCATTTTAGGATACTCTGGTAGAGGAATGTTCACTTCTTTGGAAGTAATAGCATTGACAAGAAACAACAACTAAGCAGAGCATACTTTTTTGGCCGTTGCATGAGCAACAAGGATTTCTTAGTCAAAAAGTGTTATCCCACAGGGATACTTAATCTCTCCCCTTCCCTGTCTTTAAAAAGTTTGTAAAACAAAATCACAGCAGGTATTTTGTGTGTTCCAAATGTTGACAAGCCACGAAGCTGCTATTTTTTTTTTACTCCTAATTTCCATCTTGACATTGAACCATAGTTTGAACAACTAGGAAGAAAAGCAGCTGTCATCTCCAATGGCTGGGCAGAGTGCCTAACACAACACAACTTTGCAAAACCCTGCTGATTGTGCAGTGACATTTGCTGTTTGAAGTTTCCATTTGACAAATGCCAAGAAACTGCTGTAGGAAGAAGTTAGGACCTATCACAATGGTCAGTCCCCATCAGTGACATCATATGATGTTAACCGTCAGAGACAGTCAAACTCCATCTAAAAATGGATACGAACACTCATTCTGAAAGGGTCTGCGTTCGGTTTTTGCTAGGAACCAGAGCTGTGTTTGAATGGATAATTCGCTTTGATGTATATTTTTCATTAAATAATCTCTGTGTTGTAGAGGCCTACAGCAAAGTTGTATCAAAATTATACGTGCTCTTGAATACTTGCATATCTTAATGTCTGATTCAAATACATAAGACATATTTTGGGTGTTGTGTTGAGAAAAGCTTCTTCTCATTTCCCTTTGCTTTACTCATGCATAGCTAAATTGGGACTTAGAAAAAGAAAAAGCATACTTCGTTGCTTCATTATTTCCCCTCTACCCTCCTATTTTCCTCCCTGCTCTTCTATTGTTATTTTAGTGCACCCTCAGCATTAGTGGATCTTTCCCCCAACCCCTGAATACATTAAGCCTCTCAGATGCAGCTCAATGAAAATTGACCTTTACCTGACCACAAGCCTATATGCTTTGACATTTTTCCTGTTTACACTTCTCAAGGCTCTTGTTAAGTACCTATAACTCAATAAATTCTGTGAATCCTTGGGTCCAACACTAGTCTTAATTGCTGTTAATAGCTAAGCCTCCTGACCGCTAGAGTTCATCAGGGGTTCTTTCTACCACTGTTGCTATGATTTTCTCTCTTTTGTTTGTATTGCCTTATTGATGAAAAAAACTTAATTATGTACAATAAATGCCTTAAAAACGTGCATGAAAATGCTACAAAGAGAATGAGGGGGAGTAGCAGAATAAAAAAGGGACAATCCTGGACTGTGCCTCTCCCAGTTCCAGACTTTAATATTGCTTTGACCCTATCTGCAGTGGACCCTATCTCATCTCCTGGGGGGGGGGGGTCCTTTGATCTTTGTATCAAACGTTTAAACCAGTGGTGGAATTCAATTTTTTTTTACTACCGGTTCTGTGGGTATGGCTTGGAAAGTGTGGCGTGGCCTGGTGGGCGTGGCAGGGGAAGGATATTGCAAAATCTCCATTCCCACCCCACTCCAGGGGAAGGATATTGCAAAATCTCCATTCCCACCCCACTCGGGCCAGCCAGAGGTGGTATTTGCTAGTTCTCCGAACTACTCAAAATTTCCGCTACTAGTCCTCCAGAACCTGTCAGAACCTGTTGAATAGCACCCCTGTTTTAAACCAACTCTTGTAATCAATTCAAAGTATCACATGGGATGATTGGAACACTTTGGAGAGATTTGACAGTGACCCCTAGGAAGTGGACTGGCTAGCTTTGCATGATAATGTTTTTAGGTTTCCTGATGCTGATGGAGAAGGAAGCAGAAGAAAGCAGAAGTTTCCCTACAATTCATCTCTCACACAAGCCAATTAACTCTATTATCTAAGACACAAGTGTCAAACTTGCTGTGTCACATTGCCGTCATGTGATGTATCATGACATCCCCCCCCCCTTCTTGGAGCTGGGGTGGGCATGGCCTGCATGTGATGCACTCGGCCCGTGGGCTACCAGTTTGACACCCCTGATATTAAGGAGTCATCAGCTTGGTCTGAGGACTTCATCATATTAAACTTCAAACAGGAGAAGAGAAGGAATATCCAAACAAGCCCTTCCTCCTCCACCACCACCTCCTCCTCCTCCTCCTCCTCCCTGTGTTGTAGATTTTGTTATTTTGTTTTAGGGTACCAGTGGAACAAGAGGTCCATGAATAGACTATATCTTTTGTTATCTATAAACATGCTGGACATCTTCTCATTCCACGTAGCTTTTCTTATTTTATAAAGACTTAATGAATATATGTAATATATACAGAGAGAACTTTGGTTAGCTAGGTGTGTGTACCATATTATAACATCACAGAACTGCTTTCTTAACATACAACAGTCTCCTTGGATAGCAAGGAAAAGAGGGAAATGTTCTTTTTTTGGATAAAATCAGCTTTTGTCAATGATGACTGAAAAAGGTATGGAGAACTCCCTCAGGTCATCACTGGTAACTTTCAGTTTGCACAACAATTTCCCCCCTTGGACTTCACAGGGTGAGAGTGTGTTGATCTAAAACAGGTGGCTTAGATACAGGCAGGCTAGGAGGCCTTGTTGCATTAAACATGTTTAATGAAGCAATTCCACCATTCAGTCTTGTAACTTTTCCGTGCAGAGAATTTGGCTGACCTTTTCTAGATGCAGACACAGTGTTTACAGGGCCATAAAACAGAAAGCAATTTTCATGAGCTGGAAAGCTGCTCTTTTTAGGCCTATTCAAATCCTATCAGTTCCCCTGCATGATTGATAGCTGCTAATTATCTTCAGCTGTAAGCCTGATGTAAATTCTGTTAGCTAGCCACTATAGGGAGGAATAAGAAAGTAAAACATTAAATATGCACCGCCTGATTTTTAAGTTCCAATATCATCCTTTTTATCATATTTTCTATTTCAATATTTTTTTAACTGACTTCCTCTGCAAATCTATCCTATTCAAAATTTTGAAATTCAAAATTGTCGGGTTGGCATTTTCTTATGTCACATTCAAATATGCACGTTTCAATTTTGAGCCTGTTCAAAATGGTTTCACCAATTCTGCCTGACAGAGAATTGGCTTCAAGTGTTCCACAGGACATTGTAACTGATATTGACAGGTCAAACTGGAATATGAGGGGAACGGGATGATAGGTTTGATAAAGCAAACCTATTACTAAATGGTAGGATGTCTTAGGTCAAACTTGCCTCTCTGGAAATAGGTGTTTGAAGATATTTCTGCTTGCAAAGGGTCACTTGTAAGTCATGTGGAATTTGGCCTTTTCCTGTGTCATTTCCAAATTATTCCATGTTCCCCACTTCTCTGTATATAAGTAAAAATAAAATTATATAATCAATAATCCATCAGCATGTAATTGCAGCTGAGGTCAGCCCACTCTATAGGAAAAAACAACAACAGCTTGATTAGACATGGTAGCTCTGACTCTGGGCTGAATCTGAAACAAAACAAAACTTGAATATCTGTTTCGCTTCTTACTGACATTAGGATTTTTTTTTAAATGCTGTAATTAGTAATTAACAAAACTGGGGAGCCAGTTTGGTGTAGTGATTAAGGCACCAGGCTAGAAACCAGGAGATTTTGATTTCTAGATCAGCCTTAGGCATGAAAACCAGCTTTGGTAACTTTGGGCCATTCACTCTTTCTTAGCCTAACCTGTTGTGGTCCTCCAGCAGCCTGCAGAGCTGGCAGTGGAGTTGGACAGCGATGAGGCTGAGGAAGAACATGAGCCAGTGCTGAAGTCTGGGGAAAGCCCTGATGAGGGCTCTGCGTCAGAGGCAGAGATGGAGCCAGGACCATATGGGAGTGAGGTGCGGACTCCGGAGCCCACAGAGTTGGGCAGCAGAGAGGCAGAGGAACAGGAGGAGCCTGCTCCTAGTGCACACATGTACAGAGCTGCCAGAAGGCAAGAGCAGCTAAAGCAAAATGGATGACTTGGGAGTAAGGCCAGGAGATGATTGGCCCCTCCTATAAGGCTTTAAAGAAAAACAAAGGCACTTGGGCCTTTTTCAGGAAAGCAATGTTGCTAACTATGTTTCCAGTCAGCGTCTCTTGTTTGCTTCTGAACTTTGTGGGGCTTTGCCAAGTAAGGCCTTTGGTAGGGTGTGAAAGAAGATAAAGGTTGGTGATTATCCCAAAGGACTTCTTCTGAAGGACTTATTTTGCAATTAATTGGGACTCAGCTAGGAATGAACATAATTCTCAGCTGTTACAATAAAACAGGTTTTTTTTGGGACTAATTGTGTATTGTAACGACTCAGTAAGCCTAGGTCACAACATAACCCACCTCACAGGGTTGTTGTGAGAAGAATAAGAGAAGGAAGGAATATTAGGTATGTTTGCTGCCTTGAGTGATTTATAAAAATAATAATAAATGTGGGATAAAAATAAATAAAATAAAAAATAAATAAACAGATCAGGATTTTTTCCAGGGACTTCCCGATTTCAGAAGAATGAAAGAGTGCAAATACTTTACAACTACTTTAAATTTATTTTATGGCTACAGAGAAAGCATTTTAAACTTAATTATATATTTGTAAATGCTGTAGTTTCTTTAGTAGGCAATGACATCTCTCAAATATCAGAGAGATGCAGACAGCATTGTATACCCCTTCACAGTGGTTTAGAGAATCCTCATATTGCCCCCAATAATCCGGATCCTCATTTTGCCAACCTCAGAATGATGAAAGGCTGAGTCAACCTTGAAGATCGAATTCCTGACAGTGAGCAGAGTCAGCCTGCAACAATGCATTCTGATAATCCTGTCAGATATATTTTTTTAAAAAAAATTGATTTATATGCCGCCCTTCTCCGGAGACTCAGGGCAGCTTACAATGTGTTAAGCAATAGCCTTCATACTTTTGTATATTTGTACAAAGTCAGCTTATTGCCCCCACAACTGGGTCCTCAATTTACCCACCTTAGAAAGGATGGAAGGCTGAGTCAACCTTGAGCCTGGGGAGTTTCGAACTGGTGTAATTGCAGGCAGCTGGATGTTAAATGCTGCCTTTAGTAGGAGGCATTAGCCTCCTACGCCACTCAGGAAATTTGTTTCTCTGCCTTGTTACCTTTTCTCTAGAACCAAAAAAGAAAGAGAAGGCACAACTTTGGCGCATCTTCATCTATATTGGAACCACTGTCCAATGATGGAGCTTGATTTTGTCTACATTGAGCCCCACACTCAGCCTTTGTCACCTTCAAACAGCTTTATCAGTCAGACCCCTATTGATTGAAGAACACCACTGATCTAACTTTACATTAGTTTTCCACATTCCTGTAAAATATTAGCCACTTGCCCTAGTTTTAATTTGAATTTTTGCATACAGCAGTATAAATGTCAGTCTGTTCCCCCATGCTTCTAACGTGCCTTGTTTTTTCTTATTGTGGCATCTATACAGCAGCTCTGAGACAGTTTTTAAACCACAAATTCATGTCAGATATTATGCTCTGAGTGCCTTGTATGTATTTTTAAATGCTGTTAAAACATTCATCACAGGAAGCATGTTTTGCAAAACTCTTACCAGTGCTGTACACTGGGATAGGGAGAAGCTACAAGATTTCAAAAAGAAATGTTAATATATTAATGTCCTTTTGTTTTTCTGTCATTGTATTTTTATTTACTGAGTTTTGTTCAGCACTGCGTATTTAAATATTTCTTTAAATATTATTTTAAAAAGTGAAATGACAAAACATATGTGAAGCATTTAAAACACGAAGACTGCAAGAAATTCCTAACATCTCTGCTTTTGGATCAGCAAGCTTGTCCACTGTTCTTCATTGCTCAACAATCAGGTAATTGCTTCTCCTTCTACAGAGTGAGGAAAATTCAGACATTTCTCTATTCTATACTATTATATTTCTAATTCAAAACTTTTGAAAGTTGAAAGTAGTACTGTATATGGGAGAATCCCCGTTACAGGTAGACCATGCTTAACAAATGGTTGTTTTACAATCATTCACATTTCCCTTTAAACATTTTTTTCAGACCACAAGGGAAATGCTTTGTAGTTGCTGGGGTTTTTTTTTTTTTAAGTTTCACTTGTATTCAGAATTGCTTTAGAAATAAAAGAGCTCAGGTGCTGTCTTCCTCATGCCATTTGCCAGCTGAGCAGACTTGGCATGGAGAATTTATGGGGGCTTTGGGTAAATAATCCTTGCCAGGATTTATATGTAGAATTGTAACAGTGTAGTTGGTGTTCCTTGCTCACAGGCATCAATTTCCAGGTACCTGGGAACAAGGCATTCTCTTCTCTTCTCTTCTCTTCTCTTCTCTTCTCTTCTCTTCTCTTCTCTTCTCTTCTCTTCTCTTCTCTTCTCTTCCCTTCCCTTCCCTTCCCTTCCCTTCCCTTCCCTTCCCCTTCCCTTCCCTTCCCTTCCCTTCCCTTCCCTTCCCTTCCCTTCTTCCCTTCCCTTCCCTTCCCTTCCCTTCCCTTCCCTTCTCTCCTTCCCTTCCCTTCCCTTCCCTTCCCTTGTCTTCCCCCCTCCCCTCTTCTCCCCTCCCCTCCTCTCCTCTCCTTTTTTCTTTTCTTCTCCATTCCACTCCACTTTCCCCTCCCTTTCCCCCTTCACAAATTGTGAATTTTCCACATGGAAAGATTCCTCATAGAGTGAAATAACAGAGTGCTCTGTTTCCATTTACAACCTTCTTATAATTGTGTGACTTTCATACAAGTTTGTGAAATGTAAGCCTTATTTTTAAAAATGGTCTGTATGTTAATATTAAATGTTAACAAGGCAAAATTCTGATTTGGATCTAATGCCATCCTATTGTGGAAGTCTTTCATTTTCCAATTATATGTAGAAGAGAAGAGCAATTTCACTTACAACTCAATTTACTTTTATTTTCCTACAGTAATAGGGCCATTACAGTGTGCATACTTCATGAAGATGAGTAGATAGCCTGTTCAGCTTCTGAAAAGTACCTTTTAATGAAAAGCCTTACTCTATAATTCGCTCCTGTCTTTCCTTATTGCAAATTGAGTAGTTATCCCCATTTCTTGATATGTCTTGGTGCATTCACACATGAAATGGATGCTTATTTTGATTCACCAAAACAGACAGAAAAGTTTGCTCTTGATCAAATATTGTTTGCACATCAGGCAGATGATTTTGAAAATCATATATCCCAGATACACATCCATGCTCATTTAATAGTTTTAAGAAAATCCTTGCTTTCACTAGATCCTTTGATTGGCCAGAGCTATGCAGAACTTTTCTTGTAGCCTGGATAAAAATGTTTCATAGAATTGGCTCGTGAAACTGGATAATGTATCATCACTGAAAACAGCTTTAGCTGCTGGAACAGAAAGGAATTCCCTTTCCCCAGATTCTGCACATTCGTCTTCAAAATCTCCAGAGTGTTCCCCAGTTTCCAACACCAGATTTCATGGATGAATGAAAATGCATAAAGAACAGAAAGAAGAAATTCAGTTGAACTAAAGCAAAACTATACATTGGATGCTTAGGGAATGCTCATTCTGCTTCTAGGAGGGAGTGGATTTTGCATATATATATATATATATATATATATATATATATATATATATATATATATATATATATATATATAATACTTGTGAAATCAAGAGGCGAAGAAGAAGAAGAAGAAGAAGAAGATGATGATGATGATGATGATTATAATCATTCAGTTAATTAATTACATAAATGTATTCTCAATTTCTTTCCAGCAGTGTTTGCGGTGATCTCAGTTATCTTTATCCTCACAACAGCAATCCTGTGAAGTAGTTTGAACTGAGATGGAATGATTTGATCAGTCATTTATAAATTTCCACAACTGAAGATGGGTATCAACCTGAGTCTTCCCAATTCTAGTTCTTAACATTTTCAAATTTAATCAGTGGCTCTAAGTCTATAGA
This sequence comes from Masticophis lateralis, assembly GCA_030761175.1. NCBI lineage: Eukaryota > Metazoa > Chordata > Lepidosauria > Squamata > Colubridae > Masticophis > Masticophis lateralis. The sequence goes on along the minus strand of JAUDYJ010000001.1, from coordinate 122,686,202 downwards.
ATCTGCATTTCACATATATAGATTAATTAATTTTAATATAATCAATTAAAAGTTCGTCCTAATGAGTTAAGCCCATAGCTTTTTCCCCATAAGGAGATTTGTAAAGATTCTCATTTAGGTGAAGTTCCTTTTCAGAACAAGTTCTTAACTTCAACCATTTTTTATATTTCCTTTGAAATAAATTTGGCTGACTGGAATTAGAATTCAGGGTTGTTGTTATTGCTTTTTCCTTTTTTTAAAAAATATGAAGTTACCTTTAGTTTTGCAACATTTTCAAGTATTTAGATTTCCAAAATGTAACGATAACAGAGTTGGAAGGAACCTTGGAGGTCATCTACTCCAACCCCCTGCTTACGCAGGAGACCTCTACTAGGGATTCGAACCGCAGAAGTGCCGACCTTTCTGATTGACAAGCTCAGTGTCTTAGCCACTGAACCATCTAGTGAGGCATATTTTTTAGGGATGAGAATGATCATGGGATTCATTAAAAGGAAAGTTAGTTGTCTGAACATCAAAAGGATTCTGAAACTAAGGAAATGTGCTTGGAAAGAAATCTTTGAACTGTCTCCAACTGTTTGTTCCTATCATGGACATCATGGATGGCTGTCATATTCTTAGCTAGTAAGATGTGGCCAAGGGCAGTAAGCAAATGTTCTACCTTTCATTGTACCATCCTATCTTTACCAGATCAATATCCCAGGTTTCTGATACTTCAATAAAAACCCCTGCAGAAGGACATCAGGAGGTTACTCTGTCCAAAGGCATTTTAGATCAAGGCAGCGTAGGCACCCTAGGTGACAGTAGAATAATGCGTAACTGTAAGAATGTAAGAATATCAGGATCTCAACCATCTCACGTTGACAACGTATCATTGAACACATGACAGAGGTTTTTAATAATGGGTGTTAGGTACAGCGACAGAAACCTCGTCGCAAGGGAAGCACTCTGGGGGAAAATTAGAAGAGTTTTCACTTGTATTAAATCTGAATATTAAGAGGACCATTTTTCAATGGGTTATTTCAGTATATATGTGTGTATGTAGGAGCTGAGTGGAATAGTTTGGAAGTCAGAAAAGCAGGGAGAACAAATATGAAACAAACATGACACTTTTACTACTTATTTCTTCATGCATATGCATATTGTAACATCCTATCTTTACCAGATCAATATCCCAGGTTTCTGATACTTCAGTAAAAACCCCTGCAGAAGGACATCAGGAGGGTTACTCTGTCCAAAGGCATTTTAGATCAAGGCAGCGTAGGCACCCCAGGTGACAGTAGAAACATGCGTAACTTTAAAAACGTAAGAATATCAGGATCTCAACCACTTATGCCATGTTTTCCTGAAAATAAGACCCTGTCTTATATTTTTTTGAACCCCAAAATAAGCGCTTGGCCTTATTTTCGGGGAGGTCTTATTATTTTGGGCCATGTGGAGCAAGACTGGGTTCCTCTTGCTGTCTTACCTGATTTCCAGCTCTGTCTCCCTAACCCTAACTAGAGGAAATGGTGGGGACCGGCTGTGCATGCTTTTAAAAATTTTTGGGAAGAGCTTATTTTAGCACATACACTCAAAAGCCCAACTGGGTTTATTAGCAGGGGATATCTTATTTTCGAGGAAACATAGTATACAACTATTTTTCTAGGCATCTGAGTTGACCTATAACTTTTAAAAATGTTTATAAGCCAAATCATGTGATAAAACTCTTTTTATACCATTTAGATGTTGACAACAAGGATATTCAGATGTTCATGCATGAAAAGCAAAGATGTTCTTATTTAAGAAGCATCCAAGGAGATGCAAGATGTTTTAAAGCCATTCTTATTCAAATGGAATAAAGAAGACATTTTAATGTTTATTCATATCCTACAGTTGTCATTATTACAGATTCTCCTGTTTTCAGATCAAATTTCTCTTAAATCACAATTAACAGACAAGTCCACCAGGAATTTATGTGCAAGCAAATCAGTACAAACCCAAACAAACTCCTTGCAGCATGAATGGGCAGTTAACTATTTCTTGGTTCAGAGCTTATATACAAAACATTTTTGCATTACTTTATTTTAATCCTGTTTCATTTGTTTGCTTTATTGGCATGTTATTGTAGATACTTACTTGTAGTTAGATATTCAGACTTAATATGTAAGATGGGTGATCATATATATTTTCAAAACAATAAAATAAAATAATGATGTGTGTATTTAGAGGAATCCAAACTCAAGAAATGTTCTACCTGGAAAGATGCATAGAGAATGTGAACAATGCAGAACATTATGGGACTCTCTTGAAGTGACAGTCTTTAACAGATTAACAGAGTTGGAAGGAACCTTATAGGTCATCTAGTCCAACCCCCCCCACTCAAGCAGGAGACCCTACACCATTTCTGACAAATGGCAGTCCAATCTTTTCTTGAAAGTCTCAAGTGATGAAGCTCCCACAACTTCTGAAGGCAACTTCTGTTCCATTGGTCAATTGTTCTCACTGTCAGAAAGTTCCTCCTCATTTCTAGGTTGAATCTCTCCTTGGTCAGTTTCCATCCATTATTCCTTGTCTGGCCTTCAGCTGCTTTGGAAAACAGCTTGACCCGCTTCTCTCTGTGGCAGCCCCTCAAGTTTTGGAAGACTGCTATCTAACAAATGTTCAGTTCTCAACTTATTTACGAGTTTTAACTTGGTTCTCTTTCTTCTGCTAATGAATTTCACTTGTCAACTCTACTCTGAGCAATCTGAATGACTTTTGAAGGCTGACCAATCCAACGATGAATTGGGAACTGACTACTTATGAACGGTGCTTATAGTGTGTGCCAATCTGTGTTCTGGGGACTCTGTGGCACTGAATCTTACTGTGTCAACTTGCTTCTGCTACCTCAACTAACTGTTGGCAATGAATCATGCTGGTGATGAGGAAGATCTCCCCACAAAGGACCAGGCTAGTCAGCCAGATCACTCTCCAAAGTTCAGAGATCAGAGCAGGAAAGTTATACTTTGGCATTCCACCAAAGCTTCTTAAAGAGGGTCAAATTTGCCAGTTGGCTATACAAACCTTTTATAGTTGGCATGCCAGAAAACCCATTCTTAATTTTTTAAAAAAAATTGTACAAAAAGCAAAGGAAAATATACAAAATTATAAACAAAAACAAACATAGAAACCATATTTACAGGCTTATCAACATCAATAAACTGAGGCCATGATTCATTGCAGTTATTCATAGTTGTTATATGTTATATAATTCTGGAAACCACTGAGGCCATTTGTTCATGTTTCTGTTGATGAATAATAAATCTTTTGATTGTAAGTCCATTTTATTTGTCCAGAAGTCAACTTCCATGCAGTTGAGTTAGGGTATCCAGCACTCTTCAATGTCATGCAGCAGGCAAGCAAGAAAAAAGGGAAATGCAAAAAGAAGACCTTAATTTTAAATATATTTTTGAAAGTTGTCATTTGCAAGTGATGTCTAATCAAACTTGCATTGGTTTGTAGGTGTTTTATAGATTCTTTGCTGGATGGTTCGGAAATAGTTGCACTGTCATTTTTTTCTCTCTGCTATTTTTGCTTGAAAAGATTATAGAAGGATATTTTAAATTTTTATTGCAATGTAACCCATTTGAGTATCCGACTGACACTTCCCAAAGTAAAGCTCTAGTGAAAGATCTACCATATCTGCTGTTCTCACGTCATTCTACCCAAACCTGAACCAACCGTAGTCATTGTGATTCTTTCCCATTCTCTATAAAGACCATGGGTGTCAAACTCGCCATGTCATGTTGCCATCACATGATGTTCTGTGATGTTTTTCCCATTCGCGGAGCTGGGGTGGGTGTGGTCTGCATGTGACGGATCTGGCCCATGGGCTGCCAGTTTAACACCCCTGATATAGACAAAGCTTTTACTGAATTAAATCTCAAATCAATTCAGATCAAATGTCTTTAAATGCTGAATTAAAATCAAATCTTGTTTCTAGCTTAGGGACAATTCCCCCCCCCCCCAAATCAAGCCTATCAGAATGAGTTTGCCCCCAAATCACCAGCTCAAATCTAGTTACATTTGAAATTCCAACCTTCAATTCAGATTGAATCAGGGCTGATACAAATAAAATAATTCACTGGCTGAATTATTGTTGATTTTGTGTGAAATTGTATTATTGCCCTTCCATTGTTTCATTTCTTGAATGTGCGTGGCCCAAGAAACTGTCTGATAAATAGTGAAACGAATGCTTTGAATCCACAGCATTCTAAAGGGGAATTTTTTCTTGGAAATGGAGACCACATGCTCCTTTTAAGCCTCTGGATGGGATCTAAGCTACAGATCTGGAAAAAGATGAATGGATTGCTAAACACACACACTGCCAATAACAGTGATGTCATTGAAAACACGGACACAATTCTTGTTATGAATCCAGGGAAGTTTAAATACATATTGACTTCGAGTGACAGACATTAAGATTAATTCTGATGCATGTGAAACAGCCTCCTGTACAAAACATTATTACAGCACATCTTTCTTCTTTGGATAGTCTATCACTTCACTTAAGAAAATAAGTCATGAGCAAGTTTCTGATGGAAATGGTTAGAGATTTATGCTGTTCCTATACACCAAGAGTCCCCAAACTTGGCAGGTTTAAGACTTGTGGACTTCAACTCCCAGAGAAGTCTGTTGAAGTCTGCCAAGTTTGAAAACCTCTGCTGTACACCTAAAAGACTTTGAAACCATTTGATATACATAATAGCTTTATTTATTACGGGCTTATAACTAGATCTGGCCTAAAAATAAAATAACAATGAATACAATCATCTATTACAATTCATTATATTAGAATATAAAATAGGGCATCTCAAGCTCATGATGGCCTGTGGTATGTGATATTAACTTACAGTATATATATATATATATATATATATATATATATATATATATATAGGTCTTTGGTTATTCGGGTCTTCTCCCGTGTAAAATTGGAAGTGTCTTGGCGACGTTTCGACGAAGTCTCATTCGTTATCTTCAGACTGGTGTTCTCGGCTTCGTGCTTCCAGGAGCCCAGAAGCCGAGAACACCAGCCTGAAGATGACGAATGAGAGTTCGTCGAAATGTCACCAAGACACTTCCAATTTTACGCGGGAGAAGACCCGAATAACCAAAGACCTACATACAAACACCCACGAAAATCTCAGAATATATATATATATATAAAGAATTATCCTAAAAATGCGAGTTCCAGGTATAGTTATAAAAGAAGCGATAGACATCACGATCTCCAGAACATTTAAAAAAGTTTAAAAATTTATTTAAAACTTATGCTAAGCTTTGTTGGCCCCTATCGACTTCATCAGAGTATAAAATCCCCATTGAAGGGATGCTTGCTTTTATGTAATGCTGATCAATTTGGTCATTGAGCATGTAACAGGCCCACACCCTTCCTTCCCCCCTGAAATTATCTTTTTTTCTGCCTTAGTCATGCTGACAGATGACGATGCACTTTCTCCTACCTCTTTCCCCATTGTGTATTGCCTCTTTCTCTCCCTGGGGGGTAACACAGGGCTATCAGGCATTGCTTTGAAGGTATTTCTCCCGGCTCCCTCTCCCTCATTGTTATGACTTTCCCTTTTAGGCACACACGTTGCCTCCTCTAAACCCATTTGTTTTGCCCATGATCTTGTGATAGGTCTGCGTTGTTCTTCCTCACCCTCCCTGTCTCTCTCATTCTGCTGCTTCCCTAACATACTCTCTTGCCCTCTGTCAGGGTTTGTCACAACTTCATTAGGCCAATCTCTATGCTTAAAGGAGGAGATTTGTCCACGATCCCCCTTCAGACTTAGTGATCGGTCCTCCTTAAGTCCTTCCTGGTGCCGTAAAGCCTGGTATGCCAGTGGTATGTCAATATGTCTATTGAGGGAGTTGTTGTTAGAGAACCAGGCTTCTTTCAAGAGGCGGTGTCCTTTTGTTTCATTGTGGGCAATGACTTCGGTCTCTTGGAAGTTGAACTCATGACCATCCTCCTCCATATGCCTCCAAATCTGGGAGTGCTGTTCCTTGCGTCTGACCACTAGTTTGTCCTCATACACCCTAGTTTTCAGTCGTTTTGATGTTTCTCCTATGTAATGACCTGCACAATTGCTGCAGTTAATACGATAGATTATTGAGGAAGCCTTCTCCTTCGGTAGAGCTTCTTTCGGGCGCATTACTCTCTTCCTCAGTGTTTGGTCAGGTCTGTGCGCAAATCCTAACAACAGTTAGGATTTGTTATATTGATGAATTTTAAATTGATGGAATGTCCATACAACAATAAAAGAACTGTGGTTTTAGATTATAAAAAAATCAAAATTTACTCATTAGCTACCTTTTAGCCAGGATTTCCAGGAGGCCACAGAAACAATCAAATATTCTAAAACATCCTTTTCTGTTTACTGAATTACAAAGTGAAATTATTTTAGCTAGCCGGCTAGTCCACCTGAAATAGTTTATTTCACAACACCCTGAGCTGGTCAAAGAAGTGTCTTTATTATTTTTAAATGACTCAAGTAATATGCATGATGGCTCCATGAACCCAGAGGACTAACTCTCTGGCCCACTTCTTCACTTTCAGCTCTCACATAGTTAGTCCCATTCAGGATATCATTTTTTTCAAAAAGAAAAGAAAATAACACCCCAAAGACCCTTGTTTCACTTGTATTCTTCTTCCCCCTTCTTCCCATTGCCCTTTGCTTATAAGCCAAAGGACAAAGACTATCTCAATGCCTGTTGATTTGCAGGGTGAGATGGGGAGGGAAGGTACCACTGGCAATCTTTTCAAGGGAGACTCGGGAGAAAAATCCCATTAAATAAACAAAAATTCATTGTCTTCTGCCAAACTCTATTTCATGGTTGCTATAGTTACTTGCTTCTATATAAAGAAGCACCGCTTTCTTTTCTTCACCCCACTAGAGCCAGAAAAGTATTCATGCATATTATGTATATGTCTTGTCAGTGGCAGGAAAGGTATATTTTTATAGCAGGCCTGAACTTCTCTACTCTAGCCCAAGCCAGAGCTCAAAATGAACTTGACTGTAAGCAAGATTTTGCTAATTCAAAGATGCCAAGGGAGCAAATCAGCACTGCACTGGATAGGTCATTAAGATACCTTGCTCATCTACCCTGCATTTCTTAAAAGGACACCATCATAACTTCCTTTCTAGTTTGCAGAGCTGTAAGATATTTGCATAAGGGGATCATTTAAAAAAAATGCCTATGAATATTTCCAGGAGTTCACAGAACACCGCTTTTATGTAGTCATTTATAAATTAAATTTAAGTATAACATTTGGTTGCGATACTTTATGGAAACCCAATTATTACATTGTTTAAAAAAAACTTCCTGGGAGACTTTGAAAATGTTTAATTAGTTGATTTAGAGAGCTAGGTCTGTGTTTATATGAATTTGTCAAATGGCATGCTGATACCCCAGATCTGAAAAAATACCATAGTTACGAAAGCTCTTGTTTTGTGTTGTTATTTTTCTGTGGTTTGGGCAGACATGCAAGAATTTTGTGCTGTTAAAGATCATATAATAATTATTCCATACAATTGTCAGTATGTGTTCATCTATTACTCTTCTAATCTGTGTGTTTTGGTCTGAGTCTCCAGATTTTATTCTCTATTCGCACAAGTCACAACATATTTTTAAACGACTTAAAAACACTTTTTTAAAAAAAAAAGGAAGAATAGAATAGAATAGAATTATTTATTGGCCAAGTGTGATTGGACACACAAGGAATTTGCTGGTCATACAGTCGTAAGTGGGAGGTAATTTTTTTTTTTTTTGGAATTTTGAGAGCATATGATATATCCAATTATAAAATGGCTGGACTATAAAACTGTATATGTCTGACATAATGGATATGGCCTATCATAAAATACCTACTAGCCCCACAACCCCAGAATTCCTTTTACCATTCTAACCCACATTCACAGCCCAATACCATTCCTTCAAAAAAAAAAAATGTAGAGTCTTGAAGGCTGACAGCTTAGCTTCTCCTTTTTCTTCTCTCTCAGGCTTGTATAAAATTCTAACTCAGAGGTGTCCAGTCTTGGCAACTTTAAGACTTGTGGACTTCAACTCCCAGAATTCTGACATGCTGGCTGGGGAATTCTGGGAGTTGAAGTCCACAAGTCTTAAAGTTGTTTAAGGTCAGATATCCCTGGTCTAAATGTCATACAACTGTGTCAAAGTCTCCTCCAAGCTTTCATCAATACCTTCAAAAGTTAGAAGGGGGGGGGGTGTCTCCACCTGTGCTATAGAGGCATAGAAACCTCCTTCTGCACATATTATAGCTATACAGATAGAAAAAATTCCTGCATGTACAACATTTTTGCCAGAAGTTGGGTGGTGGTTGAGGTTGCTAGGCAACATGTGGTATGTTAACAATGCAGAGGTATTTCTTTTATTTCAATACTCTTTTAAAAAGATTAAATGTCACCCAATTGTAATACTTAATGAAAGCTGGAATCAAATTGTATAGTGTATATAGTCTATGCAGTGGTGAAATCCATTTTTTTTTACTACCGGTTCTGTGGGCGTGGCTTGGTGGGTGTGGTGTGGCTTGGTGGGCATGGCAGGAGAAGGATACTGCAAAATCCCCATTCCCTCCCCACTTCTAAGGGAAGGATATTGCAAAATCTCCATTCCCACCCCAATCTTGGGCCAGCCAGAGGTGGTATTTACTAATTCTCCGAACTACTCAAAATTTCCACTACCGGTTCTCCAGAACTTGTTAGAACCTGCTGGATTTCACTCCTAAGTCTATGCTATGAAAACACACATATACACGATGTTTCAATATAAAATGTTTTCTTCTAGCTAAGGAAAAGTGAACCAAAAACCTAACCTTAGTGATGAAGGCACCAGACTGGAAAGCAGGAGACTATTAATTCAAGTCCTGCCTTAGCCATGAAAGCCAGGTGGATGACTTTGGGCCAGTCACTTTCAGCCTAACTCACCTTACTGGGCTGTATTTATGTGTAAAATAGGAGGAGGAAGGTCTTTTAAAAATGTTTGGCATCTTGAGTTATTTTGAAAGAAAACATCCTCAATATAAATAAGAATAAAACTGTCTACATTGCCTGTCTTAATGAACAATGAAGCTGGCAAGCAAAAGAGAAGTAACATTCACACTTATAACTACATGCCTATCAATTAAAATCTTATGTGTTGAATGCTTCCCAACTCTTTATTATATTGTGCTATTATAAATGATTTCTGATTTTGACCTTTAGTAGTGACAAAAGTCCCAATGAAGAAGAAAACAGAGCCTCCTATACAATTTTTGCAAGCAGAGGGACATTATAGAGATAGTAATCAAATCAGTTATTTGGATTTAATTCTTCAAATAATAATAAATTATAATTCTTCAAATAGCTGTGAGACAAACCGTCATCATCATCATCAGGGCTAGAAACTAAAGTGCCCTAGGACTTTAGAATTCAAACAGACAGCCACCAGCTGCAAATCACTCAGATTTAACAGTTTATTTATTTATTTATTTAGATTTATATACCGCCTTCTCCTTGCGGACTCAGGGCGGTGAACAGCCAAATAAAAACCAAGTACACAAAAGTTAAAATTTCATAAAAAGAACAAATATAAGGTGGCCAATAATTAAAGCGAATTAATTTAAAATAAATAGCAAACTCTAAAAATACTAAAAAGTTTAACAGGAATCAGGCTAAGCCGGCAAGCTGAAAAAAGTATGTTTTTAAAGCCCGACAAAAAGTCCGGAGGTCGGAGATTGTTCTTAACTCTGGAGGAAGATCGTTCCAGAGGGTGGGAGCTGCCACAGAGAAGGCTCTCCCCCTGGGGGTTGCCAGCCGGCATTGTCTGGCTGACGGCACCCTGAGGAGGCCCTCTCTGTGGGAGCGAACCGGCCGGTGGGAGGCAATTGGTGGCAGAAGGCGGTCCCGTAAGTACCCTGGTCCTAAACCATGGAGTGCTTTAAAGGTGATTACCAACACCTTGAAACGCACCCGGTAGTCCACCGGCAGCCAATGCAGCTCTCTCAGGAGAGGTGTCACATGGGAGCTCCCTGTCGCTCCCATAATTCCCCGCATGGCTGCATTTTAGATTTAACAGTTGTTGATAAGAAAGATAAAAAATGTCTGGATAGTTAATGTGGCAATAACCCAGGGATAGCAGAATAGAAGAGCATGAACTGGGAAAGATAACAAAATTCAAAGATCCACAAATAGAAATATTGTGACAAAAGAAAGCAAAAGTATTGCTAATAGTAATAACACCTTGAATGCAATCCCAAAGCAACCGGAGCACCACTTGAACACAATTGGCATTGACAAAATCCCCATTAGTCAATTGCAATTGCAATTACTTGAACAACTTACATCTTGGGATGACACCTTTAACACCATCAATATCCACACCTGCCCATCCCAGGTCCTTGCAAAGGATTCAATAGGTGGATAAAAATATCAAATCCAGTCTGAACATCTGGCTGACTTTGTGATGAACTAAATTTAAAGCTTCAATGATATGCATACTTAGCTAGAGGAAACCCCAATTCACTCCCTAGGATTAAATTCTGAGTAAGTGTAATGGGATATGCATATTCATGAATGGAGGGTGGTGGTAGATCCCCACTGATTTTCACAAGGGAATCTCTTCACACAACCCTTTCCAGAATGAACATTACTCGTTCATTAAAAATGTTTTTTAAAGAAAATATGCAACAAGATCAGAGACTTAGTGTAAAGTTGAAAAGAAAAAAATTGTGCAAATAAGAGGTTGATCTTAATTTTTGACAAACTGAGGTGTAGATGCAAATACAGCACAAGGATCCCTCATGGGCACACACATATGCAAACACACACACACACACACACACACACACACACACACATTCCAATGTCTTAATTCATGAATTTAAAAACCAGAGTATATAATAAAGAAGAAGGAATCCTCTATGGATTGTTTGAGAATCTGTGTTTTCACCTCTAAGGCTGGCTGAAAGCAAGGTAATGTGAAAGCTTGCAACCGCAGTCCTGGATCCAATGATGATAAGAGAGAGAGAGAGAGAGAGAGAGAGAGAGAGAGAGAGAGAGAGAGAGAGAGAGAGAGAGAGCGTGCTTTGGATGGGTGGATGGGTGGATAGAGATAGATAGATAGATAGATAGATAGATAGATAGATAGATAGATAGATAGATAGATAGATAGATAGATAGATGATAGATAGATAGATAGATATGGATGGATGGTTGGTTGGTTGGATGGTTGGATGGATGGATGGATGGATGGATAGACAGACAGACAGACAGACAGACAGACAGACAGACAGACAGATAGATAGATAGATAGATAGATAGATAGATATAACTTGGGATGGATGGATGGATGGATGGATGGATGGATGGATGGATGGATGAATGGATGGATGGATGGATGGATAGATGAGAGGGGAATGGATAGATGGATGATAGAAGATAGATAAATAGATAGATAGATGATATAAATGGATAGATAGAGATGAGAGAGAGAGAGAGAGAGAGAGAGAGAGAGAGATGGATAGGGATAGGGATGGGGGAGAGAGAGAGAAGAGAGATATCATTGGATCCAGGGCTGTGGTTGCAAGCTTTCACATTTTCTTATCACAACTTTTTCCCCCTCGTTAAACTGGGCATGGGCGTGCGCATGACGCATTCGTTCCATGGGCTGCGAATTTGACAGCTGTGCCCTATACCATTCTTGACAAATGGTTGTTCAATCTCTTCTTATGAACCTTCAGTGATGGAGCACCTACAACTATTCCACTGATTAAATTAAGTTCTCACTGTCAGGAAATTTCTCCTTAGTTCTAGGTTGGATCTGTCTTTAATGGTCTTTCACCCATTACTTCTGGTCTTACCCTCAGGTGCTTTGGAGAACCCCTTATTTTCTGTAACAGCCCCCCAAGTACTGGAAGACTGCTATGTTGTCACCCCTAATCCTTCTCTCTTGTCTTTTTAGAAGCCTTTTTAAAAGACATAAGTATTTCCAACAACATATAATTTGAGATTCATTATTCAAGATTTGGCAGGAAATTAAGAAAAATCATTATACTAATATACCTAAATGGTGGTCCCCGATGGAGGCTTTGATACATCCAAATACCCTTGAGGCAGGAAAGATGATGCAATATCAAGATCTATTAAACCAGGAAGGAGAACTTATCCCAAGACATCAGTTACAAAACTCTGGCATAAAGATTGATTGGTGGCCCTATAGTCAAATATACTCAAGGTATACAACAGATAAAAAACAGTATGGAATTGCCAATGATTTGAATGAATTTGACAGGATTTTACAGGGAACAGAACAAAAAATGATAACTAAGATATATAATTATCTCCTTAGATATAAATTAACAGAAGAAACAGTTAAAGAAAACATGATAAGGTGGGTGAGGGACATAGGGCACAATATCCCAATCCAAATTGGGAGAAATTATGGAAAGAAAATATTAAAATGACAAAGGCCACATTATATAAAGAGAACCTTATTAAAATGTTTTTCAGATGGCACCTACCCCCGCCCAATTAGCCAAGATATATCCTGATACCTCCCCATCCTGCTGTAAATGTAAGACAAAAAAGGGAACATATTACCATGCTTGGTGGAAGTGTAGTAAGGCCCAACAATATTGGTAGGATATAAAAATAATGATTGAGGAAATAATAAACTTAGTAGTAGAGACAAACCCAGAATTCTTCCTATTTGGCATGATCACAACGCAACACGCAAAAGAAACAAGATATCTCATTATACATATCTTGACAGCAGCACGAGTATTGTTCGCACAAAACTGGAAATTAGACAAACTTCCAACAAAAGATAAAATTATCTCAAAAATAACAAAGTGTGCCGAAATGGATAGATTGACGATGGAACTCCAGGATAGGGAGGAAAGTGATTATTATCTTGTGTGGCACAAATGGTATAAATGGCTGGAAAGTAAAATTAGCACAAACCTAGAAGATGAAAAATCGGGTGAAAGACTAATAGTAGTAAATGATTAGGAAGATAATATAAGTATATCTATAGTGTAAAATATTTGAACAAATGAATTTAATATCATTTTTGCACTAATATAGAAACTAAAACACTATTTATTCTGTTGATGACAAAGTATATATGTAAAATGTCATAAATGTGGTGTAGGTTTTGTCGGTGGTGGGGTTTTGTTTGCATTTGTACTGTCTTTATATCTTTGTTTATAATCAATAAAAAAAATAGAAGCCCCCTTGATGTGTGAAACATACTCTTCTGATTGACTTTTGACATTTGATCCTCATGAGCTTTTGTTTTCTCTTCCTGTTACCTGGTCACAGTGCATGAATCTGTTAGAGTTCTCTGGGTTCACTATACTAAGCATTGAGCTATACAAATTGCCTTAGAGTTTTGTAAGTGTATCATTTTAAAATTCCTTTTACAGACTTGATGACTTACATTTGTCCTACTGTAGTTAAAACCCTGGCAAAATTTCAGCCTTGGAATGAAAATGACAGGCAATCTGTTTACTTTACAGTTTTGGGTAAAGCCTAATTTGGCATTTATAAAATCTATATCTATATCATCTATGTCAGGGTGAAAAGAATTGCTTTCTTCCCATCTCTAAGTTGAAGGAAAGCTTTTAAATTTACAAAATAAACTATCATGTCAGCTCGGTGATTTCATTTTATTAACTATTTCATCTGGAATACTTAGAGAGAATATAGTTATTTTGGCTATAAATGGAAAAGAATGAACGTCCTCAAAGTAAATTTTGACAGATTTTCTAGAATCATTAGGGTCCATCGTGTTGCTAACTTTGAAAATGCTTTTTAAGATCTTATTGGCAAGATAGTAATGGATCTCTGCCACATTTCTTTAAAGTTTAGGTGATATGAAATAAAAAAAAAGAAATAATTCCCAAGTCAAACTAAAAGAAATCATACAGATAGATACACACAGACACAGAATTTTCTTTAAATCTCTCCCCTGTCTCTCTCTTCCTCTCCCTCTCTCTCTCTCCATCTCTGTCATTCTCTCTCTGTCTCTCTCTCTGTCTCTCTTTCTGTCTCTCTGTCTGTCTCTTTCTCTCTCCCTCCCTCCCTCTGTCTCTCCTGAATGTACGTCTTTCACACACACCCTGTTCTCTTTACAGCCCCTAAGCTATGGAGGATTTCCCCTGAGCTACTTTCCCCACCCTTATTCCTAAACTAAACTGCCTCTTACCTGATTGTTCACTTGGTTGTGTCTTGTTGCCTTATCTCCCAAGGTTATTCTCACATACTATTATACCCATTGTGTGTCACCATCACAGTTCTCTACCAGGATAGCACCCTGCTATGCCTCTGCAAACACATCATGATATCTATAGCCAGGCACACTTTTACCCTTTGCCACAATAGTTGTACATCCTTGCTTTAGGTCACTGAGTTCAGTTTCTGGTAGATTTCATCTCATACAAGTCTTTGATGAATTCATTTCTCATCTCTAATGTAGAGATGACTGGGGTTCATCTATCCCTCGCTACATTTCTGCTCTCTTTTAAATCATTAGCATTTGAAGAAGGGGTGGGAATGCATGGAGAAACACATTCATTGATTCAGGGACTCGAGAGTTGATTTCATTTCCATCTTTTATGATCTTCTCTGCATTTTAATTAATTCTGATTTGCTACTCTAACATTAATTTACAAGTTGTTAAATAATAGGAGTTCAACTGATGAAGTAAATAACGGAGACAATCAACGAAGAAATCATTTTCCAGTTATTTAAAAAAAGAGTTGATTTGTTTAAGTGCGCATATATTTAATAACAACAGAATTAAAATTCTACTCCAGCTTAAAGAGGAACAACCCTTAGTCAAGCTTCTTTATTGGGAAACTATTAGCCTACGCAAAACTGTCTAGATAGGTCTCTGTCACAATTCCAAGCACAATTGGGGCAGCACTTATGTTTTGGGGGACCCAAAAGCTATTGTGAGCAAGACAGATGATGCAGAGTAGGGATGTCATGGTATAACTGCAGCCCAGAATTTTGGATGGAAGTAGGAGGCCAATAGTCATTCATTTTTGGCAGGACCTGAATAACCTTGTCTGTGTTAATGTCAGGCACAAGCAACCAGATCCACATGTAAGGTTTTCCAGCAGACTATTGTATTGTATTCTACCTATATTATTATACCCATTTGTATTTTACCTACAATACTATAATACCACCCCAACGATGCCCTTGATGTGATGTCTCACTGCCTGGAGGCCGTGCGGGTCTGGATGGGGAGAAATAGGCTCAGACTCAACCCCTCCAAGACTGAGTGGCTGTGGCTTCTGGCGTCCTGATATAGTCAGCTGGTGCCATCACTGACTATTGGGGGTGAATCTCTGCCCCCACAGAGAGGGCTCGCAATCTGGGCGTCCTCCTGGATGCACGGCTGTCTTTAGTAGAGCATATGACGGCTGTGGCCAGGGAGGCTTTTTATCAGGTTCGCCTGATTCACCAGTTGCAGCCCTTTCTGGATCGGGATGCCTTGTGCGCAGTTATTCACGTCTTTGTCACCTCCCGGCTGGACTACTGTAATGCTCTCTACATGGGGCTCCCCTTGAAGAGCACTCAGAGGCTCCAACTGGTTCAGAATGCAGCTGCATGGGTGGTTATGGGCGCAACCCATTGTGCCCATGTGACACACTCCTGCGCGAGCTGCACTGGCTCCCAGTAGTCTTCCAGGTGCGATTCAAGGTGTTGGTTACCACCTTCAAAGCGCTCCATGGCATTGGACCTAGGTACCTTCAAGACCGATTTCTGCCACCAGTAGCCTCCCACTGGCCAGTCCGCTCCCACAGATAGGGTCTCCTCAGGGTGCCATCAGCCAAGTTATGTCAGCTGGCGACACCCAGTGGGAGGGCCTTCTCTGGGGGAGCCCCTGCCCTTTGGAATGAACTGCCCCCGGAAATGTGTAAGATCTCCGACCTCTGTGTATTTCGCTGTGCCCTCAAGACCCTGCTGTTCAGCCAGGCTGGGCTATCAATGTAATGATTTTAAATTGGGTGTTTTAAATTTTGGATTTTATATTTGAGCCGAAATTATTTAATAATTTTAATTATTTTTAAATTCAGGTTTGTCTTTGTGCTTTTAATAGGCTGTACACTGTCTTGAATCCTTCAGGAGAAGGGCGGTATAGAAACATCATCATCATCATCATCATCATCATCATCATAATTCTATAATATAATAATATAATATAATAATATAATGAGGACCCAGATTGTGGGGGCAATAAACTGACTTTGTATAAAAAAGAACACTGCTTGGGGGAGGAGGAGCGAAAGCCCTACTAATCAGGTATATACAAAAGTATGAAGGCTATTGCTTAATGCATTGTAAGCCGCCCTGAGTCTCCGGAGAAGGGCAGCATATAAATTAAATTTAAAAAAAAAATACAAGAATCTCCACAGACTGCTCCCTTCTCTTGAAAGCCCTGGTGGCACAGCAAACTAAAGCACTGTTATTAACAGTTATTAACATCAGCTGCCTGCAATTACTACAAGTTCAAATCTCACCAGGCTCAAGGTTGACTCAGCCTTCTATCCTTCCTAAGATAAGTAAAATGAGGACCCAGATTGTGGGGGCAATAAGCTGACTTTGTATAAATATACAAAACTATGAAGGCTATTGCTTAACGCATTATAAGACACCCTGAGTCTCCAGAGAAGGGCGGCTTATAAATCAAATTTTTAAAAAAATTAAACATTTTTTTTTAATTAAACAGATAAAGTTCTATGGAACTTGGTGGGGCCACAATAGTCCTGAATCTCTTGTGGTACAGTGACTCAAGGCTAATTACCTGCTTGAGTCCCCCTCCTTGCCTGGCTGGCAGTTTCTCAACAGTTAACAAACAGTGGTTATTTTTTGCATTAAGAAATAGGCTGAGCCAGTTTGGTATAGTGTGAAGGAATCATGGTAGACACCAGGAGACTGTGACTTCTAGCCCAGCTTATTTTTAGGATAAAAAGTTATCCTAATTTTTTTTATCCTAAATCTTTATTTATTCTGAATGAATCTAGGCAAAATCCCCTTCAATGATTGTTGATAATGTAGTTGTACATGATCATTTTTGTAAAATGGCATTAGTGGTCGCATGCAACCCATTGAGTGCATATTGCTCATTCCTGCAGCTGTCATAGCCACATATCTACATGTGCTGCATAAGAAGCTGTTTATTTGCTTTTTATACCCTTCCGTATATTACCATTACTTTGATAGATTTTATAGTTTTGTAGTAATCATCAAAACATCAAAGTGCATTAAAACAGAGATAAGCAATATATATCCTCTTGATAGAGATGCCCTTCAAAACAAGGCAATCTTGTTTTTTTATAAAATAAGAGATTGGACCATGAGCACCTGAAACTTTTGGCCAAATTGTCACTGCCAATTTGAAGAAATTCTGTTGTAAACCAAGACAGCAGCATCAACAAACATTACCAAGTGTATGCTTGATATCTGCTAGAAAAGCAATGGTTGACTTCTCTCTACCTGCTTGCTTGGTTCAAAGCCTTTTCAGTGGGACCTGATTGTAACACATTGTCAGAAAATATTTTGGAAATGCCAACTGGAGAAGCTGGATATGGAACTGGAACAAATCACTGTTAAGGTTTCCAGTGGTTTTTTTTTAAAAAAATTAAATAAATATTTTATTATAAATTAAAAAGAAAAAACAGAAAGAAGACTATAACAGAACAAAATCACATACATATGATTAAAAATTAGAGACCTATTTTCCTACTCAGTTTGGGCTACAAAATATTCACATCAATATTAGTGGGAAGGTTGAAGATTTTCCTAAACGAATACATCCATCAAGATCAAAACGTCTTTTTGCCATATAGATATTTACAAGACGTTAGAACCATCATGGATGCACTGGAACACATACAGACAAAGAAATGGTTCTAATGTTCCTTGACGCACAAAAGGCATTTGATAGGGTTAATTGGGATTTTATTTTATTACAAATTGAGGAGATGGATTTTGGATTTAGCTTTACGCAAGCTGTCTGAGCACTTTATACGGCGCAATACTCAAGAGTGTTAATTGAAGGTGAAACAACAGAGGAGATACAAATACATAGGGGAACTAGGCAAGGATCCCCACTCTCCCTGTTATTATTTATTTTGACTCTGGAACCTTTAATAAATCAAATCAGAGAAAATAAAGAAATAAAAGCACCAAATGTTAGGAAAGAGGAGTTTAAAATACAAGCATTTGCAAACGATTTCATTTTTATATTAGAGGAGACAATGACCTCCGGGCCAAATTTGTTAAGAAGTATTGAGGAATTTGGCACAGTAGCGAGGCTACAAATTAACAGAGACAAAACTAAATTACTTGTTAAAAATCTTAAGGGGACACGGAAATTGGAAATAGAGAATGTGATGGGAATACAAATTGCTAAAAATACTTGGGCATATGGCTGACCCCAAAATGCTCCTCGATAAAAAAGAATAACTATGATAAACTCATCTTGCAAATGGAACAGGATTTAGATCAGTGGAGGAAAGTACAGCTATCTTTGCTAGGAAGAATGGCAGTGATAAAGACACAGGTGCTGCCAAAATGGATATATCTTTTCCAAACGTCTCTGGCAAGATTAGAGAAAAGCTTCTTTAGAAAAATGGATCAGATAATTGGAAAATTTATATGGCAAGGGAAAAAGCCACATATTAAAAGGAAAATGATGCAGGAGCATAAAACAAGGGGAGGTTTGAGGCTCCCTAACTGGGAGTGGTATTATCAAGTTTCCTGCCTGGTTTGGGTAAAAGATTGGATAATACTGAAGAGGAATATTATATTAAAAATAAATTATATAATTTATTAAATATATTATATATATATAATATTTAAAAATATTAAAAATCGAAGGGTACAATCTACAGCAGGGGTGGCATTATTTTCTCTGGCCAATCAAAGCAGGACAGCATAAATATTTTACAAATCACTATGTAAGGGGATGTCTGATTAAGGTATGGAATAAAATCAAAGGAATGATGTATAGTAAAGTTTCATATTGGTTTGTGACCCTTGAAGTGACTACATACCCACCTCTATATAACCTGGATAAACCTACGATGTATAGGGAACTGCTGGACGGTGGGGGTAACCTTAGATCTAAAGCCGAATTACATATACAGGGAATCAATTTGGACTGGTGGGCATATGCACAAATTCAAGCAAGATACCAAAAAGATAAAGCCAATGGGGGGATTTTTACTTCATCACAAGAGTTTGATAAGGCCCTCCTGGAAGGTGATAAGAAATGTATCACTAAGGTACATAATCTCCTCCTGTCCCAATCTGTAGCTGAGGAACTAGTTAAAGACTCGATGATAGCCTGGGGAAGGAACTTCGGATATTCATTAGATCTGGAAAAATGACAACTAATATGGAATAGAAATGTAAAAATGATGATGGCAGTGTCCTTCAAAGAAAATATATTTAAAATGTTATATAGATGGCATATACCACCAGCAAGAATCACAAAGATGTTTCCTGGAACTTCAGCAGAATGTTGGAAATGTGGGTCAGCCAGGGGTACTTTTTACCACCAATGGTGAACATGTCTACAAGCCCAAAACTATTGGAATAAGATAAAAGATTGGCTCATGGAGATTACAGGAGTCAGCTCTCAACTGAGACCAGAGGTTTACTTGTTAGGAAAAAATCCTGGGAGCATAAGGAAAAAAGACTGGTACTTTTTCATACATATTACCACTGCGGCTAGAATTGCATATGTGCAGTTTTGGAAAGGGAAAAAAGTACCATCAGATCAGATGATTATTAACAAAATTTTGTGGTGTGCAGAATGTGATAGACTAACATATATTCTTAAAGATAGACAAGAATCAATTTTCAATCAAAGTTGGGATAAATGGTACCAATGGATAGAAGTAAAAATGTCATGAGATAGATGTTAGGAAAACATGTAGCATAGATATGTAAATAGCAAGCTAAATATAAATAAGGTAATATAAGATATAAGAAGGCTAATAAGTGCAAGAAGTAATATGATAAACCTGATCAAAGTTGTAGCATGATGATATGTAATGTTATTTAGAAACTATATATATATGCGGGGGTTGAGTCAACCTCAGTCATACTTTTGTTCGGTTTCCAGTGTTGTTAACCAAGATAGTGATGTCATTTTACCATTTCTTTTGGGATACTTTAGTTTCGTATAGCCTTCCAAAACTTACCCCCTGAAGATTGAAGAAGTTAGCTCTTTGCTGAAGCTGAACATCAATTTCATGTGCAAATCAAATGGGTGAAACATGACATTTGAACGTGGATGGAGACTGCTTTATCGTTTCTAGCAACGTGCCTTGGGTAGCATCAACTAGTTTATGTGCGATATAAAACTGCTTGTTTTGTTGTGTGTCAGTTGGTTGCATTTTTAAAGCCCATCAAAATAAGAATACCACCACCTTCCCTAAATTAACGTTCAACAGTGCTGAGAAGTGTTTAATCTCCTGACAATGTAGCCTAATTGGAGAGCTGGACATAACATCTTAACGTTATCAGGTTGGAGAAAGCCAACATAGAGAAATTAAGACTAGAGCACTTCATATCAGGTAGCATCCATAGCATTCATGTTCAGTATGCGGAGTGACTTTGAACAGTCAAAATCATTTCATGTGGAACAATATTGTTGAGCTACTCCTAGGATTCCCTTGTTCTCTCTGCACATCCTGATGGTTCACATGTGATTGAAAACAGAAGCATGTCTTCATGTGCAATTATTGGTAAGTCTGCCACAAAGAAGTCTGGTATTCAGTAAAAATTGTTCACACCACTTAATTAAATGCATGTGAACAGGTAAAACTAAACCACTTAAATATGTGGCTCTGTTGTATACAAATTATTAGAAGTCCATCCACCAAATCAGCCAGCCAATACCCTGAATTTGGTTCTCCTAAGTATTTGGTAGCAATGTGAAAGTGTCACTTTCCAGTAAATATTGTGGTAATATTAAACCAATGGTTTTGTGAAATTTAATTACAAAAGGCTTCCATTTCAAATAAGTCTCATTGATTTTCTGCCAGGAAAAGATTCTTCATGAGAAAAAGTCACTATTCTAGTGTTCATCTCAATTGGGTTAAATGACTGCATGCTTAATAGGCTTCAGATCAATTTCCCCACAAGATAAAGAAAATATTGTGATTTTATTCCCCCATTGTTTATTTAAAAAAAAGTATTGTATGACATCTCCCTGATATTGTGTAAGGAGATCTATGCCAACAATGGTTTATGGAATAAAGGCTTCTCATGGGGACCAAATAGATGAAGAAATTTGTGTCTCCCAGTTTACTGGTTTCTGGCTTCAGTCTGAAAGGAACTGCTTCCACATGGATAGGATGTTGTTTTGTTTTCTCCAGGAAGATGGGAATGCTGACCAATAGGTTTTCCTCTCCACTGATGGGAAACCCTACCTGACTAGAAATGAACTCCTTAAACTAATGTCTACTAAAAGGACAGGAAATCATTTAATAGCCAATGGCCAGCCTCTCCCTCTCCCTCTCCTCCTTCACCTTTACTTTCTCCTTCTCCTCCTTCTCCTTCTCCTTCTCCTTCTCCTTCTCTCTTTCTCTTCTCCTTCCTTCCTTCCTTCCTTCCTTCCTTCCTTCCTTCCTTCCTTCCTTCCTTCCTTCCTTCCTTCCTTTCTTTTCTTCCTATGATCTGTCATTATGCAAGAGGGTTGGTAGCAATGCAGTATCATTGGCCTTTCAAGACTATGGAGGATTTTTGTGGGGAGGTTTTTATTTATTTATTTATTTGTCTATAATAAGTTGGAGAGACATAAATTAGCATTGGGGTGTACATTGTCTCAGCCTGAGTTTTGAAATTTGATTGACTGATGTTGGCATCCTGATGGTGGACGTGATCCCATTTTTTTTTCTCACTAGCCGTTTAGTGATTGTGGACTACATGCCTAATCTCAGTGATTGCCTCTTATTTTAGGATAGATATCCCTATAATTTTCAAGCAATGCTTTAGAAGGACTCAGAATCAAATATCAGGATAACTGAACAAGCTTCAACACAATATGTACTGAGTACTGCTACCCATTTTTTCTGCCATGCCCAGTAGCAGGTCAGCAGATCAACACATGGTTTAGATACCATCTGAAAAACTTGGCTGACAAAGTAGTTATTTTCATTTCTTTTATAATTCACCACAGTTACTCTTGTCCCTCAAAAAAAAATTGACTTGATTTGATTTCTGTACACTATACACAGACAAATGTTGAAATCAGGTGTGAAACTTTTTTTTTATTTTTAAAAACACCAAAACACTACCCCTGATGTTGTAAACAATTATTTGAGCATCACCCACAGTGTAAATGGTACTTCACCTGTAAAGAAAACATCGCACATCTGAAACACCTGTCTCCTGCTGCAACAAACATCTGGCTTTATCTGACTCTGTTTTATTCCTGCAGCATTAAACTCCTCTTTCAAGTATGCTCTGAAGTGTTTGTTAATCCTCAGTAAATTAATAAGAAGGTTGCCACTTCACTTAATCTTGAAGCTGAATTAGCAAAATTAACATTTATAGCCATCATTAAAGTTGATTATAAGTAAGCATACATCTCACATTTCTACAGATCACATTTTCAAATCAAATTATCTTTGTCTTATTTAGTTTCAACTAATTGGCACTTTTATAAAGTCAATGTGTATATAAAAAGTGAGTTCTGCTTGATTTAACTACAGTAATTAGTGTGCAACATTAAGGCCTTTCCCACCACTGAAAGAAACCACAGTATGAATTTTAAATCCAACAGCTTCCTAATAAAAGAATAAAAGCCCAGCATATCAACATATTATTGTATTATTCGTGTTCAAAATAGACAGCATTTGTCATTGGATCCAAAATATTGTAATTTCTATTAGGAAAGCATTTGTAACCAGAATCTTGTAACGGCTGTGAAGTCTCAATTGTTCGATTTCTTACTATTTACATTGCTCCATATTAGTTCTAAACATTTCTTTATTAAAAATGATGTTATGACTATGGAAAAGAAATGAACAAAGTCACCAGCTGAAGGAGAGAGGCCTCTAAGGGGAGTAAGTAGAGAGCCGTGATGGTGCAGTGGTTAGAATCCAGTACTGCAGGCTACTTCTGTTGACTGCTAGCTGCCTGCAATTTGGCAGTTCAAATCTCACTGGCTCAATATTTATTTATTTTGTCGCATTTCTATGCCGCCCCACTCCCAAGGGATTCTGGCTTACCCTGTCTGATGATGATGATACTAGAGCTTTCAGTAAAGAGAACCTGGTTTCAACAACAACAACAACAACAACAACAACAACAACAACAACAGTTCCTAGGTCCTTGATTAGGACTCGAGCTGCTGAGCTATTAACCAGCCTGATGACCCCAAATGCAGACTCTGCAAAGAAGCAGATGAAACCATTGATCATATACTGCGCAGTTGCAAGACAATAGCTCAGACTGACTACAAACAATGTCATAACACAGTCGCTCAGATGGTCCACTGGAACTTGTGTCACAACTACCATCTGCCTGTAGCAAAGAACTGGTGGGATCATAAGCCTGAAAAACTGGTCAAAAATGAGCATGCAAAACTACTGTGGGACTTCTGAATACAGACTGACAATGTTTTGGAACACAATACCCCGGATATCACGATTGTGAAGAAGAAAAAAGTGTGGATTGTCGACATTGCCGTACCTGGTGACAGCAGAATTGATGAGAAACAACTTGAAAAAATCACCAGATATCAGGACTTGAGAATCGAACTGCAGAGACTCTGGCATAAACCAGTGCAAGTGGTTCCAGTGGTACTTGGCACCCTGGGTGCTGTGCCTAAAGACCTAGACAAACACTTAAAAACAATTGGCGCTGACAAGATCACCATTGGTCAGCTGCAGAAGGCCACCTTACTGGGATCTGCTCACATAATCTGCCAATACATCACGCAGTCCTAAACACTTGGGAAGTGTTCGACTAGTGATTTGGGATATGAAATCCAGCATGGTCATCTCGTTTGCTGTGTATACTGTCATATAATAATAATATTACCTTGGCACAGAAGTAAACCAGGTTGGGGTTTCGATATAAACTGGAAAGCTGAAAAACCTTCAGGAGAAAGACCATGGCAAAACCACATTTAATAAAAGCAGTCAATAAAACTGCATTGACTTGCAGAGATTCAATTCAAAGCCTTCAACTTAAAATCAGGGAATAGATATTTTTAGACATTGAAGATAGGACATGATAGCACCGAAGGGTACTTGCATAACCAATCCTTCCTTCTTTCGGACAACTTCATAAACGCCTGCTTATGATGCATTGTCATTTCACATCTATTTTTTGCTTTACTTTCTCCTGTTCTATTTTACCTACTTTCTCTTCAGACAGAAATTGGATTGAACATTTTATCATTACAAACCCTTCTCTTCTTTGTGGCCTTTTCACCTACAGAAGATATTATTGCGTTTGTCTAAGAGACATCATTATCATGTTTCCTGTTGGCGGCAGGGTGGCTCAGAGGGTTAAAATGAGGAGTCCATAGTGATCTCTAAGTGGGTTTGTTTCCTTGCAGGCATTTCATTATCCATTGATAGCACTGATTATGTTACTTACTTTGGGTAGTGAAATGTCTTCAAGAAAGCTACCAAGCTCAGAGAGCACCAAGGACCCCTCACCTGTACTGCTGTTGCCCTGCCCCTTTAAGGCTTCTCCTTAGCCAGCACAGCATCTCTTGGTTATTTAAGCTGAGCTGAGAAGCAACTGGGAGTGACAGTGTTGGTGTTTGGGAGAGATGGAAGGAAGTGTGTAAAGTAGCCGGAAGCAGCCTAAAACAGAAAAAGCTACTGTTTCCCAGTAGTAGGACTCACAAGGAGTAGTACTTCAAGGAGCAGAAGATGGGGTGTAGTACAGGGGTGAAATCCAGCAGGTTCTGATAGGTTTTGAAAAACTGGTAGCGAAAATTTTGAATAGTTCAGAGAACCGGCAAATACAATCTCTGGCTGGCCCCAGAGTGAGGTGGGAATGGAGATTTTTCAGTATCCTTCCCCTGCCATGCCCACCAAGCCACATCCACCAAGCCATGCCCACAGAACTGGTAGTAAAAAAAAAAATTGGATTTCATCACTGGTGTGAGAAGTGAGAAAGAGTGAAGTAGTGAGCAGTGAGTATTAGTCTTTGAGTGCTTGTTTGTGTATTGCCTAGGGGCCTCCTTGGGTTTTGGAGTTTGGAGTTGGCTCCTTGGGTTTTGGAGTCCACTGACTTGGGTAACACAAAGAGAGCTGCTGTAGCACAGTAGTTAGAATGTCATATATGCAGTAACCCTGCCTACATCCAGGAGTTCGATTCTGTTGGGGTTCAAGGTTGACTCAGCCTTCCAGTCTTCTGAGGTCAGTAAAATGAGGACCCAGATTGTTGGGGACAATATGCTGATTCTGTAAACCGCTTAAAGGGGACTGTAAAGCACCATGGAGCAGCATATAAGTCTAAGTGCTATTGCTATTGCTAGAAAAGAATCTGTTAAATTAATGTTTTTAAAAGGCTGGCTATTTGCCTTCTTATGTTGGTGCAATTATTTTGAAGGTGCATTAGATACATATGTCTTCTGGTAGCCTCTGACGCATTGATTTCTGATATTGCAAGTCAGGTCCTTGGAAAGAAGTCAAAAATATTAATGTGTGGCTAAATAATATTCCCCAAGAAAGGAGAGGAAATTATCTATTTATGAAGAACTGTGTACTTACAGAGCTGATAGGTTTTATGGTGAACATTTTTTAAAAATTTGCTCTTATGTATCCCATTCTCCTAATGATCTCCCATTCAAATAAGTATCAGGTGCATTATGCTTACCTTCAGCCTTCAGCCTTAAGTGCTTCTAAGTACTTTTAAGTAACTTTAATTTGATGTTTTAAAAATTACTCTAGCTGGTTCATCCAAGGTACATGTTCTGCAATTAAAGGGAGCTGAAGTGCTGGGCTCTTGAATGTGGATATTTCTGCTATGTAACGTTTAGATATAGACAGTGGTGGGCTTCAAGTAATTTAGCAATGGGTTCTCTGCCCTAATGATTTCTTCCAACAACCAGTTTGCCAAACTGCTCAGAAGTTAACAACCAGTTCTCCCGAAGTGGTGCGAACTGGCTGAATCCCATCACTGGATGTAGATCTGAACTATGGATTGTTTTCATGCCAATGTGATGTTGTGACTAAGTTGTTGGACCAGGATAACAAAACCTCAGGATCTAGTCTATCCTCAGCCATGGAAATTCACTGTGTGACTTCGTGTGAATCTCTCTATATGTTCATCATATTTTATAGGGTTACTATGGGGGTGGGGGGGAGGAACAAACGTAACCTCGGTTGCTCAAGCTTTTGGAAGAAATTCTGGGTTTTAGACTAATGAATAAACACATTTTGTAGAATATCTTTAGCCTGTTGCATATGAGAAGCAGGTAAATTTTGCTAAAATGTTATTTCACTTGATTCATTTTGGTTATCCAGGTATTATCCTGGTTGAGAATATCAAAAGCTGTAGACAAGTCTAGGGAAATGCAGAAGATCACATCTCTCTATCCACTCCTGTCACTGGGAACAAAACAACCATACATACATACATACATACATACATACATACATACATACATACATACATACATACATATTCTTACTTTTTGTAGGTTTAATGTGTGTTTTTCCTTTAAGCCAGGTTTTTGCTCCTGGAAACACGAAGCCGAGAACACCAGCCTGAAGATGACGAATGAGACTTCGTCGAAATATATAATATATCTTCTTAAATTAAGATGCATTTTCCCAATGCTTAAAGTGAGAAGTTGATGGACCATATGATCGATAAAAACAAACCATGTATCATTAAATAAATCCCTTCTTGTTATCCCTTTCTAAAGATACATCTTACATGTCAAAGTTTCCAATAATGAAGCCTGCCAAACTCTTTTCATCTCGCTTTGTAAAGATTTCTGTGCCAAACCCTGGCATAAAGCCAGACTGAATTTTCATGAAAATGATACGCAAACGTGTAAATAAAATTATATACACACAAATACATACTTGATACATTGCTGTAATCCACTGAATGTGAATAAATTACTGGGAATATAGGGCTCAATATAGGGCTGTGGCTCAGTGGTTAAGATGCTGGTCTTGTCGGCTGGAAACCCAGGTTCAAGACCCGAGCTCCATGTGATGGGATGAGTTCCCACTCTTGTCCTAGCTCCTGCCAACCTAACAGCTCGAAAGCATGGAAATTTGAATAGCTAAATAGGCATTGCTATGGTGGGAAAGTAACAGCACTTTGTGCTATCATGCTGGCCACCTGACCATGGAAATGTCTTCAGAGAGTGCTGGCTCAGTGGCCTTGAAATGGAGATAAGCACTGCTCTCTATAGTTGGCAATGACTAGCAGAGTAAAGTCTACAGAGACTGCACTGGAAATTTAGGAAAGATGGTAGTATTGGAAAATCCTGCCCTACTACACCAAAAGCATGTGGCAGAGGTGGGAGAATTCATTTCCAGCATGCAACTTTTCCATTGCAGATTAATCAATATATTGATTGAATTTGTTGAATAAATTGAAGAACATACATAACTTTTTTGTATTCTTAAACCTGGCGGGAAAAACTAATTTTGCTCATACATACCTGCATATTCTAGAGCATTTCCTTTAACTATGTGGACAAAAGGACTATCATTTGCAAATATTTATCTACATCCTGTAAATATTTGAAATAATTGAAAGTTGATTTGGGTACATTGATAGAAGGTTCTTTTAGATCTTAAGTGGCCCCCAAAGTGTAAAAGGAATTTTTATTCCCCGGTAAAGTTACTAGAATTTTCAAATAGATTATCTTTTTCCTGGATATTCAAGGACTTGAGTACATCAGACTTTCAGAATTTTTATTGTGGCTTGATAGATTTCTTTCCTTTATTGACCCTTATTTGCTTTTCAGGATAAAATAGGATTTATTTGCATGTCAGCTGGCGTAAGATCTACTCTGTTCTTTTGTACTTAGCATTAAATGCAATTGGACAGATCTTCATGAGCCTTTCTCTTAATTAATCCACTAAACTAGGTATTTTCCTAAGCATAAATGCCTTGTGTTGTAACAAATCCTTGAAGGTGATCCAGTAATAATATGCCACCACTGCAGTTCTTTGAGTATAGGTACTATCTGCACTCAGTTTACAATAAGACTAAATTATTGGCATTGGAAATAAGAGCCAATTCTTCAGGAAAAGGGTCTCATTGTTCCCTTGTGTCTTTTTTCTTTTCTTAGCCCTTTTTCTATGCATTTGGGAGTATCAAAGCTGGCCAAAATATTTCAGTTCACCCTTAGGATGCATTTGAGGACTTACCTGATAATATAGGCACCATTGATTTTCTTCCATGTATTTGGTGGCCATCAAGTTCCCTTCAAGAGATGAATCCTAAGCATTCTCTTTTTATGCACAACAGCAACTTTAGATGAAAATGGTTTGGAGAAAATAAGGGGAAATTTCTCTGAAATACTAGATAATGTGCTTCTCTTTTTCTCAAGTATCTTTTCTGCTCTGAATC
This sequence comes from Masticophis lateralis, assembly GCA_030761175.1. Taxonomy (NCBI): domain Eukaryota; kingdom Metazoa; phylum Chordata; class Lepidosauria; order Squamata; family Colubridae; genus Masticophis; species Masticophis lateralis. Next base: position 122,657,583 of record JAUDYJ010000001.1, on the reverse strand, counting down.
TAAGAAATGCATGAAGTTGCTGGTTATAATAATGCTGTTGACAATATCTTATAGTCATGGAGTGCTTTCTTGTGAAGGAGGAGGAGCAGGGAAGCCCAGCATAAAAAATGGCCCATTTCTCTTATAGAAATCAATACTCTTATAGATATCAGCATTCTTGTGAACATCAATGCAATAAATGGTCAATATTTTGATTTATGGTTAAGCTTAGAGTCTCCAGGTCTTTCTGTATCATGTAAATTTTGTTGTAACATTATAGCTTTAATAGGAAACCTATAAGCTTGATGAGTTATATATGGGGGAAAATAATGTTGTTTAGTTTTGTTGTTGTTGCTGTTCTATTCCATTCATCTGTGCAGTATCCAAATCTAGCATTTCCTGTCTCGGATGAGGAGGGCACTTCTTTCTCCTTCTATCCTGGCCACTTTTTACAGAGGCACGATTGAGAGCATTTTAACAAACTGCATCACTGTTTGGTTTGGTGGCTGCAGTGCCTCAGATAGAAAGTCCATTCAGAGAGTGGTAAGGGCAGCTGAGAAGATTATCGGAAGCTCGCTTCCTTTTATTCAAGATACTGCTTATAAGCACTATGTGCTTAGAGCTCAAAACATTGTTAGAAACCCCACACATTCACTTCACGGTCTGTTTCTGTTACTGCCCTTTGAGAGGAGGTTTCAAAGTATTTCTAGCAGGGCTATCAGAGTCTGTAACAGCTTTGTTCCCTATGCCATCCATCCGGTAAACTCACAAGATTTGTTTCTCTTGCCATGTACATGTATACATTTAAACTAAACTGTGTTGTTTCACCATGTCATATAATATATGCGGGTATGGGCATAAGTATGTATGTATGTATGTATGTATGTATGTATGTATGTATGTATGTATGTATTTTGAATGTTTAGTGTATGTTAGAGGTAGAAACCTTTTGAGAGATGTATGCAATGAAATTTCATTTTAATGTATGCCAATTAATATACATTCAAAGTGACAATAAAGTTATTCTAAGTCTAGCACTTAATGTGATGTTCTGTGAAAATGGCTGTGAACAAGTTATAGAAACTTTAAAAGAAATGTTGGCAGTCACTGTGATTACATATGTAATACATGTTTTTCTTATCCTCTTTCTTTTTTAGCAATGTTGTTTTATTGGGTTCCCCAAATGGTGTCGTTGTTTTACATAATATAAATGATACACATAAATCAACTAATGATGAAATTGAAAAAAACAACAACTCTAAAGTATTTTGTAGATTATTATTTCACAAGTGGATTACATGGTAACAAGTGAAGCATCATTTTACTTGCAGCAATTCTGTTTCACTCCCTCTCTGTGAATACTACTCTAGAAATAATCTATCCTCTAGGTATTTCCAGTTTCTTCAAGCTTAAAGAACTGATTTTCTTCTAAGATGCCAGACTATCATTTTTGTCTGAGTTTCCTTTCTTTTCCTACTTCTTTGCTTCATTGGAGATTGTCTGCCCTGGTAAAAAAACAAGTTCTGATTTTGAAAAGTAACTCAAAGACCACCAGTATCTTAACTTTTGATAACTGCACTGAGTCATTTACTCTATTTGTCAAATACTTAAAGTTTGTAAAAGTTTAGTAAAGTTCTAAGGAAGAAGTGCATGAAGAAGGCATGACGAGACACAATAATAATTAAGAGACCTCATCATTATCATCCAATGGCACTTAAGTGGGTTTGAATTAAATTTGAAGATGTTGGGCAGACCCATAAGTTTCTTCTTGAGACAAAGCCACCATGGATCACATACCATTTCTCAAGGGCAACAGTGGATGTATGGCAGAGGTCTTCAAACTTGGCAGCTATGAGTCTTGTGGACTTTAACTCCCAGAATTCTCTAGCCAGCATGCTATGCTATGCTATGTTATGCTGGCTGGAGAATTTTGGGAGATGAAGTCCATAAGTCTTAAGCTGCCAAGTTTGAAGACCTCTGATGTATGGCATTGTCCTCTCCCTGTCCCCAGTTTACCAGGAAAACAAAGCAACATTAAACTTCTTCTATGTGTCAGAATAGAGTGCCAGCTCAGAGGGTGCTCTCTGGTTCTTCGGTAAAGTTTCATACTCCTATCAGGTTATATCTCCTGATCATATATCACTCCAATCTTTCCATTCTGATTGGCTTTTGTGCACTGGAGAGGAAATGCCCTCTCTGCTGCAAAAATTAGATGGTGTCCTGTACAGTTTTTAATCCTTGGATTTTAGGCTCTCTCAACCATCCTAAATGTATTGGTTCACTTTAACTATTTCTAGGAGTCATGGTGGCACAGTGGTTAGAGTGCAGAAGTGCAGGTTACTTCTGCTGCCTGCCGGCTGCCTGCAATTTGGCAGTTCAAATCTCACCAGGCTCAAGGTTGACTCAGCCTTCCATCCTTCCAAGGTGGGTTAAATGAGGACCCAGATTGTTGGGAGCAATAGGATGACTCCGTAAACCACTTAGAGAGGGCTGTAAAGCACCTCTTACAACCCAGAGTTTGTTGAGGGAGGGAGGTGGAGGATTCTCTTTGATCAACTGCCAACCTTCAGGTCAACAAGACCAGCATCTTAACTGCTTGGCCACTGTACCCAAATTTCCTGGTAGATCTGGTCAAAGAGAATTCATTGAAAAGAAGCATTCTTTATTTCTTGGGCTTAGAGGGTCATAATTGAGTGATGCTACCATTCAGACTGGTTTTCCCGAACTGGTAGTAATAAAAGCTACCAGTTTGGGCAAACCGGTAGTAAAAAAAAATGCTACTGGTTCAGATGAACCGGTATTTCTGGCAATCAGCAGGAAATCCTGCTTTCTAATGAATCTAAATCACACAGCACTGCTGTTCCCCACCCCTTGCTGTTCTACTTATCTTAGAAAAGGCTTCTTAAGCCTTCTTTTTCAGCACTGCACTTGTGGTGCACATGCGTGCAAAGAGCACATTTGGTGCACACCACACATGTGCGTGCACAGCAAACCAGTAGCAGACCTCGGAGGATTTCACCACGGGTCATAATGCTCCATTGTAAGCTTCACACACACTTCTATTTGCCAGTTTCTTCCTTTCTTGTGCTTTAACTTGGCAGTAGTCTTAAGTCTGTTTCTCTTTCTGCCTGGCTAATTGTGCTGTGCTTGGAGACATCTCTGGATATGGTGGTCCAATCTTCCAGTGATGTTTGTCAATCCTACAGAGGGATCTCTGCTATTTTTACATTTAGAAAAATTGAATGTGGTAATGAATGGAAGGGGAAAATCTTTTTCATTTGATCCTTTCTGTTTTTGTTTGTAGCCTTCCTGGAGGATGGCCTCAAGATCTGGATTATTACTTTATTAAAAGAGTTTATTTTTAGTCACTCAGAATTCAGCATTCCATGTTTTCTCCTTTCTTTTATGGATTTTAAAAATACAGTAAAAGAGAAGATGTTTCATTACAGGCAGCACCACAGGAACGGTACAATTTCTAACACCTTCCTGCTGTTTTAGTGAACTTCCTTAGGGCTGAATTGAGGTAGCTGGTGAGATGGGAGGTCTTATGAATTCTCACTGGAGAATCAGAAGGCAATTTTCAAAAAAAGGGCAAATCATAACTTGTTGGGTGGGTGGAAAACTGCTTTTAATGAAGTATGGGGAACCATTTAATAAGAAAAAGAAAATAGCATTTATTCTCTTTGATTTGACTATTGTGGCACTGAGGGGGAGGAACCACATTCAGATTTGATTAGAGTGGCTTCCTAAGTACTATTCATTGTAGTTCTGAAGCATAAACCCATGATATGTCACTTGGGGAGGTAGAAATAGCACCAAGATAGACTTGGAAGCTAAGGTGTTACTAGTCCTCATGGCATCCTTAAAAGCAGTTATTTGCCTGACATGTGAAAGCTAAAGAAGTCCTTGATTTACAAAACTAGTAATACCTTAGATTTCTAGTATGATTAAATGGTCATTTAGTGACCATTTAAAGTTATAACAGCAATGAAAAAAGTGACTTATGACCCCTTTTCACACTTACGACTGTTGCAGCATCCCCAAGATTATGTGAACAAAATTTGAATGCCTGGCAACTGGCAACAATATTTATGATGGTTGACTCAGCCTTCCATCCTTCCGAGGTAGATAAAATGAGGACCCGGATTGTGGAGGCAATAAGCTGACTTTGTATATATAAAAAAGAACACTGCTTGGTGGTGCGGGGTGGGCAAAAGCCCTACTAAGAAGGTATATACAAAAGTTTGAAGGCTATTGCTTAACACATTGTAAGCCATCCTGAGTCTCCGGAGAAGAGCAGCATATAAATCGAACCAATAAATAAATAAATGAATGAATGAATGAATAAATAAATAAATGTCCTGGGGTCGCGTGATCAACTTTTGCGATTTTCTGACAAGCAATGTCCATGGGAGAAAGTCAAATTCATTCAACCACCCTGGCTAACCAGTTGAACAAATATAGTGATTTGCTTAGCCGCGCTGGCAAGAAAGGTTGTAAAACGGGGCAAAACTCATTCAGCAACTGTCTCATTTAGCAACAAGAGATTTTGGGCTCAGTTGTGGTTGTAAGTGGAGGACTACCTGTACTTTCATTAAAATAAGCTTTTAAAGAAATTAAACAAAAGGGGAATGATATAATTTGCTTCCAAAGGTGGGATCTAGGCAGGGGATGGGATTGGATTCTAGAATCCAGAGGATGACCAACGGAGGTGTGGAACGTTGTGAAGTGAATGGGATTTATGCATGGAATTCGATGACTTGTTGAGGAGTTGTGGATAGAGGGAGAAAGAAGTTCAGAGGTGATGGCAAACCTGAAGGAAGATCTGTCAGTGCAGAATAATTGGAAGCTTAACTTGCTGGATGGTCCATGGCTGGTGAGAGGTGGTGTGACTTATTATGCAACCAGAGATTTTTGGCTTCACTGTATAAGGGGTTTTCTTTACTGTGTTTCAGTGTAATTGTACAATGAAGACATCAAAAAATACAAACCCAGCATGCCACACAATGTTAGATGTTTCTCTTAAACACCAGGGCCATGCAAAACAGTGCCAAGTAACCTTAAGCACTGAACATAAAGGACTCCCTCCTGAGGAATGAGATTTAATCCACTGTTTATAAGATCTCAGTTCTAAGCGCTGCCTAATCAAAAGATACTCGCTGTGCTAAACTGCTAGATAGAGAAGATCTGTGATATAAATTCTCTTCTAAGTACTAGGCAGATACCATCAAGTCTAATTATGGTAGGATTTTATACATAGGATAGAATATATAGTTTCTAAAAGGGTGTATTAGTAAGCCAATATATTTAGGCCACAAATTAAAAGAACATCCTGAAAGGTAAACCAACAGTGGAAGGAGTCCATTTGCTTTTCATACAATGAAAATTTTCATACAATGGAATAAGGTAAAAAAAAATGGATTATGAGAACAGTGTTCTCCACATGTGCATTAAGCTCCTAATGAGCATTCTCCAATCAAGCACCTTCTAGAAGTCCTAGAAGTTTCTCTCAGTCCAACTCACCTCTCAGGGTTGTTGTTGTGAGGAGAATAAGAGGAGGGAGTATTAGGTATGTCTGAGAATAGTTGGGAACATATAAAGAACGGTTGCTGGAATTGGGTGTGTCTAATTTCTTGAAAAGAAGGACTAGGGGTGACATGATAACAGTCGTCCAAATACCTCAGGGGTTGCCACAAAGAAGAGGGAGTCGAGCTATTCTCCAAAGCACTTGCAGGCAGGACAAGAAGCAACAGATGGAAACTGAACAAAGAGAGAAGAAACCTAGATCTAAGGAGAAATTAATCAATGGACCAACCTGCTTCCAGAAATTGTGGGTGCTCCACAACACTGGAAGTTTTTAAGAAGAGATTGGACAACCATCGTATGAAATGGAATTGGGTTTCCTCTGAGCCAGGGGGTGGACTAGAAGACCTCCAAGGTCCCTTCCAACTCTGTTATTCAGAGTTTAAAAATAATAATAATAAATGTATTAAAAATACATTTTTATTTTTAATTAAATAATTAAAAATATTTTTAAAAATAAAAATATTTAAAATATTATTATTTTTAATTAAATAATTAAAAATAATAAATGCAGGATATCAAGAAAAAAATAAACAAGCTTCCAAAATCTCTACTAAGCATGGCAATAACCAATCCTGGACCCCCTACGTTTCTAGAATCTGGAGAGTTACAATCCCTTGGGGAAGCCAGATGAGACAAAGCATCTCAGGATCTTCAAGAACCAAACAAAATGCTCAGCATATCCAGGTTTTTTCCAGCTCTATAAAATCATAGCAGCTGACTGGCAGGTAGCACCAGGAAGTATTCTTTTTTTCATTGTGAGGAATATGAGCACAGCACTGTACTATTTGTCTGCAAAGGTATTCAGAGGGTTTCCTTAGTATCGTGGAATGTATATACTTGTGCAGTTTAATTAAAAAGAGCAACATCAATGTTATATGGCGATCTCATCCCCAAAATTATACTACTGGAGAAGCAATGATAAGGAAGGGTCCCAGTAGTTGGTATTTCCAAGTGTGAGACTAGCATCTGCTGTTATGGTTTTCAGGGTTCTTTATTAGCATTGTCTGCAGCATGACAGACTTAAGAAAAATATCTATATTATGCTCCATAATGCTTTCAGACACTTGTGCACAATAAAGAGTTGGAAAAATAGAGCTTTGTCAAGAATTGCCTTGACAACTTAGAAAGTGAAGTTCTTTGTGGAATATTTTGTGTTGCTGCCAAGACCCACAGGTGGCGAAGGAAATATATTGGCTTAAAACATTCTTTTCTTTTTCTTTTTAAATTGTTCCAAAGATATTTCCTACAATGTCATCATTTTTTATATTAAAAAAAATCCTTTAAAAGAAAATTACAGTCTTTACTTATGGGATGCTAGCTTTCAATAAGAGACAGTGACAGGAACCATTTAATGCAATGGATTATGCAATTTATTTCCTTTGTTTTCGCTGCTTTGGGGCCTCACTGTGTTTTTCTAAATCAAGATGGGCTACTAAGAAGAATGGGCAAATGTTTTTTCCTAGTTTGTGTCACTGCTTGGCTTTTGTTTTAAATCACGTTCTTCAAGTGTACATCAGTAAATTTATTTGGCCCTATGCTCACATTAAGCTTCTATTTAGTTACAAATTTAACCCCATACAACTTTTCCATATGCTTTTTAAGTCATATTTTTAAAATGTGCATAAAAGTTAGTAATGCTCAAAAATCCCTTATACGGGACCTGCAGTTTCTGAGGAATGTTACAATATTCTGATGAACTCCATAATTTTCCAAACCTTTTGCAAAACCATGCCAGTCTGGTATTTTCCAAGGTGGTCCAAAAATATTGGAAGCGCCCTGTAATGATTGGATTATTCAAAGTATTTATTTATTTGTATCCCATCAACAAACCTTCCCCCTGCTATTTTTTCCACAACAACAACTCTTGTGAGGTGAATTGGGAGGAGAGACAGAGTAACTGGCCCAAAGTCACCCATCTGGCTTTCGTGGCTAAGGTGGGATGTGAATTTATGGTCTCTTCGTTTATAGTCTGGTGCCTTGACCACTAGTCCAAACTGGCTATTATATATTTTCTATTCCAATACATTTATTATGGAAAATTGCTGGGCCACCCAAAATCATCTATACCAGGGGTGAAATCTAGCAGGTTCTAACAGGTTTTGGAGAACTGGTAGCAGAAAATTTGAGTAGTTCGGAGAACCGGCAAATACCACCTCTGGCTGGCCCCAGAGTGGGGTGGGAATGGAGATTTTGCAATATCCTTCCTCCAGGAGTAGGGAGGGAATGAGGATTTTGCAGTATCCTTCCCCTGAAGTGGGGTAGGAATGGAGATTTTGCAGTATTCTTCCTCTGCCATGCCTACCAAGCCACGTCCACTGAACCGGTAGTAAAAAAATTTGGATTTCACCATCGATCCATACTGCTGTGATCTGAAGAAGGCCTGAGGCGTGACACAGTTCTTCAGCATATTCTATTCAGACTTAATCAAAATACATATTTCTAAACTTATTTCTTCCCAAACATGGTTATTTAAACAGATTTGCTTCCTTAACATTTCAACTCATTTCATTTCAGAAGAAAATAATAGACAATTCCCAGAATGCCGAAATCTCCCCAGAAAATATATTTCAGTTCTACATTATTTCAGCAGTAGATAAATGTTTTCATAAAAGACAATAGTTAAAAGCACAGAATTGCTTTCAGAGCTTTCCAAACTAATAGGATATAACTTATTTGTGCCAAAATACGTAGCTGCTTATTTCATTGCAATAACTGGAATGAAGGTACTAATTTTTTCTTCTTGCTCTCAATTTTTGAGCTAAATTTGATATACGGGTACTGTAGTTCTTGATTTATGGCCATTCTTTAATGATAGTGGTGCAGTGGTTTGAAGGTTAACTCTGCCCACTGCCAGGAGTTTGATCCTGACTGGATCAAGTTTGATTCAGCCTTCCATCCTTCCAAGGTCGGTAAAATGAGAACCCAGATTGTTGGGATTCTGCTGCTTAGAGAGGGCTGTAAGGCACTGTGAAGCAGTCCATAAGTCTAAGTGCTATTGTTAAGTGCTATAGTTCAAAGTTACAACTTGGGAAATGTGAGTTACCATCTTTACTTCCACTTACGAGTGTGACACCACCCCCACAATGACATGATTACAATTCAAGCACTTAGGAACCAGTTCAAGTTTATGACTGATCGCATCATCCTAGGGTCACGTCATTATGATTTGTTACCTTTTTGACAATTTTTGGCAAATTAAACACCCATTGGGGAAGCTTAACAATCACCATCATTCACTTAATGTCTACCATCAAAATTATTTCAAAATCCGATCCAGATGTCAAAACCTGCCACTTATAACCATAACAACATATGACAGAAATTCCAGTCCCAATTGTTGTCATAAATCAAGGACTACCTCTAAATCAACCTCTATGGATTTTTCCCCCTATCTGCTGAGGTTCAGACTAATTTCTAGGGGACTGATACCAAAAAAAAAAAAAAAAAAAAAAAAAAAAGCTGCAATCTGTTTGCAGGGCAATCTGACATGTATAGACTCAAAAAAGGCATAGAAAAATCTGTGGATATAGCTTCTCTTAGATACCCATTGTTTTAGATTCATTAACACATTTGTTAAATTTTCCTGGTGAAATAAAAGAACCAAATGAATATGTAACTCTCTGCAATTGACCTACAGTATGCTATTCCCAGCAAGGAGATAAACATGTTGTGACTATTTTCCATGTAGCTGTTAAATACAAAGATTTTTTTTTAAAATAAACATGGCAACCATAATTCAGTTGCTAGAAGCATAACCAGATATAAAAGGATTCGACTTCAGGCATTTTAAAGGTAAGGGTTTAAAGTATTATACGTTGACATAAGAATTTTGAGGGTTTTTTTCTCTATATTTGTTTACAAAAAACATTCATGAATTTGAGTAAAAATGTCAAAAGTAGGATAAATTGAGCTTGGCTATTTGGGCCTCTAGAGAAGATTCTAGGTTGATTTATTTGATGGTAAAGAACCACAGAATTATAGGACTGGAAGGTAGACTTGGAAATCTAGTTCAACTCTTGCCCAAGGCAGGAGTCTTTATTCCATCCCATACAAATGGTTGTCCAATCTTTTCCTGTATAACCTCCAGTGATGGAGCACTCCCAGCTCCAGAAGGCCAGCTTTTCCACTGATTAATTGCTCTCCCTGTCAGGAAATTCTTTAGTTACAAGTTGGATCTCTTTTTAATGAGCTTCCTGTCCTGCCCTCAGGTGCTACGGAGAATAGGTTGATCCTCTCTTCCCTGTGACCAACCTTTATGGATTGAAAGGCTGCTACCATGTCTTCCTTAAGTTCTCACTTTGTTAGGTCTATCATCTGATTTAGTCTTCAGACCCTTTATCATATACTCTTCTCTGTACTCTTTCTAGAGCTGCCTGTTTCTTTCTGTTTTCTTAACTTTAAGTGTACATATACATATGTTTTTAAATACACCTATAAGTCTTCATTTCCTATTTTTTATAACAGTGGGACAAATGGTTTTTCCTATCATTCTGAATTAGGCTGCTAAGCAAAGCTTATAAAAATGATGGGGATGCCGGTGGGTTTTTTGTATGGATTTGTCAGTTCCGTTACAGAAAACAAGTTCCCAGTTTGAGCCAGATGCTCAAAGAAATGCTATTGCTTCATTTAGGTATTTATTTATACCCTGTAGAAGTTGTTTTTGAATGTGGATCTCATTGGGGAACCTTGACATTCCTGTAGCAACAAAATTAGATTCTGAAAACTGGAGATCTGCCCATCCCTCACTGAAAGATAAGATACAAAGGCTTCAGTTGTTAATTGCAAGTGCGAGGGTCAGCAAAGTAAAAATGGAATAAAAGACTGAATGTATGCCTTTGCTTTCGGTTACAAGCTTCTGGTTCACACTGAGAATATAATTGAGCCGTTAGCACTCCGATCAAACCATTGACTTTGACTAGACATGCTTTAAAGCAAACCTACAGCGATCTAATAACACCTTCACCCTCAGATGATTATCCACCAGAAAAATTCCAGGTGCCCAAGAATGATAGCGTCTGATCTATTTCCTTATCTGAACTCAAGAGATTTTGGCTTATCTGGAGTGAAATAATTTTTCTTTTTCTCCCGGGCCTTGAAGGAAAAGTGGGATCTGTGGTAAAGTACAGAATAAATAATCTCAGGGAAGCTTTCCTCTTCAAAGGGCTCAGAGAATAGACGGAGGAGGTCATGCACTCCTCTAGCATTTTCAAAGATAAGCCTGGCTTTCAGCTGAGCCTAAGCTTGTATAAGATGCTGTACAAAAATTGTCTTCAAGGTGCGCTGAGAAATAAAGAGGAAGATAAAGGTAAAATGGGTGTTTTATAAACAGAGGCTCTTGTCTATGCACATACGCAGTCACACAGTCATTTTGTTTTCTGCAGAGTCCCTGGATGCCCTTTCTCTCCTGAGGATCTTTAAAACAGACCACCTGAGAAGAGGCTAATGGGGGCAACTGTTCAAGTAAATTGTTCCGTGAGAGAGCAGGGATATTTGTTTCCAAATACTAAGCATTTAGGAGAACAGCTACTATCTCGTTCCCCAGAGACAGCACGCCACAATCCTGTTAGTCTTGGAAAAGTGTAAAAAAAAAAAAAATTCTGGAGATTTTGTAGCAGTCTTCAAGTTGTCAAGCATCTTGCTAAGAATTTGTTCAAAATAGTTATATTTTGAATTGGAGGTTGGAGGGAGTATTCCAATTCTTTCTTTCTTTCTTTCTTTTTCTTTCTTTCTTTCTTTCTTTCTTTCTTTCTTTCTTTCTTTCTTTCTTTCTTTCTTTCTTTCTTTCTTTCCTTCCTTCCTTCCTTCCTTCCTTCCTTCCTTCCTTCCTCCCTCCCTCCCTCCCTCCCTCCCTCCCTCCCTCTTAACTTTTTGTGGACCAGTTTTAATCAGAATGAAGTCTCTGCAGGCTAAAAGAGTACAATTCATTCAGATCCTGAATGCAGAGTTAATAATAGGAGTATCACAAGGAACAACTAGATTGTAACTGATAAATATGAGTATATGAGGTTTTTTTAGCAGTTAATTGCTGATTTGCTAAAGCAAACCAAATGCCTTCATTTATTTCTTTATTTACTTTCATAGCAAACGTAAGCAATGTGCAGCCTTACGTTATTATCAAAATGTTGATACTGCATTATTAGCAAAATATCAGGATGACAAATAGTTTACTTTTTTGAAAGGAAGTTCTTCTTCTTCTTCTTCTTCTTCTTCTTCTTCTTCTTCTTCTTCTTCTTCTTCTTCTTCTTCTTCTTCTTCTCCTTCTCCTCCTCCTCCTCCTCCTCCTCCTCCCCCTCCCCCCTCCCCCTCCCCCTCCCCCACTATTATGTCACTCCTTCTTTTCACTAAACTGGATATACACAATTCCTGCAACCCTTCTTCCTATGTTTTAGTCTTCCGTCCCCTATTCATCTGTACACTCTTTCTAGTGTCTCCTATTTTCTCTATATTCTCTCTAGAGTCTCAACATCTTTTTTTATATTGTGGCCAAAACTGGGTACAATATTCCAAATGTGGTCTTACCAAGGCATTATAAAGTGGTAATAACACTTCAGGTGATCTTGATTCTATCCCTCTGTTAATGCAGCCTAGGACTGCATTGGCTCTTTTGGCAGCTGCAGCACACTGCTGGCTCATATTTAAGAGATTGGGTTTGAGACCCAGTGCCCTGCAGTGACCAAAATATTTGAGTTAGGAACAAGAAGAACTAGGTTCAAGTCCACCTAGACTTATAAAGTTATAAAAGTTCAGCAACATTCAGGCCAACTTCTAGAATCGAGATGGAAGAGAAGTGGAAGAGCCATCTTGGGACCACAAAGAAAATTGACCAACATAACAAATGGCTTGCTGAATTCGACTTGCAAAATTCTCAGGAGAGGTAGTTTAAGTAAAGAAATTTGTGCTACACAACTCATCTTCACTACATGCACTATATGACTTTTGAAAGAGAGTTTTCCAAAAGTGTGCAGCCATAGCATTGACAGGAATTCTCTTCTACATTATATTCAGTTACTGAAGATAGCTGCTGAAAATATGCATTTTATAATAGGACATTTCTAAGAAAGAACTGACATCACAATAATTCATTTTTCAACAGCTGCATTTAAATTAATTTGATTATTACCCTAAACTTTTAATGTAAAATATGAATTGGGACCTACTGAATGGAATATCCCATTTTTAGGGGAATTTTTATTAAGTAAAGAAATTCAGAAATTAAATACAAAGATAAATGGAGCTTGTAAACAGCTGTATCTAGTCACGTATTTCTTTTTTGGCTATGATACTCCATCATTATTGAGGATTTATTTGCATTTATTGTTGTAAGCCACTTAGAGTTTCGTATATGAGGTGGACCACTGTATAAAATAGATTAATTGAATAAATAAATAAACCAAAAGCCAAATAGATTGAATTAAAACAATTCCTTTCTTTAAAATCCCAAACTACATTTTTCCCCCATCCGTAAGATGATAAAACTGTCAATTTGCTAATGCCCAGGAAGAAAATAACTCAGCAGCACAGAAGCCTACTGAGAATGCTAGTTTCAAAAGTAAAAAAAAGAAAAAAAAAGAGGTTGTCTCTAAGGAGAATTGAGTGGCAAGAAGAGAAAGATGGCAGGTGAATTCAAAGAAAGATCAAATTATCCAGGGTACAAAGTCATAGTCAGATAGACAGGCTTGAAAGTTCTTCAAAATAGCACACTTTCACCTCGGGACTTGTTATATACCATCTGGGAGTCGTAGAGATAGCTAGGAGGGAAAAAATCCCTACCATAAATCAGTGTGAAAGAAAGCCTGTTGATATCACTGTGTGACTGATCTTTTCTTATTCATTATCACACACCTCTGCTAGGTGCCAGATAATTAAAATGAACTGTGGCAAGCTCACTTTTAGGAGGTATTTTTACAGTGTGATATCCATATCAGCTTTTATGAAGCAGCAAAACTGTCTCCGAAGAGTTGTATTTTCTTACTCGCCCATCTTAAGCAAAGCTATTCTCTGATGCTCATGGTTACCATGCTGCTTGAAATCAGGCTGCTTGGTCAGACAATATAAACCCTTGTGGAAAAAAAGAAAAAAAAAGAGAAACAAATAGTTGCGCTAAGCCTTGTTTTATTCTAATTAGGCTGTGCAAAAACCCACTTTGTTGAAGAATTCTCCCACAAATGTAGGAGGTTTGTCATCGGGACACATTTCTGAATCTGAAGGACAAAGGAAGAAACAATGATAGCTCCTTTTCATTATCTAGCAACAGAAAGATCTATGTGGGGTTGTGTGTGTGTGTGTGTTTGTGAATCTGTGTGTGTTTGTATTTCTGTTTGTCCATGGGGTGGTGGTGGTGGTGGCTGTCGATAAACATCAGAAGAAATTTGCAGAAAAAGTAGATGTTAGGGCAAGAGAAAAACATACCAAATGTTGTGGCTATTAATGCAAAGGTTTTAAGATGTCTATGGTTTTCTGACCATAATGATCAAGATTTTTTTTTTCTAATGTTCACATGGCAGAGTTTGACTGCCACACAGTCTCTCTCTCTCTCTCTCTCTCTCTCTGTGATAATGGTGACTAATATTTTAAGATGCATATTTCTGAGGAAGATCAATTTTTTTAAAAAATATATTTTTTTCCACATTTTTGAACCGCCCATCTCCCTCAGAGAGAGACTCCAGGTGGTGTACAATAAAATATTAAAATATAGAAATGGTATATAAAAGTTAAAAGTTTAGAAAGAGGAAAAGATGATGCAACACTGTCGAAATTAATTGAATTGCAACATTAATTGTAAGGCAATTAAGGGCACAGCTGTCTTCCTGGAGTCTATCAGTCAAATTTCTTTAATTGATGGAGTCTGTAACATATCTTTCCTGTGACATACTTTCCCAATGAATGACTTAGGAAGAGGGTACTATGTAAAAGATTGAAAGACTATAAAGTGGTAGGCATACATAGCATGTATCAAGGGTAATGTGACATTTATAAAAATCGGTGCTGCCCCAGACATCCCAGTTTTTCTGTCCCATTCATCTTTTTAACAATGCTTCTTTTAAATACAGGAGCCTCAGATAGCTCAACAGGCTAAATAGCCTGTTATTAACATTCAGCTGTCTGCAATTATTGCAAGTTTGAGGCTCAAGGTTGACTCAGCCTTCCATCCTTTCTAAAGTAGGTAAATTGAGGACCCAGTTTGTGGGGGCAATAAGCTGACTTTGTATAAAAAATATACAAAGGTATGAAGACTATTGCTTAACGCCACTCTGAGTCTCCGGAGAAGGGGGGCATATAAATCTAATTTTAAAAAAATACAAATAACCAGAGTGCATCAAGCACAATCCTATCCTTGGTGTTCACAAAGGCCCCATATTGATGTGGAAAGTCACATTCATCTGAATACTGGTGGTGTACCTTGTGTTACAGAAATCCTTATATTCAGGTTCCAAGTATGCTAAATTCAGTTGAATATAGTGGTATCATCCTTTCAAAAGTGCTTATTCTATCTGTGAAGATCAGGACCAGTGGTGAAATCCAAATTTTTTTTTACTACCGGTTCTGTGGGAGTGGCTTGATGGGTGTGGTGTGGCTTGGTGGGTATGGCTTGGTGGGCGTGGCAGGGGAAGGATACTGCAAAAATCTCCATTCCCACCCCACTCTGGGGCCAGCCAGAGGTGGTATTTGCTGGTTTTCTGAATTACTCAAATTTTCTGCTACCGGTTCTCCGAACTGCTCAAAATTTCCACTACCGGTTCTCCAGAATCTGTCAAAACATGCTGGATTTTATCCCTGATCAGGACAGGAACTGATATGATCCATGACATGTCTTCCAACATTTGCCAAATTCCTGAAGGCAGCTCTGTTATATTTGAATATCTGAAGGGATTAACAGAAATGTTACCCATTCATTTTACCTACAAGTAGATTTGATGTGCAATCTGTTTCATATCTTACTTAGCACATTTTAAGTTAATTTCAGAAATATCTTGCATGGAAATCACAGGAACCGTGGTATTGTATAGTAATTGTCCACATTATAATTCATTTTCTTTTTGCTTCTAAAATTGATTAAAGCTGTATTTGGCATATATTGCAGGGCATATGCTTTTTCATCATTTGTCTTGTACAATTAAGTTGTACTCAGTAAAATTGTATAATTATATATCGTGTTACACAACAAATCAGTAGGGAAAAAATAGCATTCATGCTTACTTGTTTATTATTAAAATGAACTTTGCTTTATTGCAATCAACTTTTGTATTTTCATAGACAAATGTCTATGGAGATTCTCAGTCATCCAGGTCATGTTTGTCACAAAGGTATTTTTTCAAAAGGCAACTGGACTTTCTTTGTCTTCTTAGAGATTTAAAGACATGTTTAAGGAGAAACTTCTAGACATCATGGATTCGTTCATATCTTTCCCTCCGAGACGAGTAAAAAAGCTCTAGACTTTGAAGGGCTCAAACGGCATTGGAGTTCTTTCTTTCCATACTGCAACCATCTGGGATTTTCTGAGACATGGGAAAATTGTAGTATGGATAAGGGAAAAATGAGGCTTGTATTGATCAATTAGAAAGCATTGAGAGAGCAGAAGGTTTCACCAATCATCTACATCAGGAGTCTCCAAACTTGTTAATTTTAAGATTTGTGGACTTCAACACCTAGAGGTCCTCAGCCAATACTGCTGAGTCTTAAAGTTGACAAGTTTAAAGACTCCTGATCAGTGGTGGGCTGTCCCTGGCTCGGTCCAGTTCTATAGAACTGGTAGTAAAACTGGCGGAAGGCTCCATCCACCCACCATGACGTCATCACGGGTGATCTGCACGAGCTCCCATTGCGAACCGGAAGTAAAGGTAAGTAGAACCCACCCTGCTCCTGATCTACATGGTTGTACATCAGTCCCAGAGCTTCGTAACAGATGTCTTCAAACGACAGCAGCAGCAGAAACCACCATCACAATTTGCACTGTGTGATAAGGATGAAAAACATAGTGTGATACGGATGGTGAAAAAAAAACCTAGGCTAAGTAGACAGACCAAAAAAAGGACTTTTAGCAGAGTAACATTCTTCCCTTTTAAATAATATGAAGTATTTTGGTAACAGTATTCTGTAAGAACTGTTTGGGCACAGAGGGAAAAAAAAACATAAAGAATGTTCCTCTTTGCAAACTGGATTAAACCAACCATGTTATCTTTCCTCTGAAAAGTTGTTTGACTTGGTATTATAAAATCTTCCATCATTTCCATGAAAGCACAATTTGGGTCAAAATTCCAAAGCACAATTTGGGTCAAAATGATGGCTTTATCTCAGTGTCAGTAGACTGCTCATTCCATCAAAACTGGGACTAAGTTTAATACCCCATGGGTCATTATGTATCTGGAGTAGGTGGAAACAGGTGTTCTAATGCTTGGAATGAAAAGGGCCTTGGCAAGAATTCTAGAGCTGGAATCGTGACTGAGAAGGGCCCAAGTAATCCATTTCTTTCAGGGTTTTCTGCAACTGCAACATAACAATCTTTCCTAAAAAGTGTAAGGGAATGTGGGAGTGACCTTGGGAGACAGATGGAAGAGCCACAGCCAGGGCAATAGTAAGATAAGAATCACTTTAGTCCTTGGCAGGAATGTGAGCATGGCAAACATCTCAGAAAACCACTACTAACAACCTGCCTTCCATTGAGGACCTGTATACTGCACGAGTCAAAAAGAGGGCTGTGAAAATATTTACAGACCCCTCACATCCTGGACATAAACTGTTTCAACTCCTACCCTCAAAACGACACTATAAAGCACTGCACACCAGAACAACTAGACACAAGAACATTTTTTTCCTGAACGCCATCACTCTGCTAAACAAATAATTGCCTCAACACTGTCAAACTACCATATTCACTAAGTCTGTGTTACTATTAATCTTCTAATCATTCCTATTACCCATCTCCTCCCATTTATGACTGTATGACTGTAACCTTGTTATTAATATCCTTAAGATTTATATTTCCCTATGACTATCATTAAGTGTTGTACCTTATGATTCTTGATGAACGTATCTTTTATGTACACTGAGAGTGTATCCACCAAGACAAATTCCTTGTGTGTCCAATCACACTTGGCCAATAAAGAATTCTATTCTATTCTATTCTATTCTATTCTATTCTATTCTATTCTATTCTATTCTATTCTATTCTATTCTATTCTATTCTATTCTATTCTAGTATGGTATGGAGCGGTGTCGTGTGGTGGTGTGGTGTGGTGTGGTATGATATGGTGTAATATAATACAATATATAATACATATCAGGGTGAAATCCAGGAGGTTCTGATAGGTTCTGGAGAACCGGTAGCAGAAATTTTGAGTAGTTTGGAGAACCAGCAAATATCACCTCTGGCTGGCCCCAGAGTGGGGTGGGAATGGTGATTTTGCAATATCCTTCCCCTGGAGTGGAGTGGGAATGGAGATTTTGCAGTACCCTTCCCCTGGAGCAGGGTGGGAATGGAGATTTTATGGTATCCTTCCCCTGGAGTGGAGTGGGAATAAATATTTTGCAGTATCCTTCTCCTGCCACACCCACCAAGCCACACTATGCCCACCAAACCACATCCACTACTGGTACATATGCACACATACATAAGTCTTCAAATAAAAATAAGCATTTCTCTTTCCTCTCCACTCTTCTAGGCCAGAGGTGTCATCATTATTTATTACTTTGCTGCATTACTGTCAAGGGATCTAAAGTCCTTAGGAATGATAGATGACTGCAGACAGCAAAATTTTAGATTCTTAGCATGCTCCCTTCTTTTATATTCTTGGATATAATGTCGTGAATGGGTTTCTCTTCTTCTTCTCCCTCCCTCCTTTACTATCCCTATAATAATTCAGTTGACTGACTCTTCAGTGTAGCAGAGTTTCCCTAGAAATAAAAGCTCATATTTATTACAAAGAAAAACCAGGCGAGAGGCCAGATGGAAAAAAAAATCCCAACCAACCAATCAACCAAACCTAGATCTTCAGTGTAGCAGCCATTCCTTGATTTAGCACGCTTGGGGGCTCTTGCAAATCCTCTTCGTTTTCTTTCATTGTAGAAATTACCGGTGCAGAAAGAAACAAATAGAGAAACAAAATGTTGGGCCTCTTTGCACAATGAGCAACATCTGTATCTACCTTTGCTTGGTTAGATAGCTCTTAAGTCGCTGGCTTTCTCTAAGCCACTTTGATCTGGTTGCTTCATCATACTGATGAATTAAAATGCATCGGTGGGAATTATTCTGCCTTTCCTATGAGCAGAATCGAAGAGCAAAAGCTGAGCCACGGTGTGACTCATTAAACTAAAAGGTAAAATCAAATTCACGAACGGTGCTTCACCATCAATATTTTCATCATTTAGTAGGAAATAATTTTGCGCTCATAGCCAAGCCCCTTTCTCTTACTGGCAGACTTTGTCCATCATTTCCAAAAGGCACAGAATCAACCTGGAATAATCTTTTGAGGAATTCAGCTCATCCATAGAGGTCATAGTTTCCTCTTGACAAAATCATTAAGCAAATCAGGTAAAGAAATCCAAGTCACAACCCTCCCAGCAGAAAACCTTTATCAGCAATATGCTTTGATAGGAACTTTGATAATGATTTGAATATGTTTTGTGCATTCTTTTGAATTAGGGTGTGCATAGATACATTTGTACCCGCAAATCACATGCCATTCCTAAACTTTTGGCTTGTCTCCCAGGTGCTACACGTTTGGAAAAAAAAAATGGTGGTTCTAAACAAATTATAACGGAAGGTTTAGCTCAATAAAAATAAAAATAATAAAATCTCATCCTCAACCTACTTATAATTGCCCTTTTCATTCTAAGTTATATTCCTTCATCTCCAGTGGTGGGATTCAAGTAATTTAACAACCGGTTCTCTGCCCTAATGATTTCTTCCAACAACCAGGTCACCAAACTGCTCAGAAAGTTAACAACTGGTTCTCCCGAACTGGTGCAAACTGGCTGAATCCCACCACTGTTCATCTCCCAAGAGGCTAGTGAAGAATTATATTCTTGTGAGGGACTGTTAACTTTTCTACTATTTTTTGTTAATTAATAGACATTCTAATGTTCTAAAACATTAGTTTGGCAACTTTAAGATTTGTAGACTTCAACTCCCAAAATTCCCCAGCCAACATTAAAATTGCCAAATTTGGAGAACCCTATTCTAAAACTTCATTCAGCAACCTATGGTCTGTTGGCTATCTCAACCATCTCCCACTCAATTTGTGTCCATGATCATGCTGGTAAAAATCAGTAGTAAAGTTGGTGAATTTAATCAGTGTTATTTCAAAATGGATGTTATGGATGGTTAGTATCTAAGGGCATCCTGAAAACATTAGAAAACGGATCAAAAATATTTATTTTGCTTTTTCCATTGACATCATACCATTATCAGCTAGCCCCTTGCAACCTTTCAAAAGGTCAGGAAGCCAGGTTGCTCTCCTATCCTCCAAATATTGTCCCTCTGTGATTTCGAATTGTGTTGAAAGTCAAGAGGGCAGCGATTAAAAGTCCAAGGGATGATCAAAAACGCAGGCTGTCTTAAGCTTAACAGCACAATTTGGGAAGTTTAGAACTGCAGCTCATTAGAAGTACAGCCAAAGAGAGTGAGTTCAGAAGGACAGCTGGACAAAAGCAACACATGTGATTAATTGGCCACATAGTCATCCCTTGCCAAATCATGCCTTATGGTCAAATGATGTCAAGGAAGCTTCCGGAGGAGAAGACTAAAAGGTCAAAACTTCTAGACATAACTAAGGGAACAACATCAACCTGCAGAGAGTAAAGGACAGAAAACTAAGAAGGGCTAGCATGAATTGAAATACATGAATTCTTCTAAAGAAAACGTCTGTATTAAGGTAGCAGTAGGAAACAAGCTGTTGGCTGTTCTACACATTCCAAGTTGTGTGGGGAATAATCAGCCCAATGATGTGTGTTTTAGTCCCATTTTTTTTCCTTTTTCCTATTTTTTGACATTTGGGATATTGCATTAATTAATCACTGAATTTAACTAAAGGTTACTGATAAATACTTCGATTTGGTTTTACAGATAAATACTGAGAGCATTTATTAAAGATATTTTTGAGTTACACCTGAAGTTGTGGCTTATAAAGCAGAGTACCGTTAGAGTTTTACGCACGGAAACATTTTGAGAGTAATTGTGAATAACATACAGACAAACTGAGTTTTATAGTATTTTACTTTTAGGGAAAAGCAAAATCATAGTCCTTTAACAATCCAAGTCTTAGCCATATAAAGTGCAATATAAGATCAATCCAGGGATATAAAATCTTCTTACCAGTTTGTAGAAAAATACAAGGAACAATCAGGAACAATATAAAAACATTTCAATAAATAACAGAAAGCAGTAAATAAATAACCATGATCAAACAACTGACCATAGAGAGATCAAAAAGAGTTACAGCATAACCACAGGTAAAATGATGTAGTGTCCACACTAACCATAATTTAGCTCTCCTTAAATACATTGGCTACAGAACTCAGCCAATCGGAATGCAGAATGACTCAGCACAGTCCTTAAAGATACATAATACATTCACATAATACAAACATACAATGTTGGCTTATATATTTCCTGGCCAACCAATTAGGCAATAACCATTTCCTAACAGCATTTTATGATTCAGCTCAGGCCTCTGAACTTTATTAAAGCCAATCAAACTGTCCTAGAAGAGTGGTGTTGAGTGGACAACATTATAAAGGAAAATATTTGTAGCTCAGGGTTGACATGAGGGGTCCTCGATGCTCTCTAAGATTGCTTATTTTCTTGTAGATGTTTCATTAGCCAAACTAGTTAACATCATCAGTGTAGTAAGGAGTGAAGTTTGCTGTCAGCTTTATATTCTGGTGGCTTGCCTGTCAGTGTTGGTGGAGGTGATCTTAGAGATTCTTTGGTTGGGCTGTTTGCTATTGGCTTCTTTGGCAGTTTCTTGATTGGGGTATTGTTTACTTGATTTATTTACCACCAACATTGACAGGCAGAATATAAAGCTAACAGCAAACTGCACTCCTTCCTAACCCTGATGATGTCACCTACTTTGAGTCCTGAAACGTTTGCAAGAAAACAAGCAAGCTCAGAAAGCACCAAGGACCCCTCAGGACAACGTTATTTCTATCAGACAGTGAGAGGAGGAGAAACAAGGAGACACACAGGAAAGCTAGTCCTTTCCCCACAGGCTTTGCATAGTATTAATGAGTACAACAAGCAGAGATCCATTGCTGTGTGCCTCACATCTGTCTGTAATTCTGAATAGCAAAATGGGTGGCATATAAATGTACTAATTAATTAATAAATAAAGCTGGCCTTCACAAATACCCTTCTGCAGTTGCAGAAGGCAACCAGGCAGATTTAGCCCCAGGAAGAGAGAGAGCTGCTTTAAGAAGTAGCCCATAGGGGCTACCTGGGTCCACAGCAGAGGTGGGTTTCAGCAGGTTCTGACCAGTTCTGGAGAACCGGTAGTGGAAATTTTGAGTAGTTCGGAGAACCCGTAGTAAAAATTCTGACTGGCCCCACCCCCATCTATTCTCTGCCACCAGAGTCCCAGCTGATTGGGAGGAAATGGGGATTTTGCAATAACCTTCCCCTGGATTAGGGTGGGAATGGAGATTTTACATGCCACGCCCACCAAGCCATGCCATGCCCACCAAGCCACACCCACATAACCAGTAGTAAAAAATTTTGAAACCCACCACTGGTCCACAGATGCTTCTAAACATCCTTGTCTTTTTGAATGCTAAGTGCTTCATTAGGAAGTGTTTTCAAAATGAATTCTACAGCTTTGAAGACTCCAAATGAAGTTTGGGCTCCAAGAAGTCATTTCCAGTGAATAACCTTCTTATCCACATTGCCATGATTCTAACGTTCATCCAATCTAGTCCAAACTTGAATTGTTCCTTATCAATGTTCAGTATGGAGCCCATTTTGGAAACCCTGCTGCACATAGATACCTTATCAATATTTGCAACAAATGTGAATAGGTCAGTGGTGGGATTCAATTTTTTTAACCAGTTCTCTGCCCTAATGACTGGCTGGGTGGGCACGGCTGGGTGGGCATGTGACTGGGTGGGTGTGGCCAACTCAACGTCACTCACATCAAGGGTTGCCTTGCCTGGTCCCTCCCCTCCTAGCCACGTCTTGTCACACTCAGCCTCAACGTATCTATACTTCTGTAAAAATGTTGTTTATCTTTTCTTGACTTTATTATCTGCGTCTACATACTACAGATGTACTTTCATGGACCACTGAAAGGAGGAAATGGCTCACATGCTTTGCCCAAGAGTGTGATAGGAAGGTCACAAAACAGGCTTTTGAGGGGCTGCCACAAAGAAGTGGGGGCAATGTATTTTCCAAAGCAGCAGAAGGCAAAATAAAAAGCAATGGATGGAAACTGAACAAAGAGAGAAGCAACCTAAAACTAAGGAGAAACTTCCTGACAATGAGAACAATTAACCAGTGGAACTGCTTGTCTCCAGAAATTCTGGGTGCTCGATCCCTGGAAGTTTTTCAGAAAAGACTGGACAGCCATTTCTCAGAAATGGTATAAGTGTCCCCGGCCAAAGTCCCTTCTAAGTGTTGTTCTGTTATTGTGACACCTTTCCCAGGCCCTCCACTCAGACTTTGGCATCCACAATTTTCCTGTCTGAACAGGAGGTTGGACTAGAAGACCTCCAATGTAAGAGGATGTAGGACCCAAGATGAAGAGGAAGGCGAACGGATAGCAGTCAATAGGCCCCATGGAAGCTGAGCACACGAGGCCCAAAAGGCAAGCAAGCTTCACTCGAGGTGGCTCTTCGGCTGAGCGCAGCGGGTTTTCCTCCCCCACCATCGGCGTCAGCCTTACCTTCCATAGCTTCTATGCGCTTCCACTGGCCAGAATTCCCTGCCCTTCAGATCCCAATTGGGCCACTGCACAGCTGCCCATGAAGGTAAGGTTGATGGCGGGCAGCCATTGGGGGACATGTTGTGCTGGGGCTGAGACTTCTGCTCGAATGCAGTTCATGCATGCAGCGCTGGGACATCCACCCGCTCTCCTACACACCACCGGGTGCTGGCCCCATTGGGATCTGAAGGGCAGGGCACTTGAGCCAGCAGACATATGCAGAAAGTCTGGAGCTCCTCAAGGCCTCTGGGACAGATCAGGTCATCCAAGGTTTGCTCCATGGGAAGGGCTCCGTCATAGCTGGATGTGTGTCCAGACCAGGGGCTTTGTCTTGGGCCTCAAAAAGCGGTAGGAGGCAGAGGGAGAGAAATGATAGGAAGTAGTTGGAGAGGAGCAATAGGAGGCAGAGGGAGAGAAATGATAGGAGGTAGTTGGAGAGAAACGATAGGAGGCAGAGGGAGAGAAATGGATTGAGGCTGAGAGAAGTGGTAGGAGGCAGAGGAAGAGAAAAATGGGAGGCTTTGGAGATGGGCACCCTTCCCAGCCCCACTTCCCCGAGAGGGCGCCCTGCCACATTTACCTCTGCCTCGAGGCTTCTCCTGCTGGAGCGGGCGGGAGCAGGCTGAGGCAGCTGGGAGAGTCTAATCTAGGCAAGCGAGGAGGAGCAGAGATTGGCCACCACGTGGGATGCAGCTACAGTGGAAGGTAGGCAAACTGGATGGGCCACGTGGGAGGCAGCTGGGCCAGGATTCAGGCCTTGCTCTTAGGCTCACCCAGGCAGATTAGGGCCACTCAGCTGGGCTGCTGGGAAAACACCACGTGGATGCAGCCACTGGAAGGCAGGCAAGCAGACTGGGCCATGTGGGAAGCAACTAGGCCAGGATTTGGGCCTTGCTCACAGGCTCACCCGGGCAGATCAGGGATGTTCAACTGGGGTGCGGGGGTTTTGATTTACTGATGGAAAACCCAGACCTCTCAGATTCGGGTTTTCCCAGATCTGCCAATTTACCTATTCTAGTAAAGAGAACTTTGGAAAATGCTTGCTTCCGTGTCTTTACTTGGAGTTGGGGTTTTCTGGAACACTGATAAAGGGATTGTAAATGTATGGAAATACAAAATAGCCAGGAGCCATTTCTGATACAGTCATGTGAACCTAGAAGAAGACATGACCACTGGTAATCCCAAACTTCAGACCACAATTGAGCCCAAAATTTCGGTTGCTAACTGAGACAGTTGTTAAGTTCTTCTCCCCACCCCACCCTATTTTATGACCCTTCTTGCTACAGTTATTAAGTGAATCCTTGCAATTGTTAAGTTTTGTAATTTGGTTGCTAAGTGAATCAGGCTTCCCCATTGACTTTGCTTATCAGAAGGTCGCAAAAGGGAATCACATGACCCCCAGGTCACTGTAACTGTCATAAATATGAACCACTTTCCCCATGGTCACGTGAATTTTCATCACGTGACCATGGGGATTCTGCAACAGTAATAAGTGTGGAAAACATTCATAAGTCACTTTTTGCAGTGCTGTTCTAACTTTGAGCATTCAATAAATGAACTGTTGTAAGTCGAGGACTACCTGTATTTAAACTTTCAAAAAAGATAAGTATCTTGCCTGTCCTAACCTTTCTTTCACACAAGTTACCTCATCTAAAGCTTCACCACAAAATAAACAGCTTTGTATCAAGTTGAAGAAGTAATATTTTTCATGTTGCCTTTCTTTCTTTCTTTCTTTCTTTCTTTCTTTCTTTCTTTCTTTCTTTCTTTCTTTCTTTCTTTCTTTCTTTCTTTCTTTCTTATTTCAATTTATAAACCGCCCTTCTCCTTGCGGACTCAGGGCGGTGAACAGCTAGAATAAAACATGGTATACAAAAGTTAAAAACAATTAAAAATTATTAAATATTATTCGGCCGAGAATTAAAACAACCCAATTTAAAATCAATGTCAAATTTAAAAACGGAGGATGGGATCAAGCTAGCCCAGCTAGATGGAACAAATGGGTTTTAAGGGCCCGACGAAAGGTCCAGAGATCTGGAATCCTGCGTATCTCCAGGGGTAGGTCATTCCAGAGGGCGGGCGCTGCCACAGAGAAGGCTCTCCCCCTGGGGGTCGCCAGCCGACACTGTCTGGCCGATGGCACCCGGAGGAGGCCCTCTCTGTGCGAGCGTACTGGCCAGTGGGAGGCTATTGGCGGCAGAAGGCGGTCCCGCAAGTACCCAGGTCCTAAGCCATGGAGCGCTTTAAAGGTGGTCACCAACACCTTGAAGCGCACCCGGAAGACCACCGGGAGCCAGTGCAGCTCGCGCAGGAGAGGAGTCACATGGGAGCGCCAAGTTGCTCCCATAATTCCCCACGCAGCCGCATTCTGGACCAGTTGGAGCCTCCGGGTGCACCCCAAGGGGAGCCCCATGTAGAGAGCGTTGCAGTAGTCCAGGCGGGAAGTCACGAGAGCATGGGTGACTGTGCGTAGGGAGTCCCGATCTAGAAAGGGACGCAACTGGCGTATCAGGCGAACCTGATAAAAAGCCCCCCTGGCCACGGCCATCATGTGTTCTTCTAAAGACAGCCGTGCGTCCAGGAGGACGCCCAAGTTGCGAGCCCTCTCCGTGGGGGCCAATGTCTCGCCCCCAATAGTCAGCGATGGCGTCAGCTGGCTATATCGGGACGCCGGCAGCCACAGCCACTCAGTCTTGGAGGGGTTTAGTCGGAGCCTGTTTCTCCCCATCCAGACCCGCACAGCTTCCTGACACCGGGACATCACTTCAATGGCATCGTTGGGGTGGCCTGGGGTGGAGATGTACAGCTGGGTGTCATCAGCGTACTGATGGAATTCCACCCCAAAGCCACGGATGATCTCACCCAGCGGCTTTACATAAATGTTGAACAGAAGGGGTGAGAGGACCGACCCCTGCGGCACCCCACAAACAAGGCGCCTCGGAGTCGACCGCTGCCCCCCTGTCAACACAGATTGCGACCGGTCAGAGAGATAGGAGGAGAACCACCGTAGAACGGTGCCCCCCACCCCCAACCCCTTCAACCGGCGCAACATGATACCATGGTCGATGGTATCAAAAGCTGCTGAGAGATCTAATAGGACCAGGATAGAGGAACAGCCCCTATCCCGTGCCCTCCAGAGATCATCCACCAACGCGACCAATGCCGTTTCCGTGCTGTGCCCAGGCCGGAAGCCGGACTGGAATGGATCTAGATAGACACCTTCATCCAGGAACCGGGGAAGCTGCCGTGCAACCACACTCTCAACAACCTTCGCAACAAAGCGAAGGTTGGAGACTGGACGGTAATTGGCCAAAATAGCCGGGTCCAGAGAGGGCTTTTTGAGGAGGGGTCTCACCACCGCTTCTTTCAAAGCAGCTGGCAGAAAACCCTCACTCAAAGAAGCATTAACAATCTTCTGGAGCCAGCCTCGTGTAACCTCCCGGAAGGCCAGCACCAACCAGGAGGGACACGGGTCCAATAAACATGTGGTCGCATTCAGCCGTCCCAGGATCCTGTCCATGTCCTCGGGAGCCACAGAGTCGAACTCCTCCCAAACCACACCCCCAAGACCTGCCTCGATTATCCCGTCCGGATCTACCCAGTCAGAGGCCAGACCTTCCCGGATCTGAGCGATTTTGTCATACAGATACTGGACAAAGTCCTCAGCTTGACCCTGCAATGCTTACAGTGCTATCTCGAGCCAAGATCTAAAGATACTACCTAGAGCAGTGATGGCGAACCTATGGCACGTGGAACCATATTAGTGGGCATGCCAGCTCAGTTCTGGGGCGCATACGTGTGCCGGCCAGCTGATTTTCAGGCCTTCTGGGCCCACCAGAAGTAGGGAAACAGGTTGTTTCCTGCCTTTGGTGGGCCGGGGTGGGGAGGGGGGAAGGCTCTTTTTTTTTCTTACCTGGCTCCAGATCCTCTCTATTTATTTGGGAAGGGTGAAAACAGCTTTTCCCACTCCTTTGGAGGCCTGAAAGGCCCCATTTCCCAACTCCTGGTGGAACAGGAAGTGATGTTTTTTGCTGTCCCCAGCCTCCAGAGACTCCTAGAGAGACTCCTAGAGACTCCAGGACTTTCAGGCCTTTGGAGGGCCTCCGAGGAAGTGGGAAAGGCTGTTTTCACCCTTCCCAGATAAATAGAGAGGATCTGGAACAAGGTAAGAAAGAAAACATTGCTTAACGCATTGTAAGCCGCCCTGAGTCTCTGGAGAAGGGTGGCATATAAATCAAATTAAAAAAAAAAAACAAAAACAAAATGGGTACAATATGATGGATACCAAGCCATCATATGCCAGGAGCGGAGGGGGGGTGCACACGCATGCGCGTGGGCACATGCGTGCGCAACCCTCTCCCACCCCCCCTCTCCTGGCACACGATGGCAAAAAGGTTAGCCATCACTGACCTATTATCCTATTACCCTCTCTGCAATTTCTATAAATTTTACAATTTTTAGAATGGTTTTAATGGGGATTTTAATTTATTTTGATTTGTTTTACTGTGATTTGTATTGATGATTGTTCTATGTAAGCCACCCTGGCGGCATATAAATCACAATAATAAATAAATAAATAATAATAAATAAATGGCGGCAAATAAATGGTGGCATATAAATCACAATAATAAATAAATAAATAAATAATAAATAAATAAATAAATAAATAAATAAATAAATAAAAAAATAAAAAAAAAATGCCTAACCCAGCAGACTTCAAGAAGATCTTTCTCTCCATTGCATTAAAGTGCAAGCAGATTGCACATGCTAGCAATAATATCATTTCATTTGTTACCTTGGGATATCTTTACCCTTCTGTACCTAAAGCCAATTGAGACTCAAAGATGAAAACCTGCTAATCAAAAGAGAAAGGAATGATATTAACCAGCTTTCATTTGCAGTAATAATTGACAGTATCATAGTAATATTAAAAATAGGAACAGTAGCAACACCACTGCCACCAACAATGTATTCTACTTATTCCTTGTTTAATTTATTTCACCCTTTCCCAAACTGGCATAAAGTGAATTCTAAGCATCACCCAGAACATACGTTATTCATAATACTCATGTATCCCATGAAGGCAGAAATGGATTCATGGAATGCATCCTAGTAAAACAGTTTCATATCCAGGGATGGGCTGCTAGGGGTTTGCAGGGGTTCAGGAGAACCTCTAGCTAAGATTCTGTGCAGTTCAGAGAACCCCCAAATCCCATTCCTGGCTGGCCCCACTCACCCTGCTTCTCCCCTCCCAGGAGTCCCCATGTGGCTTGTTTTGGATGCAGGTAAGTGCAGGGTGCGGGCGGAGGCTCAGTAAGGGCAAAAATAGGCCTACTGGAAATATGGGAAGGCCGGAAATGGGCCAGTTTCTGGCCTCTAGAGGGCCTCCGGAGACTGGAGAGGCCATTTTCACCCTCCCAGAGGCTCAAGGAGAGTCTCTGGAGCCCGGGGAGGGCAAAAATTCTCCTCACCATGGTGCAGGAGGCTTACGAGGCCACACCCACCCTGGCCTTGGCCACCCAGCAACCAGGCAGAGAACCCCTTGTTAAAATTTTTGAAGCCCATACCTGTTCATATCCCCCTTTTGTAATTGAAGAAGTTAGCCCTTTGAGGTCATCCAGAGAAGAGCACAACAGTGACTACTGGCTTTATCGTTACAGTACATTCAGTTACATAAACAGAATCTTGCAAGCCTGAAAATAATTCTCCCTCCCTTCCCCTTATTCTCCAGAAAATTAGAGAGGGTTCCTTCTGAAATGCTTCCCACACCCCTTGGTTTCCAAGGGCTGGGATACTTTTTACGTGACAACTGTCTAATCAGTGGCTCTTCCTCATGTCTCCCATGGATATTCCCACACATTCCCAATCTTACAGAAGTTTATGCAAAAAGTAAAGAAAGCCATTCAATTGTAATCATACAGAATCTTGAGCCTCTTAAGGTTCTCCCTTCATACTCCCATAAACATACCTGTGCACATTTTCACCCTTCTGACAGACAGGCTAAAGGAAGACAGAAAGATACAGCAATGACTTTACCTTTTTTTAAAAAAAATAAAGTCTATGAAAACAGACTAGCAAGGAGGAAAGTGCGCATCATTCCACTTGAACTGGAAAAGTGCCTGCAAATTTACAGCGTAAAAGGCTTGTGTGCATCCCCAGTGATTTGATTTGGACTGAAGGCCTGAAAAGCAAAGAGAGCTTGATCTGATTTGAACTAGTGATTCAGATAATATGGCAATCTGGTTCAACCTGATTTAACATTTAAAATAACAACAACTGTCCATTGGCTACACTGGGGAAACTTGAAAAATTCAGAAACTATTTTATTTTGGGGTAGAACTGGAAGAAAATAGCAGGGATGAAAGGTCTTTTACAAGGCAAACGTTTAGCTGGATGGCTTTAAGAATTCAACAATATTTTTCTTTAAAAATTCCTTCTACCTTTTTTTCCTGAAGTAGACAATGCAGGGCTGCAAAAGACAATCCAGCAGACCTTTAAATAGCTAAGGCAAGCTAAAAAATCGCCAGAGACATTAGCTGAACCATTACTCCATACCACGGATATCAAACTGGCAGCCCGCGAGCTGAATGTGTCACATGTAGGCCACACCCACCCCAGCTCTGTGAATGGAAAAAATGTTGTGAAAATCAGGTAACATCAATGTGACGCACTGAGTTTGATACCTATGCTCCATACCAAATTAAAAGCTTGTTAGATTTTCCTACCCCCAAATACTGGTGACTTAGCCCTAAGTTCCATTTATTCAATTTTTCTCTTGCCTTTCTATATACAATGCATCAGGGGTGAAATCCATCAGGTTCTGCAGAACCGGTAGCGGAAATTTTGAGCAGTTTGGAAAACCGGTAGCGGAAATTTTGAGTAGTTCAGAGAACCAGCAAATACCACCTCTGGCTAGCCCCAGAGTGGGGTGGGAATAGAGATTTTGTAATATTCTTCCCCTAGGAATGGGGAGGGAATGGAGATTTGCAGTATTCTTCCCCTGCCACACCCACCAAGCCATGCCCACCAAGCTACGCCCACATAACCGATAGTAAAAAAAATTGGATTTCACCACTGCAATGCATCCATACCAAATTAAAAGCTATTCAATTTTTCTCTTGCCTTTCTATATACAATCCACAAGTTCTAAGAGCAAAATATAAGAATGGGGGTCTGCTCTGGACCAAATATTCTATTCCTTTCCTATCATCCCACTTGCACTCTCTGTCCTTTACTGTAATCTGGAAGGGTGTTCCAGGGTCAGGGTCAGGGTTAGGGTTAGGGGTTAGAGGTTAGGATTCTACAGATTTGGAGTGTGTGTAGATTTGAACGATTAGGAGGCAGTTTCTCCATCACTCGTGCTCTTCTACTCTTAGATCAGCTTAGTTGGTTACCATCCATAACATCATAATGAAAAATGAAGTTATAAAATAGAAAAAAAACAAAGTAGGTGCATTTATTGGGTGGTAACATTTCTTTTTATTTACAGCAGAATATATCAGACACCAGCTTCACTGTACCTTGTTAAATATCATGGCTGTTGTTGTGCAGTTGGTGATGTATTGCAGAATATAGATACAACTGTGCCCTTTATTAACAAATCATGACAAAGAAAAGTACAATAAACAAAGCACAACAATGAAAAAAAAAACCCAATAAAAAAGGACATCCAAAGGACATCCTAAAAAAAATACTGAAAGTTAAAAAGAAAATTAAACTTTTAGTTTAAGAGAATTCAAGAATTAGTTAAGTTAGCTATTGAGTAACCCACCCACCCACCCTCCAAAAAACTGGTGAAAGTAAAAAAAACAAAACAAAACCCTGGCAAGTAATGGTCACTAAAACAGCAGTAAAATTTATTAGTAAGTAAGTACATTTGGAAGTGAAGAAATTTAAAAGGGAAATCCTAAACTTCTAACTAAAATGTCATCTACTACCCAAACAGCATAATGATGTTATTCTAACTTACAATCACAGTCTTAATAGCCACTATATATAGCCGAAATGTATTTATGCTTAATTGCCATCCAAATTAAGGCAGATTGTCAAGTGCACCCACTGAGTCAGAGAGAAAAAACCTGGTGGGTCTAGAGATAGTTCTAATCTTTGGCAGTATTTTTTTTTAGGTTTTTTTTTAGTTTTTAACTGTGACTGATAATAGTCTTCTACAAATTTTCAAATTTGTTTGTGTTTGCTCTGCTTGTAATTATGCAATTTGATTTTTATAATAAGGACAAGTAGCTCTCGCAACAAATAGACCAGAACAAGTTTTGATTCGGATCAATACACCTAATGGAATTATTGGAGATGATCAGGTTTAAGTTCTCATTGATTTGCAAGCTGGTCTGTTAAATTGTTTGCTCAGAGTCAGAGGTACATGCTCAAAGTTGCCTTATCATTTTTGCTTTACAAAGAATTGAAAATCCATTATCTTTTTAGCACGGGTGCGAGTTGGCAAGGGGAAAATGAAAACATTGCTTGCTTTTTCTTTATGCCTCAGTTGGCGAGAGGCTCTTAGTTCCATGTTGTTAAAAGGCTGGTGGTGTTAGGAGAGCAATGGAATTGCTAAATAGCAATAGCAGTTAGACTTATATACTGCTTCATAGTGCTTTTTACAGCCCTCTCTAAGCGGTTTACAGAGTCAGCCTATTGCCCCCTACAATCTGAGTCCTCATTTTACCCACTTTGGAAGGATGGGAAGCTGAGTCAACCATGAGCCAGTGAAGCCAAACTTCTGGCAGCCAGGGATCAGCAGAAGTAGCCTGCAGTACTGCATTCTAACCACTGCACCATCGTGGCTCTAAAGAAAGCATTAGGGAATAAGCCAATGAAAGAACGAATATGGACACTCTCTGACTGCAGATCCCTTTTGCCTTTTGGTCCAGAATCATATGGACAGATTTCACCTTTCATCCTTTCAGGAGGTCATACCTGTGTACCTGAAATGTTTTTTTTTTTTTGTGGGGGGACCCACTTTACTACTTAGAGATTTCAATTTAGTCAATGTCCCCATTTTCATCTCACATTAGCATTAGACCAATCCCACATTTTATATGTAGGTCATTCTCCCATATAGACATTTAATGCAGTTTTACTAGTTTGTGTGTTTATACCAGAAATTTTCTTTAAAATGCTACAATCTTATACATGTGTACGCTCCAAATACATTGTACCAAAAATCTGTTTATAAACTTGGATAAGCTAGTTTATAAACAGATAAACTATAAAC
Organism: Masticophis lateralis; assembly: GCA_030761175.1. Lineage (NCBI taxonomy): Eukaryota > Metazoa > Chordata > Lepidosauria > Squamata > Colubridae > Masticophis > Masticophis lateralis. The sequence goes on along the minus strand of JAUDYJ010000001.1, from coordinate 122,624,880 downwards.
AAACAAACTTTAAAAGTTTATGTTTTAAACTTTAAAAGTTTATGTTTTAAACTTTAAAAGTTTATGTTTTAATGTAAGGTTTCAGTTTATAATAAACTTATAAATAGTTAACTACTACTACTTATAAATAGCTATAAGTACATTGAGCCATGGTGGCTCAGTAGTTAGAATGCAGTACTGCAGGCTACTTCTGCTGGATGCCGGCTGCTGGCTGCCTGCAGTTTGGCAGTTTGAATCTCAGCAGCTCAAGGTTGACTCCGCCTTCCATCCTTGGATTCGGAGTGCACGTGGGAAGTCATGAAACATCTATCAGAAATACCTGAAATCCAGCATGTCTTCTCTTGAGAAAAAACAGGATAGATTGCAAAACATGAGCTCAGCCTGGGAAAAGTTAAAAAGAAACTCAAATTGATTCCAACTTAATACTCTTTGCTATAAGGGGGGTGGGAGGGAAAATGCCTTCTGGTTTTCAAAACTCTGTTACTATCAGCAAAGAAGAGTAAGTTTCTATAATAAATAATCTATAATAGAATGTTATAAGTATGTATTTAATGTATTAAGTATAACAACAAATATTAAATTATTTTTATGTTTTATAATACAATTTTCAATGGATATTAGTTATACTAAATGTGCTGCAACAAGTACATATTTAATATATAATAAATAATATCATAGGAAAACATGCATATGTGCTAAAATGTGGCCAGAAAGATGTTACGTGCATGCCCAGATGTGTGCTAAATCACATTTTGCTCTTCAGTACAGAGTTCAGCACAGCCTTAATTGATATTACATAGGATAGTTTGTCTACAGTAGATGTTCTGCACTGTTTGATTCATGGCATTCCTTCCAATGTGCTAATTTTGTTATGGTAAAAACAGATGCTTGGGCTTCATTGAGAAGGAAATATTTACTTTTAAAAAGACACAAATGAACATCAATTGTTGGTAGAGTAGAAACAGGCATTTAAGAATGCAAGGCTCCAATAAGCATATTTATTGCCCAGAAGCTAATGAAGCCATTACAAACGATCTCAGGGGCTGCTATGTTTCAAATCAAAGCTCTATTTAGAGTGAAATTGAGGCTTAAACTATTGCACCCTTTTTCCTGCCCACTTGGTATAACAGACTTGAACATGCTTTTGGGAGGTAAAATATATATTCTTGTAAGCTGCCTCGAGTTGCCATGTGCGAATAGGCAGCAATATAAATTTCCTAAAATAAATAACATAAAAATAAAGGAATGGCTTCTACCCCTTTCTTCTTATGGCAATGCACCTCAATTTTCAGGGTCCCCCCCTCTTCTAAACTTATTAGAAGTGGCTGTCACACCCAGAGAGCAATCCCAAGAATGTGCCACATTTATTTGCACTCTGATTCAGGTGGTTCTGATGATACAGATAAGCCTCCAAGTGGCCCCAACTACTCTAAGGGTACAACCAGGGATGAAATCCAGCAGGTTCTGACAGGTTCTGGAGAACCGGTAGTGGAAATTTTGAGCAGTTCGGAGAACCGGGAAATACCACCTCTGGCTGGCCCCAGAGTGGGGTGGGAATGGGGATTTTGAAGTATCCTTCCCCTGCCACGCCCACTAAGCCACACCCACCAAGCCACATAACACCCACCAAGCCTCGCCCACAGAACCAGTAGTAAAAAGAAATGGATTTCATTTCACCACTGCTGCAAACACTATAAATCCTTCCATTCCCCACCATTAATTTAGAACTGAAGAAGCTTCTTGGATGAGAAGTGGAATGTTTTCAAGGAAAAAACAACAACAAGAAATTCCAGTTGCCTTTTGGAAAGGCGCCTTTGGCATAACTATAACCTGGATGATTGAGAATTTCCATAGTCACACCAAGCTTCCTTTCTTAATGGGGTAGACAGATTTTGCTATTATCTATTGTTTTCTGATAGATGAGCATATATTTTGGAAATGTGTTAGGGAAAAAAGCTGTTTGGCACAATTGTGCGCAAAAGCTATTTATTAGGGCTATGTCTTTGACATAATATACATGAGAGAAAGTTGCATTCAAAATTTAACAAACATTGTTTGGGCTCCTCCTATTTGATCATATTTTGAAATTCATAAAATTGACAGTGTAACTTCAGAGCAATTGGTATTTTCAGGGACAAGAATATTTTCCTTGGCTATATTCCTAGGGTTTGAAATTTATTTAGGCATCAAAATTTATGGGGTCTGTGAGTATGGCAGAGTAACCAAAAATATTATCATATTGTTTTGGAAAGAAGAAAGAAAAACAAATCTATACTAATTGTCCAGATGGATTGCTGATATAGGGTATTTGTCAGTATTTGAATTAGTTATTTTTTCAAAAGAAGAAAAAGATAACATATTTTACAATAATCAGATCAAATTTTCTAGCCTTCTTTCATCTTTGATTAAATGTCCAAGACAATTACAGTTTTTCCTTAAAAGTTATATCACATGTGGAGTTATACTGTCTATATATTACTAAAAAGGAAAGATAAACTTTAAAATATCTTGCTAATACTAATTACTAATTGTTCCTCAACAGAACAATACAAACAATACAACAATACAAACTCAACTGAAGATGGCATTTAATTTCATTGTATGAGGTGAAATGACAATAAAGTAAACTAAAGTAAACCTACCTTCAGCAACAAGACCTCAACAGAGAAAGAGTGAGGCAAAATGCACAACTTACTTGATGTAATATTTTTGCTGATGTTGGTGCCATCGCCATACTTTCACTGGCATGCCTTTCTGTTCAGAAGTAGCGACCTGTGTGTGGGATGCCCCCCCACCCCCGCCTACCTACCCTAGCACTATGCCAACCTATTTAGGCATGTTTTCAAGCCACGCACATGCGTGCAAGCCTCATGTGAAAGCAAAGCACATGCACACAAGTCCATGCACATGTACGGATGGGGCGCATGTGCACACATTTGCAAACCGGTAGGTAAAGTAAGTGAATATCACTCCTGTTTCTGTTCCCTGGATAAACCACCAATTTCTGCAGTATGAAGGGAAAGATCAGGATAGGCTCTTTGCAACCTCTACCTAAATGAACTCCTCAATTTATATAGCCATGATGAAATGATTGCAAACAAGTTCAGGAAGAACATCAGACTGCATCTTCCAAATGATATTCTTTTGTGCCAAAGAAGTAATTCCACCAAGGAACAGATGAAATCCTTCTGTGGGCACATCCATCATTACATGGGATATTTAATGCCAGATCTTAGCCAGCAAGCCAAATTTATTGAAATTTATTTCATGGATCCTCAAAGAATTGAGAATGGGTTTATTCTCCAAGGATGGAATTCAACATGAGATTGGGGAATTATTGGAGAAACTATTATGATAACAAAACTCATACACTGTGTCTCTTTGACTTGCAAAAGAACAAATTCAAATATGTCAGAAGCTTCTATTGTTATTGATCCTGACCAGAGACCAGCAGTTTAACATAAGAGAAGATTTAATGCATAAATTGTCAACAAAATAGCTGTCATTATACCAAATAACAATTTGCCTGTGCTTAATCTTTCTGAAAGGATTACCCAATGGGTCACAGGTTGCTAGTTGGTTATTATATTTGTAAAACATAACATTGACGCTTGCATCTTTGTTCATGTTATTCTTATTATTTTTATTTATTTAATAAGGCACGATCAATTGTATATATAAAACTATGGATGTTGGGGAAAATTATAAATCATGAATCTTGCAGCTTCTTTTTTTAAGAGAAAAATATATGGATAAGAATATTAAAGAAAATCTGAAATACCACCGTGAACCAAATTCAGAATGCAAGTGTTCTATATTAGTTTGGGAGGAAACATATGAATATAAGGCTTGATGATGCCTATATATGGTTGCTTCTTTGCCTAATTGCTTTTGCTCTTAAGACATCACAAGTTCAAGCAAAAAAAAATATTTACTAGAGATAGCCAATGTAATCTCCAGTCACATTTTATTTAAGATAAGATAAGACAACTTTGTCATTTTTTTTACTGTGAGCACACTGGTCCACATTTAAAATGAAATTCTACTGCTGGCTTTCAAGAGAAACTGCATATTTACTCAAACCCATACATAACATACATATATACATGTCATATACATATATAAATATATACCTGCACTATAGATATGTATACATGCATGCATACATACATACATATATATGTATATATGTAAGTTTTGGTCTATTCGAGTCTTGGCGACGTTTCGACGAGGTCCCACTCATCATCTTCAGGCTGGTGTTTTTGGCTTCGTGCTTGTGCAAGGAAAGCGATGCAGCTGCGGTCTGCATCAAACACAACATCAAGACAGCATTCTGCACAAACCGAAAAATATCCACCATTCTAAGAAACCCCAAGACAAAATTGAGTTAGAAAATCAAGGAGTATATGAAATCCATGCACTGCGTGCCCCACCACATACATCAGACAAACCAACAGAAGAATAAATGCATGCATTGAAGAACACAAGAATTCAATCAGAAAAGAGGAACCAACTTCTTCCCTGGTCCAAAACCTTAAAGCCACAGGACATGAAATTGACTTTAAAAAGACCAGAACTATCGCCAAACTGAACACTTTAACAACAGAATAATCAGAGAAGCCATTGAGATAGAAAAATGCCCACACAGCATGAATAAACGAGATGATACATCCTGCATACCAGCCATTTGAAAACCCGCCCTTATTGACAAACGAGTCCCTAATACGAGGAATGACACCACACCCACACTCATGAGGGCCACACAGGATGTCACCACCACACATCCACACAGAAAGCAGGCTCAAACCCACACCAATGATGAGGCACGACCACGTACCAGAAGCCAGACTGCAGCTGCATCATTAGCCACTTTAAACCCTCCAATCCATACATGAAGCAGACTGACACCCACCATGAAGGTGTGGCATGATCATGAACGTGAAGCCAACAACAGCAATGCAGCTCACCAGCTCAAATCCCCCTGCAACTCAGACTAAGCTGAGCATAACCAAGCCCCCACCCAAACAGAACACCCCCCCACCCAATCAGAGCACAGCCAAGCTCACAACCAATCAGAACACACCTCCACCCAATCAGAACACAGCCAAGCTCCCACCCAATCAGTTCACACACCCCTGGCAGTTAAAAGGAAGAAACAGCTGTGATCACACATTGCTCCTAGAAGCACAAAGCTGAAAATACCAGCTTGAAGATGATGAATGAGACTTCATCGAAACATCGCCAAGACACTTCCAATTTTACGCAGGAGAAAACCTGAATAACTGAAGACCTACACACACACACATATATATACATATAGTGTTTTTCTGTCAAAGCATCTGGTCTACCCCAATACTGCTTCCCTTTCTCCTTTCAGCTCCAATCCAGAAGCCCTCAAGCAGTTGCATTCATTACAAGCCATTTTACACCAAATTTATATTCACTGATAAAGAAATAAAGGGAGGCTAATATAGATCTATTTCAAGCTATTTAGCTCTCATCAGCTAACCATACCCTTACTCGGATTCGAAGTTTGAATCCAAGTAGGGGTATGGCTAGCTGATGAGAGCTAAATAGCTTGAAATAGATCTATACTAGTCTCCCTTTATTTCTTTATCAGTGAATATAAATTTGGTGTGCGTGTGCGTGCGTGTGTGTGTGTGTGTGTGTATCACTGTCCATTTTGAATACGTAGTGGAAAGAGGAAACTTGAGATTTCACAAGGTTGATGCTCTATGGAAGAAAACTGTGATTGAATCTAGATGTTCTGCTTCGGATACCAGGAAGTCTCCTTCCAGAAGGTAACAGAGAAAACAGGTCATGCAGAGGATGCATGTGCCCCAGACAATCCTGTGGATTCTGCTCAAGCATCGCTTATGTGCTATGTCCCAAATAGAAGGAAGTGAGCTACCAATGATCTTTTCTGCCATCCTCTCCACTCTCTGCACCGCCTTCCTGTCTGAAGCAGTAATGCTTCCAAAGCAGTCAGTAATGTAATATGACAGTATGTGTTGTGGCCCCATCCTCTGAGCCTATCCCATTGGAGGAAGGAAGCTCTGAGCATGAGGAAGAGGAGCCAGCCAGATCTCCCAGCACCCCCCCTCTGGCACTGTCTCAGGTGACAGCTGAAAGAGAGCAAAGTAGTGGGGAAACAGGTGTCTCAGATGAGAGTGAGGGAGAGACGTCATTCCTGGACGCACGTCAACGAAGGCGAGATAAGCGCTTGCAGCAGCTGAGGAGGCATGCGAGGGAATAGACCTGAGTCACTGGACTTGAGTCACAGGACCAATGAGTCACTGGACCACACCCCAGAGAATATATAAGAGAGGGTGGTGGTCAGTGATCCCTGTGATGAACAAAACTCAATCTGGTAGTCATTGTAGCCTGAAGCTGCTAAAAGAACGGATTTTGGCAAAGCTACGTATGTGATTTTCTTTCTGTGAACAATTAAAGCACTTGGCAGACGGTGTGAATATTGCTGCCAAGTTGGAGATAAGGACTGTGGTGTGTGCCAAGTGCTTCTTTAACCCTCGACTGGCTGTGTTTTTGTGGGTGTGTGTAGAGGGGGACAGATCAGGATGCTCTTGATCGTCCATCTATAGAAAGTGGTAAGGACAGGGGAAGGAAGGTGTATTTTTCTCATGCGACACAGAAAATGGAGACACTGCTTAATGTATCTCATTCATTGTCATTAATTTATGGTAATTATATCCTTCACCATCTTAGTTGCCTTACAAACATCATTCAGAGGATCTATCCATCCTCTAAAAAGGATGCAGCTGATGCCATGGAAAGGAAAAAATAACATCTGGTGTATTAATCCAAAGGACTATGACACATGATTCCCACATAGAACCTATGTACACCATGAAAAAAACATATCTGAGCACACAGTGTTAACTGTCACAAAGGAAATGCCTTGCACAGTGATAAATAAGTACAAATCATTCAGGAGAAGAGTAAACCAGGGTGTTACCTAAGGTTAGACCAGTTCCAAGAACCTTTTCCCATATTGTATAATAAATGACCATCCATCCATCCATCCAACCAACCATCCAATCAATCAATCGTCCAACCAATATTAATCTAACACGAACAGGGAAAAATTCCAGAAGTTCCTAATTCATTGATGTTGGTTTTGTAAAAATAGTAGGGGAAAAAGACTAGTCTCCTACCATGTTCCTTAAAAAGGACTGCCTACAAGCCTTGTAAACCTAGTTATTGCTGTTACTGTATCCATAGATTATATTTGCTGCAGTTACCCTATTTCAATAACATCACCTAGACTGTATCAAAAAATCCCTTACAATCCTCATTCACATCTAAAAACAATTCTAAAATTTCTTCTACTGGATTCTCTCTCTTCCCTCCCTGGTAATTTCCTTAAAAAGATCTCCATAATTAACTCAAATAAGTATTTCATCAGTAGCATTATTTGAAATGCTTAACATTCTAGACATTCTAAGGTTATTTTTACAAGAATACATCACCAAAGGGAGTCTAGATGCAGAGAATATTATAAGAGCTAAAAAAAACAAACAAAATTTCTACTTTCTTAACATTGTCACAGTGGGATGATTTAGAAGACAACAATGCTGGCAATTAAATAGTAGAATTACAAAACCTCCTTTGACTTTGTACCATTGAATAATAGCTAGAATGGCATTGTAATTAATTTCTTTTGATATTGAAATAGATTATGATTACTTTTGAAATCAAAAAAGAAATATTTTCAGTTTTCCCTGTACTTTTTGTTCTCAATCTTTGATTTTATGTTTTTAGAATAAAAAATAACTCTATGTGTATAAAAAAATCTTGTTATGATCACTAAATCCACTTTTCACAGTCTACTAAGAATAACATATCTCAAATTCCCAGTCAGGAAATTCCTTTCGCAGGTCAGGGATCATGTGTATCCTCAGGGGCAGTTCATTGCAGAGGGCCGGTGCCCCCACAAAGAAGGCTCTCCCCCTGGGGGTTGCCAGTCAACATTGCTTGGCCGACGGCACCCTGAGGAGCCCCTCTCTGTGGGAACATATTGGTCGGTGGGAGGCCGTCATTGGCAGAAGGCGGTCTCATAAATATCCAGGTCCTAAACCATGGAGCGCCTTAAAGGTGGTGACCAACACCTTGAATCGCACCCGGAAGACCACTGGGAACCAGTGCTGCTCGTGCAGGAGAGGTGTCATATTGGTGCAACGAGTTACTCCCATAATCACCCGCACGGCCACATTCTGGACCAGTTGGAGCTTCCGAGTGCTCTTCAAGGGGAGCCCCATGTAGAGGTCAACCTCTGTCCTCCCATCAACCCAAACTGAGTCCAACCAGCGAGGAAGGAGGAGAACCACCGCAACACGGTGCCCCCATTCCTAGCCCCTCCAGCTGGCGCAGCATGATACCATGGTCGATGGTATCAAAAGCCGCTGAGAGATCTAATAGGACTAGGACAGAGGAAAAACCCCTGTCCCAAACCCTCCAGAAATCATCAACCAATGCGAACAATGCTGTTTCTGTGCTGTGACCCGGCCTAAAGCCCAACCGGTACGGATCTAGATAGACTGCTTCATCCAGGTACTGGGGTAGTTGCTGGGCCACCGCACTCTCAACAACCTTCACCACAAAGCGAAGGTAGGAGACTGGACAATAGTTTGCTAACACAGCTGGATCCAGGGACGGCTTCTTGAGGAGGGGTCTCACCACCAGCCCTGTCCTGTAAGGGGTCTTCCTGTGCTGCCAGCTGAAGAAGGGAGTGGGTCACCCTAATCAGGGCAGCTGGGCGGTTCTCTGCAGATGCAATAAGAGTGTCTAATAATAATTTGATTTTGCTGCCTTTATCGCCACTAGGTAGGTCTTAATATGAGACCTCACCAGTGTTTGGTTAGATTTGGAGTGGCTGGCTCTCCAATCACTTTCTAGGCATCTTTTCTGGAGCATTATCTCCCTCAGCTCCTCGGAGAACCAGGGAACCAGTTGGGATCAGCACTGGGTCAGGGGCCGCAAAGGTACGACTCGGTCCAATGCTCCAGCGGCTGCCCTATCCCAGGCGGCCACCAGTTCTTCAGTCAAGTCGTGAGCCAAAACCTCGGGGAATGGCCCAAGCTCCATCAGGAAACTGTCAGGGTCCATCAGGCACCTGGGACGGAACCACCTAGTCGGTTCTGACTCCCTGTGGTGGAGGGGAGCAGTTCAAAAGTTTAATTGGAGGAGCGAATGATCTGACCATGACAAGGGCTTGATGGCTAGATCCCTGATTTCTAGATCATTCAACCACTAACCAGAGACAAAAATCATGTCCAGAGTGTTGCCCCGTGTGTGGGTGGGCCTTGAACTAACTGAGTCAGGTCCATGGCCGTCATGGAAGCCATGAACTCCCGAGCTGTCTCCGACATTTCGCCAATGGATGGCAAGTTAAAATCCCCCATGACAATAAGTCTGAGGGTATCCAACACCACCCCAGCTATTATGTCGAGCAGCTCGGGCAGGGCTGCCACTACGTAGCAGGGAGCCAGGTACGTAGTCAGCAAGTCCATCTGTACCCCATGGCCAGTAACATCAAGTATTGATGTGTTTTTCCTTTAGTCGTTTTATTTCACTCTTTTTCCTAATTCTATTTAACAATTTTTCTAGCGTCAAGATGAATAGCAGCGGTGATAATGGGCACCCTTGTCTTACACTTTTCTTAATTTGAAATGTATTCGTCATATCCCCATTTATTATTATTCTTGCCCTTTGTAATTTATAAATTGTTTCTATCATTTTCTCAAAATTGGTTCCAAATTTCATTATTTTATTTTGTTCGATCATAAATTTCCAATTAAGATTATCAAAAGCCTTTTGGGCAGCCAAAAATTCAAGAGCCATTTGCTTCTCCGGGTGGGCTTCATAATATTTGAGAATATCCACAACTATTCTTAGGTTATTCCTGATTTGTCTATCAGGTAAGAAGACGTTCTGGTCCGGGTGTATCATGGAATTTAATATTCTTTTCAATCTTTCCACAATTATGTTCATGAAGATTTTATCATCTGTATTTAAAAGGGAGATCGGTCTGTAGTTTTTAATTTGTTTTTGGTCTGTACCTTCTTTCGGAAGTAGTGCGACATATGCTTTCCTCCACGAATCTGGTATTTTTGCTTCCAGTAGGGCCTCTTTACATATCTCCAATAATTTTGGTGTTATTATTTTGTCAAATTATTCAAATTAAATTCGTCAAAGTGCGGCAACTTTTATCCTGCTGCAGCCATGCATCTATTTTGAGGCACAAATAGATTAGCTCAGTGAAGTTGGGAGGAATGTCGATGTGGGCCAATTCATCAAGCAATTCCCCTGACAAGCTGTCCTGGAACACATCCATAAGCGCATCCTCATTCCAAGCAGAGTCCTGGCTGAGAAGATGGAACTCTCTAACATACTCTGTCAAAGTCTGTCACCCTGTTTCGGGGCCTTGAAGCATCAACTGGCCATTTGTGTCTTCACAGGGTCCTCGTACATGAGCCGGACCTGAGCACAAAGCCCTGGAAAACCATCTAGCAGTGGACTGGGCTGGACAAGAAGGAGGGTGGCCCACCAGGTTGCAGCTCCCAACAGAAGATTAAGCATAAAATCCATTTTTTTAAACCCATTCAGTCTGTGGAAAAGTCCTCAGCCCTAAGGCTCATGTATAGGTGGCATTGTCTGCCAGCTCTGTTCCCTCTTCTCCCTCTCAGGTTGCCTTGCTTCTGACCCTGAATCCCACGATGACATCTCCTCTGATTTGGCTGCTGGAGGGGCTGGCAGCCCACAACTTGACACCTAGATATTGTAAAAGAATAAACACTGTTTTGCAAAATTGATTTTATTTTTATTACCAAATGTTGCATGATAACTTTTCTACAGAATAAAAATATGTAATGTCTTAAAAACTGTATCGTTTACCTTTCAACACAATCAGGTGTTTCTTTGGACTCTTGTCTGGCACAGACTGAAAAATGTTAAATGAATATTTTAGAACAAAGTAGAGAATCATCAACTGAAACACATTTATTTCTCTCCAAGAAACGGAAGGACAAATCTTACCGTCTTGGTCTTCCCCGGACTGGTAGGGATAAAATTTCGCAGCAGACGTCCTCAATTGCCTGGTTTGTCCCAAGCCCTTATCAGTTCTTTGTTCTTTTCCATTTCTCTTGAGACCTCCTGTAAAAAGAAATTGGTGAAGTACAATCAAAATTAACTTTTAATGCATTATAAAATTTCGCTTACAGAGGTTGTTCTAATTTCTTACTATCATGTATTATACTTACAGCCTTCGCTCTTCTGAGAGCTTTCTGGTAGTTTCTACATTTTCTTCTTAGGTCCTCAAATGTTTCCCCTCTGTCAGCATCTCCTGGCAAAAAAATAACAAAAGAACTAGAACTTGTACAGTCAAAGTTAAGATGAAATAAATCACTTTTCTTTTTAGAATGAAAACAATTAAAATGTTACGTTAAAATGATACTCACTTTCTGGATCATCTTTTATTTTCTTCTCCAGCTCCATATTCTCCCTTATAAGAACAGCCACTTTGCTGGCTAAATGGCTGTTTTCCTCTTCCAACTAAGATACAGAAATTACAAGAAGCAAATATCAGTCATATAATATAAATACGTGGACAAAAACAGCATGGTTAGGGAAATGAATGACTTACAGCTCTTATGGTGGCATCTTTTTCAGCCAGCTCTCTTCATTGCAGCAACACAAGTTCTTCTATGCGTTTTATTTCTGTATTTTTATGGAAAAAGACTTGTGCTATTAAGCAACGTTCAAAAAAGACATTACATATTGACCCACCAACAACACTGAAAGTTAAGGCTGGCCATTAAATAGGAAGGGTCAGGTGTGAGGCAGAGGGAGGATTGCCTTTGTACCCCCACTCTTGCTACAGGTTTTCACACAAACAAAATAGTTGGTTACTTACTTTGGTCTCTTTGGTACTCTTTATATTTCTTCAGACACACCTGCCAAAGAAGACATTTTCAACACCTGAGGACAAGCCAACTGAAGGAGGTGAATTTACTAAGTATTATAAACCATAGTCTGGATACAATCATACTGGCTGGTGTCTTATCTAGTTGCAAAGTCCTTTGGCTGTGCTCTGGCCATTTTTTCTAAAACACTTTGCAAAATGCTTGGACCATAAAGCCACCTTTTGAAAAGCAAGGTAACTACATCAATCTATTGTCCATCTTACATTGTGGCATCTTCATGTTTTCAGTGGAATTTATATATGCCTCCTCTAAGGAAAATGTTAATACTTGCAGTGCCGACAAGTATGGTAGATTTAGATTTTTAGCAGCATTCCTTAAACAGGCTGAATACAGATGAAGCTGCTGAGAATAATTATTTTGCTGACTTTCCTTTTACTTCTAAAAATCTGTAAGGAATCCTCTAGCTCTAAATTTGTGTGCATGTGTGTGAAATACTCAGTATTTCTCAATCTTGGCCACCTGAAGGTGTGCAGATTTCAACTCCCAAAATCCATGCTGGCGAGACAATTCTGAGAGTTGAAATCCAGACATCTTCAAGAGGTCAAGGTTGAGATACACTGTCCTAGTTAGTGGAGATGGAGAGGGGGGGGGGAGAGAGAGAGAGAGAGAGAGAGAGAGAGAGAGAGAGAGAGAGAGAGAGAGAGAGAGAGAGACCTCTTACTGACTATATCCACGCTTTCATTAATTTTTGTGGCCACACAAATCAATAGTTGGCAAATGTCTTCTTTCAGATTTTTTTTAAATCTGAGAAATATAATAATTCTGGGAAATTATAATTAAAAGGCTTTTCTTCAGATAGTCTTTTGCTATTGGAGTCAAAGCAAGTCAACTCAATTTTGAAAGAAAAGATTCTGGACACAGAAGGCCACTTGGATTTTTTAAAATACACATATGGTATAGAATTTCTCAGTTATGGAAAAAAGATTAACAGGAACAAAAGTTCCATTGGATCCAGCATGCTAATCTTATTTAGAGAGCTGGAGTGAATCAACTCAGTTCGTTCATCCTCATGTCCCTCTAACCATAGCAGGAAGACCCTCACTAACCATTAGGACTAGGACAGAGGAAAAACCCCTGTCCCAAGCCCTCCAGAAATCATCAACCAATGTGACCAATGCCGTTTCTGTGCTGTGACCCGGCCTAAAGCCCAACCGGTACGGATCTAGATAGACCGCTTTATCCAGGTACTGGGGTAGTTGCTGGGCCATCACACTCTCAACAAACTTTGCCACAAAGCGAAGGTTGGAGACTGGACGATAGTTTGCTAACACAGCCAGGTCCAGGGACAGCTTCTTGAGGAGGGGTCTCACCACTGCCTCTTTAAGGGCAGAGGGGAATGTACCCTCACTCAAAGAAGCATTTATAATCCTCTGGAGCCAACCTCGCGTAACCTCCTGGGAGGCCAGCACCAACCAGGAGGGACATGGTCCAATAAATATGTGGCAGAGCTCAACCTACCCAGAATCCTGTCCATGTCCTCGGGACTCAGAGAGACAAACTCCTCCCAGATAACACTCTCAAAACCCACCTCCATCATCCCATCTGACCCCACCCAATCGGAGTCCAAGCCCTCCCGAATCTGAGCTATTTTGTCATGCAGATATTGCACAAAATTCTCAGCCCCGTCCTGTAAGGGGTCTTCCCGCACTCCTAGCTGAAGAAGGGAGCAGGTCACCCTAAACAGGGCAGCTGGGCGGTTCTCTGCAGACACAATAAGTGTGGAAAAATAATTCGATTTTGCAGCCTTTATCGCCACTAGGTAGGTCTTAATATTGTAACAGAAGGGTCTTATACTATAAATAATGTTAATCTATGTATTGTATTATTCACAGTATTATGTTGCTCTCAGAAGTGTTGACGTGGGAGTAGACGTCATGTTGCAAACGTCAGGAAAGTACAAGGAACAGAAATAAGGAACTTGTTAAATGTACTGATGAGATTAATGACCTATGTTCTATATCATCTCTGTAATGAACCTATATTAAGAAACATATTACCAGAAGTGTGCATGAAAAGTAACAGACAGTATTCCCATATATGGAAATAGAGTCAGAAGTGTAACGCCTTTGGTGTGGCTAGAATTGCAAAATGTATAAAAGGTAGACCTTGGGTGTAGCCCAGGGTTCAGAATCTGACATGTGAGTGCTCTGAACCTTTGCTAGCAAATAAACCTGTGTTTTCCAACTTTTTTGGTCTTGTCTCCTGATTTTGGGAAGCGGGTTTTCCCGCAACATTTCTGGCGACCCAAGATGGGAAACAACAGGTCATTGGGACTCTCTGGAGGGTCACCCTTCTGCCAGATGCCATTGGACACTTTGTTCCAAGGGGCTTCCCAGTGATGCAGGACCCCTGCAGCGGCAGTTGGTGCCTCCAAGAACCACTTGGAAAGGGAACAGAGACCAGGCCCAGTTCCAGTCAGCTGGAAGATGGGAGAACAAGTCTGCAGGCAAATATTGGGGTAAAAGGAATAATCCATCCCTGTAAACAGGCACAGTGGGAGAGTCCTGATCACCCTCTCTCTAAAGATAAAGGTGGGAAGGTTGTCAAGTGTGGTTGATGTGCATGTCCACTGCAGTTCCCAACGGTGACTGTCGAGTGACCAGCACCTTGGGCCAGTGAAGAGAGTTTGGTGTCTGCAGTTCCCATTGGAGACCGTGAGTGTCCGAGTCCGTGGGTCGGACTTGAGTGTGTGTGTAAAAGCAAACTCCCTTGTATTATCCCGAGAGGAAGGACCCTTACCTTCCTCTCATTCCTTTTCCTTATTTGTCTTGTCTGGTGCCCTGGGAGGAATATGGGTGGGGGAGGAAGTGTGCCCCTCACTCGATTAGAGTGTATGTTAAGACATTTTAAGGTTGCTTATGTCAGTCAAGACTACAGCATTAAGTGGAGCAAACATAGGTTGAGGTAGGCTGCCCTGATAAGGGAACATTAGATCCCTCTATTGCTTTAAAAGTACTCCAGTTAGTGTTCCACTCCATATTAGGAACAATGTAGATTCCTAGTCTCATGCAACTTGCCACCCCGAGAGGGAAAAGATTAGGATTGCAGTATCAAAGATAGTGAAGCCTGATCTACCCCAGGGTCACACTCTTGAAGCATATGTCGAGGAACACTTCCCTACGAAGGATCCCTTCCCAATAAGGTACATTCTCCTTTAGAAGTTCCATATTTGAATAATGCCAATAATCAGAAACAGAAACATCCAGAACAGGGAGGGACAAAATGTTATAGTGGATGATGTATTGGTGTTCAAAACCTCTGCAATGCAAGTTAGAAATGGTATGGTCATGGCTACCATTTTGATACTGCTCTCTCCCTCTCCCTCCCTCCCTCTCTCTCTCTCTCTCTCACACACACACACACACTAAACTCCCATGATTTGAAATCTGAAGGTATACCATGACTTTCTTTCCTAAAGAAAGAAGAAACTCTGCTGATGTTTCAGAACAGTGTCATATCCAAATGAAACACAATTAGAGTCATGTTCAGGGAATGAATGGATTGTGTCTAGAATATTAACTGCTGAGCTCATACAATGAAGTCAGATTCGTGCTTTGTCTATCTCTCCCTCTATCTATGAATCTGCATAAAGAAGTGTACAAATCAGGTCTGGATTGATTGGGATGTCCAAACTGATAAATATTGAATTGAATCTGAACTAATACAGGCCACTGAAATGCTGCCATGTATCTACACAAAGGTTCCTAATTGGTTTTGAGCACTAAATATTTATTTACACAGGCCTACTAAAAATGTCAAGAGCTGCAGAATGGATATGCCTCTAAAAAGTAGGGCTGTGCACACTTTGAAAAGGGCATGGAGGAATTGCTTCTGGATCTTGTAGGATCCCAGTGTTCCTCTGCTATTTGTTAAAGTCATCTGATCGATCATTTTTAGGGTTCTGAGCCTGCCTGAAGACAGGATGCCACAAGCAAGAAAAACAAAACGCACAGGCACAGTATATGTGGTACCTTGCTCAATAGTAGTAACTGTGAGAGGGATCTTGGAGTCCTAGTGGACACTCACTTAAATATGAGCCAGGAGTGCGTTGCAGGTGCCAAAAAGGTCAACAAAATTCTAGGTTTCATTAACAGAGGGATAGAATCAAGATCACGTGAAGTGGTAATACCACTTTATAAAGCCTTGGTAAAGTCACACTTGGAATACTGCATCCAGTTTTGATCACCACGATGTAAAAAAGATGTTGATACGCTAGAAAGAATGCAGAGAAGAGCAACAAAGATGATTAGGGGACTGGAGGCTAAAACATATAAAGAACAGTTGCTGGAACTGGGTATGTCTAGTTTGATAAAAAGAAGGACTAGGGGTAACATGATAACAGTGTTCCAATATCTCAGAGGCTGCCATAAAGAAGAGGGAGTCAAGCTATTCTCCAAAGCACCTGAGGGTAGGACAAGAAATAATGGGTGGAAACTAATCAAGGAGAGAAGCAACTTAGAGCTAAAGAGAAATTTTCTGATAGTTAGAACAATTAATCAGTGGAACAACTTGCTTCCAAAAACTTCCAGTGTTACTGCTCCAACACTGGAAGTTTTTAAGAAGAGATTGGATAACTATTTGTTTGAAATGGCATAAGGTTTCCTGAGTAAGCAGGGGGTTGGACTAGAAGACCTCCAAGGTCCCTTCCTACTCTGTTATTCTATTCAGTTTTAAGGAATTCATTCATTCAAGTTAAGGCACGAAACAAAGCAGCAGCAGCAATATTTTGGAGCTGCAGAAATTGGCAGCCAAGAGATAAAGGAAATTCCATTGCCATCTGATGGTCATCTGGATTTCTGTAGCTTTGATCACACAGCCATGTTTAAAGCAAGTATTCAATTGTTAGTCCCTGAAATATTTTGTGGACCTACAGCAGAAGAGAGAAATCTAGACCTACCAAATCTAAACTTGAAAAAATCTAGATGGCCTCAAGAGGGCTGCAAAGGGATGCAGAAAACAAACTCTTTATTGCCATCTGGTGTTATGCAGATGTCTGCAATCTGGATTTGATAGCCTTAAAAAAGCCTATGTCTCTCCAAATGTAGCTAAAGTATAATTCTCAATCTCCTAGTCCCACTGTTAGGAACTATATTACAAAGGACGAAGGTCAAAGTAATCAATGCAGTGATACAAAAGCTAAGGCTCTCTTTCTGTGGTAGTTTTCTCTTCTATATAGACCTATACGTTTTTTTAAAAAAAATTGATTTATATGCCGCCGTTCTCCGAAGACTCAGGGCAGCTTACAATGTGTTAAGCAATAGCCTTCATACTTTTGTATATTTATACAAAGTCAGCTTATTGTCCCCACAAACTGGGTCCTCAATTTACCTACCTTAGAAAGGATGGAAGGCTGAGTCAGCCTTGAGCCTGGTGAGATTCAAACATGGAGTAATTGCAGACAGCTGGATGTTAATTAGGGTGCTTAGTCTGCAGAGCTATTCAGGCTCTATTTGAGTGGTGTGGTAGCCTAGAGGTGGACCTCTCGTCTCACAATCAGGAGGCTGTGAGTTCTGTTATGTTGTTGCTGTTTAGAGCAGGAATTTCAAATCAGGGGTTGTTTCTGATTGGTCAGAATCAGACCAATCAGAAGTATATATAAGAAAGGCTGCTACCAGCATTGAGTTGCTGAAGTCTCACTGTACAATAAAGAGCTGTTGTCACTAGCCTGTCTGTGCTGCTTCGTTATTGCCCAACCACTTCAAGTTCAATCATAGGTAGATGCAGATATTTCTCATACTGAGAATATATCTGCTGAACAAAACTCTGCATTGGTGACAGGAAGGGCATCCAGCCATTAAAACACTCTGCTAGCTCCACTCAATTGCCCAGACTCCACCCCACAAGGGATTATGGGGTCGTTAAATGAAGATGATAGACCTATTCAATAAAAATAAAGCTCATTCTACCATGTATACTTAATAATCTATGAAGAATTATTCAACTAGTGAATCACTTAGATTTAGGAACAACTTAAAATAATATTTAAATTATCACTGTTGTTTTTGTACTACCAGTTTTTAATCTTTATGGCATATAATAAGTTACTTGCATTGAGGTCATGGTTTGCTGGAGAGAATTGGACCCAAAAAGGCATTTTTTTAACCTATAATAAAAACATGTATACATTCTGTCAATGAGGAAGTAACACCATTATTTTAGCCTACAGTTTTTATAAGGAAACCTGATCATTTAATTGCCATTAAATTAAAAGCATTAAACAACCAGCAGAACTCTTATTTCAAGTAGGCTAGTCAGAAATGAAATCTGCCATCTTGTTAGCCCTTTCTAGTACTTATCTATTCATTTAAAAATGAACTGTAAACTGCAGCAATGGTATGATTTACTCTAATATGTTCACGTATATTATGCTGAACAATTTTAATGTTACAGCAGTTGCTACACTATCTTGATTACAAAAATGAAGTAAAATTACTTTGTTTATTTAAGGCTTTTAGAGTCACAGTATCTAAATGTGTAATTGAAAATGCCAGCAAGCCTCTATGCTTAACCACACATGTCTTAATTTGAACTGACCTGACTTGGTATAACATTCTTTGTTAGAATTCAGGATTTCATCTATTCACATTTGCAAGTTTTTTAAAAAGTAAATATTAACATTATCAGTTTGCAGTAGTGATTACGGCATTGGGCTAGAGACCAGGAGCCCTTGAGTTCAAATCCCTCCTTAAGCACAAGGTTAGCTGGGTATTCTTGGGCCAGTTTCTTTCTTCATGCCTTAGGAAGGAGACAGTGGCAAACCAATTCTGAAAAACCTTGCCAAGAAAATCTTGCAGAGACTCATTCAGGGAATCTCTGAGGATCAGACATGATTGAACTGTTGGAAGAAATGTCCATTTGGGTTCAGTTATAAGTGGGGAGAAAGACATTCAAAACATGGAGGCTGATTGGAAAGATGGTTTAATGGTGGACAGGACCACATGGTTTGAGGTCCTGGGCAATCAAGCACATGGATGAGAGAGAGAGAGACATTTATACCATCTCTTGGGGTTTGAATTTGCTTCCTGTTCCTGTGAAAGAAATGTATTCTGATTGGTTGTCAGACTGCCATGGGACCATGCAGGGGTAACTTTGTAAGTTGTCTTGAGTCCCAAGCTTGGTTGAATCTTGCTGGGTGATGTAATGAAGGGGCTTTGGACAATTCCTATTATGGCTTAATGGCTTTGTCCTGGTTTGGATTTTGAGTGAGGGCTAATCCTATCATGTCCTGAGGGTGAAGGTCTTTTGTTTTGTAGATCGACTGGTCCAGTCTTTTGTCTTGTAGATAGGTTTGCACCAGTCTTTCTGGGGCTATTAACAAAGGTGGGGGCTGCTTTCCAAGAACATGTTTCTCCTTTTCTCATCCAGGAAGGTATAATATCCTGCCTTTTTAATATTTCCTATACTATTTCATTTATCAAGGAGAAGGGTGGATGCTAACTTTCTACAGAACAAAAGAGAGAGAAAAAGACAGAGGTATTTTTGAACTGGTTCTAGACTCTGTTTTTATGTTTCAAGATCAAACTGTATTCTTTTCAGTTTTATTCAAATGTTAACTATAAAAAGAAGTGAATGCTGATGTGCCAACAATAATAAGTGCTTGAATGATCAATAAGTTTTGTAGATCTGACCTTCCACAAGATAAATGTGTAAATAAGACTAAGCCAATTGTCTAAATTCCCCTATCACTTTTTTTTCCAGTTAGAAAGTTAATACAGTGATAATGGCCACTTACCATCTCATCTACTGAACTGTGAATTTCTCCTGTGTTACTCTGCAGAGAGATATTTAATTCCAGAGTTTATCTGGTACATTTAGAAAGGCAGGGAAAATGATATCTGAGATAATTACCCAATGTAAGTGTGGATATTGCAACATATTTTCTCGAATGAGAGAAACAAAACACATCATGCATTCATTTCCCAAAGACACCACAAGAACATAGTCCAATTATTCAGAAAATGTAACATTTAAGGGACTTTCTGTTTCAAGTGACAAAACAGCTCGGCCAGATTTTGAAACTCTCTGGGTACCATTTACCGATTTGTGGCTTCAGCTCAAGCAGCCATATCCGACTCAGATTAACATTTTTCTCTAAAAGTCAAATTCCTACACTAACTTTAAATTGGTGAAATATCACTTTATTGTTTATATTTCATTGATTTCAATGAAAAGCTAAGCTGAAATTTGACAGTGAAATCACTAAATAAATTTAGCTCAGGCACGTCAAGGCTGCAGGCTGAAAACAACATAACCATCATTCTATTAATAAAATAATTATGCCCAAGTAAAACTGACACCACCTATAATGATAGCTAGCAGTTGTGCATTAATTCCTATTATGTGTGACTGATTTGAGAGTATGTAAAACTATGAGAGTGTATTCTTGAATACTCAACTATTATTCATTGCTATATTCAGGTCACCTATCAACCAATGGCAAAGGAAATTGACAGCTTTGCCTTCTAGAATGGAGTAAGTGTCTATTTTTTCCCCTGTCTTTACTTTTTTCCTTTAATTTGTAGAGGAAGAATCAGCAGTTCCACTTGCACAACAGAGCTCAGTCCAAAAGAGTCATCACACATATTAGTGTACAAACTCTGGGTGCAAAGAACATTTATGCAAATTAGCCTTAAAATTCAAAAGAGAGGGAGAGGGCGAGGAAGAGGAAAAGGGAGAAGGAGAGGGAGAGGGAGAGGGAGAAAAAGAAGGAGGAGAGAGAGAGAGGAAGAGAGGGAGGAGGGGAGGAAGAGACAGAGAGATACACACAGAGAAAGTGATATCGAGTGGACCATATATTTAGCAAAATAGAAAAGCAAATAAGTAATTTGGGTATCTGAATGCAATGATGCATATTGAGGAGAAAGAAGGCTCCAAATTGGACATATTAAAGAAAGATATTTGCCAGCAGTACAGGTGTGAGTGCATTTTATTTTGCACTTTAGTATAATTTTGGTTAAACATGAGCAGATATTTCATTGTCTGTCATACCAGTTCACATACCAGCTATAGAAATGGTGCTTCTAATACTCAACTCTTTCCAAAGATAGATGTCCTTCTTCCTTTACAATCCAAGAAAAAGGTCTGCTCTAAGCCAAGTTAATTACTTCCTATTTGGGAGGGGGGAGCATTTAAAAGTGGAATTCAGAGAGCAGGTTAACAATTTGCCTTTTTAGAGATACATGGAAACTTATAGTATCTTGTTTTATAGATGGCATTTAGATCCTAAAAAATTATCATGTATCTATCCAAACCTGAAAGCTGTTGTGGCTCCGTTGCCTGAGCCTGTGTCATCGGCAAGAGAGGACTCTGAGAATGAGGGACAGGAGTTGGCAAGGCCTCCTTCTCCAGGACCCTCCTCTCTGGCAATGCCTCCGGAGGACACCGAAGGGCAAGAGATAGCCCAGAGTCAAGCATGTCCCCACAGCCACAGGTGGACAGTGATGAGGGTAATGAGTCTTGGCTGGACCCTCACCAGCATCGCAGAGACAGGCACGCGCAACAGAAGAAAAAGCGTACCTGTGATTAGTTGACTCACTGGACCACACCCCACAGGCTATAAAAGGGGGTGAGTTAATCATTCAGACTCTGTGACGGACAAAAACTAACTCCTTTGAGTCACATTGCATCTCTGGAAAACAGCAATCTGGGCGTTGGAAATATTCGGACAATTCTGACTGTGAGTATTTTTGTTTGTTGATAAAGTTCTTGGCAAGCAGCTGCTGGGATTGCTGCCAAGCATCTTATCGGACTAATTGGTTGCCTGCCAGTTTATTTAACCCCCGGCTGTCTGTCTGAGTGTGTGTGTGTGGGACGGGGACAGAACACAAGCTAAATGTTGGAGATGTGATTGTGATGATGCAACTTATTATCATATATGGTGGACTTGTAAGAAAATCAAAGCATTTTGGATAAAAATTTGGTTGAAATTTACTCCACAACTGTTTTTATTGGGTATAACTACAGATTGTACAGTATTAGAGACTAAATTGATTTTAAATTTAATATCAGCAGCTAGGCTGTTGGTAGCGCAATACAGGAAGAAGGATTTTTTGCCTATTATTGAAGAGTGGACACTGAAAGTAGCAAACTTAGTGGAAATGGCGAAAATCTCAGCGTACTTGAAGGACTATACACAAGAAAGATATATATTGAATGGAGAAGATGGATTGACTATATTCAAAATAAGTATCATACAAGAAAATATCAAATAGCTTATGAATGAATGTTAAATTCTAGACATATTATGTTATCTATAGTGGAGTTAAGATTTCGGGGGGAGTGGATAGTTTAAGAATAGCTGGGTTAGTTTAGTTTATGACTGTTAATTGAAATACCCTGTATTTTGCTCTGGGAAGTCTGGGGGGGATGGGGGATGGGGGGAGGGTTGTGGGGGGGGGAAGGAAAGAGGGTGGGAGGAATATTGGGGGGGGATTTTTTTTGTAAAACTTTTCAATTAAAAAAAAATCAGGGTTTTAATTTTTCGCAAGCATGCGTTATTAAGTTGACACTGGAACCTGGATTGGAACAGAAACTTCCTCAATTACAAGTTCTCTGAGATGAATTTATTTATTCATTAAATAACATTGTTTATAAACTTCACCTGGTAACATATATGTAGCATCAGGTAGGAAGATAATCGTTAAAGCCAATAAAAATGCTAAACTCCTGGAAGTTTAGTTTCATTCTTTAAAAATGAGATTGAAGAAGAAGCAGCAGCCATCAATCAGGACATAAATAGTATGAGATCATCCTGTGAAGTAAAAACTTATTGTATTGATAGGAAGCTTTAGTATACTCTAGTGTTGCTCAGATTCACAAAGCAATTAGCCAATAATGTTTAAAAGTTATGGCTAATTTAACTAATGGTTAATAGAGCTTAGTAAAACTGTCAGAGTTGATGAGCCCTGTGAGATTTTGTGGAAGAACACACATTAAACTTAGGACCCTCATCTAATTTTGGCAGCTTAATCGCATTCTGAATAATAATCTGTCTAGTGGTATGAAAAAAACCCAAACCCAATGCCTTTTGAAACATTCTTCTTAACATTTAAGTGCACCCCATTATAACAAAGTTTGTCTTTAGCACTTTGTCATATCTAGGAAGCAGTTCATCTATAACCTTGCTTCATTTTTCCCCCTCTATCAAGGATCTTCAGGTTTTATAAAGCAGGAACAGGTAACTTTGGAGTTGCTGAAGACAGAAGCTCACCTCCAGATCTGCCTGGACATTTGAACAGGGACCATGATTACTCTTCCAAATGACGGACATTTTTTCTCCTCTAAATTTGGTGACAAAATCTTGAACTGCTGGGAAGTGGGAGAACCCTCAAATAGCTGAACATCCCTGTTATAAGCAATGCAATATTTCAATTAAACAAGAGGTTGCATTCATGATAGTTGGAGCTTGTTGAAGGCACCCATAGAAAACCCATAATTTCAGATACTGTAGAGTCTGAAATGATCAAAGCCAAAATATTCCATAATCGTATAAATGGAGAAGACTCCTGCTTCTTTCAGGAAAGGGTCACAAAACTTTGAGGAAAGCTCTATTGGGAATTCCACTAGATTCAAAATACAAATATTTTTTATTTATTTTTTTGATTTTTTTATTTATTTTTAAAACATAAAACACATATTTTTAGAGCAAAAGTTTGGTCCGATATAAAATAAGTATAAATTCCAAATTTCATCCATTAACATCTTAAAGAAGGAAAAAAAGAAAAAAGAAAAAAAGAACAAATCTAAACCCAATTCTTATCATTCAATCTAACATTTTCTTCTAGCATTTAACATTCTACTATATATCACCCTAAATCTTAAATTCCAAATCTAAACAGCTTTTTATAATATGCATTTATCATTTTAACAACCATACCTTTGGCTTCAACTGTGGTTGTGCCTCAAGGACAACTTGTACAACAGATTTTTTTTAAAAAAATAGCCCAAGGAAAGGGTACAAAAATATAGCCTTATGTCCAGTATGGGTGGGTTTATTTGGCAGGAAGTCAAAAGTTTCTAGGCATTTCTAGAAGCAAAGTAGGGTACTGTTACCTAAGGCACACATTTCACCTTCTCCTAGAAAGGGCTGTCACTATTTCCTAATTGACCGTAAAGATGCAAACACCACTCAAGGCCCGTTTGCAAATTTTGAGTAAACCGTAGTTGAAAATTCTGTTTTAAAATCATTCATTTATTCTTAACCTTAATACCTCTGGGTTTCAAACTACAGATCTGTGTCCTAGTCGTAGGTTACATATTCTTCAAGCTTGGTTCCCAGTTTGAGTTACATGCCATTTGTCAGAAATTGTGTAGGGTCTCCTGCTTGAGCGGGGGGTGGGTGGGTGGGTGTTGGACTAGATGACCTATAAGGTCCCTTCCAATTCTGTTCATCTGTAAACTTGCAAACCCCAGAAGTGGTTTCAGTGCTAAAGAGGAGCTGCAGAAAAAGTGCATGGAGGGGCATGGATTGCTGGTGGAAACAGTTACTAGAGTGCTGCGCTCAAACAGCATTAAACCCCATTCAGAGATCTGTACAGCCACAACAGCTCTGCTGGAAGTCTTGATTGGGAACATTGATGTGCAATATCTGAAATTTCAGATCCATTTTGAGGGATGCACATCTTGAGAAAGTTCCAAACAGAGACTCGTAGTAAGCAAAATACATGTATTACAAGTTATGTGCAAAATAAATGAAAAAGATATATATTTTTTAAAGAAATGAAAAATGATGAATATATTTATAACCAGTGGAATGTATAATCAGTAAAACAGGTTGCCTTCAGAAGCTGTAGGTGCTTCATCACTGGAGGCTTTTAAGAAATACTGGACAGCCACCGGTCTGAAATGATATAGGACAGTGATGGCTAACCTTTTTGCCATCGTGTGCCAAAAGCGGGGGGAGTGTGGGGAGGTCGCCCATGTGCGTGCCCACACCCATAGTTCAATGCGCCCTGCCCCCGCTCCTCCCCCCCACTTTTAGCATGTGATGGCAGTAGGCCCGTTTTTCACCCTCCCCAGGCTCCAGAGGCTTTCTAGAAGCATGGGGAGGGCAAAAACAGCCTTCCCCACCCCACTGGAAGCCCTCTGGAGGCCAGAAACAGTCCATTTCTCAACTTCCAGTGGGACTGGAATGCCCCAAAATCAGCTGGCCAGTGCACGCATGCGCACTGCAGCTGAGCTATGGCAATGCTTGCATGCCCACTGATAGGGCTCCGTGTGTCACCAGTGGCACCCATGCCATAGGTTCGCCATCACAGGTATAGGGTCTTCTGCTTGAATAAGGGGTTGGATTAGAAAATCTCCACCAAGGTCCCTTCCAGTTTTATTCTGATTGATTGATTAGTTGGTTGGTTCGTTTTACAGAAGAGCTCCCTCTAATTGTATGTAGCTATAACCGACAGCAAAGGAACCATAACTGAATACATATAAAATGGAAAGAGGCTGGTTGAGTATATCCTTATTTAGCCCTACATATGTCATATTGCTCAAACTAGGAACCAAGCTTGAAGAATATGTAACCTATGACTAGGACACAGATCTGTAGTTTGAAACCCAGAGGTATTAAGGTTAAGAATAAATGAATGATTTTAAACCAGAATTTTCAACTACGGTTTACTCAAAATTTGCAAACGGGCCTTGAGTGGTGTTTGCATCTTTACGGTCAATTAGGAAATAGTAACAGCCCTTTTTAGGAGAAGATGAAATGTGTGCCTTAGGTAACTTTTGACTTCCCACCAAATAAATCCACCTATACTGATCATAAGGCTATATTTTTGTACCCTTCCCTTGGGCTATTTTTTTAAAAAAATCTGTTGTACAAGTTGTCCTTGAGGCACAACCACAGTTGAAGCCAAAGGTATGGGTGTGAAGTAATGTGATCATTAAGCAAGTCATCGCATGACCAAACCCAATTTTACAAACCTTTTTACTGCAATTGTTAAGTGAATGATCTGGTTGTTAAGCGGATCACATTGTCATTAAGGGAATTCAGCTCCCCCAATGGACATTACTTGTTGGAAGTCGGCTCAGGTGATTGCAAATTGTGATCACATGACTACAAAACACTACATCTGTCTTAAATACAAGCTGGTTGCAAAACACCTGAATTGTAATCATGTTACTGGTGTGTGTGTGTGTGTGTGTGTGTGTGTGAGAGATACAATGGTCATAATTTTGAGGACAGGTTGTAAATCACCTTTTCCAAGCCCGTGGTAAGTTTGAACCATCGTTAAACAAATTGTCATAAGTCACGGACTAGATATAGGCTGGCGCTTCTGCAATCAAATTGATCTGGAGGCATTGTCCCAAAAATGTATAAGAAGCTTTGTAACAAAAGCCTCCAAGGGTTTTTAAAAATATATCTAACAACCAAACAAAAGGGCTTCCTGCAAAGGTAATCTATGCTATATTTCTTTTCCCTTCCCTAACCTGGAATAGCAAAATGACAACTTGAGCTTATGAGCAGCATTTTGGATGCCCCTTGTGTGAAGGAAATGAGTTTTCGTGGACGAGTTTCATGTTTTATTCATGCTACATTGTGAACTTTTACAAGCTGTTGTGTCTTCCACAAAACTCATGTGACAGAATAGATTTCCTTACCTTCAGAAGGCTCAGCACCCCACTGTGAGAAGGATAGTAGCTTCCGAGCCTACAAATGCAAGGCATAAGGAATGCATCAGGTAATTCCAGTTGCGGAAGGAAAAAGAAAACTTTTGAGCTAGAAATAACAACCACCCAACTTCAATCAATAGAGCGTTGCCTCTAAGGAAACACTTTCAATTAAATAGATATGACAAAATCAGGAGACTTTCCTGTTTGCAGAAGTGAGGAACTCCAAGAAAGAAAAGATAACTTATTTATTTTTAATTGTGTTTTCGGAATGCTTGACTCCCACTGTATGTACAATTGTTTTAGAATGCATTATCTTGGCTTTTCCTTTTTATTATGTATGTAGTTATTTTAAATTACATATGTAGGGAGTTGCACACCATTGAGCGACTCAAACAGCTTACAACTTTGGTGCTGGAAGATATCCTGGGTAGCCAAGAATGCAAACAAATGAAATATAGAACAAACCAAATCCCCGGTTCTCACTTGAGGCACAAATAATCAGGCTCAAATGATCAGATTTTGGACCAGTGGTGAAATGTAAAATTTGTTACTACTGGTTCTGTATGCGTGGTTTGGTGGTGGTGGTGGGGTAATGTGACTGGGTGCATGTGGCCAATTTTTTTTAACTTTTAAAACCATTTTTTCTACAACCTTTTTGGCTGAAGAGGTTGTAGAAAAAATGCTTTCAAAAGCCTCTGCCGATCAGGCAACTCAGCTGGGATCGTCAGAGGCTTTTAAAAGCATTTTTTTTGGCCAAAGAGGTTGTAGAAAAAAATGCTTTTAAAAGCCTCTGACAATCCCAGCTGAGTTGCCTGATCTGGAGAGGCTTTTTTTTCTTTTAAAAGCCTCTGACAAGCCTAGCTGAGTTGCCTGATAGAGGCTTTTTTTAAAAAACATTTTTTTCTACAACCTCGTCGACCAAAGAGGTTATATAAAAAAAAAATGCTTTTAAAAGCCGATTAGACAACTTAGTTTTTAAAAGCCTCTGCCGATCCCAGTTGAGCCACATGATCATCAGAGGCTTTTTTTTTCTTTTAAAAGCATTTTGAAGAGGTGGTAGAAAAAATACTTTTAAAAATAATTTAAAATAATTTAATGGCTGAGGTGCGCATGGGGGGGGAGGGATGTTTGCTACCGGTTCTCCAAACCACCTACCACCATCACTACTGGACCGGGAGCATTTCACCCCTGTTTTGGACACTATGTAAAAGCATGACACTTTGGAGAAGGCTGCAATGCTGCGGAAGGTGGAAGGAAAGAGAAAAAGAGGATGACCTCCAGCCAGTTGGATGAATGGGTACATCATTGGAACAACTGAAGAACCAGGTTAGAGATAGACCATCTTGGAGAAGTTTTATCGATGTGGTCATTATAAGTCATACCAACTTGATGACAAATAATCGCCATAAAGTCTGTAAATAAATAAGCGCACATCTGTTTTTGCATGTTGTGTGGAAGTCATCATCATCAAGCCTTTTCATTAGGAATACCTAAATGGGTTAAAATAAGTTTTTCAATTACTGCCTCTGTTCCGTGGAACATCCATAGAATAGCACAGAAATGGGACAACTTGCCTTAGCTAACTCACTGCAGCCAACTCACCACAGCCAACCCATTGCGGGACAAATAGCCATGGTCATCTCACCATGGGACAATTCACCACGGAACAATTTAACAACTCAATTATTTAAGATAAATATATTTTTTTAAAAAAATGTCATTCATATTTTATTCTATCTTTCCTTTTGCATCCTTTCTATAATGATTCTATTCCACCATTTCTTTGGTATTAATATAACTCTTGTCCCATAGTGAGATATCCCCTAGCAACTTGGCTATGGCAAGTTAGCTGTGGTGAGTTGGCCATAGCAAGTTGGCCGTGAATTGTCATAGACCGGAACGGCATGTTGGAATTCTATTCTATGGATGCTTCTTGGAAGACCCATAGAACATTGTGTTAGCAAATCTGCCAATCTTCCCGAATGCACTTAAAACATGGTTATGTTCCAGGCATGGAAGTTGAAGTCTTAATGAGTGCCTGTGATGTGCTACATTGTTTAGATTGGTTTGGTCTCTTAGCAGCTGTATGTCTTGTTAACTTTTATTCTACATTTTCTTTTTTTTCCCCTAGTGTAAGCCACACAGAATTGCTATCTGGGATAGGCGACTATTTAATTAAGTATGTAAGTAATGCTGTACTATTCACTCACTCAATACCACAAATTGTGATTTTTGATTACAAGACAGCCTATCACAAATGTTTGGCCATAGGGTCATTTCTTCAGAAAAAGCAAAGGAAAAAAGAATGAGTGTAAATACAGTGAACATAGAATTAGATTTGCCATGATTATGCCTTGTTATTCTGGACCTTATTAAAATGTGTTTGGGTAATTTTATCTTAAGGTTCTTATTCCTTTGGTCCCTTCGAATGTTTATAAAAGCTCTAAGGTTTTCCACATAAAGACTCTTCATTTCTACAGAAAAAGAAAGAAAGAAAGCCTACTCTGAACAGATGGAGCCTTGAAAATCAATACAATAGAAAATTATTATTATTTGAATTCAGCTTAAACCATATTGTCTCCAATGAAAATGACATGTTAGGCACCAGGCTCATTTCTCATTCAGCAACATCAAAAGATGGGTTGCTTTATTTTCATAGAACAGGGATCTGAAGAAATAAAAAAAAAAGAGAGATAAAGGAAGACCCCCTCCTAACCTGGGTTGTTCTCTAAGAAAAAATGAAGAAATTAGGGAGTACTGAGAGACAGCATAGTATTATATGAAAAACAATGCCAAGTTACAAAACATTTTTCCCCTGAAGAAATGACATTGAGCTCCATAGTGCAGAATTTTAATATCTAAATCCTTAACAAAGGACACTGGAAAACTGCCTATAAAGAATTTGAGTCTCTGTATAATTGAAAGATCAACACGTATAGGATTGCACTATTTTAGAATAAACTATCTACGTTACTGCAAAAGCAGACAGCTCTCAATGGGATTTTGACTTCCAATGCAAAATTGTCTGTCTCTTTATCCTTTTCTGAGTTACATTTTAAGTACACCCTCTCTTCCGCAGAACCTAACCGAAGAGCTGTGTAAAAGCCCAGTGGTTAGAATGCAGTATTGCAAGCTGACTCTGCTGTCTGCCAGGAGTTTGATCCTGACCAGTTCAAGTTTGACTCAACCTCCCATCCTTCCAAGATCGGAAAAATGAGAACCCAGATTGTTGGGGGCAATATGCTGACATTTGTAAGCTGCTTGGAGAGGGCTGTAAAAC
Organism: Masticophis lateralis; assembly: GCA_030761175.1. NCBI lineage: Eukaryota > Metazoa > Chordata > Lepidosauria > Squamata > Colubridae > Masticophis > Masticophis lateralis. Next base: position 122,594,988 of record JAUDYJ010000001.1, on the reverse strand, counting down.
ACTGTGAGGCTGTATATAAGTCTAAGTGCTATTGCTAAGCAGAGCCAATATGCATTCCCTGCTAAATTCAAATTGTAGCCTATGGCACAATTATATGCATGAAATAGTTCTGAGAATTCTACAAACAGCTTAATATTATAGTTCTAGATACCCTTCCTTAATAATAAGGCTGCAAGAATATGAATCAGGGACTTACTCCTGTGGCAACTGATTGTTGTGTCAGTACAGATCCATTATATTTGGATGGTGTCTATGTTTATGTGTGTGTTATTTCTGAGTAAATACCCAGAGGATCAAACTCCATGAATACTCGGTGGAGCAAGTGATAAAGTGATCCCATGCTGAGTATCCTGGATGGATGGCATTTTGCTTTTGTTTCCCAGTGCGATATATGTCATCTAATGCCATCTACGCAAAGATAGAACTGTTGAAAACTGGACTGTGTCTTTATAATTCTGTGAGGACTCAATAAATAGATGGGTTTATTGGGTGCCTGAGTTATTTCTGATTTGCTGGTTAGACACAGGACGTCAGAGATGGAAAGCTACATGCTTTGATTCAGCAAAGTTCTAATCAGCCTCCCAAAGAGGCTATCTCCCACATTCTAAAAAATGTAGGGCAATGCTGTGAAAAGGAGGCAAGAAAAAGAAGAAACAAAGAAGGAACAAGGGGCGGCCAATTATGAATTTCTGCTTCCAACTACCTTCTAGGCAGAGAGCATCTACTGAAACTTAAGCATTTAATCAAGGAGGTAATAAGTAGCTAAACTGACTGTATTGACCCATGTGTGTGTGTGTGTGTGTGTGTGTGTGATTATTATCTTGCAGAGGAGTCCATGGGGAAAGTCAACCATATCCAAATAGCAAGTATAATTGAAGATCCAACCTTTATTTGTGTCCATGTGATGCATATTTAAAAGCGCAGGGCTTTGACTGCCTGGTTGTGCCCACCTGATCTACTCTGCAAGTACTTAAATTGCTTTTCCTTGGTCTTAGAAGGGAGTGTTTCCTGAAAAGTTTCCCTGTGAGCAACACTGCATGGTTACTGAGTTCTTGTGTTTCTGGATTGGTACAAGTGTTATGGGATCAAGAAGTAGAATAATATTTTCTATTTCCTTAGATCTGAGCTGAAAGAAGTCCAGCTCAAGAGTGTCAAAATATTTATTTACTTATTCATTTATTATTTGTTTATTAACTGCCCACCAATCTCATCTCATCTCTGCAAAATGATTCTGGGCTTCAATTCAGTTGTCATGGTTGTTTTTTACTCGGGAATTCTTGGAAGAAGCAAACTTCCTGAGTAGTTTCAAACTACCCCTTCTCCTAGTTTTTAAGACTCAGTTTTTCCTGGTAATGCCTATTTTTGTCACTGATCACACACTGTCCAATTTACAGCCAATTTATTCTTCTACCCAGTGGTGGGTTTCAAAATATTTTACTACCGGTTCTGTGGGTGTGGCTTGGTGGGCGTGGCATGGCATGGCTTGATGGGTGTGGCTTAGTGGGCATGGCAAGAGAAGGATACTGTAAAATCTCCATTCCCACCCCACTCCAGGGGAAGGTTAGTGCAAAATACCCATTTCCTCCTGATCAGTTGGGACTTGGGAGGATAGAATAGATGGAGGGTGGGGCCAGTCAGAATTTTTACTACCGGTTCTCCGAAGTACTCAAAATTTCCACTACCAGTTCTCCAGAACTGGTCAGAACCTGCTGAAACCCACCTCTGCTTCTACCCCAATATTTTCCCACTGTGATACATATCTTAGAAGGCAGTTCCCATCACCCCTGGCAGCAATGCTTTGCTAGCGGTGGATGATGGGAATTGATATCCAGCACATCTAGAGGATACCAGATAGGGAATTTTATTTAAAATCAACAACAAGTTATATATACTCAACAATTTTCAGTAGTTCCAACTTTTTCTTCAAGGTTTGTGCACAGAAGGATTTCTTTTATTTCCTTCCTAGAGGGTGGTATTGTTTTATTTTGACAGAAGTCTGACATGTTACTTTATGGGATGGAAAAATGTAATTTTATAGCAGGTGTTTTATATAAACAGTGGAAATTGTTAATTTAGCTTGGAAGGAATATTCCATTTGAACCTCAACCTTCGGGAAACCTCCTTATTTTGTTTTAAAATGATGATGCTAAATAGCTATACGTTAGATTACCACTTGTAATTTATGCTGCCTTTGCACGAACACATAAAATGAATAATTAAAAATAGGCACCAAGACAGGAAGCTTAAGCTTTGCCTCCCCAAAATATAAGGATAGTGGAGGAGTCTTTGCTCTTAAGAAAAAAAAAATCTCAGATTTCACAGGAAAAAAAAATTGGCAACATGTAGCTCAAGTTATATCAGGTGATTTGCAAAACAGAGGCATATAGGTAAAAGTCTGTACCAACTATTTTTTTGTTTGGGAAAACTACTTGCTCTTCCTTGGATTGATACAGAAGTCTCCCAAGTTGGCCTCAACTCAATTCATTTTATCCAATCCCCAAAAGCCATAATTTGTGTTCCAGTAAAAAAAAAAAAAAGATGGATTTTTTTCCCCAGGAATCATAAAACCTTAGGATTGCAAATAATTTTGGGCACATAGGTATCTTGAACCTTCTACTAATGCCTCAACCAAATAGCACCCATAAAATATCATGAGCAGCTTTGCTGATGCTGATGCTGAAGAAATGGGCTGAACAAGCAGTTGTTTCAGTTAAATGATGAAAAACAAAAATGATTGTGGATCCTGCCAGACCTTGACTTAACAAATGTGATTTATCTTGCAGCTGGTCCCTAGGAAGTGGCTGAGAAAGCACCAAGATGGATCTTTGAGAGGGGAAAAAATGCCATCCTACTCTATCTTTCATCTTATAGCTGGTTTTGTATCTCTCTGGAAACCTGGACACTTTGATCGTATGATGGAGGTTCTTTAAAACATTACATAAGGAAAATCCCATCTCTATCAGTAAGAACAGAGCTCTGTTTTCCAGAATAATATCCTCATTTTAAGTGGAGTGAGTCAGGATGAATTACTTACATACTGAATCACAGCAGGAGTGTGAAATTCCAGACAATTAGACTTGATTCTTGAGGTCATCAGGTGGCTCTATAGATCCTTGTGAATCTATGCTAGCTTCAGACATGTGGCTTCCATTTGCATACAGGAAGTCCTCAATTTACAACCACAACTGAACCCAAAATTTATGTTGCTAAGTGAGAAATTTGTAAAGTGAGTTTTGCCCCATTTTATGATTTTTCTTGCCACAGTTGTTAAGTGGATCACTATGATTGTTAAACAGTAATATGGTTGTTAAGTGAATCCGCCTTCCCTATTGACTTTGCTTGTCAGAAGCTTGCAAAAGGTGATCACGTGACCTGAGGACACAGCAGTAGTCATAAATATGAACTAGTTGCCAAGCATCTGAATTTTGATCACATGACCACGAAGATGCTGGAAAGGTTGTAACTGTGAAAAATGGTCATAAGTCACTTTCTTCAGTGCCATTGTAAGTTCGAATGGCTCACTAAATGAACTATTGTAAGTTGAGGACTACCTGTATATGAAATATGATAACCGTGCAGACTGTAAAATGCTGTGCAGTTAAGACTGATGGAGATTTGTAGAAATGCCCAAATACTGCAATTTCCATGGATGCAGCACATTTATTTAGAAGAATGGTCCCTGAAATGTTCAGTCTGACAGAAGCAACCAGTTTGGCTCAGAATTATCTAATAAAATTGAGAGCTTGTGGAAAACCAGTTGGGGAACTGAAGGGATGTAAAATTAGAACTTTAAAAAGGGTGGCATATGATTAAGATCTTTGGCAGAATAGAGTAGATTTGAGAAAGGCTAATGTATAAATCATCAATAAACATTTGTCCATCCTGAAATGGTAAGCTCTGATTCCCTCAGCTATTTAGCCAGGTTTTTGCTACTCCAGGATAAACACAGAAGAGAGAGAGAGGGAGGGAGGGAGGGAGGGAGAGAGAGAGAGAGGAGATATCAAATTATTCAGTGCTGAGTGAATGCTTTTCCTCTCATTAAACAAGAAATGAGCAAACACAAGGCAAGCCTTTCTGTTTACAGAAATCAGTCAGTAAAATTTGCAGTTTGTGTAATGGAAAATGAATTAGTTTATCACATACCTTTCCTCCCTAAAATTACTGCCATGTTCATTCTGTTACTCTTGAATAACTCTTCTGTTTAAACAAACACACACACGTTGCAACCCAGCAGCTAGTTTTACTAACTGTGATTTTCAGGCTAGCTAGAAAGCTCATTTTTTAGAATGTGCCCAAAATGGAACATTTGCATGCTGGCTTTTGAGACACTTTGCCACGGGTTTATGAGGAAATGGGTGACCGAGGATGAGGATTTTTTTAAAAAAGTCCTATATGTTGACATACGTTTGTTTTCACCTGACCATGAAGTTGCCACAAATTATTACTTTCAGAGGAAGTGTGCTAGTCATTTTCCTAGTGTTTTCCAAACATTTTCTCATAAAAAAAGAAAATGGGATTAATTGGGCATTTGGGAACTTTACTTTACCTAAGAACCAGTGACATATGGGAAAGGGCAGTAGATAAAGCTGGATTAAAATGAATTGATTCATTGGGCTCTGTTTGTTTATATTCTTTGTTCAATACTACTTTGAATGGCATCATTACTTCAATTATGGAGACCTTTTAGCTTCAAGATCAAGAACATTTGTTGAGCATCTCAAATACTTAAGATAAATCTCATCCCCTGAACCTCACCCTGTACATGCCACCTCCAAATCCCAACCAGTTCTTCCCAGGCTACAAACATCTTTTTAGAAAATGTACTTCAGCATTATTTTTACATTTTTTACATGAAAACCTCATGTCTTCCTCCACCAGGAAGGAAAGTGGAACTTCAATCATTCAATCAATCTTCTTAGCTAGAATACAAGAGGCCTAAATATGTAATGTTTTCAACCCAAATGGAAAATATCCTTTCTTCAATACCTAACTTCAGACCTTCATGGGTTTGTTTTGAATTTCATATTCTTTTTTTAAAAAAATAATTTTTATTAAACAATTGTTTTGTTGTGTTTATTAAACAATTGTTTGTGTTGTTTTTTGTGTTTAAAAACAACACAAAAAACAATCACACACATATAAAAACAAAACACTTCAAGACATAATGTATTGAACATTATGTAGCATTAATGGTAATTTTACAGCATTTCGTATCAACTTACGTATTTTGCTTTTGTAGTTCTCTATTCTATTATTTCTATTTACTACTCAATAGTAGGATAATCGCATTACTCCAACACACACACACACACACACACACATTATAATATTAATTGTTCTTATCTACACATTTATATTAGTTTATATTTACATCTCTTTATTTACTGTTGTTCAGTTACTTTAAGTTTCATCAGTATTAAGTTAAACATTTCTTGTTTTGGTTTCTATTTTCAAGCCAACTGTACATTTTATTCCATATTTCATAATATTCTGAATTCTCTCTCTCTTTCAACTCCATAGTCATTTTATCCATCTCTGCACATTCTAGAATTTTCCTAATTACTGTTTCGTCTGAGGGTACAGTTATAGATTTGAAACCTGAATTGTTTTTATTAGGAATACTGGACCCCAAAATGAACAAAAATTTTCAATACATTATACTGCACATACTTACCATGTGAGCAAGAATCATATTCACAATAAAATGGAAACAAAAAAATGTACCCTCAGTTGAATTTCATATTCTTAATTCCAGTGAATCCTATCAATTTTTGTCTACATGGATCCACTCTGTTTCAAGCAATAGCTCATCGCTCCTGCTTAGATATCATTATAGGTTATTTCACATAAACTGCTGAAATGTATCAAAAACTGTATGCTCAGAAAAGTTATAAGAGGAAATGATAGTACAAATATGTTTATCATTTTGTTACAGTTACTATCTAGTCACACTTGTCTTGTTCATTCCTTCTTTGGTAAATAAAAAGCTATTCTGCTCTCATGATTTTTTACAGAGAATTTTACTTTTCCTGTAGTATTTAGGCAAATGTGATTTTCGATTGCCTCTGAGAACCATATCTAGTATTCTGAATATTGATGCTAGAACATCAATATTCCTCTGTATTTGTGGATGACCACCTACTGAGTTCTCAATTTACTGTGCTGTTGATGCCAACATCATGGTGTGTTTTGTTTCCGCTGCTGGGCTCCAGGTTTCTTACAAGATGGAAATAGTATCCCACCATGGTGCTCAGTAGCTATGGGGTTACCAATCATTGATTGTGCCAGACATTGATCAGTTAGCAAACTGAGAAATGCTGCTGAGCTGCCGAAATAACATGCCATTTAGATGGTTTGGAAAAAAGAGTAACATGAATAGATTTGTCACCACGGCGATAAGTTATGGGCTAATGACAGGAAAATATAGCTTAGGCTTTCAGCCGCGTGAAAATACAATAAATAGGAGTAATTTTCATGACAATAATTTAGCATTCATCATTTCTTCTTTTATGTTTCTACTTTAAAAGAATGTGTGTGCCTTTTTCAGAACATGTCATTATGGTATGAAACCTATATATATACAGTCAGGTCCAGAAATATTGGGACATCGACACAATTGTAACATCTTTGGCTCTATACACCACCAGTGGAGTTGGAATGAAACAAACACAATGTGCTTTAACTGCAGACTGTCAGCTTTAATTTGAGGGTATGTACATCCAACTCAGGTGAACGGTGTAGGATTTACAGAAGTTTGCACATGTGCCTCCCACTTGTTAAGGGACCAAAGGTAATGGGACAGAATAATAATCATAAATCAAACTTTCCCTTCTTAATACTTGGTTGCAAATCCTTTGCAGTCAATCACAGCCTGAAGTCTGGAATGCATAGACATCACCAGACGCTGGGTTTCATCCCTGGTGATGCTCTGCTAGGCCTCTACTGCAACTGTTTTCAGTTCCTGCTTGTTCTTGGGGCATTTTCCCTTCAGTTTTGTCTTTAGCAAATGAAATGCATGCTCAATGTGATTCAGGTCAGGTGATTGACTTGGCCATTGCATAACATTCCACTTCTGTCCCTTCAAAAACTCTTTGGTTGCTTTTGCAGTATGCTTTGGGTCATTGTCCATCTGCAATGTGAAGCGACGTCCAATGAGTTCTGCAGCATTTGGCTAAATGTGAGCAGATAATATTGCCCGAAACACTTCAGAATTCATCCTGCTGCTTTTGTCAGCAGTCACATCATCAATAAATACAAGAGAACCAGTTCCATTGGCAGCCATACATGACCACGCCATGACACCACCACCACCATGCTTCACTGATGAGGTGGTATGCTTAGGATCATGAGCAGTTCCTTTCCTTCTCCATATTCTTCTCTTCCCATCACACTGGTACAAGTTGATCTTGGTCACATCTGTCCATAGGATTCTGTTCCAGAACTGTGAAGGCTTTGTTAGATGTTGTTTGGCAAACTCTAATCTGGCCTTCCTGTTTTTGAGGCTCACCAATGGTTTACATCTTGTGGTGAACCCTCTGTATTCACTCTGGTGAAGTCTTCTCTTGATTGTTGACTTTGACACACATACACCTATCTCCTGGAGGGTGTTCTTGATCTAGCCAACTGTTGTGAAGAGTGTTTTCTTCACCAGGGAAAGAATTCTTTGGTCATCCACCACAGTTGTTTTCCATGGTCTCCCGGGTCTTTTGGTGTTGCTGAGCTCACCGGTGGATTCCTTCTTTTTGAGAATGTTCCAAACAGTTGTTTTGGCCATGCCAATGTTCTTGCTATCTCTCTGATGGGTTTGTTTTGTTTCTTCAGCCTAATGATGGCTTGCTTCACTGGTAGTGACAGCTCTTTGGATCTCATCTTGAGAGTTGACAGCAACAGATTCCAAATGCAAATAGCACACTTGAAATGAACTCTGGGCCTTTTATCTGCACATTGAAATTGGGGTAATGAGGGAATATCAAACACCTGGCCATGGAATAGCTGAGAAGGCAATTGTCCCATTACCTTTGGTCCCTTAAGAAGTGGGAGGCACATATGCAAACTGCTGTAAGTCCTACACTGTTCACCTGAGTTGGATGTACATACCCTCAAATTAAAGCCAACAGTCTGCAGTTAAAGCACATTGTGTTTGTTTCATTTCAACTCCATTGTGGTGGTGTATAGAGCCAAAGATGTTAGAATTGTGTCGATGTCCCAATATTTCTGGACCTGACTGTATATATATGTCTTTGGTTATTCGGGTCTTCTCCCGTGTAAAATTGGAAGTGTCTTGGCGACGTTTCGACAAAGTCTCATTTGTCATATTCAGGCTGGTGTTCTCGGCTTTGTGCTTCCAGGAGCCATGACAATTCCAATTTTACGCGGGAGAAGATCCGAATAACCAAAGACCTACATACAAACACCCGCAAAAACCTCAGAAAACATATATATATCAACAGCATGCTTCCAGGAAGCACGAAGCCGAGAAAACCAGCCTGAACACCAGCCTGAAAATGACGAATGAGACTTCGTTGAAACGTCGCCAAGACACTTCCAATTTTATGCGGGAGAATAACCAAAGACCTACACACACACACACACACACACACACACACACACACACACACGTCAACTTGAGATAACCCACAAATGCTCCAGGTAGCTGTTCATTGTGGAGAGATGGAAAGACAGAGGTTTCCAGTGGATCTAGAACTCTGGGAGAGGAGGGAATAGTCATCTTGCTCAAATCACAGGCAGCTCCTTTGAAAGGACATGTAATGCTGGGAAAAATGGAAGGAAAAAGAAGACAATGATTAGCAGCAAGGTGGATGGACTTAGTTACAGTGAGTATACTGTTGCAAGATCTGGAGCACAGATGTCAAACTCACGGTGTCACATTGCTGTCACGTGACGTATCACAATGTTTTTCCCCTTCACGGAGCTGGGGTGCACGTGGCTTGCATGTGACACATCCACCAGTTTGACACTCCTGATCTGGAGGATCAGGTAACAGACAGATTGTTATACTGTATAGCAATAGCACATAGACTTACATACCACTTCACAGTGCTTTACAGCCCTTTCTAAGCGGAGTCAGCACATTGCCCTCAACAATCTAAGTCCTCATTGTATGGACTTCGGAAGGATGGGAGGCTGAGTCAATCTTGAGCCGCTCAGAATTAAACTCCTGGAGTGAGCAGTAGCTGCAGTACTGCATTCTAACCACTACAACCTATATATCTATGTTCTCATTAGGTGTTGAGACCTAGTTAATTTTTAAATGTTATTAGTATTTGCAAATCCCTTGAAAAGTAACTTTTTTTGCTGTTGATATTGTTTTAATGTACAGTATCCCTTATTTGGTGACCATAATGATTGGCAACTTGACAAGGGAAGTGATTGCTAAGTGAAACCACTGAAGCATTGAAGAAAGAGTATATGCCACTTGAGTTGAAAATTTTTCTGCATCAAAAAAGAAAAGAAGAACCTTCTTGGTTCACCCTTCAGAGAGTAAGATGTCTTGGCCAATCTTGATTCTACATTCAGATGTTAGAAAACAGTCATATTCCCTCTTAAAGAGAAGTGGGGTTGAGACAGACTTCCACCTGTCTCTAGAGAGACTCACTCTCTGCTATCTCTCCCATCTTTAACAATTTGTGGAGTAAATTGGATTACAATTCTCAACCAGAGAATCAGTGATCAGGTTGGCAGTGGAGTTTGAGGGCTTCAACGACTCTCTAAAACAATGCAAATGACCAGCTATCTGCAAGGAATATAAATCTTTCCGTTCCCCACCATCCAGTCAGAGCTGAAGAAGCTTTTTGGATGGAAAGCGAGTGTCTTCAAAGAAAAACAAAGTTCAGTTGCTTCTTGAAAAAGGACTTTTGGGACAACCATGACCTGGATAACTGAGAATCTCCATAGACATACACAATATTATTTCAAGTCTTCAGATATTTGATTTTTTAAAAAAATCTATTGATCAGAATTCAGCTAGAGGAGATATTTTGGGTATATGTGTTGTAGTTTTTTTGATGCAACTCTTTCTTTTTAATATTTTGATTGTTTTTTGTTTTTTTGTGTGTTTTTTTCCCCTTTGGGTTATTTTTTTTTGGGGGGGGGGGAGTTCTGTATTACGTATTTTAAACTTGCTTCGAACAAAACAAAATATATTAAAAAAAACATAAAATACATTTGATAAAAAAGAAAAAAATACTTATTTATTTTAATACATTGTTAATTTTAGAAGTACTTATTTATCTAAGAGGAGAGGTGGATAGTTGGCCATTTTATAAAGATAACTTGGATTTAGATTCACAGAATCTGGACTGGAAATCCCTTTCTGAGTGTCTCTGGTTATCTTTGCTCACTTTAAAAAACTTGATTCCCTCCATGAGACAAGGAGGATAAACTGATTTGAAACTCAGAGGATGAATACAGAGATGATCTATTATGCAGGTGCCTGACTGGGAATGAACAGTTTTACTCATTAACTTCTTCATGCTCAAATAACTTCATTTAATACAATTAGAGCCAAAAGGGTTCTCAAGAGGTCATCTGGTCCAAACCCCAAGCTCCCATATCAAGGCACTATTAATTCTAGCTAAACTATCCCTGACAGATGTTTATCTGATCTATTTTTAAATACTTCCAAAGTTGGGGATCCCTGTAGTAATTTATTCCACCAGCAGTTACACTTGAAACTAGAGCTGTTCATAATATGCAGCTTTAATCAATCATTCCAAAACTTAACCCCACTGCATTAAAAAAAAAAAAGCAACGACCTCCAACCATTTTTTTAAAATCAATTTTCAACACAGTCTGCAAAGTTTTTTTTCACATTTTGGTAACATACCAATCATCCCCAAATCTTTTGCAATACTATATCTTTAAAATGCACAATTATTTTAAATCCCCATTTGTAGTTTTTTGAAAGGTACTTTGGGCAGCTGGCACAGTTAAGATGATTCAGTCTTTTACTAAGGGGAAGATGTTACAACTGAGAGTTCTAGCAACACAGAATATGCACAGTGATGGGATTCACCGGTTGTAACAACCGGTTCTCTGTGCACGGTGCCAAACTTGCGCTTCTGTGCATGTTCATTATGATTGAAAGTTACCTTCTACTGAATCCAGAATGAGTAAAACAGCTGAGGCGCAACAATTTGCTCTGCAGCGCCTATCAGGTGGGCTTAAAACAAAAGAAATATAGCTAGGTTCTAGTGCAGGGGCGGACAGTGGGCCCATCTGATCGTCAGAGTGAACCAGTTTGCTCTCAGCTGATCGGCAGAGCTACCCGTACGCCCAGACTGGTCAGAACCAGCTGAATCCCACCCCTGAATATACAGGATTTCATGTTGTCAGCCCTTGGAAGAAGACCTGTTGAAGAGATGAACTCTACAGAAGATTAAAAACTGTTTTTATTTAGATCGGCTATAGTAATATAATATTGTTTTCCCCTTCTCTCTCTCTCTCTCTCTCTCTCTCTCTCTCTCTCTCTCTCTCTCTCTCTCTCTCTCTCTCTCTTACAACAATTAGAATTGATAGAAGGGAATATTTGTAATTTAGGATTGAACTGTAGGATCCCCCATGCTCTCTGGGCTTAGCTGTTTTCTTGCAGATGTTTCATTACCAAACTAGGTAACACCATCAGTAATAGGTACAATATCTACAGTTAGAATTAAGAATGTCCTGTCTGAGATGTTTGAATACATTTTCCACAATATCCCAGACTTAATCTATGCTTGCTTGCTTGCTTGCTTGCTTGTTTGCTTGCTTCTTCCCTCCCTCCCTCCCTCCCCCCTCTTTCTTTCTTTCTTTCTTTCTTTCTTTCTTTCTTTCTTTCTTTCTTTCTTTCTTTCTTTCTTTCTTTCTTTCTTTCTCATCTCCCTTCTCTCTCTCAAGGCCAACTACTTTACTCTCTTCAGCTGCCAACTATTGTAATTTCTCTTTGTACCTTTCCTTCTCCTCCCCCAAATACCATCAGTACTCAGTACAAGGCTATCAATGTGCTTGGTATTGGAGATGGGTCACTCCCTAGGTATGCAAATTCTAGAAATATAAGTACTATCTACAATATGTAATCATAAATATTCACAAGGGGGATATATATGTATTGTGTATTATATATACACATAATACACAAACAATTATATAATGGTATGAACTGGCATCTCGTTGTTAGGAATGGTGCGTATGCCAACCCTGGACCTTTTTTGAATTATGGGATATAATCTTATTGCCAGAATTGCAGCCAGGAAAGGAATTCATATCAGGACTGGCTTTTGAATGTCTATAGAAAGGGAGTTAGAATGCTGTGTGTGTGTGTGTGTGTGTGTGTGTGTGTGTGTGTGTGTGTGTGTGTGTATGAGAATTTGAAGGCCCTAATTTGATCTCCCACAAGCAATAATCCCTTTTCCACAGTCCAAATCTCTATAATATTTAGGTCATTTTCTCACTAATATTTTTTTCTTCTTTGTCAGACTGTAGCTGGAAGGATTTAATACAAACACAATGATTTTGGAGTATTCTGAATCCAAGGTAGGATTTGTCAGATATCAAAAATGATATATAATTAAATTAAACAGTGTTTGTGTGTGAGAGTGGGACATGCACACACACACACAGAGAGAGAGAGAGAGAGAGAGAGAGAGAGAGAGAGAGAGAGAGATCAAATTTTGGGCATATAGAGAGTGAAGTCCATCTGTTTTTCTTTGCTTTCTCATCTGTCTTTCAATGTCTTCCTGCCTAGCCTACATTAATAATATTTTTATATCTTCTATCCCTCTCCTGCCTTTTCCTGGTAAGGAAATTAATAGAATAGAATAGAATAGAATAGAATAGAATAGAATAGAATAGAATAGAATAGAATAGAATAGAATAGAATAGAATAGAATAGAATAGAATGTTCTTTATTGGCCAAGTGGGATTGGACACACAAGGAATTTGTCGCCAATGTATAACTTCTCAATATACATACAAACAACAAAGTGATAAATATAAATACTAAGATACAATCATTATCATAAGATACATAACGGGGGTGGGAGGGGGAGCACCTTTGGGACAACCATGACCTGGATGAGTGAGAATCTCCATAGACAGTTGATGCTTATGCTATTTCTGACATCATCTATCTAGAGATAAAAAATATTTCCAGGTAGCTTTTGATTATGAATAATGCTAAAAATTGCAGCTCTCAGGAAGCCAATGGACTATGCTTAGATATTCCACACAAAGTAACAACAACACAGGATAGAGTAAATGAATGATCTAGACTACTCACCAGATAAACCATTATTAAAGCCAGGAGCATAATTTATTACAATTTGAGATGTTGCTTCTTTCTCATCATGCATTGGGACTGAGGAACTTTGCAAGAACTTCCATCTTGATCACCAGAAAGGTGCTTTTTTTTCCCTGAAAGGCAACTGGACTTTGTTTTTCCTTGAAGATGTTTTGCTTCTCATCCAAGAAGCTTCTTTGTTTTTCCTTGAAGATATTTCACTTCTTATCCAAGAAGCTTCTTCTTCAGAGCTGAAGAAGCTTCTTGGATGAGAAGCAAAACGTATTCAAGGAAAAGCAAAGTCCAGTTGCCTTTTGAAAAAGCACTTTTGGGACAATTATGATTTGGATGACTGAGAAGCCCCATGGACACTTCCATTTTGATATTTTATAACATGAAAGACTTAGTAAATTGATGGTGTTGCAGGCATGTCAGCTAGTTTCTTGTAGCTCAGTGAAATTATTCACAAAGCTTTCTGAAGGTCCTCCTTTGAACTGGTCATTTTTTCCCCTCTACCTTGGAGCTACCAGATCAATCTCCAATGTTTTTTTTTTTTTTTTCAGAAGCTTGGATTCGGTCTCATAAATTTGTCATTACTAATTAATCCCATCCCAGTATCCTTTTGAACAATGAGCTGACAAATCTCTCAAATGCCAGAAATGTTCTCATTCAAGAGAAAAAAGAAAAGAAAAGAAAAGAAAAGAAAAGAAAAGAAAAGAAAAGAAAAGAAAAAGCTGCATATACATAGAAAGTGTGTGACATTGAAATGTTCCGTCTTGTCTCATTTAATGGTGCAGGTAGCAAATGCCCTTTTTTCTTATTAGCTTTGTCTCCGGGCTGTAGTACTTTGTTAAACCTCTTGCTAATTGAGTCCCATTTTATTCAACAATTTTGTTGCTGATTCATTAAAGCTATCACCTGGATTGTCCATCACATATACCATCTCTCAGTAATTATACTGGTCTCTCTCCTTCATTCTCTCCATGATCTGCAGCTTAAGGTCAAGGGGAACGTGGTGATTCTTCAGTTTTGATATTATCTCCTTGACATTGATTTATATGAAAAGCTTTAGTCTAAAATTAGGCCGTGTCAGACTGCTGGGGCTGCACAGCAACAGGAAGCTGTGGGCAGATTACTTGCTGCCAGTTTCAGGAAGGTATGAATTAGTGCTTCATCCTCTTATGTTTGGAGAAGGGCTTAAAATGAATTCCTTCCTCGTCAATGAATCCTCCAGCAGAATTACCTTTTTTTTCATAATTTCAGTAGATGCCCAATGATCCAGCTTGTGCAAAGTCACATTCTCAATTCACTTTAATCGAGACTTTAGTGAAATGCCTCTTGGCCAAGACTTGACAAACAAACATGGGCTTCCAGCTAATGCAGCAAAGGCCCCATGCTGCTTGGAAGAAGACACTGTGCTGGCCTTTGATGATCTTTTGCACATGTGTATTCCCTGAAGCAAAGGGGCCATCTCAACTTTTCCACTGATGGCATCAGAGCGGGAAAAAGATCTACTCTCTTATATCATAATCCCAGTGGAATTAAGGTCATTTGAAAAAGCAAAGTTGATTCACACGGACTTAATGAGGATTGTTCACAATTTCTTCAACTCTGTCCTAAAGCTGATAGTGGATAGATATGAAGTTTGAGGTATGTGATATATTTCTTATGGAGCATTCTCTTCTCTCTTAAAAATTAGAATGACCCCTGTGGGCTTTTCACAAAGCTTTAAAACCTTGACTGTCTACCCGGGCCTAGGGCTTAGAATATGCAAAAAGTCTTGGTTTTACTATTTGTTTATTAATCATCAGGGATGCTGTTTATACTAATTCATTTTGTGGATGTTTTTATTGTTTAATGTCTAGGTTAGGTTATAGGTGTTAGTTATCACCTTTAAAGCGCTCCATGGTTTAGGACCTGGGTACTTACGAGACCGTCTTTTGCCACCAATAGCCTCCCACCGACCAGTTCGTTCTCACAGGGAGGGACTACTCAGGGTACCATCAGTCAAATTGTGCCGACTGGCGACTCCCAGGGGGAGGGCCTTCTCTGTAAGGCCTCCAACCCTTTGGAATGAACTGCCCCCTGATATACAAAACATCCCCAATCTCTGTGCTTTCTGCTGTGCCCTCAAGACCTGGATGTTCAATCAGGCGGGGCTAAACATGTTAACTGGGAATGATTAAAATATTATCTAATTCTGGCTTTTATTTAATTTGGCCTAAACTATGTTATAATTTTAATTATTAATTTTATGACGTTTATGTATCTTTTATTTTTTCTTGGCTGTACATCACCTTGAGTCCTGCGGGAGAAAGGCAGTATAGAAATATAATAAATAAATAAATAAATACATACATACATACATACATACATACATACATACATACATACATACATAAATAATAAATAAATAAATAGGATAGGGATAGGGATAGGGACAGGGACAGGGACAGGAACAGGAATAGAGATAGGTTGTATGGGGCCAAGGGGAAAAGCTACAAACTAATTGCATAGGAAGATGGAAGAAAATGCCTGTAGTTCACCATCCATAGCCAGTTATATATGAGTATAACCATAACCTCATATATTATTGGTTTCATAGAAACCAAATGCAATTTACTAGTCAAATCAGAATCCAATAGTTGAAGCCATTAATAGAGAAATAAGATTAGGGAAAATGGCTTATCAGAGGGAACACTTGACCTTTAATCTTATATGATTCTCCAGATACAAGGAGGTGGAAAAAAGAAGATATGGACAAAGCGATAACAGAGGAAAAGGGGAAGTGTGTACAAAACGGACTTTTTCTGAGTTTCTGTGGAGAATGTGGATCAGTCTGGAAGGTAGAATTTGGTCAAGGGCTAGAAGTTCCTCCTCATCCCTGACCTGATGTATTGTACTATAAGTATTACTGTTTTCTAGCAGTATTGTTAACTAACCAAGTAGCTTGACTGCCATGTATATTTATTTTGGATATTTTAATTTTTTAAAAATGTTTTTAGTGTCTTAACTAAAAAAACATAATATATATATATATTGAATTGTAGGCCCTTAAGAGTCATTGATCGAGATGGATAGCTATAGAAATGGAATAAATAGGTAAAATGACAGATTATTCTATGTTCAATCATTTTTGACATATTCCTTTCAGCACAATACTCCCAATTTTCTTTTACAAGGTCATTTTTTTAGGTTACACCCACGCTAAAGATTTCATTTTCAAAAGTAATTTATGTATCTCAAAAGAATGAAATAGAACAAATTCATTGAGTATGCCATAGAGATTTTATTATGTGTAATGTAATATGAAATGTTATAGGAATAATAGACTAGTGCGTCAGAAAGAGGGGAATAATTATAATTAAATGGTGAGTGATATAGATTTTCTTGTCACCAAGAAATTGTCAGTGAAAAGCCATCTCAAATTGTATTTTTAACCATGGGAATCTACTACTCACACAAGCAATTCAATATGCATGACAGGAAGTCATGGACCGTAAACACAGTACAGGTAGTCCTCAACTTACAATAGTTTGTTTAGTGACTGTTCAAAGTTACAACGGCACTGAAAAATGTGACTTACAACAGTTCTTCATAGTTATGACTTTTACAGCATCCCCATGGACATGTGATAAAAAATGCTTGGCAATTGGTTCATACTGAGGACCTTTGCTGTGTCCCAAAGTCATGTGATCACCTTTTGCAACCTTCTGACAAACAAAGTCAAATGGGGAAGCCAGATTCACTTAACAACCATGTTACCAACTTAACCACTGCAATGAGTCACTTAACAACTGTGGCAAGAAAGGTCATAAAATGGAGCAAAGCTCACTTAACCAGTGTCTCACTTAACAACAAAATTTTTGGGCTCAGTTGTCGTAAGTCAAGGACTACCAGTGGTGGGTTGCTCCCGGTTCTGTCTGGTTCTTTAGAACCGGTAGTAAAAGCAGCAGGAGGCTCCGCCCACCCTCCCTGACATCATAATTGACGATCTGCGCATGTGCAGACGCACACATGCTCCTGTTGCGAACCAGTAGTAAAAGTAAGTAGAACCGACCCCTGAGGACTACCTATACTATCTATGAAGTTTCCAGATAACTTCTTAATCCTAGAATTTAGCTTGATTACGAATGATGGAAAAGCAGACCACGTATTACTCTAGGAATTTCTGCATGGCTACCTAGCAAGCTCAGCCTCTCATATTTGGAACTGGCAAATGTGATACCACTTGCAAAGCCATAGGAATATTTTCAGCTGTCTTCATGGAAGCATCATAATGTTTGAAGGGGGTCTCTCATCCATCAATTCTTGGTTAATGTAGCTCATTGCTTCCATTGTCAAAGTAATTGTCAGCTATCCTCAATGATTATATTTGTTGCCAAAATGAGAGTACAGGGGATTATTTTTTTTTCTTTAGCAGTGCTCCTTTTCATCAGGAAACTGATAATAAATACGATTTTAGAATACAAATATTATGTCACCCTTTCTTTTTATTAACATCAAAGGTCCATACCTGTGATTCTTCTTGTTTTGACTCAGCCATGACTTCATAAGCTTTCACTATGAGTATTTAGTAGGTAGTAGTAACCTGAACATAATTTCAGGTTTACATGTGCTTCCTCCTCTTTGTTTTACACCTCTGATCCCCTGACTCCTGATTTTAACCAAAACCATGCCATAATTATAAACCAAAATAGCCTTTTAACAGAAAGTGGAACATTGGCATTTTTTTTATTGTGAATTTCTTTTCACTCCATTAATAATCTGAGCTTCCATTTAGGAACAAAATCTGTGTTTACATAACTTGATTATAATAAAGCCCGCATTTAGTTTTCTCAGTGATGAAACATGTATAGTGTATGTAACTATTTTCGTTATCTTCCATGTGTATACCAAATGGAATTTAAAAATAAATAGGAGAGCAAACATATTAGGTAGACAATGAAATGATAAACTCTCCTGATGGCCAGATACAATCATAGCTTGTAAAAATGAGTCATGGCTAGGCTGCATTGTTTCAAACTGGAAGTGCCTCTGGACTGAAATAACTGAACATTCCCCACATATACCATATTTTTCGGAGTATAAGATGCTGCAGACTATAAGATGCACCTACCTTTTTTTGGGAGGAAAACAAGAAAAAAAATATGCCTCTGCCTCCCAGCAATTTGCAGCAAACAGCAAACAGCCTGCTTTAGTTTCATTTTCGTTTTCAATACAGCCTGATTAGCACAAGAAAAGAAAATCGCCTCTCAGCAATTTGCCTCCTTGCAGCAAAAGAGGCCTGCGCGGCAATAGGCAATGGCAATCCCTGCAGCCTCGAACAGCTAAGGGTCGGGAGGCCGATCCAACTGACAATCAACTGCTTGTGTTAATCAGGCTGTGCTGAAGCTGAAACGGGATGTTTGCTGCTTGCTGCTTGCTGCAAGGAGGTAAATTGCTGGGAGGCAGAGGCCAAAGGGTGGGGGCCAGTGGGTGGGCAGAGCTACATTCGGTGTATAAGACACACTCAAATTTTCACCTTCTTTTAGGGAGAAAAAGTGTGTCTTATACTCTGAAAAATATGGTAGATAAATATATGGAGATTTCAAAAAATTAAATCTACAGGATAACCCTGAAAGACTTGAGGTGTTACATTACAAGCAGTTGTTTCAGGAAGAAATCTTGAGTCAGCATGCATCCTTTCATTTGAATCCTTCTTTTAGAAATAAACGTAGTTCTTGCTTAACGACTGGTTGATAAGTGACCATTTAAAGTTATAGTGGACTCCCCAAAACCTACTTAAATCTGGATGTGAAATTACTGCCACTACAACACCTCCATGGTCATTCATCCTTGTGGCCAGCCACAAGGATGCTGCAGTGCTCCTTCTCACCTATCTCCTCCCATTCTCCCCACTGGATACTGCAGTCCTTCTCACCCAACTGGGTACCCACAGGCCTTTCCCTATATGCACCACGCTCCATTATGGCCATAAGTTGAAGACTTCCTGAATCTATTTCATCTTGTCTATGACATTCTATTTCATCTTCTATTAAATGCTAACTAACTGAAGGAGACAAGCCTGCGCACAATTTCCATGATCCATCTCTTTTTAGCATCTTTTGGGGATTCATTTCCCTGCATTGCTATAACTCTTAAACTCTAAGCCAATCATTCATTTTTACCTAAAGCAAAGTTTCTCAAGCACGCTATGATAGACTCGAGTAGACTAAAGTAGCTGGAACTCTGAGACATCAAATACCTCCCAAATGATTAGCTCTAGCTAAGCTTCAATTCTAAAGTGCATTATTTGTGGTTTGCAACAACAGCAGGATTTGTAGCATCTTTGATATTTGCAAAATAAATTGCTCAAATTCTTTGACTTTATATCCTTAATGTGTTTCGGTGAAAACTGGTTTGGAAAAAAAGCACTGTAGGTGTGATAACTGAGTTTAATTCATTGAGGCATAATTTTGCACTTTGCTTAAGATGCTTTTAGTGGATGTGCCTTAGGAGCTGCTATCAGGAACAATGAACATACCTGGTAGCAGGACACAAGGAACATTTATTATTAAATATAAAGATCAGTGTGTAAGGAAGGAAATGTGCAGGTATTACTCAGGTTTCCATAGAACTTCCCCTTTATTTAAACCTTTATAAATAATAATATGGAAAACACAATTGCTGGTCAATGGTGATAGACCGGGAGAGATTAGCTTCAACAGAGAATCTTTCAAGGAGACTTATTATCACTGCTACTGTTTGTTATTGCACTGATTCCTCTATCAACAACATCGAACAATTCAGGACAGGATATCAAACAGCAGAAACATCAGCCAGTTTATTCTACCTATTTTACATGGAAGATCTGAAGCTTTATGGAAATACATCATCTGAAATAGAATCACTGCTTAACATTGTCCATATAAACAGCCAAGGTATTGCAGTGGAGTTTGAATTGGACAAATGTGCCATCCTTACCATAAACAAAGGAAACATAATGAAAACTGAAGGAATCAAGATATCTTATGATAGCATGTCAACGATAGTAAAATAAAAGACAAAGAACTGGAAAATAGCCAGAACTGAAAATTAAAATTGGAACATTATTGCATAAACCAATCATGGAAGTCCCAGTGATTATTAGCATACTGGGTGGAATACCAAGAAGTACTGAGCAGCACTTAGAAAATCTGCACATTGACAAAATTTCCATCTGCCAATTACAAAAGGCAACACTGCTTGGAACCCTAAATTTAAGAGCCTTGGTGGTGCAGCAGACTAAATGCTGTTATGAAGCACTTAGCTGCCAGCTGCCTGAAATTAGTGTGAGTTCAAATGTTACCAGGCTCAAGGCTGACTCAGCCTTCCATCCTTCTGAGGTAAGTAAATTGAGGACCCAGATTGTGGGAGTAATAAACTGACTTTGTAGAAACACCGCTTATGGGGGACCAAAAGCCCTAATAAGCAGGTATATACAAAAGAATGAAGGCTATAAGTGCATTGTAAGCCTCTCTCTAGGTAAGCCTCTTTCTAGGCTCCTAGAGACTCTCTAGGAGTCTCTAGAAGCCTCTCTAGGAGTCTCTGGAGGATTGGGACAGCAAAAAAGTCACTTCCTGTCCCGCCGGGAGTCGGGAAATGGGCCCTTTCAGCCTCCACAGAGCCTCCAAGGGGGTGGGAAAGGCTGTTTTCACCCTTCCCAGATAAATAGAGAGGATTTGGAGCCAGATGAGAAAGGATTTGGAGGATTTGGAGCCAGATGAGAAAGAAAAACGGGGCTCCCCACTCCCCCCGCCCTCCAGAGGCAGGAAACAGCCTGTTTCCCTACTTCTGGTGGGCCCAGAAGGCCCGAAAATCAGTTGGCCAGTGCGGGCATGTGCCCCAAAGCTGAGCTGGTATGCCCAGTAATATGGCTCCGTGTGCCACCTGTGGCACACGTGCCATAGGTTCACCATCATGGTCCTAGGTTCTTGGGAAGAATTCAATAAGCATGAAGATCATCCCCAGCTAAAGAACTGGCAGCTCTTTTTGTGTCTATAATAACAACAATAATAAAAAAGATACGCCGCCTGATTCTCAGCGACTCTTCATAGAGAATTAGTGTGAAGATAAAACTTATGAATCCTAACCCAAGTATCTTGAAAAGGAGGATAAAACAAAGACACCTATACTTTCCCCCTCTTATTCTGATTTAAAGCATACAGTATCACCGAGGGAGTGAATTCCATTGAAACCAAAATGAGAAAAACAAGAAAAAAGGAAAAAGAAATATAATCCTGTGGTAGTGCTAAAACTTTCAACTTCTTCCATTACATTGAGAATTCAGAATTCACTCTTATCTTTCCGGTACACAAAGAATAAAAGTGTTTTTTTAAGGATTTGTGCTCAAACTCCCTTAAGCCCTTTTCAACTTCACAACCCTTATGTCAGAAAACTGTCAGCAACAGAGATTATTTAGTGGAAATAGATATTTTATTTATTGAGCTTTAGAGACATGTAGAAGAAGCAATGCATTCACCCATTAGCTGCAAAAGCACAGACACCCATCTTAAAAGCAAACAATACCCTTACAAAAGTATCAGTCAGACCCAGCGTCTTGGTCTGAAAATCCTTCCTGAGAGAAGATATCACCAATTCTGAAAAAGAATCCTTTTTCTATCACTGGCTTCAAAGGTATTTGGCAAGGCAGCGAGGTCAGGAATTCTTTTCTTAAATCAACAGATTTAAATTTTTGGATTTTCTGTAAATCATAAGAGATTCTCTGATTTATGGTAAATATAAAGGAGTCCCTGTGGACTTTATTTCACTAGTGGTTGCCGACTCTAGGGGGCAATGCTCATCTCTGTTTCAAGGTTATTGAGCCATCAACGTCTGAAGACATTTCTGTGGTCATGTGGCCAGTATGACATCATGAAGTGTTGTTACCTTCCCAGCGAAGTGGTACCTATTTATCTACTCACATTTGCATGCTTTCGAGCTGCTAGTTAGGCAGGAGCTGGAACAAGGAGAGGAGCTCACCCCGTCATGTCGGGTCTTGAACCTGGGCTGCCTGCCTGCCTGGGCTGACAAGCCCAGAGTTTTAACCACTGAGCCACCACACCATCCCTGATTTATGATAGGAAATAGATATTCTGATGCTATACCTCCCCCTTCTCCTCTTTCTCCTCCTTCTTGCTAGAATAGTGCATCAGAAAGGGGGGGACAATATTCCATATTTTTCCATTTTTTGGAACAGGGAAGAGGTGTTGAAGAGAAAAACTAAATCCTAAGGTTAGCATTAGAGGTAGTCTTTGACTTACAATTCGTTCAGTGACTATTCAAAATTACGTTCGTTCAGTGACTATTCAAAATTACGACACTGAAAAAAGTAATTTATGGCTATTTTTCACACAACCATTGTAGCATCCCCATGGTCACTTGATCAAAATTCAGACACTTGGCTACTGCATGTATTTATGACAGTTGCAGTGCCCCTGGGTCATGTGATCACCTTCGGTTACCTTCTGACAAGCAAGGTCAATGGAGAATTCTGATTCACTTAATAACTGTGTCATTAACTTAACATCTGCAGTGATTCATTTAACAACTGTGGCAAGAAAAGTTGTAAAATGATACAAAACTCATTTAGCAACTGTCTTGCTTAGCATTAGAAATGTTGGGCTCAATTAGTCAACTATTAATTAAGTCAAACCATTCTTCAAAGCACCTGAGGGTAGGACAAGAAACAATGGGTGGAAATTAATCAAAGAGAGAAGCAACTTAGAACTAAGGAGAAATTTCCTGACAGAACAATTAATCAGTGGAACAACTTGCATCCAGAAGTTGCAAATGCTCCAACTCTGGAAGTTTTTAAGAAGAGATTAGATAACCATTTGTCTGAAGTGGTGTAGGGTTTCCTGCCTGGGCAGGGGGTTGGACTAGAAGACCTCCAAGGTCTCTTCCAACTCTGTTATTCTATTCTATTCTATTCTATTCTATTCTATTCTATTCTATTCTATTCTATTCTATTCTATTCTATTCTATTCTATTCCATTCCATTCCATTCCATTCCATTCCATTCCATTCCATTCTATTCTATTCTATTCTATTCTATTCTATTCTATTCTAATTATCATCTTTCAATCAATGATAAGTAGTCCTTGACTTGCAATGGTACAGTTTTCTGTTCGACATTTTAACAGTGCTTGAAAAATAAACTCCACTGAATTCAGTAATCTCATAACATGGCAAGAAATGTAACCTAAGCCTCCTGTTTGTGTGGAACCACTTCATAAATTCCACCAGAAACTTTGGCATAAGGCCACTGATAAAGATTAAACATTAAAAAAAATGTTATTGATTTTATATGTGTGTGTGTATGTGGCGTGGCAGGGCTAAAAGAGCAAAATAAAATGGCCGCCTTCACCTAGGTCACCAGATTAGGATTTGTCTTTATCATGGTTTCCTGACAGCCACAAATAATGACTAAAAAAAATTGAAATAGCTTGATAAGCCAATACTTTATTTGTTTTCCTGGTTTCTTCCACCAATATCTAAAATTACAAATATAAAAGTTCTGATTAAATTAAGAACAATAATAATTCATTTTAATTTTTAGTTTGCTAGAAAACAAAACAATCGTAGTTTTATTCTTGGGTATGGAACTAAGCATACTTTTTTCAGGTCTCTGCAACTTTACCCCACACCCAGGATTTGCCCAGCTATAGGTAATTTAATAGTTACATTTTTTTTTTACACTCCATGCTAAGACAGAAGTCAAAATGTATTGACTAGAATTGTTTGCAAACACTGCCATTAGTTGTGGGCAATTATTTAATTAGTGTGTTTAGTCTTTCCAAAAAAAGTATTATTATTTATCAATTAGAATTAGCCCCCTGTTCAAGCAGGAGAACCTATATCATCTCAGACAAGTGACTGTCCAGTCTCTTCTTAAAAACCTCCAGTGATGGAGTGCCCACGATTTTTGAAGGCAAGCTGTTCCACTGCTTAATTGTCCTCATTGTTAGGAAGTTTATCATTTTAGTTGTGTGTGTTGCCCAGAATCATGTGAGGTGGGCAGCTATATGAATTTAATAAATAAATAGTTTATTTTGTGCCCAATTTTATGACCTTTTTTTGTCACAGATCTTAACCAAATCACTGCGGGTTTTCAGTGAATCACGCAGTTGCTAAGTAAATCTGGCTTCCCCCATCGACTTTGCTTGTCAGACTCCCCCTGGAAAGGTAACAAAATGGTGATCACATGGTGATCACATGGAAAGGTAACAAAATGGTGAACATGGCAACCATCATAACTATGGGAGCCTAGTGCCCAAATTTTGATCACGTGACCATGGGGATGCCGTGATAGTTCTGTAAATGCAAAGACAAGTTATAATTTTTTTTTTTAGCATGTACAACTTTGAACAGCGACTGAGTAAATGGTTGTAAGTCAAGGAGTACCTGCAAAAAATTTAAACATATGATAAATGCAACAAGGAGAATAATTCAAAATCCACCCAGCAGCAGTGCTATTGGTATTACATTAATTGAGTGACAAAAGATTTCTGAAATAACCAAACTTTCACAAACTTCTTTATCAGACACTCACTAACAGAATATCAAAAGCTAGCTCCCATTAATGTCACAAATATCTCCACCAGAGTCTTTGGGTGATTTTCAGCAGCTTTAAGGCTGATGCTGTTTTTAAAAAATAAAGCAATGACAAAAGTAACCCCTTTGGACACATTAGCTAATCCCTTCAAACGATCCTCAGAAATTAGTCAACCTGCCTCTAGCTGCAGCAGCTGCCACTATGTGGCCCCTACTGATAAGCAGGCTAGATGTTTATTCCATTGATCTTGGCTTATGTAAATGTTTTCAGAGTTTGCTTATGTTACATAATGTCTCTCTCAAATAAAGCTCCATTTGTGGTGAAGCACATGTACACATCTACATGGTTTTCTTGACAACAACATGGAAGATGTTTGCAATTACCTTTTGGAATTTCTCAGCCAGCCTACAGCCTTCAGATTCTTGTTGGTCCACCAATCCAAGTGTGAACTAGGCTTGGGCCTAAGGCAGATGAAGACAGCCACATATTGTCTTCTGCTAAGACTTGTATATCTTGCCTCTCTGAAAATGCTCAATGGAGCTATGATACTACTTTCTGCCAATACGAGTGACAATTATCAAGCTTATATAACAATTGAAATCTGCAGCTCTCTTCCATCATTCTTACAATTAACCAAAGAGCAGCTTAATTTGTGGTTTTGAGCATGCAGTGATTTTTGTACTTCCTTCAGAAAGACAATGTTAATGCATATTTAGCTACTTATGTGTGCAGAAATGTCAAAGGAAGAACCGGGGGGAAGGGGGGGGAGGGGAATCCTCTCCTTCGTTATGGAGGGTTGGTGTTTTTTCATAGTTGTCAAACAGCCCCAAAAGGCAAGAAGTAGAAAATATATTCCTGTTGTTTCTAATTTACTGAAGGCAATGGATGAAGATCTGAGGATTGATACCAAAATCGACATGCAATGTCTATTGCAAACACAGATGAAATAGGACTATAAATCATGGAGTCTAGAATTGCTCTGCAAATTGCTTTTAAGATTTATCTATCATTTTTTATTTGCGTTGTTAAACAATACTTTGCATCAAATAGCATTAATAAATATTAATAATACTTATTCATACATTTTTTAAAAAATTAAATGAAGACTATTTATGAATTTCAACAGTAGCAACTGGGAAAGAGATCCAGGTGTCCTAGTATACCAAGATTTAAGTATGAGCCAGCAGTGTGTTGCAGCTGCCAAAAAAGTCAATGTAGTCCTCAACAGTATCCATCAACAGAAGGATACCATATTTTTCGGAATATAAAACGCACCGGAGTATAAGACGCACCTACTTTTTTTGGTTGTTTTTTTTTTTTTTAAAGTTTGTTTTTATTTTTTAGATAAACACACATACAAACATACAATGTATTTTCTTTGAACAGAGTATTTGGCTGGTTCACAAATTTACAGTGTTTAGTCATTTCAGTTAAATTTACAATTTCTATATTTCCTTCTTGCCATATTTATTCCTCATATATTTTTTAAAAAAACCAATATTACCCTTCATTCTCATCTTTAATCTTAATCAAATTCAATTTTTCCCTTCTATTCTATATTATGCCCCTTCCCATTGTCATCTATTTTTATATCCATTCTCACATTGGTTAATTATGTAATATTACAATTGTTTAATACAAATTCAACATTTTAATATAAATCAATTAGTCATATAACTATCTTTTTTGTATATTAATCAATGTGAACATGAATATTCCAATTATTTCCATGCAATCCAATTTCTTACAAATCAATTAATTATATTTACTACTAATAATAAACCAAATAATTTCTCCCTCTTACGTTACTCATTTTCACATCTTAAATTCTCCCAATAACTCACATAGTTTTGCCCATATAATCCTCCAAATCACAACTTAATCATTTCTACTTTCATCACAATATATAATTAAAAACATTTCAATCATTACAATTTCCCTAATTAAATTTAAAAATGTTCTAGCTGTTATCCAAGCTACAATTTAATCCTTTTTTACTTTCACCACCATATACCATTAAAGGTATTTCAATTGTTATAGTTTATACTTATTCATATTTCTAAAAAAAATAAAAAATAAAAACTTATCATTGTCTAGATTTCAAAAATACAAAGATAAATATTCCAATTATTATTCATTTCATTTTTACAATTATGATTTCCCATTTATTTCTTACTACTATTCATATTTCAATTCTAAATATGTATAACATTTTTCTCTTTCATTTCTTTTTCTTTTTCTCCCTTCCCATTTTTCTTTTTGCCTTTTTCATTCTCCTTTTTTTCTTTTGTATTTAAAATCTTGAACTCTCCTCTTTTGCCCTAAATTTCCCATTGTTTGTACCTACCTTTTTTGGTGAGGAAAAAGAAGAAAAAGAAATCTCCCTGTGTCTCTGCCTAATTTTGCCTTGCTGCAAACAGCAAACAGCCTGCTTTACTTTCAGTTTCGTTTTCAGCGTAGCTTGATTAGCACAAGGGGGAAAAAAAATCTGCTCCAGCAATTTAGCCCTTTGTAGCAAGCAGCAGAGCCCTGCGCAAAACAGCTGAGAGCAAATCAGCTGAGTGTCAGGAGGCAATCTAATCAACTTATGCTAATTAGTCTATTCTGAAGCTGAAAGGAGCTCTTTTTTCTTGCTGTTTGCTTGCAAGGAGGTAACTGCTGCAAGGATGGGGGCCAGTGGGTGGGCAGGGCTACATTCAGTGTATAAGATGCACCTAAATTTTCACCCCCTTTTGGGGGATAAAAAGGTGCATCTTATACTCCAAAAAATATGGTAGTTTCAAGATCACATGAAGTGATAGTGCCACTTTATACTGCACTGGTGAGACCACCAGAGGTGGTATTCAGGCAGTTCAGACCAGTTTGGGCGAACCGGTAGCGCAAATCACATGTGGGCCCACCTGCCTACCTGCCCCAGCTCTATGCTGTTCTATTTAGGCATATTTTTGAGTCCGGGCGCATGCATGGAAGGTGTGAAAGCGAGCAAAGCATTCTCACATTTTCAGTGCTGGGTGAACTGGTATGTAAATTATGTGAATCTCACACTTGGAATAGTGCATCCAATTCTGGTCACCCCAATACAAAAACGATCTCGAGACCCTAGAAAATGTGCAGAGAAAAGCAACAAAGATGATAAGGGGTCTGAAGGCTAAACCATATGAGGTATGATTGAGGGAACTAGGTATGTCTAGTCTAACAAAGAAGAAGGACTAAGACTGAATGATATGATAACAGTCTTCCAGTACTTGAGAAGGGGCTGTCACAGAGAAGAGAGGGTTGATCTATTCTCCAAAGCACCTGAGCAGGGCAAAGCAGGGCAAGAACATGGAAGATCATTAAAGAGAGATCTAATCTAGAGCTAAGGAGAAATTTCCTGACAGTGAAAACAATCAGTGGAAAGGTTTATCTCTGGAAATTATGGGTACTCCATTACTGAAGTTTTCAAGAAGAGGCTAGACAGCCATTTATCCAGGATGGTATAGGGTTTCCTGCTTGAGCAGTGGGTTGGACTAGAAGATATCTAAGATCCCTTCAAACCCTATTCTATATTCTATGTTCTAAATGATCCCTATAGAAACATTCTCTTGGTAAGAGGAAAAAATCTCATGGAAAGTATTCAACATTTTGTAAGGAAAGGCCTAAGCTTGATTAACCAATGACTTGATACTGAATGAGGCAGAGTTCCTGGGATACTGAATGCTTATCAAAAGCAGCTAATATGATTCAAATGATTTCTGCCATGGCTTAATGACTCAGTTGGATGTTGTTCAGTTAATAGCTTGAGTGATTGAAGCTGCATGGCTAGCTGAGGAATTCTGGGAGTTGAAGTCCAGTCTTCTTAAAGTTGTTGAGGTTGAGAAAAAGTTGCTCTGGAATATTTAGAAAATCCCATTTCCTAAAACTCACAGGTCCTAGACCCTGTTGGAGTGGCCTTGTAGACCAGTTGCCTGAGAATGAAACTGCCTAACTCTTGGATTTATACATTGATTTTAATAGGAAAATACTCAAATAAACCAAAAGAAGCAGCGGTGAAATCCAAATTTTTTTACTAACAGTTCTGTGGGCGTGGCTTGGTAGGCGTGGTGAGGCTTGGTGGGCATGACAGGGGAAGGATACTGCAAAATCTCCATTCCCTCCCCACTCCTGGGGGAAGGATATTGCAAAATCTCCATTTTCACCCCACTCTGGGGCCAGCCCGAGGTAGCATTTGCCTGTTCTTCAAACTACTCAAAATTTCCCCTGCTGGTTCTCCAGGACCTGTCAGAACCTGCTGGATTTCACCCCTAAAAAGAAGGGAGGGGATTAGATGCTGAAGCGGCCGTCGTGGGAGAAAAGAGAAGACTGAGAATGACATCACAGCTCAAGAGGAAATAAAACAAAAATTGACAATCCGTGGCCCTCCAGAGTATTTTGAATGAGAGCTCCCAATATCTCTTAACGTCAACTCTGTAGGCCGGTGCCAGTAGGGACCGAAACTCAGCAACATATTGAGGACGTAGCTTTTCCACTCTTGAACCATAATGGCAGCTTTATATTTGAAGTACTCATTTGGATCCAGTGAACTTCGTATTTGGGCTTTCCAAAATATACATTTCAGGTGAAGTTCCTAATCTTAAAATGGAATAGGCTAAAGTGCAATCTACTCCATTCCCTGCAGAGCCACTGTGCAGAGAAAATCACTTTCTCCTACGTGAATGGTTCGTAACCTCTGTCTTCACAAATGGCCTTCCTCATACAGGAGAAAGTAACAGCACACAAAAGTAAACTTTCTCTGCAATGTGCCAAAATTAATACAGGACCACTTTCAGCAATATTCAGACAATAAAGAAGAAGTTGGCATTTCTGAACTAGAAAAAAAAAGTTGGCACAATGAACTAAAATCCATTGGCACTGACTAAATAGAACTAGGCAATAGAACTTTAAGAGAAAGAATCTTAAAACAACTCATTTTCTTTTTCTTTCAGATTTAAGTTACTGGTTAAAACAAAGGAGTTAAAGTGCAATTCAATATTGTTTCATTCACAGATTTTTTTTAAAAAAAATTGAATGCACAG
The DNA here is from genome assembly GCA_030761175.1 of Masticophis lateralis. Classification (NCBI taxonomy): domain Eukaryota; kingdom Metazoa; phylum Chordata; class Lepidosauria; order Squamata; family Colubridae; genus Masticophis; species Masticophis lateralis. Next base: position 122,565,080 of record JAUDYJ010000001.1, on the reverse strand, counting down.
TAAGATCGTGCAGACAAATATACTAAATATATTTGTCTAAATATTAAGAGTAGGAATAAATTATTTGCAGGTTTTCAGGAGGGGATTCAACTCAATAGGTGCTGTGTACGTTTACTCTAATGTTATTTCAGTTGTGGCTATTGTTTAGATTGCATTAAATGGATCAAAGATCAATTTGCTAATCTTAATCCTCAAATTTATATTTGGGATTACATACATTTAAATTCAGGGGAACATTTTGAGGCATTGCATTGCACGGTTAAATATCCTTTTTAGTTATGACAATAATTTGTTCTTCCATTAATTTTCATCTCCATTCATTCTCTATTTTCACCTTATCTTTTTGTTTCAATAAAAAAATGAACTGAAATGAAATGAAAATAATAAAATCTCCACAAAGTGGGAAAAGCTGCTATCACAAGGTGGAAAAAACTCACTTGGTTGTGTATACAAACAATATAATGGGACATTATTGTAGAGGAGGGGAGGAAAGTTATATTTGTAGCCAGTATCCCCATTCAGGCCTCTGCTTCATCAGATTATTCCAGCTCAAGAAGTTTAGGAGTGTAGCGGGTAGGATAAGTGTGGTTAGGATGCTGGGTTGACAATTTGCAAGCCCATGTTTGAAGCCCGAGTGCTGCTTTATGTTGGGATAAACTCCCATCGTTTGCTCTGTCTGCTCCCCACCTAGCCGTTCAAAAGTGTGCAAATGCAAGTAGATAAATAGGTACCACTTCAGTGGGATCATTAATGGGGACCTGAAAGGAATTTCCAACTGGGTGTCCCATTGCAACAGTGACAATACTGTTTAGTTTAGTTTAGTTTATTTGATTTATATACCGCCCTACTCTCGAAGGACTCAGGGCAGTGAACAGTCAAACAATAAAAAATACACAATACAAAATTTAAAAATAGGATAAAAGCAAATTAAATAATTTGGCCCAGACAAATTAAAACACCCCAATCATTTAAAAACCAATTTAAAATTTACATATTAAAAAAGAGGGAAAAGATTAGGCCAGGCCCACCTGGTGAAATAAAAAGGTCTTGAGAGTGCGGTGGAAGGTGCGCAGATCCGGGATCTTCCGTATTTCCGGTGGGAACTCATTCCAGATAGTAGGTGTCCCCACAGAGAAGGCTCTCCTCCTAGGGGCCACCAGTTGACATTGTTTGGCCGACGGCACCCGGAGGAGCCCCTCTCTGTGAGAGCGTACCGGCCAGTGGGAGAGTATTGGTGGTAGTAAGCGGTCCCGTAAATAACCAGACTAAATAAATACTGGCTAATCCTTTAACCACAGAAGTGCCTCAGTGCTTCTGCCACACAAATAGTAGTAGTAGGAGCTCAGGAAGTTAACCATTGAGCAAGATGTGGATATGGAAGATATGCTAGTGTTTCATTCTCACAAAATCACTACATTTAAAAGCAAAGAAAATTTATTATATTTCCCTCAGGGGTTATATGATTGACTGGAATTAATAATTCAATCACAATCCATTCTTTAATCATGAACCATATGCTAATCACCTTATCAGTGCAAGAAGATCCATGTTACACTCATCAATTGCTTCCCAAATGATTCAATGGAGAATAAGGTTCATATAGAATAAACACCTTTTGCCATTCTTATATTGTACATTCTTTTTTTGGCACTGATAATTTGCATTATAGCAATAACATTTAGGCTTATATACTGCTTCACAGTGCTTTTACAGTCCTCTCTAAGAGGTTTACAGAATCAGCATATTTCCCCAACAATCTGGGTCCTCATTTTACCCACCTCGGAAGGATGGAAGGCTGAGTCAACCTTAAGCCGGTGACTCAGCCAAATTGCAGGCAGTCGGCAGTCAGTAGAAATAGCCTGCAGTACCGCATTCTAACTATTGCACCACCGCTACTGTTATATACATGTGTTAGGATATTTTTACTGTGTATATTTTATTCCAGAAAGCAAACAGAGAAAAACCACTATGTTGCTTTGTGAAGAAATTTCAAGAGACCATTCAAGAGAGACCCTTTGCTTCATTAAAAATATTTAGAATATGAGATTTGCCTCAACTGAAGCATCCCTTCAAACTGCTTCATGCTCCACGCATTCAAGGAACACAGAACATCTGTTTCTTAAAAAAAAACATCTGAAATGTTCAGATGACCTCTTCCAGAAGATCCAGGAGTTCCAAGAGAGTTTCCTATGGATATCCAGAAGACTTTCCCAGCTGCTATAGAGCAGACATAGTGGTGTTGACAAGATGAATGTGCCTCAGTGAGATGAATAGCAGCCTCCTGGCACAGTATTTATATGTCTTATATGAATGTTTCAAATTGTTGTATTAAAATGGATTTGTCATCCCTTAAAAGGAATGACAAAAATATTGCCTATGGATTCTTTCCAGAGGCCTTGAAACTTTGGAAAGCTTATGAAGTCAAAAGCAAATACAAGCTCAGCTATTTTGCCAATAGAACTTGTTGGATCCATAGAGCTCCCCAAGTTCATAACTTAAATGGTAGAATGATCAGAGGACTCAAGCAAAGGGGATCCACTTACTGACATCATCTATTCTCTTGACACCAGATTGTCAAGAGAATTGAAGTTCCAAGTAGACTGAATGTGGTAAGGAAATTGAACCCAGTGTGCTAACCAAGGAGAAAAGCAACCTAGAACTAAGGAGTGAGAGCAATCAACCAGGGGAATAGCTTTCCTTTGGAACTTGTGGGTGCTCCATCACTGAAGGCTTTCAAAAAGAGACTGGACAACCATTTATCTGAAATAGTATAAAGTCTCCTGCTTAAAGACCTCCAAAGTCCCTTCCAACTCTATTATTCTATGTTCTATGTTCTAAATTTTGGTCTTACTTAATTCATGCCAATGTCCATCAGCCCCACCTATCTCACCAACCACTTTGTGTGCATCAGCTACAAACTTTAGAAAGCAAACTGCTTTTTTTTAATTATTCAAAAGCTTGAAAGGCTTTGCTCTTAATGCCACAGAGTATGACTCAGAGGAACATTAACAACTTTCTCACAAAATAATTGCTGATGAGTTAAGTACAAGCTTGAGAAATGTCACTGAAAGGGTAATTTTTCAAGAAAGTTGAAAATGCTGAGGAAAACAGGGGAGCAGCATGAAAATGTCTCCTCAGTCACAGTTACCCCCAGTCACCATAGCAATGTTATAATTATTCGTTGATTAAATCTGAAATTACAATGAATTGGGACTTTTTCCTACTCCCACATGATCATCATGGGTATCTGTTAGTACATATACTAATCCCATTGTGTACTTGTCACAATGGCACGATTTTATTTTATTTTATTTTATTCTGGAAACATGCTGCTTCACTCTTGAGAGGAAGCATATTTGACAAGCAGCAAGATCTGGAGTGCTAAATAAGTAAAGGGGATGCAGTTGATGTTATTTAATGTAAAAGTTCATTATTAACTCTGAGCAGTGAAGGAACACCTGTTGGAAATAAAGTAATTTTCTTCTCACAAGTGGTACTTATATAAAGGGCATCTATTATCAATTATGTATTTTCAGTTGGGGAATAAAATAATGTTAGGGTTGTTATTATTATAATAACTACTGAAATTATAACTGCAAGCCTATATACAAAATGCCATTGAAGACCACACAGAAACTTCAAGTCATTCAGAATGCGGCAACCCCTGGGCCTCCTTTAGCATGCCCCTATAATACCCTCTGCTTTGTAAGCTGCACTGGTTGGCAGTATGGTTCTGAGTGTAAGTCACCTAGAGTTTATCACCTAAAAAGCCCCATGTGCCACAAAGCCCAGTTATTTGGCAGACTGTCTATTTCAGTGATGGCTAACCTTTTCTGAACTGAGTGTCCAAAGCGCACATGCGCACACATGCACCCAAACCCCCAAAATGCAATGTGCGCACAGCCCCCTGCATGTGCCCCGCCTCCCTGCACATGCGGACATGCCCCTTGCATGGGCCCTGCCCCTGCGCATGTGCATACACACTCTGCATTTGCCCCACCCCCTGCGCATGCATAGCAGAGACTTGAAAACCAGCTAGCTGGCAGGAAGTGTGTGAGCATACACAGCGGAGCTGAACTGGGGCAACGGCTTGCATGACATCAGAGACACATGTGCCATAGGTTCACCATCATCAGTCTATCTCCTAGCCAACTACATTCTGGATTGCCTTGATCAAACAGTGATCTTTGGAGTCCCAAGAAACATGCCTTCTCTGCCATGAGATCTGCCTTCTGGAATAAGGTTCCTCCTGAGATCGGGAGAACTCATACCCTGATGGCATCCCATAAATCCTAAAGATCTGACTGTACTTTCAGGACCTAAATTAGCATGTGTGAATCTCTCCTTAATAGAGGCATTGCTTATATTTTGTTTATGTTTTCAGGTGACTTGTCCAGATTATTGTATTGTAACACTATCACCTTATCACATTTTGTTTTTATTCATTTATTCAATTTCTATAGCTGCCCAACTCAACCAAGTGACTCTGGGCAGCTTACGATTCTAAAATGATAAAACAATTAAAACAAAAAATGTACACAAAATAAATAAGTAGAAATAGCACCCACTCTGATTAATGAACTATTAATGAAGCCAAGTAACAGGACCCTTAACACATTCTATGACCCAGGCCCAGGTACATAACCAAGTTTTAAAAATTTGTAAAAAATCAACAAGGTTGGTATTCATATTGTTCATATTGCCTAAGTTGGCTTGGAATTGACAGTCACTGAAATAAAAATAAAAATATTAATGTATATTGTGGAGCCTTTAGTACTGTCTGAGCTTTGATCTTCAGCACTAGAAGAAAGTGATGTTTCGTCTTTGTTATATATACAGTTGTTTGCCCTGACAGTGATAGTGGCGGTGTTGATTTCTCCTTGGTAGTTCCTTGATTAGACTGTTGTTTACTGCTTGATTGTTTATCTTAATTGGTAGTTCCTCGAATAGGGTATTATTTACTGCTTGTTTGTCTGGTGTTAATCCTGGTGTTGATCCCTGCTTATCTGGGTGTTGATTGCATGCAAAAGGTTGCACTCTTTTTATTTCCCTTTTTCCCTATTTCTCTTTTGAATGGTGCTTAAATGTTGTTTTTCTCTATTCTATTTTCTCTGTTAATGGCTGATTTGTCTGAGTGCCAAGCTTCCAGGAATTTCCCAGCATTTGTTTGGATTTAGCTTGGTCTAACATGCTCAGTTTCCCAGTTGAAACTATAACTAAATCTGTCCATGTGTTGTGAGATCAAGGACTTTTCATCATGTCTCAGACTTCTTGTGACTTTTCATGCATTTGTTCTGCTAATATTCTGCCTGACTGTCCTATATAGTGGAGGGCAGTCTGGGTGAGTTGCTCCTGGTTTTGTCTGGTTCTTGTGAACCAGTAGTAATGGTGACAGGAGGCTCCGTCCACCTGCCTGGATATCATCACGAACAATCTGTGCATGTGCAGAAGCATGCGTATGTGTGTGCGCCCCCATTGCAAACCGGTAGTGGAGGTCAGTAGAATCCACCCCTGTTGGAGGGGCTTTATCTGCCACCATTTCCTGGTATATTCTAATGTATTCCTTTATATAGTAAAAAACAGTGGGAGAGAATTAACCCTTTGGGGACTTCACATGCAAGTGGCTACAGAGTCAGCCTCTCCTCCCGTATAACAACTGAGAAAGGAATTAAACTTCTCACAAAAGTGCCTGCATGAAGGATCAAGAAAGATACCATGATCAGTAGTATCAAATGCTCTCCCAAAAAGTTCCAAATGGACTCTCACCATCTAATTTGCAACAAAGGGCATCTATTAGCAGGACCAATGTGTTTCTGTCCCATGTCCAGGTCTGAATACTGTATGAAAAGAGTCCAGGTAACAATAGCAATAGCAATAGCAATAGCAATAGTACTTAGACTTATATACTGCTTCACAGTGCTTTACAGTCCACTCTAAGTGGTTTACAGAGTTAGCATAGTGCCCCTCCCCCCAACAATCTGGGTCCTCATTTTATTAACTTGGAAGGAGAGAAAGCTGAGTCAACCTTGAGCTAGGTGAGATGCAATCGAAATACCCTGCAATACTGTGCTCTAACCACTGCGCCACCATGGCTCAGATAATTCATATCTTCTAGGCTGCTCTGTAACTGCCAGATTACTACCCTCTCCACTCTTTTACCTCAACAGTTCCAATGAGGGCCTCTTGAAGAATAGTGCATCACAGCATCCTTCAAGGCTGCAGACAGCACCTTTGACGATTTCCTGAAGCCAACCAATCATCTTCCTACATGCTTTGTGAAGGAACTAACACTGCAAGATGTTGTTCCATTCACCAGTTCTGATTCCATCCATGAGAAATCATGATAAAACAAATTGTTTTACCTTCATCAGTAAAGACATCAGAGTGATTTTTTTTTTTAGATAAACTTGGTGTGATTCAACACTGCGTTTGAAGTTAACATTAGAAGATTATTATTATGATTTATATGCCGCCCTTCTCTGGAGACTCAGGGCGGCTTACAAGTGACACCATCACCGTCCTCTCGTGTTGCCTGGAGGCTACAGAAATCTGGATAGGAGACCTTGGTAAAACTGAGTTCTTTCGGTTCATTGAGCTTTGACATGCAGAACTTTAACATTTATAGTTTTGGATGTGGTTGTATTACCAAGAGAGATCTAGTGCACAACTTGGGGTTTTTCTTGTACTCCCAAGTCCTGTATGAAGAGTAGGTCTCTTTAGGTGAAAACAAGAATAATCTTTAGAAAAGAACCCCTGGTACTATGCATCCATAAAAGGAGTAAAAACTGAAGTGTGGATGTTGTTTTCCAAAGGATGCATGTCAGACTATATTACTTAAACCCTCTTTGTAGCTGTTCTGAGCCCAGATACAATATGCCTATGAAACGATATTCAAAATACAGAAACACTCTCCAAGGAACATATTAAACAAATGGTAAATGGGGAGTACTATTGTTTGGCCTATTTTTCTAGGCGCTTCAAAACAAAAACTAATGCAGATGAATTCAGTACATACTTAATTTCTGTCAGTGGAAGAAGATATGTCAACTGAGCCAGAAGACAGATATGAAAATCCGCAGCTCAGAAATATAGATGTTCCTCTATCTTTAACCAAGCAACAATGGGGATTTCTGTCCTTATTATGAACACTACATTCTATTCTTGAAACACTGGACTTTTAGTGAGCAGCAATTTATTACCAGGCAAGAAAATTAAATTATATCTGGTTGTTAAAGTTAGATCATACAACTGTTATTATGTGGAAGAAGGGTGTATTTTATTAATATTAGTTAAATGGAACTGTGATTTGGTTTTAGGTTTTGTCTGGATTTCAGCTAGTTCTCATACTGATCTTCCATTTTTTGAGTGCATCCCCCTGCATATCACTTAAAAATTCAATGGGACTTCCATTCTCAAAAACTTATTCACTTCTTACTATCTTTACATCTTTGTATAAGCCTGTGTCTCCAAACTTGTTCTGAACTGTAACCCCAATCCTGTTTTCAAAAAATAGGAAAATTTCAAAGAGGATACAAAGACAGAAGTGAATATTTGTGGCTTAGGGTTTGTTGTGGTCCGCCAGTAGCTGGCAGCGGAGTCGGACAGTGATGAGGCTGAGGAAGAACATGGGCCAGTCCTGGAGGCTAGGGAAGGCCTGGATGAGGGCTCTGCATCAGAGGAAAAGATGGGGCCAGGGCCATTGGGGAGTGAGGTGTGGACTCCAGGGCTTCCAGAGACTGATAGGAGTGAGGAAGAGGAATAGGAGGAGCCTGTTCCTAATGCATACATGAGAAAAGCTGCCAGAAGTCAAGAGCAGCTCAAGCAAAGAGGACAACTCAGGAGTAGGGCCAAGAGATGATTGGCCCCTCCCATAAGGCTTAAAACAGACCAGCAACAGTGTTTGGGCTTTGCCGGAAAACAATGTTGGTAGCTTCGTCTTCGTCTTCTTCGTCTATGTCCTGCATTTATTTTGTATCTGTGACTTCTGAACGTTTGCCAAGAAAGGCCTTTGGCAGTTTGCCTAATTGGACTAAGGTTTGTGATAGGACTGAGGAATTTGTGTTGGGAGGAATTTGCTTTAATCTAGTTGAACGATGCTGGGAATGAAGTAATTCTCAGCTGTTTGAATAAAGTTTGTTTGTTTTTTCACTGACTGATTTTCCTACTACTTACTTGGGCCTGGGTCACAACAGGGTTGAACTGTGAGGTCCTTAGTGCTCCCTGCGCTTGGTGGTTTTCTTTCAGATATTTCATTACCAAACTAGGTAACATCATCAGTACCAATTGTCAAGCTTCAAACGTGCTTTTACTGTTGCAACCACTGTATTATCACTTCTCAATTTGCCAACAAACTATGGGGGGAGGGAAGAGGGAGATGGAATGTAAGCTCCAGGCATCAAGAAACCAGCCGTAAGAACCAAGGACACTTTGGCAGTTGTTTACCAGAGCCAAAAGACTTTCCCATAACAATACTATGAGACATAACTGGACAATGTGACCTGGTCTAATAGGGAGAGGGAGAAGCTAAACTTGTGGGTTCGCATGGTAATTGGTTAGATATGGTTTTGTGATGAAATAATGTACTCAATAAAGTTTTGCATTAAGAGATTGGATTGTCTCGACCATATTTGCTTTGGTTGGTTCATCAACTAAAGCAAACATGGTTGACACTGATGATGTTACCTCCTTTGGTAATATAATGTAATGTAATGTAACATAATGTAATGAAATCTATGCAAGGAAACCACATAGCTGAGAGAATACCAAGTACCCCACAGAATACAAAGAATAAGGGACATTTGTTTCATTTGTTGTTAGTTATGAAGTCATGTCCGACCCATCACGACCCCATGGACAATGTTCCTCCAGGCCTTCCTGTCTTCTGCCATCCTCTGGAGTCCATTTAAGTTCATGCCGACTGCTTCAGTGACTCCATCCGGACACCTCATTCTTTGACATCCCATTCTTCTTTTGCCTCAATCTTTCCCAGCATTAGGCTATTCTCCAGTGAGTCCTTCCTTCTCATTACGTGGCCAAAGTATTTGAGTTTCATCTTCAGGATCTGACCTTCTAAAGAGCAGTCAGGGTTGATCTCCTCTAGGACTGACCAGTTTGATCACCTTGCAGTCCAAGGGACTCGCAGGAGTCTTCTCCAGCACCATATTTCAAAGGCCTCAATTCTTTGGCACTCAGACTTTCTTATGGTCCAACTTTTACAGCCATACATTGCAACTGGGAAAACCATAGCTTTGACTATACACACTTTTGTTGGCAGGGTGATGTCTCTGCCTTTTTGTATGCTGTCTAGATTTGCCATAGCTTTCCTCTCCAGGAGCAAGCGTCTTTTAATTTGTTTCACTACCAAGGGATATTCCAATACATAGATTTTGAATTTGCTTTTTTCTTGATTTATTTTTCTAGCATTAATTAATCCTCAAGTTACATAACATTTAGCAAAAGAGAAAAGTATTTTTCATTATACCTGATTAACTTTTTATCTAGACCACTTAGTTATTTCATCTAATGCTTTAATTTCTATGCAAACAAGAGATGAACCACATTGCAATGTTAGATCATTGGTCAATTGACAGTAGAAACTATCAGAAATACATGAAACATCCTATTCTAATTTGATAGAGTAACTTAGCAAACTATCCAATAGTATATCTGTTGACGGATAATCCAATCACCACAAAATAGAAAGAGCTGAAAAAAATTTTATATATCTATTCATTATTAAAATCTGAAATTTAAAATTAAAATGTGTTCTCAAAATCTTTGTCCAATGGATCAATGTTTGAATACATCTACCCTTTCAACCACACAAAACTAAGTCATATTTCATTATTTCGGCTGTGGGTTTGTTGAAAGCATGCTCTACTTTTATTTTAAATCTACTGAAACTGCAATAGTATTTATAAAGTGAAGCTTTCAGGTATAGCCACATTGTTTGCAACTATGATACTATCTGATGCTTTCAATAATAGTTTTCAGAAGTCTGGAAAAAATAGCAAGAAGTCAGCCAAGCTATAAAAATCCAAAGGTACCTTACTATAAATGCAACTCACCCACATAAATTATGAAGGTCCAGTCCTCCCACAAATGTATTTTGAATAATCCTCAAAAGATCCTCTTCAGCCTATACATGATAATGTTGAAAGCATGACCTATTTAATTTGTCAACTGATTTTGGTAAATATGCAGTCTGGTGAAAAACAACAACAAAGTGTATGTTAGCTTCTTAAAGATTGCCACACTAACCTTGAATGTTTAATGGTTCTATCTATAAAAGGGCTTACAGGCCTTATTAAACTTCCTCAATCGTGGATTACAAAGTGGGAAATCCCTCACCTCTGTGGTTTTACAATAAAAGACCAGATTAAACCTCTTTGTAAATGGTTATCATCATATTTTTTTTTACTCACAAAGAATGCTGCCTAAAATGTGTCTTCATACCAGTCTGAAGGCTGGACCCCTTCATTTAATCCTAGATCTGATTGTGATAGAATAATCATTAATAAACTCAATATACTCCCATAATGAATGAAATTTAATACTTGAACTGAATGGTTTTGTTTATGGTTGAACATATACTTAATCACCAAAATGATGACATTAATTATAATGAAGTATAACCCACATGACTTCACATAACCTAGATGGTGGGACATCACAAAGCATTTTCTGAACTTTCCAGCAGATGAAGGAATGAAGGTGAGTTACAGAAAACTGTACTTCACGCTCTTTCTAATAAACTCTTGTAGACCATCCGTCAGAGTTCACTACAGTGTGTCTAAGATTCTCCTAGCATTGTTTCAGGTAGTACATGATTTATAAGGTACACCTACCTATTACGAGACTCTTTCCTGATCTTGCGAGTTAAAATTGTCTGCAAAGAACAAAAAAATAATGATGGGTTTAGCAATGCTGAACAAAGGAACATTTGTGTCAAGGCTGTCAGCTGACAGCAAAAGAAGGATTCAATCAATACGTATCAGGCAGTGTAAGAAAAAAAAGATATAAGCCTCACATTGGGGGTTTAAAAATCACCAGATTTTTTTTATTAACCTGCACAAGAACATAGCACAGAAAAGTGAGTTTAATGGGCTTCAGTTTAGCTGACTCCAGGTCTACTGTGGCATATATAAGTACTTCCATATACTCTTTCTGTTTGATCTTGATCTCATTTAGGCCTAGCTTGATAATGCTTCTTGGCAGATCAAAGATGTATAGCATTTTATGCCTTCTTAACAATGTTTTCTTTCTGAAGCCTGGAAAAAAAATTCTGGACAGCAGGAGATTTAGCTTCATCCTTAAAAAAAGAAAATGATAATGATAAAATAAAAAAGGAATAACTTGTCTGATGGTTAACTTTGACTGAGCTGTGAGTATGTCTTTTGGTTCCTTTCGAACCAAGAGCATAATTGGATTGAAGCTGATTGCATAATATTTTTTCAGAAACATTATTCTGGGAATTGAAAATAGTTTTTGTAGAATTTACTTGCATCATTGTACTTGCAGTTCTTCGTATTTAAGTTCATGCTGGCTATAGGTTTTTACTCTAGAAGTCTGATAATTCCAATACATGTGGCATCATCCATGTCGCAGAAGAGAGACATATTATAAACTCTATTTTGTATACATATTAAGTCTGCAAAACTCCCTTTGTTCTAATGCATTTGTGTATTATCATCCTCAATATACATGCAGCATTCTGTTCATTAATTTCAACTGAGATGTCAATTTTATATCTGCAAAGGAATGGACAGATAGAATACCAGAATGGGAACTATCTGGGATGTTCATGCTTTCAGAAGGTTATTGATTGAAGCAATGGGATTCTATTTAAACATCCAGAATATGCCCTGGTTTAAATACTTTTCCCATCTTTAGATTTGCAATGATGGATTTGGATTCATCAACAGATTAGACCTTTTCTTTCAAAATTGTCATAAAGAAAACGTCAATTATCTGACTGCTAAACTGTTCTTTTGTAAAGCTGACACAACATCATTACATTCTGTAAAAAGGAGACTTAACATAGATTAATTAATAATTGAGTAATTTTTAAACTATAAAAAGCAATATTTAGCAAAGTGAAATGTGCAATTAATACATAGAAGCCAGATCCTCTTAACAATGGCAAATCTTAATTATCTTGTGGTATGTCATTTACATTCAACTTGTAACATCCAATCTTGTCTTGCTATTCAGATATCATGGGTAAATTTGTCACTTGCATTTTTAAAGTGTTGTTAACTAAGTCACAGAGGAAGAAAAAAAATGCTTTAAAAAGCATTCTTAGCAGCTCTCTAGATTACACAAGCTTTCAACTCCTCTGAAAGACTTTAGCTCTTTATAGTGTCTAAATATTACATTTAACATTTGGTGCAACCCGAGCAGATTTAAACACATTTGAGGATTTTTTTTCAATCTAAAACATTATTTAATCTAACTCTCCCCCAATGAACAGCTAATGACTAAAAGATTTGAATATTATATTGTTTCTTTTTTCTATTTAGTAGAAATTAAATAGATAATTTATTTTATTTTTTTTTTGGAAAAAAATATTTACAGAACAATCTGTTGCCTCCATCAGAGATCTTTGAAAAACCTGAAGAATAATGTTTTCTAAAAGAGGGGGTTTTTTTGTACTACATATAAGTTAAAATCAAGAACAACCTACATAACATGCTAAATTAAGTATTGGAAGGCTACAGTTCCATAGGAACAGTGGTGGGTTGCCCCCGGTTTGGACTGGTTCTATAGAACCGGTAGTAAAACCTGCGGGAGACTCTGCCCACTGACCCCGACATCATCAGGAAGCTTCTGCGCATGTGTGGCCCTGTTGCAAACTGGTAGTAAAGGTAAGTAGAATCCATCCCTGCATAGGAACATTGAACAGTGATTATTTGGTTTGTTCAACTACCTAAGGAAATAAGATTTAGCACAAAACTGATCCAATCATGAAAACTGCATCATGTGTAGCAGTAAATTAATTTGTCAGCCATGGTATGGGAACAGACAACTGACCTATATTTGCATATGTAATTTTGACATTAAAAGGAGATTGGGGAAAAACAACAAATAAAAAAGCACCTCACTATCAAACCTAGTAACAAACTAGGTATCTTCTCAATATTCTCTGTGGGCACAAGCCATACCTACTGCTGCCAGCCTGGCAATAGGGATTAGTGATATAATGAAGTTCTATTTTAGGAGATATCCTCCTAAGTCTCTCCATCAGCAAGGACCGATGAGTGCAGGGACTTCCTGGAGAAACTGCTTAGGAATTTTGTTCCCAAATGTTGCCTTTTGACCCAATTAGTGTAACTGTAGACTGCTAGATCAATTAGTTAGAAAATGTGATTGGGTTGTGTCAGGAGCAAATAACTAAACGCAATAATTGAGTTCAAAGCATAGAAGAGTTTATTATTGTCACCTATACACAACAATTTAGTCAATTAATGGTCTGTGCTAAATTGGCGCTAGAGAAGGATCAATGGAATTCATGGAGGGCTCTTGTGGCAGCACAATGACTCCAAACTGGTGACACATTTAACTCCCCACTCCAGTTCTGCCTCCTACAATTTGTGAGTGACTGGATGGAAGAAAATATCAGCCAAAAGTACAAGAGACTTTGAGTCGACTCTTGCTGATTTCATGGAAACACTCTGAATAAGCATATACAATGCCATAAAGAAACTTTTGTGGTGTTTAAGTTGAAGATTTTGGATTGTGTGAGTACCTCTTTACCTTGATTTTAACTTACATGGAGTACAAAAAAATAAAATCCCTTTTAGCGAATACATACATGCACATACACATGCACACACATACTTTTATTGTAGAGGCTCAGGGGATAGGAAAATATTCCATTCTGAATTCTATTTATTTTCAAACCATGTTTCAGCAAGCAGGACCCTAAGCAGCACTAGGCAGAAAAAATGAATCCAAGCAATCATTCTAATAGTATTTGCCATTCTATTTTTATTTTAGAGAAATGTATAATGGATTCACTGAGTGGATAATTACTATCCAAACAGATATGTCCTGTCACTTAAACAGTTGCCTTGTTTGTTTATATATCTATATCCTCATGGAAGTTGAATTTCGGGAGTTGAAGTTCACAAGTCTTAACGTTGTCAAAGTTGGCCACCCCAATCTAGATTCTGAATCTCCCTCCCTATTGTATTTTTCATAGACTATCCAGTTGTGGTTTTTTTTCAGTGTCTGACCAAATATTCCAGATGGGGGAAAAGCCATCCAATCACTAGTTTGAAAGGATGTTTGAAAGAATTACCACCTATATGGCAACAAATTGTGAGTTTTAAATATGGGGAAAATTTGACTTCAATTTTCATGTTAATTGCCCCTTGATGATTCTATTAATATGATAATTTGCCATTGGAACCAATTGTATGTAACTGAGATAATACATCAGATTTCTTATTCTTAAGTCTCATGTTATCTATCAAAAGAAAGAGAGGTTACATTCAGAAGATGAATACTGAGAAAAAGTGTTATCTCTTCTAAATGCTGATTATCTTAGTCTGCACCTTAATAAATCCATAAACACAAAGTTACTGACAAAGAAAAATCAGCAGAAAAATGATTTGATGCACAAGACAATGTAGAGATAAATCTTAATTTATTATATTGTACTGATTAAATAAAGAAGAAAATATAACATACTAAGTATCAAGGTTTTTTTTTTTTTTAAAATGAGAAAACTTGTTATCAGAAACTGTATTCTCAGTGTGAGGGCATTATTATTGACATATGTATTAGCAATGAGAAATATACTTTGACACCATTTACCTTTAAATTGAGAACATGTCAAAAATGATATATATTTTTTTCATTTCATTGGATTCATTAGCAAATTCGATTCTGAACACATTCAACATGATATCCAGAAAAGTTGGATTTCACTCCCAATTTCTATAAAATAATGATTTGTATCCAAGAGACTAGCAATGTTCAAAGTCTATTCAGTTTACTTTAAAATCTCTTTATACTCTCACTTCCCAAAACTTCTTGCAGAATGCTTAAGAGAGGAGGGGGGAGAGAGGGAGGGAGAGAGAGGGATCATACTCAAACATGTGGTTCTCCATCAAAAATTCTGAAGACACTTACTGGCTACCTGCCCAAACCCTTGTCACGCACACTTATAAGTATAAAAATTGTTTATTCTATAGAGATATCTATAGAGATTTCAGATAATTTTCTTCTGACTGTATTTTCAAATAATCTCATATACTTTTCACAATTCCCCAAACTCTCTTTTAGTTCTTTACTCACTGAATTTTGCAATCCAATTACCTGTTCAAAAATCCTAAATAATGTATATATTGGGGAAATATATGCACTTGTGTATATTAAGGAAATATACACAAGGAAATGAATAAAATCAACACAGAAATTATAAAATAGAGTAGAAAATTTCATTAAGGAAGAATATGAAAGGCTAAAGCTGATTGAATGACAATTAATCTGTACAAACTAACAAGAAGGGCTTTCTACAGATAAAATATGTTATAATTGTGAACCACATTTTTTAAATCAATAATTCCCCCCCACACACACTATCTGTATGTTACACTGAAAAAGATGTAAATAAATTATGTCCAAATATCTTGACATAATGCATTGATAAACATTTTTATCTTCTTTGTAGTCCATTCTTTTCCAGAAATTCCACGCAGCTTGTATGGAACCATAATTTTATCATTATTTAAGATTTTTCATGTTGACAGTTTAAGAAAGTTGACTGATTATTAATTAATCAGTGGTGACTCTTAGAGAATATATCAATGAATTTTATCCGTGCGATCTGTCCCTAATCTGGTCTGTCTGGTTTTCTAATGGTGTACCAGTTGCCATCATAATGGAATCCATCCACCTTGCTGCTGGTCATCTTCTTTTCTTCTTTCTTCCACCTACATTGAGTTCTTCCCAAGAATTTAGGATATCAACATATATCAATATAATATATGTATGGATTCAAGTGGTATTATTATTATTATCTTTTTTATTCATTAGACATGAAACTCAGTCAACTGAACATTTAAAAATGTCTCACAAATACGAGTGACTGGTGCTAATGGTTGATATGGGTTGCTGCCAGTGTCCTAGGTATCAGCCAAGTATCTTCTTAAAATATATGATGTTTTTTGCACAGTTTTTTGCAGTTGTGTTTTGTAAAATTCTTGGACATAGTACCAAGTGCCCCGATGACAATGTGGCACTAATCATTGTTACATGTTTCATCCATAGCTGTGTAGTTTTGATGGACAGGTCGTGATATTTTGTGATTTTTTCCAGGTTTTTTTGTTCGACTCTGGTACAGCGATATCAATAAAGTGTATGCTTCGGTCCTCAACAACCATGATATTTGGCATGTTATGTTCCAAATGATGATCTGTCTGTATTCAAAAGTCTCACAAAATCTTCACTATCTCATTTTCAATAACTTTTTCCATTTTGTGCTTCCATGACTTTTTGGATACAGGAATGTCGTATTTTTTACATAATGACCAGTGAAATAATTTAGCAACTCGATCATATCTAGCTTTGTAATCAGTTTGTGCGATTTTGGTGCACTCACAAATTAAGTGTGAAACAGTTTCAACTTTGTTATTGCAAAGTCAGCAGTTTAGCTTGTCAGTGGATTTTTGTATCTTTGCTTTCATGGCATTAGTTTGTAGTGCTTGTTCTTCAGCAGCGAGTATTAAACGTTCCGTTTCTTTCTTGATGGTTCCTCTTTTAACTTCCTCTATTATTATGATGATGATGATAATGATGATGACAGTATAGACAATAAACGAAATGACCATGCTGGATTTCGTATCCCAAATCACTAGTCAAACACTTCCCAAGCGTTTAGAACTGCGTGATGTATCGGGGGAGCAGATCCTAGTAAGGTGGCCTTCTGCAGCTGACCAATGGTGATCTTGTCAGCGCCAATTGTTTTTAAGTGCTTGCCTAGGTCTTTAGGCACAGCATCCAGTGTGCCGAGTACCACTGGAACCACTTGCACTGGTTTATGCCAGAGTCTCTGCAGTTCGATTCTCAACTCCTGATATCTGGTGACTTTTTCAAGTTGTTTCTCGTCAATTCTGCTCTCACCAGGTATGGTAATGTCGACGATCCACACCTTTTTCTTCTCCATAATTGTGATATTGTGGTATTGTGTTCCAAAACTTATCAGTCTGTATTTGGAAGTCCCACAATAGTTTTTGACCACTTTTTCAGGCTTATGATCCCACCAGTTCTTTGCTACAGGCAGGTGGTTGTTGTGACACAAGTTCCAATGGACCATCTGATCGACTGTGTTATGACGTTGTTTGTAGTCAGTCTGAGCTATTGTCTTGCAACCATTCAATAGATGATGATGATGATGATGATGATGATGATGATGATGATGATTTCTGCTTGCCAACATTTCTGGTTGGTTCACCTTCTTCTCTTCCTCTTCCATGATAGCCCAACCATTCACATTCCAGCCAGTTTTGTCCATACTTGAAGCTTCTTGCCAAGGCAGATTTATTTACAGGAAATGATTTGAGCTTTGATTATGCTTCCTTAGCTATGCATATCTCACAAGGCTATAAAATAATTCATTTCGGGTCAGTACAAAACAGCTTACTGAAACCCTTTTCTCAGAGGAACCTTGTTAGTTATTAGTTATTCTTTTATACTATGCCTCATAACACCAAGAAAATCTGTTTTTTATGTACCCTTCCTCAATTTATTTCTCAATCAAGATAACATTTGGAAAGGCTGAGCAGAGTTTGTAGATGAATATAAAGTAGCAAATTTCCGAAAAGTGAGCAAACACATGCATGTCAGAGAACCAGCAGACCTTTGGCAATGGAGATCATGTTTTCTAACACATTATTTTTCTTCTAAGCAAGCAAGATATCACCTTCTGCCAACGATAGCCTCCCACCGGCCAGTACGCTTTCACAGAGAGGGACTCCTCAGGGTGCCATCGGTCAAATTATATCGACTGGCGACCCCCAGGGGGAGAGCCTTCTCTATGGGGGCTCCCACCCGATGGAGTGAACTGCACCCGGAGATACATAGGATCCCCATACTCCATAATTTTCGCTGTGCCCTTAAGACCCTACTATTCCAACAGGCTGGGTTGACGAAATAAGTGGAATTTTAATTGGGTATTTTAATTTTGGGTTTTTTTTTTTTTTTTAAAAATAGGGCCAAATTATTTAATTCATTTTAAACTTTTTAAAATTTATGATATATGGTGTTTTTATTCTGGCTGTACACTGCCCTGAGTCCTGCAGGAGAAGGGTGGTATAAAAATAAAATAAAATAAAATAAAATAAAATAAAATAAAATAAAATAAAATAAAATAAAATAAAATAAAATAAAATAAAATAAAATAAAATAAATAAAATAAAATAAATAAAATAAAATAAAATAAAATAAAATAAAATAAAATAAAATAAAATAAAATAAAATAAAATAAAATAAAATAAAATAAAATAAAATAAAAATAAAAATGGAAGTACCAGATTAAGGTTGGAAAAGTCTGAATGACTTATAGATGGCACAAAAGACAACGCTTCTGGAACCCAGTGGACCTGAAACCTTACAAAAGTATAAAAAGGAATACAAACTTTTCCACAGAAGATGAATGAACAGGATTTTGCAGCATGGCCTGCAATGTCTGTGGCATGTTTCTGTGCTTGCCAAAAGATAATCTAGCAGATATTTATGCAAGAACAAGCTTTTGACCGTGCTTGAAGAACAAGTGTGAGGACTGAAGCAGCAATTACCTGCCCAGTAAAGTACTTTCATGCAACAGAGTGTTGCATGCAGAAAGAAATAAAAAAAATCAGATAGCAAATCATAGATATATATCTGGAGATTCGTGTTTATCTTTAAAAAGGAAAAGAATCTTGTATTTAGATAGAAAATCTAAACATTTAATCTGTTTTTAGTAAAAGGGTGAAAGTAGTGTGTTAGACTGTGTGAATCTACTTCATTACCAGGGTTGGGATTGGGGAGAGAGAGAGAGAGAGGAGAAAAGGAAAGGAAAGGAAAGGAAAGGAAAGGAAAGGAAGGAAGGAAGGAAGGAAGGAAGGAAGGAAGGAAGGAAGGAAGGAAGAGGGAGGAAGGAGGGAAAGAAGAAAGAAAGAAAGAAAGAAAGAAAGAAAGAAAGAAAGAAAGAAAGAAAGAAAGAAAGAAAGAGGAAGGAAGGAAGGCAAAGTGAGAGAGAAAGGAAGGGAGAAAGAGGAAAAGATAGAAAGAATTTTGAAGCACAAGGAACAGGAATTAAAAATATAAGAGCTCAGAGAACATCACTCTAACAAATTATAGGTCTTATGGATAAAGAGAATGAGGGAATGGTAATGAGGAGTCCCTGCAGTAACTGACTGCACCTGTTGTCCCTAATGTCAAGAAAGGAAATGCATATAGAAGTGAATTTTTCAGCATATACCTCAGCTAATGAATAAATAAAGATTTTTTAGATCAAAGAGAACATGATAGCAAGGTGCCATCGAGAAAGTGCTTCTCTATAAGCAAGAAGACCAAGTAAAGGAATAATGCAGTAGACAAAACTAACCTGAATCAAGACCCATAGAAGATACTCTGCACTGCTGGAACACAGAATCTGCTTTCCAGCTTTGACAAAAGAAATAGCTCTGAGTCTTTGGGGAGATTAAAAACTTCAGGAGAATGGCCTCCCTAAGGACTTTAAAATGAAAGTGGGGGGCTCTTCCTTCTCCCCTCCCCAAATAGATAAATACACTGTAGAAAGAAGTGAGAGTGTTGCTATAAAGGGACTTATTAAAGTACTCAGAGAAAAAATAAGAAAGAACATTAACTCATAAACTTTGATGAACACCCAGTTGTCTCAAAAAGGCTTTAATGCTGGGAAAGGTAGAAGGAAAGAGAGAAAGAGAAAGAGAAAAAGAGTATGACCAAGTGGATGACCAAGTAAGTGGATGGAATTAATTGTAGTAGCAATGGAAGATATGAAGGATCAGGTCAGGGATAGATTGTCAGATAGAAAAACTATCTGTGTGGTTGCTAGAAGTCAACATCAATTTAATGGCACATAATCAATTAATCAACTTGCAATTGACTCGTCGATCACAAACTGCTTTATGTTCATACATTTTAGACGGAGACCCTAAAATCAGGACTTGTTATAGATGATCTCAATTAACTGCTAAGGACCTATTTTAATGAAGAGAAGAGGTGGGGAATTTTGTGGTGTTCAAAACTGATGTTCAATGCCACAGATAGTGGGACAGTGAAGATAATGGAGAGTGATGAAATCATGGAAGGCCACAGCCAACTTTGCAGAATGATTAATCTCCCAAGGGGATGAAATTGAGACGATTTTTACTGCTGCACAAGTAAAAATTCTTGCCTACAAACACTACTGGAAATGGTACCAGCAGTTCTCAGTATTTTAAGGGACTGTGGAAAACACAGATGGGTTGCACATACCTTAAGTTGATCAGCCATGATCTAAGAAAATATGGACAATTAACAACAGAGATTCTTTTTTTAATACCTTGCAGTATGCTAAGGCAGGACAACTAATTTAAAAAGAGGTTAAGAATGTTTTATCTGTGAGAAAAGAGGTAATAGAAACTAATTTTGTACAAATCAAAGCGGCAGAGACAATCTGAATGCATTTTTAGTAAGTGCTGGCTACTTCTCTGGATACTTGCTACAGACAATAACTTTGAATCCTTTTGCTTGGTCTACATAGCTCTACATACAGTATTTTGTAAAATAACATAAGCCCCACAATCTTTTTCCAAACAGAAGTACCCCTAATGCAATGAACATAAAGTGAATCTTGCATTCTAGCCTTGAAACTTCTCTCAGACAAATGCGGGCCCATTGGATATATACAGAAGTCAAGAACATAATATATAATTTATGCTAAACTTTTGCTATTCCATCTGTTAGTACACAATCATTACAGAAAACTTAAATGTATGGAGTTTATTTGGGATCAATCAAGCTACCTTCTCTCCCTCAATTTCTGTTTGTACAATATTTTATGCATCTGCGACATAAATGTGAGGGGAATTGGTTGTTTCTGAATTTGATCAATTAAATAAAATATAAAGTTTAATCCTACATTAATTATTGCTAATTATCCAATCATTGGGAAAAGATTACAAAGAATGCTAAAGTTTCTCATTCCTTGTGAGTTTCTTTATTATAAAATGAGAGACTGAGCAGCAATTTTAAACCAATTCTCAGTTTAATTTTTAAACAAACAGACAGACAGACAGACAGACAGATAGACAGACAGACAGATAGATAGATAGATATAATATGTCTGGTTTGTTCTGTGAGTGTTTATTTCATGAATAGACTGTTTCACACATCACACTAAATTATTATTTTTCTTAATCATGATCATTGAATAGAATTATGGAATTGGAAGTGATCTTCAAAATCTTCTAGCCCAACCACTTGCTCAGGTCACATTCCACTAGAGTAGGGGTCCCGATCCCCTGGTCCACAGATCAGTGCCGGTTCATGGTGCACCAGAAACCAGGCTATGGGAATAAGTGAGCCCCATCTCTGCAGGTGCAGGATGCAGATACCATGTGAAACCATGCCCACTCTAGCCCATGGAAAAAACTTCTCTCCATGGAACCAGTCCCTGAGTGGAGGCTGCTGT
Organism: Masticophis lateralis; assembly: GCA_030761175.1. Classification (NCBI taxonomy): domain Eukaryota; kingdom Metazoa; phylum Chordata; class Lepidosauria; order Squamata; family Colubridae; genus Masticophis; species Masticophis lateralis. The sequence goes on along the minus strand of JAUDYJ010000001.1, from coordinate 122,543,395 downwards.
ACTACAGCATTTCTGATTTTGTCTCTATTCAAAATCTTCAGCCTTACCTTTGCCTTGCCTTTCTTACACTATCACTTAGAGATCTGTTCCCATTTCCCCCACATATTCCAGCAGAATGTTCTATTACTTTCCGGATTGCTTTACAATGTGATCCATGGCAATTTAGCACAAAGAGCAAGTTTTCATTTCAGAGGTCTACCCCTTTCTATTCCCTCCAAGGAGATGAAAGTTCAGGAACTCTGTCAAAAGGAGGTTGATTACTATGAACAACTTCAAAATTAGAGATGCCTTGCCTATACCCTTAATGGCTTTCTTGGTGACATCTAGTCCCCTTCATTATGTCCAGAAAGCTGGCTAAGCAGCCACTTGAGCATGTTTAGTTTCCCAGTTTCATCCAACAGTGAGCTGCTGCTTTTAGCATTGTTGCAGAGACGTCTTCAGAAAGATGATGAGGCAAAGATTGGCTGTAGTTATGCTGACTAACCAATTTAAAGAATCCCAACAGGGCAACAAGACGATTCTACAGATTATTACTTGACAGAGGACAAAGGTCAGCTTTTATTTGCTTGCTACATTTGATAAACATTTCAGTTAACAGGCACTGAAATAAACATGAACACATGAAACATTTACTTTCAGCCAGGGGATCACCGGTAAAAGGAACTCAGTGTCAACTCCTTTTAGGAGGTCAAACATTTTGGCAGTATTAGCAGAATAAGCCAACATTAATATTTCTGGAGATTAGTATCTCAGGAATGAAGCAGAATGATGGCCTCCTTAATGCATCCTGGATGCACATCTCCAAATGACCTAAACAAGTGTTTGCTGAAAACATACATAATTAATTACTCATTATGAGATAGAAATAAAGGGAAGTCATAGCTGTGAAGAAATATGGTCAGATGTATTTCTGAATATTGTGTCCAGTTCTGGGTGTTATAGTTTAGAAAACTTCAGACAACATTCAGAGGAGAGCAGTAAGAGTGATCAGGGACTGAAAACTAAGCCCTGGAAAAACAGACTGAGGTCCTTGTGTAAGTTTAGTATTGAGGAGAAAATATTTGTTATGTGTATGGCTTTAATCATAGAGAAGCCAAAAATTTCCTCATGTGTTCCTCAGAGTGAAAGATAAAGGTTATGATCCTTCAATTATAGCAAGGCAGGATCTAGAAGAATTATAGGAAAAAAATTCTAACAGTAAGAGCAGTGTGATTCTGGAACCCATTTTCTGGTGATATGGTGGTTTGTCTTTGTTAACATGTTCAAGAAGAAACTGAATGGTGAACTGTTGGAATGAGAAAGCTAACCACCACATTGCAAGAACACAAGCGAGTGGTGAGATGAGGAAACCCGAACTCATTGGAAGCCTCACATTGCAATGAAGAAGGACATACATTCAATTTCATAGCTATTAAGGTTGTTGGTCGAGCAGGGACAAAGATAGTCAGGGAGATGATTGAAGCCATGAAATGGCCTCCTTTGTCAGTCAACAGGAGTGCTGATTTATCAGCAGCTTATCAGATACTCAGGAGCCAAGGACTTGGCCAGCATAAGGAAACAACAGCCAACGACTTAATAGTCGGTCATCAACACTCAATCAACAAATAAAAAAAAGTTGTACATGATCAGATACCACATAAATACTATGCATAGAATAGCCCAAAGCTCACATTCTGGTAGAGAGAAGTTTCCTGAGGACTGGGCTCTAGCATGAGTCTGAAAGCTCAGAAGGCTAAACGTCTGGTCTCGGTGACCAACCCAAACTGGATCTGTTGGAATGCTTTAAGATGCATCCTTGCATTAGATGAAAGCTTGGAGTCCTTTTAAATCCAGACTCTAAAATCCAGACTCTGGTGTGCTTTCCTGCCATTCTGACTCAACTTTGATAATTAAAGAAAGAGAGAGTTCAGAATATTACAAGGTATGGAGACAATTTTACAATTGGTTAGAGAAGAGATATAGATAAATGTATTAATAGTAAAGAAGAAAATGTTATAATAAATGAAGTATGGGGAGAATGTTATAACAAAGAAATGGGAAAAATAAAGAAACAATGAAGATCGGAGGAAGAAGAAGAAGAAGAAGAAGAAGAAGAAGAAGAAGAAGAAGAAGAAGAAGAAGAAGAAGAAGAAGAAGAAGAAGAAGAAGAAGAAGAAGAAGAAGAAGAAGAAGACACAATAAAAACATCTAGATGATACACGGAATGATTGATTATGTATGGTATGTTTGTTTATAAAATTAAAAAAATTATTTAAAAAAATATAATTGCAATTCATCCAGTCTTTATTCCTATTTCATGAATCACCTGATCCCCCACCCCCCACTGATTCCTTCAACCTAGAGCTCTCAAGATGAACTAGATTACAATCATTTCCAGGACCATTTCAGTGGTGGGTTGCTCCCGGTTGCTCCCGGTTCTGTCCAGTTTTCCCACAGGTAGTAAAAGTGGTGGGAGGCTCCACCCACCACCTTGATGTCATAACGGACAATCTATGCATGGCAGAAGCGTGCACGTACTCCCGTTGCGAACCAGTAGGAAAGGTAAGTAGAACCCACCCCTGGCCCATTTGGCATAGCTACTTCCAAAGCAGGTTGGAGAAGATTGGACTTGATTATTTAACACCTCAGGGAAAGAGCTTTATTTTTTTTTAGGTAACATTTACATTTCACAATCGGAAGCTTTTTCTCCCTCTCTCATTTTTCTTAAAAGGCAAAAAAGTTAATTTCAGTCTCCCCCACCTCCCCTCAAAGTAGAAATGAATGTTGCTTTGATGTTGCCAATAAGTACATAATTTGGAAGGAGGATAAGTTGATAAAGGAATAAATGCAGATCAACACGTAATTGGAAACAGAAAATGTTTAGTAGCTATCCATAGACATAATTAAATTCTTAAACTCGGTAGCTGACTTAACCATTGGTATCCTCCTAGTAACTGTGAAAATATTAATAATGTGAAAACAACAAATGCTTGCGATATCACTGAACATAATTGCATTTGGATTTTAAAAAAAAAAGTTAATACATGTCATGATGGCTTAAATGAACTATTTCTCCTGGAAAAATGGTCAAGATTTTAGAGTACTTTTTGTGCTAGAAACACGATACAGCAATTTTGCTAATATTATTGACCATCAATCAAATAGGAAACTATTTGTGAGTCTTACAAACATTATTTCATAGAACATAGAATAATAAGAGTGGGAAGGGACCTTGGATGTCATCTTGTCCCACCTCCTGCTTGAGCAGGAGAGTCTATACCCATGATGGTGAACCTATGGCACGCGTGCCACAGGTGGCACAAGGAGCCATATCTGTGGGCATGCGAGCGTTGCTGTAGCTCAGCTCCAGCGCACATGTGTTCACCGGCCACCTGATTTTCGGGCCTTCCAGACCCACCAGAAGTTGGGAAACAGGCTGTTTCTGGCCTCTGGAGAACCTCTGGGAGATGGAGAAGGCCATTTTCACCCTTCCCAGGCTCCAGAAAAGCCTCTGGAGCCTGGGGAGGGCAAAATAACGGGCCTACTGAGCCCACCGTGCCAAAAGCGTGGGAGCGTGGGGAGGTTGCACATGGGGGGCAGGGTGCATTGAATTATAGGTGTGGTCACGTGCGTGCATGACTCCCCCTACTTTTGGCACACAACAGCAAAAAGGTTAGCCATCACTGCTCTATACCATTTCAGACAAATGGTTGTCCAGTCTCTTCTTGAAAGCCTCCATGATGGGGCACCCATAACTTCTGAAACCAACATTCTGCTAGTTTATTGTTCTCACTGTTAGGAAATTTCTCCTTAGCTCTAGGCTGCTTCTCTCCTTGATCTTATCGTTTTCTTATATCCCATCTTATATCTTCATCTTATATCCCATGGATGTAATCATTAGATTTGCATGAAATTATTTGGATTCACCTAAACAAGATGCTTTCCTTTGTGGGTGCAATGTAGTACCCATCCTTGAAGCAAAGAGGCCATATTGTTTGTTCCAGCTAAGACTCTTTTGTGTCCTAGCTGTCCTGATATCAGACTTCTAATAGCAGAAGAGGATTTGGGCATTAAAAGTGCTGGAGGAGAGAGATAGAACAGGAAAGTGAAGCAACATTGCTGCTTTGCCTTGCTCTGAGAAGTGAGGGAGCCATGATGTTTCCTGAAGCAACTTCAGGGAATATTTTGTGCAAGCAGATCAAACTGGATTGATTTATGTGTGTCTACTGAACGATAACTCACTCTGTTCCGGATATGTAAGCAAGCTATGTGCTTCAAGGTATATGGATGGATTGCTGTTTTTATTTTACTTATTTATTTATCAAATTTAGAGACCACCCATCTCATTCATAGAGTGACTTTATATTCTCCCTTCCTTCTTCCTTCTCAAGAATTAAATAAGGGATAATTGTACTGACTGTGTGTGTGTGTGTGTGTGTGTGTGTGTGTGTGTGTGTGTTTCAGGCTGGCATTTTCTCAGTTTGGATGGCTCCTTTCTGTCTTCTTTACTTCCCATGAAAACGATCTACAAGGAGCAGAGCTGCCCTTCATTACTCTTCTTCCTTCAGCAGGTCTTCTGTAGAACTCCCACACACCTTCATTTCCAGAGTCTTACATTATGCTCTGTTGGAAACAATGTGTCTTCAACAACCAATCCATTTTGGTTTACCACTCTTCCTTGTTCTCTTTTCCAGAAGACTTTCTTATGGTGCAATTTGCTGTCTCTTCTGTTCTCAGGGTTTGCTGCCAGCTAAAATGAACAACAGCTCCATCTAGGTCAGGGGTCTCCAACCTTGGCAACTTTAAGACTTGTGGACTTCAACTCCTAGAATTATATATGTTTTCAACTCTGAAAGTTGAAGTCCACAAGTCTTAAAGTTGCCAAGGTTGGAGACCCCTGATTTAGATGAAAGGATAAACTATGGATGATTGCATGATCTCATATATCTTTTTTGAATTTCTGCATATCATAGCAATAAAGTTTCCCAAAGTTATTTCTTTCCTAGATTTTTGAAACTTCCCACTTTGATCTTGCATTGACTCTATTCTCCGATCTACTTCCTTTTCTAAGAATTATGATGTCATCAGTTGCCAATCATATAGGAGCATGAGAAGAAATGTGCCTGTTAAATGGCCTGATTAATAAGATGAGGCAATTCTTTGTAATGTTTAATCAGGTTACTGGCAGAAAAGTATTTTTGAACTATTGAATGTTGTACAATCGTAGGAATTTCCACACACATAAACGCCCTGCAAGACATGCACGCTCATTTCTGGTGCTCAATTAATTTCTTCTGGAAAACTAGTCCAAAATTAGAAGGCATTAAGTTACCTGTTCCTGCTCAACTCTTATCATCAATCAGATATGACCAGCATTGAATAAAAAGAACAAAATGTACATGTGATTCATAGGAGAAATACTGTATATGATAAAGTGTAGCAGTGCAATGGCCATGCCTTTCTTTCTTGTTTTCTGGGCATTGCTGTAGCTCCACACCTAATTACTTGCTTATTTGTTTGCTATTGGAGAAGTTTCTGCTCCTTCCATCCAAGGTTGTTTTTTCCCCTCTTTAGAATCTTTTTCTCCTTCCAGTACATGATGCAATCTAGTGTTTGTAATATCAGGCCTTAAAATCAAGTTTAATCAAACGGGTACTTTACTCGGACACTTCAGAAATGGACAGATGTGCAAAATTTAGATAAATAACTAATAATCCTTTTCAAAAACAAAAATATCCTAATAAAGGAGAATATTTGTAACTCAGGGTTGACATGAGGGGCCCTTGGTGCTTTCTGAGCTTGCTTGTTTTCTTGCAGATGTTTCTGCAAACTAGATAACATCATCAGTACAAGTCCTGAACTAGCTAGTCCTGGTCTTAGTCCTAGACTAGCAGTGATGATGTTACCTACTTTGGTTAATGAAACATCTGCAAGGAAACAAGCAAACTCGGAGAGTGCCAAAGACCCCACAGGAATTTCCTTTTAATTAGTGTGTTAAAAGTGGAATTTATATTGGGGGTACACTCTATCTTCATTTTCCTTTTTCCATTTTGTTTCAGTTTATCCTTCTTATAAATAACTGCAGTGAACAAGCAACAACAACAAAAAAAGGGGCTAATGGAAAACATTAAACTCTTTTCAAATGTAGGAGGTTAGCACCCACCCCTGTCCTAGAAGAATGAAATATTTTTAGGAAATATTAAAGACAGAATATTATATTCCCTGGATGAGAAATGGATAAGCATGTTTTGAAGCAGCTCCCATCTTCCTGCCCCCATCTTTTGTCAATGGGCCATTAAGATCTGGGCCAGTCTGTTCTACATAACAAAGATCTACCTCCTTCAGGGAAAGCCATAGTAGGAATTGCCAAAAGGTCCAACAAAGATAGGATTAGCCCTCTACACAACAGCAGCAGAAACTCAACATATGTGACCTGGAAAGCATGTGACCGGGGAAGCACATGTGACCATCAACCAACAAGACTAGCTGAGACCCCCCACCCCACCCCCTGGAAGCCTGACAACCAATCAGGATACTCTTTCAGGCCCCCAGGAAATGCAAAGCCAGAGAGAGCATAAAAACCCGAAAACTTCCTGTATCTGCCCTTTTTTCTGTTCAGGAACTCAAGCCATGTGATCCTGACCACCATTAAACCATCTTTCCAAGCAGTCTCCGTGTCTCCAGTGTCTTTTTCCCCACTTGGAGCAGAACCTAGAAGGATGTTTCTTCCAACACTAACAGACTCTTTGCACCCAGTTTTTAAAACTTTAAAAGTTAATTCTGTGTCTCTAGTGTCCCATGGGACCTGTATTCTGAACAATATGGAGCCCTTTGGCATGAAACTTTTGATTCGTAAAATATTCTATGTAGAGTCAATCTATTGCAAGAATAATAATAGGAGATGACACAACCTTTGTGTTGCTCTTAGCTCTCTGGAAATGTTTTTGGAAGCATTTAAGACTAATTATTTATTTTATTTTATTATTTATTTACATGCATGCACGCGTGCCCACGCGCACACAAATTGCAATAAAATACATGTCATAACTAAAGATAATAGCAAAGAACAGAAATATATACAAGTTACAGAATACTTGGCAAATGCAGGAGCAGGCATCTGAAGTCATCATTACTATCTAGATTGAAAGAAGGTAAGAGAAAAGGAACAGTAACAAATCTAAGGAGACAATGAAAAAGGTAATTATGCTAGGTCAAATAAATAAGTGTGCTTTTGTACTATTGGAACATAATTTGTTCCATGTACTTAACATATTGCTCGACTTATTTAGATATAGTCAGAACATTTAGATATAGTCAGAATGATCCATTGCCTGAACCCAGGGAAAGAAATCTTACTTAAAATAGGTTGATGTTGCCTGCAATTGCACTGGTGATCTATTATAAACATAAAAAATAAAAATAAAAAAAATAATCAAAGCTAAGACAGCTGAACTTTCAGTTAATTATCCAGTTGGGTTAGCAAACAGATCAAGTCACCCAATTTGTGATATTTATGCTGAAAGCATATATTATAAAATGACTAAGTCCTAAGTTGCATGCCAGCTATAATCAATCCTGGATTTAGGGATTCTTTTTTTGGAATAGGGTTATTTTAAGTATACGCAACTCCAGCAGAGCTAGGAATACCCACATTTGGATTGAACCACTGACTGGCTGAGGATTTTTGTAGGTGGAGTAATAAATATACAAGTCACTGGGCTGCCGTTATGAAGTCCAGCCTACTGGTTCTCAATTTTGGGAGAATCTGGTTGATATCAGGGCTATAAAAAGGACAGAGCAGTTTTATTCTAAGAATGCAAGCTAGCGTCTACATAGCAACCTATTGCAATTCCATGTATTTCAATATATTGCAAATACATAGTATAATGTGTATATTGCAATAGCAACAGACCCTACCTCCTCCCCCTGCACACTTTGCTGCCTTCTTTTCCATCTTGATTAACTGATTTTTAACTAAATTGTAAATGTATGGTTGTTATTTATTGTTTTAGTGTTTTATTTGGTATATTAATTGTAAGACTGTAAGCCACCTAGGGTCAGCTTGGCAAGGTGGACAGCAGCATAGTTTCATAATTAATAAATGCAATATCATAAGCTACTGAATATCAGATTGCACAATATTCTACATGTGTCTAAATAAATTTTAGCTATGCTTGAATGTGCTTATATCTGGAATGACTGTAACACCCGAAGGTGCTTTTTCCAAGAGGCAACTGAACTTTCCGGTTTTTCTTTGAAGACATTTCGCCTTTCATCCAAGAAGCTTCTTCAGTTCTGATTGGATGGTGGGAAATGGAAAGATGGAGTCAGAGCTGGAGAAGCTTCTTTGGATGAGAAGCGAAATGTCTTCAAAGAAAAACAAGAAAGTCCAGTTGCCTCTTGGAAAAAGCACTTTTGGGTCAACCGTGACCTGGATGACTGAGAATCTCCATAGACAATGACTGTAGCACTTAGAAATACAGCTCACCCTTTGTATGATGATTGGATGATTAAGCATCTAATGCAATAATTATGCCTAATTAATTCCAGTGTTGTTAGACACTATTGTTATTTTAAGAGCTAAAAAAGGAAATACTTAGATGCTAATCAAATCAGTACAAGCTTTATAAATTGTTTCAAAATCAAAGAGAAATCTGCGTTTCAACTATCTGATTGGCACCATAGACTTTTTTTTTTAATTTTTGCATGCATTCTATATTTAAATCAAACCAAGCATATAGGATCCCAGTTCAATACAATGCAACTACACATTTAAAATACAGGAGGGATCAAGTCTGAAACAATTAAGAATAAGAAGACAATATCAATGTTTGGGCAAACCATGCCTATTTTTAGAAACTAGGCAATATTTATTTATTTATTTATTTATTTAGCTTATATGCTGCCCTCTCTCCGAAGAGGACTCAGGGCGGCTCACAGCAATAAAACAAGTAAATCAATCAATATTTAAATGTTAAAACTATTAAAATTCCGCTTAAAAACCCCTTCAGTCCCATCCGGCCTGGCAAAATAACCATTTCTTAAGGTCACGGTTGAAGGAGCGCAGGTCTGGGGCCACCCAGAGCTCCAGGGGGAGTAGATTCCATAAAGTAGGTGCGCTCACAGAGAAAGCCCGTTCTCTAGGAGTTGCCAGTCGACACTGACGGCACTCCAAGAAGGCCCTCCCTGTGGGAACGCACCGGGTGATGGGGAGCTGTTGCTGGCCACAGATGGTCCGTCAGGTACCCCGAGCCTAAGCCATGTAGGGCTTTATAGGTGATAACCAGCACCTTGAATCTCACCCGGAGGGTCACCGGTAGCCAATGCAGGTCGCGCAGTAGGGGTGTAACATGAGAGTGTCGGGACACTACTATCACAACCCGTGCGGCATGCACTAGCTGAAGCCTCCGAGTGGTGTTCAGGGGTAGCCCCATGTAGAGAGTGTTGCAGTAGTCAATCTTTAACCTTTAGAATGGTTACAATCTACATCAATTGTTTTTCGAAGGACTTAATCTGATGAAAGAAATTGATCATTTGGTTAATATAACATAGTTGACATGGTGAGAGTCATCCATATGGAGTTAGAGTAACTTTTTATAGAGGACTATGGTACCCGAAGAGTTAATAACACATGATGGGCCAACTTGGTCCATCTACTTAAGGATGTGGTTATTCTGGGAAAGGGCTGTATTAGAACATAGAATAATAGACTTGGAAGGGACCTTGGAAGTCTTCTAGTACATCCCTCTGCTCAATCAGGAGACCCTATACTATTGCAGACAAATGGTTGTCCAGTCTCTTTTTGAAAACTTCCAGTGATAGAGCACCCACAATTTCTGGAGGCAAGCAATTCCATTGCTTGATTGCTCTCATCATTAGGAAATTTCTCCTTAGTTCTAGATTGCTTCTCTCCTTGGTTAGTTTCCATCCATTATTTTTGCTTTGCTTTTTGGTGCTTTGGAAAATAGTTTGACCCCCTCATCTTTGTAGGAGCTCCTCAGATATTGGAACAGTGCTATCATGTCACCCCTAGTCCTTCTTTTCATTAGACCAGACATACCCAGCTCCTGTAACTGTTCTTCGTGTGTTTTAGCCTCCAGCCCCCTATCTCAGATGCTAGAAACATAATACGTTTATGAGGGATGTTCATAAATCAAATCTTTCAAAGTTTTAATGAGGGTAAACCAAGTCTCCAACTTCAACAATCCTTGCAGATCCATTTGACTGTTTTTTTCTTCACTTTAAACTGTTACTTATACCTTACTTCATTATTCTTCCTTGCTTGCACTATACCAGTCAGAGAGAGTATAACACTCATTTCAATATAGCTCTGAATTTTTAAAGAAAAATCTTAATATGCCTGTTTCAACCATCACAGAACACAAGATTTGAACGACGCTTGCAAAGAATACATTATAAAGAGAACCAAGTTACTACAAGTTACTACATTTCATATTTCATGTGCAAAAGATAAATAGAAGTAGATAAATATTCAGTAACCAGATTGTGGGTGACAGTTTGTGGGAAAAGAAAAACAGTTGTTCAATTCCGCAGACTATGTATGTTGAAAGATGGTCAGCACAAATCCACCATATGGTCGAATTCACTGGAGTATATGTAATTAAAGGTTGATGATATAATTAATAATTTCTGTATGATCTAGATCATGCAAAAGAGAAAAAAGAAGTTACAAAAAAGTCTTCTGTTCCATATATAGTCCAGGGCTATCGATGGCAGGATCAAAAGATCAAGATCATTGGCATGATAATGTATCAAAGCCCTTCATTTTTAAAATATGTGGTCCCTTTGAGATGCTCTGATATCTTCTTGATGAAATCCTTGATGATACTAAAGATATCAGAAGCAAGCATGGAATAATTTTACTGTTTGACAAGTGGTGGCAACTTTTTAATTTCTGCATCAAAAGCAAGATACATCCCACTTCTCTCAAAGATGCAGAATGTCCTGCCTTAAAAGTGGTGGTGATATGCCTTTTTCAGGAAGACTTTGCTGAGCCTAACTGTTCAGAACAATTTCTTGAGAAGCCTGTTGGGTTGCAACTTTATATATATCAATGGAAGACAGGGATTGTTAAGACCCTTTTCAGTCTGTTTTAGGTTAGGGCACCGTATTGATTTCTTTTGTTAATAACTTCTGGTGGAGAAAATATGGAGATACCTTTGTTGATCTCTCATGGCTTTCAATACCATCAACTACAGAAATTTTCTGGACCAACTACTGGGATTAGAGGTAGGGGCAAGATGTTCTGGCAGTTCTTCTTTCTTTGAGGAGCCTGGATAGCTCAGCAGACTAAAGCCTATTATTAACATTCAGCTGTCTGCAATTACTGAATCTCACCAGGCTCAAGGTTGACTCAGCCTTCCATCCTTTCTAAGGTAGGTAAATTGAGGACCCAGTTTGTGGGGACAATAAGCTGACTTTGTATAAAATATACAAAAGTATGAAGGCTATTGCTTAATGCATTGTAAGCCGCCCTGAGTCTCCAGAGAAGGGTGGCATATAAATCTAATTTAATAATAATAATATAATAATAATAATAATAATAATAATAATAATAATAATAATAATAATAAAAATTTGTGTGTGGATCCACTTGATCTTGATGTGGGGAACAGAGATCAAACCACAAACCCCTGTTATATAAAGTGTTTCAGGGTATGAGTCTTTCATTCCACTTGGACTATCTCGTTGGGTGAGGTTATTCATTGATCTGGGATCCAGTTTCCTTAGTATTTTTAATTTCTTGATTAGATTTATTTGCCACCCATCTGGCCAGGGTGGTAGTGCTGCCACAATATTCTTAGTCACACCTAGATAGGATGGGTGGCACATAATAAATATTCTTAAAGTGTCCGAATACTCCATGGATTTGGATGGGGAGGAAGAAGCTTAGGTTCAAATGTAACAAGACAGAATAACTTGTTGAAAATAACCTCCTGAGTCTGTAGCAGTCTCATCTTCTGGTTTTGAATGAGATCACAATCCTTGTCCTCAGGCCTGCTGGGCAATTAATTAATTAATTAATTCCTATTATGTCCTTCTCACTAAAACAGCAGCTCTGGGCAGTTTACCATATAATAGCAAGTTTAAAAGTGCTAAAAAAAATAGGTCTTTTATTGGATTCATGGTTCCTGCTTAATCAGCAGATAGCAGCTATAGTTGGTCCAGAATGTGGCTGCACATGCGATTATTCAACAGGATTCCATAAAATCAGGATTGCCATCAGAGTTGCCTGGAGGCTACTTGGATAAAGCTTCAACCCACAGCTATCCCAGTACATTGTCAAAAGCAGAAATGCCTGAAAAGGAGGGAACAGATGCTCTTATTGCCCACAATTTTGTTCCCATATTTGTTATTCCTTTAATGAGAGACAAACATATTTTTTGGTAGTACATTTTCCAACTGCTGCTTTTCATTAGGAACATTTTGAAGGAAAATGTATCAGTTTTATTGTTCTGAACTAGTTTCTTATTATGTTGATTTTTCCCTGAGAAACCAGCATTGTCAGAGGAATACATTTTACTCAACGATTATCACAGTGATATTTTGCACCACTATGCTTGGAGGTCTCACTTTCTCTACCGCAGATTGTATTTTTCATTAAAAAAATCTTTCTGGGTTTGAAAAATCAGATGAGAACAACTGCTTAGAAGAAAACTGATATTTGACAGACTCCTAATTTTTGAGCAGGAAATACATACTGTCTTTATTGGCTTAATTGCAATTGCTGTGCTGGGAACATCCACAATATTCAATGTTGCATATCTTTGTGTTTCAGGGGTGAAATCCTCCTGGTTCTGACTGGCTCGAGTGAGTAGATAGCAGAGATTGAGGCTAGTTTGCTGAACCAGGAGCAATGGCTGGCTGGCCACTCCCCCGAACCGATCCACGGCCTGCAGTCCTGCCATGCTTGCCTGCCTTCCATGCCGCCTTTCTGGCGTCCCGGTGGCCAGCTTGCGAAGGCAGGCAAGCAGAAGTCCACATGGAAGGCAGGTAAGCATGGCAGGGCTGTGGGGAAGGAGCTAGCAGTTTACTGACCCCTCCCCACTCAAGCTTCCCTGCTCAGCCCCAACAAGCTATGCATCCATAGCAATGGGGTTGTTTTGTTCGCCGCGGTGGTGCTTCAGGAGGGCAGGTGGACATATTCATTATAGTTGTCAGCTGCAGATGTCCGCCTGCCCTCCCGAAACACCACCTTGGTGAACAAAACAATCCCATTGTGCTGTGCCTCCTTCTGCAGCCAAACACACCCAGCCATTCATGTCCTTTCCTCAAATGGGCTGTGCATGGGGCACTTGGAGAGCAAGTGAGCAAGAGAGCTCTCCAACCTCTGTTTTTGTGTGGGGGGTGGGTGGGTGTGGGAGGAGGGAGGGAGCAATCTGAAGCCGAAGCACCCAAACTTCTGGCAGTGGCAGGGCAGCTACTGAGCAGCCAGCTTCACCTGACCTACTCCTCGAGTCTTGCCGTTCTCCTGCTCCCCCAGCTCAAGCAGCAGCAGGCTCTGTGGGACAACAGGACCTCTCATTTTTCCCACAGAACAGTGTACGCTTGCTACTTCTACTTGTCTGCTTGCAAGCGATGATCTTCTCTGCTTCTCTTGGGATGCTGGTGCAGGCACCATGGATGCATAGCTTGTTGGGGCTGAGCAGGGAAGCTGCTGCTTGAGCTGGGGGGGGGCAGGAGACTCAGGGAGTAGGTCAGGTGGAGCTGGCTGCTCAGAAGCTGCCCCACCGCTGCCAGAAGTTTGGGTGCCTCAGCTTCAGATTGCTCCCTCCCCCCCTCCCCCCTCCTTCACACACACACACACACACACACACACACACACACACACACACACACACAAACATGAGGTTGGAAAGCTGTCTTGCTCGCTGTCTCTCCAAGCGTCCCATGCACAGCAGAATGACGTGAATGATGGCAAACTGGCCACGCCCACCCAGTCACATGACCGCCATGCCACACCAAGCCACACACAAAGAACCGGTAGCAAAAAAATTTAGATTTCACCTCTGTTGTGCTTGCTTTGTGAAGTTCTCAGAAACCCCAGATGACATTAGGGTTAGGTTTGATGAGCTCACTAAGATGCTGTACATAGCTCATTTTCATGTACAGATGTATGAGGGGACAAAATACAGCATCAGATTTGCTATCTGCAAATCTGAGAGTTGACATGTACAATGGTAAAACAATTAGGTGCAGCTACAACAGGGGTGGGTTCTATTTACCCCCGCCACCAGTTAGCAATGGGAGGATGTGCGTGTGTGTGCTTCTGTGCATGCACAGAAGCTTCTGCACATGTGCAGATCATTCATGATGACGTCCGGGCGGGCAGGCAGAGCCTCCCACTGCTGTTACTACTGATTCACAAGAACCGGACTGAACCGGGAGCAACCCACCACTGAGCTACAACCATTTCTCTCAATGGGAATGGCTACCTCATTAGGACCTATCAAAGTTCAGCCTCTTTAAGGATTCCCCCAGCATTACAGAAGCAGACCTCTGTTTACACCATGTGATTCCTCTGCCCCTCCCCATCTGCTTTAACTGGGACAGACTGCATTAACTATCACATGGCATTTCTCTGCTGCTGAACACATATTTTGACTGAAGTCTCTTAATACAGGAAATTTGATAATTTGACTGAAGTCTCTTAATACAGGAAACCCTCCTCTTGGAAAAGGAGAAGGAGGAGGAGGAGAAAATATTTTTTTTTTCTGAAAATGGCTATTTCTATTATTTTTGTAAGTTCTGTGTATGCCTGCTATGGATTCTGTTAATCAGAAGGATAGCTATTTAACAAGAGAGAGTACTTTTTATTGTATTGAGTTTAGAACATTATCAGTAGGGATAGCAGGTGGTTGTAGATGAAGAACCTATTTCCTGATAGTCTCTCCTTGCAAGAGAAATTAATTTTTTTGGTTTGTTTTTTGGAATACAAAGCCAAGCAAATTTGCCTCAACATTGCATTGAAAAAGTTTACTATAGAATTTCCATCCTGATTTTAAGAGCTAGTAGTAACAGCATCAATGTAAGGTCAATCCTGCTTAGTATTTGGATAGAAAAGCACTGAGAAATATTGCAGTTGTAGATTACACTGGGCCATAGAACAAAAGCAAAACAAATGACACCCACATAATCTGGGTGGCAGTTTCAAGATACTTCCCTGTTCCTGTTAAGAAAGCAACATGGGTACCTTCAAACGTTCAAATGTTCAAGAGAAGTTGAGCTTATCTTAAGACTTTGCCTTTATCTTATTAATGTCAACACCAGTCCCCATAAACCCAAGGTCTGCTTAACTTCAATCCCTCGTGTCTGACTATATATTTTTTTCTTCTGTGATGACCAATATTTCATATTTATTTTTGGCAGCAAGGAGCATCATCAGAACTTTCTTTGAACTGGATTTTGGCCATTCAGAACATTGGTCCTTTTTATTCTAACTCTTGCATTTTATGTCATGAGAATTGTCTAGTACAGCAGCATGTCGAATTTGATAAGTCACAGTAGCTGACTCAGAAAAAGTTTTCAAGTGCAAAATCCCAAGGGTGAAATGGGGCAACTCTTGACTCTTGATGATCTTTTGATTCTAGGGAAACACAAAACTGCATTTTATAAGAGCTACTGGATTATGCAATCCATCTTTCTTGGTGACTTATCTGATCCAAGTCAGATTTTGGCTATTACAAAAATTGCCTTTTTATACGTTTGTTAGCCATCATTTTGATGTACTTTTTAATGCATGACCAGATGTTCATTCAATATAGAAAAACAGTATTCTTTCCTTCTTAACTGTTCTGTAAAATCTTGTAATAATCTCATATTTGCATATTAATGTGATTTACATCATAGCACAGAACAGCAGCTTACATTGCAATATAACTGACAGGAATGTCCTCAGATTGCTTTATAGAATAAAATCTGTGCATATTTACTATGGAATATAATGTTACTGTTCTTGTACAACTGTGCCTAAAATTGCAGGCTTAGAGCTATAGTTAATATTTCCCAGGATTTAAAAATTATTATTATATTGTATTATTGTAATATAGGATACAAGAGAAAATTTCAGAAATGATATTGCTCAGAAAATGTTACCGTGATTCAGAACTGTGGATTTCTCAAATCACAATATATCCTTTTCTAGGATAATTAAATAGTTCTATCACAAAGTAATTCTGACAAGAATTAGGATCCTACACTATCCCCTCAAGAGCAGAAATATTCAAGATAGTCCTATGACTGCCTGTGACAAAACCTGCTTTCACTAAATAATATCTTGCTCTGACATTAGAAACAGATAAAAAAATCTAGTCTATTAGATTATTTAAAACAACGGTTTCATTTATAAGGTGCAGAACAGAATATATGGAGACAAAAGTGGTATTACAGAATTTTAATAGCAATAACAAAAGCACTTAGGCTTATATACCACTTCATAATACTTTATAGCCCCCTCTAAGTGGTTTACAGTCAGCCATTACCCTCAACAATCTGGGTCCTCATTTTACTGATCTTGGAAGAATGGAAGGCTGAGTCAACCTTGAGCAGGTCAGGATCGAACTCCTGGCAGTCAGCAGAGTTAGTCTGCAATACTGCATTCTAACCACTGGGTCACCATGGCTCTTCTTAATACACATTTATATGTTAATTTATTGTGTTTAGTTTATATGGCCATAATCTTGCCCAAGCAACGCTGAACAGAAAATACAATTTACACAAAATTGTATCTCCCTGGGAAATAGTGTTGCTGTTTTGATGACTACAGAAAACATATAAGTAAAAATAAATTGATCTGCAATGTGAAGTGTATAAATATTTTTGCAAACTTTGACTCTTGAATTCACTCACAGCAGGGCTCTAGAGAAGCAGAGAGCCATGTGAGAAACTGGGTGTAAATAACACTGAAAAAATAATCTTTCCTATTCTGGAACGACAATAGAGGTTGACATTATGGTTATATTTGATCCTTCAATTGTCATCTGCAGATCTCTACTCAGTATCAAAAGAACAAATTTTAATAAAAGAAAACATTCAACTGTAATATTCCATTCTATAGCCACAAAATACAACAACATACCAACTAAACTAACATGAAATGGAAAAAAAGAATTGTCGTATCTTTCAGAATGGTACACAAGATACGCATAAAAAATAGTGAATGCTAGCACAGATTTAAGAGCTTCTTTATTGGTGAACAGAGATTTTACACATTTGTCAATAAATTCTTTTTATCCACATGTTGGATTTGACAGGGCTGGAGAAGAAAAGGAATTTTGTAAATTGTTTTGAAAAATAGTCTGATGTTGATTTCATTGTGGACTTCCCAATTTTAAAAAAAAGCCATTCAATTTTTTGGCATATCACACATCTGAGAATAAATGAGACTTCTGATGGAAATATGGCAAGCTAAACATATCTCTGGGACAGCAGAGACAACCACAGCAAGAACTGAAGAGTTGGTGGGTGGAACAATTCTTCAGAACCTCTCAGGACAGGGAGAGGATTGGAGATTGTCCATATGTGCTCCAGATTACTGCTCCTGACAAAGAGACCACAAGATAGTGGCTTCCCATAAAGCTGATCTCTTTCCACGAGACCAAGAGATCAATTATGAACCATATTGGAGTCTTTTAAAGCACACCAAATTCACAAACTTCGCTTCTAATCATTTTTGGAAATTGCTTATTGAATCATCGTAAAGCTACTAAAGATCTAATTAATATGAATGTGGATATAAATGTTGCCACAAATGGGAAGACATATTGAACATACAAAGAAAGGCAGTGGATATTTTATTGCCTAAAAGAGATATAGAACTATTAAATTAGAAGAGATATTTGGATAACTTTTTCTTTTCAGATATACAAATGAGATCTGCTAAAGTTTTGAGAAAGGACACATTTGTCTTATGGATTTGCAAAAGAAGTCTGTTAAAGTTTTGAAAGATTCGTTTAGAAAGGGCAAATAAAAATGAAATCAAGATATGGGACTTTATCAGAAAGGGTTAAAATCAAGACTGATAAAAATAATGAGAAGGAATACAATGCTGGCTTATTGGGTCAAAGTTAATATAGACAGTTAGTTATATCTCATAACCCTTATTGGACATTTGCTGATAAGAAACAAATGCTGAGACTTTGGGGTTTGCTGTTGTTGGTTTTGGGGGGTTTTTTGGTTACGAGATGGGAGATGGGATGAAGACAGCATATGTTCTATCTTAAGAGATTGTATGCATTACTGATATTGTATTGTGATTAATGGGGAAATGTCATGCCTTTTTGTGCTTTTGATTGCAATATTAGCATGCATTTGCCACTGGTATGTTGGCTGATGGAAGTTGAAATATAAAATATTTGAAGAGAATCAGATTGTTCTATTCATAATTGATCTATGACCTGTTTTACAGCTGACAGGCACATCTGAATCTTATCTCATTTTCATTTTCTCCAGTGGTAGAATCCCTCAGCCTGGACCTTTTATGTTGCTATTTTAGACTTCCACAAGGCTCTAATAGCATTCTATTTAACTGGAGAGATGAGATACTGAAATCTGGTAATATGGTACACTTCCTCCATTTATAAAGACCTGACTTTCTGGCAAATTCCATCCTGCTCTTTTGGAGAGAGAAAGAGAGAGGGTGGGAGGAGGTGGGTGGGAGAGGGAGGAGAGGGAGAGGAGGAGGGGGAGAGAGAGAGAGATAGAGATAGATAGACAGAAACACAGACTGACTGACAGATTATATATATAAAAATAGATATAGACACACACACAAAACACAAACACACCATGAGTGATTTCTGTTATTTTTCTAAGTCTTGCTTCAATCATAATTGGTATTAGACTTTTACCATATTGGTTACTGATCTCCTGAATCAAATCAAGTAGATTGTTCCCATTCCTAATGATAACATCTGTATAATGTCTTCAGATGGAATTACAATTAGTTGTTCTTTTAATATCTGTTAGTCTGAAGGTTCAAAATGATAGATCCTATCAACAAAAAAAACCATGTCATTGTAATACCTTATCCTTCCTTGTTTTATGTCTTAATGAAATTGCATTATACTTCAACTGCATATTGAGATTATGTAGTATACCTAATCAGCTCAGCAGGCATACCAATAAGTGAATTCAAGTGGAGAAAATGGCAGCATAGTGGAACTACTGAATATGGCATCTCTTACTATATGGAGTGTCCTATTGCATGTGACATATGGAAATGAAGTGATGATGATGATGTTCTCTAGTCAATGATGTCCATCTCTTGGTGATTCTATGGGCCAGGTGTCTCTCCACATCTTCCGATCTTGCACTACTTCTTTGAATTATTCTCTGCTTTGGCTGGTGTCAGCTTTGATGTGGTCCAGCCTCCATGTTCCTTGATGCCTGGTTTCCTTCTACTGCTAACTCTTTCAAATATAATTGTTTTCTCCAATGAATTCCCCCTCATGACATAACCAAAATAAGCGAGACACTGAAATGAAATAGAATCTACAAAAAACTAAAACGTTGCAGTGAGTGCCGCTCAAGTTTTGCTCTTAGTTTGGTATTAGTAATGGATAGATTATGGTTATCATTTAGTAGCATTTTATTGGTACTGATTTAAACTGATTGGGAAAGTAGTGTAGAATTCCTGATATCATATGCACTTTAAACACTTATGGGGAATCAGCTTAATTGAAATTAACGTGATTTATCTCTGACTAAAAGGTTTATATGGTGCAGTAAAATCCCAACTTAATTTATTACTGCTTTATGGCTGTTGCTGTTGCTGTTGTATCCTTTCCCCTATCAAACGATTAAACTTAATACATATAGGGTTGACTATGGAACTATTCCAATCAAATTGTCTTCCAGTTGTGTGGGAGCTTTTATCCAAGGAAAGCCAAGGATTGATAGATAGATGATAGATAGACAGATGAGAGATAGATAGATACAGAGGTGGTATTCAGTCGGTTCAGATTGGTTCATCTGAACCGGTAACGGAAATTGCAGATGTCCCCCATCCCGCCTGTCCCGACCCTATTCCATTCTATTTAGCCACATTTTTGAAGCCGGGCACATGCTCGGAAGATATGCGTGCCAGCAAACCACATATGCAGAAGGCCAGGCGCATGCGTGGACAGGATACATACGAGCAAAGAGAGAGATTGGGTGTGAACATGCACATTTGTGAACCAGTAGGGAAAGTAAGTGAATACCACCCTTGGACAGACAGACAGACAGACAGACAGACAGATCATAGATAGATCATAGAGCTATGATGTAGATAAATATAGATATAGCTACAGATAATGATTCAAATGGATGATTCAAATACATGGCTGCACTTCATGTGCTCACTATAAAGCTTCAGTGAAGAAAAATCTCTGGCCTTGCTAAGTGGCAGGTACCCCCAATGGTGGACAAATTGGAATGGAAAAGTAACTCATGCAAATGGAATAAATGATCAGTTTATTCCAGATGTTGTGTAGATAGTTCTGTTTCTGGCAACGTGGGTTTCCTACCCATGATGCTCCATTCTCCAGAAATGGCCCCTTTTATGCAACTTGAAGAACAATTAGCCACCTAAAAACTAGATGCTTCTCAACAAATAAAAATGTGAGTAACCAGGTTCAAGCATAAGTCCAAGCCAGGTTCAACCCAAGCAAAATGTCTGAGTCATCCTATAAAGCAGAAGACCTGTTAGTTGAAAATATACCTATTCTGCATTTCGCTAATACAATTGTGAGAACATAGATGTGAGATAAAAAGTGAATGACCAATAAGAAATTTATTGTGCTGAGCTGGCTTATTATCTTATTTGTATGAAACTCATTTTTCTGTACATTTATGTAATTAAAATATGCAATTAAAAAGAAACATAGAACTCTGAAAAGGAAAACAAGAGTTAATAGAAGAGAATTTTGCATCAGAAAGCCAGTGAAATCCACTGCTTTAGTATGCTGTGTTTCTATATTCAAGTCTGCAACATTCATTTTATTGCAAGAAGCATACCACATGCTTTGCCATCTGTTGAGTCTTCTACTGATTTCTAGTAAATAAATAGACCAACATTTAAAATATGTATTCATAAAACACACTACCCATCTAAAGAGTGTTGTTATATAGTCTGTAATTTCTTGCTTTACATCTTTGAAGTATTAATTGTGTGTGTGTGTGTGTGTGCATGCGTGCATGTGTGTGTGTCTCTGTGTTTGTGTGTGTCTGTCTGTGTTAGCAGTAAAGATGAAACATATGATGCATTGTTCTAAATAATGTTTTGGACTATGCAAAGGCTATCACGTGTGATGTTTAAACCATGGTTTATATTTTAACATTAGATGAATTATAACATTAACATTAGATGGACAATTATAGTTTATTCAGCAAAACATTAATAAGTAAAATGTAGTTCAGTGTTATATGTTAACACAGAAAATCTGTAAGAATGGATTGGATAGCTTCTGAGTGATGAAATGTTTGCATAACTAGGATATCTTTCTCTCTCATTAAGGAAAGCATCCCTAGGCTAGGAAGCAAACAATTTTAATCTGGGAATCTCTCTCTCTCTCTCTCTCTCTCTCTCTCTCTCTCTCTCTCGCTCGCTCGCTCGCTAGCTAGCTATCCAGGAATTGTCTGCATTCTGGCGGTTTGAGGCCAGCTCTACGAGATAGGGTAAACTCCTGTTATTTGATCCTTGGCTCCTACCCACCTAGCGGTTTGAAAGCATACAATATTATGAGTGGATAAATGGGTGAGAAAAACTAGCTGCATTTATGCATGCAGACAGCGGAAGCCGGCAATGGACCTGGTCAGATATGTGGCATTGTGACATGAGGCAAGATGAGATGAGGCCCGTGGAGGAGCCTGGAAGAGCCAGCAACCCAATCTGGCAGGAACAGATTTTTTCTGATCAGTTCTTTGAAAATGATGCAATCTTTTCTTTGATTGAAGGAACGTTTATGATAAAGTCATTAGGCTTAAATTATAAAACATTTTGCATAAACGTGGAGATAAAGTTAGTTGCTCGATATGAGAAAATAAACAGAATGCTTAGTGAATGGTTCAACAATTAAACAGAGCTTTAGTGTATATATATATGTATGTGTGTGTGTGTGTGTGTGTGTGTGTGTGTGTGTGTGTGTGTGTATATATATATATATATATATATATATATATATATATATATATATATATATATGTATGTATGTATGTATGTACGTTTTTTGTATTAAGTCATCCTGGATTACCACGAATGGAGGAGATATCACAAATCTCCAATTTTTGCCTTTCAGCCCAATCTCATGGGCCATCCAGACAGTATCATATAGCCGACAAGCTATTTTTCTATGTTTTTAATATTTTTGCTGATAATACTATAAATAAAGGGAGGCTGTTATAGATCTATTTCGAGCTTATTTGCTCTCATCAGACAGTCATACCCTTACTGGGATTTGAACCTGGGCCGTCTGCCTACAAGGCAGTTGATTTAACCCCCAAGCCACAGGTTCTTACCCGATTACCAGCTCATTTCCAGGTAGGTTATTTGTATGTTTTTTGTAAGTCATCCTGGATTACCACGAATGGAGGAGATATCACAAATCTCCAATTTTTGCCTTTCAACCCAATCTCATGGGCCATCCAGACAGTATTATTTATAGTATTATCAGCAAAAATATTATATATATATATATATATATATATATATATATATATATATATATATATATATATATATATATACACACACATACACACATACACACATATACATATACATACATACATACATACATATATATATATATACACACACACACATATAATATATATAGTTTATATATAGAGGACACGTGGTGGCTCAGTGGCTAAAATGCTGAGCTTGTCGATAGAAAGGTCGGCAGTTCAGTGGTTCGAATCCCTAGTGCCACCTAACAGGGTGAGTTCCTATTACTTGTTCCAGCTTCTGCCAACCTAGCAATTCAAAAGAACATAATAAGTGCAAGTAGAAAAATAGGGACCACATTTGGTGGGAAGGTAACAGTGTTCCGTGCACCTTTGGCATTTAATCATGCTGGCCACATGACCACTGAGACATCTTCGGACAGTGCTAGCTCTTCAGCTTTGAAACGGAGATGAGCACTCCTTGGGTTTGGGATCAACTAGTACATATGTGCAAGGGGAACCTTTACCTTTACCTTATAGTTTAGTACTTCTTATTCCTTTTTTGCACTTTGCATAATATTGCCTGGTTTGAAAAGAAATAATGTGATGAGTTAGGGTTATGTATGAATAATATTCTCCGTGAAATGGACTAGGCTTCCTACTGTATTGTATGAGCATCTTAAGGATCAAAACAGAGTTTTCTCATTCAAATCAATGTCCAACTCATTCATCTTTCCTTTTTTCATCTTGCAGAGACGTCTTTGAGAAATTCAGTGAATTCTGGAGATAGCTACCACTTATACAGAAGAATGAAAAATGTGTCTATTGGAATATTTTCTCAATTTGCAGCATTTTCCCCTAGAATTGCAGGATGGCCTGGTGCAGCTTTGCCCTCAAATTTGCAGTTTTTCAAAGACCAAGATGCAATTTACAACTAAAAAAGGAAATACAAAATGTTGATAGTGTCCTTCAATGAATTTCATTGAGTGGACACTTTCTGCAAAAATGTGTTCATTGGGAATAGTACGCTCAAAATGTTCATGAATTTCAAAACAATTTTTTGAATGACTTTTCATTTTTTAAAATGCATATTTCAGAAGCAATTAGTTCTTACGGTGTCATTTTCCTAGTACATTTTCCTAGTTTAAATTGCCAATTCCCCCAAATAATAGATCTGTAAAGCCATTGATTCAGGAATTATGGCCAAGCAACTTCTCTTGATACAAAAAGGAGTTGCACATCACATCCATTCATTATTTCCAGACTCTATCATCTCAGGACATGGTCAGAGATGTAATGATTGAAGAGTTTTCATAGGCAATGGAAGACATTAATCTGTTTTTATTCCCTTTTTTGGATAGAGAATTAACTATCTGTTAAACACCTCTGAAGTGTTCTTTAGGAATCAGTGAATTGCAATAATGGTTTCCAGTTTGATGGGAAATTGTTTTATTTAAGTTGATTCCAAATTGTAATAAACGATAAGAAGGCTGTCCTTCATGACCTTGTCTTTTGTCTTCGGTCTCTTTAAATATTTGTATATTATCTCTGAAATCCAGATTTCATGTTGATCTAACAATAGCTGTTCATCGTTACAATTATCTTCCAGGTGTTTGTCTACCCTTTTCCTGAAACGAGTTAGGCCAGTGGCTATTCATTAGTAGTATTTGTTTTAATTATCGATTGTGAGGAAAACTACTTTTATATCTTAAATTTACTGCTAATCAATTTAACTGGATTCCTCTGAATTGTACCATCAAGATAAAGGCATAATGTTTCTCTACTACATTTATAATCTCTATAACAACTTCTCAATCTTCTTCCCCCCAGCTGAATATGTTTCTCATAATGAATATATTCTTTCTTCATAACCTATTATATTCTTGCTTTAATTTCCAATTATGGAACTTTATGTTTCTTGCTTTAAGTTATCATTATGAACATAAATAGATATAGACAATATGACTGCACCACAGAATCATAAAATGGTATGATTGTATTGGAATTTATGAAATATCTTCAATTCAGTTGCTGACTCTGAATTTAAACCCTACCCCCACCCCCACTTATGCCACAGATACTGGATTAATACCGGCAAAGTGAAAGTGCTCCAAATATGTATTTAACGATTCCAGAATACTTTACATAATTACATGATATAATCCAGTTCATCTTTTAAATAGGTACATAATCACGGAAGCCAACTGGATAAGAGGGAGCTGGTTATTGTCTCTCAGCCCAACCCACTTCATAGAATCGTTATTGAAGGGAAAATAGTTTGCAGGAGCATTAGGTAGGTTCACTACCTTGAGTTACATATAAAAACTGTGGGATAAAATATAATTAATAATAATATTTTTAAATTAATTTCCTCAAATTTGTGGTATATAAAATGCCTACTGTATTTTGGCCAAAAGGAAGAATATATCTTCTCCTGCAGTCATGTTAAATTCAATAAGAATATGGCCATGAAGGTGGACTTCTTTTCTTATTCTTCTTTTGATGAATGGAGAAGTGCCTTTAAAATTCAGAGTTTACTTTCCTGTAACATAAATAAGTACATGTCGTCCTCCATTTACAACAGTTCATTTAGTGATTTAAAGTTACAACGTCACTGGAAAAAAAATGACTTAGGACCATTTTTCACCCTTATGACCATTGCAGCATCCCTGTGGTCCCATGATCAAAATTCAGAAGCTTGGCAACTGACTCGTATTTATGACGGTTGCAGTGCCTTGGGTCATGTGATCACCATTTGTGACCTTCTGACAAGCAAAGCCAACAGGGAAACCAGATTCACTTAACACCCGTGTTACTAACTTAATAACTGCGGTGATTCACTTAACAGCAGTGGCAAGAAAGGTTGTAAAATGGGGCAAAATTCATTAACACATGTTTCACTTAGCAATTTCACTTAGAAATTTTGGGCTCAGTTGTGGTTGTAAGACAAGGACTAGCTATAGTTCTATGATATCAATAATCTCTGTTTAACCATACAAGGTCAAAAATCTGTGGATGACATTCCAATGTCTATTCTTTCCAATTTACATGATTCCCGTGGTGGCGCAGTGGTTAGAATGCAGTACTGCAGGCTATTGCTGCTGACTGCCGGTTGCCTGCATTTTGGCAGTTCGAGTCTCACTGGCTCAAGGTGACTTGGCCTTCCACCCTTCCAAGGTCGGTAAAATGAGGACCCAGATTGTTGGGGGCAATATGCTGACTCTGTAAACCAGGTGTGTCAAACTCATGTTGTCACGGTGGTGTTACATGACTTTTTCCCCCTTCACTAAACCGGATGTGGGCATTGCTAGCATGTGACGCATCCAGCCTATAGGCTGGGAGTTTGACAGCCCTATTCTAAACCACTTAGAGAGGGCTGGAAAGCACTGTGAAGCTGTATATAAGTCTAAGTGCTATTGTTATTGCTCTATGTAGAAAGGTTTATATCTTACACATCTTTCAAATTTATTTATTTTTTTACTATATGTATGTAATGCCAAGAACTATAATAGTGGTAATTATTTCTTCCATTTTCTATTGTTTTGTTCTGTTCTGATATATCACCATCACATAAGATTCTGCCATTAAGGCTTGAAGTTCTTGTATTGCCTATTACCAACACGGCAATTGATCCAAGACAAAATAATCATCCCAGCGATCAAAGGCTTTCTTTAGGCTTATTTATTTAATTATTAAGATGAAAAGCACTCCATTCCCTATAAATGATAGCCCACTTGGAAGTAAAAGAATAAAAAGAGGGGCTAGAGTAAACATAAGTTATTGTGTTTAATGTGTAGAATGGGGTTTGAATTAGGAAAGTATTATAATTAATGTTTTGGGCCATTTCACAATCATTCCTCAGGGTAAAATAATGAACTCAAAAGCTTTCAAGAAAAGCTCATACGAGAGAGTTATTTTTGTGTTAAATATAAGCAGAAGCATTTCACGATATGGAAATGAAGCTCTGAGAAAAGATTTTATAAGCAGAGCTACATCAGGTTCTGACTGTAGATTTCCAAATTATGACAAAGAATACTGCATGAATAATAAGCATTCATGTTTTAATCAGAGAATGACTTTATTAATTTACTTGGTAAAATAGTAGATTAATTTGTCATTTCACTTTCATCAAATTTGGTGAAATGATTGAAATGCTGATTGTGAACTATGATGTCATTGGCACAATAAATTGTGATTTAAAATATATTCAAGTTTCACTACCTTGGTTTTGTTACACTTTGTTTTAAGATTAAATAGGTCGAAGGAAGGCCAAGTATTGTTTACTAGAGATATTGCTATGCAGAACTATTACATTGTCAACAGCATTAAACAGACAATCAAATGGCTTTGGAAGAAAAAAAATCAAACATTTGGGAAATCTTTGGTAATTCTTGCTTTTTGGAATGCATTCATTTAATTCCATGCCTTTGCTGCTGGGAGAGATGTTTTAAAACATTGATGGGTGGCTCATTTTCATGGTAAGCATGAGCTGCTTTCAGTGAAGATTATGAATAAGATGTCCAATCTACTGTCAAAGAGAAAGGATGCAATGTGACACATCAGTGGAGGGAATATGAAATAGCAAATCAAAAGTGTTGATCCCTAGGGCTATTCAAGGCCACTGCTCTGCAATTTTGTTGACTTTGTCCTCATCCATCAGATAATAGGTGTGAAATCTTATGATAGAATTCATCTTCATCATCTGGAAGCTAAGTGATAGAATTTTCCCTCTACCATCTCACATTTTCCCCTTGCCAGGCCATAGATAGACATCTGTGGAGCCTATGTGATGCTTGTATACTCCTGCCCAGGCCTTTAAGACAACCCTAGACCTGGCTTAAAAGTTGCAATTTGATCAAATGTCAATGTGACAGAAGGAAAAAAAAATGCATTTAATTACATTTAACATTAATTAAGGCCAAATTTAATTTTAATCAAATTTAGGCTTTGCCCTAGCTCCACACATTTCATGAAGTACATGATCATGTATTTCATGAAGTACATGCCTGTTTAGAAGACTAGGGGATTCTTAATTTATAGAACAACGACAACAACAAAAAGTTGAGCAGTACATAGAATACTTGAAATCACCTTTCGGATGCAATCAAGTAACTTAGGATCCAGGAAGAATGTTCTTTCTGAGTTCCCTAATTATTGGCTCGGTCTTAATGTAAATATGCCTACTTTCTGATTATTAAGCCTTCATAAAACTGGTGACCAGGTCATTAAAGTATGAATCACTTGCCATATATGGACAAGTTGTACAGCACCTTTTTTGGTATCTAAAACAAAAATCTTTGAAGCTTCTGTGCAGGTTAGATGTATACTGATATTGATTGATTGATTGATTGATTGATTGAATGAATGAATGAATGAATTTTATATTTGCATTAGAGCTCTGGTCTTCAAGTATAGGATAGTCGATCATTAATCTCAGCCAGTTCCAGATAGTTAAATGTACTAAATGAAGATGTGCTATGAGTTAGGGGCTTAGTCCCAGATTTCTCCTCAGTTCTCAGTGGTTCAGTTTGACCCATCCTTCCTCTCAAATTAACCCTACAAAACTGTAATGTGCCTTTTGCACACATTAAAATACATAATCTGTTTTATGTTGTTTGTCCTCCTAGTCTTTCTTTCAGAGTTTCCAGTGAACAAAGGAACAGGAGGCCCCCTATGCATTTTATAAGTGGAAAAGCAAAGCTGTAGAAAGGTATGACATATGCCATAGACTGAATTATTGTGAACCATTTCCTTTAGTCCTCTGCGGGGCGGACAAATCCAAAAAAGTTGGATGAAAGTATTCTGAGTGACTCATTCAGACTTTACATTGTCTATTTTAGCTTTTAAAAGAAGATGCAAGTAGAACATAATGGAAGGGGGGGGGGGACTATTGAAAACATTCAGAGAGAGGAAAAAAAACAGAAGGGGAAAAACCCTCTAAAACACATCAATCCTTCAGGAAGACCTTCAGAGCAAAGTTGTAATTCTTCCTTGATTTTTCACTCCAGAACTTCTCTCCCTGTCCTATCCATCTTCCAATGAGGAAAGCCTTTCCATTTCCCCACTAAAATTCTTTTGCAAAATACTGGGATTCAGCCTGTTAACTCTGCAGGCAATTTTCTCATTCAGGAAAAGAGTTTAATTCCCTTTAAGAAAATACTGTATCACTGAATTTGTCCCACATTTTAGCAAGTAATCAATTTAACAAGAGAATAGTGACCCTTCTGTAATACTTTAATCTCAAAATGTTAAGTGAGCTACCACCCTATCGTCAGAAAGAAATATTGTACAAAAAGAAAGATCTTGATTACTGCATGCCCTCTCTGCATGCCTTTTACAAAACCCTGGAGACAAGGCAATTCAAATCTACATTTCTTACCAGTAGGTATTTTTGAATTAGCATTTAATAACAACTTCCAAATGCTACTATAGCAATGCAGCTAACAGATTTTACGTTGCTGCAGCAGTGACTGAGTGATGTAATAAATGAGGAGACTCACTTTTACATAGTCCACTCTTACTCTAACTAGTATATCTAGTCCTCAT
Source organism: Masticophis lateralis (assembly GCA_030761175.1). Classification (NCBI taxonomy): domain Eukaryota; kingdom Metazoa; phylum Chordata; class Lepidosauria; order Squamata; family Colubridae; genus Masticophis; species Masticophis lateralis. The sequence continues at coordinate 122,514,202 of JAUDYJ010000001.1, read as the reverse complement.
AAATCACATTTTTTTAAAAAAAAAATCCCTATTAAGTAGATCACACTGAGCAGTGGTGATTGGTTTAGGATTACATAGTTTAATGCTTGGATTGGGATTTGACTTTGAGTCCCTACAGTGTTTTCATTATTGCATTGTTTTATCATTAGCATGTGTTTGAAATCACTTGTTGCTGTCCTTGAAACATGTACCTTACAGGAAGGGAGGAGGAGAAGAAGAAGAAGGAGGAGGAGGAGGAGGAAGAGGAAGAGGAAGAGGAAGAGGAAGAGGAAGAGGAAGAAGAAGAAGAAGAAGAAGAAGAAGAAGAAGAAGAAGAAGAAGCAGCAGCAGCAGCAGCATCTTGGTAATCCTATCCTATTAGGTGTAACATGCATGTTATCTCAGTACTCTTTATATGAGCCAGCATTTTGTTTCACTGATCAGTGTGGCCTTGCTGGTTCTTGGATGCTTAATACAACAAGGAACAGGTTCTTTTTCTCTTCTTGAATGAACTCTGCTGCAATTGTCAGCTTGAGCTGCAGAGGTGATGTGTGTTATTAATCTGGTATTCAAAGAGGGAGCATGTCACACAGTAAATCTCTTTCATTCCCCCATTCTGTTCTCCTTGAAAATAGATAGATAGATAGATAGATAGATATAGATATAGATATAGATATAGATATAGATATAGATATAGATATAGATATAGATATAGATATAGATATAGATATAGATATAGATATAGATATAGATACACACACATATATACACATATACATATACATATATATATATGCAATAGGCATCCTCCTTCCACCACTACCCCAAGGGAATTAAAATTTCTCTGCTGTCTTTTTCAGAGAAAGTGCTTATTTGGGGATTCAGAAAGAACCTTCTCAAATTCATTTTGATTGCAGGTGCATCACAATCTCTTTCCACTAACCTTTTTTTTTATTGAACGTTTTAAAGATGACATTCAAACAAGCAAGAAAAAGAAAGAAAGAAATAAGGTATAAAATAGAATATAAACAAATAAACAAGGGATTTACAAATGTCATGGAAGTTAGTTTTCCAATACATCTACTTGAAAACTTGTGTGGATTGTGTTTATTGTAGTTTAGAATCTCATTCAGTTATACTGTTCTGATCATGTTTATTGATATTAATGTAGTGCTTTGAGCTTAATCACTATTTGTAGCTTTTAAAAAAGTGTGATACATCCAAGGATTATGGGGTCAGCTCTTTCAACTGTTAGGAAGTATGATAACATTACATCCTCTCTTTTGCAATACAGGGACTAATACCTTTATTATTAATAGTAGGTCAGTACAATTAAAATAATGAATGAAAAAATTGTGCCAGAGCTGGAAGCACCTTGTTATTGTTTTTTTAAAAAACAAAAAAACAAACCCTCAATAATAAAAGTCATGAAGACATGCCTTCATTTACAACCTCATGTATCTGGAGTATAGATAAATGTCTGAGGATAATATAATTATAGAAGAGCTTTGTTTCTACTTCTGAATAAATTGATTTTCATCTCACCATCTGAAAATAATTAATAAGATGCCACTGCAGGTTTCTTTTAAAAAATATTTATATTTTCTTCTGCGGGCAAAATAGATGTTTTCTTTGTAATGATATTCAAGGCATTTTTCAACCAGGATCAACTAAATTAATGAAGATGGTATTGGATTAGGAAAGCACCAATAATAGATTATTTCACCCAAGTCAATTAATATCCTGTAGACTTAGTTAAACCCAAAACAAGCCCAATTATCTTCCTGGTTCTCTTAAAATAACATTGCCCAATCAGCAGCATTATAGAAACCTTTGAACTCAGTTGATTTTACTTTCTGGGAGTTCAAGGGAGAAAAAAAAGTGAACCTTTCCAATAAAATTTGGCAGTTCAGAGCACACTTCCCAAATTTGCTGCAATGATCAAGACACACCTGCTGCTGTTGATCCGGCAAATGGGGAAGGAAATAGGAATGCCAAGAACCTTGCCAGTACAGGTGGTCCTCGTTTAGCCATCACAATTGGCCCTGGCAATTTGGTTGTTAATTGGAGCAGTTGCTAAGTAAAAATGCTTACCATCTTACTTCATCTTTCTTTTGCTCTTCAGACCTGAAAATTTGTCACAAAATTACTGTTTCATCACTGTTGTATTACCAAATGGTCGGTAAATGAGACAATTGCTAAACAAGGAGTTGGACTTTGACTTTTTTTTTTCTTTGTATGCTGTTTGTTAAATTATTTCTATATTTAAAGACTACAACAAATGGAATAGGAAAAAACACCACCATTCTCTGTTTCAGCCTAGCTTTCCCCCCACACAATACAAAATAAGCCCATCATAAGCAATATAGAAAAAAGGATAAATTGGTCAGAGCTAAGTCAGATCTGTCTGAATGGTTGCTTTAAACACACACACACACACACAAACAAACAAAACCCTATATTTACAAAGTGTAGTGGGGGGAAAAGTATATAATGTGTAAGATTGGATATCTACTGTTCTGATCTAGGCTTCCCAAGAGCATGAAGCAGACTCCTCGTCCCAATAAAACCTCTTTTATTTAGGTTAAAGGAAAATTCCTCTCCAGCAAAGTCCCGGAAAACAGTCTTTCATGAGATTTCACAACTACAGACCTTTATCAGGTTTGGAGAGTTGCAAGACAGATATCTTTCAAATGCCACACTGTAGCAGCAATTACTTGGCAAGAAGTCAGGAACAGATCTTCACCCTAATGAATTGAACTAATTGTCTCCTGCAAACTCCCCTCCCCTTTCACTCCTCTTTATTCCCTATGGGGGCTATTTATCATCCATCTGAGCCTTTACTCCTGAGTCGGCCCTTGTTCCTTAGCTGTTGTCTTCTCCTAGCAGCTTTGTGCATGCGCAAATCGGGAACAGGCTCTAGCTATTCTTCTGCCCCATTGATATCCAACTCCGAAGGCAGCTGATAACTGTCCTGGCCCTGGCCCCATCTCTGCCTCCGATGCAGAGCGCTCATCAGAGCCTTCCCCAGACTCCAGGATTGGCCCATGTTCCTCCCCAACCTCCTCACTGTCTGAGACTGCCACAAGCTCCGCTGGCCACTGGTGGGCCACTGGTGGGTGAGTATTGAATTTCTGGGCCCAAAATATGTATATTAGGAAATATACGTATAAAAACATGTTATGAAAACATGCGTGCAAAATGTCATAAGAAAAGTACGTGCAAGAACAACGGTGAGGTAGATTGGGAATTTTGTAAACACTGACAAAAAATATAATGGAATAGACCAGGGCTGTCAAACTCCCATCCCATGGGTCAGATGCGTCACATGCTGGCCATGCCTGTGTGTAGCCAGGTTTAGCGAAGGGGGGAAAAGTCCTGATATATCACACGATGCCGCTGTGGTGTGAATTTGACACCCCTGGAACAGACTAATATTGGAGTGCATATCCTGAGGAGGCAAAAGCTCTGTCTACAAACCTGGAAATAGCATTTAAGCAATAGAAATAGCACTTAAATTTATACACTGCTTCATAGTGCTTTACAGCCCTCTCTAAGTGGTTTCACAGAATCAGCATATTGCCCCCAACAATCTGGATTCTCATTTTACTGACCTCAGAAGGATGGAAGGCTGAGTCAACCTTGAGCTGAAGAAAATTGAACTCATGGCAGTGGGCAGTTAGCCTGCAATACTGCATTGTAACCACGATGCTATCAGGGTTTTTGTTCTATCCCACTCTTTACTTTTTAACAAAATGCCCTACTTTTTTTTTTTTTAAAGATATTAAATGTAAATTTTTCCCCTACTCTTGCTAGGGTTTGCCAACATGGGCTGGCTTTGAATCTGCCACCAAATGATAAACAAAAGGTTTTATTCCATTTTGCAGTGCAAGACCAATGGGATTTCTTCATCCTCTCTCATGGTGGAAAGAAGGCCATGTTATTCTTTCATTGGTCATCACTCTCATTATACTTAATATCTCTGCAATTTAAATAACGCTGCTTATAACTGTAGCATGGCATCAGAACAAAAGGGCAATTTCCAAAACCACAGTTCGATTTCGGATGTTTTAGAGGCGGAAAGAGTTATATACCAAGTAAACTAAAATAAGAAACAACCAGCCTGTCTTTGTTTATTTATTTTGCTCAGAGTAAGCTGTAGTAGTTAATGGATGGTGACAAATGTGTGTTCAGTTTTTCTAGTACTTCTGTCAATAAACTGAATTAGTGTTTTAATTACTCTCTATTAAAAAGAAAGAACAAAAATCATTCTCACAAACAGAGGATTTACCGAATGTTCAGTTCTTGCAACAGAAGTGAAACATCCTGAAAAAACAGATATGGGATTTAAATAAAATATTTGGAGAGAAGAAACAACTCCCTGTTACCCAGAAAGGATGAGTAGGAGGCAGAACAAATGATCCATTCTTTTTCATATTGTGTATGCTGGTGACAGTTCAGTGGTTTGAAAATCTTTACTTTTATATCTGAAACAAAATAGCTACAAAGAAGGAGGTAACAACAGATTTCAGTCAGAGCCTGAAGTTTTTCAATAATAATAATAATAATAATAATAATAATAATAATAATAATAATAATAATAATATATTTTTTTAAAAAAAAGTGCCTTGGAACCTCCTAACTGCTTCAGTGAAAACTGAGTGTGGCCAGAAGTTCCTAGACTGAGTTGATCATTGGAAGGAAAAGGTAAGTAGAATTGACAGTAGAATTGACTGATATCAAAAAGAAAAGAAAGAAAAGAAAGCCAGACAGAACAGATTAATCATGTGTACTTATTTCATGGTCCTCACTGAAAATCTATTTTAAATGCCAGAGGATGCAACAGAGATCTGTCCACAGAAATCAATGGAAAAATCTAAAACATTAGTGTTCCTGAAATTGGATACAAATACATTCATCACACAAATTCTCCCCCCTCAAATATATAGAAACAACCTCCAAAGGGAAGGAAGAGCTTTCAGATAGAAGACTGAATATCCACAATCTGGAATGCTAATTACTGAGCAAACTAAAGAAATGATTGTGCTTTAGGAAAGTTGCCATATCTGGGATGAAGAATCTGGATGATTGGTAGATGTCAGGAATGAGTTAAGAATTTAATGCATCTATGATCTCTTTTTCACGAACATAATGTGCAATCCTCCAATGCTTGATTAGGTGTGCTGACATAAATTATGTTATCCTGATGGTTCGGTTATATTCTACTTCAGAAATGAGTATGCTGACTGGTGCAATTCTTATAGTTTTAATGTGGGACAATTTATGGATTGCAGTTGGTAGATCCTCTTTGGCTCTGCTGGTAGGAAAAAGAAAGCACTAATTGCTGCTGCTAACATATTTCATAATCTAGGACAATGGTGTGTAGTTGCATGGGATAGAGGCTATATCAGCTTTCAGATTGCCTGTGTGTTATGATATAAGGGTGAAACTGTGACTGAACTTGAATCTAGCAGAAGAGGACAAATGCTAATTTAAACTGGAAGCATTAAATGTGAATTTAAGCTGCCTCTTGTGTTGGCTCAGAACAAGACAAAAGTGACATCATGAAGAAATGTCCTCTAAAAATGGTTAGCAAGGCTTTTTTTTTTTTTTTTGCTATAGTAAGTGGGGCATGAAGATAAACCTTATATTTACTTTATTTTATTTATTTATCTCCCACTTTTACAAATAATTCAAGGTGGCAAACATGTCCAACACACCTCCTTCCTCCGATTTTCTCCACAACAACCCTGTGAAATGAGTTGGGCTGAGAAAAAAAAAATGACTGGCCCAAGGTCACCCTGCTGGCTTTTAGCCCTAAGGTTGGACATGAACTCATGGTACTCCAGTTTCTAGCCTGGTGCCTTAGACACTAGACCAGGGGTCTCCAAACCTTATGACTTGTGGACTTCAACTTCCAGAATTCCTCAGCCAGTCATTCTGGGAATTCACACGTCTTAAAATGGTCAAGTTTGCACTATATATAATAATATTCAATTTATATGCTGGTCCTCTCTGAAGACCCGGGGCGGCTCACAATACACTCAAAAAATCACTATTAAAACACTTAAAAATTAAAAACATTAAAAACATTAAAACCCATTCACATCATTCATGGCTGGATCTCATCAGATTGCAAGCGAGATCAACAGCCCCAGGCCTGCCGGAAAAGCCAGGTCTTCACCGCTTTTCGAAAGGCCAATAGGTGGGGATGGTCCGGACCTCAGGAGGTAACTGGTTCCAGAGAGCTGGGGCAGCCACAGAGAGGGCCCTCCCCTGTGGGCCTGCCAGCCGGCATTGTTTAGCTGACGGGACCCAGAGGAGACCAACTCTGTGGGATCTTACCGGTCGCTGGGAGCTATGCGGTAGAAGGCAGTCTTGAAGATAATCTGGCCCTGAGCCATGTAGGGCTTTAAAGGTAATAACGAACACCTTGAATTGTGACCAGAGATCAATAGGGAGCCAGTGCAGTTTGCGGAGAATTGGTGTAATGTGGGTGTGCCTAGGTGCATACACAACAGCTTGCGCTGTTCTGGACCAACTGTAGTCTCCAAACACTTTTCAAGGGTAGCCCCATGTAGAGCGCGTTCTAATAATCTAACTGTGAGGTGACAAGGGCATGAGTGACTGTGAGGAGAGCCTCCTGATCCAAGTAGAGTCGCAATTGGTGCACCAGGCGAACCGTGCAAAGGCCCCCCTAGCCACAGTTGTCAGATTTTTTTTTTTAATTGATTTATATGCCACCCTTCTCCGAAGACTCAGGGCGGCTTACAATGTATTAAGAATAACCTTCATACTTTTGTATATTCATACAAAGTCAGCTTATTGCCCCCACAAACTGGGTCCTCAATTTACCTACCTTAGAAAGGATGGAAGGCTGAGTCAACCTTGAGCCTGGTGAGATTCGAACTGGTGTAATTACAGACAGCTGGATGTTAATTACGGTGCTTAGTCTGCAGAGCTAAACCAGGCTCCTTGCTCTAGTCTTATCTGTGAGTCTAGGAGGACACCCAAATTGCGAGCCCGTTCAGAGGGGGACAATTTCTCACCCCACCCGAACCAAGGATGGACAATCAACATAGTCTTTAGGAGGCAATACCCACAGCCACTCGGTCTTGTCTGGGTTAAGTCTGAACCTGTTGACTCCCATACAGACCCTCACAGCCTCCAGACACCGGCACATCACATCTACCGCATCACTGAATTGATGTGGGGTAGAGATATACAGCTGGGTATCATCAGCATATTGCTGATACCTCACCCCCTATCGTCGGATGATCTCACCCAGTGGCTTCATGTAGATATTAAATAGGAGGGGAGAGAGGACTGAGCCCTGAGGCATCCCACAAATGAGGGGACTAGGGGTCAACCTCTGTCTTCTACCAACACCGACTGTGACCAACCAGAGAGATAGGAGGAGAACTACCGTAACATGGTGCCTCCCACTCCCAGCTCCCTTAGTCGTCCCAGAAGGATACCATAGTCAATGGTATCAAAAGCCACTGAGAGGTCAAGTAACACCAAGATGGAGGAATGACCCCCATCTCGGGATCGCCAGAGATCATCCATCAGCGTGACCAAAGCAGTTTCCATGATGTAGCCAGGCCTGAAGCCAGACTGAAAAGGGTCTAGATAATCTGTTTCCTCCAATGACCACAGGAGCTGAAGTGCCACCACTTTCTCTACAACCTTTCCCACAAAGGGTAAGTTGGAGACTGGACGAAAGTTCTTTAATTCTGCTGGATTCAGGGAAGGCTTCTTGAGGAGAGGCCTTACAACTGCTTTCTTTAATGGTTGCGGAAAGGCCCCTTCCCTCAAGGACGCATTAACTAAAGCCTGGAGCCAGCCTCGTGTCACCTCCCTGCTGGCCGAAACCATCCAGGAGGGGCCTGGGTCCAACAAACAAGTGGAGGAACTCATCGTTCCTACAGCCTTGTCCACTTCCTCAGGAGTCACAGGCTCAACTCATCCCACACAAGAGGACTAAGACCTGCCCCCGTCATCTCGGTCGGAATTGCCCAATCAGAGTCCAGGTCCATCCAAATCTGAGTGACTATCTGACAGAAACAAACTCCTCAGCTCTACCCTGCAAGGGTTCCTCCACTCCCCCTACATTAAGGAGGGAGCAAGTCACCCTAAACAGAGCAGCTGGGTACAAATCAGCAGATGCAATAAGTGCAGAAAAATGTGAACGTTTTGCCACCCGTATCACCACTAAATAAGTCCTAATGAAGGCTCTTAGGAGTGTTCAGTCAGATTTGGAGTTACTGGTCCTCCAGCATCGCTCTAGATGTCTCTTCTGGCGCTTCATCTCTCAGAGCTCCTCGGTAAACCAGGGAGCTTTCCTGGATCCACCGCCATGGAGAGGTCACAAAGGAGCAATCCGGTCCAATGCCCCTGATGTCTCCCTATTCCAGGCAGCTGCCAGGGGACTCAGCCGTACTGTGGACAAGGGAGTCGGGTATCTCCCCAAGCTCCTTCTGGAACCCTTCAGGGTCCATTAATTGGTTCCGCCTCCCTGCGATGGAGGAGTAGCATCCTGAAATCCAACCTCAGCAGGAAATGATCTGACCACGACAAGGGAGAAACATCTATACCCCTCAATTCCAGATCATATCTCCACTGCCTCGAGAGAAACACCAGGTCAAATATGTGTCCCCCCCCCCCATGAGTCAGACCCTGAACTACTTGGGTCAGGTCCATGATTGTCATGGAAGCCATGAACTCCTGAGCCGCATCTGAGGATTCGTCAAGTGATGGCAAATTGAAGTCCCCCAGTACTATAAGCCTGGGGAACTCCACCGCCAGCCCAGCTACCGCCTCTAGCAGCACAGGCAGGGCTGCTGTAATGCAGCTGGGAGGCAGGTACATCAGCAACAAGCCCAACTGAACTCCTGAGTCCAACCTCAAGAGGAGAGACTCACACCCAACAATCTCAGTGGCAGGGATCCTGCGAGGGCAAATATTCTTCCAGACAATAGCTGCCACTCCTCCACCCCTTCCCTGGAGTCATGGCTGATGCAATATCTGGAACCCAGATATTGGAACTCAGAGATGTGTCTGGGCACATCTCTGAGAGGGGCACCCCCCCCTCCTGGCCCAGCCAGGTCTCAGTTATGCATGCCAGGTCAGCCCCCTCCTCCAGGATTAAGTCCCGAACAAGAGGGGTCTTGTTAACAACAGACCTGGCATTAAACTAGGTCCCAAACTGGCTTTCTATTGCCTGTATTGGCCAATGAAGCAGAACTGAAAGGTGAAAGTGCCTGCAAAATCTTGAGCAAAATAGATTTCTGCAGGTTATCTTTTTCATATTGGCAGGTTTTTTTTCCATACAATTTTGGGCCACCTTCACAGACTTCTTTACTGTCTATAGTCTGCATACTTGAAGTTTTAATGCATAGTTTTAGTAGACCCTACAGTGAGGCTTTCTGATTATCTGTAAAATTAAAATTCAAGCATTATGCATCCTTAGGGAAAGCCAAAATATATTTCTATTTTGATAAGATTCTGGCTAGTTGATTGTTAGAATTGCTTCATGCAGTTAAAAACCCCTGTCTTTTCTCTATGATAGGTATATGTGGCTTTTGCTGAACTAATCTCTCCTGCTTATATGCATAGGAAATGTAACATCTAGAAAGAACACAGGAATGCTAAGGGCACCATAAATTCCCAAAGTCCCTTGTTTGATCCTGCCTTTTGGTTTCTTATAAAATTTTATAGCATCTGCTCAGGCTACCTTTTTGTTCCATTTCATTTCTAGCTCTCTGTTTATCTCCTTTCTCCCTTGCTGTTAAGGCTTTGAACAAGACTATTTCCTCTTTTTTGTGAATACTAATATGGAATTTTGCTATCACTAACCCTCTGAACTTTGAAAAAATATTTCCTTCCTTCCTGTAGATATTTCAAATCACTAGCTAGAGAAAATGCATCAAAGAGAAAAGAGATTTACAAGCTATAAAATTAAATTTTAAATATAAAATTAAATTAAAATTTCTAGCTAATGTTAGGATACTGTATATTAAAGGTTTCTTGTATTAAATGAGATTTCAAACCATTATGTAATAAAATAATCATTTAAAAATAATAATAATGACCAATCTGAATCATAAGCCACAACAAACTATTAAGAAATGTTTCTATTCTGTCTAAAATAATCTGCATATATTGATTCAAGCAATATTCATATTAAAACATTGAGTTAAAAGAAACCCAAACTTTGGATGCAGTACAAGTCCATCTGTAGACTATAAATTATAGATATAATTATAATAATAAATGTTGAATTAAATATCATGTCAGTTTTTTTTTTAAATGTAGTTATTTTGTACATTCATATGCAATTAAGCATTTTCTAAAGAGAGAATTAAAAGCATAAAATGTCTTGGCAATATATAGGTCTAACTTAGTATACTCTGTAGGGATATAAAGTTTGGTAAATTTTAACAACAATATAAACAGCTGGGAGGAAAGAGAATTTGACCTGAAATACTTAGATCAGTGCAATCAGACTGAAATAATATCCTGTCAATCACATAGCTGGACTAGACCATAAAATCACCTCCACAGGATAACTGCAACTACTTTTATTGAGGTATGATATAACAACAGAATCTTGCAAGTCTGGTTTTGCTGTATAACTGCTCCTTCTTATAGTTGAAAGGACATGGGAGGTATCTGAACCACTTCTGAATGTCCACATGTTGTGTGGAATTTTTTAAAAAATGCTTCAACTACTGTTGCCCTGACAACAAAGTCTTCTTATCTCCATCACGATTATCTTTCTTATTCTCTACATCTTCCTTACTCTTTACATATACCAACATCTTGCATCAGTTTTCTTTAAGTGTAATATTTACAGTGAATTTAATATTTTCCATTCCCATATCAATCGTCCTGTTTAAATTCTGCATCCCTTTAGCTGTACAGATAGTCCACAACTGAGCCCCAAATTTACATCGCTAAATTAAATAAGTGAATCATTGCAATTGTTAAGTTGGTAACATAGTTGTTAAGTGAATCTGGCTTCCTCCTGACTTTCCTTGTCAGAAGGATGCAAAAGCTGATCACATGATCCCAGGATACTGCAACAGTCATAAATATGAATCAAAGCAAACCAAGCATTTGAATTTTTATTATGTGACCATGGGGATGCTGTAACAGTTGTAAGGGTGAAAAATGTTCATAAGTGACTTTTTTCACTGCCATTGTACCTTTGAATGCTCACTAAATGAACTGTTGTAAGTTCAGGACTACTTGCACAATGTTTACCTTGTTTGATTTCTGATTTATATTTCAGTAACAGCCTGTAAATCAGGGGTGTCGTATTGTCGTGTTGTTATGGAGTCGTCACGTGACATATCACAACTTTTTCCCCCTTCGCTAAACTGGGTGTGGGAATAGTCAGCGCATGATGCATCCGGCCCAGGGGCCATGAGTTTGACACTCCTGCTATAAATCAGTCCTAAACAAGTTTTGCATTATCCATTTTTCAAATTCAGACATCCTTAAGTATCCTCCTCTGCTTTTGAATTTAGATGCATATTTGAAGATTCTGAAGCAATAAAGTGAATCTGACTATTTTGAAGGGGAAAAAAATCTCAAGAGAGTTAATTTTTTCTCAGTTAAAAAATACAGATCCTGAAGCCTGTACAAATTATTTCTCCATTGTCCAAAAGTTATCCAGCTGTAAGGGAATATAATCCCATCTGTGATCCCAATTAAACAGCTGGCTGGATGATACCATTTGAAATTCCTGCTGCCAGTTCATGTCATTCTTTCAAGTTTTGTAAACTCATGAGTTTAATTTTTGATTTCCAATTGGACCATATTTGGTTAGCTATTTGTCTCTGCCACTCATTTAATATTTCTCTTATATTTTTAACTGGGTTCATTTGAAATAGAAAATCTCACTGAAAGATTCCATTTACCTGCTGCTAGTCTTCCTAGCGAGTCTCTTGGACTGCAAGGCGATCAAAGCGGTCAGTCCTAGAGGAGAACAATTCTGACTGCTCTTTAGAAGTCCAGATCCTGAAGATGAAACTCAAATACTTTGGCCACCTAATGAGAAGGAAGGACTCACTGGAGAAGAGCCTAATGCTTGGGAAAGATTGAGGGCAAAAGAAGAAGGAGGCGGCAGAGAATGTGGTGGCTGGATGGAGTCACTGAAGCAGTTGGCATGAGTTTAAATGGACTCCAGAGGATGGTAGAGGACAGGCAGGCCTGGAGGAACATTGTCCATGGGATTGCAATGGGTTGGACATGACTTTGCAACTAACAAGAACAACAAAGTCTTCCTAGACAACTTTAACTTTCTCTGTTTTATTTTTCCAAGTCTCTGAATATTTTTTTTTCTTAACTTTAACTTTTGGTTAAAGTAAATCCCCAAGTACTTAAATATAACAGTAATAGTGAACTCTCTATTTGTTGCAGATACAGTTCTTTAAGATAAATTCCATGTAAATTTTAGACTCTTATTCTAATTAATCTGAGTCACTGATACCAAACCATACTGCTGTATATGTTGCATGTTTAACTGTAAAGATTCTTTGGATGAGCAACTGTAAATGTAATAATATCTGCATAAAATGTTAGTGTTCTTGATTTTCCAGTTTCATTTGTCCAATTTTATTTTTGTGTTGTTCCTTGTGAAAGGTTTTACTGCTAATTGAAATAAGGAAGGAGAGAGAGAGAGAGAGAGAGAGAGAGAGACTATCATAAAAGTTTATTTATTATTATTTTGACTACTTATTCTTTATAAATGCTTCATATATATATATATATATATATATATATATATATATATATATATATATATATATATATATATATATATATATATGTATATATTTGAAAATTCAAGCCACAAACATGCTGTTCAGAGTTGTGAATATAAAAACCCATTTCAAATAAATTATCAAGTGCTTTCTGTATGTCGAAAAAAACCATAGCCATTTTCTTGTTCTTTTGATTTCTAAACATACCTGATCTTGTCCCTTATGCATTTATTTGGGACAAATCCATTCTGATCATGCTACAATAAGTCAGGTAAAATGTCATTAAATCTTTTTGCAAGTGTTGCAACAAAAGGTTTATAATCTACATGCAATACAAAGATGAGTCTGGATCAGCTGGATTATTCTCCTTTTAATAAATCAAGGCTATAAAGACTTTTGCAATCAGAAAGGAAGTATCTGATGGTGAATGTAATTTATTTCCTGAGTTAATGGTTTAACCAACTTTTCTTAGAAGATCTATAATATATTTCATAAAAACCATCTAGTCTGAGGGATTTTTTTTTCAGTTTTAGTATTGCTTCATTTGTTTCATCTTTTGTAATTAAATTTTGAGTGCCTGTAAGAGAAGGGACAGCAGAACCTGAGGGCAGAGTGAAAAGGGAGCTCAGCCTAGAATCCCAACATAGCCACAAGAGTCCAACCCTTCTTGATTGTTGTTGTCTCTAACGCTAAGCAGGTGCTGTTAGTTGAGAAGATTTTTGCACATATGGTTTTAGCAATCAGTTTAATTTAACATTCATGTGTGGACCTTTCTTGCCTGACAGTGCTTCCATTTATTGATCTATAAATTGCAAAAGGATCTTTTTGCAATAATAATAGACCATTCAGACTCGACTTTTCCAGACGAGAGGTTCTTTTAGTTCAGGGATGTCAAACTCGTGACCCATGGGCCGGATGTGTCACGCATTGGCCAGCCCCCCCACTCCCCACCTCCATTTTAGCAAAGGGGAAAAAAGTTGTGATACGTCACGTGACAACGTGATGAGAGTTTGACACCCCTGTTTGAGTTAATCTTTACAAATGTAATAAATACTAGTAACCTTTGTTGTTGTTAGTTGCGAAGTCATGTCCGACCCATCATGACCCCATGGACAACATTCCTCCAGGCCTTCTTGTCCTCTACCATCCTCTGAAGTTCATTTAAATTCATGCCTACTGCTTCAGTGACTTCATCCAGCCACCTCATTCTCTGTCGTCCCATTCTTCTTTTGCCCTCAATCTTTCCCAGCATTAAGCTTTTCTCCAGTGAGTCTTTCCTTCTCATTAGGACGCCAAAATATTATAATTATTCAGTTATGATCTGTATAAATAAGAGTTGCACATGAGACAGATGTTTATTTCTGAGTAAGTACTATGAATGGAAGAATACAGAAATAGGTATTCTATTTCTGAAATATTTTTTTTCCTCCAAAGATTATTAAGGCCTTTTTTATATATATAAGAAAGAGTGGTAACATATAGTCCAAGATAGTTTTGGAAAGAACACATTTCATCAGTGGTCACAAGCTCCCCTCTGTTTCTTGTAGAAGCTACCTAGGCACAGCCAAGCTAATTTGAAAGAGTGGTAAGGCCTACCCTCTCTGACTTCGCATGTATCAACTTTCTGATCATTTGGCCTAGTTAATATGTCTGATAATATGTTAAACTTTCTGAAATCTTATGCAGTGATGGGGGGGGGGGTGTAAAAGGAACTCGGTGATGATAAAGTAATTAAAAACAATAAAGAATGCATCAATGTCCTGCAAAATTCACATGACTATTTGTAAATATCCAAGCACTTCTCTTTTAGAACATAGGTAAGAGATAACTACTTTAACACTCTTCCTTTTTATTCCCAGCACTTTGTATTCAGAGACTGAATACCTTTGATAATGGAAACAACATAAAAGTAATCACCAATAGCTTTATTCTCCAGGATGGTATATTTTAACTATCATTCAAGCGGTGGATAGTTTTAACATACCCTTTCAGCATAACAGCTTTTCCTTCAACCAAAATTAGTTTATGCCTATTTGTAAAATGTCTCATATACTCCCCAAATTTATCATAGGAATAAGTATATTGGTCATGAAAAGTGAAATTTTATTTCAGGTAAAGCTTAAAATGAATGACTTTAGTTAACAGTAAAAGACTTTCCCATGGGGAGAGGAGGAGGATAATTTTGAATTAGGAAAAAAAAAAAAAAACCTCAGCCTTAGCTCATTCTCCCCCCCCCCCCAAATAATTTAATAACATACATTCTAGTACTAATTTAAAGTAGACATTTACTAATGATAACTATAGGATTTTCAGAAGAGTGTAGGTTTTACAGTTTCACATAGAACTGTACTTATTAGTATAAAGCTATTCATGTATAAAATCCACAGTTAAATGCAGTTGTCTGATTCATAACAGTTAAAATAAAACAACAATAACAAAAAAGAACATATTTTAAAATTAAAATAAAATAAAATAAAATAAAATAATAAAATAAAATAATAAAATAAAATAAAATAAAATAAAATAAAATAAAATAATAAAATAAAATAAAATAAAATAAAATAATAAAATAAAATAAAATAAAATAAAATAAAATAAAATAAAATAAAATAAAATAAAATAAAATAAAATAAAATAAAATAAATAAAATTTCTCCAAGGAGAACACTGTATCTCTGTCCCTCTTTGGTACTTTGGCCTTTCTTAGACAAAGAAGACTAGCACAATGCAAGACAATGAACACACTAACAGAATACAAAAACTAGATCAAGACAACTCTCAGTGACCTCACTAAAGAAAACCAAATTACCAAAGAGGATCAGTGGCAGATGAGAAGCAGTGGACCTATCCTCCCACACTTCTATGAACACCCAAAAGGGTCATGAGGGTGATATCATGGCCTCATTTGATATCACAGCTCTTTTCACATCCATAGATCTGGAATTAGCCAAAGAATCTATGACCACATTGCTCCACAGCATACCTGACTTAACCAAATACATGTAGATTATGGATTTCATAAACCTTTGCCTAATCACATACTTCCAATCTGATGGACAAATTAACCAACAAATTAAAGGTACATCTATGGGATCACCACTTTCAGGATTTGGGGATCACCAGCTATTTTGGGGTTATATCAACCAGCTAGTCCTGGATTTTGAGAAGACTACAGAGAAAATTAAGGGTAGGCTGTCTGTATAAAATCTTGTTGATCAGAAGCAGTTAATGGGCAAAACCCTAATTTAGGCACAAAATGCAGACCAGTTTATGTACATGTATAATTGAAAGATTTAACAGCAATAATAAGAACTAATGGAAAGAGAACAAAAAGGAAAGAGAGGCATAAAAGAAAAAGCTAAAAGGGCAATAAGAATAGAAGTACAGGAAAGTAGAAAAAAGAGAAATATATAAAAGTATAAAATAGTTTCTGTTATTCTTCGCAGCAGTTATAAGTACAATTATATTGTAACCTCTCTCTCTAAAGTTAAATCATGGCTCTCATCTTTCTGTAAGCTATCCCGCCTAATATGCAGAACCCTAAATCACAAGTTCATCTTTTAGATGAAAAGTCCACAAGGGGTTTCCAGTCACCAACAAATATAGAGATTGTCCTTTCTCTATTCAAAATTTTAGTTTACAGAAAGTTGGGTCTCTTATCTGCACCCTAAGGTGTAACTCATAATGTGGAGTGGGTGTGGGTGGCTGTGGGAGAGGTGTATAAATGTTTTAAATAAATAAAATATTTCAGTACTTCTCTTTATCAGTAATAATTAAAAAAAAACATAACAGTTGTTTAATTAATTTACCATAGAAAAGGTAACCAATTTGAAATGTGGCAAAAATATTTCTTTAAAGAATTTTTTTTTTCAGGAGAAGGTAGCCCAGAGGTTTGCCATTCTATCAGTTACCTGAGATAAAAGGATTTCTTCTTTGGCTGTCAGAAAGCCCTCGGCCAGTGACTGGCTGTCAAAAAGCCCTAGGCTTTTTGCCACCAAGTGCCAGGAGTGGGGGGTGGGGGGTGTTTCACGTGCATGCGTACCCACACCCATAATTCTATGCGCCCCACGCGTGTGCATGTGACCCACCCACTCTCCCCACCGCTCCTGGTACGTGATGGCCCGGTGGGCCCGGTAGGCCCTTTTTTCTCTCTCCCCAGTCTCCAGACCCTTTCTAGGAGCTTGGGGAGGGTGAAAACGGCCTTCCCCAAACACACACCCGGAGGCCCTTCGGAGGCCGGGAATGGCCCGTTTGCCAAATTCCAGTGGAACAGAGCTGAGATCGCGTGCCCACTGATATGGCTATGTGTGCCACTTGTGCCACATGTGTCATAGGTTCGCCATCACGACCCTCGGCTCAATTAGACTATTTGTTCACAGGATGGAAAAGGCTAGATATCTGCTGTCTTGGCTGAACAAGGCGGGAGGGCACAGCAGCAGGAGAACCATCCAATGGAAGAATGTGGTCACCTGTAATCCAGACTGAATATTTTGCCACTGTTAGAAAAGTATTTCCATCTGAACAGAACTTGAGCCAGTTTAATGTTCAGTTACTATAAGCACTTCGATTAAAATCCAAGTCCTATTTTAGTGTATAACTGGGGCATTTATTGAATGCAAATCAGGGGTGAAATCTAAAAATGTTCCATACCGGTTCTGTGGGTGTGGCTTAATTGGTAGGCATGGCTTGGTAGTCAGGTGACCTGGTGGTTGTGGCTTGGTGGTCAGGTGTCCAGGTGGGCATGGCAAATAATAATAAATAATAAAAATAATAAACAAAGTACACAAAACAATAAGAGGTACCAAAAACCAACTTTCACACTTTATGCACACACAACACAACAGAACACAAGTGACTCACACACAATGTAAAAGCAGCTGCACTTCGCCCAAAATGGCCCCTGCAACAAGCAGGAACGTCACGCAGCCACAAAAAGCTCAAAAACCAACTTTCACAGTTTACACACACACAGCACAACACAACCAGAGGTGGATTTCAACAGCTTCTGACCAGTTCTGGAGAACCGGTAGTGGAAATTTTGAGTAGTTCAGAGAACGGGTAGTAAAAATTCTGACTGGTCCCGCCCCCATCTATTCTCTGCCTCCCAAGTCCCAGCTGATCGGGAGGAAATGGGGATTTTGCAGAAACCTTCCCCTGGAGTGTAGTGGGAATGGAGATTTTACAGTTTCCTTCCCCTGCCATACCCACCAAGCCACGCCCATCAAGCCATGCCACGCCCACCAAGCCACACCCACAGAACCAGCAGTAAAAAAAATTGAAACCCACCACTGAACACAACTGACTCACACACAATGTAAAAGCAGCTGCACTTCACCCAAAATGGCCCCTGCAAGAAGCAGGAACCTCACATAGCCACAAAAAGCTCAAAAACCAACTTTCACACTTTTTCCACACAAAATGCCACATACAGCTTTGTGAGATTTTGTGTGTTTGTGTAGTTAGAGTGAAACACTACAGAAACACACCAAATCTCAGAAAGCTGCACAAATATTTTGTTTTATTATTTTATATTATTTATATTTTTAGATAAAAGCAGCTAAATTTAAAACTTCCTTAACTTTAAATTGCTATGTCAAATAAATAATAAATAAATAAATAAATAAATAAATAAATAAATAAATAAATCTCCTAAAAAAAACCCCAATTAACTATTTTTTTTAAAAACTCCCAGTTACCAAACTGAAAGCACAAGGCAGGCAAATTGAGTTGCTAGCTGAAGCAATGGATTGCAGCAGCCGAAGCAAGGCAGGAAAAGCAAGCGAGCCCAAAAGAAGTAGAAAGCTGCCAAGTGGGCAAGTGGCGATTGGGTGAGCATGGGCAAGGGGCCCAGGATTTTTGCTACCAGTTCTCCGAACTACCCACCGCCATCGCTAACAAATCACCCGATCCGGCCTGAAACGAGCATTTTCATCCCTGGTACAAATCTCTTTTTTTATAACACATCTTCCTCATTTCATCATGAAATGAATGTGTTATATTTTGCTACATTTAGGAATGTATTTATTCATTAGATTTTCATCCCGGCTTTATTACTTTACAAGTAACTCAAAGCGACAGACATACATAATACTCCTTCTTCCTATTTTTCCTCACAACAACCCGGTGAGGTGGGTTTGGGTGAGAGAGAGGGACTGGTCCATAGTCACCCAGCTAGCTTCCATGCCTAAGGTGGGACTAGAGTTCATAGCCTTCTAGTTTTTAGCTGGTGTCTTAATCACTAGACAAAATATCAGACACATGTCATAATTATTTTTCTGCTTTGATAAGGACTGAGGCCATCCAACCTGGATGCTACGGGACTGTGTAGCCACATCAAAATTCTCTGGTTCATTCTAGAAGCTTCTGGGAAGGATTTTCATATAGATAGATAGATAGATGGATGGATGGATGGATGGATGGATGGATGGATGGATGGATGGATGGATAGATAGATAGATAGATAGATAGATAGATAGATAGATAGATGATAGGTAGGTAGGTAGGTAGGTAGATAGATAGATAGATAACCTCTATACAGTGGTGGGATTCAAATAATTTAACAACCGGTTCTCTGTCCTAATGATTTCTTCCAACAACCAGTTCACCAAACTGCTCAGAAAGTTAACAACCAGTTCTCCCGAAGTGGTGCAAACTGGCTGAATCCCACCACTGCCTCTATACACCCCCCCCTGTGTGTGTCACTCTCTCCTATCTATCTATCTATCTATCTATCTATCTATCTATCTATCTATCTATCTATCTATCTATCTATCTATCATCTATCATGGGGACATGCCAAAGATATGCATGAGTTTTATTACATTGTTTGGCTAATAAAAGGACTAAACCTTATAAATCCTTGCTGGAAACACAAAAACAACGGTAAACTTAAAAAAAAGAAAGAAAAAGCTTTTCAGTCTGTTATTGCCTACCCTGTCCTTCCAAGATTTTATGCAGATATAAGTAGCTGGCTTAGGAGTCAATGGAGCTTGTTGCTTCCCTCTGGCTTTCCTTTTTAATCAGCAGGAGATTGCTCTGTTTCCATACAAAGCTTTGTAGGCAGCAGCTATCTGCTCTCGGAATTCTAAATGAGTCACTTTATGCTCCTCTACTGCTGGCTTTCGCAAAGCTTTTTTGGGGGGACCGGGAGAAAAAGGTTCTTGCTGATTCACATGGGTAGCCCCAGGGCCCCGGGGTTAGCCTGATTCATGAATATGATCATCTTGTTCCACAGTACGGGAAGTTGATCAGTACGGATGATCGATAGAGGCACTTAGTCAACAACCACACTGTTTCACAGAAGGGGAAATAACTGCACCCCAGTTGTTGTTGTTGTTATTAATATATGAGTGAAAGCATGTTTGTAATTCAGGAAACTGGGTAATTTCCAGTTTAGCTTCCACTCAGCGTTCTCAGTTAATCCCTCTGTTCAAATTATAGTAAAAACACAGTTATTCTGTTCAGATGGCTGGCTGGCTGGCTGGATAGGTAGGTAGGTAGGTAGGTAGGTAGGTAGGTAGGTAGGTAGGTCAATAGGTAGATGAGATAGAAATATAGAGATTAAGATAGAGATTCAGAGAGATACTGATACTGATATTTCCTGTAGATATGTTGATGTTTATTTCTTTAATGTTAGCAAACACTAAAACAGTTTACATGTGCTGGATAAAAAGTTGGTGAAAGCAGGTAAACAGAGATATGAGTAATGGCATCTCTCTCTGTCTTGCTGTCTCTCTCTCTCTCTCTTTCTCTGTCTCTGTCTCTCATATTTGCCACAGTTCAGTTTCCACGCATGACTTCAGTTCTAGAATTGTGTGTGTGTGAGAGAATAAAATTTCACCATACATTCTATCCATATGCCACACATTCTCAGATCTCAAGGAACAAGCCTCATTGAATCCCACACCCTAATAATTTCAGTCAAATTTTGTAATAAACAGGCTGCAGAGATACTACATAATGCCCTGATTTTGAACGTAACCTTCTCCATGGTGGCACCCTCACATATAAGAATGATGTCACTGCTTTAATTTGTAAAAGGAGGAATTTGAAAACTGAAGGAATGTTAAGGACTTTTTTTAATCATCTATTTCAATGGTTAACATTATTGTGATATCTATTCATTGTCACTATTTTGGAGTTTTCAATCTTTACTTCTGTTGTATACCAGTTGGAGCCAATTTGAAGTAAAGTGGTATAAAAAAGCCAGTAACAAATAGAAGGAATGCCAGTAGCCAGGTTGACATTTGAAGGATTAAGTAGTAGAAGTTTGAATCTCCTGATCTATTCATCCATTTCCTTTGATTCTTTGTTCCATTGCTGCTGTGGCCTAGAGGTGGAGCTCTTGCCTCACAATCAGGTGGTTGTGAGTTTGATCCTAGGTAGAGACAGATGTAGGTTGGATTAGATGAACTTCAAGGTCCCTTCCAACTCTGTTAATCTGTTAAATCTGTTAGGTTTGATAGCTCGAAGATTCTTCCAACTTTTACTGCAGGAAGTTAAATTAAGAAGATATATTTCTTGCTTGGTGCTTAACTTATGGATTTATTTAATTCCCATTCTGCATCAACTTGGATAGCAATAGCACTTAGACTTATATACTGCTTCACAGTGCTTTACAGTCCTCTCTAAGCAGTTTACAGAGTCAGCCTATTGCCCTCAACAATCTGTCTCCTCATTTTACCCACCTTGGAAGGATGGAAGGCTGAGTCAACCTTGAGCCTGGTGAGATTCGAATTGCCAAACTGCTGGCAGCCGGTGATCAGCAGAAGCAGCCTGCAGTACTGCACTCTAACCACTGCACCACCATGGCTCTTATATAAAGGGATTATTCCTTTTGCTTATAAAATGGATCAGGGATGGGTTCTACTTACCTTTACTAACAGTTCGTATCACGCCCATTCTCACAGGCCCACGGGCACATGCGCAGATCACCTATGATGATGTCCAGGTCAGTGGGCAGAGTCTCCCGCCAGTTTTACTACCGGTTCTTGCAAACTGGTCCGAACTGGGGGCAGCCCACCACTGAAATGGATCCGTAGAAGGAGGGCAAAAAGAAATTCTTAGTAGGCCTATGATCCAAAATATTTCTTCAACACAAAACAACAAGGGAGGTATATCACACACACATGTACATCTTCACAGAATTTGCTGCTACAATATTTAAGAAAATTTTCTTATTTATTCCTTCCTTCTTTGACTCCCCAAAACTAACTCGGAACTTTTGCCAAAATAATACGGTAATAAGACTAATACCATTATTAAGCAATGTCTGGGAAGGACTTAAAGGTGGTCAAAAATGCCAAATCTAGTCTAAACATTTGGCTGATAATAATAATAAAAACAATATTTCAAAGCAGTGGTGGGTTCCTCCCGGTTCGGGTGGTTCGGCCGAGCTGTAATGGTGACGAACCGGTTCTCCCCCCTGCCCCCGCCCCCCCCCACCCCCGTGTTATTCTTACCTTTTATTTGGCCCCACCCCCAATCAATTGCTGTGTTCTGAGTCCCAGCTGATGGCTAGAGGGGGAAAAAAACTGTTTAAACTCTTGCCACGGGGCTTCAAAGGGCCACCCTACAGCTGATCAGTGGTAAAAGAAAACAAATGAGTTGACCAGTGCCTGCAAAAATAAATGGGTAGACCAGTGCCTGCAAAAATAAATGGGTAGACCAATGCCTGCAAAAATACTGAGTAGATCAATGTCTGCAAAAATTCATGAGTAGATCAGTGCCTGCAAAAATACATGAATAGACCAGTGCCTGCAAAAAATAAATGGGTAGATAGGCACAGCTCTGCAAGCAGTTAAAAGTCTGGTAGACCAGTACCTCTGCTAAATCCTAAAGAATTGTCACATAACCATCAAGCCACGCCCACAAAATAAGCCATGCCCAAACCGGTAGTAAAAACATTTAGAACCCACCCCTGGACTACTACCATTATTAAGCAATGTCTGGGAAGGATTTAAAGGTGGTCAAAAATGCCAAATCTCGTCTAAAGATTTGGCTGATAATAATAATAAAAATAGTATTTCAAAGCCATGGTACAGGTAGTCCTTGACTTACAACCACAATTGAGCCCAACATTTTTGTTGCTAAGTGAAATATTTGTTAAGTGAATTTTGCTCCATTTCTTGCCTCAGTTATTAAGTGATTCACTGTAGTAGTTAAGTGAACCTGGCTTCCCCATTGACTTTGCTTGTCAGAAGGTCGCAAAAGGGGATCACACGGCCCCAATACTTTGCAACCATCATAAATAAGAGTCTGTTGCCAAGGGTCCAAATTTTGACCACATGACCCTGGGGATGCTGCAATGGTTGTAAGTGTGAAAAATGCTCATAAGTCACTTTTTTCAGTGCCGTTGTAAGTTTGAATGGTTCACTAACTGAACCGTCGTAAGTGGAGGACTACCTGTACTCTGTGATTCAATAAGATGTTCTTAGTCCCATTTTTTTGTATTTTTAATTTTGTATTTTTTTTCCTTTTTTTTAAAAAAAAAGTTTGTAATCATTTCCCCCCTCCCCCCCCTCATTCCTAATAAAATTTTGTCCAGTTCCAATCATTTCTCATGTATGCCGAATTGTTCTTGGTCATTTTTTAGTCTCATTTTAATTTGTAGGTAGGCCCCCATTCTATATTTATTCCTTGCTTTTTCAATGTTTGCGCTCATTTTAATTCTCCTTTTTTTGTCTAAAATTTCTGAATATCTTACCATTTTACTGAGATCTATTGCATTTCTATTTCTTATCTACGAAATTATCAAAGAAGACAGTGTAAACTTTCCACTTTTTATCTTTCACTTTCTCTACAGAAACGTAGCTCCCTCCCTACCCACCCCCTTTGCTCAATCCCCTGCTTTAATAATATCACTGATGGACAATAGCAGCGTAATGCATTAGCTGTTCTGTCCATTGTGATCTAATGGCAGCAGCTAAGGGTTACAGTCTCCTCTCTAATTGACACTTAAGGGAGATTGTGTGTATCATTCCCAGCACATGAAATGAGAATATGCTCCCTTGATTCCACATTCTTCCTCTGATTAATCGGTTATGCATTGTGCCTCTGCTGTATTCATTTATTCTGAATGTTTTAAAGTTCTGTAGCTGATATGCTCTATATTTTTAGCTCCATAAATTTATCCCGCCTTCAGTCAAAAGGAAATAAATTGCCGGTAACTTTCTTTGAAGCTGATGTAGCTATGTTCCTTCATGCATTTTTGTTTTACTTATGTGAAAGATAATGTAGGCCATTCTTGCTTAAACCTGAACTGATTGAAAAACTTAATCAATATTTTGTAAAGAATATCTCCTGTGATAAATATTGGGAGACTAAAAATAACAGCCCTACATAATGCAATTCAAGTAAAAGAATCTCCAACTTTCAGCTGTTTGGTTTCCCTTTGTTTTTCAAGAATTTTATCAAAACTGGTAATATCTTGAAATAAAGCCAGAATCTGATAGTAGTGGGTTGACTTCTAATTCAGCAGCATACTCAGGCAACACATTTATCAGCATACTGTAGCCATATTTATCCATGCTTCCTCCACTTAAAAACAGACACCTAGCCCGGAAATAAATAAATAAAATAAATATAAATTGCAGTTTTTCAATTGTAAGGCTCAGTTGAAGAAAATGACTTTGGTTGATTGTGCATGCTTTCCAATTCAAAATGAACTGTGTGTAGCTAAACACTCAGTAGACCTAGAGACTGCTGCATTGTTTTGCTGATGGATGGATGGATGGATGGATGGACGGACAAACAGACAGACAGAAAGACAGAAAGACGATGATAGATAGATGGATGGATGGGCAGGCAGACAGACAGACAGACAGGCAGATGGGTGATAGATGATAGATCAAGGGATAGCAATAGCACTTAGACTTATATGCCACTTCATAGTGTTTTACTATGAAGTCCTTTCTAAGTGGTTAAAAAAATAAAAAGTATTTTTACAATTAAATTATATATTTTCTTACAAACATTTTAACACATATTAAAATAATCACTTCAAAACTTTACTTAAAATTCAAAACATCAAATATATTATAATAATATGTAAAATATTAAATTACATTTTACTTTGCTGTCATGTGTATTTTTTATTTGACTGCGCAGCTTTGATCAATTCTTTGTATTTAAAGAATAATTCTTTAATTTCAGTACAACGTTGAGAAATATTAAAAAATATACAAAGTTCACTTTGAACTGATGGTACAAGCAGTCGGTTACGTTCGTCAGTCCACAAATTTCCCATGACGCTGAAAATTCGTTCAATGTTTGCATTTGATACCAGAATTGATGCACAATACTGGAAAAGTTTCAGTAAACTCGGAGCTGGCTCTTTCTTGAAAAAGTACATCCGATTATCAAGGGATGAATTGCCCTGCAGATGAACATAAACTTCTTCTAAGGCAGAAATTTCATCGAAGAGAGTGTTGAGTGGAAGTTCTTCTCGCCATGGTGATAATAACCAGATGTTCATCATTTCTTCTAAAGTTGGAAGATTATTGCAATCAATTAGATTGAAACAACTTAACGTCTCATATACTGAATCGGTGAAATTATACCACTTTTCTAGGTACGCAATGGCTCTTTGATACACATTGATGGCTTCTTTCTTGAACTTTTGCATGGCATTCTCAGGCAAATGTTTTTTACATAAGGCAAATAAAACTTTCATTCCAAAAAACTGCTGATCGTATTTTTTTTGCAAAGAATCACATAGCTTACACATGATAATGTGAAGATCACATGCAAAAATCTCGCTGCTGTCACTCTCATCACTTGACGCCATTTTAGGTCAGTCGACACAAGCTACAATACATTTTAAAAATGTGAACTGTACATAATTTTATAATATATTTTTATTTTAATCTCATCATTAATTTTTTCGGAGAATCGAGTTCAATGGATATTTGATCTTTGTCTCATTCTAACTTATGAAAAAAAAAGACAAAACGCGATTCTCCTATCCTTATTCTCTTAGACTGTACAGCTTTAGATTACGTACCATTTCATCATAAAACTTTTGAATAAAAAAAATGTCCACTATTTTGTGAAAAGAACATAATGTGAAAAAAGTGGACTGTCCGCTCAAATAGTGGACACCTGGCAACTCTAAATATGAAGGAATATTTCAGCATGATTTAGGAAACAAGCTGGGTCAGGAAAAGAAAAAGAAAAGCAGAACTAAATAAAGCAGATCAGACCCATACCAGTTGGAAAATGGGGCCATAAGAAAAGGAGAAACAAAATTTTACAATACCGAGTATATTTCATCCTTGCCTATCAACATGCACACAATAATATTTTACCCCTATTTCTAGACTAAGCTGGTTTAATAATTCAAGATTCCCTGCAGATATATTACAGGTTACAGAGGTCTATCTATCTAACATGTATGTATGTATGTATGTATGTATGTATGTATGTATGTATGTATCTGCCTGCCTGCCTGCCTGCCTGCCTGCCTATCTATCTATCTATCTATCTATCTATCTATCTATCTATCTATCTATCTATCTATCTATCCACCCATCTATCCATCTATCCATCTTTCCATCTATCTATCATATTTCTATAGCCACCTTAAATACAGCTTCAGTTGTAGAACTAGTAAAATATTAGTCAAATCCCAGCCTAACAGGACCATTTTTCATACCCGTATGGGTGCTGTTCTTTTAATTCAATTAGGATACCCTAATTGATTTATTAATGTTGTGCCTCTTCTACATTTATAATAGTTGGCATAAATCAATAACGAACAATGTGATTAGAGCTAAGTTAATGGGAGTATGTTTACGGGCCACAAACAATTATCCCTAGCAGGCCATATCTGTCCAGGTACATGCAGTGAATTTAAATGTTAAAAATTAACTATCGTTGTCACAACATAAGTACATTCCTGAAGCAAGCTGCCATTTATGTAATCTGCCATTTTTCTACCTTATAATACCCAACTGTACTTGGAAGTGCTTTGGGTGCCCTAAGGCAGCAATTTGTGATCTGAACTCTTACACAAAAGTCATTCGCCATGCTATTTGACCAAAGGAGGAACACGTTATAGGTTACAGAAAAGAGATGCACCTTCCCTTTCCCTTTTAAGAATCTGCT
The DNA here is from genome assembly GCA_030761175.1 of Masticophis lateralis. Classification (NCBI taxonomy): domain Eukaryota; kingdom Metazoa; phylum Chordata; class Lepidosauria; order Squamata; family Colubridae; genus Masticophis; species Masticophis lateralis. The sequence continues at coordinate 122,487,345 of JAUDYJ010000001.1, read as the reverse complement.
GAATGATTGATTCAGCATCAACCATTTGCAGAGAAGACACAAGAGATACGAAATGTTTCATTTGGAGCAAATGAATTTGAGTTGCCTGCAGTCCCGGATAACCACAGGGATCTCCTTGTACCTATCCCCCCTTGGTGCTACAGTGAGATGAAAAGACAGGCAAAGTGGCCAAATATCCCTTCTGCTTTCATCCATAGCTTGATGTGGACTGTGAGGCCTTCTGCTTTTGATTTGTTTGTATTGCTTTTTAACACAAGGTAGCCAGTTATGTACAACTGTCTCGGGGAGTCTTCTACAAAGTCCTATTAATATTCTTGAAGTTATTTGACAGACAGTGCGAGATTGGAAGCCGTAAGCTCAACCGGATGGAGCACGGTTCATGCTGTGCATTGTTTTCTCTCCATCTGTTTCCAGCAACTTAAACAAACCCTGAGACGATGGCTTTTCTGTTTTGATGGGTTGGTGACGCCTTTCTCCATATTTAAAAGGAGACTTCCAGCGAGATGGTAACAGGCGAGGGTGCTGGTTGGTGAGCAATGTCCGAATTTTAAATTCTTTACCATGAACATTGGGATTGGAGTTTTTGATTGAAGCACTTGGCATTAGTGTTGATTTGTCTTTAATAAGGTAAATTAGTGCAGAACTGATGATAGTGGTGTACTATCAACAAACAATGCAAAGCATATTTAAAACCCTCTTATTTTATAAGGGCAAAAAAGATATATGAGAATATTTCACTGAATTCTAAGCAGGGGAGAAATAGTTCTTGATCATTTATATGTGCCTACAAAATATGAATCTGAAATATTTCATAGATGAGGGGCAAGAATGCATGCCTTAGTAGTTGACCATTTGATTTTAGGGAGTGATTTTTGATGGATGTAAAAATGGATAGATGTATGGCATTCATAAGCATATTTCTTATGCTCAAATAATCAATTTTAATTTATCTAGATTATTATTATTATTTATTTCTTCATATTCTCTTCATTAATGGAGTATGTTTTAGTCTCTTCTATTCAGCCTATTCTTCTATCTTACCACGCTTGTATTATATAGCCCTATTGTTTAAAAAGTTTAAACCAGTTAATGGAAGATGGTATTTAAGTTATATTAGACAATTAACTTCATAGAGCTTTTCTTTTTTTAATTAATCATATTTCATCCACTCTACAGAATAGAATAGAATAGAATAGAATAGAATAGAATAGAATAGAATAGAATAGAATAGAACAGAACAGAACAGAACAGAACAGAACAGAACAGAACAGAACAGAATTTTTTATTGGCCAAGTGTGATTGGACACACAAGGAATTTGTCTTGGTGCATATGCTCTCGGTGTACATAAAAGAAAAGATAAGTTCATCAAGAATCATAAGATACAACACTTAATGATAGTCATGGGTACAAATAAGCAATCAGGAAACAATAGCAATATAAATTGTAAGAATACAAGCAACAAAGTTACAGTCATACAGTCATAAGTGGAAGGAGATGGGTGGTGGGAACGATGGCAAGATTAATAGTAGTGCAGACTTAGTAAATAGTTTGAAAGTATTGAGGGAATTATTTGTTTAGCAAAGTGATGGCATTCGGGAAAAAACTGTTATTTTGTCTAGTTGTTCTGGTATGCAGTGCTCTGTAGCGTCATTTTGAGGGTAGGAGTTGAAACAGTTTATGACCAGGATGTGAGGGGTCTATAAATATCTTCACAGCCCTCTTTTTGACTCATGCAGTATACAGGTCCTCAATGGAAGGCAGGTTGGTAGCAGTTATTTTTTCTGCAGTTCTAATTATCCTCTGAATTCTGTGTCTGTCTTGTTGGGTTGCAGAGCCAAACCAGACAGTTATAGAGGTGCGGATGACAGACTCAATAATTCCTCTGTAGAACTGTATCAGCAGGTCCTTGGGCAATTTGAGCTTTCTGAGTTGGCGCAGAAAGAACATTCTTTGTTGTGCTTTTTTGATGACGTGTTTGATGTTAGCTGTCCATTTTAGATCTTGTGATATGGTAGAACCTAGAAATTTGAAGATCTCTACTGTTGATACTGTGTTGTCTAGTATTGTGAGAGGTGGAAGTATAGAAGGGTTCCTCCTAAAGTCCACCACCATTTCTATGGTTTTGAGTGTGTTCAATTCCAGATTGTTCCGGTCACACCACGAGGCTAGTTGTTCAATCTCCCATCTGTATGTGGATTCATCATTGTCTCAAATGAGACCAATCACTGTTGTGTCATCTATGAACTTCAGTAGTTTAACAGATGGATCATTAGAGATGCAGTCATTGGTATACAGAGAGAAGAGAAGTGGGGAGAGCACACAGCCTTGGGGGGCCTGTGCTAATTGTACAGGATTCCTATAAGCCTTGTATGCAAAGTTATATTTCAATGCAGCGGAAGTGAACCCAACTGTTTTGGTACCAGAGACCGGTTTTGAAAGAAAAATTGTCTTCCATGGATCAGGGGTCGGATGGTTTCATGTGCAACCTAAACTCTGTGCATGTGCATATGAAGCTTTGCTCGCTTGCCCACCACTTATGCAAGCCAGTTGCTAACAAGCCACAGACCATGCATTCAGTGTATTACATTGGCAGGATATGAGCATAAATTATTTTTATACGTTGCTGATATGTTAATAATTTTTTTTTATCAGGGTTCTACTCTATCTAATTTTATAAAGGTAGTATATCCTGCTTAAATGATTTATTGGAATAAATCTTTTGCTTTAAACTGCCCTTGGGCCCTAACATATTAATACAGTTATGTAAAGAGCTGGGTTTTGTCATTCTAATTGTATTAAATCTTTGGGATTTTCTATATCTAAAAATATTACTAAATATGTGGAAATGAATACATTTAAAGTTTTAGAAAAGATTGAGTTGGATGATGGTTAAAAGTCCTTTAAGCTTGTGGGTTAAATTAAGGTCATTAAAATGAATATTATCCCATATTTGATTGATGTTCCTACCAAATATTTTCTTCAGATTGATAGACTATTTAGGACATGTCTGTGGGAACAGAGAACTACCAAGGTTTTCCTTACCTAAATTGAGAGTGACGTTTGAAGAAGATGGCTGTAATTTATCTGATTTTCAAAAATATCATTAGGTAGTATTTCATTAGTCATCAGCAAATGGAAAAAATATATGATGAAATATTGCCTTTTATGAACTATGTGGGGAAAGTTATTATTTATTCCCTTAGCAATCATGGCAAGTGCTTGGAACAATATATGATTGAAAATGTGTTTTATTTCCAGGAATGGTTGTAGTAAGAAATATTTGGCCCATATGGGCATGTATCATTTTGATAATGAGAAGTTTTTCAAAAAAATTCTACTTTGAAAATTGATGGTAAAATGTTCTATTGGAAAATTTGGGTGAAGACTGGAAGACTGCTTAAAGGATTTTTCTTGACCTCAAGTTGAATTTGTTATTCCTAATTTGCAATGATAGTAGAATCCCTGGTAGCACAGTTGTTACAATACAGTACTGCAGGCTAACTGCCCACAGCCTAGAGTTCGATCTTGATGGGTTGACTCAGCCTTCCATCCTTTTGAGGCTGGTAAAATGAGGACCCAGATTGCTTGGGGCAATATGCTGACTCTGTAAACCTCTTGGAGAGTGCTGTAAAGCATTATGGGGTGGTATTTAAGCTTAAGTGCTATTGCTATTGTCTATGGATATTCTTAGTCATCCAGGTCATGGTAGACTCAAAGGTACTTTTCTTTTCAAGAGGCAACTAGACTTTCTGGTTTTTCTTTTTGCTTCTCATCCAAGAAGCTTCTTCAGTTCTAACTGGATGGTGGGGAATGGAAGGATCCCAGTGCAATGAGTATAAATCCTTCCATTCCCCACCATCTAGTCAGAGCTGAAGAAGCTTCTTGGATGAGAAGCAAAAAGTCTTCAAAGGAAAACCAGAAAGTCCAGTTGCCTCTTGAAAAAAAGCACTTTTTAAAAAAAATTGATTTATATGCCGCCCTTCTCCGGAGACTCAGGGCGGCTTACAATGCGTTAAGCAATAGCCTTCATACTTTTGTATATTTATACAAAGTCAGCTTATTGCCCCCACAAACTGGGTCCTCAATTTACCTACCTTAGAAAGGATGGAAGGCTGAGTCAATCTTGAGCCTGGTGAGATTCTAACACAGTAATTGCAGACTGGTGTTTAATTACAATGCTTTTAGTCTGCTGAGCCACCAAAGCTCCAGTCCACTTTGGGACTGCTACTGCTATTGCTTTCTTCAATTTAAGAATATTCTAACATATCAATGTGGGCCAGATGTTTTGGCACTTCAACTTTACCTGAAATGCCTTCTTAGTTGCCTGAATCTAGGACAGAACTAAAACGGACAACATAACTTTATCCAAAACTCAAGAACATTTTTCAAGTGGGCATTCCAAACATCAGCTAAAGATGTGGAATCTCTGATAATGTCCCATTTGTAAATTCAAGTTTTTAAAAATGTTAAACTATCAACAGATACTTTGATTAATCAAAAATTGCACTTAGGTCATACTGGACTCCCCCCCAGAAAATGTATTTGATAGTATGAACATCAGATTTTCTATGTTGGGGATATAAAAATATTGAGAGTTCAGTGAGCCATATCATACGATCATGTAACAACTTGCTATCTTTTGGGGGCAAAGTAGGTTTATGACAAAATTTTAAAGAAGTTAATGTGATGTTGAATTATATTAGAATTAATGAGTGAAATGATTTGCCTTCAGAAGTTGTGAATATTCCAACACTGGAAATTTTTAAGAAGAGATTGGACAACCATTTGTCTGAAATGGTGTTGGGTTTCCTGCCTGAGCAGGGGGTTGAACACGGTCCCTTCCAGCTCTATTATTCTGTTATATACCTAAGTTTTGGAATATGACTGCTTATGAGAATTATGGTTATATGGAACATGAGATGTGGTTAAAAGAATCATATTCAGTGGTGGGATTCAGCCAGTTCACACCACTTCGGGAGAACCGGTTGTTAACTTTCTGAGCAGTTTGGCAAACTGGTTGTTGGAAGAAATCATTAGGATAGAGAACCGGTTGTTAAATTACTTGAATCCCACCACTGATCATATTGCAATATTGGAAAAGTCATACCATTCCAGATGTTAAGGAATGACTTTCAGAAATGAGTGGTGTATTTCAGGCAGTAAATTCTACTCAATTATGCTGTATCCAAGGATGCAGCAATATGTGTTACTATGACAAAGATTATGTGATATTTTACAGTAATATTTTGTGCTGATTATATTGGCATGCTGTATTTTTAGAAGTGTAAGCCAGTCTATTGATTAGCATTGTGTGTGTGTGTGTGTGTGTGTGTGTGTGTGTGTGTGTGTTTAGGATTGTTGTTTTTTTCCCCATCCCTTCTTTCTATTATTTCTTTTTTTTTAAGTTTAAAGATTGGCTATATAATTATGTATGTTTTTTAGAGTCTTAAAAATTAGAAAGGGGCAAAATTAATCAACAAATTTCCTGAGGATGGGGCTCATCTGTAGTATAGAAAGTTACAACGTTTATTACTTTTTAAATAAGTTTTGTTTTGTTTTGTTTTGTTTTGTTTTGTTTTGTTTTGTTTTGTTTTGTTTTGTTTTGTTTTGTTTTGTTTTGTTTTGTTTTGTTTTGTTGCTGGCAGGCTGGCCACCATTTTGCTTCTTTTCCAATCCCTCTGTCTAATATTATGGCAGACAACAGAAAAGAGAAAACAAATGGCTGCTGTGTTCATGTACGATTATAATGGATAATATGCACAAAAAATCTGTAAAATAACCTTCATTTCTTGGGAGATGGGGAGGGAGGGAGGGAGGGAGGGAGGGAGGAAGGAAGGAAGGAAGGAAGGAAGGAAGGAAGGAAGGAAGGAAGGAAGGAAGGAAGGAAGGAAGGAAGGTTGGAATCTCAAAAGTTTTCTCAGAGAAATACCTTCTGAGACATTTTAGTTTTAATAACATTTGAAGACCTTTTCTGCCAAACACATTATATAAACTTCACCAGAGTTCAAAATGGTAGGTGAAGAATCAATTTTTTAAACTGCTATGTAAGAAAGGGTTTCTACACAGCATTTTTGTCTATAAATGAGAATTGACTTAACGGTCAGCTAGAAATGTATAATTTGCAATTTATTTATTTTTTAAAGTTGAGAACGAGACTACTGGAGGACATTGCTGAGAGTACTAAATAAAATGTTTAAGATACCAATTATGCCAGATGGTATTAAATAATTGATACAAGTTTTTTTTCTCGCTCCCAAAAAAGCACCGTGTCATAAAGCAGAAGACGGTAACTGACTGCTTATATTACATAAAGCTCTATAAGAACTGCTAGCTCTTGTTACATTACTTGACATTTAGCTTGAGACTGATACACTCTCAAAAAACTTCATGTGTTTAAAAGATATTAACAAGTTTCTATAAAATCTGGGCAACCAGATTGCAGTGCTGGAGGGCTTTTGACTCCATGCAGCAATCTGTTTGTCTCTTGACAATAAAAAAGACACAAATTCAATGTTTTTGGGCACTGCATTCTGTCATGGAATAAATACTTTGTGTTGGAGCAGAAAAAAAATATATTGGCCATTGAGTAACATTACATATCTCAGGGGAAATAAAACAGCTGGTATTGAGCAATGTTGTCTAAAAAATACCTCAACCTTGAAGGTAGTTAAAGTGGTAAAGCTTTTTTTGGATTGTGCCTTGCCAGTCCTAGATACTTTTTTTTCTTTTAATATTCTTCTATTCAATATAATCATCTCTGTTTTTTCTAGAAACATGAAGTTGGAAATGAAGAGTAGTGAATAAATGTGGAAAGTGGGATACAAATTCTTGTAATGTGTAGACTTCATTTACCTGATATTGATACAACAGATTCCATATGCAACAGATGAAATGTGCAACCAATTGGATAATTTTAATGGATCACATCCCAGAATTCTGAAGGAGCTGGCAGATGTGATCTTGGAATCATTAAACCATATCTTTCAGAGACATCAGTCAGGGATGTGGTGGCTCAGTGGCTAAAATGCTGAGCTTGTCGATCGAAAGGTCGGCAGTTCAGCGGTTTGAATCCCTAGTGCTGTGTAAGAGGGTGAGCTTGTCCCAGCTTCTGCCAACCCAGCGGTTTGAAAGCACATAAAAAATGCAAGTAGAAAAATAGGAACCACCTGTGGTGGGAAGGTAACAGTGTTCCATGCACCTTTGGCATTTAGTCAACATAGGTTTGTCAAAAAAAGATAATGCCAAACAAATCTTATACAAATTAAATCATTTACCCCAGTATAAGCCCTTTGTGTCATGATATTACAATATACAGGATGCAATTTGCACAAGAATGGTATCACACATATAGTATAAAATGATGGAAATGATGGAAACCCAAGTGATGACATATATTTTTTATTTAGCAGAGAGTTGGGAATTATGGATACTTCTTCTCTCAGCTGGCCTGTTAACACCAAGCTTTTACTATAGCATACATATATTTTATAGTATTGCATATACTTTTGCAAGTCCTGGAGGCAGTAGCTTCCTTTCACCTGCTAAAGAATACTAGAAGATCCAACCCAATGGAGAAGTATATAATATACTTTCAGAACCTTAGTTTCATTAATAAAAGGTTCTCATTAGAGATCTTTATCCAGTTCTGGAGACACTGAGACAAAGTCTTCTGCACTGGGATGGTCCTTGTGTGGAGAGCAGGGGAAGGAAGAAACTTGGCAACTGGCAGATAACAAGTCAGTTTTTTTATTCTGTCAATCAAAGTCTCTGAGAACAAAATTATGTGGCAATAGTAAGAAAGAATGGAGAAGTCTTTGTATCTTATTTGAGGGGTATAAATGTTATTATAAAAGTTAATTGCCCATAGAGTCCACAATTTCATATTTTTCAGATAATATCAGAGTAACTTTTATGTTTGTGTATGAGCATGCGTGAATAGGTATGTGTGTGAAAATGAGAAAGAGAAGAGAGTTACTTCAATAAAGTGGGCTTGTGAAAGAGGAATGAGTGTTGGGGGGAGAAGCTACAATTACAGTTCTTTTAGGCAATTATTTGTATGTTATGCAATCCAAGCTGTGCAGAATCATCAGAAAATGTTTCTCATAAATTTTTCCATCCTTGACTTAGATTATTAAAAAGCACTTGGGAAATCTAAATCTAAACAAGAGTTTTTAGAAAATGTTTTACCTTTTAGAAGGAAGGAAGGAAGGAAAAGAAAAAAAAACAGAAAAAAGAAAGAAACAGAAAAGGGAAGGAAGAAGGAAGAAAAAAGAATGAAAGAAATAGAAGAAGAAAAGGAGGAGGAGAAGGGAAGGGAAAGGAAGACGAAATTGAGGAAAGGTGATGATGTGAGTTAGGTATACTAACTTCTGTTCTTGTTATTCAACTTTTCTATGACAATTTGAGCCACAGTCTCAGTATAGCCACATTAGATTATCCCAATAATGTTGTCAATATTTGGATGACCCTGGAAAATTTTGGAAACTTAATTGTGGTTGATTTGTAAGCAAGTTCAATTTGAAGTTTTGAAACTAATCTTTTACCCTAAATGTTTCAGGATCAGAAACATGCCTCCAATATTTGAGGTTCCGGGCTCAAGTTCCTTTGTTTTCAGAAGTGAGAAAGGTATCCATGGAAGAGAGGATTCTTCTCTATTACATCATGCAGGTTTTTTTTTACAAGGATTCTTTGCTCAAAAGTACATCAAAGCAGAACATTCTTTATAGCATCTTGCTGAATGCTACCAACTTCTGTTCATCAAAATAGCTTTGCTGATTGACTTCACTTAGTAACAATAACTCCTGCAAGTTTGCGAAATGCACACACAGAAGCCACTTATTACAAGCTGAATCAGCTAATTGTGGCAGATAGACCATGCCTCAATTCTTTCTTGCGGCATGCCCACTTCTGAATCATAAGCAATCTTATCCTTATGGACCATTTAATCTCAGTTCCTATGAAGCTCTTTTCATGAGCTGGTGTCCCCATGAAGTCCATCTTTATGATTGTGTGTCATGTCCACTTTTTGTTTTCCAATGGTCTTGTGAGTTATATGGAAACTCTTGAAGATCATTGGTGTGACATTTGGCATGCAAGCCAGCAAGGTACTTGAAGCTATTAAATGGCTTATGATGACATAAGAAAAGCTAGTAAAGCAATACTGCTTTTTCAAACAGAAAATCACAATGAATCACACGTGAAACTTTTAAAAAAGTTTTCACTGTTTAATACACAAATGTCAATACTTGAGAATCTTCTCCCTTCCCACCCACCCCCCTTTCAAATTCTCATTCAGAACATTACAATAACATTAAGTAATGGCCTGAACAAGTACAGCCAAGAAAGCATGCTAAATGGCAGTTCAGATTGGCAGGAGCTTTGGTGACCTGTGCCAAGAAAGCTTCTTTGTAGTGGAAGGAAATTACATCCTGAGCATCTCATCTGGACATAGATTGTCATAGAATGAGCTGGCTCCATTCATTTCACCAAGGAAGGATCATTTTACCTGAAGGAACTCAGCACTGACAATGTTAGCAAATTCTTTCCTCTATAACTTAAAATATATCATCTGGAACATAGTTAAGCATGTTGTTAAAAAATGATGGAGGGATGACACACACAATATGCTCCTAAAAATAGAAAGTGCCTTCTACCAAGGACAAATCATTGATCCATCTAACTCAGCAGAGTCTACATTGATTGACAGGAGTGCCCCATCCTTGCCTGGAGATACTGACAATTTCAGCATGCAAAGGAAGTACAAATCCATTATTGTGAGAAGCTTCAGAATGCAATCACATTTTATTTGAATGTCTCCCTTTCTCTTCCTTTTGTTGTATTTCTTCCCCTTCTGTTTCTTGGACACAGCTTTTATTTCTGCAAAGAGCCATACAGACTAATTATGTTACACAAAGAAAACAATATTGGAGGTGGGCTAGCAGGAGATGAGCCAGTAACCAGAAGCTTTAGATGAAGCTGGGAATCCTGAGTGAACTGAAGAATCAGAGGACAGCCAAAGGATCCAGGAGGAGCTCAGAAAAATGTTATCCAAAAAGAAGGATTGAATGATCAACTTCAGTGAATGGGGGTCAGTCCAGATTATGAGAGTATTGTTGTATAGGGTCAATATTCAATGTCTATGAATATGCAAAAATCAAAAATATCATAATTCAAGCTTCAGCACCTTACGATAAACAATATTCAATGCTGCCAACAAGCCTGCATTATATGGACTTCTGGTTGATGTCACAGCAGGAACAAACTGGAAAATAGTGGGCTCTGATGAGAAGCATGAAATCCTGCTGGATGAACCACTGCTGGGAGGCTTTGGAGCCATAGCCGTCCTGTAGGGATGGTGAAGAAAGGAAAGGTGTTTCGTGGATCTTGAGGAATTAGCAATTTCCTCACTGGAACAGACACAGCTCTCCCGAAGCGGCAGTGGGGATGGTGGCCCTTTTAGGATGGCCACCTTGAAGCTGGGACAACCGAACCGAAGAATTGTGCAAGAGTAGCGTTTGGATGGAGTGCTAAAACTGGGTGAGATAAATGCCAAATTATACTAAGAAAAGTTGAAATTGACGTTTTAAAAGCATTCCGGAGCTTGGACTAGCAGCTGTCTGGCATTTGGGAGAAAAAAAATCACACATGGAACAAAGAGAAAGTGTGAACTGTAATATAAAGAATCTAAGAGAAAGTCTTGGATTTGGAAAATTGGGAAAAGCAAAAGATTTTTAAAAAGAAAAATGATTTTCAGAAAATAATAATGCACAAGATAACTTTAAAAAATTACTGGATAAACAATTGGATTAAATAGACTATTTGGTAATGGAGCAGAAACAGAGAGTGCCATCTGCTGAAGGAAAAAGAGGTACTGTAATTTTCCATTAAAATAGACAAAACAAAAGAAATAGCAGCTGGAAATTTTGACCTTGGCCATATAGAAGAAGATAAGTTGGACACTGAGAACATTTAAGAAGTAATTTTGTTTTACATCTGGATGGTTGTTTTATTTCCTTTTTCTTCTGGAAGATAGCTTCATAATTGGATTTGACTGTTGCTGAATTTGGATAATAATTAATAATTGAGAAAAACTTTTTAATTTTAAAGAACAAAAGGAATAATCAAAGAAGAAAAGAAGCAGAGATACAAAAAAACTATATAAACTTTAAATTCTGGTCAAGTGCATAATTGGGGAGGTATTAAATTGTTATAAAATGGAGTTGCACATGTATGAAGAGTTACTTTTGATGTCTAAAAGCATGTGTGAATCTTTAATAGGCAAAAAAGAAATGGAAAATTCATTTAAAAATACAGAAAAAGTAAAGGAAGAGGAGTTGGAGGAGGGAAACAGAAATGAGAAACAAGAAATTAACAATGTTGAAGAGAAAATATCAAAAAAATAGAAACCAGATAGAAAATATTACAGAAATGTTTGGGAATGTAAAAAAGCAGAGAGGAAAAGGGGGAAATCCCCCCTAAAAAAGAAACAGAGAAAAGAGAAAAAGGGGAATATCTGGAAGAGACAAGGGAAAACTTTGGCGAGGGATGTTCAAACAATACAACAACAACAACAAAAAAAAGAAAGATAAAAGGAAGCCAGAGGATGAAATGTAACATACATAAATAGAGAGAATTGAGAAATTAGAGCGAGGTAAAGGATCGTGCAGAAAACCATTAGAAAAGGGGATGCTAAAAAGATTTTGAGATGATGGTTAAAGATGAAGGATGATGAGTAAACATTAGCAAATATACATAAAATAGATTAATAAATGGGAATGGGAAAGTAGACAATATAATAATAATAGAGTTGATAGCTTTTTAAATTAGAATGAAATTTTAATTGTTATAGTAGTGGTAAGAGAGAAGATTTTTCCAAAGAAGAAGAAATAGAACATGTTTGTGATAAACCACAGCAGTCGGAAAGGTGAAAATAAGTAATTTAATAATATTATTAATTTTGATAACAATGCAAATTAAGATGAACGTTTGACTGTTAATGATTGGGGGAAAGGAATTAGAGAGACACTTCCGGAAATGAAGAAAGATTGTAAACAACTGGAGCAATTGAGAAGAAATATAAGGCATAAAGTGATGTTATTTGAATATAAAATTGAAAATGATAAAAAATAATGAGGGGAAAAAATTAATATGGCAGAAGTTGAAATAATAAGATATGGAGAAAAATGGTAAATTTGTGATAAAGGCAGTGGTGGGATTCCGCCACTTCGGGAGAACTGGTTGATAACTTTCTGAGCAGTTTGATGAACTGGTTGTTGGAAGAAATCATTACGGTAGAGAACCTGTTGTTAAATTATTTGAATCCCACTAGTGGATAAAGGATTACACAAAAGAGATGAATAGTGGAAAAAATGGGAAGATTAAGAAATGTTCTAACGATGATTTTGATTATGTATAAGATGTGACCTGGTCAACACCTTGTTCATAAAATATGTATGATGAAAGAAATTTTTTAAAATAAAACTTGTCAAAAAAAAAAGCCTGTATTATATCTGCATGTAATCTTTTCTATACCACTGACATGAGGAATGGGACAAAATAGCATTCTAAGGTTGAGTACTCTGTTTCTCTTACTTCATGGCTTCTAAAGATTCCTTTAACCATAGTAACCATAGTTGCCCCGTTTCTCAAAACAATTCTATGTGGCAGCTGTAAGCTCTTTGTCTCCTCTCTAACACAAGCTGGAAATGAAGTCATCTTTTAAAAGAAAAAGAAATGCTGTCTTCCCCCATTTATATTGGGGATGGAAGCACTAATTCGTCTTTCTTTATGTATGGACTTTGGGGTCATGCTTTTTAAAAAATTTATGGGAGCAAATAATATCCAGTAATCAGAGAATGTTAGTTGGAAGGGACTTTGGAGATCATCTATTCCAGTTCATTGCAGTTCTTTGCTCTCTATAAGCATCAACCTATGGGTATCTTGGAGGAAAAGTCCCTTATTCCAATTATTATTATGGTATATATGAATTAGAGAGCCATGATGATAAAAGGAAAACAACCATTTCTTTCTTAAGCTCTGCTTGATGACAAGAATAGTTGCATGGAGCTTGAAAAATGTGAGAAAGATCAATTACAGATGTTGCAGATCAGGTATCTGAATTAATGTAATTGTGATTATTGTGTGTGTAAGGTAGTACTTATAAGCAGCCTTTTGTTGTAAGGCCACTTAGGGAAACAGATATAACAGTGGTCCTTGACTTATCACCACAATTGAGCCCAACATTTCTGTGGCTAAGCAACACAATTGTTAAGTGAACGTTGTCTTGCCACATCAGTTGTTAAGCAAATCACTGCAGTTGTCAACATGGCTGTTAAGTGAATCTGGCTTTTCCAATGACTTTGTTTGTCAGAAGGTCACCAAAGCTGTTGACATGACCCTAGGACATTGCAACCGTCATAAATATGAGTCAGTTGCCAAGCACCTGGATCTTGATCATACGGCCATGGGGATGCTGCAATAGTCACAACCACTGGTGGGCTGCTGCATGGTAACAAGGGTTCGGGCAAACCCTTAGCTCTGATCCCTGGCTGGTCCCACCCACCCACCCCTGTTCTATGCTATCCATTTATAATTTACTTTCTGGCTCGTTGGCTGGCCCAGCTGCATTCCGCACCTCCCCTGCTGTTCTCATCGGAGCTGCATGAGCTGATTAGGAGCCTCTTTGAAGCTCCATTTCTCTCCCAAAGGGGCGCATGTGAGCAAAGAGAGTGCGCATATGTGCACACTCACAGCCAGTGAACCCTTTGTTAAAGAAAGTGCAGCCCACCTCTGGTCACAACTGTGAAAAACACTCATAAATCACTCTTTCAACGCCATTGTAACTTCAAACAGTCACTTAATGAACTATTGTGAGCTGAGGATCACCTGTACTGCAAGGATTCCAGGAATTGCTATTTCATTATTATAAAGTATAGTAATTGAATCTTGAATGCCTGCCAAAATATCCCTCTTGTCTCCTTATGCCAAAAAGAATCAAAAATTGAGGAGGGTTTTTTTTTTTTTTTTTTTTGAGTTTCTTCTTATGCTTCCCGGTTTCACGGGACAGAGTTGTCATTTTTCCTAAATGACTCATCCAGTCCTTCATCAAGGTTATTTCCACATTCCTTCACAATGGTTTGTGCTAGTGATTGAATATGCAATTCTCTCTCCAAAAGCGCTACTCTAACAAAAGGACCCAGTCCTAAAATGCTATTTCTGAGACTGGATGGACAGAAAGAAGAGGAAGGAGGAAATCCTTGTCTTTTGCTGGTTTAGAGTTCTCATAAACCCTGTTCCCTATTTTTGAGTTTTTCCTCTTTGAATCTAATAATACAAGGAGCGACTGCATAAGAATTACTTGCTGGTGACTCCACTCTGAGGAAGCAGCAAATAAACTTTTAAGCCATCTTGACTGCTCTGCAACTTCTGGCATACTACATTAACTAATGTTTCTGGCTCATCCATAAAGATGTAGTTATCTCCAAACACAGGGCTAGAATGGGTTACTACTCTAGTAATCCCATTACGAAGCCAAGGTGCGAGGGGATGATCCTTTTTTGCATAGCTCATTTACAGCAGTAAAGCTCTTTTAGGCCTTTCCAGGATTGCATGGCAGCTGGCAAAGGATGTGGGGGAATTTCATTATTCATATACCTCTCACACTGATGAGCTGAGAAATATTAATTTCAATCAAAGCCCAACATGAATGAGAGCAAGCTGAAGCAGCCTTCTTTGAAAGGAATCTTACTATGATCTTTCTCAATGGTTCCTCTTGGGGCCAAACTATATTTTTTTACTATCCCTGCTAAAATCCCATTAATGCCCTAATTTATCCAGAGATCCATATGCATGCTGTTCATAGCTGGCATCTATTCTTCATGGAGACAGCCAACTAGTGTCTATATATATTTGCAGACATGTCTTTAATCCTTCCATTGACATGAATGAGAAACCTCTTGTCAGTGAGAGAAAGGGAAGTGGGGGGGAGATTGTCACAAGCACGAGGAAAAAATATATATAGCAATTTGGGTCTTGACTGTTGTGGAGTGGACATCAAAGAAAACAATGCAATTGTTTATGGAAGGTAACAGTGAGTATAATATGACCTCACTAGGAGATCACTAAGAATAGAATATTCTTTATTGGCCAAGTGTGATTGGACACATGAGGAATTTGTCTCTGGTGCATAAGCTCACAGTGTACATAACAGGCAACAAAGCAATAAATCATAAGATACTATCATAAATCATAAGATACATCCAACAAAATGATAGTTGTAGGAATAGAATAGAATAGAATAGAATAGAATAGAATAGAATAGAATAGAATAGAATAGAATAGAATAGAATAGAATAGAATAGAATAGAATTCTTTATTGGCCAAGTGTGATTGGACACACAAGGAATTTGTCTTGGTGCATATGCTTTCAGTGTATATATAAAAAAAGATACATTCATCGAGAATCATAAGGTACAACACTTAATGATAGTTATAGGGTACAAATAAGCAATCAAATCATATTAGTCAATATAAATCGTAAGGATACAAGCAACAATATTACATCATACAGTCATAAGTGGGAGGAGATGGGTGGTAGGAATGATGAGAAGATTAATATGTTGTGGGAATTAGGTGTTTAGCAGAGTATAATGCTGTGCTATGTCATAGATATATAGTAGTGGATTCTTTTGTGTGCAGCCTATGCATGCAATGCTACATTGCAGAGAATGCTTTGGATGTTAGGATAAAAAGAAGCAACAGAAGCACGCTTCTCAGAAAGAGATAAGAAGATTTTACAGATTTTTGTTAACGGCTTCTGTTGCCACAACACTTTCTGCTATGTGTTGTCAAAGAGATAGGGTAGCAGGCCTTGAGAACAACAACAGCCATAGGCAATAGGATTTTGGTTAGGAATACTCTTTGTGGTCTGCATCTATATTCTTCAGAAGGGGGAGAAAAGGTTTAATGGGTGTTTATGAAATCTTCCAGAGTTAGCATGGCATCAGCTGAGCTAAGATTTTAAACTTCTCAAAGATCAGACAAGATAGTGTAATAAAATTAATATGGATCAAATTCTCAGCAGATAAAGTAAGGCTTTCTCCTTCCTTCCTTCCTTCCTTCCTTCCTTCCTTCCTTCCTTCCTTCCTTCCTTCCTTCCTTCCTTCCTTCCTTCCTTCCTTCCTTCCATTCATCCATCATTCTTCACAGCAGAATGGAATATCGGCCTTGAGGGTATTTTTTTATCCTGAAAGAGAATGGGAAATCCAAAAATGAAGAAAGAAACAGAGATTTATGCATTATTTCTCTTAAATAAAATGTACCCCAGCTTTTTCTTAGCTGAAATTAGGACAATTGGCAAGAATGCAATAAAATAGTTTTTAAAAATATAACATAATATTCTAAAAATAATAAGAATAAAGCAGTAAGATAAAAAATTTTTAAACTGATTGAAGCAACCACAGATGGTAGTAGGGGTGGTGATGTATGCTTCTGTGTGTTTATCAAAAAAGGAAATATGGTGGCCATGATTACACATTTGAAGCTGTAAAAGCTTTGAGGAGGGGTGTCAAACTCACATTATTATGGTGGCATCATGTGACATATCGTGACTTTTTTCCCCTTTGCTAAACCAGGCGTGGGTGTGGCCAGAACGTGACACATCTGGCCCACAGCCCGCGAGTTTGACAGCCCTGCCGTAGGGCTTTGTTTGCTGTCACTGTTGACATCTTTTGGCCCAACTCTAGACACTTCTGAAGAGCTCCATTAAGACAGATTAACCAGGGGGACTTCTGGTTGGCGCCACGGCAAGCATACAGGAATATAGTGGGGCTCTTTGGAGCCCCACAAAAACCCCATCTTTTAAGCCACCGCCGTCAGGTCTGTGGACCTACTCTGTCCTGGAGGCACAGGGGATTAGAGAGGGACTCCTTGGATGGCCGAGAGAGGTATTTTATGAAGTATTACTATACTTTATAAAATGATAAATGAATATTATAAAGAGCTGTTTAGATTTGAAGTTTAAGATTTAGGGTGATTACATAATAAAATATTAAATGTTAGAATAAGATGTTAGATTGAATAATAAAAATTGGGTTTAGATTTGTTCTCCCCCCCCCCCGCCCTTTAAGATGTTAACTGCTGAAATTTGGAATTTATACTTATTTTATACCGGATCAAACCCTTGCTTTAAAAAGATGCTGTTTTATATTTTATGTTTAAAAATAAATAATTTTTTTTTTAAAAAAAAAGACAGATTAACCAGGTATTTTCTATGAAGTTGCAAAAATTTGGAACCAGTTCATGACCTTAATGTCTTCTTGAAAAGAAAGGTTCTAATGCCCTGTGACAAACTGTACTTTTCTCAGAGGTAATTAAGGACCACTAAGGGAAGGAACCCTCTCCTTGATCTTAAACAAGTATATTCCTAGAGATGGAGAGGGACTGTACAAAACCACTTTGCATATTAGAAGGTAATTAAGGAACGTGGAAAAACCAGAATTGGAGAAACTATTTTAAAAAACCTTTTATTTTTAATTACATTTTATTACTAATTACAAAGATACGGTACTGGTTCTTCTAATTACTCTAACAGTTGGGGACCTATATTTTAATACTTTATTAATGAAGACAAACAAATACAATGTTTAGCATAAATAATGATAAAATATTCCTTATGCCTCTTGTAAGTTTCAATGATATAAATGAACATTATTTTATATTGAGGTTAAATGTTATGTTCCACACTTCTTCCTGCATTACTATTGTTATTATGTGCTATCTGTAGAACTTGAGGAACAGATTTGTATATTTCTTAATTTTACTGACTGCTTTATGATAAATGTTGCGTTATTCAGTATATTTAACACAGTTATCTTTTCCTGTGTTTTTTAGCAGTCAGTTCAGATCATCAAAGAAGGTTCATCCACAATCCATTCTGTAGGAACAATAATGACACTCTTCACTCTAGTGTTTCTGATCATAATTGTTTTTAACAAAGGATGGCATAGAGGAAGCTCTTTGTAAAATTTGAAATGGCCAGAATTAGGTCAAGTAATGGTGAGTTAGATCAAGTAATACTGATAAAAAACTGTAAGCAGATTATAAATTGTCTATAAAGTATTAAAAATCTAGTAAATCTATGCATCAAAAATTTTAGTGCTAGAGCTTTCTGTATTTCTCCCCAAGGAATCTTTCTTTGAATTCTGTGATGGAAAAAAAGACAGAAACATATTCCATGATTATTTTTCAGAATAGTTTTGTCCTTTCTAATATCTAAGGCTTGGGTGCAAGCTTAGTCATAGTATCAACCCATCATTCACTGAAGTTCTTTTGATATTGATTCTACATTTCTTGTTGTTGAAACAGTTACATGGTTTTGAAGGTGTTAGCTCGGCGCCGGAAAGAAACGCGACTCAGCTGTCCGTTCAGAACCTTTATTAGATGGGTGAAACTGCATGCCGGCTGGGCTGCTGAGCCTCCTTATATCCTGCTCAGGCATGCCCACCGGCCAATGACAATCATTTAAGCTTCCCGCCGGTGGAATCTACCAATCCCCCGGCGGATGTCCTTATAAGGACATAACACCCCTCCCCTCCTAGTCCTTAGTCCGTCAATCCGTGTGCGCGATCACGTACTCGCGCAGGTAGGCGGGACGCCTGACAGTTCTACTGGACCTGCGCGGCCCAGTCGGTGGGTGGATGCTGCTCCGGACGGGCCGAGCCCCGGTTGGCGCCTGTCCCTCCGTCCGGGAGTCTCCGGACTCTGCCGTCGAGTGCGCGGGGCCTGCCCTGGCGTCTCCGGCGGGAGTTGAAGTCATCTCCTTGGGCCGTTTCCTGGTTGCGCCGCCGTAGGTCCGGTGGTCCTCCGGGCTGTTCCAGTCGCCATGGTCGGAAGACGGTCGTCTGAACCTCGGTAAGGTTTCCGAGTCCTCGTCCCGTGTCCGAGATGCCCCCGGGTCAGGGGGCGTGGGGGCCTCCACGGTGGGTTGACCCCCGGGTGGTGGTGGGTGCGACGGTCTCTCCCTGGCCTCTCCGGGTCGGCCTACCTCGCCGGGGTAGGGTAGGTGGCGTCCCTCCAGGCCGGGGATTGGCTGGTCCTCCTCCTCAGGGTGCGGTGGGCCTCCTTCATCGTGGTGGGGTAGGCCTACCTCGTCGGGGTGTGGCTGGCCTACCCTGTCGGGTCGGTGCAGGTCTACCTCGTCGGGGTGGTTTTCCTCGACCTCCTCAGCTCCCCTCCACCTTTTCCGGAGCTGGTCGATGTGTCGCCTGCCGATGCGGCCGTCGACCAGCTCGACTTCGTAGGACCTCGGGCCGGTCACTCGCATGATTTGACCCTTGAGCCATTTGGGATCGCCCTGGAAATTTAGCGCGAAAATCAAGTCCCCGCACGCGAAGTTCCTTGGCGGCGGAGGTTTGTTCGGCCTGTCTTTTGGGTTATACAGCGGGTGCAGGCGGTCTAGCGGTGAGCGCAGCTTCCGTCCCATCAGTAGCTCGGCCGGGCTTTTTCTCGTCGTTGTGTGAGGGGTGATGTGTTGGGTCAAGAGGAACTGGTCAATTTGTTCCTGCCAGTCCCCTTTTCCCATTCTGGTTAGTGTCTCTTTCGTTAGCCTCACCATTTTCTCGGCCTGTCCGTTTCCGGCCGGTCTGTACGGGGCGGTGAGCGCGTGCCTTATGCCGTGGCCTGCCAGGAATTCCTCCATCGCCTTCGCTGTCAGCTGTGGCCCGTTGTCGGAGACGAGGGTGTCCGGAAGGCCGTGCGTGGCGAATAGACGTCGTAGGGCCTTGATGGTGGCTTCCGTCGTGGTGGAGGGCATGGCTATGACTTCCAGCCACTTGGAAAACGCGTCGACCACGATCAGGAGGGATTTACCGTTCATCGGCCCGGCGAAGTCGATGTGGATTCTCGACCAGGGTCCGGATGGTGATTCCCACTCTGACGGTGTCGCTTGCGGGGGTGCTGGCCTCGTTGCCTGGCACGGGTCACATCTGGCAATCCACGCCTCGATGTCTTTGTCTAAGGCGGGCCACCAGACGTAGCTCCTTGCTAGGGCCTTCATCCTGACGATCCCTGGGTGACCGCAGTGAAGGGTTTGCAAAGTCCGTTTTTGGAGTGACTTGGGAATGACCACGCGGTCGCCCCAGAGGAGGCAGCCTTGCATCGTGGTGAGTTCTTGCTGCCTTCTGTGGAATGGGGTTAGCTCCTCCCTCTGGGCTTTGTCTGGCCATCCCCGTAAGACCCAGGATAGCACTTGCTTGAGGATTCTGTCCTTAGCGGTGTGCTGTGCAACCGTGGATGAGGACACCGGGCTGGACTGGTCGTCATCGATGTGGTGGAGTCCGAGTGTGGGTGCGGGATCCTCGATCCGTTCGTTCAGCGGGCACCTGCTGAGGCCGTCGGCATTTCCAATGACCTTACCGGGCCGGTGGGCTAGGCGGTAGTTGTAGCCCGACAGGAAGATGGCCCAGCGTGTCATCCTGGGCGACATGAAGGTTGGGGTGGGTTTGTCCCCCGCGAGGAGGCCAAGTAATGGTTTGTGATCTGTTATGATGGTGAATGCTCTGCCATATACGTATTCATGGAAACGCTTAACGCCTGCCACGATCGCTAACGCTTCCTTGTCTATTTGGCCGTAGTTCCTTTCGGCTGGTGACATCGTTTTGGAGAAGAAAGCAATTGGTGCTTCTTCTCCATTCGGGAGTTGGTGGCTTAGGACGGCCCCGACCCCGTAGGGTGAGGCGTCGCAGGTCAAGGTTAGCGGTAGCTCCCCGTTGTACTGGATGAGGAGGCTGTCGGAGGACAGGAGTCTCTTGGCTTTCTGGAAGGCTTCCTCCTCTGCGCTCCCCCACTTCCAAGGTGCCGCCTTCCCTAGGAGTCGGTGCAGTGGTTCAGCGACGGTGGCTTTCTGTTGTAGGAATACACTATAAAAGTTAAGTAATCCCAGAAACGCCTGAAGCTCCGTTTTGTT
Source organism: Masticophis lateralis (assembly GCA_030761175.1). Classification (NCBI taxonomy): domain Eukaryota; kingdom Metazoa; phylum Chordata; class Lepidosauria; order Squamata; family Colubridae; genus Masticophis; species Masticophis lateralis. The sequence continues at coordinate 122,466,382 of JAUDYJ010000001.1, read as the reverse complement.
TTTTGGGGCTGGAGCCTCGTGTATAGCCCTTACCTTGTCTTTGGTGGGGTGGATGCCCTGGCTATCAATTAAATAGCCCAGGAACTCGACTTCCCTGACTCCGATCACGCACTTGTCCCGTCGGACTCGTAGTCCCTTCGCCTGGAATCGCTGCAGGGCAAGCCTGAGCCGTTCCATTAGTTGGGATTCCGATGTCCCTGAGACTAGGACGTCATCAAAGTAGGGCACTACCCCTGGAATGCCTTGGAGAAGGCGTTCCATCATCGATTGAAAAATCCCCGGGGCGGCACTGACTCCGAACTGGAGCCTGTTGCATTTAAAGGCGCCCCGGTGCGTGACGATCGTTTGTGCCTCCGCAGTTGTCTGGTCCACTGGCAGTTGCTGGTAAGCCTGCGCCAGGTCCAGTTTGGCGAAAATTGATCCCTTGCCCAGGGAGTGCAACAGATGTTGCACTACTGGCACCGGATATGCGCTCTGCTGCAATGCGCGGTTGATGGTGCACTTATAATCGGCGCAGATGCGCACTGATCCATCAGGCTTCATGGGGGTCACAATGGGAGTCTCCCATGCAGCGTGATCGATCAGTTCGAGGATGCCCTGGGTGATTAGCTTATCCAATTGTGCATCCACTTTCGGTCTAAGGGCAAACGGGACTCTGCGGGGCTTTAGCCGAATCGGATTGATTTTGGGATCTAAATTTAGAGAAATGGGTTTCCCCAGGAATTTACCTAAGCTCCCGTCGAAGACGTCCTGGAAGTCTTCTAGGAGTTTGTCGAGCTGACTATTCCTAATCTGATTAATTCCTCCGATTGTGAGCCCTAGTGGCCTGAACCACTCCACTCCCAGTAGGGTCGGTCGGTCGTCCTTGACGACGGCGATGGGGAGGTCTCCGCTGAACCCTTTGTATGTCACTCTGATGTTCGTTCGTCCCAGGATGCCGATGGGGTGGCCGCCAAAGTCTACTAACTTCGCCTGGATTGGCTTCAGGTGTCCCTTCGCGATGTTGGGCTGGAGTCTTTTTAGGTTCTGCCAGGCAATAATGGAGAAGGGTGAGCCCGAGTCTATCTCCATGGGGCATGGTGCCCCGTCCACGTGGACGGTCACGTGGAATTTTTCGGCTCCCTCCGCTGCGGTGTTGGCGATGGTCGTCTTGTTGACCCGCCGGCCGTTTGCTTGCCGCTCGTCCTGTCGCCTCGGTTGCTGGGATCGTCTGGATGACCTCTGGTATTCGCGGTCTCCAGGTCTCTGCCTCTCAAAAGTTGGTTCTGCCGCCCTGCAGGCCTCGGCAATGTGGCCTTTCCGTCCGCATCGGCGGCAGGTTGCATCTCGCCAGCGACATCTGGCGCGAGGGTGATCTCCCTTGCAGCTGGCGCATCTGTCCTCTCGGGTGCCATCTTGTTGACTTTCCCGCCTTTGGGGCCTCGTGACCTTGTGGACGGCCATTTCCCCTTCGGACTCCGAGCACGTGGAGAGGTCCTCGGATGACTGAGGCTGTTCTCTGTGGATCTTGTGGATCCCTTTTGAACGTCTCATCGCTGCTGCCGCTCTGTCGGACGTCTCCGCCGCGGTTGCTTCTTCTATGACGTCCTTGAGAGAGATCTTTTTCCGGCTGAGGAACTTTTTCTGGACTGAGCAGTCCCTCATGCCGAATACGATCCGGTCTCTCAGCTGGACGTCCACATTCTCAAACTCACAGCTGGCCGCGATCTTCCGGAGCGCCGATACGAAGTCCTTGAACGTTTCCCCTTCGTTCTGATTCCTTTGGTGGAATTCAAAACGGTTGGCTAGGGGGGTGCTCGTGGGCGCGTAGTGCTCCTGAAGGACGTCTTGGAGCTCGGACCATGGCATCTGCTCGATGTCCCTGGGTGCCACGAGGTCCATCGCCATCTCCAGGACTTCGGATCCGCAGTGAGCCAGGAAGAGAGCCCTCTTCCTGTTGTCGTCCAGTTCTGTGAAGCCGCTGCCCGCCAGGAATTGTCTGAATCTCACCATGAAGGATTTCCATTTTTCCTGGCTTGGATTGAATGGAGCCAGGGAAATTTGTGGTCCCGACATGGTTCAGTGACTTAGCTCGGTGATTCAGCTCCTGATGGCGGTAGCGTTGTGTTGCAGGTCGTTGGTTCTTTTCAGTCCTTCGTCGCCAGTGTTAGCTCGGCGCCGGAAAGAAACGCGACTCAGCTGTCCGTTCAGAACCTTTATTAGATGGGTGAAACTGCATGCCGGCTGGGCTGCTGAGCCTCCTTATATCCTGCTCAGGCATGCCCACCGGCCAATGACAATCATTTAAGCTTCCCGCCGGTGGAATCTACCAATCCCCCGGCGGATGTCCTTATAAGGACATAACAGAAGGTCCTTTAATTGAAGTATGTTCTGGATAGATTTAACTAGATTATTTTCTGGAGAAAAGAATTGAGATTTCTTTCTTTTGTCACCACATTCCTAGAGAAAGAAAGCCCTTTCAATGGAATTTGCCCTAAATATTTTCCACTTTTAGGGGAATGATGGATTAGAGACAATCGTCATCTTTTTTAATATACAAGAGAAATATTTGCGCAAAAGGCAAAATAAGAGACTGTGTGTCAACACAGTTGCTCCTATTATAAAGTACAAAAACACATCCTTAGGAAAACTCTGTTACTGTATTGTTAGATACATCATCCACATCAGGGGAGAAATCCAGCAGGTTCTAACAGGTTCTGGAGAACCGGTAGTGGAAATTTTGAGTAGTTCGGAGAACCGGTAAATACCACCTCTGGCTGATCCCAGAGTGGGGTGGGAATGGAGCAACATCCTTCCCCCAGGAGGAGAGGGAAAGGAGATTTTGCAGTATCCTTCCCCTGCCGCACCCACCAAGCCATGCCCACAGAACCAATAAGGAACAATTTTGGATTTCACCTCTGATCCACATCCACCAAATAGCTACGTTTGTGGTGTAGAACAGAAGAGGGATGTGTGATGTTGAGAAAAAAGGGTTAAAGGGTTAAAACTAGAATAACTAAAGACCATTCACTTTGGGATGGCTCAGGTTTATTATCCACAATATTATTTTCACTTTCTTTGGAAAGTTCTGTTGTTAGATTGATATATACAAATAGATAATGTAAATTATTGCCTATTGTTTCTCTTTCTCTCTCCCTCCCTCCCTCTCCCGCTCTCTCCCTCCCTCTTCCTCTCCCTCCTTCCCTCTCTCCTCTTCTCTCTCCTCTTCTCCCTCTCTTCCATTCTTCAGTTTTGCCTACCATTCCTCTTTTTTTTTTTTGCTAATTGATTACTTCTGATATTTCCTCATGTTTAGTGCCACTAAACTATATTTTGATAGCTATAATGAGCAGACCATATACTTGACTAGAAAAATCTAGTGAAATGTCTCTTTATAACATTGGTCTACAAGGAGAAAGCCTCAGACATGAAAGTAGTTTAATTTTATCAGAATTGGGTCACTAATAAAGGAAAATTTAGTCCCGAATATTAACTGGCTCCAGTTTCCAACATACAACTTCAGGTCAAAATTGCATCAAAATAATTCAAAATTATGAGGGGGATGTGTGATTATGCTCCATAACTTTTCTGCAAAATGTGATATAGCAATGAGAATGGTGCCACACCAATCATTATAAATTTATCTTTTTATTGATACCAATAACATAACTTTCCATTCATTTATTGGTTTTTCATGTAACATTTTCATGCTTTTTGAATGCAAAACTGACAAGCTCTAACATCATATTAAATGGCAAGGTTCCATCCTTACTCGGTATCTAAACTGTGCTTTTTGGCTTTTCTCTTGTGAACTGCAGTAGGATCCTCCCTGGGGAGATTCCAGCAGTAATCGGCAAGCATGGATGGACTCCATTTCCTTTGGTATCTTTTCTCCATATCTGCAATATCCTGGTGGAATCTTTCCCCATGCTCATCACTCACTGCCCCACAGTTCAAATGGAAACAGTCTAAATGTGAGTGTAAGAAGTGAATTTTCAGTGATACGTTTGCATAGTACTTTATAGGACCTAAGCAAATTTTCCATGTATTTTTCAGAATCATCTGCCTTGCTGTTCTCAAAGTGAAGATACATTTACATATTTCCATGTGGTGCCATTTTCATTGTTCTACCATAATTTTCAAGAAGTTACGAGGGATCATGATCATTAGACTTGATGGATGATCATCATCCCTCCCTTGTAGGAAAATATATTTGCCTGTGCACAACTCTTTATTATGAAATATCTTAGAAATTTTAGCGAACCAGCACCTGTACCACCTGTTTTCTAATTCATCTAATCAAATATGTAAAATTAACACATTTTATCTCAGAGGTCGATAATTTCCCAAAATTTGTAGACCAGTGTAATTTATACCCATGAAAGGGTGCACAACTGTAAGAGAATAATTGTGTACACTTGTAGTTAAGTTATAACTGTAAGGTTTGGTGATACGCTTAATTCAACAATGAGCCAAAAGAAGAACTTAAGCAGAGGTTTGAGAAAGAATCAGCATTTATTTTGATCAAAGCAAAAGGCTGGGTAGGCCATTCCATGAACATACAGACAAGGTGCATGTAAGGAAGGCCACATCTTAGGGAAGGTATGGCATCCTTTTATACCTTCAGAGACATTAGCTTAATACCCAGTTCTGGCCCCCTGGCCCATGCCTTCCTTGTACCCCTGCATTGGCTGTGTAACAAGGAACAGGGGATCTGAGTGCTTAGCAACAGAGGGGCTGGGTGCTTAGCAACACAGGTATTTGCCCAGTGTAACCCTGCCAAGCCATGACATAACCCACACCAGGCTCTGAGTTGTACACAAAAACAAGATAACAGAAGTGAGATCGTTGGTAGAAACAAATGGCAGAGGCAACTCCAACTCTTAGCAAAGCAATTCTTACAGAAGCAAAACAGCAAGTCTACTGACTCTACTATTATGTCCCACTAATTCTACCTATTCTATTATTATCATGTCCCTTCATAACTATTCCGGAGAGATTTTCTTTTAGCCATTGGTTTGTAGATGGCATTTCCTTCCTTTGTAGATCTTAATTGGGTACTGCATTGGATGAAAGCAGTGGTGGGTTACTACTGGTTTGCCCCGGATCGGGCGAACTGGAAGCGGCAGCAGTGGGAGATTCCTCCCATCTGCCTGGACATCTCTGCACATGCGCTGAAGCATTGCATGCGTAAGCACACACATGCCCATGAGTGAACTGGTAGCGACGGGATTTGAAACCCACTACTGGATGAAAGCAGTCTTTTGTTATACATTGATAACAATGACAAATATGATTCCTATGTCTGCATAGTGTTCTGTTTACTCAGATGTTAGCCTTCTTCTACATGACTGGGAAGTATAAAACACAAAGAGGAAACTGCCATAGAATCCTTAAAACAGATGACTAGCCCAACAAGATTGATCAGAAAAGTTAGATAAAATAAAAGAATCTACTTTGTTGGGATTTAAAATAATCAGTCAACAAAAATGAGGAACTATGTAGCTACGTTAAGAGGCAAATCAATATGCTGCCTTTTAGCTTAATCAAGATAGAAAGAAAGTGGGAATCAATGCTTCCCTAGCAACTGTCTCTTTGCCTCCTTTTATAACCAATCTTACTTATATTGGGATGACTATAATTCTAGTCCTGGCAAGGAGATCATCATCATAAATGAGATATGTCTTCTGAAAAATATAGATCAGTATGACTATCCTTGGCTTATTATATTGAATTTTGATCTTGAATTTTAAAAATATAAATTAACTCTTTATAAAACACCGGAAGATGGCTATCTCTATGTTATTTGCATGCTATTTTTAATGGAGAATTGAATATTTCTATAGATTCCAAGAATTATCAATTTGGCATTCCATTGACTTGGAAATATTTAGGCAGGAAAATATGATTCCAATATGGAATAAGATTCTTCCAAAACTACAGCAACACAGTCTGTTTATTTGCATGGATTATTAATGAATTATTTTGGCTCATTTCTATAGAAAAAGTCATGTTTCAAGAACATCCCACTGGAGCTGGTGGGAAATAGCTTGCAAACCAAATGTAAACATCTCACATTTACTGACACTCATTTATATGTCAATGTCTGTGGTTAATTTTGTTTCATCTTCAATATGCCTTTCTAATTCAGAGGAGACAATTTCCTTATATAGGATCTGAACTTGAGATCAATTCGACGAATTGAAGGTCTCTTCAACTGAACTAATTTTTGGTCCTCTTAAAAATAAAGAGCTGCGGACTTCCGGTTTCGATCTCTTCGGCGCTGGGCGGTTCGTTTGATCGTCCGCCGCCCCCGCCGCCTGTAGAGCCGCTTTTTTACCTCAAAAGCGGCTTGGAACGCTCCCCCTTTTGCAGTGGGGGGGAGCGAGAGTGGGCAGCAAAGGTTGAGCCCCAGAAGTGCTGCCAGGGTGGTTTCTAAGCCCTGGTAAGCGCTTTTGTTGGGGCTCCCTATTTAAGCTGCTGAAGCTCCGAGCGGCGTGGGACTTCTGCCTGTCAGAACAAGCTGGAGAGGAATCGAAACGAACGAAGCTAATTCCCAAGTGAAAAACAACTAGCTTGGTGAGATCCTCTGATGAATATAAAGTTTTTAATGAGTTCTCTTTAAAATTTGGAAAGCAAGCTGTTTGAAGTTAAAGTGTGTGAAAATGGCGGCTGATTAAAGCAGAGTCAGTGAAAGCGGAAGGAGAAAGTGTAACAAGAAAGCGAAAGTGTGTTTGGCTGTAATTGGACTTTGTTTATTCACAAGTTTTACAAGTTTTTTACAATAATAGTTCTTTAAAGTATCTTTTCTACATAAAAGTTAATGGAACTTGCTCCTCTTTTGTAAACCTGGGGAGATCAGGAAAAGGAGGAAGATTTTTTTCTTTTCTGCCTGGATTTAAGCTCTGTTCAGGCATGACTTCAAAGAGAGCAGGGGGGGATTCCCCCACACACCAAACAAAGGAAAAGCCAGTGTCAGCTTCAAAGCAGTTAAAACAGACACAGGATTGTGATATAGAAGATTTGAAAACATTTATACATAAATATATGGGAGAACTCTCTGGCCAAATGAGTAAATTGGATGAAAGGTTGACTAAAAATCAAAAAGAAATGAAAACAGTGGTGGGGGAAGTTAAGGAGCTGGTGGAAGAAAAAACTGAAGGATTACAGCAGAGTGTAACCAAAGTAGCCACGGTTCTTACTGATGCTCTACTGGCGATTGAGAAAAAAGTGGAGGACTTAAATCTTGAAGTTGAAGCAAACAAAAAGGAAGTAAAAGAACAGATGTTTAAGGTGGGGGTGCAGAGCCAGAGGTTCGAAGAAGAGATTACCATGCTACAATTTCGAAATATGGAATATGCTTTAAGATTAAGAGGCTTAAGAGAAAGTAATCGTGAAAACTTGAGGGCAACCTGTGTGGAAGTGTTGGCGAAGATCCTGAAAGTTGAACCAGAGGTGGTGGATAATAGAATAGACAAGCTGTACAGAGCCAACTCACGTATTGCAAAACAGAGAAATTTGCCAAGAGATGTGGTAATTTACTTTACTGAGAGGAAATTGAGAAATGATATCTTGCAATACTCTTTTCAATCTACGCTTCTACATGGTGGCAATCAAATTGGGGTTTTCAAAGAATTACCACCAAAGATGTTAAGAGACCGGAAAGACTTTGGTTTCCTTGTGAATGAGTTGAAGCGGCGTCAGATTCCATTTAGATGGGACGTCCCTGTTGGTATTGTTTTAAGATTTGAAGATGTGAGATATCGTATCAACTCGGTGGAGAAGGCGGAACAGTTCTATAACAATGTGTTGAAAAAAATTCCTTCACCTCGTTCTTCTACACTTATACCTATTGAAGACATCTCAGTAGAGCAGGTTTTTCAACAGGGACTGCTAAAGGAAGGTCAAGAAGCCCCAAGGGAGGAAATTCTAGGTGCAGCAGGAGGTGTATTAGAAGATTCACTAATAGATATCCCCGAGGTGAAACCAAAGCAATCCAGAGCTACAAGAGAGGTGGAACCGGATTTGGATTTACTGATGCAAGAACCCAAGGATCAACGTATAACCAGAGCGGCAGGGAAGCAACGATTGGAAACATACCAGGAGAAGACACCACAGGAGGAGAAGGAAGCGAATGGGAAAAAGTTATATTCAGAAGCTGTGGGAGGAGCAAGACCGAAGACGTCGGCGGTTGCGGGAACTCTTCGTGATTTGCTTCGAGAGCTTCAGCCATCATCAAAATGATACTTAAAATTTTATCTTGGAATGTGAATGGTTTGAATTCACCGCAGTAGAGAAGAAAAATATTTCACTATTTAAAACAATACAATAATGATGTTGTCTGCTTACAGGAAACTCATATAAGAACCCAGGACCAGAAACTTTTAATCTCAAAAATTGGATTACAATTTATATCTTCTAGTAAGGCCAAAAGAAATGGACTTGTATTTTATATTGCCAAAAGAATACCAGCTAAACTTATAGAAGCGGATGATGAGGGGAGATATGTTGCTGTCGTAATAACTGTACAGAATGTTGAAGTGCTTCTAATTGGCATCTACGCCCCGAACCAGCAACAGGAAAGTTTTTATAAAATGCTGAATGAGAAAATTTTGCAGTGGAATTACAAATCTCTTTTGATCATGGGAGATTGGAACGGGGTGATTGATGTAACATTGGATAAAAAGACATCTGCCAAGAAAGGGAATAAGTTACCACAGACTTTTTTTGCTATGAAAGAGGAATTAGAGTTGAAGGATGTTTGGAGAATTCATCATCCAGATGAATTGGATTTTACTTTTTTCTCAGATAGACATAAATCTTTCTCGAGAATTGATTTTATGTTGGCTACTACTGATTTACTTAATGTAGTGACAAAAACAAAAATTCTTCCTAGAACCTTAACAGATCACAGTCCAGTCTGGATTGAAATGAACCCAGGTAAGAGAGAAAGGAGATCTTGGCGTATGAATGAGAATATCTTCAGATATGAAAAGTACATTAAGGAGTTAAAGGAACAAATTAAAGAATTTTTTTATATTAATTTGAATAAAGGTACACCCATTGAGATAGTTTGGGATGCATGCAAGGCCTATATGAGGGGAGTACTGATACATATGAACTCTAGACATAAAATAACTCGACAGAAGTCGAGGTTGGACCTGGAGACGGAGATAAAGGATAAAGAACAATTGCTTATTAAGAATCCGACTGATGAAAAGGTATTGTTAACTATAAAACTCCTGAAAGATCAATTTCAAATGCTGATGGCTGAACAAACAGCAACTAATCTGCAGTATGCTAAACATAATACTTTTTGTAATGCTAATAAACCTGGCAGATGGTTGGCTTATATTTTGAGGAAACAGCAAAATTCTCGTATGATAAATGCTATTGAGTATAAAGGGAAACGAATACATCAGCAAGACTTAATACACCAAGCCTTTTTAACTTATTATTCGAAATTGTATCAAGCTGATAAAGTTAAAGAAGATCTTATCGATGAATATTTGCAGAAGAAGAGAGTTACAAAAATCTCCAGTGTACAAAGTGACAGACTGGAACGACCTATAACATTGGAAGAGATTATATATGCAATAAAACAATTGAAATTATCTAAAGCTCCTGGGACAGATGGTTTGACAGCAGTTTTTTATAAGACCTTGCAAGAGGAACTGATGGAGCCTCTTAAAGACTTGTTTTGTAATATTCAACAGGGGGGAAAAATACCTCCCTCGTGGAAGACGGCTTTTATATCATTGATACCTAAAGAAGAAGACTCTGCTAAACCTGAAAATTTTAGACCAATATCTCTCCTGAATACGGACTATAAAATTTTTGCTAAAGTATTAGCCAACAGATTGATGCCAGTTATTCAAGATGTGATTCATGAAGACCAAGCTGGTTTTATAGAAGGCAGATACATGAAAGACAATGTCAGGCAACTCATAGATTTGTTGGAATATCTTGATGAAAAGAAACAGATCTCTGCGGTGCTGGTGTTTTTAGATGCGGAGAAAGCCTTTGATCGAGTCAACTGGGATTTTCTAAAAAAGATTTTGCATAAGATGAACTTTGGAGAGCAGTTTACACAAGCAATCTCGGCAATTTATCAAGAACAGACAGCACAGATCATTATTAATGGCAGTTTGACTACTAATTTTAATATACAAAAAGGGACAAGACAAGGCTGCCCATTATCTCCACTATTGTTTATTTTGACGCTAGAAGTGCTGCTGAATGCTCTACGGGACTCGGACAAAATGAGTGGAATAGTTGTAAGGCAAACAGATTACAGAACAAAGGCATTTGCAGATGATCTGATTGTTACCCTAACACGACCTTTGGAATCTATCATACAGATGAAGAACATTATAGAGGAATACGGTCTGGTTTCAGGTTTCAGCCTGAACCAGAAAAAGACTAAGATGATAGTTAAAAATATGTTGGAACCACAAAGGAAAGAGCTTGAAAGGGTGGCAGGCTTTGAAATAGCTACAAAGGTGAAATATTTAGGGGTCCAAGTTGCAGCATCTAATAAAAAACTTTTTCAAAATAACTACGAAGAACTTTGGCATAAGATTCAAAAAGATCTTGATACATGGAAAAAACTGCAACTTTCTCTGCTTGGTAGAATGGCAGCTGTTAAGATGAATGTTCTACCTAGATTTCTGTTTCTGTTTCAAATGATTCCGGTGCTTAAAAATGATAAATATCTGATGGACTGGCAAGCAGGCTTAAACAAATTTATTTGGAGTGGGAAAAAACCAAGAGTTAAATTTAAGATCATGCAAGATATACGTGAACGTGGTGGCCTTAAAGTTCCAAATCTACGTTTATATTATGAAGCAGTAGCATTGATACAGGTCGGAGATTGGATTGGAAAAACCAAAAGAGAGATTTTGAATATAGAAGGCTATGACTTGCAATTTGGATGGCATGCATATCTACTTTATGAAGATAAGAGAGACAGTGTATTTAACAGGCATATTTTAAGACATGCTTTGCTGAGAGTTTGGAAGAAGCACCAGCTTCAATTGGATTACAAAATACCTTTGTGGTTGGATCTTGGGCATATTTTGCCAAAAATAAAGTCACTCGGGGGGTTGTTGTACAAAGAGATACTTTTTATTGATGGGGGCAGTTGGTGTTTGAAGTCATGGAATACTCTGTTGGAAGATGGAGTCAATTTAACTTGGTTGCAATACTTTCAACTTCAAGCGAGATGGAGAGAAGATCAGAAAATTGGATTAATGCTACATGAAGAGGACTTGATGACTCAGATAAAATGTACAGGACCGATGCATATTAAACGATTGTATAATTTACTGTTGGAGAGAGATTCAGAGGGGGAGTTAGTTAAAGACTGTATGATTAAATGGGCACAGAATTTTGATCAACCAGTAATGTTAGAAACATGGGAAAAGATCTGGGTCCAGAACGTTAAATTTACGCAAGCACAGAACTTAAGGGAAAATTTTTACAAAATGTTTTATAGATGGCATTTAGATCCCAAAAAGTTATCACGTATGTATCCAAATGTTCAACCTAAATGTTGGAGGTGTGATTGTTTGGATGCAACATATTTTCATATTTGGTGGACATGTAGGAAGTTGAAATCATTTTGGATTAAACTTTGGTGGGTGATGCAGAACATTTTGAAGAAGAAGTTGGAGTTTTCTCCTCAGTTTTTTCTGTTGGGAATAGTCAAGGGCTTTTCAGTAACTGATACTAGGTTAATATTGTATATGATTTCTGCAGCCAGATTACTGATAGGTCAATATTGGAAGAAAGATAAAGTGCCTACCATAGAGGAATGGATATTGAAGATGTCTAATCTGGCAGAGATGGCAAAAACTTCTGCATACCTAAAGGAAAGGACCCATGAAGCTTTTGTTAAGGAATGGAGGAAATGGGTTGACTATATGAAGAAGAAATATCAAAGCAAGAAATTTCAATTAGTGCTCAGTTGAATTAGAGTTAGAATGTATTTAAGTAAATGTATGGATAGTTAAGTGGTTTATTATTATCATTAAACTGAAGAATTTATAATTGAAGTATAGTTTAAAATTTAAGATTACTAAATGCTAGGATACTTAAATAACTGTATGAAAGGTATAGTTATATGGTTAATTATTATTATTAAAATGAAGAGTATATAATTGAGGTATAGATTAAATTTTAAAGAGAATGTATTAAGTTTATTTAGCTAAATTGCTTTAATTTTTAAATATGTGAATGTTAGTGAAGCTTTAATAGTTAATAGTTTCTTATGTAAAGGGATCTCGCCTTTAAAGAATGTCGAATATGATAAGATTAATGTTTGTCAAATAGCGGAAGTCAAGGGAGGGGGGAGGGTTAGAAGGGATAGGGTGGGGGGGGAAAGGGAGGGGGGAAAGGGGGGGTTTCATATTATAAAATGTAATGTAAAACTTTTTCAATAAAAAAAAATAAAAAAAAAAATAAAGAGCTGCTTTCAACGTCCTCCATTTAATAGCATTCAAGCAATAATTATATGATGAATATATATCTTATACACATAAACACAGAAGTTAGAGGCTCCAGGCTGTATTTATATGACTAGATTATCAAGGAGGAAAACATAAAAACAAATAACAGCTAAAGAAAACTATGTGTTGTATTCCTTCCTACTACCACTTACTCTCTTTGCTTTAACTTTTACAAAGTTTTTTTAAATGTTTGGTGAAATTAAATCTAATTTATCTTGTTAGATCTTTTTCCGTAATCGCATTTGCAAATGAGAAACTACATTAAGTGAGATGAAGAAAAGAGAGGTCCCCAAAGAAATTTTCCTTGATGTATATAATTAAGTGCCTTGTTAAAGTCAACTCAAAAGACTCTTTCTTGTTAAGACAATATTTTCTGCTAATTTATTCTAATTAAGCAATATGTCATAAGGTCACTTGTTTAGCTGCTTGTCTTGCTTTTGAACTTTTTAAAAAGCTAAATATCAAGTGGAATAAATAAGATGTTATGAGAAGCCCAAGACCTATTCCCATCAAAGAAGTTTCCCTTATTAGCATCCAACATTCTTTCAAGCTCATTCCAAGAAGTAATTTTCCAATTTGTTCGAATTGGCTCTAAAATTCTTATCACTTCTAGATCTTATCGAAGAAATGGTAGCCTTTCCTTTCCTAAATGTTTGACACATTTTTGCTCATTTTAAAAGTAATCAGTGCTATTTTTGAATAAAACATTTGGGGAAAATATAAATCCCAGAAAGAAAAATTCTTTGGAAATGTGCATTGGACCCATTGTTCAGTCATTCCCAGTTAACCCACCTCTCAGAGTAATTGTGAGGATAAAATAAAAAAAAATAACCCCATGTATCTTCTTGAGTGCTTGGAGAAAAAGTAGTTTATCAATTCAATATACAAAAGTCTAAATAAATAATGTCCCTTATTTATTTATTTTTTAATGTTCCATGCTTTGAAAATGTCATCCAACTTGATAGAAGGCCAGAAGTTAGAAACAATAGCATGAAACCAGAGAATAGTGCATGTCTACTGGGACTTTCTTTGAATTGTGTATGGTTTAATAAACTTAAAATATTTAGTTAAAATATTTTCAGCAGTATTTCTTCTTCTGATAGGTTTGTTGAGGAGATATACATATTTGGAAGTAAGCTTTAGTAGTGTAGTTCTTTGGACACCCCTGCCCATAACTATCGATATGATGTAGCCTACATTGATTTTTCCAATCTTGTTTTTTTTAAAAATAAATAAATAAATAAATCTGAATTTATACAAAGCTTCAAGTTCAGCCTGGGATGTGCCATTCTTCCATCACTAATGCCATTTTGCTTAGAGAGAAATCACTAACCATAAAAAGAACAATCAATGTGATTTTAAATGTTTTAGCATGATAAGGCTTATATAATGCAAATGGCCAATGCACGGGTGACTTATCAAGAGGATTTGTTAGTTTTATTATATGAACTCATTTAATATATTTAATAAAATCATGTGAAAATTGATGCATTTCAGCTTGTTGGAAATACGTTGAAGCATTGTAAAAAGGATGCTGTTCAATTAAAGAAATTCTCATTCTGTTGGAATTGTCTGTTAGACCTTCTTTTAATTATTTCAGAACTGAAAAGTGGAATATGGTGTGGAATAAACAAAGCTATATATGAGTAGGACCAGTGATATAATTTTAGCTTTAAGGTGATGTGACACATAAAAATAACCCTCTACTTGTGGAAGAAAACCCTCATTTGTTTCTGTTGGCTTACTGGAAATGTTAGTGATGGCCTCTTTTACTTTGAGAATTGGCTACCTCGATTGGCTCGATTGAGAGGGATAAGAACCTATTTTTAACTTACATCTGTGTAGTTCAATAGGTGAGTAGCAGAGGTGGGTTTCAAAATATTTTACTATCGGTTCTGTGGGCGTGGCTTTGTGGGCATGGCAGGGAAGGATGCTGTAAAATCTCCATTCCCACCCCACTCAAAGGGAAGGATACTGAAAAATCCCCATTTCCTCCCGATCGGCTGGGACTTGGGAAGCAGAGAATAGATGGGGGCAGGGCCAGTCAGAATTTTTACTACTGGTTCTCTGAACTACTCAAAATTTCCGCTACCAGTTGTTCAGAACTGGTCAGAACCTGCTGAAACCCACTAGCTATGTGACACTGTAGTTTGCAAACAAAAGTATTTTAGAAGGCTAGAAAAATCTTACAAAATGAGATTTTAAAGTTGCCATTGTAGACAATTCCAACACGAAGGAGATGTGGGAAGGATGTAAAGATCTCAGTATGCATAAGGAGTTTTCAATAATGCTGAATGGAAAGAGGAACACGTAATCTACAGAAACTACAAGGACTATGTCAGAAAGACTAAAACTAAGAATGGCATGAGGCATTCTGCAATAGATACCAAAACCTACAATAACAGTATTATTGCATACATTAAAAACAAAAGGGAAATAAAAGTAGATATAGGTCTATTATGCGGGGAGAAAGTGGTGAACTGATGCCAGCCATTTGAGGTAGGCAAGATCAAGAAAGAAACACATCAGGATTCTAGGAATATTCTTGATTTTTGCAGGGGACAGTTACAGAATCTTGAAAGTGTGTCAAGGTTTGTTTCATTTTATTATGAAATAAAATCAAAGTGAGGTTATCTTCAGATTCTTTCATGTACTTTTTTCTTTCTTTCTGGGGACTAAATTATCTTTTTTTTAAAAAAAAATAAATCCCACCTCAACAGTTTACTCTCATTCTTTCCCATCCTCACAGCCAGATCCACAATCCTTCACAACTGGTAATTGGTGATGGTAGGAAAGCAGGATGTCGTATCTTGCAACTGTCTTGTCCCAAAAGAGAAATGGAGTCTTGGCTGGTTATTATTATGTGACTGAGGAGGGAGAGGAGTTCTTCTAAGAACAAGCAAAGGAATACAACTCCTCTCACTATTCTTTGAGAGTTTCAGGAGAACTGGTGAGATTCCAAAAGACTGAAGAAGAGAAGTCATTCTTATTTTCAGAAGGTAAAGACAAACCCATACTGCAGAACTGCAGAACTATTAGCTTGACATCAATACTGGGAAAGGATCTTGAACAGATTAAGAAATATCATATTTGTAAGCATTTAGGTAAGGGTAGTGCAATTGACAGAAGCCAGCACAGGTTTGTCACAAACAAATTGTGCCAAACTAATGTTATTTCCTTCTTAGATAGAGTTGGTGGTTTGCAGATCAGGGGAATGCTATAGACATAAAGTAGTTGGACTTCATCAAAGCTTTCAACAAAATCTATCAATATATCCTCTTTCCAACTGCATAAATAATAAACACATCATTTGTGTTATGGAAAGTGTCTATGGGGAGAAGACAACTGATGTTGCGGCGAAGCCATGTGGATGAGCAGTAGCTCCACGAAATCCCACCGAATTCTTCCAGCCAGGAGTCTCTGTGGGGCCGAAAGTCACCCTGTAGAGGTGACGAAGACAGAGGGGATGCTTCAGTGGTTGCGAGAAGAGCACAGTCTCCTCATTTGACCCAAAGAAAGTCCCTTTAACTGGTGGAAGAGAAGACAATCATTATGGCTGAATTAGAGCCGTGACAGCTGAAATGGAAGAGAAGAAAGGAAAGATCCTGTAACAGTGTACTCGATCTGGGTAAGAACTTTCTAACTTTTACCGTGGAATTTCCCCTAAAAAACATCCCCTTTGGAAAGTGGGACTCAATTGAGGTGGATAGCGGCAACTAAGAGCTGGAGCTATTGTTAGATTTGGAAAAGAAAAGGAAAAAAAAGAAATTGCAACAGAAGATAAAGGATAGACTGGATTGGCTGGTTTCTAGCAATTTAAATCATTTCAAAATATTGGATTCTATTGCTACCTTGATTTGAAGGACTTTGGAAAATTATTGGAAAATAGTTTTGGAGATATTTTATTCATAGCAAAAGTCGAGAAAAAGAGTAACAGTGACACCTACTGGCTGGAGAAGACATCATAGAGCTGAAAAAAGTGGAAGAAGGAATGAAAGTTGTTTAGTCTACAAATTAGTTGGAATACACTAAACAACACCTGCAAATTGATTATATTTGGTGTTTGGAGACAGACTATGAAAACATCCAACTCTTAGAATCTTGAGGATTACAAATATGCTGGATAGTGTGAGACTGGGAAACAGCTTGGATTTGTTTTGAAACTAAGTGAAGGTTGCTATTTAATGGAGTGATTTTGTGAACTGCTCTAATATTGGCTTTCCTAGTATGATGAATAATTGGGACATTGGGATCTTGATAGATTACTGAGTAACTTTTTAATTCATTAAAATAAAGCAAAATGGTACAACAGGGGGAAATAACTGTATTATTAAAGGAAATATCATTGATGCTTCAAGGTACGCAGGAAATGTGACAAGGAATCATAGGGAGATAAAGGAATTGATACATGACATAATTTTGAGACCAGAAAATTATGACCAAATGACACTGAATAATGAATATGAAATCTAGGAACTAGAGGAGAAAATAGAAAGAACAGAGGAAAAGATAGGGTAGGAAAAACAACAAATGATGCAAAAAGAAAAAGAAGAGATAGTAAAAGCTGATGAGATAGAAAAGGAAAATTACACTTTTAGAGATCAAAAAACAGAAGAGGATACATGGAAAGACATACCTGAAGTGAGGAAAGATCTACTGAAGGCTCAACAGAGTGAAGAAGCAAAAGAGGCAGATGAAATACTCAGATTAAATATGAATGATATAGGAAGATATAAGACCTCAAGGAAGAGTATGGGAGATGTGCCAAGAAGTCAGTAAGAGATGAGATATGTAAACAGGTAAGAGATGAGGGATAGATGTAGAATACTGTTTAATATAGTTGTTCTATTAAAAATTAGTATAGAGGTAGAAACTAGAAATGGGGAAAATTTTACTTTTTAACTTGGGAACTATTTTATTAATGGTTAGAAAATAGAAGCAGAAGTTAGAAACTTAGAATCAAGGAGTATATGTAAACAAAGATTAAGTAATTGCAATTAAATAATGAATATTGAATAATTAGGATAAGTAAACATTATGATTAGTAGACTTGGAAGATAATGGTTATAAATGTGATGTTTACATGATATTTATAATGTCTGATATTATTAATTAATTATAGACAAAACTGAACAGAACACTTAATTAAACAATAGAAAATATTTAAACAAGGATAAGTGAAGACCATGGTGAATATATTTTGAGAACAACAGTCATAATTAATGTGCACATAAGATTTATTATGTGTTTTTAAAAGAGATTTTATCCAGACAGTACACTGCTATTGTTAATATCAAAATTTTATATATAACAAAGACAATTGCATAGTAAAAAAATAATAATAAAAAAAGAAAGTGTCTATGGAAGGGGAGGTGATGTGATGTACTGCAGTGATGGAGCAGGTTTCCAGGAGGAAAGCAGCACATTCCAAGAAGGGGGCACAAAACAAGAGACAGTCCAGTCCAGAGCCAGTTTGTAGGAAAAGGAAGAGATTGAGGATAGCCATTCCCTAGAATCTCCAAGTGTCTATCCAGTAAGTTAGAGTAGTATAGGTTTAATTTGGCAAGATTCTGTTTATATAATGTATACAAATAAAGAAATGAACTTTATCTCATTTGTTTTATGTTTTTATTGAGCTAGGCATGACAATTCATAAATTAACTGAAATCTATTCAAATGTTAAGGTTGAATATGATACTCAAAAATGACTTGAGGAATAGTGATAAAAATAATAGCTGGGAAAATTTAAGCACTGTGTGGCAGTACAAGGTGAATACATAAAGAGAAGAAAGAAACATCCAATTATTCAACTAGATTATTTCCTGGGTTCACAGTGAAAATCTATTTTAAGTAGCTTGAATGATGGACCTGTCAGGCAACCAGATAAATCAGTACAAAATCTAATGTATTATTGAAGTGAAGATTTGGCACAAAGTTGTATATCCTCCCAGGTGTCCAATAGAAAACTCACTCTCCCATTCTACCCAAAAACAGACTAATGAGTTTTCACTATTATTCTAGGAATACTGAAAAAATTTTGTGCGGAGAGTAGCAATAGCACTTAGACTTACATATAGCCCCATAGTGCTTTACAGCACCCTCAGGGTGGTTTACAATATCAGCATATTGTCCACAACAATCTGGGTCCTCACTTTTATCGACCTCAGAAAGATGGAGGATCTGAGCCAACTTTGAACCCCATCAGGATTGAATTCCAGGCTGTTAGCACAGTTAACCTGCAATACTGCACTTTAACCACTGCACCACCAGGGCTCCAGAGGGTAGCTGAAGTCCAAAGAATTCCTAAAGAGATATTGCTCCAATGACTTCCCTACTTGTTTAAAGTAAAGTGATCACTTCTCATCCCAATTCTATCCACTAACTTATCTATTTTTCCCTTATAACCATGTGTTTATTATACCAAACTTCCTATGCTGGAAGATTATGGCACCATAGATATTATGTTGGCATTCCTTCACTCCTTTGTTATAACTTTGTTTATGGTACTGCAGGGGATTTAATAACCTGATCTTTTCTATCTTTATCTTCATCCAGACAGTGTAACACAAGTAAACTATCAGTAGCTTCTTCACTGAAAGTGATAGTGGGACTCAATCTTAACAATTGTCAAAACTCAATGGGCAAACACAGTAGCAGTAGAATAGAGCATTATTAATATACCTTGGAAAAAGATTAATTATTCTTGCAAAAAAGTGAACTCAATGCACTTCAGAACCCAGTTCTTTATAATGATGAGACCAAGACCAGACAAATAACGTGTTATCTTTCTCTCTCTGGTGTACATTTAGGTCTTCCTCCCACCCTCCTCCCCTCTCTCTGTATTATATTTTCATGAATTCCAGAAATGATGTGGCTCATACTTCAACCAACCCAAATTACATGCTACCACTCTTTAATATAGACTCCTTATAGCATTTGCTGAAAATAACAAGCTAATCAAGCTATATCTACACAGTGTGGTTCCTTTGAGATTTAAACATGATTGAACATTCTCTACATTTTCTCTTGACTGCTTGCTTGTACAGAAGAAACAACTGCTATGCAATAGTAAACGAAGACAGGCTAATATTTAAGTACAGTTCTCATTTCATTTTTATAATTATGTGACTAGATATATCCTTTAAAAAACCCCTTAATTTGAAAATGGTATTTGTAAAATGAAAATGTTGTTCTGATTTTCACATGGAAAGTGTGAACTGGAAAAAAAAAATTCTCAAACCCTAATTGAACAAATTTCCCTCCCATCAGAATTTTCTTCAGACACATGGAAACAAAAAGACAGAGTTTTCATCAATTCTCTAAATATAAACTGAAGTCTAGACTGCAGTTGGTTCAGTTTATTGCATAGTCATGTGTAGGGAACAGTTCTGGGTTGGATCAAGAAAAATAGAATGGATCTTGTTCTACTTTCACAATCGGTCTGCTGGGAATATAATAAGAGATACCCAACTGCTTAATGAATTCATATTAGATCAATCAATCTGAGCTTTCTATCAGGTTCGCCTGATACGCCAGTTGCGGCCCTTTCTAGATCGGGACTCCCTACGCACAGTCACTCAGGCACTCGTCACCTCTCGCCTGGACTACTGCAATGCTCTCTACATGGGGCTCCCCTTGGGATGCACCCGGAGGCTCCAACTAGTGCAGAATGCGGCCGCGCGGGGGATTATGGGAGCGACGGGACGCTCCCATGTGACACCTCTCCTGCGTGAGCTGCATTGGCTACCTGTGGACTTCCGGGTGCGTTTCAAGGTGTTGGTGACCACCTTTAAAGCGCTCCATGGCTTAGGACCAGGGTACTTACGGGACCGCCTTCTGCCGCCAATAGCCTCCCACCGGCCGGTGCGTTCCCACAGAGAGGGTCTCCTCAGGGTGCCGTCAGCCAGACAATGCCGGCTGGCGACCCCCAGGGGGAGGGCCTTCTCTGTGGCAGCCCCTACCCTCTGGAACGATCTTCCTCCAAAACTGAGAACAATTGCTGACCTCCGGACTTTTCGTCGGGCCCTGAAAACTCATCTCTTTCAGCTTGCTGGTCTAGCCTGACCCCGCTGAATTTTTAAGATCTGTATTATAGGGTTGGGTATTTTAAATATTTAATGGTTAATGGTTTTAATTTTTAGCCAAAGTTATATGCTTTTTTAAAGAAATTGTTTAACTTTTGTGTACTATTTTATTTGGCTGTTCACCGCCCTGAGTCCGCAAGGAGAAGGGCGGTATACAAATCTAAACAAATAAATAAATAAATAAAATCAATTTGATTTGATTTTCTGCAACTGAATTCTCCCAGGAAAGTTCTACCAGGATCTGTGTGAGACTTCGAGATCAGTGCAATTGTTCATAAATTCTACTCCCCACTCTGTTCCAAAATAATCATCTAGAAGAATCCTGTCATTCGTGGCACTCATTCCATATCATGCTGCCATACAAAGTAGAAACTCTGCACAACTATCATAACTTTATCTTTCTCTGCAGGATCAGGTTAAGCATTCTCTTTCTGCGCTCTGCCATAACAGACCTAAGTTAATGTCTGCAATATTGCTTCTCCCAAAGTCTACATATCTGAAATATTGGGAAAGCACTGTAAGTACAGTGGGGGGTAGGTGGGTTTCAGAACAGAACAATAGAGAAAAGTCCCATCCAACAGCTTCCTTTAGGTTGTCCTGCTGCTTTGGGAGCTGATTCAAATGCTTATTGATGACAAGATGGCTTTTCAACTTGAAAAACTTAATACTTGAAACCAGCCACCTGTCATGATCTACTGAGCAGACATCAGTTGCGATGTCAAGAATTAAAAACAATAGGAGGGGATGGATGTGGAGTTGAAAATTAGAAGAAAAACATATCAAGACAGTGTCAGGTTTATACGGGGGAAATTTACAATTGATTTGAAACTGCTTATGTCTCCTGTCTGACTTGTTATAAAAAATGCACATGCACATATATAAATGCAATATACTATTACCATGTTTCCCAAAAATAAGACCCTGTCTTACATATGTATATGTATATGTATATGTATATGTATATGTATATGTGTATGTATGTATGTATGTATGTATGTATGTATGTATGTATGTATGTATTGAACTCTGAAATAAGTGCTTGGCCTTATGGTGATGCACTCAAAAACCCGATTGGGCTTATTATCAGGGGATAATTTTGGGGAAAACAGGGTATTTGCAGAAAAGGATTACAGTACAGAGGTGAAAGGTGAAATACCTGTTTCTTATTTTTTTAAATATTTTTTACAAGACTGTGTACATTGGAGGCTCACCTAATTGTGTTCCCATAAAAGATTGACAGAGAAAAAGTAAGAATGCTCCAAATTCACTTATTAAATTTTGTAGCTTAGTTGAATCTCCAGTCTGTGGCCCTGGCTTTCTGGCTCAGATCTCATATCTCTACCAAACTCTATGTAATGTAAATGAATGGAATTCTGTAATGATACAGATGAGTGCATGGCACCTTCCTATGTATACCGGGGGTGAAATGCTACTAGTTCGGACCAGTCTGGCTGAACCGGTAGTGATGGCAGTGGGTGATTCAGCGAACTGGTAGCAACGGCAGCACAAGGCTCCACCCATCCACCCGGTTGTCATTACTTCCCGGTTTTAATTAGGAAGTAACCTGCTTTTTACCCTCTGCGCATGTGCAGAAGGGTTTGCACATGCGCAAAGGGCCCACACGTGCATGCACATGCACTTCAAAACTGGTAGGGAAGGTAAGTAGATTTCACTCCTGATGTTTACAATACTAAAATGTTAGTGTCTGTTTCATACTTTTAACCTTCAACTGGATGAAATGGTACCTCATAAAGTAACATTTTTTGAATCAACATACCTCGAATGGGCTAACAGAATGTGTCCAAAACTGGAGATTCATGACTCATATGGGATTGAAATTTGGAAAACTTCAATGCCATCATGCCTTCCAACTACAATTCCTAGAAACCTATAAGTTATATGCTGCAAGGAAAGATGAGAGAAGTATCTCCATCCTCTACCATACCTCCCACTGAGCCTTGTGCCCCAAAATGCCAACAGGTGAATGGCCATTGGCTGCTTTGTTACTGAGGTCAAAATTTGAAATCTCTTAATGGCAGTGGCGATTGAGGGAACAATGAAGGCTTATCTTAGATGCCTTCTGCAAAGTAAGGCTGGTTGGGGGTACCATCAGTCAATGGATAAGTTCTCTTCCTCCTTGGAGAGAGGAAACTATTGGAGATATGCCAGATTGGGGAGTGGGTATGCAGTTGTAGCCCATGGCTTTCTTTCTTCCCCCTTCCCACAACAAAGTGGCTGTTCCATGAGTCAACTGAGAGGGAGGGAGAAGGAGGAGGTGTGGCTTCACTGGGACTCACCTGAGGGTTGTAAGGGAAGGAGAAATGATGCAAAATCTCAAATATTCATAAATGGCACACAACAAATATGATTCAATACATCTATAGTTATAAAACTGGTAGTAACATCACATAGTCAATCTGTGAACAAAGCATCATAAGTTTATCCCAAAGATGGTATACTTATTATGGTTTATTCATAAATATTAAAGTCTAGTTGCCTTTTGGAAAAATCATCTTTGGGACAACCATAACCTGGATGATGGAGAATCTCCATAAACATCATAAATTTAATACTAGGGTGACAAAATTGTAGATAACAATAGAATGGAATATCTTTTGCATCTTTACATGAGCATATTGCCAGGCCTATTAGGTAAAACAGACCATGATATCAACTCCAAAGGAAGGCTCAAACTATATTTATTGAGACTGGTTATAATAATAGAACCTTGCACATCTGATTGTACTCTACCTCTTCCTCCTTCAATGAAAGTTTCTTTTGCCTAGGCAACAGTTTTTGCACACAGTATTTCCATCAAGGTCATAGAGCAGCATGAAGGCCTAGAGGTGAAGTCACTCGCCTCCCACGGTTGAGAATTCAATCCTAGGCAGCAACAAATGTTTATCAGGGTGCAAAGAGAAAATATCTGCTGCAAACTTTGCAGAGGCATCAGGAAGGGCATCCGGCCAGTAAATGCTGAGCTTCATTTATAGGAATCCCAACTCCACCCAAATAAAAGGGATTACAGGAGCGTAAAAAGAAAAAAAAATCCAGCAAGGTCCTGTTCCTTATTAACTACATGCATGAAATACAGGTCAAGATAAAGTTCTTGGATCTGCTCTTCTTCTGATTTCTGGCATTATTCCTTCCACTGTATTAATACTTGATTACCTTGGGATCAAGCAGAAATTTCTTACTGCTGTTAGATTAGTTTAGGCCTACACTTTTAGAGATTGTTAATGGTATGGTGTGGAGCTCTGCTAAGTTAATTTGCTTTTGCAAGGGGAAAAAAGTGATTGAAACAGGAGAATGGGATAAATTAGTACCCCGAAGCATCCTTACAGCAGCGAGTGAATCTGAAAACTTCCCAGATCAGATTTAGATGGATCACTAGTGAACTTAATTCAGTTCATCCACACTGATTTGTGACACATCAAGAAGACAATTTCCTACTTATCTGAAAAGTGTATTTATAATCTAGGGTCTTTAAGGCTAGAATGATGCATATGTCACAACATCCTCCACATAAATCCTATTGTATTTAATAAATATGGCCTCAGTTGAACCCTTTAACCAACTTTAAGTTATTGTCTTTAGGGCTCTCCATGCTTGTGGTCACCAACGGGACTTATGTAGCAGTTCTGCTCAAATATAATGTTCTTCCATGGAATCTGTATATTCAACTTCAGTTGGTGAGAAATTTATGACTCCATAATTAATGGCATGAGAAGTGGAATCTTGTTTTATTGCTTCCTATTCCTAATTTGTAAGAATTAGATATAAAATGTAAATCTATAAATCTCTATTTAACTTAGCACTTCTGCATCATAATAGATAATAACAGATCCAACACTTGTCAGGTAACTATAGAAGATCAAATCTTCTTTTAAACAAAAAGAGAAAGATATATGCTTCCTAAAGCTAACAGTAGTAGCTGTTTCTTTTTCCCCCCAAGGGGTCGTATTAAGTCCAATTAAAACTTTCAGGACAATTCACAATTTTTAAAGTTTTTGTTAAGTGCTTGTTTCCAACTGATTTTAATAGTCAAGAGTTTTAATGAGACATTAACTGAAATGCAGATATGTATATGGAGACTATATTTGGATTGTTTGAGTCTGTAAGGCATCTGAAAGATGAGAATTAGTGACCCACCCTTTTTCCCTTCCCTTCCCTCCCCTCGTCTCCCCTCCCCTCCTCTCTCCTCCCCTCCCCTCTCCCCCCTCCCCTTCTCCCCACCACTGAAGCATTTTTCTTCAGCCTGCATCCCTGCTGTATGCAATGATGCCACAGTAGTGGAAGAGTGTTTCTCCAAATTTTGACAGTCTCTGAAAAATGCTCAGCCAAGTCAGAATTAATTAGTAGTTGAATGAGAAACTAGCGGGATGATTAGACTGGAACATGAAACAGTCCTGGAAAAAAAGGCAATGACAAGCTACTTCTCTACTATAAGCTCCCTGTGATGAGCAGGGATCACATTTGACTCAGAGAAAACTTTTGCTTTACCACATTGTGTTAAAATGCAGCCATAAAAGCTTTAAGATCACCAATTGTAACTCAGAAGCAGTTCAGCTAGATTTTGTTTCTCTTCTCTTGCAGGATCAGTCCTGTTATGTCCTTATAAGGACATCCGCCTGGGATTGGCTGAGGATCCTTCGGCGGGAGTTTTGAATCCCTGTCAGTGGGCGGTGCGTCTGCCGGAGTGTATATAAGGAGAGCTCCGGCAGCGCACAAGCGGTTCAGTTCTTGTTATTAAACCTGTTAATTGAACCCTGCTGGTCACTTCTTCTTTCCTGCGCCGATCTAACACTGGCGACGAAGGTCTAGAGAAGAACCTCCGCGTGGCACGATCGCCATAACGAGCTGAAGTCACTCGACGCGGTCTGAGAAATGGCAACGCCGCAAGCGCCGTTCGCCTCGCTGGCTCCCTTCAACCCCAGCCGGGAGAAGTGGAGTTCGTATATGATACGTTTCCGCCAATTCCTCCGGGGAAACGGCTACAACAACCTAGACGACGAGAGGAAGAGGGCTCTCTTCCTCGCTCACTGCGGCTCCGACGTTCTGGAACTCGCCGTCAACCTCGTCGCACCCAGGGACATTGAAGTCATGTCCTGGGTGGATCTGCAGACTGCCCTGCAAGACCACTATGCACCAACGGGCACCCCCATATCAAACCGCTTTACCTTCCGCCAACGTAATCAGAAGGAAGGCGAATCGCTTAAAGACTTTGTGGCGGAATTGCGTCAAATCGCTGCGAACTGCGAATTTGAGAACGTTGACAATGCCTTACGCGACGGGATCGTCTTCGGGATGAGAGATGCCAACCTCCAAAAGAAGTTCCTGAGCAGAAAAAGACTGTCCCTGAAGGACATTCTTGAGGAGGCTACGGCTGCTGAAACATCCGAGACCGCCGCTGCTGCCATGCTCCAGTCTCGAGGGATCCATAAGATCCGCAAACCGTCATCTGAATCGTCCGAGGACTCTGCCACACCAACCGATTCAGAGGGAGAGTCGACCATTTTGAAAGTTTCCCGCCCACCTAGGCGGGAAATTCAAAAAGATGGCCGCCGCGCCGCTCAGTGCGGCAGTTGCAAGGGACACCATCCCCGCCAATCCTGTCGCTGGCGGGATGCCACCTGCAGACGCTGTCTTAAGAGGGGGCACATCGCGGAGGCATGCAGAGCCTCTGATCCGGTTCCTGAATCGATCAAGCCCCAGAATCCAGAAAGTCGTCGCGACTCCCAGAGGTCATCCAAACGGTCCTCAATCCAGCAAAATCGCGACGACCGCAACAGTTATCATGGCGGCGCTGTGAACCAGACAACGATCGCCCTCACCAGCACCAACAGTGCCACAAAATTCCACGTGACACTGTTGGCAGAAGGCTTGCCGTGCACGATGGAAGTCGACTCAGGCTCCGTCTATTCGATCATAGACTGGCACCAGGTCAAGAGACTGAAACCGAATCTCTCCAAGCGCCAACTTGAACCTCTGCACTCCAAGCTGGTGGATTTCGGCGGCAACCCCATCGGCGTCATCGGGAGAACCAACCTCCGGATCGCCTTCAAGCAGTTCCAGGGCCAGCTTCCCATAACCGTCGTGGAGCATAGCCGCCCGACCCTGCTGGGCGTGGAGTGGTTCCAGCCGCTGGGGCTTTCTATTGGAGGCATCCACCAGATTAGCTCAGGAGAACTCGACTCACTCATCGGAGAGTTCCAAGAAGTCTTCGATGGTAAGCTAGGGACCTTTTCAGGGAAACCCATCTCCTTTAATCTGGACAAGGGAGTAACCCCAATTCGGCTCAAGCCCCGCCGGGTTCCATTTGCCTTGCGGGCTAAAGTAGACGCTCAGCTAGATAAGCTGATTGCCCAAGGTATCCTGGAACCCATCGATCATGCTTCATGGGAAACTCCCATTGTGACTCCCATGAAGCAGGATGGATCTGTGCGCATCTGCGCCGACTACAAAGTGACCATCAATAAGGCGTTGCCGCAGAGCGCATACCCCGTGCCAGTAGTGCAACATTTGCTGCACTCACTCGGCAAGGGCAAAATTTTTGCAAAACTGGACCTGGCCCAGGCTTACCAGCAACTGCCAGTAGATCAGGAAACGGCGGAGGCACAGACTATTGTCACCCATAGAGGCGCGTTTAAGTGCAACCGTCTCCAGTTTGGAGTCAGTGCAGCCCCAGGCATTTTCCAATCCATGATGGAACGCCTTCTCCAAGGCGTTCCAGGGGTGGTGCCTTATTTCGATGATGTACTGATCTCTGGGGACTCAAAGGCTCAACTCCTGGACCGGCTGAGGCTAGTTCTCCAGCGTTTCAGGGAGAAGGGCTTGAGAGTCCGGAGGGACAAGTGCATCATTGGGGTACAGGAAGTCGAGTTCCTGGGCTATCTGATAGATAGTTCTGGCATCCACCCCACCAAATCAAAAGTTAAAGCTATCCATGAAGCTCCCAGCCCCAAAAACAAAGCGGAGCTTCAGGCTTTCCTTGGATTGCTTAACTTCTACGCTATTTTCCTCCAGCAGAAAGCCACTGTTGCTGAGCCGCTCCATCGCTTGCTGGCGAAGGCGGTTTCCTGGAGGTGGGGACGTGAGGAAGAGTCTGCATTCAGAGCCGTTAAGCAACTTCTGACCTCTGACAGTGTGCTCATTCAATACAATGAGACACTGCCCCTCAGACTGACCTGTGACGCTTCCCCGTACGGAGTTGGCGCTGTGCTCAGCCACGAACTGCCTACCGGTCGTGAAGCCCCCATCGCATTTTTCTCAAAGACTATGTCTAGTGCTGAGCGCAACTACAGCCAACTGGACAAAGAGGCGTTGGCTATTGTTGCAGGGGTGAAGCGCTTCCACGAATACCTGTATGGACGGCAATTCACCATTGTCACCGATCACAAGCCTCTCCTCGGCCTACTAGCAGGGGACAAGCAGACCCCAGCATTCATGTCCCCCCGGATGACGCGCTGGTCCATATTCCTCGCCGGCTACTCCTACAGCCTCGTCCACCAGCCTGGTAAAGCCATCGCAAACGCCGACGCGTTGAGCAGGTGCCCATCCGCCGAATCCGTGGAAGACCCGGCCCCCACGCTCGAGCTGCTGCATATTGACAACGACAGCAACTGTCCCGTGACATCTGCCGACGTAGCGACGCACACGCGAGCTGACCCCATCCTCCGGCAAGTCCACTCCTGGGTCCTGAGAGGCTGGCCGACTCGAATTGACAGCGACGACTTCAGCCCGTTCAGCCGCAAGCAAGGGGAGCTGTCCACCATGCGCGGCTGTTTACTATGGGGAGATAGGGTGCTGATTCCCAGCACTCTGCAACGAAGGACTCTTGCTGCGCTGCACAAAGGACACCCGGGCATAGTCTGGATGAAAGCCCTGGCACGGAGCTACGTCTGGTGGCCGTCACTGGACAAAGACATTGAACATTGGGTCGCCAGGTGTAGCCCGTGCCAAGAAGTCAGAGCCGCCCCGCCTCAATCTGACCCGATGCCCTGGGAGACTCCGAGCTCCCCCTGGTCGCGCATTCACATAGACTTTGCTGGCCCCATTCATGGGCACCACCTCCTCATCGTGGTTGATGCCTACTCCAAGTGGTTGGAAGTCGTCCCCATGGCATCCACCACAACAGAAGCTACCATCCGTGCCCTCCGGCGCCTCTTCGCGACCCATGGACTCCCAGACGTGTTGGTCTCAGACAACGGGCCCCAACTTACGTCCGTGCCCATGGAAGCTTTCCTGGCTGGCTTGGGCATCCGCCATGCCCTCTCTGCCCCTTACAGACCGGCCGGAAATGGGCAGGCTGAACGGATGGTGCGGCTCACGAAGGAGGCACTCGCCAAGATGGGCCCGGGTGACTGGCAGGAGCGCATTGACACTTTTTTGCTTACCCAGCATATCACGCCTCACTCTGCCACCCGAAAATGCCCCGCCGAACTTTTAATGGGCAGGAGACTCCGCTCACCCCTGGACAGACTGCACCCACAATACTCCTCTGAGGTGCCCGCATCCGCCAGTCGCCAACTTCGCCAGTTTTCCGTCGGTGATGCCGTCTTCGCTCTTAATTTCCACGGCTCGCCTAAATGGCTTAAAGCTACAGTACACAGCACAACCGGTCCCAAATCCTACCGCGCTGAGCTGGACGATGGACAGATCGTGAGACGTCATCTCGACCAGCTCCGCAAAAGGTGGAGGGAAGTGAGCGTAAACCACCCCGACGAGGTAGGCCTAAACCACCCCGGCGCAGTAGGCCTAAACCACCCCGGCACAGTAGGCCTAAACCACCCCGACGAGGTAGGCCTAAACCATCCCGGTGCAGTAGGCCTAAACCACCCCGACGAGGTAAGCCTAAACCACCCCGCCGCAGTAGGCCTAAACCACCCCGACGAGGCAGGCAAAAACCACCCTGGCGAAGTAGGCCTAAACCTCCCAGACGAGGGAGACCGGCGACCCAAGGGAAGAACAAACACCCCAGCACCTAGCCTAATACCAGATCCGGCAAGGCAAGTAGACCGGGGACAACCCAGCAGGGGAAGCCAAAGTCAACCCTGCGAAGTGGGCAACCGGCAGCCCAGAAATGGGGACCTCCAGCCAACATTCCAGGAGGCCCTACAACAACCCGCCAACCGCGCAGAAAACCAACCCTGCAAGGAAGGCCTCCAACACCCCGGCAGGGTAGGCCAACGCCAACCCGACCAGGTCGAGCAGCCCAGCGGCCAGAGGGAACATTCGGCACCACCACCAGACCAACCGCGCAGAGAGGGCCTACACCACCCCTGCAAGGTAGGCCTACGCCACCCCGACCGAGCCGACCAGTCACCTTTTCCGTCCGCCTGCCGCCCCGGGAGTAAACCGGACTCGACCGGAGAACCCGGGGGCTCAACCCAACCACCACCGCCGGACCCGCACCCTGACCCAGACCGGCGCGACCCCAGCCCAGAGGGGACCCGAGGGAGACCCAGGGACCTACCGTGGCTCAGGAGTTCCGGACCGGTCAAGAGCAGGGATCCACACCGGCGGCTCCACGATCCGTGCAGGAACGAGGCAGACCAGCATCGCCCGCAGGCGGAGGTCCGTGACCCGGCCGGAGGTTCGGACACAGTGCCCGCGTCCTCGACGGCCAGATCCAGCCCGGCACCGGGGAAGAAGCCCCGAGCAGAGCAGACACCCTCCGTCCGGGAGCGTGTCCATCTTGACTGTGAACTGCGCAGGTCTACGCGGGCACGTAGACGTCCTGTTTATCTTAGTGACTATTTCCCTGATCGACTGACTAAGAACTAGGGGGGAGGAGTGTTATGTCCTTATAAGGACATCCGCCTGGGATTGGCTGAGGATCCTTCGGCGGGAGTTTTGAATCCCTGTCAGTGGGCGGTGCGTCTGCCGGAGTGTATATAAGGAGAGCTCCGGCAGCGCACAAGCGGTTCAGTTCTTGTTATTAAACCTGTTAATTGAACCCTGCTGGTCACTTCTTCTTTCCTGCGCCGATCTAACAAGTCCTCCTTGGTCAATAAACAGTAATAGACCATTGAGAACCATATAGAAAATAAACAAGGATAGTTCATAAAAAATTATATGTCATCCGACTCCTTGTGACTCTTTACAAATTGTTCAAAACATTGAAAAACAAGGAACCACACAAGAAACACAGAACACCGAAACAAAAGTGGCAGAGAAAGCAAACCATGATGGAAACGAGGATCAAAAAGAAAAGAGCATAACTCATTAAAAGATTGTATGAAGAGCCATGTTTTTGGGGTCCTTCAAAATGTCACTAGAATGGGGGCCATTTGAATCTAAGGCAAAGATTCCCCTTGCTAGTCATTCCCAACTCTAGGGAGCAGTGCTCATCTCCGTTTCAAAGCTGAAGAGCCAGCACTGTCCAAAGATGTCTCCGTAGTCATGTGGCCGGCATGACTAAACACCAAAGGTGCACAGAACGCTGTTACCTTTCCACCAAAGCTGGTCCCTATTTTTCTACTTACATTTTTAACATGCTTTTGAACTGCTAGGTTGGCAGAAGCTGGGACAAGTAACAGGAGCTCACTCTGTTACACAACACTAGGGATTTGAACCGCTGAACTGCTGACATTTTGATCTTGTTGATCGAACAAGTGGCTAAGATGCTCAGCATCTTAGCCACTGAGCCACCATGTTCCTTACTGAGCCACCATGTCATCTAATGAGGTTCTATTGTAAAGGTTTTAAAGCAATAAAATAAAACACAACATAGCATAATACAACATAATATTTACTCAAAATAATACCTCCTTTACCTATTTAGTGGAATAAATGGATTCCATAGATTGCTGCTTAAATATTAAAGTTACTCATTTATTAAGTTGATTTAATCACTTCAAAGCCTTTAGGGATATGTTGGTAAAAAGTATATAAACCACCTGCTATCTAACTTTGCTTATATGAATGTAATTCTTGGAAGAGAATTCTTTTATTTAAGTTAACCTTTATCCAGCTTCTATTATAGCACATTAGAGAGGACTAGTGATGAAGATACTTGCCTTCTACTCAGAAGGCTGAGTGTTCAATCCTCGGTAGCAGCAGAAGTTTCTGTCTAGGCACAAAGAGAAAATACCTGTTTCAGATGCCATGTAGGCATCAAGAAGGACACCCAGCCAGTAAATGCTCAACTCCATACAGTCACCCTGACTTTACCCCAAATCAAAGGAGTGGGACATGCATAAGTGCACCTACATGCCTATTGTCCCTGTCATTTTTCTTCTTCTCTTATTCTTGTTCTCGTTTTTGTTTGACACATTCCAATAAATAAATAAATACATACATACATACATGTTCATAAAAAGAATATTGTTTCCACAGTCCTTCCCAAGTCATAAGCCATCCAAACCATGACTTTCAGATTAGACCCAATATGATCGATTGGGAAGCAGTCATTTGTATTGAAGCATGGAGGGACTTGATCCTTCTCTTGTGGCTTTGAACACAACAGCATTATGGAATCTAGTGTTGTAAGAAGCTTAAAATTCTACATTAGCTGCCTCATTTTAAAATTATTATGTATGAGACTGCAATAATTTGAGAATTGATTTTATATTTAAAGTGACTAGCCAGCCTGAGAAAACAAAGGTAGTTATAAAATGAGGGGGGAAAATGGGATAGGTCATTTTCAATACACAATATATGGGTAACACAGTCCAATTTTTCCAGA
Source organism: Masticophis lateralis (assembly GCA_030761175.1). Classification (NCBI taxonomy): domain Eukaryota; kingdom Metazoa; phylum Chordata; class Lepidosauria; order Squamata; family Colubridae; genus Masticophis; species Masticophis lateralis. The sequence continues at coordinate 122,434,121 of JAUDYJ010000001.1, read as the reverse complement.
TTACCTGTTGGCACAGATGTTCAGCCACAACTGCCTTGCAGAACAAAAAGTCTCACTTCTTCTGATTGCTCGCCTTTTCTTGGAACTGATTAATTTCTCTTGCACCTTCTTCCTGCTGTCCCCAATCCAAATCCTTGTCATCTGCTCATTACCTCTTCCAGTTACCTTCCCATCATGATCTATTCCCCCAGATGTCATACCCCAGGTACTTCTTGCTTTCTTAGAGTCAGTTCTCTCTCCAAATGACACACTGGGTTAATTACCTTCCTGGATTGGCAATTTAGGATCTAGGCAAAATACTAACAGTCAGTGGGAAAGCCTTGTGCATTTTGCTTTTACATCTGACTCCTATGTAATCTTTTAGGTAATCTTCCTAACGGTTAGGCTAAGTGAAGCCTTTATCTTTTTCTCTTGTCTTCTTAAACTGTCTCATTCATGAATAATCTCTCTGCCATGCTATGTTTTATGCTATATTTTATGTTCTGTTGTGTTATAATGTCTTTGAGTCAGCATAATTGCTAGACATATTCCTGCAGTTTTCTTGGCAAAAATTTTTCAGAAGTTCCATTCCCCTGCCTGCTTTTCTAGGGCTGAGATGCAGTGATTGGCCTATGTTACCCATCTGGCTTTATGCCTAAGGCAGGACTGGAATTCACTGGTCCTTTAACCACCACACCAAGGCTGTCAAACTCCTGGCCCACGGGCCAAATGTATCATGTGCTAGCCATGCCCACGCCTTGTTTAATGAAGGGGGAAAAAGTCCCGATACGTCACGTGATGCCGCCGTAACGACATGAGTTTGACAATCCTGCATTACATCAACCCTGCTGTTGCTCACCTTCCTAAAACATACATATTTAGCTCCTTAGCCCAGAAGGAGTATCTTCACCAAGGAGGATTGCTAAATCTGCTCTGTCTTGCACATCGATTTGCACCAGGCAGGGGCATTTTGGCAGAATGACCCCCCCCCCCAAAAAAAACCCACACCTGAAGATGAGGTGTCCATTGAAACAACCACACATTCATTATTAAATTCTTCAATCTCATGGTCACCTACCATCTTGACATTTTTGAGCCAACATTCCACAAGGACTCCCAGTTAGCTCCCTTCTCCTATATCTGCATGTGATTCCATCCCCAGCAGTATCGAGATCTGTGCAGTTTTTATAACATTTTAAAATTCTTAAATCTTGTTTCTTTCTTTTACATCTTCCCTGTAAATGTCCCTTCTCAAGTTAAAGGTTTATTTTTTACATGAAGAAATGAAAATTTATCCTATTTTCTCTGATAAGTCTCTCAATTGGGCTTCTTCTTCTTCTTCTTCTTCTTCTTCTTCTTCTTCTTCTTCTTCTTCTTCTTCTTCTTCTTCTTCTTCTTCTTCTTCTTCTTCTCCTCCTCCTCCTCCTCCTCCTTCTCCTCCTTCTTCACCATTGTCTATTTGCTGCAGATTGAAGGCACATGTTTCCAACCAATATGGTCCTGAGCTGTTTTTTTGTCAACTGGGCCCCTTATTTACTTATTCATGCTCTCTCTTGTTTTCTATACTCTGCTAAGTACAAATCCTGGACATGCAGATTCCTAGCATCCAGGTTAGTTCTTTGCAAGCTCTCTCAAATTTACAGCGGCTTCATTCTTTTCCCCAACTTTGCTAGAATGCCCTGATCACACATGCTTCAAATACTGTTTTTAGGTTGAATTGGCACTGATTTGACTTGATACTTTTGTGCAGAGGTAGAGGTAAACACAGTTCCTAACTTCAATGAATTCATAAGCCAAGAATTGTAGGCTTACAAGATGTAAGCTATGCAATTACAGACCCTCTGAAGTCTATTTCCTGCAGCTAATTCCACTCTGCTCTTTCCTAATTCACAAGAAAATGCCATATGCTGAGAGCCTATTCGCTCAGCTAGGTAGTGCAAATTGGACTTGAAGGTCAGACTAACACCAACTGAACAAATGTGTATGTTTTTTTACTAGAAGGCAAAGCTAAATCTGTTCTGAGTATTAAGTTTTACTGCTGGAATCTATATCTATACACAGACAGGCAGACAGGCAGATAGACAGAGGAATATATACATTTGCTGACATATTTATTAATTAGAATATCTGCAATCCAACACGAAAGCACACTGTAAATCTATCCAACAAACTATCTGATAAAAAAGAATAGGCAGCTTCAAGGCGGAACAATAATTTAATCTCATTTGTATGACCTGACAATTACCCTCCATTCCATGTCTTGCAAATATAACTTATCATTTCTTAAACAAATACTTCATGACCATTTTTTAATACTTTAACCAGAAAGTTTTCTAAGCAAAAAGCTTGCCGATAAACCCCTGTTGCAAATGATTTTCAAGATGTTCCATTCTTAAATACAGAAATTGCTGTCCCAGCTTACTAGTAAGTATTCCAGCGTTTTACTGCTCCTTTGTTTGCAGCCAAACTATGTTGTTTTGTTTTTCATTTGCTCTCTATAGTACAATGACCTGCCGCTCAGTGAAAATTATCCTTGAATAACAGAAGAGTGTCTATGAATATTCATGGGGAAGTTAATTATCTGTCTTTTCCTTCAATTGTTTGGTGAACTGTGGGAAAGCTTGCACTTGCCAAATAAAATGTGAAAACGTGGGTGGTAGGCAGCATCAGTCTTATGGATTTTGTGCATAAGGAGTATCATGTCCTGTAAGAGTCAGGGAGAGCAAATATCAAGACAATGAAAGATTTAATTTAGACAAAAGAATGATCAGTATGGTAAGTGTCGGAACCAAATGCTAGTAGTTTTATATGGAAGGCTGAGATCTTTCACATGGCCTGTAGTATGGCTAGCACTCTACACACTAAGTATCAGACCATTTAAAGGTTCAAGAAGCAGGGCCTTTGGTAATATGATGAAGGTGAGTTACCAAATGATTGCTATGGCTGTGCTTCAGAATCAGCTTCTCATCATCCTGTTTAACTAAACAGGAGCCAGCTTATGCCATGGGCTATTTGCCAGGATTTGTAGCCAAGCGACATAGAATCAAATGGATAGGGAAGAGGCTGACAAAGAGATGTTTAGGCTTACAAAACAGAAGCAGCTATTAAGACATGGGAGGAAATTGCTAAGAATAAGGGTAAGTACACGAGAACATTTAGGCTTGGGAAGTCCCAAGGCCCTAAAGAGGGAGCTGGCAATGATAGAAACATTGAAATATTTGGCAATCGAGATATGTGGCTAGATGATAAAAGGGTTTTTTTCCCCCAAATCTCCCCCCCCCCAAAACCGTCTATTGATTCTAATTTTATTATATGCTTCTAAAATACGTGGACTTGGGTATGGTCTCTGGAAATCTATTGGATCAGATGTTTGCAATCTATTGGAGTTTTAAGTTAGTGTAGCAATTTCTGAGTAGAGCAGATATGAATTAGATGTGTATGTATATATTCCTTGTAGATAAACCACTATTTGAAAAACAAATCTCTGTTTACTGTACTTTACTCCTGGGTTGCCTCAAAATAGTCACACTGTGCACACTCTGACAAGTTATGAGCCCAGTCCAGAGAAAAGGCCAGATTGACGAGAGAAACCAGAGAAAAGAGAAAGCCAGTGAGAGTTTTCAGCAGAGCCAGAGGGGCTGTGCATCGTGGTTTGTTAGTGGTTAGTGCTTATAACAGAAACAGGCAACATGGATTCCATCAGCGTAATGGGAAGAGGTTCTGTATTGTCTCGGCTGAATGACAGAAACTACCTCTCCTGGAGTGTAAAGATGGAGATGTACCTGTGAAGAGAGGAGTTGTGGATGATAGTTATTGTTCCACCAGCAGTCCTGGATGATAGGGACGGAGAAGAAATGAAAAGACATTAGCCAGCATAATTCTGGCTACAGAGGACAGTCAGCTGATATGTGAGGAGTCTCCAGTCTGTGAAAGAATGCTAGGAGGCTTTGTGCAGTGTGTATGTTAGAGAGACTGTGGGCAGTAAAGTGCTACTGACAAGGAGACTGTATAAAGCATAAACTATATAAAACTGAAGCTGGGGGAGAGCATGTCTACACAACTGCAGGCTATGAGAAAGACATTCCTAGAGCTAGAGGAAAGAAGAATGATGCTTACTGAGGGATAAAGGGTATATGTGGTGCTCAGTTTGTTGGACACTTCATGGGACGTTCTAGTGACTAGCCTAGAGTCTATGCAAGAGAGGGACTTAACCATGATGTATTTGATTGGCTGATTGTTGGAGGAAGAACAGAAACAGCTGGAGAGGTGAATAGGAAAGGGAGGAGATAATGCTCAGCACAGGCCAACATCTGCAACATCCTAGGATGCCCACAGAGCATCTGAGACTGTTTACACAGTGAAGCGGTGCTACACGTGTGGTTCTACAGAGCATCTCCAGAGATGCTGCCCTGAGAGGATAAACAGAAAAGAGCAAGACAAGGGCGTAGTGCTACTCAACACATAAGGAGTGGTTCTTCATCGTCATTTTCCCTGGCAGCAACAGCGCCTGAAAACACTAGAAACACCTGGTTGTTGGACAGTGGGACGACTCAGCATATTGCTAATAATCCACAAATGTTTTCTGGTTTAAGACCAGCTAAACAAACATTTGTTAGTTTGGCTAATGGACAATGGTTTGTTGTTAAAAGGGAAGGTAAAGCCTATGTACCTAAGATAGGAGAAACATTATACGATGTCTTATATGTCCCTGAATTAGATCATAACCTGTTGAGTATTTCCAGGTTAGAACAGAACAGAACGGAACGGAACGGAACAGACCAGACCAGACCAGACCAGACCAGACCAGACCAGACCAGACCAGACCAGACCAGAACAGAACAGAACAGAACAGAACAGAACAGAACAGATTTTTTTATTGGCCAAGTGTGATTGGACTCACAAGGAATTTGTCTTAGTGCATACACTCTCAGTGTACATAAAAGAAAAGATGTGTTCATCAAGAATCATAAGGTACAAAACTTAATGATAGTCATAGAGTACAAATAAGCAATCAGGAAACAATAGCAATATAAATCATAAGGATACAAGCACCAAAATTACAGTCATACAGTCATAAGTGGAAGGAGATGGGTGGTGGGAACGATGAGAAGATTAATAGTAGTGCAGACTTAGTAAATAGTTTGACAGTGTTGAGGGAATTATTTGTTTAGCAGAGTGATGGCATTCGGGAAAAAAACTGTTATTGTGTCTAGTTGTTCTGGTGTGCAGTGCTCTGTAGCGTCATTTTTTGGGTAGGAGTTGAAACAGTTTATGTCCAGAATATGAGGGATCTGTAAATATTTTCAAGGCCCTCTTTTTGACTCGTGCAGTATACAGGTCCTCAATGGAAGGCAGGTTAGTAATAATTGTTTTTTCTGCGGTTCTAATTATCCTCTGAAGTCTGTGTCTGTCTTGTTGGGTTGCAGAGCCAAACCAGACAGTTATACAGGTGCAGATGACAGACTCAACAATTCCTCTGTAGAACTGTATCAGTAGCTCCTTGGGCAGTTTGAGCTTTCTGAGTTGGCGCAGAAAGAACATTCTTTGTTGTGCTTTTTTGATGATGTTTTTGATGTTAGCTATCCATTTTAGATCTTGCGATATGGTAGAACCTAGAAATTTGAAGGTCTCTACTGTTGATATTGTTGTTAGATAGCCAAGGGTATGAAATAGTGTTTGCTAGAGGACAATACACCATAAGAAAAGGTGGAGGAATTGGTGCATGAGGTGTTAAACAGAATAATCTATACATATTAAAAAGCAAGAGAATAGCTGTGCACAAACACTTACAAACACTCCCACACATGACAATTGTGTACATTTATTACAAGTTTTAGAGTACTGCAGAAGATGCCAGACCTAGCTGAGGGACTTAGGATAAAGAAATGCAATGTGTGCTTAGATTGTGCTGTTTGTAAGGAGGCAAAATCCAGGGTATGTCCTGTGAGTAGAAAAAACTCAAGGCAAACAAACAGAGTTTTGGAGACCTGAAAGGTGTAATAAAGGTATACCTCCTGAGCAGTTCACTGCAAGTGGGGTTAGAATAGGTAGTATTTGTAATGAACCCAGTAAGTACCAAGAGATATGGTCATGGTCATAGCCTAAGGAAAAACAAGATAAATGGAGGAAGGTAAAGAGAATGTCAGGCAGACCAAACTGAGGAAACTGTGCTAGTGAAAAGAGAAAGTGAAGGAATTCAGTCAAGACATAGTGAGCATGATGTGATAGAAAGTAATGAGACAGTGTGTACAGAGTTCATTAAAAATGAAATTAGGAGAAGTTCCAGCAGTAGTAGTAGTAATGGTACTACTAGTGTTTGTAGCAGTGAGAGTAGAAACCAAAGCAGGAGGCATGTACATAATGGAGATGAAAGATCATGGATATGTTAAAGTATTCAGCTGTTCAGCTTTAAATGGGAGGGGTGTCAGGGTAATGATGATTTAATAGCTGACCAGCTGCTGTAATGTTGTAATGCTGAAATGCTGTAATACTGAAATGATGATGCAATGAGAATGAGTCAGCAGGGTTATTTAACTGATACGACTTTAAGAGGCTGTATGTATGTGTGTGTGTGTGTGTGTGTGTGTGTGTATGTGTATATATATATATATATATATATATATATATATATATATATATATATATATATATGTAAAAGAGGCCCTATATATATATATATATATATATATATATATATATATATATATATATATATATATATATGTAAAAGAGGCCCTGTGAGAGAGTCTCGCTCCATGTGTGCTTCCATGCTATAATTGATGACTGATTGCCTGACTTTGTCTAGTATGTGTATGGATATATTCCTTGTAAATAAACCACTATTTGAAAGACAAACCTCTGTTTAATGTATTTTGCTCCTGGGTTGCCTCAAAATAGTTACACTGTGCGCACTCTGTCACTGCTGACTGATTCCCTCGTATTATGGCTTCACAAATGTCATATAGGAAGATGAGCAGGGTAACATTTCATCTTCTTTGTTAGCTGTCTTGTCACCTTTTCAAATTTGCCTACAGCTCAGTTTAATTAAAGTTCTGTTCATAAACAATTTCCTTCTGCCCTGCACTCTTCTCTTTAGAAAGGAGCATAGAAAGTTATGTAACTTTCTTTAGGTAATTTACCTGTATCTGGTTTATATAACATTGCTTGTTTCTAATATACATTATTTCTATGTGATATATTGTTTTTTTAATCACAGTGAAAGAGTAGAGTAAGTATATCCCTAGACCAGTCAGTGTTTCTCACTGGCTGAGGAATTCAGGAAGTTAAAGTCCACGCATCTTAAAGGTGTTCAGGTTGACAAACACTGCCCTAAACTATGCATCTATCATTTCTCTTAGAAGTGTTTACGCTAGTTTTCTGTGTTAGATAAGATCGAATTTGGTATTGATTGAACCTTCACAGATGTAAGAATCTACATGTTTGAAATGTGATAAATAGTATAAACTTGTATAGAGATAAGGAATTGTATTAATCATAAGGTAAAACTTGACAAAAATGTTTGAACTGGAGACGTCACACCATGTCCAATGTTTTTAATTTGTATTACTAATAAAAAACTTTTTAAAAAAGCAACTATGCATCCTCCCTCCCTCCAAGAATTGAAATGCTTACAACATATTAGAGCTGTGAAGCAGAGGTGGTATTCAGCTGGTTTGTACCAGTTCAAGCGAACTGATAGCGGAGATCACGGGTGGTCTACCTGCTCTGGCTCTATGCCATCCTATTTAGGCATGTTTTTGAGGTGCATGCACGGAAGGCGCACAAGCAAATAAAGTGTATGTGCAGAAGGCACACACACACATGAAGCAAGCATGCACACAGGGTGTTTGTATGTGTGAACTGGTGGTAAGAATATTGGAAACCCAACACTGCTGTGCAGCCTTCAAAAATTACCTCTACAAGCCTGTCCCATTCAGAAAATCAGGGCATAGGTTTGTTCTCCTCCTATCCGAAATGCAATAGTTTTAAGGAGTTGTTAACACAACTCTTAAAACTAACATATTGTTGTTATTTTTTGCTCATATGAAAATCTTGGGGGGGGGGGGGAAACTTGCCTGCATTCATGAAAACCAGAGAAGTGATATGCTCCTACAAGATTTAATATAGTTCTAAATCATTTTTTTTAAAGACTGTGGTTGAATATAATGATAATAATTATAAGAATGGTAATGATAATTAAATTGCTTTCCAACTGAGGCAGCCTGATTCACATATAATACAAATCTATAATATGGCTTGTCAGTTTTTGGCTTACCAGATTATGTAGACCCAATTATTATGGTTTGGCATGATATTTGAACTCGACTACTTTGCCTCATAAACTAAGTAGGATGAGAAGGAAGGAAGGAAGGAAGGAAGGAAGGAAGGAAGGAAGGAAGGAAGGAAGGAAGGAAGGAAGGAAGGAAGGAAGGAAGGAAGGAATAAGGGAATGAGGGAGGAAGTGAGCACATAGGTATTGTGTGATATAGGTAAGGTCTGTGGATGTTAAATTAAAAAAAACCTCACCATAAACAGAAATATTTACTTTTTTGAGTCCCTCAAAGTCTCTTTGGTATATTTTAATATCTCATATATGAACCTGATTTCTACTGCCCTATAGACAATGTTTCAAAGTTTTAAACATTTTAAATCATCCCATGGGTCAATCCTTTGTTGCCATTTGTATTTTTGCTATTTTGTTTCTCAATTACAATGGAATTTATGTGTATAAGCAGATATCATCATCATCATCATCATCATCATCATCATCATCATCATCATCAACAACAACAACAACAACATTTTAGCCATTGTCTATCCACTGCAGGAGGAAGGCCTTTTCTGCATGTTTCCAAGCAATACCAAATGCCATCTTGGGCTTTCTTTTGCCAATTGGGCCCGCAATATTTGCCGATGTCGTCAATTCATCTTGCTTTAGGTCTCTTTCGTGGATGCTTTTTATCAAGTGGGATCCATTCTAAGACTGCCTTGGTCTACTTGCCATCAGCTCTTCTTGCTCTACAAGCAGATCTGTAATAGTGTTACTTATTTACTGCATCAAGCCTTCTCTCCATCTCTGACTTTCAGGGCCCATTTCTGGAAGGGGTCCCATTTTGTATCAAGATTGTAGTATGTAAAAGCTGAATGTTTAGACAGTTTGTGCTGTCAAAATAATATAACCACCCTCGGTGACAGAATCAGTTGTGTGTGATATTGGGTTATTCAACAAAATACTAGAATGTTATATTTGTAGGACATTAGGGGTGGCTTCTGTGTGTGTCTGCAAAGCAGGATCAATGGTATCAAAAAGGTGTGGTCACCAAGCAATTAGCAGCCCATCCTTTCTTGCATATAAAGTAAATGGCACATATTAAAAGGGGGAGGAGTTTTAATCACCTGGTCATACCTGCTCTTTTGACGTTATTGATCCCCATCCTACAGATGTCCTTCTGCCAAGCCTATATATTGAAAGCAATCAATATATTATCTAAATGTCCTTGAACTACTCAGTTACTTCCAAAAACAATGCAGCTGATTCCAAATGGTTGACCAAAAGAAGCTTGGTGAGGCTGTAAATTCCTGAAAATTAAGAAGGTGAAGATAAGCTAAAGCCTATTTAATAAGTCTCTCAGTTTCTCATATTTGAATGAGCACAGCCTGACAATAAAGAGTGATGGAGTGTTATACACCGAATTTTGCCTATAAATTACATGTGGCACAAAGAACAGTATTCCCAGTAGTTAATTCTATCCCTCCATCCTAGCTTTATTATTTAGCACTTCTTATTGAGTCATGACCCTTATTTCAGAAGCTGTGATTTGTATAAATATTCTGGGAGCTGGAAAACTGACAGGGTAATAGAGCTGCTTGAATCATACAACCAGGAAAAGTGGAATTCATTACAAGAGATAACAATTGCCATTCACTTTTTCATCAAATCTCATCTTTATAGGTTCTTCCTTAAGACAGGCACAGTGTCTTAAAAGTGGGGTGAACATTAAAACACAAATTATTTGTTGGCTCCTATTTTTACGTGCGCAGAAGAAAAAATACCTCTTATACTCAAGCCAGCCTCAAAACAATTTCCTAAATAATCCATCATAGAAGTGGTGTTGAAATCCCCCCCCCCTTTTTTGCTCTCTCTTCTCAGTTCCATTTATTGATGGCCTCTTTGGAATAAAGTACGGAAGCATACAGACTCTTTGGAGAGAAAGCTAGTAGCCAATACCAATTTTGGGAACTGCAGAGAAATAACCCAACATTTCTTTTCCATTCATTTTGTGTGCCAGAGTCATATTTTCTCAGAAGCATAAAGGCAAGCCCTTGGAAGTGACAAGAAACTTTAAAAAGAAAAAAAAAAAAAAACAGCAGATGACTTCATTCTCTCAGAAGAATGTACCAATAGTGGTACATTCAGAGTTGAGGTGATATCACTGGGGTTACAATTGCACTATCTGGCCTACAAAACCCACTGAGACTTCAAATAATTGGATCCTTCTGCATTCCTTTTCTGCCATCTAGGGATCGCCCAGAGTTTTGCAACCCAGACAGAGCAATTCTTAAGTGGATCAGCAATATCTGGGAAAGGTCAGAATGGAAGTCATGGCTGGAATATGTTTGTTTGTTTGTTTGGTTTGGTTGGTTGTATCCTGCTTTTTATTTTTTCAAATAACTCAAAATGGAAAACACATCCAAGACACACCTTCCTCCTTCTATTGTCCCCACAACAACAATACTGTGGGGTGAGTTGGGCTGAGAAAGAGTGATTGACCCAAAGTCACTCAGCTGACTTTCATTCCTAAGGCAGCACCAGAACTCACAGACTTCTGGTTTCTAACCTGGTGCCTTAACTGCTAGACCAAACTGGCTCTATATACTCTCAAAGGTGCTTTTTCAAAAGGCAACTGGACTTCATTTTTTTTTTTTGCAGATGTTTCGCTTCTCATCCAAGAAACTTCTTCGGTTCAGACTGATTGGTAGAGGATGGGGGGATTTATATTCCTTGCAGTCATCTGGTCATTAGTACTCTTTCTGGGAGTTGTTGAGGCCACTTGGAGGTTTATCTTTGCCCTCAGGGTACAGAACCTTCTTGGAACTGAAAGGACTACAGAACAGGAGATAGATGGTGTCAAATCCCTCCCCCTCTATTGAGAGAAGGCTGTTCAGTCTTAATATAGATGGCCTCTTTGACCAGTTTTGGTCAAAGCACCTTTGGGACCACAATGGCCTGGATGACTGAGAATCTTCATAGACATTTGGCTCGAAATATGTGTGTGAAAACATGCCATTTATCATTCTTTGTTCCCTAATTCGGCCTTTTTTTTAAAAAAAATACCCTTTGTCACATGCCCAGCTGCTTATGAGTTGCAGTTCCCCGTCTCTCTCCCTCCGTCAGCATTTTGCAGTATTTTTGCTTTTTTAGAGGCTTCAGCTTCCCAGCACCAATGGCTGATACTTATTCTGGCTAACAAAGCAGGGAACCTGTCTGCAATTAAACTAAGGGATCAAAGAAGTCAAGATTTTCTGCTGGGTATAAATCCAAGCCAGAATTCATTGGCTTATATGTATTAAGGTAATTATCTTCTCACCCACACAAAATAGATCCATGCGAACACACACCAGTTGCCATCACCATTTGCTATCTCCCTTTTTTCAATGAAACCTCCAGTGGTGTACTTCAAAGGAAGTTTACTCCATGGAAGTGTCCTATCTCAGAAAATAAAGAGGGTGGAGGGGAGGGGAAGACAAAACAGTCCTAAGGAAATAAAAAATAAAATAAGAACAACCATGAAGAATAATGGTACGTCAGCAGCAGGACATCAGAAGGTGAATGAGAAAGTCACTACCCACACTGGAGGGATGGGTGAAGATGATTGCATTCAGTGAGATGGGTCAATTGACTTCTTCCCTGCAACTGTCCTCTTCACATCTAATTAATGAAGGAGCTCTCTGATGTAAGTATTTGAACTTCATTAATAAAACTTTATTAATTCTAATCAATTATTAATGATTGTAACTATGATTTATGATCTATGACCTATCACTTTGTTATTTGTATTACACTGAGAGTTTATGTACCGGAGACAAATTTCTTCTGCATCTAACTTGGCCAATAAAGAATTCTCTTCTCTTCTCTTCTCTTCTCTTCTCTTCTCTTCTCTTCTCTTCTCTTCTCTTCTCTTCTCTTCTCTTCTCTTCTCTTCTCTTCTCTTCTCTTCTCTTCTCTTCTCTTCTCTTCTCCTCTCCTCTCCTCTCCTCTCCTCTCCTCTCCTCTCCTCTCCTCTCCTCTCCTCTCCTCTCCTCTCCTCTTCCTTCCCCTCCCTTCCCCTCCCTTCCCTTCCCTTCCCCTCTCCTCCCCTCCACCCCACCCCACCCCACCCCACCCCACCCTACCCTACCCTACCCTACCCTACCCTACCCTACCCTACCTTACCCTACCCTACCCTACCCTACTTTCTCCTTGAATTCCTCCTTTGGTACTATTGCTAGCTGGAGCTGGAGCTAGCAATAATATTTCCTGACCATATTTGTATCAATCACAAGGTTCAATCCTACCCCTTTATCCTATGCTCCACAACTGCTTTATGAATCCACAATATTCAGAATAGGGGTTTCAGTATTTTCTTTGTAACTTGTCACCATTTTCATTAAGTGACTGATAAAATTATTCAGTTCTTATTTTTTTAATCTGAAGCATTCCTGAAGAAACTGTTCTTGTTTCTCCTTTGTTACTTATTCCGAGCTTTAACTTTGACACAATTTCTACAGTAACCAGCTATTTTTATGTACTTTTTCTTGGCAACTTGTCTCTTTTCCTATATATGTTTAGATCTTCACTTAGATTTCTGTGTAGCCACTTGACTTCTCATTCTGTCTTCCATTATTGGGATTGTTTGCAGTTTGTGCTTTTAATATCTTCCTTTTCAGGAACTCCTCTGCATTTTGAAATACTTTTTCCATTAGCTTCTCTGGCCATAAAATTTTGTTTATTATCTGTTACCATGTTCTGACTTTATTAAAACATACTTCTTTTTTTTAAAGTGCAAGTTACATGTTGAAATACATTAGCCTTTAACCAGTAAGGATCACAGCAGCCCTGGACCTTGGCAATGGATCTAGATCAGGGATGTCCAAACTACGCAACTTTGTAAGGCTTGTGGATTTCAATTTCCACATGGCTGGCTGGGGAATTCTGGGAGTTGAAGTCCACAGGTCTCAAAGTTGTCAAGGTTGGACACCCCTGAGCTAGAGGATTTTCAGAAAGAATTGAAGAATGCCCTAGCAATTTGGAGGGAAATTCTTTCACTCCTGAATATGAAGATGACCAAAGAACTAAGTATGTTTAGTTCATTGTGGCCTCTGCACAGTCACCAATGTAAAGTGGCCCAGTGATTTACCAAGTAGCTGAAAGAAATGAAACAACTGAAAAGTGACTGGAGTGTGGGGTCGGAAAACTAGAAGTACATTCAAATGAGGTGGCTCAGTGGCTAAGACACTGAGCTTGTCGATCAGAAAGGTTGGCTGTTTGGTGATTCAAATCCCTAGTACAGGTCTCCTGCATGAGCAGGGGGTTAGACTAGATGACCTCCAAGGTCCCTTCCAACTCTGTTACTGTTACTGTTAGAGCACTGGTGAAAGCTCACCTTCAAGCGTACACAATGGGGAAAAGAATGGTTATTTCTTTTCTCCTCCTACTCCATCTCCTGATTCCTGCTTGGTAGTTCTCTTCAGACCACTTAGGAAAGGTGGTCTGAATTGGCCTCATGCGGGGTAGATTTATGGTTCTCTTGATTTATGCATGAGATTAGGAGATGTATGAACAGCCGGCTTCAGAAGATAATTCAAGAAGCCAGTGGCTGGCTAATGTGGCCAGCTAGTGGTTAATGTGCTGGCCAAGAAATCAGGAGACAGTGAGTTCTAGTACTACCTAATGCATGAAAGCTGGCTGGAACCAGGTGCAAGGAACCAGAAATGACACAAGGAGCTGATCAAAGTGGTATGTTGTTGTTTGTTTATGTTTATTGGATTTATATACCGCCCTACTCCTGAAGGACTCAGGGCGGTGAACAGCCACAAAGTAAAACACATATATACAAAATTTAAAAGCAGAATAAAACGGAATTAAACAGTTTGGCCCCAGACAGATTTAAAACACCCCAGTAATTTAAAAAACAGATTAAAATTTACATTTTAAAAGGAAAAAGGGGGAAAACATGTTTATTGCTGCTCGCCTATAGACAAGAATCTCACCAGAATAAAGCTCTCACTATACAACTACTATATGAACACTGTGAAGTTTTAGGGAGGATCTCGTTTCAGCCACTTCCTCCCTATCAACAATTCAAGGCCAGCCATTTTGTTTTTTCATTTCTCCCCTCAATTCAGCACCAGATTCCATCCTATTGGGTGACTTTGGGCCAGTCACTTTCTCTCTCAGCCCAACTCACCTCACAGGGTTGTTATTGTGAGAAAAATAGGAGGAGGGAAGAGCATTAGGTATATTCACTGTCTTGAGTTATTTATAAACAATAATAAAGGCAGGATTATTATTATTGTTATTTTAAAAGAGAAGATAGGGCAATAATGTAATCTCTCCTGAAGAAGCTCTTCTCAGACCCAGCTGTTTTACATAATTTTCAATTACTTTCAATAGTCCCATTCTCACAAAAGTGGTCAAGAATGTGGTAGGCAACTCAATTACAGAGGATTATATTTTCTGAATTCTTCCTAGTTAGCACTGAGATCTGGTCATTGGACAGACATGGTAGTTTTACTTTGATTTATTCCTTATGTGACTTGGATGTGGAGAGTGTGCCCCTACCCCTAACACCCTGGTCATATTAAATGCAACAATAACATTTGATACCATCAAGAATGGTGTCCTTCTAGAGCACCAGCAGAATCAGGGAGATATATATATATATATATCCCCAATGTGTGTGTATATGTGTATATGTGTATATGTGTGTGTGTGTATGTATGTATGTATGTATGTATGTATGTGTATATATATAATTGAAAAGTTTTAGAAAAGTAAAAAATAACAACATCCCCCCCCTCCCAACATCCCCCCCACCCCTTTCTCCTCCCTTCCCCTGACTTCCCAGAGGATATTGAAAGAAAAACAAACATCAGCTAAATTATTCTATCTATACTCAAGTTAACAAATCCCCCCCTGAAACCTTAACTCCAATATAATTAACACAACATTTCTTTACTTTATTTTCATTCATACGTGATTTGATGTCTTCTCAGTTGGTACTTGTTCTGGATATAGTTGATCCATTTTCTCCACTCCGAAATGTATTTTTCTTGCGTATAATCTTTTAAATATGCTGAGATTTTTGCCATTTCAGCTAAATTTATTACTTTCAGAGTCCATTCTTCTATAATAGGCAAAGAGTCCCTCTTCCAATATTGTGCTACCAGCAGTCTGGCAGCTGATATTAAATTTAAAATCAATTTCGTCTCTAATACTGTACAATCATCTATTATACCCATTAAAAACAATTGTGGAGTAAATTTCAACCTCTTTTTCAAAATGTTCTGCATTACCCACCAAATTTTTATCCAAAATGCCTTAATCTTCTTACAAGTCCACCATATATGATAATAAGTTGCATCTTCACAGTCACACCTCCAGCATTTAGCTTGCACATTAGGATACATATAGGACAATTTCTTTGGATCTAAATGCCATCTATAAAACATCTTATAAAAATTTTCCCTTAAGTTTTGTGCTTGTGTAAATTTAATATTTCTAACCCAAATCTTTTCCCATGTTTCCAACATTATTGGTTCTTGAAAATTTCTGGCCCATTTAATCATAGAACTCTGATCCCTAATGTGTTTTACCAAATTTTCTTCAATTTGCATAAAACCAATTTTTTGGTCCTCCCTCCATCTAGCTTGCAGTTGACCATATTGAAACCAAGTATAAATTATCCCTTCCTCCTTCAGTGCCTCCAATGACTTCACTTGTAATTTACCCGCTTCGGAAAAAATGAGCTCTTTGTAAGTGATCACTTCCATCTTTTGTTCAATACTTATGTTTTCTATTGCATGTCTAGGATTTGCCCATATAGGTATCTTATAATTTAACTTCTATTGATACTTCTTCCAAACCCTTAGCAAAGCATTCCTAAATATATGAGCTTTGAAAACTTTATCAACTTTCTTTTCATATAGTAAATAGGCATGCCATCCATATAATAAATCATATCCCTCTACATTTAATATTCTTTAGATTAGGTAATTTCAAACCCCCTCTCTCCCGGACATCTTGTATAATTTTTAATTTAACCCTAGGTTTTTTGTATTGACTCCTTTCTGCCATTCCCTCAAATTTTCATCTTTCTTAAGAATTGGTATCATTTGGAACAAAAATAAAAATTTAGGTAGTATTCATTTTTATTGCTGCTATTCTTCCCAGTAAAGATAGTTGTAGTTTTTTCCAGTTTTCCATATCTCTTTGCACTTTTTGCCATAGAACCTCATAATTATTTTTAAATAACTTTGTATTTGAATCAGCAACAATTACTCCCAAATATTTAACCTTTTTAACTATTTTGAATCCCGTTATTTTTTCTGTCTTCCCTTTGAGAAACTGACATGTTTTTAGTTATTATCTTAGTTTTATGTTGATTTATTTTAAATCCAGAGACTCTACCATATTGTTCTATTATTTCCAGCATGTATGGAACTGTATTTGTAGGTTGACTTAAAGTAATAACCAGGTCATCTGCAAACGCTCTTAATCTATAATCTTGTTGTCTAATTATTATTCCTTTAAGTTCGTCAGATCTACGTATCTTTTTCAGTAAAATTTCTAAAGATAAAATAAACAACAATGGAGATTATGGGCAACCCTGCCGTGTTCCCTTCTCTATCTTAAAACAATCCGTTAGGCCTCCATTGACAATTATTTGTGCCGTTTGCTCTTGATATATTGCTCCAATTGATTGTTTAAATTGGTCTCCAAATTGCATTTTATCTATGATTTTAAACAAAAATTGCCAATTCAATCGATCAAAGGCCTTCTCAGCATCCAAGAAAAAGAGGGCAGCAGCGACCTGGTTGTTTTTTTCCAAATATTCCACTAGATTTATAGTTTGTCTCAAATTATATTTCATATATCTCCCCTTTATAAATCCTGATTGATCAGTATGAATTATTTGTTGCATAACAGGCATTAATCTATTTGCTAATATCTTAGCAAAAATTTTATAGTCAGTATTCAAAAGGCCTAAAATTTTCAGGCTTGACACAATTTTGATCTTCTTTTGGAATCAGTGAGATAAAAGCTGTCCTCCAAGAAGGTGGGATTTCTCCCCCAATTGAATTTTATTAAATAACATTCTAAGTGGTTCTACCATTTCCAACTGTAAATTCTTAAAATAGACAGCTGTCAATCCATCTGTTCCTGGTGTCTTACCTACTTTTAGTTGTTTAATTGCTGCAATAATCTCTTCAGAGGTTATTGGCTGGTTCAAGCCTTCCCTTTGCTCTGAAGTTAATTCAAGAATATCACTCTCCTTAAGATATCTATCTATATCTATACCTTGTACTGAATCTTCTGCATACAATTTTGTATAATATTCCAAAAAAGCTTTTTTGATCATATTTTGTTGATAAACTTCTTTACCTTTAAATTCTATTTTACTAATAACTCTTGATTTTTGTTTCTTCCTTAATACATAGGCCAACCATCTACCTGGTTTATTAGCATTGCAAAATGTATTATGTTTAGCATATTGCAATGTAGTTGCCACTTGATCAGCCATTAACATATTAAATTGCCTTCGCAATATATTTATTGTCTCTTTTACTTTTTTGTCTCTTGGATTAACAATTAATAGTTGTTCCTTTTTTAAAAAAATTCCTCTTTAATGTCTTTTCGCCTCTTTGTTTGTTTTAATCTATGTCTAGATTAAAACAAACAGAAAGACCTCCTTTCCCCCGTCTCTTGTTCCAATTCTAATCAAACCGGACTATGATTAGCTAAAGTCCTTGGATATATCTTGACTTTCTTCACCCTAGAAAGGAAATAATTTGTTAATAATATAAAGTCAATCCTAGAAAAAGATTGATGTCTGTCAGAGAAAAAGGTAAAATCTTTTTCATCAGCATTCCGTTCTCTCCAAATATCTCTCAACTCTAAATCATCCATAATTTCAAAAAAGGGTTTAGGTAGTTTTGCACGTGAGGAAATTTTAGATGTAGTCTTCTTATCTTTTAAAGTATCTATTACTCCATTCCAGCCACCCATTAGCATAATTGATTTGTAATTCCATTTTATTATTTTAGAATGTAAAAGTTTATAAAAAATTTCTTGTTGCTGGTTTGGTGCATATATTCCAATTAAAAGCATTTTTCCGTTTTGAACTGGTAATTCAATTGCTATATATCTTCCTTGGTCATCTGCTTCAATTAAGTTTGCTGATAGTCCCTTCTTTACATAGATAACTATTCCATTCCTTTTCTCTGGAGCTGATGCCACAAAATGGGTCCTCAACTTTGAATTTATTAAGTATTTTTGGTCAGTTGATCTAATATGTGTCTCTTGTAAACAAATAATATCATTCTTAAATTGTTTCAAATAATGGTATATTTTCTTTCTCTTTTGTGGTGAGTTTAAACCATTAACATTCCAGGATAGAAATTTAGTTGCCATTTTTGGCACCTTGAAGCTTTAACAGCATTTGCTGAAGATCTTCTTTCACCTTACTCTTCGGCCTTGCCCCCCCCCCCACTGCTTCTGTTTTTTGAGTCAAGTCTTGAGTTTGTTGCATTTTTAAGTGTTGTTGTTGTTGTTGTTGTTGAAAAGTTTATCATGTCATGCGTTGCTCTCTTGGTTCCTCAGTCTTGGATAGATCAAACACTGCTCCCTCTATCTTCCCTAGAGGAAAGGGAAGTGAGGGTGTCTCAGGTTGAGAAAAATCATCTTGCATCTTGGATCCTCCAGTCACCGCCTCTGCATAGGATTGTATCTGTTGCCCTTCTTTTTCTCTTTCCCTTTTACTCCCCTCAGATGAGGGCGGGTGTCCAGCCTTTAATACATTAAAATAAAAATCTCTTGCTTTCCAAACAGAGTTCAAATGCTATCTTTCCCCACCATAAGTCACTATTAGGCCTATTGGTGCATCCCATCTATACATTAATTGTTGTCTTTTCAATTCATCCACCAGAAATCCAAAGTCCTTTCTATCTCTCAGCATTTTGGGGGGAATCTCTTTCAATATCTTGATGTCTTGCCCAAAGACCTGTACCTTGTTACTATAGGAGGTTTGTAAAACATCATTTCTAATACTTCTGTCCACAAAATAAATCACTACATCTCTTGGCAGATTCTTATTTTTTGCAATCCATGAATTAACTCTGTAAATTTTGTCAGTTTGAATAATTATGTCCTCTTTTTTTAATCCAGTCACTGATGCAATCACTTCTGCACATCTATCTCTCAGGTTTTCCTGACCATTCTCTTTCAGTCCTCTCATTCTCAAAGCAAACTCCATAGATCTGTAGTGCAACATTGTCACTTTGTTTTCCAACTTTTCAGATTTAGTTATAATTTCACCCATTTTGGTCTCCAAATTTAGATTAGCCTCATTAATTTCTTCCACTCTCTCATCAAGCTGAACAAGGTGTTTAGACAAGCCTGAAACTGCCAGCAAAATGTCATCTCTTATCTCATCATGCTTTTTTGCAACAACATCTTTAACTTCTTTTATTTCATGGAATCATTCTTATTTTGTGAATCAACCGGAAGTTAAGTCTTTTGTGTCACAATAGAAACTGTAGGACTCCCTCCTATTTTTGGAACTGCTGGTTTAGTCTGCTTGGAAGCCATCTTAATTCCTTTCTTTAAAAGAAATCTTTTTTCCTCTTCACCCCCCTTTGCAAGCACAATGTCCCAAAAGTCACAAAAACAGCTTTCAATAGTTTCAAATTGCTGCTTTTAAAACACGATTAATCCTTCTTCCAAAGTACTCTTTTTCCAGCAACTCACTCCAAGTTTAAAATGCCAAAAAATCTCAGCAAACACTTTAAGTACTCACTTTCACTTTCCAGAGACATAACAAGGACGCTGTTGATTATTCACTTCCTCTCTCAATTGGCTTCATTAGTAACAATATAAACAGGAGTTAAGCATAGATACTTTGTTGTCAGTCCTCCTGCTTTCGCTCCATCTGCCATGGAAATCTTTAAAACTTTCAGATTGCTTGCAGAGATGGTCGCGGCATCTATTTCTGCACTTGCAGAAGCGCTCCCGATCCGGAGTTCCGTTTGGCTGACTGGGGAGCCCACTGTTGTGGCTCGTTGCCTGAGCCTGCGTCATCAGCAGGGGAGGACTCTGAGAGTGAGGGAGAGGAGTTGGCAAGGCCTCCTTCTCCAGGACTCTCCTCTCTGGCAATGCCTCCGGAGGACACCAAAGGGCAGGAGATAGGCCCAGAGCCAAGCTCATCCCCGCAGCCACAGGAGGACATTGACGAGGGAAGCGAGTTTTGGTTGGACCCTCGCCAGCGTCGGAGAGACAGGAGAGCCCAGCAGAGGAAAAGGCGTGATCGTGATTAGCTGGTGGACCACGCCTCTTACTAGACTATATAAGAAGAGGGATCATAGGCATATCTTTGTGACGAACAAAAACAAAGATACGTGGATCCCGGTGTTGAATCGGCCCGGCGTCTTAGCTGTGGTGTGTATGTGACGGACTGTTTAATAAACACATTGGCAAGCAACTGCGGAGTGCTGCCGTCATTTTGTTATCATCTCACTTGGTTGCCTGCCAGTTCCTTAGCCTCTGGGTGTCTGAGGGGGGGTTCTTTCTGGGCACGGGGCCAGAACACCCACCTTTCCAGCCCCTGGAATTAATCCTAGGGGCTTTTTTGGCGGCTCTACCCTCACCAAACTGCTCTGCTCCCCTTCTTTTCCTGAAAGGGAGACTTCGAAGCTGTCAGGCAGCTGGTTTGCACTGTCAAAACAGCTTCACGGGATCATGGGGCAGGCGGTCTAAAAGAAGACCGTCTGCGATGCCTGCAGCGCCAGCAGAAGTCTGAATCTGAGGTATATTTTAATGGTGGATCCACTCCTCCCTTGGTGGGTTTTCCAGTTTGTGGTCATGGGGAAGCAGCACTCAAGTCCTTGGGATTCCAGTATGGGGGTTCTTAGGGCTCAGTGTTCTCCCCCATACTATTTGACATCTATCTGGGAGTTTAGTCATGATACCTAGTTATACCTTGCCACTGTGAGCTAAGCAAGGATGCTGTTAAAGTCCCAAAACAGTTCCTAGAAGTTGTGAATATATCATAATCTTGTAACATATGCCCTGTTAGTCTGGATGAGATAGTTGGTTCATGACTCCTGCTTAAATAATAGTTATTTATAAGTTATGGCAAGGTAGCCTTTACCTGCTTCAGATGATGCTTTAGTTTATAATTCTAATTGCACCAAGATGCACCAAGACCCTCATTCCCTGTAATGTTGTGTGGATACATGGACTACAGCCCTCCTGACTTGTAGACGGCATTGCTGGAATTCCAAAATCACTCTGAACTCCTACCATCCACACACTCATCCACATCCACCCAAATCCAACAATCTTCATTCTTGGCATCTTCCTGGTCCCTTTGGTCCCTATACCAGTGTTCCCTTGATATAACTTCGATCGTGGGGCTAGGCTTAAGGGTATAATAGAACCCCTCTGCAACTATCACCAGGTAGTGTACTAACACGTCTTCGATAATCTGAATGTCACACTCTATCGTACAGCCTATACATAAAACACAATCTATACAGTGAGAACAACAACAACACTCACACCCACAGTTACAAGACCAGCACATTGAAGGAGAGTCCCTTGTTCTGTTCCGGTGGACCGACAGGCAGCTTCCAGTGCGTCTGAACTCCTTTTATCTGCGAGGGATTCACGCTAATCCGCCCGATGGGTTAGAGAGTAGAGTGACTGCAAATTCAAATGTCTTTGGTTTGCCCTGCCTGAGCCGTTGGTTACATTAGAAATAGGGGGTCAGCAAACCACGTTCTTGGTAGATACAGGAGCAGGGAGGTCCGTGGTCAATAAGCAGATTGCAGCCCCGGGAGCCCATAAAATTCAAGTCCAGGGGGTATCAGGACAAGTCTTGGGGCGACAAATCTTAAAACCAGTGATATGTGATTTCAAGGGAGCTGAAATACAGCATGAATTCTTGTATATTCCTGACTGTCCCGTTCCATTGTTAGGTAGGGATCTGCTTAGCAAATTAGGGGCAACCATTTCATTCGATGAGGGTCGCCAACGAGTGACTATAAGACATTCTCCGGAGGAGACTTGGAGGTTGATGGTAGGGAGGCAAGATACAACCAAAGATACGGAGGGACTGTTTTGGTCGTATTATCTGGAAATGGAAAAATTAAATATACCTGAAATTCCTAGCCATGTAACAATTACCTTTGTCAAATTGGCAGAAGACATAGCCCATACTCTGAATGTATCAAATTGTTTTGTATGCGGAGGTATTAACATGGGAGAAAAATGGCCACGGGAAGCCCAGGAGTTAAATTATTCCACAGTATTAGAGATGGATCGGCAAGGTAACCTATCCTACAATAAAGGAATAGATTGGGACTGGACACTCACCACAAGTTTAGTAGGAAATGTATGTTTCCAAAGGAAGGCTCAACCTGGATGTAAACAGGTAGGAAACCTCATATGCACAGGAAAATGGGAGAGTAAGATATGGTGGTCAGGAAGTAATGCCACAGAGGGTATTGACGAAACAGCTCTGTTCGAAGTAAACGGATTAACCTTTCTCAAGGATCCGGACAACCAAACCCTTGGATGGCTGGCTCCTGACGGGCTATATTGGATTTGTGGTAAGATGGCATATGGGTATCTACCTAAGAATTGGTGTGGAGCCTGTGTCCTGGGGATCATCAGACCAGGATTCCTTTTACTTCCCCTTAAAACACGACAGGTTTTAGGCGTGCCAGTATACGATGAGGTGGGGAATCAACGAAGAAAACGACATGTGGATACATCTGCTATAAGTAAAGTTAGAGTAGGAGGTAATCACCATTGGGATAACGAAGAATGGCCTGCAGAACGAATTATAGAAGTTTACGGACCGGCTACATGGGCGGAAGATGGCATGTTTGGCTATCGTACCCCCGTGTACATGCTGAATCGTCTAATTCGTTTACAGGCAGTAGTTGAGATTATCACCAATGAAACTGTAAAAGGGCTTACTCAATTAGCCAGGGAGAGTGTTAAATCAAGGACATATATCATGCAGAATAGACTAGCTCTGGACTACCTATTGGCCAAAGAAGGGGGGGGTATGTGGAAAGTTTAATTTGACTAATTGTTGTATAGAGATAGATGACAGTGGAAGGATTATTAAGGAAATCACAGACAAAATGGTCAAAACATTTTGGCCCTGGGTAACTTTCCTCTCCCGAGCCATAAAAGGTTGCTGGCTTGACCAAGGTATTTGACAAAGGTCCTTATCTGTAAAGGGTGTCTTGACCCAAAACAAATGCATCCTGTGATTTACTGTTTATTGTACCCCAAATGTCATGTATATGCCCAGATAACAACTGACGCTTCCTTTATTGCCCTAGAGGCGTCTTCCTGTCCCTAATCTTCTTATGTTTTGTCTTAAGACACTTCCCAGATAACATGAATGTGTCAGGGGGTGTTTATTATTTCCTTTCCTCTTTGATCCGTGCAAATTGATGAAGGTTAGTTTCTACGTGTTAGAAGCAAAGTTCTCTGATATGTATATGTAGTTGAAATGATATAAATACTAGTCCCGAGGAACTCTTCGGGGTTCAGACTTTTGTTTGCCTTAGGGCAGTTTGAACTGTGCACAATAAACTCTTTCCTGCATTGAAGAGCTTGGCCTGGTCTCTATCTTTTTGCTGCAACACTGGCAATGGTACTTCAGTTCTAATTGCACTGGTCTTTATGATTTTTTACTAGGAAGTATCAGAATATATTGCCAAAATCAACTTTGCATGCCTATTTGGACCATCTAGAGATAATGTTGCAGATCTCCCCTCCTTACAAGATTCATAGGATGTGGACCAGATGACAGAACTTCTCAGTGGGGCCCTGATTTTATGGACCCCCTTCATTCTGAAATGGAGACTGAATTTCTGTAAATACATATACATTTTTACTTAAAATGTAAATGACTGTTTCCTTTGATGTACTGGTTTCTTATAGTTAATTTCATAGGTAGGTAGGTAGGTAGGTAGGTAGGTAGGTAGGTAGGTAGGGGATGGATGGATGGACAGACGGATGGACAGACAGACAGATAGATGATAGATGGTTGACAGTTAAGATGATAGATAAAAGAGAGAGACAGGATAGGGTAGGATATTTCTATTTAGAGAGGTTTTCGTGTCTAAGATGATTAGTATCAGAGGTAGCTGCTACTGTTTATTTCAGTTTTTTTTAATAGACCTTTGTTACTGCATCTACATTTATAATTAGTTATCTTGGAAATGATTTTTTATGAAAATTTGGAAGATAAATGCTGCATATAAATAAACAAATAAAAAACACAAGGACAAATCTCAGGAACATATTTATTAATGGATCACAGTTAGATTTCTATGTAACATTCCTATCGACATTGGATTTTGCTCTTTTTTGTTAGGGGTATCATAAATAACCATTGGGCAGTATTCAAAGTTCAAGAGAACAAAGGTGGAAATATTTGATCCTTTCTATCTTGCTAATGCTGCAGAATGAAAGTCACATCAAGTGAGGGTTGGAAAAAAGAGAAAGGGAAGATCCATCTGCAGAAATCTGCCATCTCAGTAAAATGTATGAGATTCTCCATCTATGAGGTAATGTATTAAACATTTAGAAAAATAATCCCTTCCAATGTCATAGATTAAAAATAGAAACAGATTTGGACTATCCATACTGTTCCCCTAAAGCCCATTGTCTATGTCTCCTTCCTTGCTTATCTTCAAAAACTGAAGGTTGCCCTCCAGCTTTTCTCTGATTTATCAAAACATTTCAAAGGGAAAAACTCTGATCAAAATAGGAATAGTAATTCATGAGGAAAAGTTTACATCTGGATAGGGAGTCTATCATTGTTGCACAGGAGCAAAGGGAGTATTTGAAGTTTAAATTAAGTACGTCCATTTCTTAGAAAACATAAAATAGCAACAGCAATGCATGTAGCTGTATTTAATTATTATAAAAACACTCTGTTTAGCATTCTAACATCATTAAAAGAAAAAAAACACCTTAATTTCATAGATAGATAGGTAGGTAGATAGATAGATAGATAGATAGATAGATAGATAGATAGATAGATAGATAGATAGATAGATAGATAGATAGATAGATTGGATGGATGGATGGATGGATGGATGGATGGATGGATGGATGGACGGACGGATGGACAGAGAAACAGATAGATGATAGATGGTTGATAGTTAAGATGATAGATAAAAAGAGAGAGACAGGATAGGGTAGGGTAGGGTAAGGTAAGGGCAGAGCAGGACAAAACAAAATAAGATAGTGTATGTGTATATCCATGTGTGTGTTTAATATATAAAAACTTGGTTGCATCCTGTATAGAGTCCACTAGGATGATACAAGCTACAAATATTGTTAAAGCAAACAGACAAAGAAATATATCTCACATTACATGGTCACTTTCCCTCTATGTTCTATTACTTCTTGCTGAATAGTCTTCTCTCTTGGTTACCATCAGGAAAAATGTAGCTGACCCTCTTATAGCCACAAGCTGTTAGCAGTAAATGCTAAAAAAAATGTTTGAAGGATCATGCTTGCCAGCTTTCTTCCAACAGATGGTGGAATAATTAAAGCCTCCTATCTAGTGATTTCATGCTTCTTGGAAATATCTGTGACTTGATTCTGAAAGCATCATGACCTCCTTGGTTGGATGAGCAATAGTGGACACCAATGACTTTGTGATATTACTTTAAATTGCTCTTCTATTTGTTTTGACCCTGTGGGTCTCTCCTAATGTAGGGTTCCAAGTTCATTGCCTTGAATTGTTCAGAGGAGGTGTGGGTTCATTTAACATGCAGTACAATGCAGCCTTCTTTTCTATTCCTTCTTTTCTTTTTCAGCGGGTTCTTACAGACAAGGTTGGCATTATACTGTAGCAACAGGAAATACAACAGCAACAGGGACATGCTTCAACAGATCATAGCCACAGATGGAAATTTCAAATGAATCACAGTATTGCACACATCAGTTCACAGACAAAGGGGGTTTATTGGGTGGGGGGAAGCACATGTGGGTTATGGCTAGTTGTGTTTAGTCTCTCTGCCCCCAAAAATGCTCAGCATCCAACTGTCAATGTAAGAAAATAGCTTCCTCTTTCAACATTCATCTGGAAGAGGGTTAAATTTATGTTTTACCGACAAAGAAATAATGGGAGACTAGCAGTGGTGGGATTCAATTTTTTTTACTACTGGTTCTATGGGCGTGGCTTGATGGGCTCTACTCCCATCCAACTCCAGGGAAGGATACTGTAAAATCCCCATTTCCTCCAATCAGCTGGGACTCAGGAGGCAGGGAATAGATGGAGGCAGGGCCAGACAGAGATGGTATTTACTGGTTCTCTGAACTACTCAAAACTGCCAGTTTTGTTGTAGTTCAAAACTGTACTACTCTGAACTTGCCGGGTCTCTAGAACTGGTCAGAACCTGCTGTATACCACTTCTGGAGACTAGTATAGATCCATTTCAAGCTATCTAGCTCTCATCAGCTAGCCATACCCTTCTGGGATTCAAACCTTTATGCTCCATCCCATAATTGAGTAGACCAGGTTGCCCTGATAGACTGGTCCCACCAGAGAAAAAATACTTAATCTGGAAGAGGGCCACAAAATGATAAATCTGGAGAAAGGAGAACGATGCAGGGTATTTAGGTTGGCATTTGGTGTATAGAATACACCAAATTATAATCAAGAATTATAATCGTAAGGCTTTGTATGAGTTAGAAATACCTATCAATCCATGAATTGAACTCAGAATAAAGACTAGCAAACTAAACATCTGCAACTAGAATTCAGGACATTATTACAGCACTCAGCATTTGCAAATAATGCAGACTGATACTAAATCAGTGACAAAGAGGCCTAATGTATATAATTTTTTTTTTTTTAGTAACTTTGCTAATATTTACGAATGATGAATGAATTGCGATGCGGCCTTCTTTTCCTATTATATTTGTTCCTGGACTGGAAAGTTAAACAAGAAACATTAGCAATTAAAAAGAAAATGCTGCGATGCATTTTTGCAAAGCAGAAGTCAATGTGATTGAGTGATAATAGATAGGATAAATAAACTACATGCACTTGAAAATGCTGAGGAAGATAACAGCCTATTGATCTGCAATGCTTAATAAAGAAAAGTTGCAGACAAAGGCTGGTTATGCACTTGATGTAAGTAGAACATCATAATGGAATGTAGCTGGGGTAATGATACGCCATCTTGGTAAGGTCAATTCTGTAGACAAAGATCAGGCAAGATAATATTGCATTACAGATTAAATATTTCCTTTGTTTTCATCCTTTCTTTTTTTTAATTTTCTGCTTCTGTGAGTATGAGTGTTCCTCAGTGTGTGTGTGTGTGTGTGTGTGTGTGTGTGTGTGTGTTTCCTTTAAGCCAGGTTTTTCCTATGTAACCAAGATTTTTCTGCAACCTTAATTGAGTGAAATCACATTCACTACTTTCTGGAGGTTTTTTCCTTCTTTTCATTCTGGCAGCCAGCAGATTTTGTGCTGCATAGTGAGAGAAAAATCTTGGTTACGTAGGAAAAACCTGGCTTAAAGGAAAAACACACATAAAACCTACGAAAAGTAAGAAAATAGATATAGATATAGATGTGTGTATGTGTGTGTGTGTGTCAGATTTTTTAGCTGATGTAATAATCAATCTTCAAGAAAGGTGAGAGGATTGACTGTAAAAGCTGCAGGGAGAAGTGGTGCACCAAGGTACACTTAGAGGAGCAGATCTGATACAGTTTTTGTGAAGCCCAAACTTTATTTCTCCATTTTATTGTTCACCCTCATTGAATGTTCATTACTGATCCCAAATGATAACATGTTAAATGTATTCTGCACTAAAATTCTATGAAGCTTTACAAAGTTAATGTAGTGGTCCCATATTATTAAAATTTCAGGAACCGTTAGCACCATTGTGTAATTAAAATAGACTGCAGGCATCTAAACTATTTTCCCCCCTTCACTTATAGGAAAAATGCACTAATGTTTTATGCTAGGATTATGGAAATACAGTTGAGATGTAGATAACATTGGTAAAGCTAAGCTTGTACAGCAGGAACATAAGTCTAAGGACAAGTGTTGTGAAATAGTTCAGAGGATGGGTCCCCTCTTGGCATCAAATTTCATTAGATGTTGCTAAAAACTGGCTATCATACAGTTCTTGTGTTCTACCATGAATGCCATCCTTAGAGTTCCTTTTTAAGTCCTCTATCGCTGGAGTAATAAGAGATAGGGCTAGTAATGGAGTCAAACTACAACTTCTACATATAATAACAAATTCTATTACAAAACAGAGAATGATAACCTGAAGAAAATGAACAGCAAGTCTTAAAGCAATAGTGCCTAACCTTCAAGTTTTTGTGAAAACCTAAAAAAGAAAGAAAGAAAGAAAGAAAGAAAGAAAGAAAGAAAGAAAGAAAGAAAGAAAGAAAAAGCCAGGCTATGTGCTAGCTATTTGCTTAGGACGGGGGGGGGGGTCAAACTTGCGTTGTGGTGTCAAGTGATGTATCGTGAATTTCCCCCCTTTACTAAACTGGTTGTGGGGGTGGCCAGTGCATGACGCATCTGGCCCATGGGCCAGGGGTTTGATAGCCCTGCTTTAAAAGGATGCAAATGACCAGCTGTCTTCAAGGAATATAAATCCTTCCGTTTCCCACTCTGCTGTCAGAGCTCAAGAAGCTTCTTGGATGAGAAGTGAAATGTCTTAAAAAAAAAACCCAAGAAAGTCCAGTTGCCTCTTGAAAAAAACACCTTTGGGACAATCATGACCTAGATGACTGAGAATCTCTACAGTCTCCAAAACATTATTGTTCATGCATGCTGGATAACTGAGAGAGCCAATAAAGAAACCAACCCAAAAATCACTATGTGTTTCATTGGTTATAAAAAGGCCTTTGATTGGGCCAATCACATCAAGCAGTGGAAAATGCTCAGAAAAATGGGAATTCTAGGACTTCTCATTGTGCTCTGGGACCCTGCAACCATCATAAACAAGAGTCAGTTGCCAAACATCGAAATTTTGATCATGTGACCATGGAGATGCTGCAATGGTCATAAGTGTGAAAAATGGTCACAATGGCATGTTTTTTTTCCATTGTAACTTCAAACAGTCACTAAATGAACTATCATAAGAAGAGGACTACCTGTATGTAGATTTTCAAAATCTCATTTTAAAGAAAATTTACATTATTCCCATATGATACTACTGTATACATAAAGATGCAAGCATACATTTGTGAATACACCACATGTTTAAAATGACAATGGATTTTTGCCGTTTTTGTTTCCTTTCACAAAATACTCACAAAGTTTTTGGAAGGCCCATCTACATTTCATCACTAGTTTAATGCTTGTTTTAAGCATAAAAAATGCTGTAAAAATTATGACAGTAAATATGATTTTTACCCAGGCTGTAAAACTGCCATCAGACTAGCACTTTCATTTATTGGAAGGAATGATTGGATGTTTACTGTGGGCCTCATTGCTTTATCCGTGGCTTCACCAGTTTATGCTATGAGTTGTCCTTGGATGTTATCCTGAAGGAAATTCTCAGCACTAAATTTGAAAATTCTTGCCTTTCTGTAGAAATATTGTCATGACCAACGTAAAAATATTACATCGGCAATCTTCAGTCTCAAGAGATGATGGTATCGTGCTCTGGAAAGAGGTCCTAAAACAGCATCTGGTGTGACTAAAAAGGCCAATTCAAGAGTGGCAATCCCTGCCACACTGAGGGCAAATATATTCTGTTCCCTGCGCAGCCCCCAGATTTCACTGGTTCCGGGACTGTCTTTTTGCCTCAGACTGCCGTACAAGTGTCTCTTTGAATTGGAGAAGGACATGCTGCGTCTTTAGTCTCCAAGCTGAATGATCGGAGGTCAAGTTTTCCCAGTCATTAATGTCCATTCCCAAGGTCTTTAGATCTCTCTTGCAAATATCCTTATATTGCAGCTGTGGTCTCTCTCTTAAGGCGCTTTCCCTGCACTAATACTCCAAACAGGAGAATTACTAAATTTTCCTGTATGGAGTATACAGAATTCTCCTGTATACTAAAAATATTATATGTTCATATATGTTCAACAATTAATCAATGGAACGACTTGCCTCCATAAATCATGAGTGCTCCATCGCTGGAAGTTTTTAAGAAGAAACTGGACAATCATTTGTCTGAAATGGTATATAGGAGATCCTGCTTGAGCTGGGAGTTGGACTAAAAGTCCTCCAAGGTTCCTTCCAACTTTGTTTTTCTCAGTTATTCTGTTATTTGTTTCTCCAAATTTTAAAAATAAGATTTTATGTTTTATATGGTGTAAAATTAGGCAGGATAGCAGGCAGAGTAGGGATTCTTTACCTTGTCTTCCTGGGCTTGTCTCTGACTATCTCTTTATGCCATGAACATATAAAGACCTTGATGGCTTTGTAACATTCCTCATAGCAACCCACTCATTTATTGATTTGTTTTAGGTGAATCACTAGACGAGGGATGAGATGGCACCCAGGCATTTTTCCAGTAAATTATAGAAGTATATTAGTCCAAAAGATTGTGCAAGACAGCACACCAATTGCTACATTTTTTCCCTTTTAAATCATATGGCAGAGTGGGGGTGTTAGCTCAAATAGGTAGCAACCTCTTCTTGAAAACCCACACAGGCCAAGATTGACTTTCATCTGCCTCTGAACTGGAGAACAGAAGAATGCTTGGTTTAAAAAGAGTGCAAGGAAGTGAAATATGGGGATTTATTTTATTTGTGTGTGTGTGTGTGTGAATTTCTGTTTGCTTGATGTTAGCATTATGTGAATGTGAATAGGGGTGTTGTTTAACAGCATGTGGTGCAGTGGTGGGTTGCCCCTGGTTCGCACCAGTTATATAGAACTAGTAGTAAAACCGGTGGGAGACTCCGCCCACTGACCCCGACGTCATCAGAATGCTTCTGCGCATGAGCAGAAGAGAGAGCATGGGGGTGGCCCCATTGTGAACTGGTAGTAAAGGTAGGTAGAACCCACCCCTGATGTGGTGGTAAGTGTGGTAAAATCTCTAGGTGCTTTGGCTGTGTATCTAAACATGGTCAAGAATTTTCACTAATAAAGTAAGATGACCACTTTGTTGTGCGTAATCCTTTGAGCTTCATACTTATTTTAATGTAAGTTATTTTGCTGTATATACATTATTTCATCTGTTTTCGGAGGTTTTCGTGGGTGTTTGTATGTAGGTCTTTGGTTATTCAGGTCTTCTCCCGCATAGAATTGGAAGTATCTTGGTGACGTTTCGACGAAGTCTCATTCGTCATCTTCAGGCTGGTGTTCTCAGCTTCGTGCTTCCAGGACCAACTGGAAGCACGAAGCTGAGAACACCAGCCTGAAGATGACGAATGAGACTTCGTCGAAACGTCGCCAAGATACTTCCAATTCTACGCGGGAGAAGACCCGAATAACCAAAGACCTACATTATCTCATATCTGTACACACTCTTATTATTTTTATTAGTTATATAATGCATTTTTCCCTCTGGGCATATTGCTATTATTTTATACAAAAAATTATGAAATCACAGTTGCCAAATGTTTGGCTAGTATTGGCATTCATATGAGTTCTTCCCAAGAGCCTAGGACATTGTACTGTGACAGCACAGTATATCTTCAGATTCCAATGTAATTGACAGATGGAAATTTTATCAATGTGCAGATTTTACCCTTTTCAAGCACAGTTAAATTTGATTTTATGAGCCAAGACTTTATCAGTTTGTATTCTGAAATCCCACAATATTTTAACTTGCTCATTTTCAGCTCTATGTTCCCACCAAGTTTTCATCACTGGCATGTGATAATTTTTACAAATGTACCAGTGAATTACTTTCTATTGCATCGTTATTTATAATCAGTTTGTACAATCTTCTTGCATGAGCTGGGTATATGATCTACTGTTTCTTCTGCTTCTCTGCACTTTGAATCATGTGATGATTTTTCTATTCTGGCTTGATTACCTTAATTTGAAAAGCTTGCTCTTGAGTAGCCAAAATCAAGCCTTCACTTTCTTTTTTTAATATTTCAGTTGTAAGCCATTGACGTGCTTTATCTTCATTCACTTTTCCCTTGATCTTTTATAAAGAATTAACCATGCAGCACTTTTCCTTGCCAGCATTCTGCTCTTATTACTATTATTATTATTATTATTGTTGTTGTTGTTGTTTGTTGTTGTTGTAAATCAATCTATTGCACGATGAAGACCTTTTCACTGATCCAAGTTTTAGTTGGCAGGCAGAGGTTTTTTTACTTCCTGGTCTAAGGCTATAAAAAGATAGTGACTGGCCCAAACATATTCCTAGTCCAGACCTTAACCACTGCACTGCATATAGAACTAGAAGGATCAAATACCTGTACTTTGTATAACTGCTTTAATACACCAGTAAAGACTGAAGTATAGCAAACTGGAGTTCATTAGCTTCTATTATTATGCACACTAAAATAATTGCAGGCAGCACTTATTCAAGGTAAAATAAATGCTGCTTGAAATTAATTTTCACTAGGGTTGCACTTTTGAATACCTAGCTCTCTAGCAAGGTTTTAGCCAATCTGTTAGATCTGTTTCACAGCTCTGCTTAGTCTCTCACCTTACTTAAAGGCTTTTTTTTTTGGATAAAAAAATCCTGGGGGTGGGGGTGGGGAAAATATATAGAGAGAACAATGAAGAGGAGAATATACATAGGGCTGTATGTATATCCTTCCTGACAAATTTTTTTTCCAAAATGTTGATGCCTGAAATTTTGGGGATGCTTCTTATCCAGAATAATCCAAATGGAAATGTTCAATCACATTGCACTGGGTGGGGTAAATGGGCATCAGGTCAGATATTAAATATTGTGATGCAAAGGTACCTGTGTAATTGACACCAAGTGCAAGCATTTTATTGTTTAACAAATGAATCTGCCTGTATAAACAGTCTTTCAATGTTCTGTTACAAGTGGCAACAAGGAGCCATTTTCTGGAGATTCAGTTGATTGTAGCCATGCCTTCGAAGCTGTTCCTGCTATTTGGTTACATTAATTTTCCAGTTCTTTGCAGGACTTCATTTGGGCAATGGAGGAATAAAGTTAGGAACCCTATAAGAATTTGGTAAATGGTTCCTCACTTCTTTTTAGCCATCTCTAAGAATTAGATAATAATTCAATACCAATAATTTAAGATGAAGACCAATAACAGGAAACACAAAGTCAGAGTGATATCAGTGGGGTACTGTAAAGATATCACCCTCCCAAGACATATTAATACATGCCAAGACTGAATGGATATTCTTATTTCTTATTTTCTCTATGTTGTCAATGTAAGATATACTCAAACCCAGGTCAAGGATGGAATGAGGGTGCAATTAATTAATTAATTGATTGATTGATTGATTAATATATAGTAGTTGTCACAACTGCAAATCAAAGCCTATCATATTTGAATTGTGTTGACATAACAAGTATATTCAAAGGATTTTCACACGCCGTCATGACCTCATCTTGATTTTTTTCAGCCATCTCACCCTGTTCAGAAACCATGGTCTAGCAAGAAGTTTGACGTTCACAATGAAATCCTCAGCAACTAAGCATATCATCAAGAGGAAAGAACAAAATTCTATGCCTGCATTATATGATGACTCTTTCATAAAGCTGATGAGCTTTAACACTTAAATTAATTTTGATCCCTTGCCTTCTGAAAAAGGATAGAAGGCGATATATCAGAGTTAGTGGTTATTGGCATATGATTAAAATTTCTCTTTATGATTAATTTTTTGCTTTAAGCTTCTAATACAGGATAGTTCCCCCTCCCTTTTATTTCAGAAAGCCTTTGGCAATTTAATAATCTATTACTTTGTGCCTGGTATTTAAATTTCTATATTCTCCTTTGATCCTCATGTAACATTTGCTGACGCCATGATTGTTGTCTTCGTTATTTTTATTTTGTAGTATTAGCATTTGAAATAGCTGGATAAAAAATATTTAACAGGAAAAGAGAAGAACAGATAAGTGGAAACCTATTTTATTTTGGATTCTTTTCTTCTTTGACTACATATGACTTTTAACTGCATGAAACGATCCATAATAGGGTAAAACCTTTTCAAGCAAGGTAACTCAAATGAGCTGTCATATAGAATGCTGTGACCATAACACTCAAGGGGATAGAATTTGGGGAATAATGGAGAATTGTGGTTCTTTCAGCATGGCTGCTGCATTGCCATAGTCAGTCGTGCTCATTTTCAACATATCTCACAAGTGCATGGGAGTGCCAGTATATTGGTATTCACACACCACTCCCTTGGTCCTTCCCAACCTGGCAGCTACCATTTATCTGTCTACTGGGAAGGGAAGGGAAGGGAAGGGAAGGGAAAGGGAAAGGGAAAGGGAAAGGGAAAGGGAAAGGGAAAGGGAAAGGGAAAGGGAAAGGGAAAGGGAAGGGAAGGGAAAGGGAAGGAAGGGGAGGGGAGGGAAGGGGAGGGGAAAGAAAGGAAAAGGGAAGGGAAGGGAAGGGGAAGAGGAGAGGGAAAGGGGAAAGGGGAAAGGAATTTGAAGAACAAAAAAAGAAAGGGGAAGGAAAAGGGAAGGAAAGAAAGGAAGGAAAGAAGGAAGAGTTAATCCGAGTGACTCTGGGCCGTTTACAGATGCAAATCATAAAAACATATAAAAGAGACATAATTAAAGCTATATATCCCATCAGGTGGCCCCATCATGAAATGGGACCACCAACCTTTTCTGGAAAGTGAGAGTGGGCATCATCCACTGTGAATACAAGTTCAGAAGTTTCCTGCTTTAAATTCAAAGCAGTGATTTGTTCAAGCTCAAGTTTCCCCATCTGCTTTATCTGCATCATTTCACCTCCTTTTTGAACAGGCCTTCACATACATATATTGTAAAAGTATAGGCATCCAGTAAGACCTGCCTGCAGAAAAGGCAAACCACTGATGTTGCCTTTCTAGGAATAAACTTTGGGTAGTACACAGCAGGGGAATTGTCCAATACAACCATTGTAGCCAACAGCCTGGATTAAACCACTGGCAACTTGCTGATGAAGAATGTCAGTCTTGGCATGTTTTTCATTATATACCTCAGAGTTAAGCCAACATCAGCGCAGGATAGGGAGATTTTAAGGAAGCCATGTTTTCTGACTAAATGATGCAAGATTTTTAACTATGCCATGATCATCAAAAAACTTGAGCATAAACCTTATTGATAGGTATGATTTATTTGTTGCTTTGATTCTGGGCTTTCTGTGTTCAAGCAATTCCAATCCACACAAACTGAAGAATCAACTGTGCAAGTCACAAAATTTTTTTTGGTGATGGCTCCAGAAAAGGCTTTTACAGTTTTTCCCAAACATAGAATATAAAGGAAAAGGTGGCAGAGAGTTATTTTCTATTTTATCTTTGATACCGCTTTCTGCCGCATAGCTCCCAGCAATCGGTAAGATCCCACAGAGTTGGTCTTCTCCGGGTCCCGTCAGCTAAACAATGCTGGCTGGTGGGCCCGTGGGGGAGGGCCTTCTCTGTGGCTGCCCCAGCTCTCTGGAACCAGTTACCTCCTGAGGTCCGGACCATCCCCACTTTATTGGCCTTCCGAAAAACGGTGAAGACCTGGCTTTTCCGGCAGGTCTGGGGCCGTTGATCTCGCTCTTGTGATCTGGCAAGATCCAGCCATGAATGGCCTGAATGAGGTTTTAATGTTCTTAATGTTTTTAATTTTTAAATGTTTTTTATAATGATTTTTAAAAATATATTGTGAGCTGCTCTAAGTCTCCAGAGAGGGGCGGCATATAAATTGAATTAATTAAATTAAATTAAATTAAATTTATTGATTCTATATCTATATTTATATCTATATTAATTCTATATTTTTCCATTTCTTTTGTGGAATCTTTACTGCTCTCTGATCTTGGTGATTTTTTATATTTATTTTTTTGCGGATGTTTCATTACCAAAGTAGGTAACATCATCAGTGCTAGTAGGGTATTTGTTTTCTTCATTTATTTTGTTTGTATTTTCTGAGGCCTTTTCCCTTGTATACACCCAGTGTCACTGAGGGAAAGCCAGAATGCTCAATAAATACATTTTGACTGCTATTACTAAGAACTCCTATTTGGAAATGGCACTATATTCATTTTTTTAAATCCCTCTTTCAGTGTAAACAAATAGACAGTTCGGCATTATAAGGCTTGCCTGGTGAAATAATAATAATAATAATAATAATAATAATAATAATAATAATAATAATAATAAACAACAGGCAAGACATCACAGAATACCTGAAGACTTGAAAACAAACAGGTATTACTGCTGCTAGGTAAACTGATACTCTGAAGTTAAATATGTTTTAAAATAGATTTCAGGGCTTATCTGCATTGTATAGATAAGAACTCTTCAAAAGAAAGGGCTCATTATATTAATTCAGAAGAGATTTCCAGGAATGAGACATCTAATCAATTGATTGCCGGTCTCCTTTCAACTGTATACTGATTGCCGGTTAGGCTGTCTGCATCTTCATAGAAAAATGTTAGCCAATTAGATAGCAACAGATCAAGATTGAGAGAAGGCTTCCCTTAACGTGGGATGCTTTCTTATTCAAACTGGCACAGCAGAGATAAGGAACCAATATACGAGAATATTTGTAGCTCAGGGTTGAAATGAGGGGTCCTTAGTGCTCTCTGAGATTGCTTGTTTTCTTGCAGAGGTTTCATTACCCTAACTAGGTAACATCATCGGTGCTAGTAAGGACTAAACAGCAAATAGAGAAGAGCCTGGTGGTGCAGCAGATTAACGCCTGTTATTAACATTCAGCTGCCTGCAATTACTGTAAATTTGAATCTCACCAGGCTCAAAGTTGACTCAGCCTTCCATTCTTTCTAAAATAGGTCAAATGAGGACCCAGATTGTAGGGGCAATAAGCTGACTTTGTATAAATATACAAAAGTATGAAGGCTATTGCTTAATGTATTGTAAGCCGCCCTGAGTCTCCGGAGAAGGGCGGCATATAAATCAAATTGTGTGTGTGTGTGTGTGTGTGTGTGTGTGTGTGTGTGTGTGTGTTTGTGTTTCCTTTAAGCCAGGTTTTTCCTACGTAACCAAGATTTTTCTGCAACTCTAATTGAGTGAAATCACATTCACTACTTTCTGGGGTTTTTTTTCCTTCTTTTCATTCTGGCAGAAAGCAGTGAATGTGATTTCACTCAATTAGGGTTGCAGAAAAATCTTGGTTACGTAGGAGAAACCTGGCTTAAAGGAAAAACACACATAAAACCTACGAAAAGTAAGAAAATAGATATTGTACCTTTACAGGAAGGAGACATGAGATGTGGATGTGGTTTACTGATGATGGCTAATGAGCCAGAAATAGCTATATAAGTCTCTCACTATGCAGCAGAAAATCTGCTGGCTGCCAGAATGAAAAGAAGGGGAAAAAAACCCAGAAAGTAGTGAATGTGATTTCATTCAATTAGGGTTGCAGAAAAATCTTGGTTACGCCGAGGAAAAACCTGGCTTAAAGGAAAAACACACATAAAACCTACGAAAAGTAAGAATATATATGTATGTATGTATGTATGTGTGTGTGTGTGTGTGTGTGTGTGTGTATATATATATATATATATATATATATATATATATATATATATATATATATATATATATATATATATAAACACTCCTACTACCACTGATGATGTTACGTAGTTAGGATGATGAAACGTTTGCAAGAAAACAAGCAAGCTCAGAAAGCACTAAGGACCCCTCAGAGATAAGGAAATAAGTTTTCTATTAGGCTGCATTTCCTTGGGATAATTTTGAGGGACTGCACACAAGTTATTGATAAATAGCTGTAAAGCAGGGGTGTCAAACTGGCGGCCCAGAGGCCGGATGCGTCACACACAGGCCACGCCCACCCCAGCTTCATGAAGGGAAAAAACATAGCAAAACATCACCGGATGGCAATGTGATGCTACAAGTTTGACAGATGTGATCTAAAGAGTCTTAGATGGCACCAGAATAGACTTTCTCTGTCACATTCTGTACCAGCTGCAGTTTCTAGGTGCTCTTTGAGGGCAGCAAACACTTCAGTCCTGCTACAATCTTTTATTGTGAAATCTTCCCATTAATTTCACTAATATGATTCTTCCACCCCTAGCAGCCTGTTAAATTTGGCAAGGCTACGCTGAAGAGCTTGCATTAAATATGCAAGTGCTGGGCAATATTTAGCTGAAGTCCCTAATCCCATCCATCAGCATATAACGGTACTCATAATCCCCATCAACATTTTTCTTCAAAACCCAAACCTGCTAGCTTACATTCTTTATGGAGATCCTAATTAATGAATTTGTTTTAGACCTTTCCCTTTGAACAATAATGTGTTATACGATTGTGTTGTGAAAGTAAAAGAATGTGTTAACATTCAACAGCTACATTTTATTCTAGCTGCTAATTGACGTGTATGGCTTAAATTGCTTAAATGAGGATGCATATGTGGGCATTGTATGAATGTAAAATGTGATACTACAGCAAACTGTGGACACATCATTATAATACGCTTTTATAATTGGAAAGTAGGGGTATTAAAATTGATATCGGGACAGAGTGTGCACACACCTCCACAGACAAATTTCATGTTTCTAGATACGGACAAAATAAAAAAGACACTTGAAAAATTCACTTATCCCTTCCTTATTCATATGGATGATATTCCAGACATTCTAAATCTTGATAGCTATACATACTTTCTATGGAAAATATCCTTGAAGTGTAAGTGTAAAAACAAATCCTCCGAGGTCACACCAAATGTTACATTTAAATCCCCAGAAATCTACTGATTCTCATTATTTTCTCTATCTCGCTGCCAATGAAGATGGTGCAGAGAAAATCAATTTCCTGAATCAACATTGAGTTTGCAGATCCTCCAAGTAGCCACTTTGTGTGTGAAGGATTAATTTGCATTAGGACTGTGCTCCAGCTTAGCATTAACCATGGACTGAATGTGGGTTGGAGCAATTCAGCATGTTTTTAAAAATTCTGCCTATGCAGTTCCCATGACTGATCCAAAATCCTTTCCATATTACATATGCTATATGATTTGGGGATCTAGTTGGTTACAAAGAGGGGAGAATTTACGACCACAATTGAGCCACACGTTGCGAATCTTCAAACTATTTAGGAAAATGTTTATCTATATTCATCTCAAATTGTCCATCTTTTAGAATGCTGTGATCGATTTGAAGCAGGGGTAAAAAAATACATGTCAAATGAAGATCTTAATAGTCATAAAGATCTCTTCCTTCTTAAAAACGTGCCCAATGTTGAAATCCCCATAGAATGTTTAATTGGCAGAAAAAGAAAAAGCTATTATAGTTGATAAGGTAAATTAAATCAATCAAACTGATCATATATAGGTGAGTCAGTAGAGATAATATTTAAAGAAAACTAGCAAATAAGGATCACTTAGAGATAACTTTCTTCAGAGGTATTCCATGGGGTGGCTGTCAAAACAGTTGAGATAGCAAGAGAAGTCATATTCAAAAACTCGGCTATTCAAATTTGTATATGCATGTTAGAAAAGGGTGGAGTTTCAGTCACATGGCCATGACTGTCTCTTTTTTCTTTTCTTTTTTCCCATCCTGCTGCAGATACCCCATTCTTGTCTGGAATCTAAATTAGTCTGTCAAGACTGCCGTACTGTGCTGTGATTTCCTATGGTCTAAAGCAGTGATCACCAACTGGTGGTCCGAGGACCATTGGTGGTCCATGAGAAAATTTTGGTGGTCTGCAGAAAAAATATTTGCATTTTTTATATTGCATTAAATCAGGGGTCCTCAAACTATGGCCCCTGGGCCGGATATGTGCAACGAAAATTTCTGTTGCTGCAGAGAGTCTCCCTCTTCGGGGTCTTTTTGTGTGGGTCGGAGGGACGGAGAAATTCCGATTTGGGGTCTGCTTCAGCCTCTTGGTGTGGGGCTTTGGGTGAATGCTGAAGGGAAGTGCCATTGAGTTAGCCATGCCCATCCAGTCACATGACCACCTAGCCACGCCCATCCAGTCACATGACCACCTAGCCACGCCCATCCAGTCGGTCATTAGGCAGATCATATTAGTAGTCTGTGGAATTTAAAATTATAAATTTAGTGGTCCCTGAGGTCCGAAAGGTTGGTGAACCCTGGCCTAAAGCACTTCTTCCTCATTCTTTCTGAAGCATGCACAGATCTAGTAAACATTAGGATCAGGTTTGGCTTCATACATTTTTGAATGCTAATTAGTCATTTTTCTACTGTTACAGATAGATAAGGCTCTGTTTTGCCAATGTGCTTATATCGCTGCGGAATTTCTGAAAATAGGAGCAATTCAAGGCCCAGGGGCCAGATCCGGCCCGCGGGGTGCTTAATCTGGCCTGCAGGGCCACCCTGGAAACAACAAAGGACCCACCTGCTGTGCCTCTGCCAGTGAAAATGGAGCTTGGATGGCCTCCTGCAATCCTCCTGCAACCCTCTGCTAGCAAAAAGAGAGTTCGGGAGCGCCGCACCCCGCGGCCCTCCCGAACTCTCTTTTTGCTAGCAGAGGGTTGCAGGAGGATTGCAGGAGGCCATCACAGGTGAAAATGGAGCTGGCAGAGGGCTATAGGCAGGGGTGGATTCTAAATTTTTTTACTACAGGTTCTGTGGGGGTGGCTTAGTTTGTGGGCATGGCTTGATGGTCATGTGACGATTATTTAGGATTTAGCAGAGGTACTGGTATACCAGGCTTTTAACTGCTTGCAGAGCTGTACCGGTGTACTCATGTATTTTTGCAGGCACTGATCTACTCATGTATTTTTGCAGGCACTGGTCTACCCATTTATTTTTGCAGGCATAGGTCTACTCATTTGTTTTCTTTTAACACTGATCAGCTGTAGGACGGCCCTTTGAAGCCCTGTGGCAGGAGTTTAAACAGGTTTTTTTTCCCTCTAGCCAACAGCTGGAACTCAGGAGGCAGCAATAGATTGGGGGTGGGGCCAAATAAAAGGTAAGAATAACATGCGGGGGTGGGGGGGCAGGGGGCAGAACCGGTTCGGTGATGTCATATCATCACCACTACTGGCTCGGCAGAACTGGGCCGAACCGGGAGGAACCCACCACTGGTTATAGGAGGCTGTAACAGCTGAAAACAGAACTTGTTTTGCTGGCAGAGCACTCCGGCCAACACAGGCACCCCCAACATGAGTAATGTTGAGCTGGCCACATTCATCCTGGCCCACCCCCAAAGTCAGACACAACCCTGATGCAGCTCTCAGTGAAATCATGTTTCACGCCCCTGAACTAATGCATTTAAAGGCCTGGATCTGAAGCTAGTTTGAAGAAACAGTTGTGCAAATTAGGATTGTGCTTTTCCAGTACTATTTTCTTACTTACCTGGATGAAGAAAAACATATTTGGCAATTGAAAATTTAGATCAACTGGCTGGAATATTTCAATGATTTGGGGTTGTTTTTTTCTCCTATGCCTTCCCTTTGTTGAACTTGGTTCAACCTACATCCTTAACTTAAGAACCCAAAAAGTAGGATTGAGTAATGTTCCGAATGAGAAAATAGTCTCTGCTCCTATATTTCTGTGTGTGTGTGTGTGTTTGTGTATACATGTGTCTGTTTGTGTGTGTGTTTCTTATTTTATTTTTCTTTAATATTACATTGCCCATCTTATGTATTTCTCTTTCACTGAAAAGAAAACTGCATGAGAAAAAAAAAAGGGGGGGGGGAAATACAGCTGGAGATGGCCAAAGTGTGGAATAATTCCAGGTTAGACATGCCAAATTCACTTTGCTGAAGACTACGCACGAAAGCTCAAATTTTTCTCTGTGTTTATAGCATTAGCAAATTATATATTAATATGTCTTACTCCCACTCTTAACATATAACCATCTTCCTACAAGTAATTGTCAAACACGCTGGCTCAGTCTTCTAGTCATCATATCACTGAAACCTGAAACTAGTGTAGCATTGGTTTCTTAAAGTTCAAGAATTTAAGTTTAAATTTTAGTACATTCCTGTTTTGGGCCAAACAGATGCCCATTTTCTATTAGGATTAACTGGTTCAAAAGTCTCCCTTTCTGAATGTTGCCAATCCCATTTATTCGTTTTTCTCAAAAGCCTGGTACCCCAACACAAGAAATCACTTACACCACTGGAGCACAACCGCGCATAAAGTGATTTTAGGCATCATGGCAGTTTCCAGCAGACCAGCACATGACAGAAAGCAAGGCATTTGGTCTTTGTACAGTTACTTGACTGACAAATGACTGTGGAAAACATTACACGGGCTTCTTCTTGCAAGAATAGAAGCATGCCTGTTCTGAAACTCTTTATAGATAGCTTTGGAGAAGTGGTTCAGGAGTAACCACAGAGCTGATATCATTTTCTGCTCTGCCTCT
Organism: Masticophis lateralis; assembly: GCA_030761175.1. NCBI lineage: Eukaryota > Metazoa > Chordata > Lepidosauria > Squamata > Colubridae > Masticophis > Masticophis lateralis. The sequence continues at coordinate 122,391,456 of JAUDYJ010000001.1, read as the reverse complement.
TTCCTACTTTTCCTTGTGGGGCAAGCTACATTTCGCTGTGGCTTTGAACGTTTCTTGTTTCAGCTTTCTTTCGCTTATACTGTTTACACCAAACCAAAGGTAAAAAAAAAAAAAAAAAAGATTCTAAAAACTCATTGCAGAATTGTAGTTCCTTTTTTTTTTTTGATATTTTTTTCATTGAAATTATCATATATAAAATATAAATGGAAATAAATAGGAAAAAGGAAAGAGACGGAAAGAAAAAGTGAAGGATATGAGGGGAAAAAGCATTGACTTCCAACTTTTTTCAGTGCAGTGCAGTAATATATATATATATATATATATATATATATATATATATATTATTATATAGTAATATATATATTATCAGCAAAAATATTAAAAAACATAGAAAAATAGCTTGTCAGCTATATGATACTGTCTGGATGGCCCATGAGATTGGGCTGAAAGGCAAAAATTGGAGATTTGTGATATCTCCTCCATTCCTGGTAATCCAGGATGACTTAATACAAAAAAACATACATACATACATACATACATACATACATACATACATACATATATATGTAGGTCTTTGGTTATTCGGGTCTTCTCCCGCATAGAATTGGAAGTATCTTGGCGACGTTTCGACGAAGTCTCATTCGTCATCTTCAGGCTGGTGTTCTCAGCTTCGTTCTTCCAGGAGCAATGTGAGATTGCAGCTGACCCTTCCTTTTAACTACTAGTGGGGGTGTGAGCTGATTGGTTGGGGGCTTGGCTGTGCTCTGATTGGATGGGGGGTTGGTTGTGCTCTGATTGGCTGGGGGTGTGTTCTGTTTGGGTGGGGGCTTGGTTGTGCTCGGCTTAGTCTGAGTTGCAGGGGGATTTGAGCTGGTGAGCTGCATTGTTGTTGTTTGGCTTCGAGTTTGTGGTCTTGAGGGCTTTTCATGGAGGATGTTGGTCTGATTCATGTATGGATTGGAGGGGTTAAAAGTGGCTAATGATGCAGCTGCAGTCTGGCTTCTGGTCCTTGGTCGTGCCTCATTATCAGTGTGGGTTTGAGTCTGCTTTCTGCGTGGATGTGTGGTGGTGACATCCTGTGTGGCTCTTGTGAGTGTGGGTCTGGTGTCATTCATCGTGTTGGGGACTCGTTTGTCAATAAGGGCGGGTTTCCAAATGGCTGTCAGGCGGGAGGTATCGTCTCGTTTGTTCATGCTGTGTGGGCATTTTTCTATCTCGATGGCTTCTCTGATTATTCTGTCATTAAAGTGTTCAGTTTTGGCGATAGTTCTGGTCTTTTTAAAGTCAATTTCATGTCCTGTGGCTTTGAAGTGTTGGACCAGGGAAGAAGTTGGTTCCTCTTTTTTGACTGAGTTTTTGTGTTCTTCAATGCGTGCACTTATTCTTCTGTTGGTTTGTCCGATGTATGTGGTGGGGCAGGCGGTGCATGGGATTTCATATACTCCTTGATTTTCTAACTCAATTTTGTCTTTGGGGTTCCTCAGGATGGTGGATATTTTTCGGTTTGTGCAGAATGCTGTCTTGATGTTATGTTTCTGGAGGATTTTGCTTATTCTGTCTGTGGTGCCTTTTATGTATGGGAGGAGGGCTTTGCCGTTTTCTTGTTCTCTGTCTTGAATTTTAGTGAGGGTTTCTTTTTGGATTAGGTTGGTAATCTTACATAAGAACAAACATAAGAATAAGTGCACGCAAAGACCTACATACAAACACCCGCGAAAACCTCAGAAAACATATATATATATATATATATATATATATATATATATATATATATATATATATATATATATATATATATATATAAACAAATTACAAATTTAAGCTTTTAGTTTAATAAGTACTAGCCATTTCTATAAGAACAACCTAACTTAAATCTGCAGAACCCAAAGTCAAAGCTTCATTTTTTTCTGTCTCAAGCACAAATAGAACAATGGCCTATATTGTTATAGTAGGGTATTGTTAGTATGTGATATTCCATTTGATGATTTGCATATCCTTTTCCCTGGTTTTTTAACCACCTTAGCAGAAACTTTTATTCTTTACCTTGCCAGACCAGGAAAGCCAAGGCAAGGCAAAACTCATGATAGACATCTCTGTGGAGATTCTCAGTCATCCAGGTCATGGTTGTCCTAAAGGTGCCTTTTCTGACTATGTCAGAACTGAAGAAGCTTCTTGGAGGAGAAGCGAAACATCTTTAAGGAAAAACAAAAGAAGTCTGTTTGCCTCTTGAAAAATCATCCTGGGGTCATGATAGATATTGTCAGGATACCTTAATAATTCCTAGCCTAATGAAAAGACCGGATAATTTACTGAATAGAATTAATTACCGTATTTTTGGGACTATAAGATGCACCTCCCTCCCACCAAAAAAAGTGGGTGGAAATGTCTGTGTACCTCATAAAGTGAATGTTGCCAAAGCCCCACCCACCTGCCGGCTCCCACCATTCGGCCTCTGGTTCCCAGCAATTTTCCTCCTTGCAGCAAACAGCCTGGTAAGCTTCAGCACAGCCTGATTTAGCATGAGCAGCTGATTGGCAGTTGGATCGGCCTCCTGGAATACCATCAATCAGCAGTTCCAGGCTGCAGGGATCGGCACTGCCCATTGGTGCCAGCGCCACCCATCACTGATGTCACCTATTGCTGCCTCCGTGTGCCCCATTTTTGGCCTCCACAAATCCCGTTTTCAGCCTCTGGGATGCCCCATTTTTGGCCTCTGCATGCCCCATTTTTGGCCTCCATGCATCCTGTTTTTGGCCCATTCTAGACAGCAGGGATAGGCAGTGGCAGCAATCCCTGCTGCCTCGAATGGGCCAAAAATGGGATACGTGAATGCTGAAAACGGGACACGTGGAGGCCAAAATGGAGCACATGGAAGTGGCAGTAGGTGACAGCGGTGATGGGTGGTGCTGATCCCCGCAGGCTGGAACAGCTGATTGGTGGTATTCCAGGAGGCTGATACAACTTCCAATCAGCTGCTCATGCTAAATCAGGCTATGCTGAAGCTGACCAGGCTGTTTGCTGTTTGCTGCAAGGAGGAAAATTGCTGGAAGACAGAGGGAGATTTTTTTTTCTTGTTTTCCTCCCCAAAAGCTATTCCTCCTCAAAAGTATTTCCTCCCCAAAAGGTGTGTCTTATAGTTTGGAGCACCTTGTAGTCTGAAAAATATGCAGTCCAAACAGTGACAGAGCCTACATCTAAACCAGGAGATTACATTATATTTATCAAACGTATCTTAGAACCTGCATCCACTTCTCAAGAACTGGATTTAGGAACATGCTGAAGGAAATTCAACAAGCAATAGGCGGGAAATGTGAACTTTCAATAAAAAACGAAGTTCAGGATAATGGCTATGAGTTAAGAATGTGATTTTTGGTTAGCAAAACCAAGATTTTTGTGTAATCAAGAGAAGAAATTATGTTTCACATACATATTCCTTCTAAAGGTCTCCAGGGCATTAGCGCTGAGAGCTATCGAGGATCATCATTAAACTTCTGACTGTCTGAATTCACTGTGGCCAAAATGCTATTTAAATAGAATTCTGGTTCATAACAATCTTGGTTTAAGAGTCCCTCAGGCCTTTCAGCAATGTGATGTTGTTTGGTTGCATATTAAGGCAGTATTAATAACTACAGCTCAAAGGGAGCTAGAGGCAGACCAAAGATATGACTGCTCTGCAAGATTTTATAGTGATTAAAGTTTATAAGCTTCCTTATCTAGTTGTCTAGTATTTATTACAGGAATTAGAAGAAGGTGCCTTTGTCAATGCTCAAACTCCAGAACTGTGGGTCAAGACGAAACCGGCAGATATTTCTATTTAGAGAGGTTTTTATGTCTAAGATGATTAGTATCAGAGATAGCTGCTATTGTTTATTTCAGTTTTTTTTTAATAGACCTTTGTTACTGCATCTACATTTATAATTAGTTATCATGGAAATGTTTTTTTAAGAAAATTTGGAAGATAAGTGCCGCATATAAATAAACAAATAAAAAACACAAGGACAAATCTCAGGAACATCTTTATTAATGGATCACAGTTAGATTTCTATCTAACATGCCTATTGACATTGGATTTTGCTCTTTTTTGTTAGGGGTATCATAAATGACCACTGGGCAGTATTCAAAATTCAAGAGAACAAAGGTGGAAATATTTGATCCTTTCTATCCTGCTAATGCTGCAGAATGAAAGTCACATCAAGTGAGGTTTGGAAAAAAAGAGAAAGGGAAGATCCATCTGCAGAAATCTGCCATCTCAGTAAAATGTATGAGATTCTCCATGTATGAGGTAATGTATTAAACATTTAGAAAAATAATCCCTTCCAATGTCATAGATTAAAAATAGAAACAGATTTGGACTATCCATACTGTTCCCCTAAAGCCCATTGTCTATGTCCCCTTCCTTGCTTATCTTCAAAAACTGAAGGTTGCCCTCCAGCTTTTCTCTGATTTATCAAAACATTTCAAATGGAAAAACTCTAATCAAAATAGGAATAGTAATTCATGAGGAAAAGTTTACATCTGGACAGGGAGTCTATCATTGTTGCACAGGAGCAAAGGGAGTATTTGAAGTTTAAATTAAGTACGTCTATTTCCTAGAAAATATAAAATAGCAACAGCAATGCATGCAGCTGTATTTAATTATTATAAATACACTCTGTTTGGCATTCTAACATCATTAAAAGAAAAAAAAACCTTAATTTCATAGATAGATAGATAGATAGATAGATAGATAGATAGATAGATAGATAGATAGATAGATAGATAGATAGATATGATGGATGGATGGATGGATGGATGGATGGATGGATGGATGGATGGATGGATGGATGGATGGATGGGCAGGAGGGCAGGCAGGCAGGCAGGCAGACAGAGACATGACACACAGAAATATATTTTACTGGCTCTTGTTTATAAATGATCCATGAAATTTTATAATTTTCTAGATTCATGTTTATCGTAGGTTTGTTAATAAAAGAAGAGAATTGGGTTTGCTGAACTAATTTGATGAATTGAGATACACTGATATTTGCTTAAAGTATTTTACTTTAGCAATTAGCCTTTTAGGAGAAACCCTGCTGTCTGTACTGCAGTCCACTGATAGCATTTTGGTGATAGTTTGAAGGATCTTTCCTGCAGGGACCATTATCTCAGGAGATGGCCTCCTGTCTGAGACAGGTCTCAGTCCCCAACTCTAATGCCTTTAGAATATTGTAAAAACATGCATTTTTATGCCAGTCCTTCCCCATATTAGTTCTCCCCAAAAGTCGTCTTTTTAACGGATTTAGGTGTGTCTCATACTGTGTGTATTACAATTTTGAATCATAAGGATTTTTATAATGTGAAAGATGTATGTGTAAATAAATAAATATAGTGAGATTGCTTTAAATTAATTCACAGCAAATATAGTTGAAAGAAAACCAATATTTTCCTGCAACTGACAACAACGGTGAAAGACAGTAATTATGAATTAGGAAACTGTATGGAATAATCAAGCATGATAAAAATATATTTATTTCCCTTACTGCAAATCTGATTTCTAAGCCCTTCAGGGAGAGAGAGAGAAGTTGGGGGGGGGGGGGAGCAGTCTAAATTGTGAAGCCTGAACAAATTAAATAGCAACCTGAAAAATAAATGTCTTGCCAGTCTTTTTAAGATTACTTTTTTTTCAAGGTAGGCTGCCATTAGTTCCACTCTGCAGGTGTGCAATACAGGTGTGCAGTAGAAATGTAGAATAGTGGAATGCCTGAGGCTACCCAGTGAGCACCAAGCTTTATGAGCAGCAAAAATGTGTGATGCAGCTTTTGATAGATTGATGTTTTAAACCACAGAACAGTATATGTTTGAAATGGCACATTCTATAAAAATAAACTGCATGTCCACTGAAACCCCAGCACTGTAGTAGAAAGCCTAAGTATGATTATTTTGAATGGATGACTGTAACTATCAATCTGATACTGAGCATGCCATTGGAATTTATTTTTCTTTATCCTGGACTATATTGAAATAAGGAAATTTTCTAAGATGAGAGGCCTGACTCATGCTCTACATTTAGTAATTGTACAATCAACTTTTACTTTTACTTTTACTTTTACTTTTACTTTTCCTCCTCCTCCTCCTCCTCCTCCTCCTCCTCCTCCTCCTCCTCCTCCTCCTCCTCTTCTTTCACCATCAACTGCAACCATAAATCTCCCAATCATCTGACTATTCTCTACCTCGAACACCCAATTTCAATTGTTGTGCTAGCCAATCCATAATACTTTCTGCATTTATTTGCCTACAAATTTTATTATGCAAGTTGGGGGTAACAGATTGCTCAGAGAATTGTAAAAAATTCTCTCATACTGATTAATTATATATAATCGTTCTGTGTATATATCTTATTTTAAATCTCTCCAAGCACTGTTTCCGAGACAGATTACAGTGATTGGAATACAAAGATCTGGAAAGGTAAGTAGATTATGGCTCCATTCATATGTGAATTTAGATTGGAAGCTAAACTTTATAATTCAATTCCAGCTGTGAAGCCTAAGATACAATGAATGCTAAAACTTGACCAAAGATCCAATAATAGTTCACAATGAAGTGCCAGTAAAATCCTATTTTTCTTCTTATTAATTTCCTAAATGCTTTATGAACCATCACAAAATGAATTACATTACTCTTTAATAAGCAATGCTATATCCAAAGTGGGTATATACATTAATACCACTTATTGGTATAAAAATGAGCGACAGAGGTAAAGGAAAGATGACTTGCTCATGGCTGCTGAGGCGGAAGATGTTTCAATCCTAACTTGACTTACTAGAACCAAAGCTTTCTTGAACCCAGAGAATATATTTAGCACTGAACAAATCACACAGGTAGTCCTCATTTAGTGACTGTCTTGGGTAGTGATCATCCACAATTATGATGGTGATGAAAAAGTAACTTTGTGACCAATGGCTGTACTTAGGACAACAAAGTTCTTCAGAGTGAAGCTGGTTAAAGTCCCCATCAGTGTCAGGTAGTAGCTGCAGCAGGTGGAAAGGTCCTAATCAATGAATTAAGATAACAGAGCTCAGCTTGTCAACTTGTGGTTAGCTCTTTTTAGGGACACACTGTGCTGTGGAGAAAAGCAGTTTCGGAAAAAATAGCTTATTGATTTACAGAGAAGCAATGGAAGACTGAAGAAGACTGCAGTGGAAAAAGGAGACAGTGAATGGATCAGCTCCTCAGAATTCTCCAGAGCAAGGAGGAGGCCAGATTTGCCCACACATACTCCATGTCACATTCTGGTGTCCCGCGTAAAAAAAGCCAGCAACACAAGTCAATGTTGGACTGTTTATCTGGAAACGCAGACCGACATGAAGTGACCATCCAAAAGGAATCAAAGTTCCTCCTGTGGTTAGCTCACCTGCCCCTTATATTGTGCCCCACCTCCCTTGTATGTATACCCCACCCCTCTCACCAACTGCCAATATGACCTCCACAGTCCAGCCATGCCCCTAGCCACCCATCCTGGCTCATCCTGCCCGGTTTCTTGCTGCTGCCCACATTCCGACAATCAGCTGTTTTCCCAATCCAATGAACAGCTGTTTTTCACTCAGCTGGGTACAGTCAGGATTCCACTAGCCAGACGGCAGCCCATGGATGACGGAGCGAAGCAATGTGAGTTTATCCGATGGCGGCTCCATGGTGGCCTGGCCATTGCCAGCTGTGCACGTGCATCCACTCCTCCCCTGCCTGAATGGTGGCCCTGGCCTGTCAGACGGTCTGGGGCTGACACTCTATATAGAACAGATGTATCAATCACACAGCCCAAGGGCCGAATCAGGCTTGTGATAGTTCCAAAGTTGTCCCAGAGTGCTGTTCTGGAGATGGTGAGGGACTGGTCTATGCTGCCCCAGCCTTGGCCTACCTTAGCCATACCCACTCTGGCCTCCAAGGGCAAACAAAATCCTGATATGGCCCACAATGGAATTAAGTTTGGCACGCCATAAGAAGATATAAGGCTGCATTTTCTGGTGGACTTTGGATCTCTAGGAGACAGAGGAAAGTAATCTTGCCTAAGCTGCAGTTCTGTACCTGCATCCAGATATTTCCTCTTGTAACCATCGTAGGAATTATTTGTTAATGACTTTTTGGATGTTAAGAATCTTCAGAAAGACAAGTTTAATTACACTGAATCAGTTTCCCTCCATCCTTATTGAAAGAAATTATGTGCAAGTTTAAGAACTTTAAAGAGGAAAACAATATTTCTGAATAAAAAGCAAAAGCGTAACTACAATATTGGTTTTGGAAAATTATAAACAGATTAAGGGGGTCAGATGGACTTAAAATAATATTTCCTGTGAGTTGTTTAAAATTTTGAAATAAAGAGAATTTTGAAACTAATTGTAAGAAATCCTTTCATGGAAAAGAAGTGTTGATTAGGGGAAAAAAACAACAAATGATAAGAGAAGACCTTGGTGGATTAGAGGGAAACAGATAAAGCTAAAAATTACAGTTAAAAGAGAAGAGACCCATTAATACAATGGAGCAATAGTTGTTTGTGGAAGAATTTAAGGATATTTGGGAACAATAAATTCAAAAAGACCAACCAATTGAAAAAAAGCCAGAAACATTCTTATTAGGAATATTCATGAGAAAATACACCAAAGAAATAAAATGTGTGATTCTACACATCATAACAGCCGCACGAATAACATAGGAACAAAAATGGAAACAGGGAAAGATACCAATAGATGAAGAAGTGATGTGTGCCAAGAAGTGTGCCGAGATGCACAAATTAACAAAAAGAAATTAAAGAAAAAGAAGAGACAGATTATTACATAATTTGGAATAAATGGTATGAATGGCTTGAGACTGGAAATAATGAACAATAAATACAGGGGGGAATCTAAGAAAATGAAACAGTAAGAGAGATATGGGGGGAAAGGTACAAAACGGAAAGATGACCAGTAAGAAACATTGGTTAAAAAGAGGATATATTTATGTGTTGTATGTTATATGTTTGTCATATATATTTTTTTTAAAAAAATTGATTTATATGCCGCCCTTCTCCGGAGACTCAGGGCGGCTTACAATGTGTTAAGCAATAGCCTTCATACTTTTGTATATTTATACAAAGTCAGCTTCTTGCCCCCACAAACTGGGTCCTCAATTTACCCACCTTAGAAAGGATGGAAGGCTGAATCAACCTTGAGCCTGGTGAGTTTCGAACTGGTGTAATTGCAGGCAGCTGGATGTTAATTGCTGCCTTTAGTAGGAGGCATTAGCCTCCTATGCCACTCAGGCTCCTTTGTGTTATATTGTGTTATAATAAAATATTAATTAAAAAATAAATTCAAAAAGTATTGTCTATTATATGAAACTTTTGAGTTTTAAAAAGGCTACAGAAGAAGAAACAATTTTACTGGACAAAACACAGACTGAGGCTGGTTTGAAGGTGGATTTGAAAGTGCATTTTAAAATGCCAGATCACAAGAATGATATGAAAAATGATGCCACACTGGATTTACCAATGAAACTGCCTGTTGTCTTAATAATTAAAAGGAGACATACAAATAATAAATCAGAAGAGTGACTTGGATAGCTTCCCTGCATTTTTAGAGAAAGTGATAATGTTATTTCAAACAACAACAACAAAAAAAAGCCATGATAAAAAGAAAAGGAAAGAAATATCAAACTGATTTACTTGATGAAGGTTAAAATAGAAATGTTAATATTTCTGGTGGCTCTTAATGGACTTTGACAAGCACTGATTGACAAGATTTCATAATTTGTCTATGGATGAGATATGGAAAGAACAGATCTTTTACTGAAATATCAAAGAAAGTGATTCTTCGTACACCGCTTGAGGGAGAGGAGGCACACACACGCACAAGGAAAAAACTCCCACCCACTCCCCCCAAAAAATCTGATACAGGACACTGTATGAGAGACCCTCACCTGAGATAACAACCATAAGTGATGTTTGCAGCATCTCTCTCTTACATTCTCTCAGTCATGTACTTCATGTAGCAACCATTTCACAGGACCCAGTCACCATTTCTAGACCCATTTCTAGTCACCCCTGTCTAGAACTCACAGTCTCCTAGTTTCTAGCCTGATGCTTTAACCATACTCCAAACTGGCTCTCACAAATCAAAACGGAACAACCCTATATTAATGGTATAATTCTTTCACAGATGGTATAATATTGTACAATACGAGAGCATCATATTGCCTCACGATTTACAAATAAACTGACCAAGTTTGCAGCCTTATGCACGTTTTCCAGTCTTAGTGAATTCAATTCATTATTTATTTATTTATTTATTTATTTATTTATTTATTTATTTATTTATTTATTTATTTATTTATTTATAAAACCAAACAAGCTCAGATATGAAAACGTAAGTGGCATTGGCAGCACCCTGATTTTTTATATATATAATGCTGTTAGATCACAAAAGCCTGTGGAATGTTATTAATAATAAAATGCTCTGCTAGCTTTTGAAATGTAGGCTGTCTTACAACAGAAAAACAAGCAGTCTCCGCATAAAAACAGAGTTTCACTTCTTTCTGCTTGTCATGACTGTATGCCAAAGTGGAATTTAAATGATAAAACTACAGCCACACTGTTTTGTAATCAAAAGATAAAAATACTTTCCAGTGAATCCCGAACAGCACCTACTCTTTGATTTGCTGCAAAATTATTACTTGATGTAAAAGAGATGAACATGAAAGGAGGGGGGATTATTAACAAAATGAAAATGTCTTGTTTTTAATCAGCTATATTGGATATATTTGCTGACTCCCAATGGATAGTCTCATTCATTTTCTCTCCGTTTCATGCACTATCTTTTAAAACTGGAATCTCTCACTGTACTTGAAAACAATACCCTCCTTAAACCCCTTTTGAAGGCAAAAAGCAAAAAAAAAAAATTGCTCTGCCTATCACATCTTTGCAAGCTCCATTTTAAAGTTTGGCCAGTTTTTATTTTCATCTGCGTATCGGCAGGGAGCAGTGCCACATCACAACCTGCTTGATTTATTCCCAACCCACCATTAATCCAAACCACTTTTCCTTTGTTGCATTCTAACCAACCTACAATCACAGAAGGTTTCAGGAGCTTCTCACCACCGGCTGAGTGTGAAAAAAAAATGTTTCTGGGGGCCGGAATGCATGGCAAGGTAAGAAGTCCACCCAATGGGGAAAATCAAAATACAAAATAAACACTTTAGAATTTAGAACATCTATTCCATTCAAAGCCAAAGGGCCAGAGAGGGTAAAAGGACAGACCTCCGAAGGTGGCACATCAGCTAGAGCAGTTTGCTGCTTGAAGCTGTGCGTGATTTTCTTTTCCAATTGAAGATGTAGAGAAAAATCTTCGTGTGGTAGGACACTATATCGCTACGTATTATCCAGGAAAGAGATCATGAAAAAGATTCATAGACGTGTCACAGTTCTACATTGTCTTACGCTGTGTGGTGGAGTTCCTAATAAATCCAAAAGACAGATTTGCTCTAAAATTAACTTTACTGGTCAGCATGACTCGATGTGCTAATTTTTAATGAATCCCAATTTACTATTGGTTAAAGTACAATAAGCATTTTATATTTCATGCTTTGATGAACCAAATTTAAAAGAGATTCTTGACCGTTTAGAAAGGTAAGCTTGATTTATGCATTTTTGGAAGGTGAAAAGAGGGGGCGAAAATCTATACAAACCCATGAAAAATTTCCCTATTACCTTGTGATCTGCAGCTATTTTTGGTAGTTGATAGATATTTATGACACATTGCCATAGCAACAAAGAACTATCTGAATATCTGTATTATTTGGCAGGAAGAATAATGTTCCGGGCAGCCTTTTGATACAATAATCATTGCTTTAAAGTTATAGATAATGTATTAGGAAGACAGCCTGCTTCTACCTGCATATTTCTGTGCATAAACAAAGCATTTGTTTTTGGAAAGGGGGATAATAACACAATCCTACCTGTGATGGCTTTCAATACACAACAGCGAGACCACTAGATGGTGCATTTATCGTTGCTAAAATTAATAACAAGCAAGCCTATTTTTCACAAATACTATTTAAGTACCGTTCTCCTCCCCCTTAAAAGGAAAGGGTGAGGAGGAGGAAAATGATACATATTCTTTGAAGGATTTCTGTATTTCTTGGGTACCAACTTCTCCAGAGAGGCTGTTTCCCTTCTTGTGTAGTAGAATATCCCATTTCTTTCCATGTACAGAGTAAGAGAAAAGGAAGACGGCTTCATTTTTTTGTTCATGATTTTGCAGTGCTGCTTTTAAAATCGTATGGATTTCTATACCTGTCATTCTTTACACATATTAAAAAGCCCTGATAGGAACCAGATCTCATTTCTATGGCAAAAGATTAATACCGTGTAAGTATGACAAAGAGAAAATAAAAGATAATGAAGCAGTGAGAGCTGTCAGATCAGAACATGGGGGCATTAGAAGGTGTATTTATAGAAATAGAGACTATATTATTGTATAATCATGAAAATGAGCAAATACGTCATTACCTCAAAAAAAAAAAAAAGATTACCAAACATAAGGCTGAACCATATGCAGTTCTAGACCACTTTAAATGTGCTCAGATTATGTCCTTGAATGCATATAAACTGTGCAACCCCAGCACGTCTGCAAGAGCATCTCTGCGATAGGAATAAACAGATCTGGTTTTCAGTAGACAACTAAACAAGAATGGCTTTCAAGAAACTTGCTGGTGTCAAGGTAAATGCATTCATCCTCGGATCAGTGCTTCCACCAAATTCATCATTTCAAGCCTGCTCAAATGCACAGCTGTTTTAAAGGAAGCTGAAAATAATTCTATCCTATGATGCTGAGGTCAGTTAAAAGCAGAATCTGAGGAAAGCATCAGAGGAGCATGTCTTCAACGTCACTTGGTCCTCTTCGGTGCCTAATGGATCAGGGAGACAGGTGTGCCGAGTTCACTGCCATGTATTTAAAATCAGATCTCTTACTGATTATGCACATATGTGTCTAAGAGCAGAAGCGATTAAAGGGGAAGAATGAGACCAATTTTGGCAGAAGTCCAGTCAAAGGACTGAATAGACATTTTCAGAAAGGGCAGATTATGTAAGTGCCAAGAGCATAAAAGCTTACAAATGGTAGTTTAGTTGTTCAATAGTAGTTAAGGAAGAGAGAAGAGAAGTCCTAATATTCCTAGTCCAGTAATCAATTATGAACAGGAACAAAAAGTAATAGTAGTAGTAGTAGTACTGTAATAGTAGTAGCAATAGAAGTAGTAGTAGTGTACAGATAGTTCTCAACCACAATTGAGCCCAAAAATTTTCATTGCTAAGCGAGACAGTTGTTAAGTGAGTTTTGCCTCATTTTACAACCTTGCTTGCTACAGTTGTTAAGTGAATCACTGCAGTTCTTAAATTAGTAACACAGTTGTTAAGTGACTCTGGTTTCCCTATTGACTTTACTTGTCAGAAGGACACAAAAGGGGTTTACATGACCCCAGGATACTGCAACCATCATAAAAAGGAGCCGGGTGCCAAACGTCCAAATTTTGATCACATGATCATGGAAATACTGCAATGGCCAAAAATGTGAAAAACGGTCGTAAGTCACTTTGTTCAGTGATATTATAACATTGAATGGTCATCAAATGAATAGTTGTAAATTGAGGACTACCTGTATATATGCATGTGTATGTGTATGTATATGTATACGTATACACATATACATGTGCGTGTGTATGCATATGTTTAGTAAAGGCACAGGCACTCAAAAATAACATGATATGTGACTTATAATTTTGACATACTTGTTTTACACTTTTTTTTTTGTTAAGAAAATGTTATGAAAGGAGAACGTTGTAAACAAGAGTTTCATAGATTTGCTTTCTGTTTCATTTTTGATGCCCACCCCCCAAAATGGGCAAGTTTCTATATCTATTTTTTAAAAATATGCTCACACAAGACACAACATCCCCAGCAGCAATTACTATGAATAGCCTAATTAAAACTACCCTATTCACTCTTAAGCCCCAGATGTGCCAATTGTTTGTTATTTTGATTGGTGGTTAACCCAAATAGAGACTCTGTCTATTAGTAACCACGATTAGTTCTTCCAAAATAAAACAAAACAAAACAAAACTCCCACAAACAAATTTTGGAAAATACAGCTGTTTCATGTTTAATTTAATTTAAGAATTTGAGACAAATGAGACCCTTTTCTGAAAATTGTTGGAATCAGCGGTTGAATAATCTCTATTTCTGATGTTTTGGCTCAGGGGGCTAATTGGAAATAATCAAGAAAGAAGTTTCTATCTTCCATAATTAGCTGTCCTATAACAACCAACCAGAATTTAGTCTATCAGACTATTTTGAAAAAGAAAAAAGATTAAATTGGAAAAGTTTTATGTTCCTTTCAGTGCAGGAGCAGAGTCTTAGGTATTCTAATTAGAACTATTGGTCCAGTGGCATCTGTAACAACCATAATAATGGCAAATGAGGACAAGCCCACAATATTATCATACAAATGGCACAATTATGCACTTGTATCATGTCTGGCCAGGTATATAATGGTGATGTCATGATGCACATATCATGATTTGTCCCTTCCCTTTACCACTTCTCTCACAGACATCCATGTAAATTGGCACGTAAGTTTTAAATTTCAGCAGGTTTTGTCTGATTGTGATCGTAATATTGGTTCATGATTGATACTTGTTAGAATAGAATAATAAGTACTCAGTCAATATTCCAATTTCTGTTTTTTTTTTTCCCCCAGCATTGGTCGATAAGTACAAAGTCATGGCACAGCTGAGAGGCACCAAGGAATGTTCTATTTACATTAAAACAAACAAACAAGCAAAATACAAACATCTTTGGCTACCCAAATTTGGCTAATCACTGTCAAACATGAGGGAGACAATTTCAATATTTTTTAAAAGGAAATATGTAGAAAAGTAAGTACCATATTTTTCGGAGTATAAAACGCACCTTCCCCCCCCCCCTCCAAAAAAAGAGGGTGAAAATCTGGGTGCATTTTATGCTCCGAATGAAGCTCTGCCCAGCTTCTCAAATGGAGTTTTCAGAGGCTCAAAAGAATCAGAAATGAAGCTTCAGAAAAGAAGCCGCCAAACAGAGCTTCAGAAAAGAAGCCCCCAAACAGAGCGTCAGGAAAAAAAGCCCCCAAACACAGCTTCAGAGACTTTTTTTCTGAAGCTCTGTTTCGGAGGCTTTCAGAGGCAAGAAAAACATTTTTTTCTGAAATGGAATTTCAAGAGTTTCAGAGGCAGGAAAAAAAAAAGCAAGGCACAGAGCTCACAAGCAAGGAACCTGTTGCTAAAATTCACCTCTGGGAACAGCTGATTGGGGTATTCCGGGAGGCCGATCCACCTGCCAATCAGCTTTTTTCTTATTTTCCTACCCCAAAACTAAGGTGCATCTTATACTCCAGTGCATCTTTTACTCCAAAAAATATGGTATTTCCTGGATGATTATGATTTCTTCATTCTTGTTGTAGATAAAACATGGACATGGTCCTCTCATCCAACCTGCCTTGTTCTGCCTATTGGCTTTCAATTTCTCCCACTGTTTCATCATGCCCCAAAAGCTGTTAGACGAGATGACTTGTAATACCTTCCAGTTACGTGAATGAATTATTATTTATTGATTTTTCATCAAATAGTATCACACACAGTCCAATGTTAAATTTAATCCTTCTGCATTTGAGTGCAAATTAATTTCATCAGTCCAAAGGACGAATCATTCAATCTTCTCACATCACAATAAGCTTTTAGTTGAATTGATAAATGATTAATTCATGTTTCCCTGATCCTTTTTTTTTCTCAAAAAGATGAGAAAAATCTTCCTGAGGTATAAACTTCAAACTTCTTTCACCAGTTCTGAAAATAACAGCTTTTATTTTAAGGTAGCCAAAATTTATTTATTTATTCTCAAACTGCTCTTGACAAACATTTCTCATAATATTTCATATATAATGGAAGTTAAATGTTTGAGAAAGTATATTACAGTTCTTCTCCAGTGCAGGAAAAAAATGTTTCCCCTGAAGTACTATTTACAAATATCCTTACATTTATTCATTCCATACACTACAATACTTCAAACCGAGGAGCCAAGGTGGCTCAGTGGTTAGAGTGCTCTACTGCAGCTACTTCAGCTGACTGCTAGTTCAGAAGATCAGCAGATCAAATCTCACCGGCTCAAGGTTGACTCAGCCTTCCATCCTTCTGAGATGGGTAAAATGAGGACCCAGATTGTTGGGGGCAATACGCTATTTAGTATACTGTTGATTGTTGTAAGCTGCCCAGAGTCCTCGGAGAGTGGGCAGCATAGAAATATGATTAATAAAATAAATTTAAAAATAAACACTGGAGAAAGGGTTTGGGAGATAATTAGGTCTACATCGGTTGTTATACTAGCATGTTGTAGTTAGGGTTACGCGTACCACACTTTGGGAAACACTGGTATAGGGCTTCTTACTTGAGTAGGGGGTTGGAGTAGACCTCCAAGATCCTCTCCAATTCTGTTACTCTGTTATTCCATTAAGTTAACTATTTTTTTTTAACGTTTGGCAATGTTTAATAAGCAAATATCAAGTTATGTACTCGCTAGTTGAATAGAGAATTATGTGTTCTTGCTCTGACCTGGATGTAGGAATTGACCTGGAATGTGCTAAATGGAAACCAAACTGGAAATTATCCACAGTAATTTTCCAACACAAGCAAACATACCTTGAATTAATTATAGTTTTGAAGTTAGGGATTTGAATAGTAAATATTCAAATAGCTTGAAAAATCTCTGTAGAAACCCAGGGAATAAACCCGTAACTAAACTACACGTTTGGATGTAGTTGTTTGTGGTCTAATCCTAGTTAAAAACAGCACATAAAAATAAGTAAACAAACAAACAAAAACAAACAAACAAACAAACAAACAAACAAATAAATACTGGCTCTTGACAAAACAACTTATTGACTGATGGGAGCAAATGAAGCACGCAAACTCCTGCCTTCTGAAACTTTGCTCACTGCTGTTATTTGCAAGCTTCACTGCCTTTCTTTGCACTCAGGCTTGGTCTGTGCATTAGCATTATGGGAAGATGAACACAAGACAAACAAGCAGGGATCTGACTGACCTTTAGCTAAAATCTTATTCAGTTTGTTTGCCATAGTGATGGTCATGTAGAAGGGAAAAAAAAAGATGCTAAACTGCCCAGCATTTGTAATAAAGAAGATTCAATGCTCTTTATTTTTTTTTAAAAAAAAAATCATATCAGTTCATATCATGTATCGGATGCTGGAACTTTAAAGGCTTGCTTGTAGCGGCTAATAAAATATTTATTGGTTAATGAGGAGGCCTGTGCAAAAGCTCTCCCTGCAATCTTAGTGGCTGGTTCCTTTCCTTTCTACCAATTAGGAGTCTCCTAAGCAAAAATACTTGAAAAAGTATTTGAAAAAGTTTCCCTGAGGATTTGGAGTGCATTATTTTGAATATGTATTGTTTTGAATATGGTATAAGAGCTTGCTGTGACAATGGAATGACTAACAGATTGAAGTTGATTTCGGATAAGTTCTTTACCAAGAACTTCTCCTAAAAGATCAGGTTTTTAGCTTGGGCATGCTTCAGTCCCAATAGGACTACCTCTCCAAAGAAACAAGGAAACAAATAAATAAGTGTGGGAAATAAATACATTTCTAGTATCCTTTGTGGCTAATACAGTACTTCCAGCTGTTGTTATGCCTACTGGCTTTTTATATCTATTGGCTATATTTTCAGAGTTAGCTGCAGCTCCACTATTTCATCTAATGTTTTCCTCCATTACTATCACCACTTTGCAGAGAATATTAATTCTATTATTCCTAATAATGTGTCTCTGTGTGTGTGTTTTTACCAATGTTTAGTTAAAGCTCATAATAAAAACTGCATGCAGGCTACAATGCTTGATGTGCAAATTCCCCCTGAAGATGTATTTGAAGACAGGAATACACAAGCGTTGTTTCACTCTGCTGGAAAATTGCAGGAAATCAATTTTCACTATTTATAAAAGCTCTCTGTCAATTCCCACTTTGTATTAGTATGTGCTTTTAGTTGCTATTGCTGGGATTCTTAGTTCTTCTCTCCCCAACATTGGTCAGACGTCCCCCATGACATCCCACTACAGATGTTCACATCTGCCTAATAGTGGTCTTCCTGTAGTTTGCCCTATATGCAGGGGTGAAATCCGGCAGGTTCTGACGGGTTCTGGAGAATCTGGCTGGCCCCAGAGTGGGGAGGGAATGGGGATTTTGTAGTATCCTTCCCCTGGAGTTGGGCAGGAATGGAGATTTTGCAATATACTTCCCCTACCACCCCCCACCAAGCCACGCCCACCAAGCCACAGCATGCCCACCAAGCCACTCCCACAGAACTGGTAGTAAAAATATTTGGATTTCACCACTGCCTATATGGCCAGTTTAGTGAATGTCTTTGCATTCATTTTTGGGGGGAGAAAGTTTGAAAAGACTTCTTAAACTTTTGACATTTTTGGCTTGAAGCCACTTAGTATCCAATGAAAAATTGGGGGACAATTTTTCCCCAATCGACAAAAGTTGATTTTTTTTTCTTATTGTAGACTTTTTTAAACAAATAAAAAAATATATGTGGATGCCACTGCAAGTTTTTTATGTCTGTTTGAAATGCTTCCCTCTCCTATGGCACACATATACACATACACACACATACTCATATACTTCAATCCATCCTTATTTTTTGAGACTTTCAAAGCACCCATATTCATGATTTTAAACATTTTATGAGTATGCAGTATACGTTTCTGAAACCTTAAAAACATACAGTATACATATCTGAAACCCTAAAAATCAATGTGTCATGTAATTAACCCCTTCCTCCAAGTAGTAGTAATATTGCCATTCAAATTGCATAGTAATGGCAATAGCAATGATCAGGAGACCATTAAAGAATCAGTTAACTATAATTATCCTGGAATAAAAACATATTAGTGTGGCACCTGGTTCTCTCCTTAATGATATTCAATCTGATCTCCTAAATTAGAAGATTTTATAACCTCAGCATCAGGATTGGGAACTCTGTTTCTCAGGTATTATTCTCAGGAGGAGATAAGGCCAATCTTGGTTTTAAAACAATTGCAGAGTTGTCGAGAGAGGAGCTCAGATGACTCAGAAGATATCATTGCTATTTCTTAAAATATTATTTCACATGAACTAAGTGGCACAAGAGTAGGGTGATTCTGCTTGTTATTTTACTAGGCGACTTTGGCATCAGCAAGAAATAAAATGAGATGTGATGCATTCACTCTTTTCAGGATTTTTAAATTGTAGCTTGCAACCCCAAGGAAATTATGAGCCAGTATGAAGCAGGTCATGATCTGAGGAAGGGGTGGAGTGGGGAATAGGTAGACACAAGCAGATATGAAAGCTTCAATCACAGCAATACACGAGCACACAATAGATACAAACTTAAGGTAAACCGCTCCAAACTTGATTGCAGAAAATATGACTTCAGCAACAGAGTGGTCAATGCCTGGAATGCACTACAAGATTCTGTGGTTTCATCCCCAAACCCCCAAAACTTAGACTGTCTACTGTTGACCTCACCCCATTCCTAAGAGGGTAAGGGGCATGCATAACACACCAACGTGCCTACTGTCCCTGTCCTACTGTCCCTTTTTATTCATACCCATTTCATGTATTCTTAATTCGTATCCATTTCATATATTCTTAATGGTCGGATTCCGAAAGATCTCCTGTATGGAGAATTAGTGCAGGGAAAGCGCCTCAGAGGGAGACCACAGCTGCAATATAAGGATATATGCAAGAGGCCCTGGGAATGGATATTAACAATTGGGAAACCTTGACCTCCGATCGTTCAGCTTGGAGGCTAAAGACTCTTCGAATCCAATTCGAAGAGACACTTGTATGGCAGTCTGAGGCAAAGAGGCAGTCCCAGAACCAGCGAAATCTGGGGGCTGGGCAGGGGACAGGATGTATCTGCCCTCAGTGTGGAAGGGATTGCCACTCTCGAATTGGCCTTTTTTAGGCCAATTGGCCTTTTTACTGTGTTAGGACCTCTTTCCAGAGCATGATACCATAGTCTCTTGAGACTGAAGGATGCCAATGAATCATGTTTATACTTTTATCTGTTATCTTGTATATCTTTGACAGAAAAAAATAATTAATTTAAAAAAAAAAAAACATGTTAGGGCTGTAGCTTGCTTCCGTCCCAGTTCTAACCTCTTTAAAACCAATTACTTGTTGGTTAGTGGGGATAGTGGGAAGCTATCACACAGAATTATCAAATATCACTGCAACTTTAAAGAATCTCTGGTCTACTGTATGCAATGCCAAAATGGCCTTAGAGATTAGAAATCTCATTGTACAAGGCAGGGTGAGGTTAACTGTTGAGGCAGTGAGTTATAATTTTATATATATATATATATATATATATATATATATATATATATATATATATATATATATGTATACATACATACATACATACATACATACATACATACTTACTTACTTACTTACTTACTTACTTACTCTGGTCTTTATTAAGAGGTATATCAGGAAGCTGCTTGCCTTTTTACAGATGTTTCTCAATTCCGCCACCAGTAATTTAATTAAATAGCTTATTACTAAATAGCTTATTACTAAATTAGGATAAACTACCGGTTTGTAGGCATGGCTTGGTGGGTTTGGCAGGGGAAGGATACTGCAAAATCCCCATTCCCACCCCACTCCAGGAAAAGAATACTGCACAATCCCCATTTCCTTCCCACTCCTGGGAGAAGGAAAGTGCAAAATCTCCATTCCCACCCCACTCCAGGGGAAGGATATTGCAAAATCCCCATTCTCTCCCTATTCCTGGGGGAAGGATATTGCAAAATCTTCATTTCCACCCCACTCTGGAGCCAGCCAGAGATGGTATTTGCTGGTTCTCCGAACTACTCAAAATTTTTGCTACCGGTTCTCCAGAACCTGTCAGAACCTCTGATTTAGAGGTAAGCAAAAGGGGACCCCAAAAGTAAATCCAGAATCTGGACTATCTCACAAATGAGAGCATTAGTCATTAAAGCGATTACATCTTCAGTCAAAACGGAAGAATATTCAGCAGGAATAATATTTTCATTTTAGAAAATATCATTCACTCATCTAACCATTTATTTTGTATTAGTCTTGTTAATGGGAAGCCGGCTACAGTTTAAATTATTTAAGCAGTTTCAGGAATGGCAATGAAAGACAGAGCAAAACATATTTTATAGTTTGTTCAAGCCCAGGCATTTACCCTGCATTTAATCTATCTTTCACCTATGACTTCACCTTTCCTTCTTTCTTTTCCTTGCTAATTACACAGAGGACCTCATTGAACTTATGCCTCCTAGGAGGAGTGTAAGCACGTCCTTTCTGGACCCCATGAAATCTTATTTAGTGCTACATTTATATCTTCTTTGACATACTGCATATTAATCTCTTTCTCATCATTTATCCATCTCATTAAGTTATTTCTCTTTACTATTTAAACCGTTCTACATAATATTTCATGTTACTCACCCTATATTGGCTTGCCTGCTTTTTTTTTACTTTCACCACTTCATTGTCCTAAAGTAATTAAATCCACCAAAACCAAAGCAACTAAAATATGCAAGAGATGATGGCTGGAGTAGCCATAACCAGGTTTAGAAATTGTACTATTCTTGGGCAAAATCAGTCATGTCGCTTAAAAGCTATGTTACCATAACACGCAAATAGCTACTAATATCCTTGTTGAAACTCTTTATAAATAGCTTTGGCAAGAAGCCATTCCTCTAACTGGGTCAAACTTCATCTTCTGGTAATACAAAGTTCAGAAAATTCCTGATTTCCCATGAACTCTTGAACAAAGAGATGTTAGTTTCACCCAGCAAATAATTAGGGAAGCTCTCTAAAAAAAAAAAAAATCTAAGAACTAGTGATAAGTAATCTTTATTGAAGGCAGCTTCAAAAAAGCTATATGAAATGATTCTAGCAATTACTGTGCTTACAAATGTGGGAAGCCCTGCCCCCTTCTAGAGAATGAAATATTTTGGGGAATATTAAAAGAGGTAGAATATTATGTTTTCCTAAAGGAGAAATGGAGAAAACATGCTTTTAAAGGCAACCCCAGTCTTCCTATATAGTAAAACTGCCTTCTGCAGATAACTTAGAGATGGAGATTTTATGCCCATTAAGAAATCTGGGCCAATCTATTCATAAACAAAACATCTTCAGCTCCAGATGATGGTATTAAGAAGGACTGGACATGACCTTTAGGACATTATAAGACTAAACCACTTCCAATCAAATAATAAAAGCACACAAAACAAACCTCAAAATTACAAAATATTGTAAACTGTATAAAAATTCTTGCACTCAACAAGCTAATTTGTCAGCTGTCCCAGAACCACATGCTGGTTCTGTTCATCAATAAATGGAATCCTTCTTTCCAATCAGCCTCCATTTTCTTTCCAGCGCCTTTCTCCCAGCTTGGAACTGAACCAGATGGATTTTTCTTCCTACACAAGCAACCCTTGTGTAATGTGTGAATCTTTCTGTGCCTCTTCTCTCCCATGTAATGGATCATCTGGCCCTCTCTTTTATATGAGTGGGTGGTTAGAAACTCTTCCTTTTATAACTGTGAGATTTGCTGTCATGTTGGTTTTAATTATCAAGAAAGGTAGACAGGATGCAGTGAGCGTTGCAAGCGATGGAAGGAAAAACAAACAAACAAACAAGAAAAACCACAACAAAACCAGAATACCTGGGCTCCTAATACTACTGTAATGCACAACACTATTTGACAGCTTTCCAATGGTCTACTTTCTGGCAAACATTCTTCCCTTGAGAATGAGCTTTATCAATCCCAATTAAGTATCACTTTTGCCATCAATATGGCCTGCGCTAGAATAGTGATGAACTCTAGATTCCTTCAATTAAATAATTCCATCTATTGGGACCCCAGGATTGTCCTTATATATTGCAGTGCTTCCCTTCTGGAATGAGATTCTCATTGGTATCTGTGTTGCTCCCACCCTTTTGGCAATCTGGAAAGCCATAAAGCTCTGGTTGTTCACCCAGGCCATGGTTAGCACAGATGAGGCCCTTCCTGGATTGCATGTGGATATGGTTGACTAGATCTAATACTCATTCTTTTATTATTTTGTAATTATTGTATTCTGTTCTTGTGCTGTCACGTTTATGGCATGCTATCCAGAGTTGGCTGTAGTCAGATGATGCCTAAATTGAATAAATTAAATTAATAGCTGTGGACCCTAAGCGATGAAATAATCTGGAATCCATCCAGAAATGAAAATGACTCAATTCAGCAAGACTGTGTTGCAGATTTCCCAAGAGAAATTGTTTGCAGGATCATGTTGAGGATTTGCAGAATATCAGTGTTTTTCTTTTCATCACAAGGATAAAGAAAGAGAATGGAAAGGACAGAGGCATGGTGTAATGAGAAGGAGGAAGGATGATGGCATACTAAGAGAGTCTTTGCAGAGACACAGAGATGCATAGCCTTAGCAAACTGAGGAGGAATGGCAGCAAGGAGCAGGTACTATTGCAAAGACTGTGGGAAGAAAAAGCCAGAAGTACTGTGTTTTCCTGAAAATAAAAGCTTGTCTTATATCTTTTTGAACCCCAAAATAAGTGCTTGGCCTTATTTTTGGGGAGGTCTTATTATTTTGGGGCACATGAAGCAAGACAGGGCTCTTCTTGTTGTCTTATCTGATTTCCAGCTCTGTCTCCCTAACCCTAACCAGAGGAAATGGCAGGGACCAGCTGTGCATGCGTTTAAATATTGTCAGTGAGGGCTTTTTTTTTTGGTGGTGGGGGGCTTATTTTAGTGCATGCACTCAAAAGCCCGATTGGCTTATTATCAGGGGATGTCTTATTTTTGGGGAAACAGGGTATCAATAGTGTGAGAAAGTATTGTTGAGTTGTGAGCCTTGCTGAAGTTTGAGTATCATTCCACCCTGAAACCACCACTTCTCTAATATCACCAGCAACACTATTGACTTCAACTCATCACCATACAGAGAGATATTCCACCTAGTATACATAATTTGCTATCATTCTTTTGGGTACAAATGGAATGATGTATTCTTACTTTTCTAATGCTAGCTAATAAGTCAGGCAAGATATCCAAACAGAAGATATATCTACCTACCAGATGCATGTCTCTTCTGGCATGCTACTTTTTTTGTGAGGGAACTTGTTTACTTCTATCTGACAAATGAGGTCTATATTATGCAGTAGAGTTATGAGCAAAGTAATATTATTTTCTGCTATGAACCAAAGTGAAACCAACAGGATTACTGTACGGTATTCACTTGCACCACACCCTCTTCTCAATGGAAAAAAAAACCTTTTGTCCAGCTATGAACAATGAATCAAGAGTCCCATAGGATCAGATTGCACTGGAAGAGTTGAAAAGCAAACGGATGCTGACACCAAACCATTTTGGATTCAGAGAGATGGGAGCTATGTAGATGCAACTATAAATTCCAAGAAACAATGTGAAATAAGTAGAAGGAGAGAACTGGTCAGCATGGTTACCTTGTTTTGATGGGTGAGAGGAATTTGGTGATATGGATCTATGAGAATGGATGACCAATGAACTGATCTTCCCTTTGTCTTGTATATAAATGTCATTGTCATCATCATTATCATCATCATCATTCTAGCCATTGTCTATCCACTGCAGGATGAAGGCTTCTTCCACATGTTTCCAACCAATACGGTCTTGAGCTTTCTTTTGCCAATTGAGCCTACAATGCTTGCTGAGGTCTTCACTCCATCTTGTTTTAGGTCTCTTTTGTGGACACATTTTACCAAGTGGAATCCATTCTATGGAATCCTTTGTAGACATTCTATAAATGTATCTGTGTGCATTTGTCTTCCCGTTTATGTGTGTTTGTTGCAAAGCATGACTGGGAGAGAAGGTAAAAGCCATTTCCCCACAAGCGAACATGTAATCCACCATTGCCAGTCCTCTAAACAACACATGGTGTGGCTTTGACTTTCCTGGTTCATGATATAAAGTGAAAATGGAGCCTAATCGACCCTCAAGACTAGCCAACTGCTCATGAAAATCTATGTCCTAAATAGAATTAATTACTCTTGAAGACACAGCCGGAATTTATGATTGCTTCATTGCTACAGACTAGTACAATTCTTTCAATCTTGCGAGCATAATGATAAATTTGAGTAATGTTACCCAGAACATAAATTTAGTCTGTATCATAAAATATGCTTTGATGTGAAGCTGATAGGGGATACACAAATGGTCTGTTACATCCTGTCCCAATGAGTTTTTTTTTCTTGCACAAGAATTTGCTAAATGTGTCATATTCCATTATATGCAGGTGAAAACTGTAAAGCAATTGATTTAAATATATTCTGTTTTATGGTACTCTGTCTTCTGTAAAAAGGCGGATGCGGGGAATAAGAATGTACATATCTTCAAAAATCCACTTTGTTCTATTATCCACTTTTTGACAGTTGAACTAATGCTAACATTCTTTTGAAAGGATTTTTTAAAAAAAGATCCGAAACAATATTTGCAAACTAGAAAAAAAGAAAGAAAGAAGAAGTTGCCATGTACAAAATGGCTACAGGATCTCCTTCAGCTTTACTTAGCTTTTTAAAAGGAAAGGCATCACAGCCTTTGCATTGACTTTATTCCTTCACAGGAGTTTTCTTCTGTGTAATTGTGAAATGCCACATCATTGGAGCTTGCTACAAACATGCCAATTTTGATTGTGCTCAGGTTTTGGATCAGTGGTGGGTTTCAAAATTTTTTGCTACCGGTTCTGAGGGTGTGGCTTTGTGGGCATGGCATGGTTTTGTAGGTGTGGCTTTGTGGGCATGTTGGGGGAAGGATACTGTAAAATCTCCATTCCCACCCCACTCCAGGGGAAGGTTACTGCAAAATCCCCATTTCCTCCTGATCAGCAGGGACTCAGGAGGCAGAGAATAGATGGGGGCGGGACCAGTCAGAGGTGGTATTTACCAGTTCTCTGAACTATTCAAAATTTCCGCTACCAGTTCTCCAGAACTGGTCAGAACCTGCTGAAACCCACCTCTGCTTTGGATGTTCTTGAAAATAAAATTTGTGGTAAAATTATTTTACGGTTCTAATTAGGATTAAAAAGCACATATATCATGACTCTCCTTTAGCATATCTAACTTAGCAAGTGAATTTATCTCCTTGCATAAATGAAATATGCCCTATGTAATCTATATCCACAGCTCTTTTTATGAATGCAAGATGCTGGCTCATCTCCAATTTCTCATTATTGGAAAACAAAAACAAAAACAAACCAGAAACAAATAGAGGTAATCCTCAATTTACGACCACAGTGGAGCCCAAAATTTATGTTACCAAGTCAGTTTTGCCCCCATTTTACTATTTTCCTTGCCCCATTTATTAAATGAAAAACTGCTGTTGTTAAATTAGCAACACGGTGAATTGTTCAGTGAATCTGGCTTCCCTATTGACTTTGCTTGTCAGAAGGTCCCAAAAGATGATCGTGTGATCACAAGACACTGCAACTGCCATAAATTTGAGTCAGTTATCAAACATCCGAATGGAAATCATGTGGCCATGGGAATGCTGCAATGGTCACAAGTCACTTTTTTCAGTGGGGTAGTAACTTTGAATGGTCACTAAACAAACTTGTAAATTGAGGACTGCTTGTAACATGTTCTCCTGAACTCCTGGCTCCTGCTCAAAGAGCAGGTGGTAATTGCAGTTAGGAGAGCTTTCGCTCAATTTCACATTGTGTTCCTGCTATGTTCCGTTCTTCAATAGGGAGGCCCTTCACTTACTCATGCTCCGATAACCTCCCGTTTGGACTATTGCAGTGTGGTCTACATAGAGCTACCCTTGAAAAGCACTCAGAAGTTTCAACTGGTGCAAAATACAGCTTCACAAGTAATTTGGAAGGGAGATGGGCAGTTTCTAAATATTACGTATAAATAATGAATAAATAAACAAAAAGCAGGGAATTTCAAGTCATGTTTTGTCTCTTCCAAAATGGAGGTGGCTCTGTACGGTCTTTTTTTTTTAATGACAGATGCAACCAGGATAGGATAGGGTAGGGTAGGGTAGGGTAGGGTAGGTAGGGTAGGGTAGGGTAGGGTAGGGTAGGGTAGAACAGAACAGAACAGAACAGAACAGAACAGAACAGAACAGAACAGAACAGACAGAATAGAATTCTTTATTGGCCAAGTGTGATTGGACACACAAGGAATTTGTCTTGGTGCATACACTCTCAGTGTACATAAAAAAAAGATGCGTTCATCAAGAATCATAAGGTACAACACTTAATGATAGTCATAGAGTACAAATAAGCAATCAAATCATATTAGGAAACAGTCAATATAAATCATAAGGATATAAGCAACAAAGTTACAGTCATACAGTCATAAGTGTAAGGAGATGGGTGATGGGAACGATGAGAAGTTTAATAGTGGTGCAGACTTAGTAAATAGTTTGACAGTGTTGAGGGAATTATTTGTTTAGCAGAGTGATGGTGTTCAGGGAAAAACTGTTCTTGTGTCTGATTGTTCTGGTGTGCAGTGCCCTATAGTGTTGCTTTGAGGGTAGGAGTTGAAACAGTTTATGTCCAGGATATATATGGGTCATATATGGGACATATATCGCAAAAACATGCCTGGGCATTGGAAATAACTACATTATCTAAACTAAACTCTTCAGATACAGAATTTCTTTGACTCTTCCAAAGATCTTGTTAAATTATTTCAGCTACTGTTACTATGATCCTTCTTCAACTCTCCTTGAAATTGGATAGATGATCCTAAGGGTAGACAACTTGTGACAGGTCACATATTGGTGAAGTTCAACTGCCAGAAGCCCTTGCTATTGGCTGCACTTTCTAACAATGCTGGGAGCTATAATTCAGCAACATCTGGAGTGCCACAAATTGTCTACCTCTGGGCTAGTGCATACTGTATGTTTCCCTTTGTTGCCTTTCAAACAAAGAATGGAGATAGCAAAGCAGAAAGCAGCAGAAAAGAACAAGAGAAACTTAACTTAAAAGAAAATTTACTTAAAAGATGTATATGGATTGCTCTTAATGCCTCCTCCTCCTCCTTTTCCATTTCTGGCAGCCTCAACTATTATTACTTTATGCTATAACAGACATAAAACACTGATGTTGTTACCCCGTTTGGTAACAAAACATCTGCAAGAAAACCACCAAGGTCATAGGGCACCAAGGACCCCACGATCATAAAATAGGAAATTCAGAAAAACAATAAAACAAAAACTTTGTACCTTAATTATGCTTTTGGGATGGTCCACAGCAGATCAGCTGCTCTCTTTCCATACTTTTTACAGATGCAATCCTATCCCAGATTCTTAGCAGAAAGCCAGGTTTTAACAGCCTTCCAAAAAGCTAGAAGAGTGGAGGGCCTGTCAAATCAACTCTAGGAGGATGTTCCAGAAAGTAGGGGCAGCACATTTCAGAGGTCCCACTAGATGCCACAAGATAGAACATACCCAAGCCTATCTGATCTAGTGGGATGGGCAGGTATTCTTAGGGAGGGGAAGTCCTACAAATAACCATGTCTTGGGCCATGTTTCTACCAACTTTATGCTTTTTCAAAATAAACACAGTACAATTGAGATATATGTTGCAAGGTAAGATATGTATGTATATATGTATGTATGTATGTATGTATGTATGTATGTATGTATGTATGTATATGGTTTTCCCAGTTGCAATGTATGGCTGTGAAAGTTGGACCGTAAGAAAGGCTGAGCACCAAAGAATTGAGGCCTTTTAGCTATGGTGCTGGAGAAGATTCCTGCGAGTTCCTTGGACTGCAAGGCGATCAAACCGGTCAGTCCTAGAGGAGATCAACCCTGACTGCCAGATACTGAAGATGAAACTCAAATATTGTCCCATTCCTTCTTGTAATGCAAGGATTTTCGTATTTTTTGACTACATGCTTAAAATGGAATAACGAAAGAAGGGGAGAATAAAGAATAAATAACCCTAATTAAACATCTTCCATTGTATACTATTTTTAGCACTTGCAAGCTCATACGCATCTATTCAGAACCAAGTCTATTCAGAACACACCTAGCAGCCTGATAATTATTTTGATTCTTTATTAAGCACTGTGGAGTGTAACTGAACCCTGGCATATAATACCCTGGCATATAATACCAGGATAAGCATTTCAAGCTCTTAAAGCCGATCAACCAAGTATTTTTTTTTATCAAAAAATACCCTTCTTCCCCTCTCCCAAAAAAAGCTTTTAGCATTTCTCTCTCTCTCTCTTTTCTTTTCTTCTTAAATGTAAGCATCGGAATGTGGTTCTCACACCAGGTCATTTTGTTTTCTTGTCCATGTGCTGAAAATCCTTTTTTATGGCAGCACCGTAACATATATTACAGTCGATTGGACTTCTCATTGTAGCAAGGAGAAAGATTGAAAGGGAAAGTCTGAACTTGCTGAACTCTGCTGGGATACCACTTGCAATGCCCCTTAGAGGAAAATAACAGCCCTTCAGTCTGTGACATAATATCTTAATTTGAAAAGGCACATTGGGTGATATTTTTTTTCCCCTGACAGTCTGGCACATGTATCATATCTATAATTGAGTGCTTTTGGGGCCTCTTCTTCTCTCTGAGGATTGCTCGGCCCGTGAGAGTCTCTATTTATAGTCCTTTGTCGAAATAGTATCCATCAGGTTTGCCAGATGACATCAATAGTGTGCCTTAGACTCAGCTGAATGCTTGTAATATCACCCTTTTTTAAAAAAATAAATAAATAAATATCTTAGGGCATTTTTTTTTCTCCAGCACCGAGTTAGATTTTTTTTCTTCCCCACAAGGATGTGTCAAAAGACAGCGTTAAAGAGTGAAACCCTTGAAGGCAATGCATAATGAGTGAAAAACCAGAGTCAATAGAATTCTAGCAAATGAACAGGATTGAGTTGTGTGGGGTTGTGTGGAGGAAGGGTTGCACAAACTGAACAGAAAGCTGTTTAGGATGGTAGTTTAGGAGAGGGCATGCTGCTATCAAATAGCTCAGGAGCATGACGAAGAAGGGAGTTGTTTTTAGCATGTCTATCCCATCCAGAGAGCTAGAGAACAATTATTAATGGTCCTTGCTTATAGGAGGTGAGACAGAAAAGGAGCTGGACATTCTGGGTAATCTGCTTGGCCACTCCCCTCCTGTGAAACAACTTGTCCTTTCAGGTGAGGAATGATTGCCACTTTGAGAAGTCCTTGGTGCTTCAGGGCTGATGATGAGCACTGATGATATTGCCTAGCTTGGGTAATGAAACGCCTTGAAGAAAACAACCAAGATCAGAGAGCACCAAAGTTCCCTCATTTCAACCCTGAACTGTAAATATTCTCCTTTATCGATTCCCATTTTTACAGCTTTCCAGAGGTGGTTGAACATCTGGCTTTTCCAGAAGGCCTTTGGGGACTGACTGTGGGACCACTGGTATCTATATATTGCACTTAATTGATTAAAATAATTTACATATTTATTATTACGTTAAATTCTGTAAACCATCTACCCAAGCCATGGATGCAAAAGTTGGTCTTTAAAGATGCAGGTTAGGAATAATAGCAATAGCACTTAGACTTATATACTGCTTTACAGTGCTTTACAGCTCTTTCTAAGCAGTTTACAGAGGCAGCATATTTTCCCCAACAATTTGGGTCCTCATTTTACCCACCTCGGAAGGACGGAAGGTTGAATCAACCTTGAGCCTGGTGAGATTTGAACTGCCAAATTGCAGGAAGTCAGCAGAACTATCCTGCAATACTGCACTCTAACCACTGTGCCACCACGGCCCTTATAATGAATAATGATGCCTTTGAACTTTGGTGTTGGAGGAGGCCCCTGAGAATATTGTGGATGGTCAGGAAAGCAAACAGATAATGGAACAAATCAAACCAGGATTATTACTTGAGGCACAAAGCCTCAAGCCTGGTAGTTCAGTAGACTAAAAGAATTGTGATTAACAACAGCTGTCTGCAATTACTGTAAATTCGAATCTCACCAGGCTCAAGGTTGACTCAGCCTTTCTTCCTTTCTAAGGTAGGTAAATTGAGGGCCCAGTTTGTGGGGGCAATAAGCTGACTTTGTATAAATATACAAAAGTATGAAGGCCATTGCTTAACACATTGTAAGCCACCCTGAGTCTCCGGAGAAGGGCAGCATATAAATCAAATTTAAAAAATGGCCATGCTCAAATTATCCTACTTTGGACACATACATAACTCTCTGAGAAAGGTGTTAGGAAAGGCAGAAGGAAAGAGAAGAAGGTGTATGGATTTTGTTATAGTCGTGATGAATGCACCACCAGGAGACTTAAAAGACAGGTTACAGCAGATCATCATGAAGAAAGTCTTATCTATATGGTTGCTACGAGTTGAAAATAACTTGTTGGTTCATAATCAATCAAGCTATCTAGAACTGATCAAGACTAAAGTGGAGGATAAATTGCATAAATAAACAAATAAGCTAATTATATTTAACCACATAGGAATCCTTATAATGAGAGTATTTATTACTCTCTGGCATATTTAGGAGCCCCCCCCCAAAAAAAAAGAATCAAGCGCAGTGGCTCAGTGGCTTAAAAGACACTGGAGAAGGTCTGTGCTCTGGCAGTTCGAGTCCTACCATCATGTAATGGAGTGAGCTCCCATCAGTCACCTCAGTTCCTGCTAACCTAGCAGTTTGAAAGCATGTAACTGCAAGTAGATAAATAGATATACCTTCAGTGGGAAGGTAATAGCGTTCTGTATTTTGTCCTACACTCTGCACTGTGGCATGTTGTCACGCTGGACACATGCCTGCAGAAACATCTTCAGACAGTGCTGGCTCATTGGCTGACGAAAATGGAGATGAGCACTGCCCCTAGAGTTGATTACGGCTAGTGGAGCAAAATCTGCAGAGACACCTTTACCCTTTTTACTTTACCAAAGCACCACCAGTAAAAAAAAAAAAAAAGTGGAGCTGATTAGATTTTTAAAAAAAATCTCTATATTGTCCAAGGGCAGCAATCCATTTGTATTATTTTTCTGATTTTTTTTTTAAACCTTGTTATCTTCCAGAGGAGACCAGCACAGGATTTCAGATCACGCTGCCTGGAGCCATGCACATGGCATACGTTCCTTGCATAGGCCAGGGAACATTATATAGTCTGAAATGTTTAACCCCCACCCCCGTCCCCCCGAAATAACAATATAAAGAGAAACAGATTGTGTTCTGTGTGGACATGGCACCAAGACATTGCCTGGACAGCCCTCTGCTGTTGTGAAAAGGTTGCTAGATTGGAACTGTTAAAAACAACTGCAGATATTGCAGGACAGTTGGAGCCTTGGGATGTAGTTTTATCTAGGTAGAGTCATACATGTATTGTGGCTTTTGTATCTTGTTTAGGAGAGACAATAAAACCTTGTCTCACTTCCTGACTAGTATGTCTTCTAAGCTTGTCATGACATCTCTCTCTCTCTCTCTCTCTCTCTCTCTCTCTCTCTCTCTCTCTTTTTAAAGAAATTGATGGCTTAATTACTCCTTAAATAAACTCAACCTGAATCCATGTAAACTGCTCTGGGAAAAGCATTCCATATCATTGTCTGTTTTTAGTGAAAACTTAGAGAAAATTTGGAAGAGTCTTCTAAAGTAGCAGCTGGGGTTTCTG
Organism: Masticophis lateralis; assembly: GCA_030761175.1. NCBI lineage: Eukaryota > Metazoa > Chordata > Lepidosauria > Squamata > Colubridae > Masticophis > Masticophis lateralis. The sequence goes on along the minus strand of JAUDYJ010000001.1, from coordinate 122,358,718 downwards.
GGGCCAGAGATTGCTATTATTATTTTACCTCTTTTGGAAGGAATAATACACTTCCTAGCTGCTTTGTAGTGATCCATTTGTAAAGGCAGCAGGATGGAGCTTGCTTTATGAGTCAAGTATCTATCTATCTATCTATCTATCTATCTATCTATCTATCTATCTATCTATCTATCTATCATCTATCTATCTATCTATCTATCTATCTATCTATCTATCTATCTATCTTTCTTTCTTTCTTTCTTTCTTTCTTTCTTTCTTTCTTTCTTTCTATCCATCCATCCAACCTGTGTCAACAGAATGCTGCTATTTTTTTCTACTTTCACAATAAGTGCCTTCATAAATTGGATTAGAGTTTCCTCCCCCCACCCCCATTTTTACAGAATATACTCAACTCCTCTGCTCGCAACAAAATACCTTATGCCACCAGGCTTGAAATTTTAGGCTTGGACAACCTAGAACTATGCTGCCTATGGCCTACGCTTATGCTAAGCGTAAGACACAAAATTATCTGCTACAAAATACTACCTGTCAATGACTACTTCAGCGGCAATAATACCCAAGCACACAATAGATATAAATTCAAGGTAAACCACTCCAAACACTATTGCAGAAAATGCAACTTCAGCAACAGAGTGGCCAATGCCTGGAATGCACTACCTGACTCTTTGGTTACATCCTCAAACCCCCATAACTTTAACCTTAAACTGTCTACTGTAGACCTCATCCATTCCTAAGAGGTCCGTAAAGGGGGCGTGCATAAGCTGTCCCCATTTATTTGTACCTATTTCCTGTATTCATATCCATGTTTATACTTATTCCTGTTATCTCATACATGTTTGACAAACTAAATAAATAAATAAAATAAATATATCATAGCTCTTATAGCCGTGGGAAGACAATTCTAATAACTTTAATTACAAATTTACTGAATAGTTGTATTGTGGTTATTTATTTCCCCCTTTTTAGGAACACAACCCTTCCAAAGTGGGTTACAAAAATATAAACAATTGAATACAAGCATGAGCCATACCTTTTAACAAAACCCCAAGCTTTTAATATCTTTTCTCCAAGCCATATGATCACAATGAAACAGGGAGGAAAAAGAAGAATTCAACTGAAGTGGCTGCCACTTGCATTCCTCTTTTCTCTCTGGAGATCTTAATTTTGAGTAGCCTCATTAGGGTTTTCCAACCTCTATTCCCCATCAGGAGAATTTTATAAGGTTCCATGAGAAATAAGGCCAAAAAGTTACAAGATTTCTAAAGGATAGCAGAATGTTACCTGCCATTCAGAAGCTCAACTGGAGATGGCCACTGGTTCTCATGATTATTTATTGCTTTGTCTCTTCATTAGAGATTCCGTGCTTTTCTTTTTAAGCTAATATCTTTTGCTGCTCAAAATAAGGTTTGAAAACTCCTAATCCAATCTATGTGTTCATGAGACACAAAACTATTTTTCACACACACACACACAAAAAGAAATTCAAATGCATTTTAAAACCAAATTTGCTCCCAAAGGCAATTCTCTATTTTAAAAAATGGAGGGCAGATAGGCAGCCAAAGATAACTGAAAGTTATAAGAAATACTAATTGTTAGAATTGGAAGTCATCATTTGCAAGTCTTATGTGGGCATATAGTCTTCTCCCATGTGATGGTGTGGTAAGATGTTGGTGATGGCAGTTATGCAAAACCTATAACTATATTTCGGCCAATTGATTTATTATAACCATGGTGGTGCAGTGGTTAGAATGTAGTATTGCAGGCTAACTCTGTCCACAGCCAGGAGTTTGATTCTGGTGGGGCTCAAGGTTGACTCAGCCTTCCATGGTTCTGAGGTCGGTAAAATGAAGATCCAGATTGTTGTGGATAATATGCTGACTCTGTAAACTGCTTAGAGAGGGCTGTAAAAGCACTATAAAGTGGCATATAAATCTGAGTGCAATTGCTATTGTTATATTTAGATGTTACCCATTTAATTCTGCAAAGCAATTCAACACCATTTATATCCAACTTTTGTGCACCAAACTGGGAAATTTATAAAAATGATGGTGCATTGTAATTTCTCAGTGACTTACAATTCAGTTGACCTTGACTGTTTATATATCATGAGATTCTCAGTTTTAAAGTCTACACACACACACACACACACACACACACACACACACACACATATGGTAAAGTCTGAAAACAATTTCAATTGGGACTTATACTTGCAGTTAGTTTGATTCCTGGGGTTTATATTTATATTTATATTGTATTCAAATTGTCTTACTTACTGTAAGTCATTCAGTAAATTTTAAATCAAGGGGTGGCATAAAACTGGATGAAAAATAGAAAAACTCTTTCCTGGTCTATAGCAATAGATCAACTTATAATGATGAAGCTAACTGCTGCTCTCTTCCTTTGATATTGACACTGCTGGGTCAAATATTTTACAAGATTTTTAAAAAGTGGTTGGTGGTTAATTTAGTATGTTCCACCAAGGACTTTTCACTTCCAGGACTACCTTATTGTTTATCTATTAATCATGATGATAGAGTAGTAGAAAACACATCTCTGTTGAGTATTTACCAGATCCATTTAATTAGGCCAGTGCCTACCTACCTAATAATTCTCCATGAAATCTTATACTCCCTGTTGGAGATGAATGCTTGTTTGTTTTTCTTTCTTTTTTTCTTTTTCCTTTTCTATCACAAACAAGAATTGAGAAAATAATCATGGATGGAGGGTTTTTTATATACCATGAGGCATCAATAACATATTTCCTTCTTAAAATACTGTGGGAAGTGAGCATTTGCTAGTGTTCCTAACACCCAGTGACTTTCATTGACTTATTGTGCCTGGAAGAAAATTTAGCAGAATGTTTCTCTCAAAGTGTAACGTTGCCAATGTTGTTTTCTTTTATTAGTGATTTCCTTCTATATTTGGCGAAGATGGATATCACTGCTTTTCACTTTGTGCCAGTGAAGAATTAAGTCCTATTTTCCCTCCAGATTTCTGTTGCTATAATCTCTTTCAATGAGTATCTATGAAGTCCCCTTACCACAGGCTAGGTCAAAAACTAAGCAATTCCTTTTTCTAACCATTTTATGTTGCTTTGGTCATACGCAGAACATGGCTAGTGCCATTCCTTTAGTGGAGACAGTTTGAAAGAAAATAAGGTTCTTGTTTTTGATTGCATATTTCGGGACAATTGTTTTTTGGATGCCCCTATTCATTTAACACCTAAGAGAGTGCCAGTCTCTAATGGCTGTTCAGTAATGCTGCAGTTGAATTTCTAGCCTTGATTCAACTCTCTGTGGCTTGATTGGACAGTAAAAGAGGTGTGGTGACTCAGTGGCTTAGTCATGCTGGAAATGGTCTCAGTTCAAGCCCCAGCACTGTGTGGCAGAATGAGCTCCTGTCACGTGCCTCAGATTTCTTCCACCTAACAGTTCGATCTATGTGAGTAGATAGATGGGTACCATTTTGGTGGGGAGATGAGCTGGTGCTCTGTGCAGGCAATCCGATTCCTAATGGCTTTGAACTTTCCCAGTTGTGGTGTCCACTTATGAGGCAGCTCTGGGAAGTGGGGGGGGGGGTCTTTGATGCTGTTGCAGGAAGAGCCGCTTGTCTTTCTCTCTGGTGCGAAGCCAGCTTGCCCTTCCGTGGAACACCTTGGGAAGCATGCAAGCGTATCTTATCACAATGCTGGTACCTTCCAAGCCAAATTGCAATAGCAGTCTCCTGGCTACTGTAACAATTTCATACACTAATAATAATACTGGACAGTAATTCTCACCTCTTCTTTTTTTAAGAAGCTAGCAGAAATGCAGATTCTGCCTGCCCTGTGTTAAGACTGGGTCTTTGACATGTTATCACTGCTATCTAGGAACTCAGCTTCACTTCTAAGATCATGTATTAATGAGGAGGTAATGATGCAAGAAGTGAACTACTGGTATCTATTAAGATAGCATGGTCTCAGCACTGAGCAGCAACCAAAAGGAGCTAACATCTTGCAAAGACTATATCATCACTTTCCATAATAGGAGGTAGATTCAATTTTTGGTTAAAAAAAAAAAGTTATAGTGGCTAGTCACATTCTCTAAAAGCTACAGGTCCAGAAACTGTCTCTACAGAAATAATTTCCCATAATTATTATTCTTATAAAGCTGCTAAGTATTGGAACTTCTTACATACTGGAGTAAACAGGTGGGTGAATTGTTAAAAAATATCCAAAGAAGATAAGTGTTGGCAACACAACTACCAAGAAGTTACACATAGTTGGGAAAACATTAAGGAGTTTTAGTCCTCCACACACCTTTTTCATCTTATAGGTTCATGCCGGGGTGAAATTCAAGCTTTTTTCCTACTGGTTCTATGGGCATGGCTTGGTGGGTGTGGCTTGGTAGGTGTGGCTTGGTGGTCATGTGACTGGGTGGGTGGATGGGCGTAGCGAACTCAATGTCAATAAGAGCCTGGATAGCTCAACAGGCTAATAAGCAGACTAAAGCCTGTTATTAACATCCAGCTGTCTGCAATTGCACCAGTTCAGGTCTCACCAGGCTCAAGGTTAACTCAGCCTTCCATCCTTTCTAAGGTAGGTAAATTGAGGAGCCAGTTTGTGGGGGCAATAAGCTGACTTTGTATAAATATACAAAAGTATGAAGGCTATTGCTTAACGCATTGTAAGCCACCCTGAGTCTTTGGAGAAGGGCGGCAAATAAATCTAATTAAAAATAAAATAAATAAATAAAATAAAATGTCACTCCCACCGAGTTACATGACTCCCCCCCCAACAACACCTGTCCAGGTTTTATGGCTCCTGGTGTTTTCTGTGGGAAATGGGTCCTAACTTGATTGGTCTCACCCTTAGGAAATTTCTCCTACTCACAATAAAATAGCACAATAAAATAGCACTGTTCCAATATTTAAAATAGATCAGAATAACAGAGTTGGAACGAACTTTGGAGGTTTTCTAGTCCAACCCCCTGCTTAGGCAGGAAACCCTATACCACTTCAGACAAATGATTATCCAATATTTTCTTAAAAACTTCCAGTGTTGGAGCATTTACAACTTCTGGAGGCAAGTTGTTCTACTGATTAATTGTTTTGTCAGGAAATTTGAGGGACTCCTACAAAAATGAGGGAGTCAATCTATTTTCCAAAGAATCAAAAGGTACAGTAAGAAAAAATGGATGGAAACTAACCGAAGAGAGAAGCAACAGAGGACTAAGGAGAAATTTCCCGAGGATGAGATCAATCAACCAATGGAATAGCTTGCCTTCAGAGGTTGTGGGTGCTCCATCATTAGAGGCTTTCAAAAGGAGTGAAGGAAGTATACCCCACTAAAACAATGCAGAAAACTTAAAACAGCCAATCCCCCTTTAAAAACAAGTCAACCCCAAAGCAAACGCTGAGAGGGAAATTAAGAGCAGCTGTTCAGTCTAATTGAAAGCCTGGGTGTGCTGCCAAAAGCCATTAACCCTTCCAACTCTATTATTCTATGTTCTTTATGTTCTAAATTGGGTGCTTCACAGCAGAAGCAATACAGCTGGCTGGACCACACATGCATTAAATTCACAACCTGTATGATCAAGCTGTATCATTGTCCCCTCCTGTATCTTTTCCCTCTGGAAGAAACAAGAAGTAGCCAACACTGCAGCAGCTATAAAAGGTCTTGGGAAACTCCAGGGAGTATCAGCTGATCACAGAATGTTACTTAATACTCTTTATAATGAAAATGTTTCTAATCTTGTTCTTCCTGAAGGGAAGTGGTTAATTCCATCCCTAAATGGGTGATCAAAGGATTTCCCTGCCTTAATCCTGTCAGTTTCTGTTGTTTATTGACTTGATTCAGCATGTATTGGCTGCATTCCAGCTGCAACTGCTAAGTGGAGCTATTAACTGAAGGGAGAGGGGGGGAACCCTCTCTTGCACTTTATTTTTAACTGGTTCTCTGAACTGCTTAAGCAATTTACTAAAGGTTCTGGTGAACAAGTGAGAACTGGCTGAATTTCATGTGTGGTTTATGCTTGCCATTACATACATATTTGTGGAATCAGTTCTACACCTTCTACACCAACACTGCTCATTTCTCACAATGCCAAATTCCTGAGGAAAACAAAGTTACTTGGGAAAGAGAATAAAGATGGTGAGTTGGGGGCAGTTACTACCTGCTTTTATTATTCTTAATTAGGCTCGGATTAATTTTAACTGATCTCTTTAAATTGTTTTCTGCCCTGAGCACTGTTTGTGAAAACCGGACTAAACATTCTGTATCAGAGATGTTTAATTTCAATTAATAAATAAAATATTCAGTTCAGATAGAATCACATCCTTTTCTAATCACAGATCTGTCATTGCCTCTTTATCTTTACAATATGAAAAGTTATTTTGATTTGTAGAGGACTAGAAGTGATCATTGTACTCCATGCAAGCAGTTGTGTGCTATGACTTAACTAATGCCACTCATTCAATATATTTAATAAGGAAATTATTTATATGAACATGGTTCATCCAATATATGTCATATGCAAATTATCAATGTGAACATGATTTGCATTTCCCTTTTCATTATTGTGAAAAATATGTTCTGGCACTAAACATGGTTGTCATAGCATATTGACAACCCTCTGGAACGATCTTCCTCCAGAACTGAGAACAATTGCCGACCTCCAGACTTTTCGTCGGGCTCTGAAGGCTTATCTCTTTCAATTTGCCGGACTTGCCTGATCCCTTCTACTTTTTAAAATTTTTAGAGTTTTATTCTGTTTTAAATTCTCAGCCTAATTTATATTTGTTTTTAGTACGATTTTAACTTTTTTGTATTGGTTTTTTAGCTGGCTGTTCACCGCCCTGAGTCCGTCAGGAGAAGGGCGGTATATAAATTTAATTAATAAATAAATAAATAAAATAGTAGTAGTAGTAGTAGTAGTAGTAATAATAATAATAATAATAATAATAATAATAATAATAATAATAATAATAATAATAATAATAATAATGGAAAAGGTGGCAGGGAGTTATTTTCTATTTTATTTATTCTATATCTATATTCATATCTATATTCATTCTATATTTTTCAATTTCTTTTGTGGAATCCTTACTGTTCTCTGATCTTGGTGATTTTTTTTTTTTGGCAGATGTTTCATTACCAAAGTAAGTAACATCATCAGTGCTAGTAGGGTGTTTTTTTCCCCCCTTAATTTATTTTATTTGTATTTTCTGAGGCCTTTTCCCTTGTATACACCCAGTGTCACTGAGGGAAAGCCAGAATGCTCAATAAATACATTTTGACTGCTAATACTAAGAACTCCTATTTGGAAATGGCACTATATTCATTTTTTAAAATCCCTATTTCAGTGTAAACAAGGACAGTTTGGCATTATAAGGCTTGCCTGGTAAAATAATAATAATAATAGTAATAATGATAACAACAACAACAACAACTGTTTCACACTTAATATGTGAATGCAGCAAAATCGCACAAACTAGATATTACAAAGCTAGACATGATTGAATTGCTAAATTAGTCCATTGGTCATTATGTAAAAAATACGACATACCTGTATCTGAAAAGTCATGGGAGCACAAAATGGAGAAAGTTACCGAAAATGAGACGGTGGAGATCATGTGGGACTTTCGAATATAGATGGATCGTCATTTGGAACACAACGTGCCAGATATCACGGTTGTTGAGGGCTGAAGTGTACAGTTTATTGACATCGCTGTACCAGGAGATGCCAGAGTCAAAGAAAAAGAACTGGAAAAAGTCACGAAATATCACAACCTGGCCATTGAAACTACATGGCTATGGATGAAACATGTAACAGTGATACCTATTGTCTTTGGGCACTTGGTACCATGTCCAAGAATTTTACAAAACACATCAAGAAATTGCAGCTTCCTGCAATAACACCAGCGGAACTACAATAAACAGCACTACTCGGAACATCATATATTTTAAGAAGATACTTGGTTGATACCTAGGACACTGGCAGCAACCCGTCTCAACCATTAGCACCAGTCAATTGCATTTGTGACACATTTTAAAATGATCAGTTGACTGAGTTTCATGTTTAATGAATAAAAGAGATATTTTAAAACGGGCCTTTGGTACGAATAGCCACTAGCTTCTCATCTGCATACTGTAGCATGATATTGTCAATAAGATATAAATTAATGTTCTTATGCTCAGAGCATTATTAATCACAGCAGCAAAAGCTGACTTGATTAGGAGCTTGAAGAGGAAATGTGGAAAAATTGGCAGCCATTGGCTCATTAATTATTCAATTTATCATGTTAACTACCTCAGTTACAGAAGGATGTTATTCTTATATGCAACTATACAAGATAAAATATAAAAGGAGATGTTTTTTGCAAGAAGCCTATGGGGGAAAAGCATCATTTAATGGTTAATGTTGATGCATTTATTATTTGCTTATTTGATTTTTTTACCTCATCTTTATTACTTTGTAAGTAACACAAGCTGGCAAATTTACCCAATTCTCCTTCCTCTTCCTTTTTTCTCAAAAGAAGCCTGTGGTTTGAGAGACAATAGCTAGCCTCAAATCACCCAGCTGGCTTCCATGCCTAAGGAGGACTAGAATTCCTCATCTCCTAGTTTCTAGCCTGAACTTTAACCATTAGGCTAAACTGGCTGATTTATAAAATGAATAAGGAAGCAGGTAGTATGTGCTAGGTCTATGTTAATAAGCTTTGGTTTGGTTTGATTTAGAGATTTAAGATGGGGTAAGAGCATGATTCAGTATAATTTTGTGATTCAAGAGGAAACTGGTAAGCTTTGAGCTGCTTTGAGAATCCATTTCAACAATAAATTTCTCCACAGACCAAAATGAGTAAGCATCAAAATCCATGCGGTTTCTTCATTTTTTTTAGCAAAGCTTGAAACCAGCAGAAACTACAGACCCCTTAGAAAATATTAACCTTGTCTAGTTTCAGCTGGATACCTCCACTGCAATAAATGTTTCAAATTACTCCCCCTGTATCTGTAAGACAGGCAGCAATAACAGAGATGAGAAAAGGATAACTCAGCAACTCCCAAAGTATCCATTAAAGACCTTGAGTTGTGTTGAACCAATGCAGGAAGTATCCTGCATCAAACTTAGCAATAAATAGTGACTTTTTTCTTCTTCAAAAAATACTATTTTCCACTTGCTTCTCTGAGATGCCATCCTTGATTTGACACTAAAGAATGCCCACGGGCTTGTCCTTGGGGTGCTCTGATTGCAGCTGTGTTTTGTGGGTAGACAGCATTGGAATAGCTGATTGGCAAGTTTGACCCCTCCTGGGAAAAACCCCTCATCAGCGCCAGAAGTTGATTGTGTCAGAGTTTCGATTTGCTTGCAGCACTTAACGTTACAGTAGTTTTTTTAGTTAGCAGCAGAAGCAGAAGCAGACTGACACAGTGAGATAAAATGCCACAAATATAGACAGGCCAAAAAAAAAAAAAAAAAGGAACCTGACACAAAACAAGTGGCATTAGTAAGTTTTGTGGATAAAAAATATATAGGCTTATCAGTAGAATGACTATGGTAAGATTTGTCAGGTTCAAAGAATCAGGACCACCGGTTAGGTTGCAGCATAGATTTATCCGAGCCTAGCCACAAGAATCTGATCAAGAAAACTTGATACAAAATTGGCGCCAGATAAGGGTCAACAGAATTCAGGACGGGTTGGACTTGGAGTGCTTGTGCGAACGCAATGCCTCTAAACTGATGACATGTTTAATTCTGCCTCCCAGCTCTGCCTGCTGTTCTCTTACAATATTGTTTAGAATTCCAGCAGTGCATTGTCTTGTTCCGGCTTTATTGCTCATTTCTAAATCTTATCATCTGTAGAGTATTGTATTGTACTGTTTTTCATGATGACTCTACAGTCCTGGGTAAAGGCAGCTGGAGTCAGATGACAAACTTTGTACATGTTATTTCTTATGGAAAAATTAAAGTATAATCCTGTCAGTGGGATTGCAAGATATATATGCATGCAGGTATCACAATAAGATATGTTATCTATTTTTTTTTCACTCTTAGAAGTTTTGCACATTCCAACCTAATTAAACTTAATCACAGACTTTGTCTTTAAAGTTTGAAAGAAACACATTCAGGATTTCTAATTGTAATCATTGGCTACATATTGTTCTTGATTAAACCTTTCTTTTAACACTCCTAACATATTTGAAAGTGCTCTGCCCTCTCCCTCTCTCCCTCCCTCCCTCTCTTTAAGTACTAGGCATATATCATAGGCATATATTCAGTACTATTAAAGCTACATTTCTTGAATTAAGTTTGTATCTAAGTCTAAAGGAGGAAGGAAACATTTAACCTACAATAAAATAATTTGTCAATGTAGACAAATTATCTCATAAAATTTAGGGATTTGGGATAGTAAAACCAAATAGAAAACCAAAAAGAATGATTAAAAGACAGGTATAAAAGTAATGTAAGTCTGAGACCAATTGTTCACACACACTGACAATTATTATGCCTAACTACTATATGTTATATATAATAGAACTTACAAAAAGTCAGCCCAAAATTTTACAAGCCAACCTGGAGAATACAACAACAGAGAGAAGATGAAACTGCTTTACATGTTATTATAAAACAAACAATATAGCTGTATGTGAAGGATAGATTTGACTGAACTGTCAGATAACAATAAGTTCAGCTAGCTATAGTAATCTTTCTACATTTCTTATATAAAAGTACAAGGCAAGGCTGTTGAATCTGGTAAAAAAGTCCTTAGTTTTGGTGGGGAGATTAATAAATTTATATAATTAACTAGCTTCCACCTTGCATTGTTAAACCATGCTGAAATAGTTTTCAGAATAAAATTACTCTCCCTTTGATAAGCAATGTCCAGGAATCATACAATAATAACTCTCTTAGCTTGAGAAAGCTCAAAGAAATTATAAAGAAGAAGAACTCTTGTTGTTTTAATTACTTGTGACCATGAAGACTGAAATTTATTAGATGGGATGGACAGAAAAATTCCAACTGGACTATAGGAGGTTGTTAAAATAGCCCTGCAGTTCATTTCCTGGGATCTCTTTGTAGCAGAAATTATACATATAAGAAGAAAAAAGATAGCTTATTAGTAACTTTGACTATCATTAAGTGTTGTATCTTTTTATTCTTGATGAATGCATTTTTATTTTCCTTATATACACTGAGAGCATATACACCTAAGACCAGGGGTGAAATGCTCCCAGTTTGGACCGGATCAGGTGATTCGGTAGCGATTGTGGCAAGTGGTTCAGAGAACCAGTAGCAATGGCAGCGCGAGGCTCCCCGCAACCACACAGGTGATCACAGCTGTGCCGCACAACAGCCGCCTGAAAAGGTTGTAAAAAAATGCCTTTAAAAAGTAAAAAAAAAAGTTGGCCACGCCCACCCAGTCACATTACCCCCCACTAAGCCACACCCACAGAACCGGTAGTAACAAATTTTACATTTCACCACTGCCTAAGATAAATTCCTTGTGTGTCCAATCCCACTTGGCCAATAAAGAATTCTATTCTAAAAAGCCTAAAGAAATATCTAAAAGCATAGCCATCTACAGACGGCAGCAAGGGGTCTCATGTGACATCCTAGTGTGAACATAAAACAACAAAACTTGCATCATGATGTCACTATGCGTGCTTCCTCATTTTGTCATCAATGTGTTTAGACACCGAAGCCTATGGCTTAACATCAGAAAGGATAAATAAAGGGCAAGGAAATCACAATGCTGTGATAAAAAAGAAATGCATCCTGAACTTTTTATTCTCATGGTGAGAGAATGAAGACAGAAAAGAGATGAAAACCTTTATTCTTCTTTCAGGAACTAGGTTGAAAGAGAAAGTTTTTAAAAAATCAGTCTTTCAACCTGAGGAAAACAGAGGGAGGGCGAAGACAGTGAAGAGCCCTTTCCTTGCTAACTCTGTTCCTGTGTTCCATCCATAATGTTTGTGAAGCTCCAAATTCATCACTGATCACTGCAGGAAACCTCATCCCTTTCCTAACCTTTAATTTCAGTAAACATTGTAGACATTCCTGCATTGTGTGGAGATCACAAAATATAGAATAACAGAGTTGGAAGGGACTTCAGAGGTCTTCTAATACAACCCCTGTTCAAGCAGGGGACCCTATATCTTTTCAGACAAATGGCTGTCTAGTCTCTTTTTGAAAGATGATGGAGCTCCATTTTCAGTGATGGAGCACCCACAACTTCTGAAAGCAAGCTGTTCCACTGGTTAATTATTCTCACCGTAAGGAAATATCTCCTTCGTTCTAGGTTGCCTCTCTCCTAGGTTAGTTTCTATCCATTCCTTGCCTTGCCTCTGGTGCTTTGGAAATAGTTTGACCCCCCCAAATATTGGAACATTGCTATCATGTCCACTCTGGTCCTTCTTTTCATTAGACTAGACATACCACTGATTTCTCTCTCTCTCTCTCTCTCTCTCTCTCTCTCACACACACACACTCACTCTCACTCTCTCCCCCTCCCCTCTCTCCAAAAAAGAGATGAAAAAGAAAGACCCTGAAATGTGGAGCAGGTTGAATTTTGTTCTCATTTTTGTAAGAATTATATCTACAAAGTAGAAGTTCATCCAAATGCTTATTATTTATAACCAAGTTAGTATTCGGTGATCACATTCAGTGCACAACTGTCATTATTCTTTATTTTCTGATCTCGAATTCTTTAACAGAAGGTCAATAATCCCTGCTTAATAATTGAAAAATCCATAATGGTTAGCATAGCTGTTCCAGTTAATAAGCAAACAATAAATGGATAAACATCAAGGGAACTGTGTTGCAGAATGCACTTTACTAATTCATTTTTGACAGTCTGATTTTGTTCCAGTTATTTATTTATTATTACTATTTATTATGATATATCACAGCATGTTTCTTAATATGCTACCATAAGAAAAGCAACAGTGAAATGGTATCTTTTTAACATGTTGATAAGCACCAGAGTTCCATTTCTTTCTTCCTTGCTTTTTATTTTTATTTGTTTCTCATTGCTTTATAAGTAATTCAACATAGTGAGCATACCTAATACTCCTTCCTCCTCCTATTTTCCTCAGAACAACAATCCTGTGAGGTTGGGTTGAGAGAGAGTGACTGGAACAAATTAATAAACAAATGACCTTATACATGGTTTGATTCAGAAAGACAGATGATAGATGATAGGCAGATAGATAGATAGATAGACAGACAGATGATAGATAGATATAGATATAGATATGGTATAGATACAGTAGATGATACATGACAGACAGACGAAATGTATGTATAAGGATAGATGGACCTAACCTACGGTTGCCATGTAATATTTGTCAGATTTTGCAGTCCAAATCAGGTATTCCTAAGTATGTATTTGTGCAAACATATTGATAAATATTGCTAATACTTCTTTCCTTGAAATAAATAAATGATATAAAATATTTTGTTGATACAGCTATTGAACTGTAAGTTTTAGAAGTAAAAGAGAGACCCCTGTCAGCATTTGAAAGTACCATGTAACTGATGAAAAGCAATTATTTTTTCAAACGGCCAGGTCCTGGTGAATGGTGTCATTCTAGTGACATTATTGTTTTTGCTCCTTTTAACAATTTCGTTACGCTCAGAGCCAATTGGAATAGAAAGGCCTGAAAATGCAGAAGAGGAAGGAAATGCCAGATCAAACAAACAAAGCCCTAACTCATCAGAAGTATTTTTATGAATTGGCTTTCCTATTTGAAATGTGGCTTAAAATTGCTCTTCAAATTTCATTTAAAGAACTGTTTTAACTTCCGGGACGCCTCTTCAGGCAAAGTAGGCAGAGAATTAGAGGGGAAAAGATTTAGTTAGAACACCAGAAAAGTGGCTATGCTCCCAACTGTTTCCATTTTTTTTTCTAATTTGTTGAAATTAAAAGAAAGTCAACTACAGTAGTCATTCTAGAAAAATATCCTTGGTGGGATATGCACACCAAGTAGCAAATATAGTGAGTTTTCATTTTAGAGACTGCATCTGGATCATTCAGTGAAGCGATTGCTAAGTGAAAAATCACATAACTTCAACTGTGTTTGTGACTGTAACAAAATGTATGAGCGTAATAGGACAATGTATGATTATAATAGGACAATTAATGACTATAAAGGGGAACATGTGAGTGCAAAAATCATAAAGGTGAGTATTGATCACAAAGTTTTTTTTAAAATTTGATTTATATGCCGCCCTTCTCCGGAGCCTCAGAGCAGCTTACAATGCATTAAGCAATAGCCTTAATAGCAATAATAGCAATAATAATAGCAATAGCGAAGTTACTTTTTTGTCGCCATCATAGAGGCGAATAGTTGCCTAACAAGGCTAAACGAGAACTGGTAGCTACAAAGAGAAAACACTTTGTAAAATTTAAGCTTACAATGCATTATTTTCAGCGTTCATCAATACTGCTCTCCAATGTACAAAAAAAACCCCAACAATCCTGAACTTCAAAGCCAGCTGAATTTCTTCTGTGCTACTATGCTATTTTTTAACTTGCAGACAATTCATTCTTATTTTTACTGTATTTTGCATAGGAAATCTCACATGTGGTATATTTGCTTGCAGCCTGAAGCAATATAGCCACTTGGAATAGAATAGAATAGAATAGAATAGAATAGAATAGAATAGAATAGAATAGAATAGAATAGAATAGAATAGAATAGAATAGAATAGAATAGAATAGAATAACAGAGTTGGAAGGGAGGCCTTCTAGTCCAATCCTCTGTTCAGGCAGGAAACCCTATACCTTTTCAGACAAATGGTTGTCCAATCTCTTCTTAAAAACTTCCAATATTGGAGCATTCACAACTTCTGGAGGCAAGTTGTTCCACTGACTAATTGTTCTATCTGTCAAGAAATTTATCCTTAGTTCTAGGTTGCTTCTCTCCTTGATTTGTTTCCATCCATTGTATCTTGTCCTGCCTAGAGGTACTTTGGAAATAGTGTGACTCCCTTTTTGTGGAAACCCCTGAGATATTGGAACACTGCTAGCATGTCACCCCTAGTCCTTCTTTTCATTAAACTAGACATACCCAATTCCAGCAACTGTTTTTTATATGTTTTGGCCTCCAGTCCCCTAATCATCTTTGTTGCTCTTCTCTGCACTCTTTCTAGAGTCTCATATTGAGATTCTGTCACCACATTTGGATGCATATAGAAACTGCACCTAAAGACTTTAAGGAAAGCTTTTAAAAAGCGACTGAGAAAGGCATGAAGCTGTGTTTGTTTCTGCTAGGATTTCTCATTTCATAAATATAAAATAAGAACATGGAAGAACAATAACAACAACTGGTTCAGTTCAGGATCCAATGCTATAATATATAGCATTATATATTCGTATATAGCATCGTATATATAATAAAAGGCTAAATGGGACCAATTCCTTTCTGGAATAGTATTAGGTAGCTCTTTTTCAAAGTGGCATTTTTCCATGCTTGGTCATTATAGGGCTGCTTTTATTAATTATGTGCCAACTCCTAGCAACCACATAGATGGTCCTTTTCCAGGATGATCCGTCTCCGACTGGATTCTTCAATTTCCTCCGAATGTAAAACTCATTGCTGTTGAAACAAGCCATATTAATACAGATAATCCACAAGAGCCCCAGACAGCTCACAGGCTAGATAGCCTGTTATTAACATTCAGCTGTCTGCAATTATTGCAAGTTCGAGGCTCAAGGTTGACTCAGCCTTCCATCCTTTCTAAGGTAGGTAAATTGAGGACCCGGTTTGTGGGGGCAATAAGCTGACTTTGTATAAATATACAAAAAGTCTGAAGGCTATTGCTTAACGCATTGTAAGCCGCCCTGAGTCTCCGGAGAAGGGCGGCATATAAATCTAATTTTTTTTAAAAAAAGTGATAACCATATTGGAAGTAGAATTCCAATTGAAAGTTGGTACAATGGTAAATTGAGTCACTGCTTTACTGGATCTGATTTTCATGTTGGTTGTTAAGCAAGTCACATGCTCATTCAGTGAAACCTATGGTTGTTAGCAAATTCAGCTGGGTAAATGGATGCTTTTTGCTGGAAATTGGCAAATGACCTACAAGGTCCCTCCCAACTCTGTTAATCTTTAATCTTATTTTATTCAAATTTCTCACATGAATGTGAGTTGCACATGTGAAGTGGTTGCCAAGCACCTAAATTGATCACATGACCGCAGGAATGTTGTGATAGTTGTCAACATGAGTAGAAGTCATAAAGTGCTTTTTCCAAAGCCCTCGTACCTTAATTTATAAATGGATTAAACACTGCAAAAACTATTCTTTGTGTTCAGATATTCATTTTCAATCTTTTTATGAATCCAAAAAATCCAGTGCATAATTGTATGCTCTCTAAAAGAAAATAAATTGAGAGGTGCCTGGAATTTCAGATAATTTTGTTTTGTTTCATACTGTATGTGTGATATAATATAAAATGTTGAATAGGACCTGTGGTGGTGCAGTGATTAGAATGCAGCATTGAAGGCTAGCTCTGCCAACTGCTAGCAGTTCAATCTTGACTGGCTCACGGTTGACTCACCTTCCATCCTTCTAGGTCGGTAAAATGAGGACCTAGATTGTTGAAGCTGTTATTCTGACTCTGTAAACTGCTTAAAGAGAACTGTAAAGCACTGT
The DNA here is from genome assembly GCA_030761175.1 of Masticophis lateralis. Classification (NCBI taxonomy): domain Eukaryota; kingdom Metazoa; phylum Chordata; class Lepidosauria; order Squamata; family Colubridae; genus Masticophis; species Masticophis lateralis. The sequence continues at coordinate 122,342,081 of JAUDYJ010000001.1, read as the reverse complement.
GAAGCAGTATATAAGTCTAAATGACAGAATTGTTTCTTCTAGGAATAATGAAAAAGCAATATGAAAAAAAGCAACAGCATATATTATTCTACACATGACAACTGCAGCAAGATTGGCCTTTGAGCAATGTTGGAGAAGCTCAAATATACCCTCTGAAGATTTAATAATTAAAAAGATATTGGATTGTCCCGAGATGGATAAAATGACCCTTGAATTGAAAGGATTGATGGATTTGGATTTTTATGTAATATGGGAGAAATGGTATAATTGGATCGAAAATAGAAAAAAAAGGAAAATAATAGAATGTACATTTAGTAAAAATATATGGAGTAGAGGTGAATACTAGTATGATGATATGTAAATGGTCACAGTCATGCACAAGAGTTGAATAATGATTGTTTAATTGTAAAAATTCAATAAAACAAATTTTTAAAAAAGTCTAAATGCTATTACTATTGATATTATAAATCACCCAAGGCAAACATTACTGAATATTTTTCTCCAAATCACAAACTGAATTCAGAAATGAAAGTATTCCAACAGAAAACTCAAGTTTGAAACTGATATCCTTGTCACTTATATTGGATTTTTTTGAGAGACTATATACATGCATTCAATTTTGAAATATTCTGAAAGTTAGTCTTAGTAAAGTATTTCTCTCTACTTTTTAAGAGAGTGTCATTAGATGGCAAATAGATATTTGCCAGCAATTTATGGACTGAAATGGCTGATTGCTTTCAATCTGACGGCTCTCCTTTTACCCTCCTTTTCTTTTTCATTTTCCTAATGCTATGATGCACGCAGAGCATTAGCTGAGGGGGGAAAAAAGAGCCAAAAAGTTTTACTGAAATGCTACATCTGAAAATGGCTCATTTCTTAACTGTACATGGATTTATAGCTTTCATTCTAGAATTATACATAACATCCACAGTTGCGATAGAGGATTAAATAAAAATTATGTAATACATGACTATATAGATTGAGGATTAATATATATATATATATATATATATATATATATATATATATATATATATATATATATATATATATATATATTTGTTTTCTGAGGTTTTCGCGGGTGTTTGTATGTAGGTCTTTGGTTATTCGGGTCTTCTCCCGCGTAGAATTGGAAGTATCTTGGCGACGTTTCGACGAAGTCTCATTCGTCATCTTCAGGCTGGTGTTCTCGGCTTCGTTCTTCATTGCTCCTGGAAGAACGAAGCCAAGAACACCAGCCTGAAGATGACGAATGAGACTTCGTCGAAACATCGCCAAGATACTTCCAATTCTACGCGGGAGAAGACCCGAATAACCAAAGACCTATATATATATATATATATATATATATATATATATATATATATATATATACACATATACATATACATATACATATATATATATATATACACACTTTTATTTGTGGTCACAGACCAAAATACAAATATAATTACAAAAGAACATGGGGAAAGTAACATCATGAACAGTTGGGCACCAGAAGCCTTGGCTGAGAGGAATTACAGCGTTCTCCTCTAATGGTTACGGCTCTTAAATTTTTTTTTGAAACCTGAGAAGTAATGTGTGAAGAGCCATCCCCTAAACAATATAAGGTCAAATTACTAGCATTGGATCCAGAGAGATCTGTTTCTAGGAGAGACAGTAATTTAGTCCTGCCTACGTTATACATAGGGCAGTGTAAAAGAAGGATTAAGTTAACATTTGTCAAATAAAGATATTTCTAGTAACTCTGTGGAGGGTTTCCTTGGCAGCAATAACAAAATGGTTTGTCATTGCCTTCTGGGATTTGGTTTCTTTTTCCTTTCTTTCTTTTTCTTTCTTTCTTTCTTTTTTCTTTTCTTTTCTTTTCTTTTTTTCTTTTTTGCTTTACTACCCAGTTTTATATGTAGATCTAAGATTTTCCTGGTGGTTTCTAACTCAATCAAATCTGACTCTGCTTAGTTTTTTCAGGGTCAATTAAATGCTGCCCCTTGTTGGACCTATGAAACACGGAAACACATAGAAATCAAAACTATTCTTCCCTGTTTCACACATTTATTCACCCACTTAAATCTGATGCCTAATTGCTTTATTTTTATTTATTTAACAGATGAAATGTCCTCTTTGGAGAGTCCTGTAGGACAGGGGTCCCAAATCCCCATTTATGGCCCAGTGTCTGGATGCAGCCTGTTTGGAACCAAGCTGCAGAAGTGGTGGGCGAGCATGTGTGTACACAAAACTGCATTTGTGAAAGCGTCATGCACATGTGAAAGCATCCCCTCTGCTACCACTGCTACTTCTGGTGATCGCCAAGCTAGAAAAATTGGAGACTGCTGCTCTAGAATTCTTGTACTATTTCAGATATATATGGGATATTTTGTATTGTGGAGGCACAGCTTTTATATACATAACAGAATCTGCATTCTGTACTCTGCTCCTGGTCCTGTTACTGTCTCTGCTCAAGAGTTTTCAAGTATTTTGTTTCCCAGAGACTGCACTGAAAATAGCAATAGCACTTAGACTTATATACCACTTCACAGTGCTTCACAGCCCTCTCTAAGTGGTTTACAGAGTCAGCATATTGCCCCCAACAATCAGGGCCCTCCTTTTACCTACCTCAGAAGGATGGAAGGCTGTGTCAACCTTGAGCCTGGTGAGATTTGATCTGCCAAATTTCAGTCAGCCGGCAGTCAGCCAAAGTAGTCTGAAGTACTGCATTCTAACTACTGTGCCACCGTGACTCATGGAAGTGGAGTGAATAAATTCCAGGCTATTGATTCTAGAGAAAGGGTAGAACCTGAGAGTAGAAAGGGCACCAAACTTTACTGTTTCTTTTCCAGCCCAGTGGAAAATGCTGGAAAGAAGCCATGTGAAGAAACTTGGAAAGGTATCACTCTGTCAGCATGGGAGTTCCAAAAATTGGACAGAACAGAACCAAATCTGGTCTTAGATTGTCTAATTAAAACAGTTTTTAATTAGACAATTATGAATCTATGATCCAGTTAAAACTGAATTTCTCTAGTGGAGTTTCTTCAGTAAAAGCAAACTATGTGGGTAGGTAATTCTTCTACAGGTAATCCTCACAACTATTTTTTTAGGGACTATTCAAAGTTACAAGATCACTGAAAAAAGTGACTTAAGATGTTTTTCACACTTTTCACAGTTATGGCTAAACTTTTACATCACCGTGTGCCAGCCTGCGTGCTGGAAATGGTACATGAAACATCCCGCCTGGACCGCACGGCCTCGGGAGCACAGATACCCAGAAGAGCAGCGTTCCATTGTGCATGTGTGAGCTGGTACCTGAACTTCTGGTTTCTGGATGGATGCACGCCCGACAAACAGCTGCACGATGGAACACTACTCTTTCAGGTTTTGGTGATCCCACACGCGCAAAGGTCAGCTGACCGGCTCACGTGTGTGCACAGAAACTCAGACGAGGAACCAGTGAGGCCACGCATTCCTCACGGAATGGTTCTGTGTGCCGCTTCCGGCACGCATTCCATAGGTTCACCAACACGGACATAGACTGTTGAAGCATCCCCATGGTCATGTGATCAAAATTCAGATGCTTGGCAACTGGCATGTATTTATGACAGTTGCACTGTCCCAGGTTCATGTGAATACCATTTGTAACCTTCCCAGCCAGCTTCCAACAACCAAAGCCAATGTCGGAAGCCAGATTCATTAATGACTGCATGGTTTACTTAACAACTGTAGTGATTCATTTAACAACAGTGGCAAGAAAGGTCTTAAATGGAACAAATCTCACTTAACAACTGCCTTGCTTAGCAATGGAAATTTTGGGCTCAGTTGTGATTATAAATCAAGGACCATTGTATTAAAACTTACATAATTCAAAGGCAATGAATATAAATATTGATGACTTTAAAATGTTGTGTGGCTAAGTTATATTAGAAAGCTATATTTGCAGAAATGCTCCAAATATTATGTTTTATATGGGGACAAACACAGCAGCTCGTGATTATCAGCAAAACGTTTCTCTTTCTCTCTCTTTCTCTTTCTCTTTCTCTTTCTCTTTCTCTTTCTCTTCTCTCCTCTCTTCTTTTTTCTTTTCTTTTTTTATTTTGAAATATAAGAATGATAAAAGCCTCAGATAGCTCAACAGGCTAATAGCCTGTTATTAAGATTCAGCTGTCTGCAATTATTGCAAGGTTCGAGGGTCAGGGTTGACTCAGCCTTCTATCCTTTCTAAGCTAGGTAAATTGAGGACCCAGTTTGTGGGGGCAATAAGCTGACTTTGTATAAAAAATATACAAAAGTATGAAGGCTATTGCTTAACGCATTGTAAGCCGCCCTGAGTCTCCAGAGAAGGGCGGCATATAAATCTAATTTAAAAAAAAAAGTCCTAACTCACAGAATTTGACCATTGCTTTAGCTTAACCTTTTTTACAATTCCTCTTGTCAATAGTACTTTTAAATATTTACTTGAATGTGTTTTAAGGTTAAATTACAGGGCCATTAATATTTAAGGCAGACTTAATAAAAAAAAAAAGATGCTTATAAACTCCAGACATCTTTGTCACTGATATAAGAGACAATATTCTTTATAAGTGCAGGGAGATAGTTGTGACTGCTCCATGTTGCCTCATTTATCTCTGTTACACTGATGAATTCATTTCATTGACAATGCTTTGTCTGAATAATGAAAAGTAGGATGAGATGGCCTGATGGTCAAGATGGAATACTTAAATTTTATTTCAATTACAGTGCAGCTTAGGTTTAAGATTTACTTCCAGAAGATCCATCACAGACAGATTTTCTGTTGTAATTTGTATTTGCTGCATTTTTCAGCTGCGTTCAGAACCTGATTATCATAATACTTTCTTTTTTCCATAGCACTTAGTTTATAACATGATGGAACAATCCCTCAGTGACACATCCATTTTATACCTCACACCATTAATTCTTTTAATGTAACTAAAATATATCATTAACACTTTTAAAGCCAAATCAAAGGAATAGATAAAATGTGAATTTTTCCAGTTGCATATGAACTACTACAGGTAATCTTCAAGTTACAAATGTAATGGAGCCTGCCAAATACATTTATAATCTGAGGATTCTTGGAATGAATTATCTAACTTGAACAAGATCACTCCCTGCTTTCTCACATGCATTTGCTAATTGAATGAGCGGGTCATTAAGTGCACAAGATATCTCAGGGTAGAGAAGACTATGGGAGGCCTAGTGTTTCTGATCACTCAAGGCCTCTCCCAACCCACTAAGATATATCATGCTTTCCCGCATCCTGCCTGACCAGGTACTTACAGTACCTTATGTAATCTGGATGATAAAGGGAGCTGTCTCTTCTACAGCCTCTCTGCTATGGTTTTGCCTTGAACAAAGGCTTGCTGAACCCTACAGGGATGAGAGATTGTGGTCGTCTTTGCAAAAAGCCTTTGCCACCAAGAATAGAGGCCAGGAGGGGTGCACACTTCCCTCTGGGCCTCCTTTTATGGTGGAAAAGGCCTTTCCTCATATCCAAGAAGAAATGTGTCAGTTTAACATGAAGCTTGTGAAAAAGGCAATTGAAGAAAACAAAGAGATTAACTGAGCAAAATGCAAGCTTATAAATACAAGAAAGACGGTTGTATATTAAAACGTGAAGATGGCTTTGTGTGTAAAAAACAAGATAGGAAATGTTAGAAATAATAGAAAAATTCTATTCAGAGCTATAAAAAGATCAAGATCACTCAAAAATAACAACACCCACAAAAGAGGAAATCCAGATATCCTAGTGGAGGAAGTATCAAGTGCCATAAAATCAATGAAAAATGGCAAAACTTCAGGAAATGACTTTGTTACAGTTGAAATGCTGAAAGCTGGTGGCTACAGTTTACACAAGATTCTAGCAAAACTATACTCGAGATGCCTCAGAGAAGAAAAAATACCCGATGCATGGAAAAATACTGCAGTGATTCTTATACATAAGAAAGGGGGCGAAGATGATTTAAAGAACTATCAGCCAAAATAGTCATCTACAAGATTTTCACCAATATAATAGCAAAAATAATATTGAGAACATTAAATGATGCACAGCCAAAGAAACAGGCAGAGTTCAGAAGTGGCTACAGCACAATGGATCAAATCCAGGTTGTTCGGCAAGTCATTGAAAGCCACAACGAGTACACCATGCCTCTGTGCATGGCTCTCATCAACTACAAAAAGACATTTGATCCAGCAAGCAATAAATAATGCATTGCTCAACAAAGATAATCCAGCAAGTAATCCAGCATTGCTCAACGAAGATGTAGACACTGTTTACATAAACATACTACAATCAATATGTAAAAGAAAATAGCCTTAATAATCTTAAAGTGGAAATCAACATAGAATGAGGTGTACAACAAGGCAATACAATATTGTTTATCCTTTTCTCAGCCTGCTTTGAAGAAATATTTTGCAAACTAGACTGGTAGGAAAGACCTGCACATGGATTAGAGACAAATGAAAGCATACAATACCATCAAAAGAGTAAAAGAATTGAAATGGAAATGGGCTGGTCAACATAGCAAGAAGGACTTATCACAGGTGGACCAAGGCAGTCATAGAATGGATTCCACTTAATAAAAAGCATCCGTGAAAGAGATGGATCGACAACATTGCATGCCCAATTGGCAAAAGAAAGCCAAATCTTATTGGTTAGAAATATGCAGAAGAAGCCTTCATCCTGTAGTGGATAGGCAATGGCTAAAATGATAATATATATGAAATAGGTGAGTATTTCCTTCCAAAGTTTGAATGGAATTACTGAGTTATGAAGCTAGATGGGATCTTGAATATTATGTAATTCAATTCTATGCTTAGTACATGATCAGCAAGAAGAACATACCTCATTGAGTGTGAGGTCCATTAATTGGTTTAAGTAACAATTGAAGGGGGGCAAAAAGCGCCTACACTGTTAGGAAACTCCAACTTGATTGAGACAGAGCCAGTTTGATGTAATAGTTAAGGGCCTGGTGGCTCAGCAGACTAAAGCATTGTGATTAACACCAGCTGTCTGCAATTACTGTAAGTTTGAATCTCGCCAGGCTCAAGGTTGACTCAGCCTTCCATCCTTTCTAAGGTAGGTAAAATGAGGACCCAGTTGTGGGGGCAATAAGCTGACTTTGTATAAATATACAAAAGTATGAAGGCTGTTGCTTAACACATTGTAAGCTGTCCTGAGTCTCTGGAGAAGGGCGGCATATAAATCAATTTTTTTAAAAAAGTGCTAATATAAAAACCAGGAGACTGAGTTCTAGTTCCACTTTAGATATTAAAACTGGCTGGGTGACCTTGGTATGGTCACTTTCTCTCAGCCCAATTCATCTCACAAAGCTGTTGCTGTGGGAAAAATAGGAGGAGGAAGGAGTGAGTTGGGCTTTCATGTTTAAGGCAGGACTGGAACTCACAGTCTACCAGTTTTCTAGCCTGGTGACTTACCCACTAAACTAGTGTTGGCAAACCTTTTCAGCACCGAGTGCTGAAATGGGAGTGTGTGGAGCACCAAAAACCAGAACAGCAGTTCCCCAGTGTGCATGCGCATACCGGGAAACTGAGCTTCTGGTTTCTGGCATGTGTGGATGCACAAAGACCAGCTGGCTGGCATGCATATATGTGCCAGAAACTGGAAAGACAGCTTCCTGGTGTGCAGATGCATGCCAGGGAGCTGTTATTCCAGTTTCCAGCACTCCCACGCATGCAAAGACCACATGGCCGGTGCACATGTGTATGCTGGAACCCAGAAAAGCAACAGGTGATGGCTGGTGTTCCTGGAGAGATGGCTCTGTGTGCCACTCCCAGCATGGGTGCCATAAGTTTGCCATCACAGCACTAGACCATGAAGCCTAGAATGTTGGCCTAAAAGGTTTTATTAAATGTTCTAATAGAAAATACAACTTTCTTTCCAGATTACTTGGGATGCAATGCAATGAGGGTATGTAGATGAATCCTGTTTGTAAAAGTTTCCTAGTCTTTAGGCAAAATCTACTCCAACATAGTCGCTCCATGTTTCCTTTCCTGGGAAAAAAAATGACAATTTTCCCCCACCATCCACTTAACAGACATATAATGTTATTTCTATCACCTCTAGATTTTTCTTCATGCTAAATTCACCCATGTCTTTTAACTCTACTACCACACATTTGCAGCTGTTTTGTATATATATATATATAAAAGGTCTTCATGAAAATGTGCTTATATTTTCACGTGCAGAAAACTGTATTTGAATTTCTGTAAGAAATCTCACCACCTATATGTATCACTGAATGCTATTTTCTGCAGTGTTCATATTTTTTCTTCTGTTTCCCCAAATGTATATTTCTGAGTGCATTTCTCTCAGGTTACTCTAGTGTGGAATTACCAGATTTGGGCTATAAAAATCAGGACAACAGAGATAGCAGCAAAGAAATCTGAATATTCAAAGCAAAATTCTAAGAGGTTCAAAAACTAAAGCATAATAATGAAAATGTGAAGCAGGTTAAATCACATTAAAATTTACTCTAAGCTAATGCAAAATATAAATGGTTTCTCTTTGTTGCTGTTATTGTTGCTTGTATTTTTTTCCCAAGCAGCAGAGTTGTCTCTCCCTGAATTTTAATTATTTGGGGCTTATTAAAAAAAACTATGTTTTGAACTGAGGATTTGTTTAAAGAGCAGAGTAAATAAATAGGATAATAATTAAAACAACACCTCATAGCTAATTAATTCTGGCTACCTGAATATAACATAATTTCTAATCAGAGTGATGTGAATTCTGACTATGCTGATTCTGAGTAGGTCAACATCTTGACCTTTTTTTTCCCCAGTGCTCTCTAATTAGTAACTAACTTTACTGTTAGTAACTGTCTGCCTTCCCCAGATAGACTAGACAGGAAACATAACCATGTGAACTTAAGTCTACTTTATTGTAAAGCGACATTATTAGAACCTTGCAGGTCTGAAAGTACAACTCTCCCACCATCTCTTTTACAGCCTGACAAGCTAGGGAAAGTCCCTTCTGAGCTTCTTTCTTTACCCACTGTGCAGCTTTGGGCTATGCCCTCCCTTATCTGACCATTCCCTAGGCAGCATTTCTTACCCCTAATACCAGTGGTGAAATTCAGCCAGTTCTATATGGCTCTGGCAAACTGGTAGCGCTGGCAGCAGGAGGCTCCGCCCACTTGCCCAGACATCATGTCCCATTTTTGACCCTCTGTTCATGCGCAGAAGGTTTTGTGCATGCATGGAGGAAGTGCATGTGAGCATTGTGCGCGTGTGCGCATACGCTCATATTTGCGAACCAGTAGTAAAGGTAAGTAAATTTCACCCCTGCTTGTAACTCAAGGTCTTTCTCAGATACCATTACATCTTTATAGTTTAACTCTGTGACTAGCGAAATAGAGATTTACAGCATCAGTAGAGAACAGACATAAATAAAATAATAATTTCGAGAGCCAGTTGGGTGTGGTTAAGGCATCAAGTTACAAACTAGGAGACTGAGTTTTAGTTCTGTTTTAGGCACAAAGCCTGCTGCGTGATTTTGGACCAGTCAGTCTCTCTCAGCTTTAGGGAGCAGGCAAGGGCAAAACATTTTTAAAATCTTGCCAAGAAAACAGCAGAGACTAAGTCAGACAGTTGCCAGAAGTCAAGACTGGCTCAAAGGCAAAATTAATCATTTTTTATCCCAAGCACGTAAAAATACAGGGAGCATACATTGAATGAATCTTGACAAACTGGACACAGTTCCGGAGAGTCTGGCAATAGAAACAAAATTCAGATCCAATTAGCCTAACAGTAGATTATTTTAGTTTCCTTTGCATTTCTCAAGATTGAATACCTCCCTCTCTAAAATCTCCCAAAGGGCTATTCCTGATGGCATCTAACCATAGCATGAAGATGTCTCACTATTCCCAGAGAGGTAGGAAGATGAACCAGGGAAGAGATATGACAGAGGGGGCAGATGCCCCCCTAAAGCTACAAGTCCCCCCTCTATGAAACAGTTCCTATAGGGTATCCTTGGATGTTCCGGCACACACATGCACACAAAAAAGAGTCATATATTGTCTACCATTACTGCCCAGTATACAAGTCTGCATAGCCAGACATACTTCCTAATTTAAGTGCCAGTAGGGTTTCTCTAAATCCATTACCACTTAGATTGCATAAGCTTCATGAGTACCTGTATCCAAGGACCCAGGTTTTTTTTTTTTTTTTTTTTTTTGGCTAAAGGCTACCAAACTGAACATGGCTCAAAGTCTTACATCAATCCTTCTTCATTTTACTGCTGCTGATCCATACCTGGCCTCTCATCCAACAACATTTCACCATCATCACCTCCCCTTTTGGAAATCCTGTAGGCCAGCATGGAAAACAGCCATTCAACATCTACCCATTCACCAGGTAGATGAACCAGCATTTATTCCATGTAATGCTGCGAATGCCTGGAGAGAGGAATGGTCCAAGTCATCTTCTTGTGGCCTGAGCATTAGTGATCCTTCTACCAAAGCACCTGGTTTTAATCTACCTCACTGTATCTGGTCAAAACTATATCAATGAGGCTGGAAAGATTCCCCTTGTTGTGACTATGGTACTAATATGTAAATTATTAAATATATTGTGCAAGGCTGCCAACAACATGTATTCCAGGGGTGAAATCCAGCAAGTTCTGACAGGTTCTGGAGTACCAGTAGTGGAAATTTTGACCAGTACGGAGAACTAGCAAATGCCACTTCTGGCTGGCCCCAGAGTGGGGTGGGAATGGAGATTTTGTAATATCCTTCTCCCAGGAGTGGGGTGGGAATGGGGATTTTGCATATCCTTCCCCCAGGAGTGGGGTGGGAATGGGGATTTTGCATATCCTTCCCCTGGAGTGGAGTGGGAATGGAGACTTTGCAGTATTCTTCTCCTGCCACGCCCACCAACCAACACCCACCAAGCCATGCTCACAGAACTGATAGTAAAATTTTGGATTTCACCACTGGTGTATTTTCTGCTGCCTTAGAAGATCTACATGAAGTAATGCCAGAGGCGATTGCCTGGATAACTGATCTGAAAATCTGGTTCTGAGGTCACTGCCATACCCCCATAGAGGTTTTGTATATAATTATGCAAGTGGTGGGTTGCTGCTGGCTTGGACCGGTTCAGGTGAACTGGTAGGAGATCTCCCCACCCACTTGCCCTGGCGCTATCACGTCCTATACAATCGCTGGTTTTTCGATGCCGCACGCATGCTCGCGCTCACATTTTTGGTTCCAGGTGAACCAGTTGTTACAGCTAGCAGCAACCCACCCCTGATTACATGAATTGTGTGTATATGTTTACATCTCTTTGTCATATTCTCATCATATGCTAAATAAATAACCGCATCTTTCTGGACCACCAAAAATCTGTTGAAAGAACAATCTAGCTTCCAGGAGTTCATTGCCTCTACCTAACTTCCATAAATCTATTCTCCCCCCTGTCCCCACCAAAATGTCGTTTCCCTTTTGCTGGCATCCTAATTATTTTTATTACTATTATTTTTGTTTTTACAGATGAGAAATCCATTACAGCTAATAAATACATTGACAATCAAAGGAATACTAATAGGCTAGATAACCTGCCAAAGGAATAATTTATTTGTGTAAGCCATGCTTCAGAACTGGAGGCACATATAGATAGGATCATGCTTCCTTCAAATAATTTTCTTCTTAACTGTATTTGAACTAAAAGATATCTCATTCATATGTCTCAGAAAATAGAGTACATTATTATCCACTTGCCAATTAACCAAAAGGAGAAAATACACTAGTACAACATCAATTTTATCAAAATTATTTGCATTTCTCTGTAGAGATTGTCTTAGCAAACAAAACTATCAGCTTCCTGGCATCTTCTCCTCGATAAGCATATTTTAAATCATTTTATGATATGCCTCATCAGGCTTCTGCTTCATTTCTTAGAGCTGTGTTTGGATTTACTGCTGAATCCAATTACATTGTATTATCATAAAAAGCATCAAAGTGAAAATTATTGACGATGCTTGTTTAGTGAGCATGCAACTGTTAATCCTAAATATAAATATTTTAATGGTACAATTTTTCACCATTACAGATGAGGAAAGAGTCATAAGGCTCATAACATGGCATGAAAAATCACTCCTTTCAGCTAACCTTCGTTCTCTAGAAAAGTACAATGTGTTTTGTGACATGAGTGAATTATAAACGTACACATTGTTTATTATCAGTGATTACCTCTAACTTCAGACTTCATAAATATAAATAATAATGTGTAAATATAAAGGGCTCAAATAAATCTGTACACAAAAATTTCAGCATCTGAAAAAAAGCTAAGATCCAATTGTCTTCAGAAGAGGGAAAGGGAAGGGAAGCAAAGCAAAGCAAAGCAAAGCAAAGCAAAGCAAAGCAAAGCAAAGGTAAAAACATAGATGCAAAACACATTTTGACCTCCCTGACAGGAGAAAAGAAGTTTGCAAAGAAGTTTTAAACACAATTTTGTCATTTCAGTTGCAGTGTTTAAAGCAAAGAGGAAATTTATTCAGTACCTATCCCAGTTTTCAGATAAAGAGATTCATCTCTCTGTTTCTCCCTCTCTCTGCCTCTGCCTCTGCCTCTGCCTCTGCCTCTCTCTCTCTCTCTCTCTCTCTCTCTCACACACACACACACACACACACAAGTTTTTTTTAATATATTTTTTCTTTAGTCTAAGGTAGAAGAGCTTTTGTAAATGTTATCTTAGATATCTTTCAGGAAAATCCCACTCTTTTTTTTTTAATTCCAATGCTAACTCAGGGAGAGTAGTGTTAACCATAAAAGCAAGTAATAGTTGGAAAAACAGGTTTTGGAGTAATTGTGAACTATTTCTTCAGCTTTTGCTTATAAAGCAGTGTTTACTGAGTATACACAAAATTATAATTGAGGAATTCACTGACAGTGGCATATTCAGTTGAACAAACTATCAGTTCAGGTTGAGGTTATTAACATTTTTTAAAAAAACATCTTCCTCACAGAAATAAATAAACAATGCCACAGTACCTCAGTCATGGCTCATGCAGAACAATGATATAGCATGTTTGATTTATTTATCATTAAGTATTAATCCACTGTCACACAGTCAGCCAGATGTTTAAACTGGATTTGCCATTTTTGTCTGCTTCTTTATATGGCTATTGAGAAGAATGTCAAAAAATGAATTCAAGGGGACTCACTGTATAGAATTTTTAAATTTTTTTTATTGAATTAAAAATAGACAAACAAAAACATACATACATACATACAATACACAACATAAACAAACTACATTTAAATCAAGTCTTACAACTTGAGCATTAAAAGGAAAAAGAATTACTTTGGTATTCTATATTTCTTTATATATGTAATTACATCTTTCGTTATGTAACAATATTTTAAATTTGTTTCTTAAGTTTTGTTTCCTTGGTTGGTATTCCCTTTCTATCCTACTAAATGTTTTTTATTTCATTTTCTTTTCTCTAACCAGTCATACCATTATTGCCAAACTAGATAGTATTCCATGTCTTTCTTTTCTTAAATTTCTTTGGTGAGCCTGTCCATCTCTGCACATTCCATTACTTTTTGTATTATTTTATCCTCCGATGGCGTTTCCTCTAATTTCCACATTTGTGCGAATGTGATTCTTGCTGCTGTCAGGATATGGATTATCAAATATTGTATTTCTTTTTCATAGTGATTCGTTAGTATTCCTAATAAGTATGCTTCTGGTTTCAATGGCATTCTCTGGGCGGTAATTTCTTCTAATTGTTTTTGAATCATTTTCCTTCTTCTTTTTTTTTTTTTTTTTTTTTTTTTTTTGCTTTTTGGCATGACCACCACATGTGGTAGTAAGTTCCTTTATGTAGTCTGCATTTCCAACACTCCTGTGTGGTGTTGGGGAACATCTTTGCCAAGCAAGCTGGGGGGAGATGCCACCTGTAGAACATTTTATAAGTATTTTCCTTATAGGGTACAGACATTGTCAATTTAGTATTTACTTTCCCTATTTTTTTCCCATTTATCAAGTTCAATATTATATCCAAAATTTTTCGTCCATGTAATCATATTCTCTTTTACCACTTCTTCTTCCAATTTATATTTTAGTAAATAATTATAGATTTTAGTTATTAATTTATCATCTGATCCCAATAGTATTTTGTCTAATTCGTTCTGTTCTTTTTGGATTCCAAACTGTATAGGATTTTAATGCACAGTCTATTTTGAATAAAAGGGAGACCAATGTGCCATTAATCCTTTTTCCTGTAATCATTGAGCTGCAGTTATATCTGTAGATCAGCAATTTGTCTGATGAACTGATCTATTCAAATAAAACATGGTGGCTGAGGTAATCAATAACAATAACAATAAATCACAGGTTCGCCTAAATTCCCAGTCCCCATTTTTGAGAAAACAAACAGGTCTGAAGGGTCTTTTGAAAGACCCAGCAGATTAGGGCCAACCTAATCTGAGGAAAAATGATACTCTAAAGGGAATCTGTGAATAGACTGAACCTGGAGCATGCCCCTCCTGCCACATCTGTTGAGACAGGTAAAGAAAAGTTATTTCCCAAATATCCTGACCCCGTACCATGAAAGTCTTTCTACATGACAACCAGCAGCTTCAAGCCATTACAGCTTGTGAAGCAAAAGTGTAACATGCAAATGCCAAGACACAATCATAATAGCTGGTACCCCCACATTCTGGGCCAGGTTTTGGATCTGTCCCAGGTAGATTGCAGTACAATAACTTAATTGTAGAGAAGAACCTGATTAGTACCTGAGTCTATGCGGAAAGACTAGAAGAGAGAACGAGACAGATTCAAAACAGTTTTTTTAATTTTTTAATTTTATTTTTTGTTTCTCTTTTTTTTTTAAAAAAAGGCAGCTATATTGGGTTATGATTCATGCAGTTGACCTTTGTAAAGACATCACCACTCTTCAGACTCATGAAATCTACAGCAACCTTACCCATTTATGTAAGACTTAAGTGTTTGTGTTGTCGCAGGCAAGGAAATTTACATCTTAAGAATCCTCCTAATTTAATATTGTCAGAGTAGAAATTTCTAATATGAAATATTTGCATGAATACACAAAGGAGAGAGCTTGTGTTACTCTGGAATACGAAATGCCAATATGATTAAGGTTGTTATAGGGAAAACAGAGGGAAGGAGTATTAGATATGTTGGCCACCTTGAACTGTTTATAGCAGAGTATTAAAAGCAGCACCACTTGAACACCATTGACATTGACACATTCACCATCAGTCAATTGCAAAAGGCAGCATTACTAGGAACAGCTTACATCATGTGACAATACTATCAAATATCAAGATCTTCCTATCCCAGGTCCTTGGGAAGCTCATGACAGAAGGATAAATCCAAATCCAGTCTAAACATATGGTTGAACCATAATAAAATAATAATAAGTGGCTTGGAATGAAATCTTATGAGGAATAGTTGGAAGCATTGGTTATATTTAACCTGAAGTCCTGAAGACTACAGGAAACATGATAGCTGTTTTTGAGCATCTGGAGAACTCTCTGGTGAAAGATAACTGCAGAAGAAAGAACATGAAACAAAGGAATTAAGTTAAATTACAATTAATTAAATTAAAAGGAAGAAGATTCTGGTTGGACATCAAGAAAAGAAATCTAAAAAAAAGTTGAATAGTGGAACAGACTATCTTGAAAGTAAGTACATTTTCCTTCTCAGAAGGAAACAGAACTGCCTTTTGCCAGGATGTCAGAATCATACTGGATTCCTGTCCTTGGCAAGGAGTTGAACTAGATGACTTCCAAAGTTTTCTCCAACATTTATATTCTATGATTCTCATTTTATTTTCATGTTCAGAGCTTTGACTACAGATACTCCTTGATGTACGATCATAATTGAGCCCAAAATTTTTGTTACTAAGCAAGAAAGTTATTAAAAGAGTTTTGCCCTATTTTATGAACTTTTTTTTCCCACAGTGAATCATTGCAGTTGTTAAATTAATAGCACAGTTGTTCAATGATTTTGGCTTTCATTGACTTTGCTTGTGAGAAGGTCACAAAAGGTGATCACATGACCCCAGGATACTACAACTGTCATAAATATGAACCAGTTGCCAAGCAACTGAATTTTGATCATGTGACCATGGGGACCAAAGGTCCGAAGTGTGGAAAAAAACAGTCATGATTTACTTTTCTCAGTATTTTAACTTTGAAATGATCACTAAACAAATGGTTGTAAATTGAGGACTATTTATATAAGATGGGCTTGTAAGCATAATCATTTCATGGCAACCTATCCAAGTCCATTAAAATGGTATGAAAAGTACCACTAGAATTCAGAGTCTCTCAAACTGAATTTGTCTTAATTGAGCTGAGGGAATAATCTGATCCATATAAATTAATTACCACTTTTTGCAGTGTAAATGTCACTTAGGTCAATTGAGATACAATCACTTTATCGGAATATTTATATTACTTGATAACCTTGCCTTTTCCTTCTCTCTTTTAATGTTCCGTCTAACACATTTCTATGTCAAAATAATAATAAAAAAATGTAAGATACCCAAATAAATCGGACAGCATAGCACAGCTCTTGACATTAATGAATCTGATATATGAGTCAAATTGCAATGCTAAGCAAGTAAGTTACTTAAAAGTAAATGACCCTGAAATCTATATGGGTTAGGCATGTTTTATTTATTCATCAAGTTCAAGAAGTAGCTCTGTTTTTTTATGAGCAAGATTTCATGGGGAATATTAAAATATAAAATCCACCTGCAGTGGGTGATAAAGGGGAAAATATAGGTACTTGACCAGTGGTGGGTTTCAAGATTTTTTACTACCGGTTCTATGGGTATGGCTTGGTGGGCGTGGCAGGGGAAGGATACTGTAAAATCCCTCCCAATTCAAGGGGAAGTTACTGCAAAATCCGCATTTCCTCCCGATCAGCTGGAACTCGGGAGGCAGAGAATAGATGTGGGTGGGGCCAGTCAGAATTTTTACTACAGGTTCTCCAAACTACTCAAAATTGCCGCTATTGGTTCTCCAGAACTGGTCAGAATCTGTTCTGCCCCAGCTCCGGATTCCCAAGGATTGTGACACACACCAATGGTCCTTATCAAAGTTATAATGTACCAAGAGTAAACAAAGTCCGGTAAAGGTTGGCAACCAGCCCAGAAGACAAGATACGATAAGGCACTCTTCAAAAATGTTCACTCTTCAAAAATGCTCTTTAATAATACACCTTGTTTCCAGCAAGAAATTACTAACTGTGTGCGACTTAAATAGGCTATCCTCAAACCTTACTCTTGAGGAGACCTCCTTCTCCTGAGTAGCCACTCCTGCCTTTTGGCAGCCATGCGTGCTCGAGCATTGAGGAGAGGCTCCTCCACTTCGCTCTCTCCACTTGAAGGAGCCTCTGGAGGTTCTGAAGGCCCTGGCTGATTCTCTGCCTCTGGCACCACATTCTCTTCAGCCTCCTTGCTGTCCAACACAAGCACCGGCTGTGCAGGCTGCTGGTGCGACCCCACACCAGCCTCCTCATCGTCGGGATCAGCCACGATCTGCACAGGCCACTGGCGGGCCACAACAGAACCTGCTGAAACCCACCTCTGTACTTGACTCATATAGTAGTAGGTATACATAATTATGGGATGACTTTTCCTTCCAGATAACATTGTGCCGTGGAAATGAAGCATGCTGGAAAAAGAATGGGCAAAAACTTCCATAAGACTGTTATAAAATTGGCCACAATTATATTTCAATATATTTTAGTGAACATTCCTTTTTCTCAATTAGAGTTCTCAAAAAAATCATTTCTTTCTCTCCATTTTCATTTGATGTATGGCCTCTGGACCACTCTTTCCAAGGATATAGAGCTACTTCTATAAGATTTCTGGCTGAGTAATCTTATCTGCCTACTTTGAAAAAACTATAAGCCAAAACTTCCATTAAATCCAAAGCAGGGTAGCAATAAGAATCAAATATCATTCTACTTCCGTCTGAGTGGAAATCTTGATTTAATTCTTCTTGTAAGCAAAAGGTGGGGAAAACATTTATGATACTTTAGTGTATAGACTCTTGCAAAGGAGCACAGGAACTTTGGATCCTACAGTTCCAGATGTCTTCTTTGATAATTTACAATAGCTATTCTTTTCCCACTCGTGATGACAAATCTCAATGCTCAGGTATATCTGATCTTAACTTGGGCACAATTGAACAAAGAAATCATTCCTTCAATCAGATGCTTTACCATCCAAGCACACTTTTTTTTTCTTTTTATGACCCTGTAATCCCTTGCTTCAGGGTGGGATGGGGTGATTGAAGCTGAGCATTTACTGGCCAGATCCCCTTCCTGAGACCTATGAGGAGTTTGCAGCAGATATTTTCTCTTTGCACCCTGATAATGAAACATCTGTCACTGTCTAGGATTAAACTCTCAACTTTCCCAGTGAGAGGTGAGCATCTTCACATCTAGGCCACCACACCATTCACCCTCCAAGCACATCTGAACTTGCTAAATAGAAACAATATCAAATGACTGGAAGTTTTGAGTCCTTCAATGTTTATTGCTTATGTCATTTGTAATCATGTTGACAAGGCTGTTACAGTTTGGACTCAGCCCATCTCAATAGAATTGACATTATATTATTATTATTATGGTTGGTTGCACAGTCATTCAGAAGTTTAGACTAGGTTTGGCATTTTTGTCCACATACTGAGTCCTTCCCAAGGAGCTGAGATAGGCAGATATTATTGTTTGAAGATATTAAAGATATTGTCACAAGATTTAAGCTATTCCAAGCAAAACTGCCTTTTGCAAATGGCCAACGGTGAGGTTCTGTCTTGTGATCAGTCCCTCAAAGTATCTTCTATCTCACGTACAATGGTCTCAAATAATTTTCTTCACAATATCTTGCTTACATGTTGTATGACTGCTATCTGCTACATAGATCTCACTTCCTTAAATGATCCTGTGGGCCAAGTTTAAAAACAGTCAAAACCAAATTGAGCAAAGATAACACAATAAAGCAGGTTGCATTACTAGTAGGTGTCTAATAGCCTAATGATAATGTTTTGGCCCCGTGCCCAGAAAGAACACCCCCTCAGACACCCAGAGGCTAAGGAACTGGCAGGCAACCAAGTGAGATGATAACAAAATGACGGCAGCACTCCGCAGTTGCTTGCCAACGTGTTTATTAAACAGTCCGTCACATACACACCACAGCTAAGACGCCGGGCCGATTCAACACCGGGATCCACGTATCTTTGTTTTTGTTCGTCACAAAGATATGCCTACGATCCCTTACTTATATAGTCTAGTAAGAGGCGTGGTCCACCAGCTAATCACGACCATGCCTTTTCCTCTGCTGGGCTCTCCTGTCTCTCCGACGCTGGCGAGGGTCCAACCAAAACTCGCTTCCCTCGTCAATGTCCTCCTGTGGCTGCGGGGACGAGCTTGGCTCTGGGCCTATCTCCTGCTCTTCGGTGTCCTCCGGAGGCATTGCCAGAGAGGAGAGTCCTGGAGAAGGAGGCCTTGCCAACTCCTCTCCCTCACTCTCAGAGTCCTCCCCTGCTGATGACGCAGGCTCAGGCAACGGAGCCACAACAGATAATATTTTGAAAATAGTTTTTTTCCAAGTATTATCTGAAGCAAATAAAAAAAAGTCTAAGCCAAAAGTAATCCTCCTATAACCAAACAGAACGGGAGGCTGTACTTGAACTCATATTAACCAAAAGATAATAAAAGCCTTACAACGATGGCATTCTGTAATCACTGCTATAAAGAGAGGGGGAAAATATGCTTTTCTGAAAGGTTACAGGAGATATCTTTTAGAAACTCAATGAGGACTTATTTAGGTTATTTGTGTTGGTGGTATGATGTTCGCCAGGATCATTCTCTCTTGCTCTTTCCCTCTCAGTTGAAAGCTTTGTGATAGAATTCTTGCTGAAATATTGCCTGAACCAATTTTGGAAGTTTACCTCCACACACAAGAGTTTCAGCCGTTGCATGAAAATGTATCTTAGGATTTGGTGCATTTTTATGCACTCATCCATTTTGGTTAAAATCAAAATTTGGGAAGATCTTAGTGTGAAAGTATCAAATCAATAACACCTAGAGGCAGAGGCAAAGAGAAGAAAGTTCTTAAAATGATAAAAGTGCCACCAAGATAGCTTTTATTCCTTTAGAGGTGAGTTACTGTCAAGTATTGCCAGGAATATCAGGAGAGCCAGTCAGTTCAAATAGGTATTGTAAGCTTGAGCTCTGTACAAGAATCTGAACTACTAACAGCCAAGGGAAATTAGCAGGAGATAAGAGTAGAAGGAATTCAAGGTGGACTGAATTTAGATCAATGATGGGTTGCTATTGGTTCAGTCCAGATCTTGCAAACTGGTATTAACGGTGGTGGGATGCTCCACCCACCTGCCCAGACATCATCACAGAAAGCTTGTTCACATATTCAGAAGTGCCACACACAAGTAAAGCGAGCGCGAGAATGCACAAAGTCAGAGTCCCAGAAGAATGTGAACGTTTAGGATCTCTTGAAATTCCAAAAAAACATACCACTGAAATTTGCAAATGACTAATAAAAAATATGGCTTCTAATTTTAGATGATTGACTGCAATCATCTGATTACAATCTTTCCACACACACACACACACACACATCCTATCAGAAGCTATCCTTCCATCCCCCCACCATCCAGTCCCAACTATCAGCAGGTATCCTTTTATCCAGTGGTGAAATTCAAATTTTTTTACTACTGATTCTGTGGGCGTGGCTTGGTGGGCATGGCAGGGAAAGGATAGTGCAAAATTCCCATTCCTTCCCAACTCCTGGGGGAAAGATATTGCAAAATCTCCATTCCCATCCCACTCTGGGGCCGGCCAGAGGTGGTATTTGCCAATTCTCCAAACCACTCAAAATTTCCACTACAGGTTCTCCAGAACCTATCAGAACCTGCTGGATTTCACCCCTGCTTCCATCCCCCTGCATCAGAACTGATGAAGCTTCTTGGATGAGAAGCAAAATATTTTCTCCTTCTTCCTCAAGGAAAAAACAGTCCAGTTGCCTTTTGAAGAAAAAAGCACCTTTGAGATTGTCAATCACATTCCCCCCGCCCCTCACCACCTGGCTTTCAGATTATGCTACGAACAATGTGTGTGTGGGTCTCCATAATGCACATGTTATTTAAGGCATTTAAATGGCAGGACGGTAGCATATTGCTTATCTTCCTTGCAAGGATAATGCAGCAGTGTATGAATAAAGCAAATGCAAAGTTTAGCATTTTTACCATGCCTATACTAATTTAAAAATTGAGTTAAAATGGTAGAGTATTAAATTATTAACTAGGAATTATTGGCACTGAAAGACTATTGATCCCTTATCTGTTCTTGGCAATTAACTCACCAAACCTAAACAGAGCAGTACAGCACAAGCATTCCAACTTGCAGCATTTTGCCTGTCTCAAGGGATTTATTGACTGAGTAAAAGACACCAGATGTTGGAAATCAGGATTAGAACAGCATTACTCAGGGTATTTTTTAAAAAAAATAAATAAATGCAAATACTAACTTCCATATTGCTTTAGCACCATCAGCATTTAGAGCATTTAACCAAATTGCTGAAGTAAACAACACAAACAACAAACGTTCGTGCATTTACTCGTAAAAAAAAAATCAGATTTCTCCTAATTTATATATTAACTTCCCTTTTCCCTTGATAGGGTAGCTATTATGCACTGTGATTAACAGGATGATAATATGCTCGTTAACAAATGTATTCTTTTTACATATGGTATCAGAATATGTTGTTTTAGTTGTTATGTTTGTGAATCTTTCTTTTTAATCCCAGATAAACATTTGAGTGAGGGTAACTGGGAGCCACCCGAAGTTTGATATAAAATGGAAGGTTACATAAATGTTTTAAATCAATAAAATAAATAATAAATGAACTGATGTCATATGGAAGAGCATGTAGAATCATCCCTGGCTGGGAAAGTAAACTCATATTTCATGCTAGAGAGAAACATCTTCATAACAATAGGTAAATTCAGTTAGGTAGGTAGATGGAAACCTATTGGTTTTCTATTTTCACAACAGGTTATAGGCTTTTTCATATAATTTCACAATGTCTGCTATATATGAAAGTTAAGCCAATATAAATTTTAGTCAGCGTAGCTTATGTAAAACATGATGGTGGTGAGGATGATGATGTTTTTAAAATTTATGAAAATTAGACAACAGTCTAATTCCTTGTTTGTAGACTGACTGAAGGTTTTACAAGGGGAACAATAGGGGTTTTTTTTTCAGCATTTCTCATGGCAGCACCTGTGGTTTTTACAAATTATATTATTATTATTTATTATTATCTCTTTTATTCATTAAACATGAAACTCAGTCAACTGAACATTTAAAAATGTGTCACAAATATGATTGACTGGGTGCTAATGGTTGATACGGGTTGCTGCCAGTGTCCTAGGTATCAACCAAGTACTTTCTTAAAATATACGTTATTCCGAGTAGTGCAGGTTTTTGCAGTTCCACTGGTGTTATTGCAGGAAGCTGCAATTTCTTGATGTGTTTTGTAAAATTCTTGGATATGGTATCAAGTGCCCCGATGACAATAGATATCACTGTTACATGTTTCATCCATAGCCGTGTAGTTTCAATGGCCAGGTCGCAATATTTCATGATTTTTTCCCAGTTCTTTTTCTTCAACTCTAGTGTCTCCCGGTACAGCGATATCAAAAAACTGTACACTTTGGCCCTCAACAACTGTGATATTTGGCGTGTTATGCTCCAAATGATGATCCGTCTGTATTCTGAAGTCCCATAAGATCTTCACTGTCTCATTTTCGATAACTTTTTCCACTTTGTGCTCCCATGACTTTTCGGATACAGGTATTTTTTACATAATGACTAGTGGACTAATTTAGCAACTCAATCATGTCTAGCTGTGTAATCAGTTTGCACGATTTTGCTGCATTCACATATTAAGTGTGAAACTTGTTGTTGTTGTTATTGTTGTTGTTGTTGTTGTTGTTATTATTATTATTATTATTATTATTATTATTATCCAATGATATGAAATCACAGCTGCCAGTTCTTTAGCTGCTATTGGCTTTCATTTGTATCAAGTTCTTCCCAAGAACCTAGGACATTGCAATGTATTGGCATAGTATATGTGCAGATCTAAGAAGTGTAGCTTTTCATAATTGACAGGTGGAAATTTTGTCAATGTGCAGATTTTTAAAGTATTGTGTAAGTCTTTTTGGTATGGCATGGCACAAAAACTACTGGATGATGGAATGTGTGGATGACTTGGAAGGGGTGGCAAAGGAAACAGGTGCTGCCTAGGAAACAATCAAACAAGAGAAAGAGGACATCATAATCAGAGGAAGAAACTTTAGAAGGACCTGCCGTAATTGATCAGATACTTGAAAGTGGTGGTGGAAAGTTTGCACCTTCAGATTTGCAAGATTTTTTTTAATATGTCCTTACATTAAAATAGATTGAACTCATCTAGTTGTGTTTCTTGTCTGGTTTACCTGGGAGGCTGATACATTGGAATGACAACAGCCAATTTATGCCAAAATCTTCCAACTTTGAGAAATTTCCTACCAGTTAGAACAATTAAGCAGTGGAATGACCTACCTCAAGAAATTGTGGATGTTCCAACACTGGAGTTTTTAAAGAAGTGATTGGACAACCATTTGTCTGAAATGGTATAGGGATTCCTGCCTGAGCAGGGGATTGGATTAAAAGACCTCCAAGGTCCCTTCTGACTTCTAATCCTGCTATTCTGTTATTGTCAGATATTAATACTTTGTGATATTCTCCAATTCTTTGCCTGTTATTATACTATCAACTTGGTACTGCCATATCAATTATTCCAAATCAATTAACCTCCATAGTTACATCTGTTGTGTTATACATCAAGATTTTATCAATTTGCATTTCAGATATCTCACAGTATTTTTACTCTGTTTCCTCCAAAATGAGACATCCCCTGATAATAAGCCCAATTGGGCTTTTGAGCACCTGGCAATAAGGCCAAGGGCTTATTTCACAGTTCAAAAAAAATAAGTCAAGGTCTTATTTTCAGAGAAACATGATGCTTTCTCATTTTTTGACAAGTTTTTCAACTCTGTTTCTGCTAATTTTTATTGCTGGGACATGACAATTTTTACAGATGTTCCAGTAATCATTTTGGCGGTTATGTTATATTGTTCTTAAAAATCAGTCTGTGCAATCTTCTTGCCCAAACAGAGTATACGATCTGCTGTTTCTTCTGCTATTTTTGCACAATCTGCACTTCGAATCATTTGACGATTTTTCCGTCTGGCCTTGATTCCATTCATTTGAATAGCTTGCACTTAAGGAGTCAAAACTGAGCTTTAGTTTCAGTTGTAAGCCATTGGGAGATTTTTTTCTTTATCCACATTTCCCTGAATCTTTTGTAGAAATTGACTGTAATGTTTTTCCTTGCTTATTTAATATTTGTATTACATTATTTCAATATTCATGTTTTGTTTCTTATATATTATCTTATATAATTTACAATTTTTAATCTGTATCAGTCCTTGTTCTTGGCTGTCTTTTATGTAATCAACCAACACATGCTTTCCCTCTTCAACAGCTCTTATTACTGGAAGTAATCCTTTCTCCAGCAGAGAGAAGTCAGAAATGGTCAATTGCAATTTAAAATAATAGTAACAACAACCACAATAAATTTGCTAACTAAAACCTATTAGATGTAGCTATTCAAACTTACAGGAAACCTTTCATTTAAAAATATTTATAGAATATTTCTCTAGATTTCATAGCAGGGTCTAGTCTTTATTTTTCGCCAGCTTTCTGAATAAAAAACACAACAGGAAATTTATTACAGAGTACAAATGATGTAGTAAAAATTAATTTGACCAATCAGTATCTCAAATGATATGAATGGATGCTTTCTGGCTGTCTCCTACAGAAACTGTTCAGCATAAAACTGACAGAGGTAAATGAGCCTGGAATGTGAAGTTCTTGGTCTGGTCATGTCAGCATAGCTTTTATTTAAAGGAATGGGAGGAAAATCTGAATAGTAAATATCTATCTATAAATGTTATCCATCAGGACAGGTAAAGTAGTTACCATGCCAACCTTTGTTTCAGACTTGGAATGAAATAGATATAAATAAACCATTTCGTTCAGGTACACCTGCAGATGAATCATCACCATCTTCTCAGACACCAAGCCATTTCTACCAGATTTACTTCGGTCTTCTATCTCCAATTATGCACTCTTGTAAATTTATCTTAGAGGGCAGTGCTTGGCTTCAGGGTTTAGTGATTATAGTCTAGATCAGGCGTGTCAAACTCAAGGCCTGCAGGACACATCTGGCCTGCAGGGTGCTTAATCTGACCCATGGGGCTGCACTGGAAACAGTAAAGGACCGCCCCACGGTGTCTCTGCCAGTGGTCCTCCTGAGCTCCATTTTCATTGGCAGAGGGTTGCAGGAGGCTATCGGAGCTGAAAATGGAGCGCAGAAGCCTGTTTTCCCTGGCAGAGTGCTCAGGCTACCAAAGGCACCCCCTTTGATAGCCTGAGTCACTGACATAAGTGACATTGGGCTGGCCACACCCACTCTGGCCACACCCACTCTGGCTCCCCGATGTGGCCCTCAATGAAATTGAGTTTGACACCCCTGGTCTAGAGATGGCAGATTACATGATTTTTTGTTAGCAATTTTGACTGGCATCTTCAGCAGCAAGTAGTCTGTACCACATATCACAGGCCATTGAGCAGGGTCTAATGGTGTACAGCTAATTTCAACTCTATAATATGCAATAGGAAGACTCCTTGCAAGATGGATCCAACCTGTTCCCTCTTAAAGATACCTTAGTTTGCTTTCACGAACTGAAAAGGGGGAGAACTTAATGACTTCTGACACAACTTTATGAAAATGAAATATTTTGAATAGCAAAAACAAAGAGAAAACAGAAACCACAAGTAAAGAAAGCACAATAGACAGCAATGTAACTAGCATCAAATTAATACCCAATGCATTTAACATGACTATTTTAAAAGAAATACATGGCAAAGTAAAAGAAAAGTTTTCATCTATCCACAGAAATATCCTAAATAGATATGTATTTGGTAAGTTTCTCTGGGAAAGGTATTCCACAAACATAACAATACTGCATAAATGCCTTTCAACTCTACCAGAGTGAGTCTTTTAGGTTCCAATATCTTTGATAACTTGAAAAAGCTCATGTCTTGGAGATGGAGAAATGGGAGATTTTTACTACTCTATCTGTCACAAAGCAAGCTCAGTAATGCACTTTTACTTGTGTCTTGTCATAGTTGCTATGATATTTATACCCTGTCTTCATCATGCTTCATGTTATCACAGAGAAAAGGAAAACTACCATGGCAACTATGGTGAGGAAGTTAGCGGATCCTCATTTTTTTTTCAAAGAAACATTAATAATTGCAAATGCTTAGCAAGAAGGAACAAATTCCAAATGAACTAATAAATTACAGGCCTGTGTTCTGTATTTAATACATTGTTCAGAATCTGATTGGGAAACAAGATGGATTTATGGCTGTGGTGAAGAATGGGGGATGATTTATATCTTTTGATAATAATACCTCTTAATCTAGGAAATATTATTACTGATTATTTTTAAAGCTACTATTATAATTTGCTGTTCTTTTAACAAGTCAACCTATAATACAACACATTCCAGCATTAATACCGTAATAGTTGGGCATGTTATAGAGACCAACATCTAAAACAAACATGGACAATGTCTGTCCTCCAGATAAAGGTAGAGGTTTCCCCTGTTCAGTCATGTCCAACTCTAGGGGGAAGTGATCACCTCTGTTTCTTAGCCAAGGAGCCAGCATTGTTCAAAGCAGGAGTGAAATGCTACTGGTTCGGTCTGGTTCAGGTGAACCAGTAGTGATAAAAACTAATAAAAAAAGGCATTTTTAATTTTTTTTACTTTTTTAAAGCATTTTTTTACTACCAGTTCTGGCTAATAAGTAGTAAAAAAAAATGCTTTAAAAAAGTAAAAAAAAAAGGTTCCAACGATCACAGCTATGTCGCGAGAGCATCAGAACCTTTTTTATTTTTACTTTTTTAAAGCATTTTTTTACTACCACTTCATGTGAAGAGGTAGTAAAACAAATGCTTTAAAAAAGTTTTTAAAAAAGTTCCAACTGAAGAACATATAGGTGAAGGAAAAATTGGGAAAATATATACAATATTAATTGAATTAGAAGAGCAGGCAAAAGGTTTAAAATTGATTTGGGATTCAGATTTAGGAGAAATAAATGATAATGATTGGAAAAATATTTGGAATAGAAGAGTATATAAGAATATGTCAGTTAAAGTTAAGGAAAATCGATATAAAGTGATATGGAGGTGGTATCTAACACCACGAAAATTAAATCAAATAGATGGTAAATATACAAATACTTGTTGGAGGTGCAAGAAAGAGGTTGGAACATATAAACATATGTGGTGGGATTGTGATAGTGTGCAAAAAATATGGGACATGGTGTTTAGAGCACCTTTGAATGTAAATTTAGATACATCACCAAGGATTGCATTACTGTTGCTGGTGGAAAAACAGGATATAAATGAAACAAAAAAGGAACTGATTGTAAATTTGATAATGGCAGCTAGATTAGTGATGTCTAAATATTGGGGACGAAATTGGGGTATTCAAAGAAATGAGTAGTATAATGAAATTTGGAGTATGACAACAAATGATAAATTAACAATAGAAATTAAATTTTAAAAAGGGATAATTAAAGCAAAGAATTATAATGAAATATGGGGAGATTTTATAAAAACAGTGTTGGTAGAAGGCAAAGGGACTAAACCTATTCAAGAATATATGTTGTTTTGGAGGGGATAAGGGCACAATTAGAATATATTGTATATCTTTTAGTTGTTATAAAAGAAGAAATACTGTATAAGAAAAAAATGGTCTCGGGGGGTGCACTGTAATATTTGTCTCCCCCCCTTTTTTTTTGGTATTGAGATTTATATTTACTGTTTGTATTATTTGTATTGAAACTTTAATTAAAAACAAAATAAATAAATAAATATGCCTTCTCAAAACTTTATTCCCAGTAAGGTAGAATCTGAAAATAATAAAATCTGAAAATAATTGCCAGTTTACTAGTATACAAAGACATCTTATTTCCCCATACCTAACCTCAAGGAGGGCTAGATTTCATTTCTTATTTTTAAGCCCCCTTCCCATCTATTTTCAATCTTCCATGAAAGCAATGGGATCAGGAAACAGTGGACATTCTGTTCCTGTGTTCCTGTCCCGCAAGAATGATGACTTACTTTTTTCTTATTTGTGTTTTTTTTTTTTTTTTTTGCCTAAGGAGACGCAGCTGCTAATATTTACCATTTTCTTCTCTCTCTTCTGCATCAATGAAAACAGCCAAGCTTGAGATCCTTGTTTTCAGCCATCTGGTCTCTCATTATATATCAAGGAAGAAGCAATGTCCCCCCTCCTTTTTCTTGAGGACTTAATTCTTAAAAATGTTGCATTTGTTTCCTTTGCCTTTAAAATAAGAGACAGATATATCAATTAAGCATCTCTGAAATTCATAATATTCCAAATTAAGGAACATTGTAGAACTTAAATCAATGCCGGGTAGTACAATGATGAAGGGAGGAAGGTGTTACATTTTGTCCTAAATATAACGAAACCTGTGATTTATTGAAAATATTGTCAACATTGGTAGATGGGGCCATTGTAGTAGAAATCCAATTCCACTGGTCCCTCCGTGAAGCAAAATTGCAAAGTCTCCTCAAGTCACTTTGAGTTGCACAGGCTGATGCATCTGTAGATAAAGAAAGAAATGTACAGTTCAAGAAATCTTTATACATATACTGGGGAATTTCTAAGCAAGGGAATTTCTAGTAGTGCAGTAGGACATCACCTCATATTCTCCACTCCCCACTCCCCTGATAATTCTTACTAGAGCTGCCAACTCTTCTCAGAAATATCCCCAATCTTCAATTCAGGTTTGGGGGCTGCCTGGGGAAGGAGAGGAGCAATCTTTTGTGTAAATGGATATCATTCCATTAGTGAGTGGGCAGTACTGGACTCCACATTTCTGTTTGTAGCTCTTAACTGAAGGAAGAAAGACCTCCTAGAAAATTATCTTCAGGTCATTTAAGAAAAAAGAGGCATCACTAGCACAGATATGGAACAACAGAACATGCTGTACATCAGGATGGTCAGCTCCTGTAATCTTTCACATACATCATGTTTTCTCTTTTTTTAAAAAAAATATTTATTTACATTTATTTACAACACACCAAGTATGTGACAAATAAATCAACAAAACAAATAACATATATATCTGTAAATAGTACCTTAATAACTTAATATTAGGTACAATATATCCATGTTACATTCCGGGGGAGACAGAACAACCTAATTTACCTTTATATATCAATTAGGTCTATCTGACCTCACTTTACTTGTATAATATACGTTTTTCAATAAATATGATTCCTAGTCTGATTTGGGTTATAGTTTTCTCTTTGATATCCAAATATATAGTTTTTCCCTAGATAAACATGTTTGTGTTTGGTCTTTATATTTCAATTTTTTAGTCAATTAATCTGCTTCCGCACAATCCAAGATCTTCTTTATAATTGATTTATATTGTTTTCTCTTGATGGAGTTGTGCAGCGGCCTAGACGTGGAGCTCTCATCTCACAATCAGGAGGCTGTGAGTTCAATCCTAGGTAGCAGCAGATATTTCTCTCTCTGGGCACAATGAGTAATTATCTGCTGTGAACCCTGCATTGGTGACAGGAAGGGCATCCGGCCAGTAAACACTCAGCACCATTCAGTTGCCCTGACTCCACCCCGATGTAAGGGATTACAGGGTCATTAAAACACTGACACACAAAATATGTTCTCTCTTGATGGTTTGATTTTGGAAATTTGTTCTAATATTTGTTAAGAAAGATCTGGTTAAATGGCTAGTCTAGTTGATGCAAAACAAGATGTGCACGTTGGCAGAGCCACAAATATGAAGAATGGATCACACGTCTTGTAATTGACCTGCATGTTCAATTTCACTCCAGGAGGCATGGTGGCTTCAAAAAGCTAGCGTTTCCTATTTGCTTCCTGGAGCATCATACCGCTTGCTTGCCAAGTGTGAGCCATGAACTAATCAGTCACCCCAATGACTTTAATAAGTTAATTGCCAACTGCTTTTACAATCAGCATAGCTTACATCATGCTGTTATAGGCATAACATAACTGTGTAACATTTTTAAGTGGAACCCCCACCCTATTATCTATCTATGTACTGTTTACCTCTTCTTTGCTTGCATTAGAAAATGTATCTAATTTTCTATCGATTAAGCCTATGCAGACTCAGACTTTATCTGGCCTATAAAGATAACCTGCTTGTAAGTGGATGCTATAACATTCCTTTTTTGCTGCTACTTGGGCTCACTGAGCTAGATTGGGAGAGAATCTCTCCATTTCAGTAAGTGCTCCATCCAATTCATGTTGGAAGCTCCTAAGGCGCTTCTGGGTTGAAAGGATTAGCTAGTGACATCACAGTTGCCTAGGGGGCATCAGTTTGGGGGCTCCTTTCATGTCTCTGTTAATGGGCTCAATGAAGTGGTACCTATTTATCTACTTGTGATTGCTCGCTTTCAAACTGCTCCACCAGCAGGACTGAGAGTGAATAACAGGAGTTCACCACACCATGCAGCAGCCCTCAGGTCTCAAACATGGGCTTGCTAATCACCAACCCAGCATCCTAACCACATGAGCCACTTCGCTCCCTATTTTAGTATCTAGACTTTATTAAGAAATGTCTGTTAATTGTAATTGTCTTTCTGCTGTACATTCCTTTTTTGGTTTCTAACTCACAAATAACTAAAACTGGCAATAACGTACTGTAGGATAAACTAAAATAGCTCAGTTTGTTTCTTTCTTAAATTATTTTCCATCCCCCACCTGCCCAAATTTTATCTAAAAGCCCACATTGGCAAGTTAAAATATTGTAAATATGAATTAATGAAAGTAATCCCAAAGTGCATAGCTAAATGTCTTTGAAGATTCTCAGTCATCCAGGTCATGGTTGTCCCAAAGGTGTTTTTTCAAGAGGAAACTGGACTTTCTTGTAAAAACAACAAGAAAGTCCAGTTGCCTCTTGAAAAAAAAAACACTTTTGGGATAACTAATAGAATATGAAAAGACAATAAATGTTGCCCAAAAAACCCAATAATACTCATATCAAGGAAAGAGTAAAGAAAGTGATTCAATCAGAAGTCACAGAAGGGTAGAAACCAGAATCCCTTATGAAGATAAACATTTTAAAATGTAAGCCAAGTTGCATTTCTTCACACATTAGGAGAACTCTACAAGCTGCTTTAAAGACTGTTGTCTTTAACTCAAGGCAAATTGAAAACAGGACCAGAAGTGTGTGAACTACACAGCAGGGAGTGTAAATGACTCCTGGCATCTTTGAGAAAACTCTGCTTCAGGTAATCTTCTCTAAGATTATATTTAATCCTGGAACCTGGACAGAGCTTCAGAGAGGTATTGTAAGAGAGGAGAATTCTTCAGGGAGAATATATTGAGAGAGGATCATTCTTCTAATTCACTGAGAAATGTCCTTTGTTAACTGACACTAAGGAGCTTCCTTATGTATGAATAATACCTTAATCAGGCAGTCATATAAAGGAAACACATTATAACTGAAGATTTCTATCTTGAGGCTTTATCTCTTTATGTCTCTCTTGGGCTGGATCTTGAGAAAAGCGAGCTTGAGTGACAAAGAGCAATATAACTTCTCAGGAGACTGTCCATTTTGCATACCACTGTTACAATTCTAAAATGTGACTACAATGATATGGAGTGCGCTGTCATGATGAAGCTCACCAGTTACAGGTACTTCTTGCTTAAAGTTTTATATTCTTGCTTAAAGTTTTATATATACATACACCCACACCCACACCCACACACACTACTATTGTCCCCATGCCATACACTAAATAAATGAATAAATTATAATTCCCAATAATTTTTGGGAACTGGCCATTGAGCAAGAAGTACCTGTAACTGGTGAGCTTCATCATGATAGCGCAGTCCAACTAAGCTTTCTTTGTTTTTCTTTGAAGTCATTTCACTTCTCATCCAAGAAGCTTCTTCAGTTGCCTAGTTGCCTTTTGAAAAAGTACATTTGGGACAACCATGACCTGGATGGCTGAGAATCTCCATAGACATTGTGTTTTGAAATACATTGATTCATGAGAATGGAGTTTTATATATGAATATCTAGGCCTGTCCAATTAAGTGTAGTATTTGTTAGTTGGGGGGTGGGAAATTTGCTTTTCCTTCTGTATAAGTTCTCAAATGGCAACTAGTCACTATATGATCCAGTGTCTGGCAAGGAGTACCACAGTCACATTTAGGGGAGGGCACTCCTCTTCTTCCTAGCATGTTCCCACAAGAGCAGGAACCACTTTTCGGATCATTACATGCCACTTTGCATGGTCAGCTGCATCTCCAGGGTGCAAGCCCACAGCTTGCATATCTTTGTTGATGGTGTCTTGCCATCTCTATTTTGGATGCCCGTGAGGTAGCCAGCCAATGACTTCAGGTTGGTAGGCAGTCTTGGCAATGGTAGAAGGTGCTGCTCTTGGGACATGTCCATACCAGCGGAACCGGCTTTTTCTCATCTTCTCTATAAGAACAAGATCTTTTGCTACATCAGAATGTTGTTGAATGGTGTCATTTGTGATATGGTCAAGAAGGAAGATGCCCAATATCCAATGGAGCATTTGCATTTTCATGGCATGACCTGGGGAGGACACTGTGCCCCATTTAAACAGAGGAGTCTTGGCAGATGCCATGCAAGGCATGGATACTATTCAGAGTTTTCCAGCACTCCCAGATGGCATCAAAATATGGGAGACAGGAGGAAGACTATCAGGTTAGGCAAGAGTCTGATAAGAGGCGGCTCAGTCTATGGGTAGGGCAAAAGCATGGGAAGCAGTGGTGGTATTCAGCTGGTTTTCTATCCAGTTCGGACAAACTGGTATCAGTGGTGGCAGGAGACTCTGCCCACCCACCCGGATGTAGTCATGTCCTGTTTTTGACACTCTGCGCATGTGCAGAAGGTCATGCATGCAGTCACATTTGCGAACCGGTAGTTTCAGTTTCAGTTTCAGTTTTATTGTATTTATATACCGCCCTTCTCCCGGATGGGACTCAGGGCGGTTTACAGCCATGTTAAAACAATCAGATATAAAAATTAAAACTAATAAAATAATTAAACTGTTTGGCCATAAGATTAAAACCCCTACTAAAAACCCTATTAAAATTTAACGCAAATTTAAGTCAGACCGGCTTGGTGAAACAGTAGAGTCTTCAGGGCTCGTCGGAAGGCACGGAGGTCAGGAATCTTTCTTATATCCAGGGGTAGTTCATTCCATAGGGCTGGAGCTCCCACAGAGAATGCTCTTTCCCTGGGGACTGCCCGCTGGCATTGTCTGGCCAATGGCAGCCTGAGGAGGCCCTCTCTGTGAGAGCGTATTGGGCGGTGGGAGATATTCATTGGCAGAAGACAGTCCTGTAAATATCCCGGTCCTAAGCCATGGAGCGCTTTGAAGATGGTGACTAGCACCTTGAAACGCACCCGGAAGACCACCGGGAGCCAGTGCAGCTCATGCAAGAGGGGAGTTACCCGGGAGCGACGAGTCGCTCCCATAACCACTTGCACGGCCACATTCTGGACCAGCTGAAGTCTCCGGGTGCTCCTCAAGGGGAGCCCCATGTAGAGAGCATTACAGTAGTCTAAACGGGAAGTGACGAGAGCATGAGTGACTGTGCGTAGGGCGTCCCGATCCAGAAAGGGACGCAACTGGGCGATCAGACGAACCTGATAAAAAGCTCCCCTGGCCACGGCCATCATATGATCGTCTAAAGACAGCTGTGCATCCAGGAGGATGCCCAAGTTGCGAACCCTCTCTGAGGGGGGCAAGATCTCTTCCCCAATAGCCAGTGATGGAACCAACTGGCTATATCAGGGTGCCGGAAGCCACAGCCACTCTGTCTTGGAGGGATTGAGTCTGAGCCTGTTCCTCCCCATCCAGCA
Source organism: Masticophis lateralis (assembly GCA_030761175.1). Lineage (NCBI taxonomy): Eukaryota > Metazoa > Chordata > Lepidosauria > Squamata > Colubridae > Masticophis > Masticophis lateralis. Next base: position 122,307,938 of record JAUDYJ010000001.1, on the reverse strand, counting down.
AAGGTAAATGAATACCACCCCTGATGGGGACCTTTTCAGAAGGGACTTTCCCAGGTTTCTTGGAAACTAAAAAGAGAGGAGGCTAGAACTACTTTCAGCCTTGCAACTTTCTACATAATGTAATCCTTACAATAGAAATAGTACTCATCAGTGGTGGGTTTCAAAATTTTGTACTACCAGTTCTGTGGGTATGGCTTGGTGGGCGTGACTTGGTGGGCGTGACAGGGGAAGGATACTGGAAAATTTCCATTCCCTCCCCGCTCCAGGGGAAGGTTATTGCAAAATCCCCATTTCCTCATAGATCAGATGGGACTTGGGAGGCAGAGAATAGATGGGCCACTCAGAATTTTTACTACCGGTTCTCCAAACTTCTCAAAATTTCTGCTACCGGTTCTCCAGAACTGGTCAGAACCTGCTGAAACCCACCTCTGGTACTCATGTGGATGCTCCTGGTTGTGCTGACATTTGTCTGGATTACCTCAAAGGATTTACAGAAACATAGCACTAGATAATCTCCCCTTTTCCTTCCAAACTTTATATGTGTCAGGCCAGGGCTAGCCTTTTAAGTGGTCTATATTGGCACTGGAATTAATTTCCTGAAAGGGACAGAGCCATAATAAAAACTGGAATAAATAATATTCGAATGTACAATAATAATTATTCTAAAAATGCTTGTCACATGATATGGCCCTGCTTTTACAAGAGGATAAAATAGTTCACCAAACGAGTCTCTCGTCGTTAATAATTGATAGTAGAAATACAGTAGAATATGAGGATGCGGCATTCAATTTTATTAAAGTTAACATGCATTTGAGATTATTGACTCTCTGTCAGCATTAGAAACAGATTGAGCTGCTTCCTGAGCTCAACAGAGAGTGGGTGCATCTGTGTTTGTATTTACCCTTCTTTTTCTTCTTTTGCAGATCTCATAAAACATTTGCTTTTTCAGCCAGAGTGAGACATATAGCCACAGGGTTCCTCTTCTGCTAGTCAACCCACTGATTCAAATTTAATAATGAAAAGATAGGACTTTCTCTCCTCTCTGTCCAGTGTCTTAAAATGGTATGAAGATGGCATAGTTTAATTACAACTCTTTTGTCTCTCAAAACTTAGCATTAGGCAAAGATTAAGCCTCAAGAGACATCTGGCATCAAATCTGTAGCAGACAAATGCTGAAGATAGAAAAGGAAAAGTAGAAGAGAAAACCAGATTGCATCATTAGATCAGATGGTTCCCTCTTCCTCTTATCACTGCTGATTCTGAAGGCCTCAGGCAAAACCGAGAGGCCTCCTAACCCACTTGGTTAACAGTAGCAGTAAGCAGAAAAAGCAGCTTCTTGAGATGCTTCTTCCCAATGCAATTGGCTTTAATGACCTTGAGATGGAAGGAGGAGCAAATGCTTTCCTCCTTTTGTATCTTGTATCAGTTTTTGCCATGTTCTAGTTGAACTCCCTTTTTATGACCCTGTAATCCCATAATCTGAGATAGAGTCTGAGCAAATGCATGGAGCTGAACATTTACTTGCCAGATGCTCTTCTTGATGCCCATATGAAATTCACAGAAGATTTTTTTTCTTTCAGCCCTAGGAGAGAAATATTTGTTGCTACCTAGGTTGTGACCTAGGCTTACTGAGTCATTTAAAACACACGAGTAGTCCCCAAAACTTCTTTTATTGCAACAGCTGTGAATTACTTTCATTCACAGCTTAGTCCCAATTAGATGCAATAAGTCCTTCAGAAAAAGTCCTTCGGGATAATCATCAACCTTTATCTCCCTTGACATGCTGCCAAAGACCTACTTGGCAAAGCCACATGGAGTCCAGAATCAAACAGAGATGCTGACTGGGTACAGCATTAACAATGTTGCTTTCCTGAAAAGGGTCCATGTGCCTCCGCTCCTCTTTTAAGCCTTAAGGAGGGGCCAATCATCTTCAGGCCTTACTCCCGCACATAACTCACAGACTCCCTTCCCCAGACTCCAGCACTGGCCAATGTTCTTCTCCAGCCTCCTCATTGTTTGACTCCGCTGCCAGCTCCACAGGCTGCTGGTGGACCAATACACTAGAATTGAACTTTCAATCTTCTGAGTGGGGAGGCAAGCATCTTTACCACTAAGCCACCATGCCACTCATCATGTTCCAGTTGAACTCTATAACCAAATATATGGATCTGTTCCTTCTGTGTTGGTGATATCATGAGCTCTATGCAGCTTGTTAATTATTCATTGTTTATTGAAGATTTAATTGTCCAATCCAGATACTCATGATTGTTCACCTGTAAATTTCCCATATAAATGATGGTGACTTCTTCCTCCATCATTGGTAGAGATCTATGTGCAATGGTTGTATTCAGACACATTCATAGTCAATAGTCATAATCATAATCAATAAGAGATCATGGTTATAAAAGGAGTTTAATTCAGCATTGATACTCTAAAGCAAACTAATATACCACCACCAGACTACTAGACATCCATGTTCACCCTTAGTTTAAACTTTGGGCCAGTCACTATTTTGCAGCCCAATCATCCCAGAGAATGTTATTGAGTACATGTGAATGAATAAACCAGCAACCTGGGATCAGTTTGAAGCTCTCAGTACTCAGGGCTCAGGATAACAGTAAATCCAGAAGGGTTCTAAAAATAAGCTTTATGCTTTTTATGTTTAATAAGAATTCAGCTAGCCAGATAGCTGTCTTGAAGATGATTCTGAAAAAGTGAAAATCAGATCACAGGATTTTCTAAGGATAATCTGTTCCTTGGTTTTAAGTAAGGAAGCAATATTCAGGTACATCTGAAGAAGACCAACAAATGACCTTATCTTGTCTAACTATTCTAACTATCCTTGTGAGTGGTGAGTCTCTTGTTCTAATAATTTTAGCTAGCAGAGTAGTGCCTGGTGACCCAATGAACTTCCAACAGAGCTGACATTTCCATTAGAAGAGCTGACAACTTTGAAGTTTAAATGACACATAACTGAATTAAAAATGATTCCTTTCATAAAAATGTAATTTTACTTCAGTCTCTAGTGAATCTGAAACTTGGCGTGCTGGGATTAAAATTTTCATATCACATAGATGGAACATTTTATTTTACAATTTCACCATAGGGAACAGGAGTGACAGTCTGGATCAATAGGGAAATATTTGGGAAGTAGGGTAATTCATTAACCATTCGTATGACCTAATATAATCAAATCCATAGGTTTTAAACATTATAACTTGCTAGATTTGGATAGAATGATGTCATGTATAATTAGTTTATGGAAGCATGGACATTTTAAAGACCAATGAATTTATTTTTCTTTAAGATTTCATGAAACGTAGCCCACAATATTTTTGGTAATTAAAAAAAATGTCAGTGTTTAACATATCACAAGATTCTTTGTTGCGTTGATTAAAATGATTCTTTGCTGCATATATTATTATTTATTTATTGGTTCAATTTATATGCCGCCCTTCTCCGGAGACTCAGGGTGGCTTACAATGCGTTAAGCAATAGCCTTCATACTTTTGTATATACCTGCTTAGTAGGGCTTTTGCCCCCCCCCCCAGTGGTGTTCTTTTTTATATAAAATCAACTTATCAGCCAAAGAGGTTGTAGAAAAAATGCTTTTAAAAGCCTCTGATGATCCCGAGCTGAGCCGTGCGATCAGAGGCTTTTTTTTTTTTACTTTTAAAAGCATTTTTTTCAGCCAAAGATGTTGTGCGCGGCTCAGCTGAACAATGGGGGGGAGGGGGCAGGGATTTTTGCTACCGGTTCTCCAAACCACCGGCTTCCATCGCTACCAGATCGGGCGATCCAGTCTGAACTGGGAGCATTTCACCCCTGGGTAATTACCTTTACTGTAAAAGAGATTATTGTCACAGACTTTGTAGCCCTCTTGAAAGGTTTTTAAAACTGTAGTGCTTTTAAATGGTATTCATGGTTGGAGGGTAAACATAAAACTTAAGGGATGTTTTTGTTATGAGATCCAATTTTAAATAGAAGTCAAGATAGTTTAAATAAAGATGTAAGTTTAAGATAGAGATATTTAGAAGTAGAATTTGTGTAAAGTGGTTAAATAGGCTAGAGATATTGATGCAGAAAAGTTGCGATTACTATTGAAATTTTGATATGTTTGTTTTTGGTTATTTATATTTTTTGTTTTGTGTGTGTGTGTTTTTCTTGCTTTTTTGTGTGTATTATGTTTCTTTTTCTATTGTGTATTTTAATCTTTGGAAATTTAATAATTTTTTTTTAAATGTAGCGCTGAACTTCAAAGTAAATTTGATCTAATTTTATATTTCAATTTGTATTCTGCGGAAATAAAGAAGAAAGCCTTTTTAACCTGGCTGGCTTCTAAATATAGCTCAATTCTATTCCTTAGTACCCAATGTCCCTACGAATGGTATGCCAGGCTCTGAATGTTTTTGTGCGCTTATCATTGTGTGCTTTGAATTTATTTCTCTTCTATATATTCACTTAAATGGTTTTTCTAGTTGAAATGTCATATTAAAATTCCTATGTTGAATTATTGTCCTCTTGATGACATTTGGTAGATGATATTCTAATAGGACTTTCACCACCATGAACTAAACTCTTTCATTTATATTGTATTTGCTAGTTGTCTGAGACAAATATTCCATATCTGAACTGTTTTAATGTTCTGTTCCTAATCATGACACAATGACTATCAGTAGCTGTTTTCTAACTGCTTAGACTCAAAGAGTTATTGCCTAATACGTGTCTGTTTGAATTCTGTTCCTAATTGTTAAATGGTCATAGATTTCTTCAGGAGTGGGCTTCAAAAATTTTAGCAAGGGGTTCTCTGCCCGGTTGCTGGGTGGGCGTGGCCATTGTGGGGGTGGCCTAGTCAGCCTCCTGCACCATGGCAGAGGGGGGGGGTTTGCCCTTCCCAGGCTCTGGAGGGTTTCTTTGAACCTCCGGGAGGGCGAAAAAGGCCTCCCCAGGCTCCGGAGGCCCTCTGGAGGCCAGAAACGGGCCCATTTCCCACCTTCCCAAACTTCCAGAAGGCCTGTTTTTCACCCTCCCCAAGCCTCCATGCATGCCCTGCACTTACCTGCATCCAAAACAGGCCACATGGGAGGGGTGGGGCAGGGGGGCAGGGCCAGCCAAGAGTGGGATTTGGGGGTTCTCCAGACTGCACAGAATCTTAGCTAGAGGTTCTCCTGAACCCCTGTGAACCCCAGCAGCCCACCCTGTGGATTTTTTCCAAGAAGTTAGTAGGACAGGATAGATAGATAGCAATTCCATATGGGAAAAAAGGACAATCTCTTATTTAGGTAGAAGATAGCCAAATGGTTGATATTTTCTGGTGAGGTTGTTCTCATCAATATCTAAAGAATGTTTCATCTAAGTTTGTTGACAACTTTCAAAGGCAAAGTCTCTTTTATTTAGGAAAGACTTTGGTTTAAGGAATGACTGGATTTTCCCTTCTGCTTAATGGTTTCACCAAGTGGTGAAAACCACTTACCTTCGCTACTGGTTCGGGAACATGCGCAGTTGGGGAAAAAAAAGGATATAATGATGTTCTGGTGGGTGGGCTGAGCTTCCCGGTGCTACCGGTTCAGCGAATTAGATAGAACTGGGGGGATTTCACTGCTGGTTTCATCTATATTTTATTCTAATTGCCATACTTACTTGATAATCTTATCTGATTTGATAATATGATAATGACACTGGGCATTTTTTTTAGCTTGTTCTAAAAATGTTAGAAGAATACATGGAAACTTTATCCCTAGTGTCATTGTCCCCTTTTGCTCAATTTGCCTTGAGAGGGCACACTTGGGTTGCAGGAATTGAGTATGTCTAGTTTAATGAAAAGAAGGACTAGAGGTGACATGATAGCAGTGTTCCAATATCTCAGAGGCTGCCACAAAAAAGAGGGGGGTCTACTTATTCTCCAAAGCACCTGAAGGTAGGACAAGAAGCAATGGGTGGAAAATAATTAAGGAGAGAAGCAACCTAAAAATAAGGAGAAATTTCCTGATAGTTAGAACAATTAATCAGTGAAACAACTTGCCTCCAAAAGTTGTGAATGCTTCAACACTGGAAGTTTTTTAAAGAAAATGTTGGATAACCATTTGTCTGAAGTGGTGTAGGGTTTCCTGCCTAAGCAGGGGATTGGACTAGAATACCTCCAAGATCCCTTCCAATTCTGCTATTCTATTCTATTCTATTCTATTCTATTCTATTCTATTCTATTCTATTCTATTCTATTCTATTCTATTCTATTCTATTCTATTCTATTCTATTCTATTCTTCCCAATGGTATTTTTGATTAAATTCTGATTTTATCAGGATTCTTTTTTGTGCAGGGATTGCTCATTTTATGAACTAAGTATGAGCTAAGACTTAAAATAACTTTATTGTCACTTTAAATGTACACTAATTGGAATACATTAAAATGAAATTTTTGTTGCATACAGCTCTCAAAAGGTTACCATCTCCAATATACACTACATAAACATGAATACATACATACATACATACATACATACATACATACATACATAATTATGCACCCACCCACATACATATATTACATGACACAGAGAAACAATGCAGTGTACTTCGGATGTATACATGTACATGGTGAGAAAAATGAATCTTGTTCGTTTACCAGATGGATGGAATAGGGAACAAAGCTGTTACAGAATCTGGTAGTCCAGTTAGAAATATTTTGAAACCTCCTCCCAGAGGGGAGCAACAGAAACAGAAGGTAGAGTGGGTGTGTGGGGTCTCTAACAATTCTTTGAGTTCTAAGCATATAGCACTTATAAACAGTATCCTGAATAACAAGAAACAAGCTTCCTATAATCTTCTTGCCTGTCCTTACCACTCTCTGTATGGACTTTCTATCTGAAGCACTGCTGCAGGGGTGGGTTCTAAATTTTTACCACCGAGAGCATCGGAAACTGCTTTCAGGCAGCTTGGCCTCAATTGCCAATCTACCACCACCAAGCGGTTTACAAGGAGCAGATCAGTTCTAGCCGATCAGTTGGGAGGCTTCTTGGCTTCTCAATTTAAAGCTAAGGTGTCTTTTTTTTTTTCCTCTTCTTTGTCAAGTGAGCCCTGATTTTTTTCCTTCTAGCTGATCAGCTGGGACTCAGGAGACAGTGAATAGATTGGGGGCAGGACCAGGCAGAGGTGGTATTTACTGGTTCTCTGAACTAATCAAAATTTCCACTACCGGTTCTCAAGAGCAGTAGCAGCCCACCACTGCACTGCTGCCACCAAACCAAACAGTGATGCAGTGTTGAAATGCTCTCAATTGTACCTCTGTAAAAAGTGGCCAGGGCAGAAGGAGAAATATGTGCTCTCCTCATATGATGCAGCTAAGACCTTCTGTAAACCTTTCTTGTCAAAGAAAGATGGGGAAGATCAGAGACAGAGCAAATGAAAATGAGAGCATTGAAATTCAGATGTCTGCTTCTGTCCACTAGTTATTTAACTATCATATAAACAGATGAATATTTGCATAGGCATGGTGAGTGTTGATTATTTATTCATTGCATATTATCACATATTAATTCATTTCATTTCATTCATTCATTCATTCATTCATTCATTCATTCATTCATTGCAGTTGTATTTTGTACTGCTATTTGTTTTGCTCTTCCATTTGCATTCCTGTTGTAGTTATGCAAGAGCTGTGGTGGTGTAATGGTTAGAATGCAGTATTGTGGGCTAATTCTGCTTACTGCCAGGTGTTTGATCCTAATTGGCTCAAAGTTGACTCGGCCTTCCATCCTTATGACATTGGTAAAATGAGGACCCTGATTGTTAGGGACAATATGCTGACTCTAAACCACTCCAGAGAGTGCTGTAAAGCACCATGGAGTGCTACATTCCTCTTCGTGTTATTCCTATTGCTATGTGATGGCATTTTGATTTATTCACTTCTTAATATAGGGTATTTTGAGAACGACAACAGCAGATGGACCTAGCAATTATGATTTTTTTTTTTACAATTTTTATTTATTTAATTATTGGCTTGCAATTGTCTACCCCTTAAGAATATGGTACATATGTAAACAAACAATGGTGTCTTTTAAAATATTTCTTAAGATGAAATTTCTTATATTTATCAAAATACTATAATTAACCTTTTCTATAGTATCATAGTTTTAGTAAATTATTTTGTGTGATACTAAATTAGAGTGAATGCTAGTTTGCAGTAATTATCTAATTCTTTCCCATTCCACCTCTCTCTCTCTATTGAAGAAAAAGTAAAGTTATTTTCTGCATGATATACCAATGTTAATTTGAGAATACTAAAATTCTGGGCCAGATTCTATGCTTGACTTGGGGGAGAGGGAATAAAGACAATTTATTCAGAAAGCCAGCTTTCTGGACTGTGGTAGAGTCGGGTGCTGACTTGCAGGAGGGAGGAGTGAAGAGGCAAAACACTATTGAGTCATTGGTATGCAGAAAGAGGTCCATAAGAAATCCTTTCTAAATCTTCACAGTATTCATCTGATAGCTATGCAGAGCATGCTTTAATCTGGCAAGATTCTGTCTATAAATGAACAGCAATAAGGAAACTACTGTGAACTATTCACTGTATCATTCTTGGTTACCCATGCCTGACAGAACTTGGGGCTAGCTTCTACAACCCCTTTACCATCACTTTTGCCTGCTCAGCATGCCGTTGCTTTAGTCATCATTTGGATGATCATCTTTTGTGTGATCAGAATATCCTGCAACGCTTATTACATGGTATCATAGAAGCAGGATTATTTTTAATTAGAACAGCAATTGTAGAGATATTAAATCCCAACCTCCTAAAAATCTTATAGCTGAGGTTCAGATTGCTCTCCATGACACTATAAAATTACAGCGATGGTTGCCTCTGCTAGACAAAAGGTTCATTTCTCAAAATGTGTTATAGTATTTTTAGGCTAATTTTTGGAAGATGTGTTTTTGGGTAAGGAAATGAAGAAATGATTCCTGGAAAAAAGCCCTAAAAGTAGACTCATCATACAGACTTTTATGACGATAATAATGATAATGATGATGATGATGATGATGATGATGATAATAATAATAATTTTAAAAAATTAGAACTGCAGAAAAAACAATTACTACCAACCTGCCTTCCAATCTGTATACTGCACGAGTCAAAAAGAGGCTGTGAAAATATTTACAGACCCCTCACATCCTGGATATAAACTGTTTCAACTCCTACCCTCAAAATGACGCTATAGAGCACTGCACACCAGAACAACTAGACACAAGAACAGTTTTTTCCCGAATGCCATCACTCTGCTAAACAAATAATTCCCTCAACATTGTCAAACTATTCACTAAATCTGCATTACTATTAATCTTCTCATTGTTCCTATCACCCATCTCTTCCTACTTATGACTGTATGACTGTAATCCTATTGTTGGTATCCTTAAGACTTATATTGACTGTTTCCCTTGACTATCATTAAGTGTTGTATCTTATGACCCTTAACGAATGTATCTTTTCCTTTATGTACTCCAAGAGCGTATGTACCAAGACAAATTCCTTGTGTGTCCAATCACACTTGGCCAATAAATTATTCTATTCTATTCTATTCTATTCTATTCTATTCTATTCTATTCTATTCTATTCTATTCTATTCTATTCTATTCTATTCTATTCTATTCTGCTTGATGTTGCCTGGAAACCAGAAACCTTACTTTTTCTGACCAAACTGAGATGCAATCTGATCTGTACTGGCTCTATCACCCATGTTTTGTCCATTAGCCAAAATGCTGAAGAAACAGAAACCAGAGGGGAAGTGCCATTTGAAGAAGAAATTATTGCTTTTGCTAAAGTATATATAAATTTTGAAACTAATTCATGCAAGAAGTGGTACTGGTGATAATAACCTTTTTTCTAGGAGACACCCGAAATCCCACGTTAATCCAGATCAATCAATTTAGTTTTAAGAGCAATGAGGAGTATCATTGCTATCATTGAGGGGTCCAAGGTAGCTTTGAAATCTGCCCGATATGTTTTGATGAGCATTTAAAAGATGCTTAGAACCAGAGTGGATCATTGACTAGGGACTTAAGATCACACCATAGATGCTCACTATGATCCCATTACTGATTGTTATCTCCCATTCAGAACCTAACAAGTGGAAACAACTAATAATAGAGAATCCTCCAAGTGCATATGATGGCTTTACTGCTGAGCTATAGCATCAATTTCTGAAATGTCAGGGGTTTCTGGATACTGTGTTGATTATCCGGTCCTGTACATGAAAACTGCTTTACGGCTGAGTTAATAACAGAATTAGAGTGTATGCAATTCTTCATTTAACTTCAGTATAGCTACATTTGAAGAGGCTATGGGTAAATATTCTATAACCCTAGAAACATGTAGTCATTATTTTAAAATAGAGGTTGTTCTGCCTTCAGGAAATTGACTTTCGGGATACCCCTAAGGACCAGGGTGGATCTTTTTAGCTCCTTTGCAATTTATTTTAAGTGAGCCTGATGTCATGTCCTTGGGAGGAAGCAGAGTATTCAAGGACTGATTTCCTCTTCCCTTTTGAGACAGCCAATAAAACCTCCAAAACTTTAAATGCGAACTACCAAGAATAGCATTACTGCCTGTGATACAGAAACAGCATAGGTGTACAAGCAAGAAGTACAAGAATTCCTTGAAAAACAATACTGCTGTATTAGCTGTTGAACTAATGGGTTGAATGGCCTTTGCACTAGCGGAGTTGCTTTCTGCCAGCTCACAGCTAAGCATTCCCCCTTCTCTCCCTCTCACATACTGAGAGGGAGAGAAGGGGGAATTTAGCTGTCTTCTTAAAAATGCAGTACTTTTTAAAAATGTCATTCATATTGAAACAGCCAACTGGTTTCTCCCCTCCCTTTCTTTGCAAATGCCACGGGGGAATTACTGGTGTGCGTAGCAGGGTCCCCGCCCCCATTCTCCTCCATCTGCCTTTGGGTTGGATCGCTTTGTCATTTTCAACTAGTCTCCTTTTCTCTTTTCTGTGGTGCTTCTTATCTGTTACAAGTCGCTTCAAATTAATCCTGGGTGAACCCTATCTCTCTGTTGTCCAGGTTTTGCCAACACAGATTCTGTATTGCTTTGCATACACACATCCCACTACCTATGGAACTGGAAGTCTGGTTGGGAGAGAAAAATGTCATGCTTGCACCCTTTTACCATATGTAAAGAGTAGTTCAGAGATCTCTCATTGTGTTACAACTACAAAGTGTATACTGCTTTTGTCTAGAGCAACAATTTATCTCCGCTTAAACCCTTTCCTTCGTTTGTTTCTCCAAAAATCCCTGTTCCAATGATTCTGACAATTTAGTAACTGATACAGTTCTTTGCAAACAAGATATAACTTCCTCACTTCTGGCAAACTTCTATTTTACATAAACCTCTAATGATATCATAACTCTAATCGAACCATTATGGTTGTGGAAATGCTTGGTAAGCTAGCAAAGCAAAGCAAAGACTGAATTGTTTATTTTACGTGGCTAAATTTTCTCTAACCAAAAAGGATGGCTTCTTTGAGGTTAACTGATGGATATTAACAGATTATCAATTTATCTTCGAAATATCCAGCTTTCTGTGGACAAATGAAAGGCTCACTAGCATGTAGCAAAAGTTCTACCCATTAATTTTGAGAAAACTTTTGAGTATGGATAAAGTGCCACATGAATAAAGGACATCAAGTTGTCCCTATTTTTTGAAAGGGGAAATTAGAAGAGGGAATTAACATCAGTCAATCTGGCATTAATACATTGGAAGATTTCTTGAGCAGATCATTAGTCTGTAAGCACTTTGAACATAAGTGCTTACATTTGTCAAGAAGATGTCTTGTCAGAGTCATTGTATCTCTCTTATTAATGCCTAACTTCCTTAAGAGATTCTGGGTATAATATAGACATAATATATCTTGATCTCAACAAAGTACCCCATTATATTATGATTAAGAAGCTAATTAGGCAGGAATAATTTGAATTATAACAGAATTCTCATTAGATTAGCAGATGACACAAAGTGCTGCAGAATAGCTCTAAGACCAAAAAAAAAATCAAAATGACCTTGACAGTTTAGAAAAATAGCTTAAAACAGACTACACATTGAGAGAAAAGGGGGGGGGGTTGTTTTCAAGGCAAATGATGTGGGATATAGCATGTGTATGAAGATATGCAGGCCTTAACTTTAAATAACAGTTGTCAGATGAAATATAAACATGATTAGAAATATGAACTATTCCCTTACATCATCAAATGTTGCTTAGCCAAGTTTTAGATTCTGTCAATGTTCTGTACCAATTTGCCTTTTTCCTTAATGGCAAGAACAAAAGAGGTTTTCTATTTCATTATTTTTTTCAAATGAAAGACTAGTCTTTTCAATATAATTGAATCATCCTTTCCAAGAACATCAGACGCGACAGCTTTTTAATGACTGATTCATTTGCTTTCTAAATAAATCAAATCACAGAATAGCTTCCAGAAATGAATATGCATATTAAACATTTTTTAAGTGTTCACATCTAAAACAAAACAAGAGTGAATTCTGAATTCCCTTTCGGTAACAGCAATATCCTATTGGCAAAATTCGGCTTAAAAGACATGCCATTGGCAAAATGGAATGATTGAGCTTTTTCCATTTTGCTGCAATTATCCGAATCCTTTGAAAGCATAGGATCATCTGGAAAAAATAAAGACTCCTACAACATTTTGAGGGCCATCAATTAACATTGGTCCCTGTACCTAGTATTTATAGGTTCTTTTACAGGACTAAAAAGTCTAAAAGAAGCTTTGCTGGACAAAGCAGAGTTATTTCCATTCCCAGCAGAGAGTATTGAAGAAAAAGCTAGATCAGTTTAATTCTTTGATGCCTTTTGAAAATATCAAAGAGGGAGGGAGGGGAGGATAGGAGAGGAAGGGAGGGGAAAGGAAGGGAAGGGAAGGGAAGGGAAGGAAAATACATTTGCTATCAGCTAAATTGATTCCTTCAAATTTCTCAATCTCACTCACCTCTTCAAAAAATGAAGAAAGTCAGTTGCCTTTTTGAAAAGTAATTTTGTGACAACCATGACTTGGACAACTGAGGAGCCTGGTGGAGCAGCTGCCTGAAATTACTGCAAGTTCGAATCTCACCAGGCTCAAAGTTGACTCAGCCTTCCATCCTTCCGAGGTAGGTAAAATAAGGACCTGGACTGTGGGGGCAATAAGCTGACTTTGTATAAAAAAGAACACCGCTGGGGGTGGGGGGATGGGCAAAAGACCTACTAAGCAGGTATATACAAAAGTGTGAAGGCTATTGCTTAATGCATTGTAAGCCACTCTGAGTCTCCGGAGAAGGGCAGCATATAAATTGAACCAATAAACAAACAAACAAACAAACAAACAAATAAATACATCTCCATAGATTTAAACTCTGGTATTCACTGATGATTTTCCATTAAAATATCAGGTTGCCTTGTTTTACAGCAAGACAGTGTCAACAAATGCTACTTAATGGATATTTTTTGTATGCTTCTGGTGCAAGAGGCTGATGTGGAATTGGGCAAGGATATGATTTATATAAATCTTCCAATTGCCTAGTTTCTTGGTCGATTCCTTACATTCTCGGTGATCTCCTCAAAAGTCATCATAGTTGAATTGCCTCTATGGAATACAATTTTTTCGTATTTGAGGAATTTATTTCTAGCACGTATATCTCTCTACCTGAATTAGGATTCCTCACATTTTACTGATGTACAAAATTGATTTTTCAAAGTCTTGGAAACAAACTGTTGCTCTCCAGTTTTTGGTAACAACAGATCCCCATACTATTGGCCAAATTGATTTAAAGTGCTGGGAGGTAAATTGCAGAAAAGCAGGCCACAAGCTCTCTATTGCTGGCCTGAATGGGATAACGCACATATGTAGCATGAAAAATGAACTCATTCCATTCACTTCTAGAGAAGAAAGCTTTCTACAGAATATTTCAGTTTTCACAGTAGCTTTTTTTTTCCTACCTAACTTTTAGAACAGGTAAAATGACATGACATTTTTCCATATTGGTTTGATTTCCAGTGTATTGTACCTCTTAAATAACTCTGAAAGTAGAGATTTCCATTTTTTCATTGATGAATTTTTATTGATAAATATGTGCACGCACAATGCAACATTGCAAAAAGGCATTTTTGAAATCGTATCTATGATGGTGTCAAGACACACATCTTATGCAATATTTTATGGATGCACACTCTGTGGTTTGGAGAAAGCAATCATGATGCAGCCTTTCATGCATACATCCATAAAATATCACACAGGAACGTTAATGGAGAAAATAGGAAAATGGAAATGTGCAAGACTGGATCCAGATTGCTTTTAGTTTTGTTGTTGTTGTTGTTGTTAGTAGTAGTAGTTGCGAAATCTTGCCCGGCCCATTGTGATCTGGACAACTTTCCTCCAGGCCTGTTCTGCCCCAATTACGGACCCCAAAGAACACAGCATACACAAAGTTTGTACAGACTTAATTTACTAAAATAACTCTTTTTCAAAACAAAGGCTGTTAATAAACTTTCTTAACAGCCTGCAAGAAACTAAAGATAAAGTAATCACAATCTTACTAAGGCTGGCAGAAAGCCCAGAAGCAATTTGCAGAGAATCCAGACGCGAAGTAGAATGAACTAAAGTTGTTCCCTACAAATTGCTTCAGTCAGCATTCCTCCTTAAATAGGCTAAGGGAGTGGCCAAATAGCCCTAAGCCTTGCTCTTGGGGAGACCTCCTCCTGAGGAGCCACTCCTGCCTTTTGGCCACTCTGCACGTCCGTGCATCAAGAAAAGGCTCCTCCTCTTTGTCCTCTTCACTTAAAGGAGCTTCTGGAGGTTCTGAAGGCCCTGGCTGAATCCCTGCCTCTGGCACCACATCTCCAGCCTCCTCATTGTCTGACTCAAGTGCCAGATGCACAGGCTGCTGGTGCAACACCACACCAGCCTCCTTGCTGTCAGACTCAGCTACAATCCGCACAGGTCACTGACGGGCCACAACAAGGCCTTCCTGTCCTCTACCATCCCCAGGAGACCATTTAAACTCATGCTGACTGCTTCAGTGACTCTATCCAGTCATTCGCTGCCATCCCCTACTTCTTTTGCCCTCGATCTTTCCCAGCGTTAGGCTCTTCTCCAGTGAGTCCTTCCCTCTCATTAGGTGGCCAAAGAATTTGAGTTTCATCTTCAGGAACTGGACTTCTAAAGAGCAGTCAGGGTTGATCTCCTCTAGGACTGACCGGTTTGATCGCCTTGCAGTCCAAGGGACTCGCAGGAGTCTTCTCCAGCACCATAGTTCAAAGGCCTCAATTCTTTGGCGCTCAGCCTTCCTTATGGTTTAGTTTTGTAGCAGGGTTCAAAGGTGCTATACATGTATCAATGAAAAGGCCGACTTAAAATAATGGAATGTTGTGAAATACTTTGCAAACACAACAGTATGGATTCCTAATACTTACCTTAGTATTAAACCAGGCAATGTTAGTCAGCTAGTGTTGAGAAGATCTTGGCTTAAGAGCTGTTTTTGTTTTTCTTGCTGCAACAAAAGAAGAGCTGCAGTCCATGGTTTGGGTTGCAAATTCTTATGAGATCTTATTTATATTTTATGTTAATTGTTTTCATGGTCATTTAAGATTCTTTTAATTGATTTTTTTAAAAAAAATAATAGGTCATCGAAAGTCATGTCAGTGAGATAGGCCACTCTGTAAATTCGACAAATAAACATGTAAGTAAATAAAATAAACCAAGGATGGGAAACAGTTTTGACTGCTATCTGCATAACTCTTTCACTTGGAAGGCTGAATAGCAATAGAAGAAAACATTTGTAGTTTAGGATCGAACTATGGTGTCCTTGATGCTCTCTGAGCTTGGTGGTATTCTTGCAGACATTTCATTACCAAACTAGATGGTAATGCACTGATGATGTTACCTAGTTTGGTAAAGAAATGTCTGCAAGAAAACCACCAAGCTCAAAGAACATCAAGGGCCCCAGAGGTCTGACTAGATTAGAACATTGCTTATACATGGAATATTTTTTTATTGGTGGCATGGTGCCACCATCCACACTTTCTCCTCTTCTTCTTCTTGATGTCTGTCAAGCTCATTAGGAATACTTGGGAGTAAAAGGAAACAGAGCATGGGTAGCACTACTAGAAGCAGTCTGTTCCAATAAGGCACCAAAGATTAACAAATACAGCAGCAGTTGCAACTCTTCCTTATTAATGTAGCACTGACTAGTTGAAAAAAATGGAGAATCTGGTATCAGTTGTGTTGATTCCACTCGGGCACCTGAGACTGAGACATACACCCCCCCCTTTTTTTTTTGGCTGAAAGATGATTATATATTGATGTGGTTAGTTCAGTGGTGAAATCCAAATTTTTTTTATTATCGGTTCTGTGGGAGTGGCTTGGTGGGCATGGTGTGGTTTGATGGGCATGACTTGGTGGGCATGGCAGGGGAAGGATATTGCAAAATCTCTATTCCCACCCCACTCCTGGGGGAAAGATATTGCAAAATCCCCATTCCCTCCCCACTCCAGGGGAAGGATACTGAAAAATCCCCATTCCCACCCCACCGGCAAATACCAGAGGTGGTATTTGCCGGTTCTCTGAACTACTCAAAATTTCCACTACTGGTTCTCCAGAACCTGTCAGAACCTGCTGGATTTCACCTCTGGGTTAGTTGAAATAATGAAATAAAAAATCTGGAGCGGCTTGAATGAGTTGTCACATGGACAGGGCTAAAGACTGATTCATCTGAATGATGAACTTATTGTGCCTAAGGAATGTGACATTCTTCCAGTGACTGCCTGGAAGAATGCAGAAGCGCAGATTAAAAGCAGGGCTGATGTGATCAAAAGGAAAAAGGAAATTAGTTAAGGAGATGTTAATGCCTGGCTGTATGACAACAAAGTAGGCCATAATAGTCTGCAAATTCTCAGTGGCTGTTAGGGCCAATTAATTATTAATACATTCATTATTATTAATGGTTCAGCATATTACCTGCAGGAACAATAGTAACAGGATGCCTTTTAAAAACAAGAACATTTACAGGTCACAGCCTACGGAAAGATGAGATGCTTTGGGAAAGAGTTGTACATCCATCTTATGAGCTTTCTGCTTTTCTTTTCCTTTCAAATAGAACAGGTGGGACTGCAAAAGTAAATGAAGGAGCTGCGTGATCGGAGGCACTCACCATTTTAGGGAGGTTGGCAGTTCTCTGCTGCAAAGCTGCACAAACCCAAAGGTGGCTTTACAGGCATCCAGCAACAACATTTTAACATACTGTACGTGGCTAACTTAGATGTCCCAAAAGGTGTTTTTTCACAAGGTTCCACACCAGTGTGGGATTCAAATTTTTTTACTACCGGTTCTGTGGGTTGGCATGACTTGGTGGGAGTGGCAGGGGAAAGATACTGTAAACCTCCATTCCCACCCCACTCCAGGGGAAGGTTACTGCAAAATCCTCATTTCCTCCCGATCAGCTGGAACTCAGGAGGCAGAGAATGGATGGGGGTGGGGCCAGTCAGAGGTGGTCTTTACTGGTTCTCCGAACTACTCAACAGGTTCTGTTGAGACAGGTTCTCTGGTCAGAACCTGCTGAAATCCACTTTTGTTCCACACCCATTTGCAGTATTCAGACGATGCTCAAGACACATATAAACCTCCAAGTGGCCTCAATGACTCCCAGAATGAGTGCTAACAACCAGATGACTGCAAGGAACATAAATCCTTCCATCCTCCACCATTCAGCCAGGACTGAAGAAGCTGCTTGGATGAAAAGCGAAATGTCTTCAAGGAAAAAACAAAGTTACCTTTTGAAAAAAAGGCCATTGGGACAACCATGATTGAAAATCTGCATAAACATTTAGCTAACTTAGATGCATAGGGGAAGCACAGATAGCCAATAGTCAATCCCCAAATGAATGTAGAATAAATCAGGAGACACCTTTTGTGGACTGTAATAAAGTTGAAACTTTCTCTTTGCCAGATCAAACATCTTCTTAACATTTGTTCCGGAACTGAGACTAAAAGCAGTTTTCCCATAGTTTCCTTGTCCAGCTGTCTTTTTATCATTATTATTATAGTTGGATGATACTGTTTGAATAACTATATTTACTGTCTTTCCTCTCTCTGCTCTGTATTTAGCATGTCCAAATGTCTTTTTTTAAATAATTTTTTATATAAATGCTTGCAATTATTGATAGGCCATATAGAAATTGAGAGTACACCTACTAAGTTTTTCTCTCCAAAACAAAGTAGACTAGAGTGACTAATGCTGTTTTCCAAGCATGTCTGGTTGAATCAGTTTTCTAACATGCAATTCTGTATAATTCTTGCCCACAGATTGAAAAATCTCTAATTTCCAGATACTTTCTTCAAAATTGCTACCTAGAAGATATTAAGCATTTTAAGCTTGTGTAGTTGTGTCCTGTTTCCTCTGTGTCCTGTATGTGCCATGTTCTTTAGTAAAGACTTCTTTGATATCAAAATGTTGGTTTTACCATGAGTGTCCCATATATATGATTCTTTGGCACAAGCTATGTAAGAGCATCTAGCAACTGGAAACATAATTTACACCGAGAAAGAAGCAACTATATAAAAGATAAACCTAAAGTTGCACTGAGTCTGGATTCTATGGTAATTCAGTTCTGTATAGTTTTGGTACCTGGGTGTATTGAGTTACATTTTTTGACACCTTCTTGTTAGTCAGCTAAAGGGAATGCATTTTTTTTTCCCGAAGACTACATCTTGTTTTCTACTTGCCACAGCAGGGTGGATGAAGGCAAGAACTGAATCCTTTGAAGAGGAAGTCATAAACCTCTGCAAATATAGTCTTACAGAATACAGCTGGAAGGGACCTTGGAGGTCTTCTAGTCCAACCTCCTGCTCAAGCATGAGACCCTATACCATTTCAGACAAATGACTGTCCAATCTCTTCTTAAAAAGTGACAAAGCACCTACGTACAATTTCTGAAGGCAAGCTGATCCACTGTTTAATTGTTCCTGTTAGGAAGTTCTCCTTAGTTCTAGGTTGCTTCTCTGCTTGATTAGTTTCCATCCATTGTTTCTTGTCTTGCCTTCTGGAGCTTTGAAGAATAAGTCAACTTCCCCTCTTCTTTGCGGCAACCCCTCAAATACTGGAACACTGTTTTCATGTCATTCCTAGCCTTCTTTTCTCAAGACTAGACAGTAGCATTATTGGTTTGTCCACTCAGAAAGAGGTGTAAAAGAAGCTCCTTTCTTCTTCTGAATGGGTCATGGTAGTGTATTCAGGAGAAGGCATTGTAGAGACTGCTTTTCTTCACGGAGAGTGAAGTATGGAGTGATGATTTTATCCTTCACCTTCATAGAAAGCGCAGGTCAGCTAAATCCCTGCTATTTTAGGAGGGAGCTATTCCAGCCTGAACATCTGCAAAGGTGGA
Source organism: Masticophis lateralis (assembly GCA_030761175.1). NCBI lineage: Eukaryota > Metazoa > Chordata > Lepidosauria > Squamata > Colubridae > Masticophis > Masticophis lateralis. Next base: position 122,288,517 of record JAUDYJ010000001.1, on the reverse strand, counting down.
AGCTGTCATATTAACTGTTCCCAATTTCTCACAGAAGAAGAGGCATGGGATAGTCACAGCATAGCCATGCTTGCAGGTGCTCCAAGAACAGCACCCAAAAGATTTGACTATTAGACAAAGCAGCGGTTTGCCAAAGTATTCTCCCTATTAGAATCAGAGATTATCCAATGAACCTGAATCCTGGAAGAATCAGAACAAACAAACAAAATATTGTTTTATACAAGACATCATTAAATTTTGAAATCTCCTACTGCAAGGCTACCCTCATTTAGCAACTGCTACATTCAGTGACTTTTTGCAGTTCAGATACTGATGAAAATGTAACTTTACAATAAATCATCACATTTATCACTATTGCAAATCTATAAAGCAAAGCAAACCTGAGGAAAGATTGTAAACACAACCACAGTTTCATTTAATGACTTAGTTGCTATCCCAATTGTGGTCACTAAATGAGTACTACCTTGTGGCTGGATTCACAAAAGGACAAATTCAGAAAAGTCATGGTTATTAACCTTAATGGCAGCGTGACTGCCTCTGGAGGCCTGTTGTGGTCTTCTGGCAGCCTGCGGAGCTGGCAGCAGAGTCGGACAGTGAGGAAGTTGGGGAGGAACATGGGCCACTCCTGAAGTCTGGGGAAGGCTCAGACAGGGCTCTGTGTCAGAGGCAGAATAAGGGCCATCTGGGAGGTACGTGCTGCCTCTGGAGCCTCCAGAGTCAGACCTCAGCAAGGCAGAGGAACATGGGGAGCCTGTTCCCAGTGCACGCATGAGCTGCCAGAAGGCAAGAACAGTTTTTTAAAAAGGGACAACTCAGGAGTAGGGCTTGGAGATGATTGGCCCCTCCTGTATGACTTAAAAGAGGAGCAAAGGCACATGGGCCTTTGCAGGAAGCAACATTGTTAATTCTGTTCAGTTTAAAGTCTGAAGCTCTATTTGATTCTGGACTCCATGTGGTTTTGCCAATTAGGTCTTTGGCAGCATGTCAAGGGAGATAAAGGTGGGTGATTATCAGCCTTATCCCAAACTCTTTACAACTATTTGGGACTCATCTATGAAAGAACAGAATTCACAGCTGTTGCAATAAAAGAGGTTTTGGGACTACTTGTGTGTTTTACTGACTCAGGAAGCCTAGGTCAGAACAAGGCCATCTGATGAGAAATTAGTAGGCTTTTTTGTGCATCTGCTTGGATACTGTGAAAACAGGCTGCTGGACTAGATTGGCCAAGGGTTCAATCCAGTAGGGTGCTGCCACTGTTCTTATATTTTGAAGTAGATTATGTAACCAAATGTGGTAGTGCGTTTGGATTTTTCCTTAGGATGTCTCCTTAGGATCTTGTGAGCCAGTATGCAGAGTAGGCTGTCAGGTGGGGATGTGGCAGTTTTGAAATTTTAATTAAACACTTTAATTAATCATATATTATTATATGGGATTATAGTAGCTATAGTAACTATAATTTTATTGTCCTGACTGTATTATCCTACATAATATATGTGAAGAGGGAGAATGGCAAATGACAGTTTCTTTTTTATATGAAATAATGTGATCCACTGATCCATCTGTGGTGGGGTCAGTGGTAACGAAACAGATGGTGTTTGTTGGCATCCATTTCAAAATGTTTTTCACCTCAAAACTAGGGACAAAATTTGTAGTTTCAGAAAAGTTTCATTACATGGCATTTTGGGTCAATTTGCATAGGAATCAATTATTAGGGAAATTTGAATATAAAATGTGCCTGCTAGGGCAAACACCTTGGATGCATATTCAATTTATTTCTTTATTTATACAGTCAATATGACTTCCCATTTTACAAAGCTTACTCTGGGCAGCGTAAAGAGATTAAAACAAAAACCACAAGGTGAACCTCGTGGTGCCTGAAGTTCAAACAGTAAATGCTAAACACAAAAAGAAAACACCACAACAACAGCAGGTCCCATCTAACCTTTTGACCCAGATTCCTGGAGACCCAGTCTGGTCCTCACAGCCTTGTGAAAGATTAATTGGGCATGCACATGTAGGGAAAGTTATAGTATGTGGATTTTCTTGCAGTTAAAAAATAGTTCAGAGTAAGATGAAACGAATGAAAAACTGAATACATTTAATATTGATATCGGCTAAATATAGATAGAGAAATACTGCCATTAAATTTTATACCAGGAATACCATCATTAAATTTTATAGCAGGAAGATATGTCCAAATTATGTAGTTCCCCTCACCTTTGAATGTTTTCCCTTAAAAAACGAAAAACAAAAAACAAAAAACCATGGATAAGTGGTCTTTCTTTCTTTCTTTCTTTCTTTCTTTCTTTCTTTCTTTCTTTCTTTCTTTCTTTTTCTTCTTTTCTTTTCTTTTCTTTTTTTTGTTATGGATTACTAGAGACTAGAAACATTGCAAATGTTAATATTATGAGAGTAAATAAAGCATTACTATAATTACTATTTGTGACTCAGGAACATGAACACGATAAACAGGATATTCTGCATATCCCTTGCATTGTTTCATGTGTATTTTGTTGTTGTTAGTTGTGAAGTCATGTCCGGAGTGGGACACTGAAAGGGCTACTAGACTGGAAATTGTTTCCTGTGCGTGAAAGTGTGTGTTTTCCCTGATGTTGCAAATGCTTGCGATGATGGTGTTATAAAAAGTTCCACTAGAATCTAGATGCAAAGCCTATCTTTTTTCCTGTCAATATGGGTGAGGGAGATGGATGGTTCAGAAATATGTGGTATACATTTGTTGTTGTTAGTTGCAAAGTCGTGTCCGACCCATTGCGATCCTATGGGCAATGTTCCTCCAGACCTTCCTGTCCTCCACCATCCCCCAGAGATCATTTAAGTTCACACCGACTGCTTCAGTGACTCCAATCAGCCACCTCGTTCTCTGCCATCCCCTTCTTCTTTTGCCCTCAATCTTTCCCAGCATTAGGCTCTTCTCCAGTGAGTCCTTCCTTCTCATTAGGTGGCCAAAATATTTGAGTTTCATCTTCAGGATTTGGCCTTCTAAAGAGCAGTCAAGGTTGATCTCCTCTAGGACTGACCGGTTTGATTGCCTTGCAGTCCAAGGGACTCGCAGGAGTCTTCTCCAGCACCATAGTTCAAAGGCCTCAATTCTTTGGCGCTCAGCCTTTCCAACTTTCACAGCCATACATTGCAACTGGGAAAACCATAGCCTTGACTATACACACTTTTGTTGGCAGGGTGATGTCTCTGCTTTTTTGTATGCTGTCTAGATTTGCCATAGCTTTCCTCCCCAGGAGCAAGCGTCTTTTAATTTCTTGCTGCAGTCCCCATCTGCAGTGATCTTTGAGCCCAGGAAAATGTGTATTTTATATCCCAACTAATAATTCCAACCACTCCAAAAAGAGAGAGAAAGAGAGAGAGAGAGAGAGAGAGAGAGAGAGAGAGAGAGAGAGAGACATACTGGGAGGGAGACTGTCAGTCAAAAAAGTCAAGATGGCAGCTACTATCATATGATTAAGCCCTACCTTGAAAGTTACAATAGAAGCATATAAAATCAGTCAAAGAAAGAATGTTTTATGCTGCCTAACAATATCCATAATGAAGATGTATTGAAGCTGATAAGTTAAATTTTGGACTTTATTGAAATATATTAAATATATTAAATGTGAACTTTACTACAAAATATGTAGTGAGGTGCAGCAAGGAACACCTCACTCTGTGTTTTGTAATTGAGGTTGTAATGTATTGTCTCTGCTAATTTACGCAATATAGTATTAAAGGTATTTTAAAATCATATAATACACACACAGAGACACACAAATGATTTCCATAATTACAATGAGTCACAATGTTAGTTCTTTTTCTCCTCACAAACCCACTCTGGAGTCACTTGCCATGTAGGATTATTGATGGCCTCATATTCTAATTAAAAAGTTTAATTCTATCTTCTATTTCTGCAGTGATTTACAAATCACATTTTAGTAAAAACAAAAACAAATAGTCATTAAGCTATTAAAGTACAATAAAAATACAGCAATAATTAAAAAAAATAAAAATCAGAAATAAAAATACTGTTATGTTTGTTCTTGTTATTTCTCTCTCTGTGGGTCTATACCTGGGAATACAACTTCCATAATATATATGCAAATGAAAACTATAAAAGACAAAGAGGACAATAAAAAATGCAACCACAAATACTTCTTTTGTTTTCAGAAAAGAGTGAACAACATGAAAAAACAACTGGTGCTTAAAAGACATCCGACAATTTAAAAGCTTGGGAAAATGAAAATGTTTCTACTTGGTACCTGAAGTAATATGCCATGAAAATATTTCTTCCACATTTTTTTCTTTTTCTTTTTCCTATTCTACTTCTGTTGGAGAGGAAAGAAATTGCTTTCAAAAAATAATTTAAAGGCAAAGGACTTTAAATGAAAATTTTAAGGGGCAAGGGAGCGCTTTCTGCTTTTGTAGTTATGAGGATAACATGATCTCTGCAATGTGAGGTATCATGTGCTAAACCTTTCCTCGGGAAATTTTCCTAGCAAGAAAGACAGGTGGTCAAAGAGGCTTCACACCAATAGAATGGTATGTAATGGAGAGGAAGAAGAAGACAATATTATCCTTGGGCCTCCCTTTAAGGTTCATTCCAATTCAGCTTTAAAGGAAATTCGGTAGAAATTCTAAAGCACCCTGATCGTGAGGCAGAAAGAAAGCAAAGCAAAACATAACAGAAGCCTTTGTTAAAGGAAAGAGAGCCCCTCCCCCTTCTTCGTCTTCTTCTTCAATAAATAAATAAATAAATAAAAATAAAAATAAATCTCTTCTAAATCATTTATGAAGATGTTGAAGAGTACTGGGTCTAAAACAAAATCTTGGGGTAACCCATAGCTTACTTCCCTCAATGTAAATGTAGTTCCATTTAGGACTATACCCCGAGTGGTGTTTGTCAACCATTTATGAATCCATCTGGTGCTAATGCTGTTTATCCCACAGCATATGCTTGGGGCAAGTAAGGCAGTTATTTTGAGTCTCTTTTTTCACATTTTCTTCTCCCCTTGGAGTAAAATACTTTTCTGTAATGCACCTGCTTTTTCCTATATGTTCCTAAATCTCACAGACATTCCATTACACGAAGGCTAAAAGTGCTGCTGGAAGAACTTCTGGGTGTTGCTGTAGAGGGAGGCCAAAAAGACGGATGGGAAAGAGGAATTCTTTGACAGATAAGGCAATGAATATCTTGCTGCAAAAAATGACAACCCATTACAGAGACAATTTGGCCAGTGGCATAATGTTTAGTCAGAGCAGTCCTATAGAGGTTTGAGAGGAACTTCCACATCCTAAGCATTCCCACTAGAATATTTTCCTTTCAGAGGGAAAATTGATTGAAAGCTGACTTTGTTTCTTTTAATAAGAGAGAGAGAGAGAGGGAGGGAGGGAGGGAGGGAGAGAACCTGTTAGGGAGAATAGTTGCTGAACCTTCCCAATGTTGTTTAATCCTTCAATAAGCACTATCAGAGTACTGATGGCAAAGAGACTGAAAGCATGACTGATAGGTTTGATTGCCAAAATCTCTTCGGCCTGCAGAGTCTCTCCAGAGCAGAAGGAACCCAAACTTTGGCATGTTTTATGCAGTGTTAAGGATCCACAACTTCCCTTAAAACCCCCAAATGCCCTACCCAAAAGAGCATGGCCAAGCACATTTTAGAACTGATGTGTCATGCAAAGCTTTGTGTCATAGCCTCAAGTCAACTGAAATTACTGACTTTCATTCTAAGGACAAGCAGTCATTTCTATGCAGCTTGTGACAGCACTGTGTCATCTCGCATCAGCTTTTTGCCAAACTGAAATTAATATCTATGGAAATAAGCCAAGCAATTTTCCTTCCCAGAACTGAGCATACAGAACAATCATATTCTACTGCATTCGTTTCCTAGTTAAATAGAGCCCTTCATGCTCTGGTCTGGATCCTAAAGGGCTATTCCAGAGTAGAAAATGCTACAACTCCATATTGGAGATTTCTATAAGACTCTGCTGCACTTTGACTTTGAAGGCATAGAGGTGTTTCAGAGTATATGGGGTGGGGTGCTCTTGTAGCCCCACTGCTCTTTCTTTGAAATCACACAGCTGTCCTCTGCAGAAGCAGTGCAAGTTTATCAGGAGGTCTATTTGGTTTCAGATGTTGCCTACAAGCATACAGACACAAGATCTCAAGCACCCTTTTCTCTTTGAATTTGAAGTATTCTGTGCTACTTTTTAGTAATTTAATAATTTAGCGCTTTGTGCTTAGAGTTAATTTGGATATTACACCCTAGTGACTAAGTCATTGTTTTTTTCTTTGTTCCCATAGCTTCACCTACGTAATGAACTTAAGCCACTTAATGCCCCCCTCCTTCATACATTTCAGGAACAGATGGATGAAAATTGTGCTCAGGACAAGGGCTACAACTGAACATTCCTTGTGTCCCTCATTCATTCATTCATTCATTCATTCATTCATTCATTCATTCATTCATTCATTCATTTTCTATCCTACCTTTATTACTTTATAAGTAAATCAAGGTGGCAAACATACATAATAATTAGTTATTATGTTCTATACATGTTTGTGTACTTTCTACAACCTGTTCATTTTTTTGTGTTCTTTGTATTTGCTGCAGGCCTGTATTCAGATTTCTAGAAAGGAAATAAGTCTTACTTCCCATCACTGGTATCAAGTTTTAATGAGCAACATCTCCATGCCAGCTTTTTTCTTTACCTAATTCTTTATTGGTTGTCTAAATTCTTATATTTATTCATTTTTTTAATGCAAGATGAAAATTTTGGCCAGAGGCTATTGAAGAAATGTTATTAACTTTTTTATCCCACCGTATCTTTGGTATTCACATATTTTAGCAGGTTGAGTTAACGTGGGAAGATCAACTCACAATATAGCACAAAGGATCAGGACCATACATGAAGTTGCATTTAAGAAGATTTATTGTTCAAGCCTATGCACAAGAATTTAGTCAATTAAACTTCAGTGTTAAATTGGTGCCAAATAAGAGTCAATTGAATTCAAGAGAGGTTGGGCTTAAACCGTTTATAGGAATGTAACAATACTAAACTGATATGTCAGGCACAAAGGATCAGGACCATATATTAAGTTGCAGTTCAAAAGATAGGCTCAAGCGTATGCACAAGAATCTGATCAAGTAATGATCAGCACTAAATTGGTATTAGATAAGAATCAACAGAATTCATGGGAGGGTGAGCTTGGATCACTTTCACAATGTAGTGACTCTAATTCGATGACTTGCTTAACACCGCCTGCTATCCCTACCAGGTCTTTTCTTACAGTCCAGTAGCAGAATACTTGTTTTCCTTCTGATTATTCACTATCAAAATATTTGACTAGGGATTCAATGACTTACTACAAGATTTGTCCTGTGTCAGTAGAGTCTCGCTGCGTATCCATTCTATCTTCTCCTCCACCCTTCCTTTGCATAGACATTTCCTTTTATGCTTTTGTAAGGGAAGAAACAATGAGATGGCATATGGCCTTTCATTACAGCAGTGCAATAGTGAATGCTATTATAGTAAAGAACTTCAAAGTATGACTTCTTTCTGTGCTCTGTAAAAATCCAGTTTCTTTATTTTGCAATGAATATGCCTCCTTTGAAGTTTTAGAGGTAATGCTAACATTGAAATAAAAAGTAGCTTAATGAAATGCTTTAGCAAATATATACAAAACTGGTTCAGCCATTCAATGGTGTCAAGGCCAGACCACCCACTGAAACATATGACATAATTATCTCAAGCAAAACCCTACTGGAAGTTTTCAGCAACCATCCTACCTTGTGTAGAATAATAGAGGGGCAGAAGCAAGGTGATTTATGCTTATTTATGCTACTATCAAGTGAATCATCAGGTATTTCACCAGGATAACCTATATTTCTTTAATGGTCTTTTGGGCTTTTTAAAATGAGAAGATTAATAATGATAGATGTGCTTTCCCCAAACATTTGCTTTCACAGTTAAGAAATACACAAACAGTTTTATTTAATGCTGGATGTGGGTGTGATTGAGAATTCCACCAAAGTTTTTAACTAGGACAAGCAGGTGTTGCCCCATGCAACACTTCAAAGAAATTTGGCAGTAGATAAAATTAGATTAAGATACGATTTTGAAATGCACTGGGTTGAGGCATCAATGAATCCTGACTCGGAGGATTCATTGATGCGTAAACGTTGTGGTTTATATAATGATTCTCTACAGAGACATATATTGACAAAAGGTTAACTCATGGTAACATGTATTCCTATTGAAGGGAGTGAAGTACTGTATGTAATTCAAGAATCTAGCTGTTGGGTCTTAAAGTACCAATGAAAAAACTTTGAAAACAAAACATTTTCTCTTCTGTTATGAAATTATGAATGGAGTGATGGAACCTCTGAACATCTTTCTGTTTCAGAGAGCTAATGCCTAGGCCACAGTCAGCAACCTGTGGCTCTGGAGCCACATGTGGCTCTTTCACCCCTCTGCTGCGGCTCCGTCACTCAAAATATGCATCACAACCACCAATGTGCAACACCCGCTGGCACACAATTTACTGAGCTTTTCAACCCCCGGTAGGCCAACCATGGATAAATCCAAGCAAAGAAAAGTTTCAGAAGAAAACAAAACATTTAATTCAACTACATATGCTAGTTTTGTGGCTGCTCAAGAAATAGTCAGGTACGGGAAGGGTTTTGTGGCTCCCGGTGTTTTCTTTTCTATGGGAAACAGGTCCAAATGGCTTTTTGAGTGTTTAAGGTTGCAGACCCCTGGCCTAGGCATACACTTTGGTATGCCAAAAGGTTAACAAGCCTATAATCAATTTATTTAGCTAGTATGTGGGTAGGTAATGCAAAAGATGGTGGGATGGTAATATAAAGTTAATGTAGGTAAAAAGCAATTCTCAAAAAAAAAAAAAAAAACCCAAAACAAATAGTTAAATAAAATGGCTATGGAGTTTCTTAGTCATCCAAGTCAGGGTTTTCCTGAAGGTGTTTTTTCAAAAGGCAACTGGACTTTCTTTGTTTTTCCTAAAAGTCGTTTTGCTTCTCATGAAGAATTAAAGAAGCTTCTTAGATGGGAAGCAAAAGGTCTTCAAAGAAAACAAAGAAAATCCAGTTGCCTTTTGGGACAGTTAAATAAAACGTTACCAAGGACTCATAAGTACAGGTTTGAGATTTGATAGGCCTAAAAGAGAACAACATGATTTCCAGATTTCTTTTTTATTAAAAAAAACAAAAAAAAAAAAAAAACCCCAAACCCAGTCAAAATAAGGAACCTGAGGAGAAGCCAGGTTTATTAGAGCAGACAGGCAGTTTCACTTTTCACTGGCTTCATTACATGCTTGCATTCCTTTAGTAGACATTTTCCCATCTTCCCCCTGAGAGCTTGACAGAATCTGAAGTAAAAGTACCAAGCCAGCATTTTTTCCTTCTACATCTCCATTTGTTCTCAGAAACACTCTAAGCAAGCAAAGTTTAACACAATATGATAGATGCCTAACAGGGCATGCCTGATCTATGTGGACCCCACTCCCCCAGGATTCTAATTCCTAGCTCTGTTCCTATTTACCACTCTGGTGTAATGAAAGGCCTTAGACTGTTATAATTACAGTCTATATACAGTATATACCAGGGGTACTATATTTCATTCTATATACAGTATATACCAGAGGTCTTCAAACTTGGCAGCTTTAAGACTTGTGGACTTCAACTCCCAGAATTCTCCAGCCAGCTAATGCTGGAGTTGAAGTCTACAAGTCTTAAAGCTGCCAAGTTTGAAGACCTCTGGTATATATATATACCCTTATCTAATAAAAATATTATGCAAGTATGTATATTTATTTGTAATGCACATATGTAACTACTGTACGTTTTAAAATCTGCTTGTGTAAGTAAGTGCCACATTTCATTATACCTGTCCATAGAAAGTCTACATCTGGCACCTGATTGCCCTGATAAATCCAATCAGGTCCTCAATCTATTGAGTGAATGGGGCTATATTTTTTTATCTTTCCAATGGTGCAACATCAGTCTTCTGGCCATAGTAAGAGCATGGGGAATCCATTTATGTAATCTGATTGTCATATTTCACACAGTGGGTATCAATTCAAGAGAATGTTTTCCTTTGAAACTTATAGCAATAGCACTTAGACATATATATCGCTTCATAGTGCTCTCTGAAGTAGTTTTATAGCCCTTTCTATAAAGGGCTATAAGGTAAACCATTTGTCACACAATCACATTTATATGGTCCACCACTTTTTCCCAAAACTTTGTAAGTATAGGACTTTGCAAAAAATGTGTTTTTAAAAAGGCATTATCCTATATACTGTGATATATTCCCCTTCATTTATTTTTTCTGGTATTTTTTCACTTTTTAAACAGCTGTTTTCATTTTTTCCCCTCCTTTGATAATATAGGTATTTCTATCGTGATTATCCTTCCGTTTTATTTCTTTTCCTATTATCATTTTTAAAGCAATAAAAAAGTTTTTTTTTTTAAAAAAAATGAAAGGTTTTCCATAATTAATTGACAAGCTGAAGGCATGAGTGGCTGGTCAATTCTTGTTAAAATGGGAGACAATGGGGGGAAAAAACATTCTTAACAAAATGTTTTTTTTTTTAACAAAAAATTCTTGTTATTTTTTGGTCTTATTCAACCATAATCAGAGTTTTAACTATGACACCACAACACCTTTGTCATGGCTATCTCAGACTCTGGCATGGAAACTAACAATAAAAGACCACTTTTCAGAGTTGCTGTTCAACTGCTGCTTCAGTAGCCATAGGCTGCACTGCCTAGTGAGTAGCTACCACTGGCCTCATAAGATGAGGTGTTTGAGCTGCCACCCTTGCCAACTCTTGCTGTGCATAGAGGAGAGCGAAGCAAAGACATTCGCAAAACAGAAACCTCATCCTTCCAAATGATCATACTAGAGTTGCTTCTATTTAAGAAGAGCAACAAGTTCAAGCACCTGTTTGTTATTTTAGATTCCTTGTGCCTTGATTTCTGACTCGAAACCTGTTATTTGTGACTTTGGACCTGAGCTGGCTGACAACCCCTCTACAACATTTGAATTCTTGGACTTTGCTTCCTTACTCTTGTGTCAGTATATAAGGGTTCATGAATTGGAATAGACATGGTAACAGGTCAGCCAATGGGGACTGTTTGGTGACCCAGATGGCTTGGAGCCTGGGCGTGGTTTAGGTTCACTGATGTGTATATATATATGAGTGCTTCTGTGATACTATAGCTTCTGTGATTATTGATTCTGTACTTCTGGATTTGGAGTTTCTGGTTATGGCTTCTGCTGTATGGTATTGTATATAAAGAAGTTTCTTATATAAATGAATCCTGCTGAATCATTTACTTGTGTGCTGGTTGGATTACTGCAAACTATAACATTTTATGCCTGCTATTTTGGATCTAGGCTTTCTCTCTCAAGGCAAGCTTGGTGGATTATGGGGGATTTGTACTTTGTAGGTTGCTTATTTGCTTAAAAACTTTCTACTAATGTCTGAAATCTTTCTGCATCTTGCGAATGCATGGCCTGAGCCAGGACAACTTTTCCCTTCAGTACTCTTCTTCAGATTGTTCCTTCAAACTTTTTGATAAGTCTTGCCCTAATCTCACCCAGCATCCCTTAAATCCTGATTAGTGTCCACTGTTCAGTCCATTTTATGTTTACTATTCAGTCCATTTTATGTTTACTAAACAACCGTACTTTGGATAGCTCCACTTTCAATACCTAGTAGTTCTGCCTAGTCCACTTTATACATCGTAGTATTTCTAACTACCATGCTTTTCTATTATTGAATTTCTTCTCAGAATTCCTCTGACATGAACATGTCATCCTGGAAGTTTTAAGACTTTCTCCTGGAGGCTAAATGTGTATCTGTTCCTCCTTCTCCCGTGGAAATTATTGCCAGAAGCAAAACTTCTCTGTATTCCACATTGGGTTTGTGACTTTGCAACTGACATAAGTGGAGACTTTTAAGAAGAGACTGGACATCCATTATCAGAAATGGTATATGGTCTCCTGCTTGAGCAGTGGGTTGGTATAGAAGATCTCCAATGTCCCATCAGATAAAGAAGGAGGAGGAGAAGGAAGAGGCAGAAGAAGAGGAAGATATCCAAAGCCTTTCTGACTACTACAACTCAGAACTGCCACAGAACTCTATGCATCTATTTCCTTTTTTCCCTTCCTTCCTCATCATCCCTGATGTTCCAGTACTATATATTTTCCTGGTCTGTCGGTCCTCTTTCTTCTCCACATCCTCCCATCCTTCCCTTGTCTCTCCTCAGTTGTGACAGCTGTCCATCTTCCAATATACCAAAACTCCATTCAGCAAACATCACCTGTTAATTCTGAAATCATATAACTGAGGCCCATTTTAATTGAGGGTTTACTGTGAGAATGTTTCAATCTCCTTTGTATTATATGCTTCCTGTTGTAAAAGTCTGTTGCTGCAGAGAGAAAACCTAGGCCGTCAAAGTGTCAAAATGCAATAATAGGAAATTTCTGTGCCTGCGTGCTTAGCACTGAATAATGTAAGTGGATCATGTTAAGAGTTCCAGGTTCTGATTGCTTGTTTGTTTTTAATATGACTGCCAGCATATTGCAGAATTTTTTATAGATGTTTCCAACCGTATTTTATTTTAGAAGATAAAATTAGATCTCCAGCTTTCATATTTGGAAGGTCCTTTTCTTTTCTTTTCTTTTCTTTTCTTTTCTTTTCTTTTCTTTTCTTTTCTTTTCTTTTCTTTTCTTTTTCTCAATCTCTTGTTCATTTAATTGGAGAAGATCATATAAACATTTTAGAGTTTTATTTCTCTACAAGTATTTTATTGCCTGCCCTTGGAGCAACTACTATTCTTGTGACTGATTGTTTGCCCCTATAACTACAAATGAGTGTGTATGTATCTACAGGACTGCCTTCTGCCACTGATAGACTCCCACCGATCAATACGCTCCCACAGAGAGCGTATTGGTCCTCAGGGTGTCGTCAGTTAAACAATGTAGACTGGTGACCCCCAGGGGGAGAGATTTCTCTGTGGGGGTACCCACCCTCTGGAATGAACTGTCCCCGGGGATACGTATGATTCCCGACCTGCGTACCTTTCGCTGTGCCCTGAAGACTGTTATTCCAACAGACTGGACTGGCTTAACAAGAAATTGGGATGGGGTGTTTTAAATTTGCGGGGTTTTAATTTAATGGCCAAAATATTTAATTTGTTCTAAATTGTTTTAACTTTTGTATTTTATACTGTTTTATGATGGCTGTACACCGCCCTGAGTTCTTCGGGAGAAGCGCAGTATAGAAATTTAATAAATGAAATGAATGAAATGAAATGAAATGTATGCATGAAATGCTACGCACTTTCTTTCAATACATTTGGCATTATTCAAGTGGATTATAATAACGGTGGTGGGGAATGCTACAAAATACTATTAAATTGCAATAAAAAAATGGCATGCCATAAAACTGGTCAAATAATGGTTTGAATGGCCTAAATAGAATGAAAGCTATAGAGATTTAAAAGCCTGAAAGGTAAGATAAGACAAAATAACAAAATATAACATTTTCCCACAACTTAAACAATAGTCATCAAGATTCAGGTGGCACCTATATTTAGTATAGATATAAAATATTCAGACTTACCTGAGCACAGCCAAGCTCCCACCCAATCAGTTCACACCCCCACTAGCAGTTAAAAGGAAGAAACAGCTGTGATCTCACATTGCTCCTAGAAGCACGAAGCTGAAAACACCAGCCTGAAGATGATGAATGAGACTTCATCAAAACGTCACCAAGACACTTCCAATTTTACGTGGGAGAAAACCTGAATAACCAAACACCTTCATAAAACACCTCCGAAAACCTCAGAAAACAAAATATTTAGTATAGATATAAAATAAATATGTTGGTTTCATAGAACATATTGTTTCCCCCATGGCTATAGCAATAGAGGTAGTCCTTGACTTACGACCATAATTGAACCCAAAATTTCCATTGCTAAGCAAGACAGTTGTTAAGTGAGTTTTGCCCCATTTTACAATTTTTCTTGCCACTGCAGTGAATCACTGCAGTTTCAGATGGTAGTGAATCACTGCAGTTGTTAAGTTAGTAACACGTTTGTAAAGTGAATCTGGCTTTCCCAATTATTTTGCTTGTCAGAAGGTCGCAAAAGACAATTATATGATCTTGAGACACTGCAACCATCATAAATACGTCAGTTGCCAAGCCTCTGGATTTTGATTACATGACTATGGGGATGCAACAACAGTCGTGGGTAAACATTCATAAGTTGCTTTTTTCAGCACTGTTGTAACTTCAAATGGTCACTAAACAAACTGTTTTAAGTCAAGGACTACCTGTATGGAAAAAAAATATCTGATATGGAATTACGTGGAGATTGCAGCCCAAGTCATGAGGTCAAGCCTCAAGTTCTCAGGTGGCTTTTTGGGCAAGGTTCCAAAAGGTTTCTCAGAATTATGCCAGCTATCCCCAACAGGTTTTTTGAAGCAAATAATATATTTTCCCATGGAGAAATGCTGGCTGGATTTATATGACTGGAATGAAAGTGCAGGATATCTTTATCCAGACAAATGTCCTGCTAAGGGTAACATATGGAAGATAGAGAAAGCTGGGCCCTCATCACTAAGGTCTGAGGTTCTTCAATGTTTAAATTTTTAAAAAAATATTATTTACTTTATTCATTAAATATGAAACTCAGTCAACTGAACATTCAGAAATGCATCACAAATACCATTGACTGGTGCTAATGGTTGACCAGGTTGCTGCCAGCGTCCTAGGTATCAACCAAGTACCTTCTTAAGACGTAGCACAGTTTTTTGCAGTTCTGCTGGTGTTAGTGCAGGAAGCTGCAATTTGTTCATGTATCTTCTTGTAAATTCTTGGACATGGTACCAAGTGCCTCGATGACAATGGGTATGACAGTTACATGTTTCATCCATAGCCGTGTAGTTTTGATGGCCAGGTGATGGTATTTCATAATTTTTTCCAGTTCTTTTTCTTCGACTCTGGCATCTCCTGGTACCGTGATGTCAATAAATTGTACGTTTTGGTTTTCGACAACTGTGATATCTGACATGTTGTGTTCCAAGTGATGACCTGTCTATATCCGAAAGTCCCACAAGATCTTCATTTTCTATAACTTTTTCCACTTTATGTTCCCATGACTTTTTGGATATAGGTAAATCGTATTTGTTGGATTAATTTGTTGTTGTTGTTGTTGTTGTTGTTGTTGTTATGTTGTTGTTATTATCTTTATTCATTAAACATGAAACTCATTATTATTGTTAAGGATTTAGGGCAGGGTTAGGATTAGGGTTGCTTATGGGCCCCTTATGACTTGTGGACTTCAACTCCCAGAATTCCTGAACCAGCCATAATAAATAATAGATAGATTAGCATGGGCCATGTTAATCCCCCATGCTGGCTCAGGAATTCTGGGAGTTGAAGTCCACAAGTCATAAAAGGGCCATAGTTCCCCATCTCTGATTTAGGGGATTAGCATGAGCCACGATATGATTGAATGGAGTGGTAAATTCTGCCTGCCATCCTACCACAGGATTGTTTAAACACACAGCCTGAATTTGTGTAGTAATCTGAAGGTGAGCGATAAATCTCCAGTGGGAAGAGGGAAGTCAAAAGAAGCTAGCAGGAAGGAGTTGGAGAGGATGTTGGAGGAAGGGAGGAAAGGAAGGCAAAAAATGATTCCTTAATCAAGGTGGAATTTAGATATTTTCAGACTCCAGGAGAGTTGCTGGCTGCAGGGGGGTTCAAGACCATCAGAGAGGATTTTACATAAAAATTACTGTCATGGAAGATGACACAGGATGACATCTGATACCGGCATCCTTGTCAGCAGTGGATTTCCAATATACTTACCACTGGCCTTCTGTGCATGCGCTTTGCTTGCTCACGTGCCTTCTGAGCATGCGCCCGGCCTCAAAAACGTGCTTAAATAGGATGACTTAGAGCCGGGGGGGGGGGGAGATCGACCACCTGCAATCTCCGCTACTAGTTCACCTGAACTGGTACGAACCAGCTGAATACCACCTCTGCCCCTTGTGCATGGATTCAGTATGGTGCAGATATCCAGAGGAAAAGAAGAACCAAAGAAAGAAAACCCAGGGATTAATCTGTTATTCTAACTGTGAGAAACTTCCAGCTATGTTTAACTGAAACCATTGAGTAAATCTCTGGGGAATTTTAGGATAGGCACCCTGTCATTTTAGCAAAAGTAGTAATCTTGTTGACAGATAGTTAATCTTCAAATTGTAGAGCAGTTAGGTCATAAAGTAATTTACTACATTCTAATTTACTTGGACAACAAATGCAGGACAGACGGGAAAACTATAAATTGGCTCATATGCCAATTTAACTGAATTCTACTTCCTTAAGAGGATTTCTTTCTACATTTGTCATGTTAATAATGAAAAAGAAAATTGAGATGGCTCTATTTTGTCTGATCAATAGATAAATACTCAGAATACAATGTCCCTAGAGAAACTGAGCAACCAATTTTCAATTCTACAACAGAAAACCATTGCTAATCAGAGCAAATCAATTCATGGTGTTTGAAGCATGATCAATATTTGAAAGAACAGGCAAAAATTTTAACACGCCACTCCTAAAAAACAACAACAATATTGTGGCCAAGAAAGATGAAAGGAACATCAAAAGAATTGTGCCAGATTACTAAAATAACAATCGGTTGAAGACTGGGAAGTTGCTGTATGGTTCCCACAACTCCAAACTAAGAACTGGATTTAGACTTCCACTTCATTTTAAATTAATTTCATTTGGGAAGGCTAATTTGCATGTGAAATGTAGTATTTTCTGATTACTTTGAATTTAAGTAAACACTAGTAAACACTATCTAAATATGCATGTACAGTACAGTTCTCATTTAACTCATGTGCATTAATTTAAAGATGATTTTATAGCAGATTTGTCCTATAGTCTAAAATCTTTCAAACGTTAGTGACTTTTAAGTGTCTAGTAATAACATTTTACATTGAGCTTGTAGAAATGCCAAAAACAATACTCATACTGGACATTAGTTTAAAAAAAGTGATCAGATGTGTTCACAAACAAGGATTTACCAAGTCACAACATATGGATCAATAAGAAGCTGATATTATTCTCAGCTTCAGGAAAGTATTAAATAATTATAACAGATAATTTTACTATTTTTAATTTAAAAACATAATTAATATAAAAGATATTCTGGATTTGACCGAATTTCCCACCCATCTCCCTTATGTATATTAAATTATTCCTTATAGCAGTAGTCTTGCAGTTCATTTTTCAGAAATTTGAAGCATGGAGATTGGAAGAAGGAAAATAAGAAAATTCATTAAATAAAGAGCATGATGTCAATAAAGGAGCATGAAACTTCTAAATGAGCCCTGGTGGTGCAATGGTTACAGTGAAGTATTGCAGGCTAATTCTCCTGACTGCCATGAGTTCAATCCTGTCAGGCTCAAAGTTGACTCAGCCTTCCATCCTTTCAAGATCAATAAAATGAGGACCCAGATTGTTGGGGTTTATGTGCTGACTCTGTGAACTATTTAGAGACTGCTGCAAAGCACTATGGAGCAGTATACAAGTCTAAGCACTATTGCTGTAATAAGAGAATAAGGAAAGCACTTGGTTGATTTCAGAGAGGTTCTATAGCAGTGATGGCTAACCTTTTTGCCATCGAGTGCCAGGAGGGGGGAGGGGGGTCACACATGCCTGTGCCCACACCATAATTCTATGCACCCAACCCCCGTGCATGTGTGCGTGATTCCCCGCCCCCCCCTCCTGGCACATGATGGCCTGGTAGGCCCGTTTTTCTTTCTCACCTGGTTCCAGGGCCTCTCTAGGAGTCTGGGAAGGACAAAAATGGCCTCCCCCCCCCCAGAGGTCCTCTGGAGGCCAAAAATGGCCTGTTTGACAACTTCCGGAGGCCCTGGAGCCAGATGAGAAAAAAAAAAAAAAACGGGCCTTCCCCAACCCCCCAGGCCCTCTGGAGGCAGGAAACAACTTGTTTCCCTATTTCTGATGGGCCCAGAAGACCCGAAAATCAGCTGGCCGGCATGTGCATGCATGCCAGAGCTGAGCTTGCATGCCTACTGATATGGCTACGTGTGCTACCTGTGGCACACGTGCCATAGGTTTGCCATTATGGTTCTATAGCTTTTTGACTAGAGTATTATTAACATCAATAGGGAAAAATATAATAGTATTTCAGAGCTGGCAAAGCTAAGGAATAATTCCTGAAAATCCCTTATGGAAATAAATAACTTTCTCAGCTGGCAGCTGTTGTGGCTTGCCAGCTGCCAGTGCAGCTGGCAACAGATTCAGACGATGAGGAGGTTAGGGAAGAACTTGGGCCAGTTCTGGAGCCTGGGAAAGGCTCTGATGGATGCTCAGTGTTGGACATGGAGATAGAGCCAGGACCATCTAGCCAGAGAGGCAGCTGCCTTTGGAGTCAGAGATGAGTGAGGAGGTGGAAGAGCTGGGGCCTGTTCCAGATGTGTGAATGTGCAGAACAGATAGGTGAGATGAACAACGGAGGACAATGAGCTGGTTCAGGAAGCAACACAAATGAGGAGGCTGACTGGCCCCTCCATGGCTGGGGAATAAATAGGAGGAAAAGGGAGAGGTTTAGTTGTTGCAGCCGTTCATATTTTTGGAAAGTTTACTCCTTGTGTGTTTCCTGCGACAAAGACTGCCTTGTCAGAACTGAGATTTGTCTATTTCTCTGTTTGAACTGACTTAATTTTCAACCTTCCAGTTGGAAGCTCACGGCCTTGCATTTATGAAAATGAGCTGATAAGGACTATTGTTTCAGTTAAGTTCTTGCACGACTCTTGCCTGGACTTTCTGTTGGTGAATGCAGTTAATTCCCAATGTGTAAATAAAGAGGGTTTTTTCTTTGCAGGGAATCTGTTTCTTGCCTCTGTGAAGGCCGGGTCAGAACAGGCATATCCAAAAGCTATGGAACTCTATGGCGCTGTATAAATGGGAAATCAAATGCTCTGGTGATCTACAGTAATTTATCAGTAAAATTCACATGTACAATGGTCAGTCCAATCCATTGATCATTTCTCCTGTGTTTTTTTTACCTCCCACAATGGTGTATCTCTTTTCTATACTGAATGAAGCATTTGTAGAAATGTTCTGCACAGACTGCAACTCACGTGCAGCTCCTTAGCGGCATATTGGACAATTGGGGCATTGTATTTATCTGCATTCACCCAGCATGAATCCACTTTATTGGCCGTAATGACTACATGAGTTAGTTACCAAAATCTGTGAGATGGGCGAGTGTGTGAAATTTGTATTGTTTAAAAATGTAAGCGGCATTCTGGTTTGCTCTTCAATATTCAGAAGAATCAGTTACTTTCTCCTCAGTTGGATTTCTTATTTAAATAATCACATATAAATTATGCTGGGTGTTCCGTGTCATAATCAACAACACAACCTGTCTCCATAATGAAAATGTAACACAGGGCACAAGCAAAAAACTAACAACAAAGCTGTCATCCCGAACAGTATCATTTTAAAAAAAAAAAGTCATGTTTGATAAACACCCAATGAAAGGTGCTGCGATATTTTGGAAGAATTTAGACTGCCGATACATTGGACTGCAATCACTACAATAAGAAATTGATTAAGCCTTCCAATTAGTTAAATTAGAATTTGACTAGATTTGTCAGCAATTCTTTGACCTTTATTAGTAACATTTAGCTGTACAAAGGAAATGTATCTTCTCAAGAGGCTTTTCTAGGGTTATAAACCAATAGGACATATTCTTTCAAAGTCTTAAAAATCTAGTTTTTCTCAAAAAGTTCAGAACTCTTACATATAGTATGTATACACTTACACTGTATATTTATCTATTTAGTTGTTTCCTGTCTCACTTCTTTATCCTTTTTAACAAAGATTGTACACTCTCAAATCTGAGGTGGTATTCAGCAGGTCCTTTTTATTTTATTTTTTTTTTTTAAACAGGTTTTATTGCTTTTTTCTTTCACATATATATTTTATGAACATAAATGAATGGGTGTGGAACAGAGATGGTATTCTGCAGATTCTGATCAGTTCTGGAGAACCAGTAGCAGAAATTTTGAGTAGTTCAGAGTAGCAGAAATTTTGAGTAGTTCAGAGAACTGGTAAATACCACCTCTGACTGGCCCTGCCCCCATCTATTCTCTGCCTCCCGAGTCCCAGCTGATCGGGAGGGAATGGAAATTTTACAGTATCCTTCCCCTGCCATGTCCACCAAGCCATGCCCATGGAAACGATAGTAAAAAAATCAGAATCCCATCACTGTCTCAGATATAATTCAGAAGTGTTTTGGATCTCATGTGAACACCTCAGCTATTTACCTAATGGAACTTGGGAAAAACATGATTATGTCAAAGGAAAACAACAACATGGTGGGGTGGGGAACTGTGTCCCTTTTATGACCTGTGGACTTCAATTCCCAGACTTCTGGGAGTTGAAGTCCACAAGTCATAAAGGGGGGATAGTTCCCCATCTCTGATTTGTATGGTGTGAATTTGAAAAGCTTAAACAGTACAGCGAGACACAAGCTTCTTACTAAAAAGAATTACGATTAATTATATTCTTGTGGCTTTCTATAGACTTCAGCTCAGCAACATGCCTGAGTGATTCACTGAAGCCCTCAGATTTTTCTCTCCAAAATAATTCCATTGAGCAAGCAATTCTGAAGACATGACTAAAAGATCCATTCCTGTCAGTAAAATTAGGAAAGTTGTTTTTTTTTTCTTCTCCACGCCATCAGCAAACCTCAGCAGTATCTTGGTGTGAAAGGCATCTGAAAAGTAGTGTGTTTTCATATTGTTAACCAAAACTAAAAGGTAAGTGATTGATCAATTTATTTTTGATGCAACAGGCCTGATACATGATTGACCCAATCTTTATCTGGTAAACTCACCTTATTCTTTTGTTATGGCATTGACATTCCGTGGAAGGATTTTATTATTCCCTCAAGTGCAATTGTACTCTAAGCTCTCATTCTAAGTTAACTGAAAATATTTGTGGACACGTCGTTTTGTTTGTGTGCAAGTAAGAGAAGGAAGGTGACAGCTCA
Source organism: Masticophis lateralis (assembly GCA_030761175.1). NCBI lineage: Eukaryota > Metazoa > Chordata > Lepidosauria > Squamata > Colubridae > Masticophis > Masticophis lateralis. The sequence goes on along the minus strand of JAUDYJ010000001.1, from coordinate 122,267,383 downwards.
GGAAAAAGGAGAAATTCAAAGAGGTTTTAAAGACTACAGAAATAATTTGTGCACAGTGTAGCTCAGAGCTCGGCAACTTCTCTGTCTTCAGTTAGGACCAAGAAAAAAGTCCAAAGGACATAAAATTAACCAAGATCAAATCTCTATCAACTTAATTACGTTTAATAGTAGATCTACTGTGACCCATTCGGTCTCTGAAAAGAAGCCCTTGAACAAAACACAAAAGTTGAAATTTAAATAGTAATTTAAATTGAATAGTAATTAAATAATAATTTTAAAAACTTTCTGGTTTTTTTTGTTGTTGTTTTGATGGATCACTAGAAACATTTTTTTTAAAAAATACTGTGCTGTAAAGAATTAACTCATTCAAGACATGCTGTTGTCTACTACTATAATTTGTCCTGATCTAAAGGAAACAGAATGATTTGTTCATTGTGAAAAATCTCTTCACACAAAATTGAATAGAGCCTTGAATATAATACCTGAAAGCATGGCATATAACTAATAAATTTTAAATAAGGCAAGGTTACCCTGATTCTTGCTACTTTAAATTCATTTGTTCTGATCTCTAACAACAAAATTCCAAAAAATATAATGTAGTTTCTTCCTACTAAATTAGGGTGACGCTTTTATATAATTCCATGTGATAATTAATTCCTTATCATGATTGCTTTGAGAGGCTGACATAAAATTTAAATTATTTATTTTCTCAGTACTGGTGGAATGCATTTGACTCCTAACTAAGGATAAAACACATTTCTTGTCTCAAATACATTGAATTATCTCTAACATGCACATTCTCTGTATTAAGGGAAACTCTAGCTGGTTAAACATATGAATTCTCCAACTCCATATTATACTCCAAATTCTTAGATGAGACATTGAACCATTATCCTTTTCTTCAGTAGTTCCCAAACACCACTTACTTTCACAACCATTCTCCAGTTGGTGAGGATTTGGCAATAATACAATAGCTTGTAAGATAGCCAGATCATATCAAAATTAACCATAATTGTGTGCTTATCATTAACAGAGTGGTATGTAGCAGGGCTAAGGCTAGTGACCAACTCCACTCTTATTGTCTTAGCTGAACATATCTGAAATTTTCAAAGGACCATAGTCACGGCAGGCAGTGCAAAACAATACTCCTGGACCCATTCGCTGATGCCTGTGGTATATAGACTGGAACAGGAGTATTTATGAACATTAATTAATAAATAGAATACACATATAAATGCAAACATTAAGATGAAGAATGATAAAATAATAAATTACAATTTAGATTGTAAAAAAAATAATAATGAATAATAGCAACTATAGTTTTTTCTTTCCATTCCACCATGTCTGATTTTGGGAGATTGCCTAGATAAGTCCCTGCAATTTTCCTGACAAGAAAAGGCTTTCAGAAGTAGTTTGCCATTGTCTCCTTTCTAGGATGAAAGAAAGAGACTAACCTAAGATCACTAGCTGGTTTTGTGCCTAAGATGGGACTAGAACTCACAGTCTCCCAGTTTCTAGCCTAATGCCTTAACCACTACACAAACTGGCTCTCTAAGTACAACAAAGTGTTCCTTTTAAAATTCCCAAAGTTTTATCAGTTTATTTACATTTTTTAAAAATTTTGAAACCATTGATAAGTGGTCTCTTCTCTATAAGAAGAGACATGAACATGGAAAAATGCCCATCGACCTGTCTTCCTTTAAATAATTATGCATGAAAAATACATCTTTAATTTTAACTTTATCAGATCATCATGGATAAATATGACTGTACTTATAGAATAATAAATACAGCTTTCCAAAACATATAAATTATTCACAAGAATGCATATGAAAATTCAACAGTTTCTGTAAAATGGTCTCTGTGGAGATATTCCCATGATCACAGCTTCTTTCACTGGACTCATTCCTTATTCTGGGGTAACTCTTTTGCTTTAGCTCCTGATACTTTTAAGGCTAGTTAATTAGAACATGGATAAGCAAAAGTCGGATGAACAAACTTTAGCTTTACTATAAATTCCCATACTTGGAGGAAAACAAGAAGTATGTGAGAAGTAGCTTATTCAGAATAGGCCTAAGTTTACTTTTAATCAAATATTCCCAATATTTTTAGAATCTCTTTATTGTTTTTAATAACCCATTACTTCTTGTACCTTGAATCTCATAGAGAGAGAAATGCATATATGCATCACCATATATAATTCTTTTTGAAATGAGGTCCATACAGTATAAAGCTGTTTTCTTAGCACCATAAGGAAATATAAACCTTGTACCTTGAGCAATTTGGACAAACCAAGATTCCAAAACAATTACCATATTTTTCAGAGTATAAGATGAACTTTACCCCCCCCCCCACCACCACCACCAAAAGAGAATGAAAACTTGGGTGCATCTTATACACCAAAAGTGTATAACCCACCCACTTGCCCCTACCCTTTGGCCTCTGCCTCCCAGCAATTTACCTCCTTGCAACAAGCAGCAAACAGCCTGTTTCAGCTTGAGCACAGCCTGATTAGCACAAGCACTTGACTGTGGGTTGGATCGGCCTCCTGACCCTCAGCCGTTTCAGGCTGCAGGGATTGCCATTGTCTATTGCCACGTAGGCCTCTGCTGTTTGCTGCAAGGAGGCAAATTGCTGGGAGGCAGATTTTTTTTCTTGTGCTAATCAGGCTGTGCTGAAAATGAAAATGAAACTAAAGCAGGCTGTTGTTCTATTTGCTGTAAGGAGGCAAATTGCTGGGAGGCAGAGGCAGATTTTTTTTTCCTCCCAAAAAATGGTAGGTACGTTTTATAGTCTGGAGCGTTCTATAGTCTGAAAAAAACAGTAGTTACTGATGCTTAGTTTAGACTTTGGACTAAGCATGAGCATTACGTATATATGTTTTATTCCAAATATTCCCACCTTTTTATATAGGGTCAAAATTATCATCAGTGTGAAGCCATCTTGACTCAAGGAAGTAACAGGCAGTAGAGAGAAAGCAGAGCTGCTTAACTCATTCTTTGCATCATATATATAGCCCAACCAACCAAAAAATAACTGATTTTGTTATGCTTTTATGTTTAAGACACAACTAGAAATAAAAATTAAAATAAGCAACAAAATGGTAAGACAACACCTTCTGATCTTGATGAATATAAATCACCGGGATCTGATGGATTACACCCCAGGGTCCTGAAGGAGCTGGCAGATGTTATCTCAGAACTATTGTACCATATCTTTAAAAAATCCTGGAGCACATTTAGAAACAAATACAGTTATAACTAGTAGCAGCATGGGTTTGTTAAAAACAGATCATGCCAAACCAATCTTATTTCATTCTTTGACAAATTGACTAAATTAATAGACCAGTAAAATGCTATGGACATAGCATACTTCAGCAAGGCTTTCAACAAAGTAGAGCAAACATACTTCTCGGTAAACTAGAAAAATGTGGGTAGACAACATCACCACCAGATGGATTTGTAACTGGTTGACAAACCATACTCAGTGAGTAGTCCTTAATGGTACTACATCTACATGGAGGGACGTAAGCACTGGGGCACCATAAGGTTCTATCTTAAGAGCAATACTCTTCAGTATCTTCAGAAACAACTTAAATGATGGAATAGAATTTGCAAATGACACTAAGGTGGCAGGAATAGCCAACATGCCAGAAGACAAGCTCAGGATCCAAAACTACCTTGACAGACTTGAACAATGGGCTCTATTCAACAACATGAAATTTAATGTGGAGAAAAGCAAGGTTTTACACCTAGGCAGGAAAAATCAAAACAGATTAGGTGAAACCTGGCTCAAAAACAATAATTGGAGAGGGACCTTGGAGTTCTAGTGGACAATCACTTAAACATGAGCCAGCAGTATGCAGCAGCAGCCAAAAAATCTAATACAATCATTGGCTGTATAAACAGAGACATAAAATCAAAATCACATGAAGTATTGGTACTGCTTTATAAATCTTTAATAGGACCATACCTGGAATACTGCATTCAATTTTGGCAATCACATTACAAAAAAGATGTTGAGGCTTTGGAAAAAGTGAAAAGAAGAACAACTAAGATAATTAAGGGTCTAGAGACAAAAACATATGAAGAATGGTTGCAGTAATTGGGTATGGCCAGTCTAGAAAAAAGAAGAATTAGGGCAGAAGAATTCAGTTCATTTGGCTGATTTTTATCACTGGAAATGTTGAAAGCTAAGGAAAAACCTGATATGGTGAGACATAGCTAATAGGCAGGTCTTCACTTCATCAAGCCACATTTTATGGGGCCTCATATAAAGGCAAAGATCCTTTTGAGGCTTCATTTAGGCAATAATTACCAATATTGCTCTGCATTTTAGTTAAATTGAAATACATGCACCTATAGAAGGACTCAAGTGAGTTAAACCGGCCCCAATATCTGACAAAAAAATTGTGAGGGGCCATTCTTTGAAAGTTGAAGAAAAATGTTGCTGGGGGAAAATTTTTGTTGGATTCTATATTGTTCCAATGGTAGTGGCTTACCAAGATGGATAAGAAGGCTAAGAGTTTCACACTTTTCACTTTTGTGCAATCAGACCAATCAATGGTGAAATCCATTTTTTTTTTACTACCGGTTCTGTGAGTGTGGCTTGATGGGCATGGCAGGGAAAGGATATTGCTAAATTCCCATTCCCTCCCCACTCCTGGAGGAAAGATACTGCAAAATCACCATTCCCATCCCACTCTGGGGCCAGACAGAGATGGCATTTGCAGGTCCTCCAAACTGCTCAAAATTTCCACTGCTGGTTCTCCAGAACCTGCTGGATTTCACCACTGGCACCAATATGTTAGTGTTCTTACTTTCCAGCAGCATGACAGAAAGGGAATAATGCAGAGCAAGTGTCACACAAACCATCTCAAGCAATACCCTGGGCTTGAATTCATCAAACTGATTCTTGCCTGAAGGCAAAGATGTTGGAGACTTGATTGTTTTTCTTGTTTGCTATTGAGGAAGGACTCTTTTAAAAAAAACCTAGTAAGAATTCAAGCATATACTAGCTTCTCCCACCCAACCCTTCAGAGTTGATCCAGCTGGTACATGCTTTGAAAATGTGCTTGAATTACTATTCAGTAATAAGTACAGTTAGTACAGTGCAAGATTGAACAACCTATTAACATCCTTGTTCTTTCCTTTAGGAAATTGTTATGGTTAGTTTTACTAAACCACTTGCTTCAGAAGCAATGAAGGAGACCAAGGAATAAATTAATGAAACACACTGATGACCATAAAAAAAAAATAGATAGCATATAGCGGTGAAAGATACCAAAAATGTATTATAAGTGTACTTTACTACTTTGATCTGACAAACATTGGATGAGAGTTTGGAATATGTTTTATCATTCTGAATCTTCAGTTTATTTTCAACCATTCCTTTTTTTGTGTGTGTTTGTATGTATGTCAGTCAACTGAGGGCCAGTTTCATGTAGTTGTTAAGGCACCAAGCTAGAAACTGGGAGACTATTAATTATAGTTCCGTTTTAGGTATGAAGGTCCAACCACTACTGAAATCTTACCAAGAAAATTGCAGGAACATATCCAGTCACCAGGAGCTAAGACTAACTCAAAGGTACCAAAGGGGGGAAAAAATTAGAAGTCAGTCTGTGAGGCAGAATATGAAGTTGCTTCATCGATTAAACAATTCAGGTTTAGCTCCAGAAGAATCTTGAAATGTTATCATATAATACAGCATTCTACAAAAAATATTTCTGATTATAAAGTCACTAACACAACATGCCTCTCATGATATTGTTTGCAACAGCCTCAGACCTACATGGATTGAGGCTGGTTATCTGTGAGATCACTTGCACCAGTCAGAATGTACCAGTTACAAAGAGTGCTCACAGCAGGAATTGGAAGGTAAGCATTTTCTGCAGGATCTCCCCTCCTATGGAAGGTCATTTTGCCATAAAGAGTAAAATAGACAATACAGAACAACATAATTGGAAGGGATCTTGGAGGTCTTCTAGTCCAACACCTGCTCGAGCAGAAAACCCTATACCAGTGATGGCTAACTTTTTTGCCATCGCGTGCCGAAAGCGGGGAGATGCATGTGACCACACCCATAATTCAATGTGCCCCACCACTATGACTCCCCATGCTCCCCCTGCTTTTGGCACGCAATGGCACAGTGAGCCCAGTAGTCTGGTTTTTTGCTCTCCCCAGGGTTCAGAGCCTTTCTAGGAACCTGGGGAGGGCAAAAATAGCCTCCCCCCCGGAGGCTTTCCGGAGGCCAGAAACAGCCCTTTTCCTGACTTCCTCCCATTTCCTGACTTCCCCAAAATAAGATGGCTGGTGCGTGCATGTGCGCTGGAGCTGAGCTAGGGGAACGCTCATGTGCCCACAGATATGGCTCCATGTGCTACCTGTGGCACACGTGCCATAGGTTCACCATCACAGCCCTATACCATTCCAACAAATGGATGTCCAATATCTTTTAAAACCCTCCACTGATGGAGCACCCACAATCTCTGGAGACAAGTCATTCCATTGATTAATTGTCCTCACTCACAGGAAAAATAATTCTAGGTTGGACTTCTCCTTGATAAATTTCCATCTGTTACTTCTTATCTTGCCCTCAGGTGCTTTGGAGAATAGACTGATCCCCTCTTCTCTGTGACAGCATTTCAAATATTATTATTTTAATAATTATTGCTATTGTAATAAGTTCCACAACCTTATTTATACCCTCACTTTTGATATGTAGAAAACTTGTGAAAACTGGGTTATTTCAAAACACAATTTGGGGTTAGTTCATTTACCTGGGATACTTGAGGGCACTAAGATTAATACTGGTTATGCTATGATTAGTGATTGGCAGATACTGTTTCTGTTATTATGAGTACACGATCACTAGTGTCTTAATCTGAGATGGCGCAGTGGTTAGAATGCAACACTGCAGGCTACTTCAGCTGACTGCTAGCTGCAGTTCAGCAGTTCAAATCTCACCGGCTCAAGGTTGACTCAGCCCTCCATCCTTCTGAGGTAGGTAAAATGAGGACCCAGATTGTTGGGGGCAATATGTTGACTATGTAAACCACTTAGAGAGGGCTGTAAAAGCACTATGAAGCAGCATATAAATCTAAGTGCTATTGCTATTGCTATTGATGCTAATTATATCACTAGTCTTTTGATGATAATTTATATTGGTTATGAAGATTTTCAGTCATCCAGGTCATAGTTGTCCCAAAGGTGCTTTTTCAAGAGGCAATTCTTCATCTCTGAAGAAGCTTCTTGGATGAGAAGTGAAAAGTCTTCAAAGAAAAACCAGAAGGTCCATCTTGAAAAAGCATCTTTGAGATATGCTTACATTATTATTTTAGGTTACCTTGGGAGTTCAGCTCAGCTTAAAGCATCTCTTTCTGGACAGAAGTTGCTGGCTATACTTGTGCTTGAACACATCCAACGAAGAGAAATTTATCACCAAAGAGCAATGATTCTATTGTCAAGCTGCTTTTACTTTTAGAATGTTTCATTAAGAATCTAGTTTTCTCTAACCCAAATCCATCATTTTGCATCCTGCATTGACCAGATTTAATTGTAATTATTGTTGGCAGGACTTTCATTCTGCTTTGAATGGAAGCAATTCCCTAAGTAAATAAACTATTAGTATCTGGAGGAATGTATTTGAGAATTCCAGGTGAGCAGGTTTAACTGTCCTTTTGTTCACTCTGAATTAAATTTCCCTGGCATTGCTGCATAATGAACTCATTGAAGGACTAAATTACTGACTAACGCTTTTAACTCTGAGAGCAAAACACACAAATTTCTCCTTCAGTTTATGAAATTGTAAATAATACCTTTCTCTCTCTCATACACACACACACCCCACCCCCTTGTCTTAAAAAATATTCCTCAGAAGGATTCTTAGTTTTGGTTTGAAAAATATGGTGCACTTGTGAAAACACTGACATTTCCATTTTTAAAGCAAACTCTAGAAAGATGCATTTAGATTCCTGGATGTTGAGAATTTCTTCTCAATGTTTGTCTTTTTCCCAGCGAAGAACACATATTTGTTGTGGTGAAAATGAAAAATTGTTAGCTGCTGAGAAGGGAAGAGAGGGCGCTGGGAGCAGAATAATCTTACGAAGGTTATGCTAATCAAATGCAAACAACCTATCAAACGACAAGAAATTGCACGAAGGAGGGAATATTTAGACATGCTTCGATAAGTCCATAACATCCTGCATCCTGACTGGCTGAAACGATCGCATCTTGGGTAACTTTTTGTTTAAGTGCCAGTATATTCAAATATCTCAGGATAGCCTTGCATCATTAACTTCCCTTGAAAGGCAATTTACAAAACCAATTGTGACTCCCCTGAAAGTGTCATTTAAGGAAACAGTTTCAGAAGTATACGGGAAAATCAGGGCATGCTAAAAGATTCCAAAACAAAATGAATTAATGAAAAGTAATTAGATTTAGCCTTATCTCTTTGCCTTTGGAGAAAGAGAATTTAAAGAATTGCTTCAGATTCCCTTCCTTTAGATTATTAGAGTTAATAATGTTGTAAATGTTCATTTTTTAAAGAGAGCCACTGTTCCTGACTCGGCTCCCAAACACAACAAACTCTCTGTAGTTAAATCAATGATCAATAATGTTCCTTTATTAGGAGTGCCAGCAGCCCTGGCAAAAAGTCTTTCTCTCTCTCACACACAGCAGGCTAACAAATCTGTCAGGCAGGGAGATTAATAGTTGTCTGCCACACCTATTCATATCTGCCCCCTGCCTTTTATCCCCAGAGCTAGGGTAGGGCTTTGCCAGCAGTGGCTCTTCCATCCCAAGGATCGGTCCATAGATTTCCACTGCTCTCCTCTCCTCTGCCTTCTGTGCATCCACGCATCAGACCCTGGACACAGCTGTTCCTCCTTTTCCTCATCAGTCACCTCCAGACCTGGGGTCTGTTGACTCTTCTCTGAGGGCTCCACATCTGTCTTGATCTCTGACACCTCCAGTCCCTCTTCCCTCTCAGAGCTCTCATGCTGCCCTGACTCCCACGTCTCCTCCTCATCTGATTCGGCTGCTGGAGGGGCCAGCGGCCAACAGGCCACAACAGTCACCCTCTCATAACAGTCATTCTTACATTGTCTATTTTCCACAGCTGAACATCAGACCAAGGTAGTCCTTGACTTACAACCACAACTGAGTCCAAAATTCCCATTGCTAAGCATGGCAGTTGTTAAGTGAGTTTTGTCTCAATTTATAATCTTTCTTGCCACAATTATTAAGCAAATCACTATGGTTGTTATGTTACTGTAGTAACACAGGAACAAGGTAACAAAGTAAGTGAATCTGGCTTCCCCATCTAGCTTCCCCTTGTCAGAAGTTTGCAAAAGGTGAACACATGACCCTGGGACACTGCAACTGTCATAAATACATGTCATTTGCCAACCAGTTGAATTTTGATCACATGACCATGCGGATGCTGGAACAGTCATTAAGTGTGAAAAACGGTCATAAGACACTTTTGCCAGTGCCATTACAACTTTGAATGGTCATTAACTAAATGTAAGTTGAGGACTGTATGTATGTGATTGGGTTTTGGTGTTCCATAAATGTCTTGAGGAACAAAGAATGAATAATTAGTGCTTCTTCTTCATATCCCAAAGGTGATTTTTCAAGAGGCAACTTGACTTTCTGGTTTTTCTTTGAAGACGTTTCGCTTCTCATCATGGATCATTGAAAAAGCCCCTTTGGGACTACCAAGACCTGGATGACTGAGAATCTCCATAGACATTCGTCTTCATGTGATATCATAGTAAAAAAGAACAAATGAAATCTAAAATGCCTTTGAGTTCAGAATATTATTGTCTCCCCTTGTTTTAAAAGACAAGAAAATGTGAGAAAGTGACATATTGATGCTTCTTCTTTCAATCAGATGGAAAGTTGAAACTTCTAGTTATTTAGCTCCTTATTATCTACAGTAACTGAAAATTATTTTAGTATCAGTTTATATAACACTGAATGTAAATTGTTCCTCCTGCACCCTGAAAAGGAGATAAGAGGAGAATTCAGCCTGTTTGTGTGGCTGGCTATACTTCTATATCTCCTTCCCGATAGTAGGAGGATAAAGAAGTGGTGACCAGGGTGAGAATCATCCCTGAGGATTTTCCTCACTCTTCTAAGGCAGCGAACCCTAGAGATCTCATCTAGTGGTATCACGGGACAGCCCACAATGTTTTTTGCTGTGCTCACCACTCTCTGTAATGCTTTTCTATCCACGGCTGTCAAACCGGCATGCCATACCATGATGCAATAAGTGAGGATGCTTTCCATTGTGGACTGGTAAAAGGAGGTAATCAGTTGTTGTTCCACCCTGTTTTTACGCAAGACTCTAAGAAAATGGAGTCTTGGGTCTTCCTGGCCACCTGGATCATGTTGTTTTTCCAGGTGAGATCTTTGCTGAGATGGAGTCCCAGGAATTTAAAGGAGAAAACTGTCTCTACATAGCCCACCTCGACGTAAAATGGGGCAGGTTACTCCCTCTTCCTCTGGAAGTCTAATACCATCTCCTTGGTCTTGCTGATGTTCAGCTGCAGGTTGTTTTTTATACACCATGTAGATAATTTTTGAACTTCCCCTCTTGTACGCTATTTCATTTCCACCTATAATAAGACCCAGTACGGTGGTGTCATCTGCGAATTTAATGATCACAGTGGATGAGTCAGATGATACACAATTATGTGTGTACAGTGAATACAAGTAGGGACTGAGCACACAGCCCTGTGGGGAGCCAGAGCTAAGCTTCAGGGAGGTGGATACAACAAACCCAACCCTCACTGTTTGTGGCCAGTCCCTCAAAAAGTCTTTGATCCAGTTGCAGATGGAAGAGGGAAAATCCAAGTCAGTCAGCTTTTCACTAAGGATGCTTGGCAGAATGGTATTGAAGGCCGATCTATAGTCTATGACAGTGATGGCTAACTTTTTTGCCATCACGTGCCAAAAGCGGGGAGAGCATAGTGGGGTCACACACATGCATGCCCACATCTATAATTCTATGTGCCTCCCCATACTACCCCACTTTTAGCACACAATGGCACGGGGGCCTGGTAGGCCTGTTTTTCACTCTCCCCAGGCTCCAGAGCCTTTCTAGGAGCCTGGGGAGGGTGAAAACGGCCTTCTCCACTCCCCCAGAGGCCCTCTGGAAGCCAGAAACAGTGTGTTTCCTGACTTCTGGTGGGTCCAGAAGGCCCAAAAATCAGCTGACTGGCACACGCATGCGTGCTGAAGCTGAGCTCGCATGCCTACCGATAAGGCTCCACGTGCCACCTGTGGAGGCATAGGTTCACGTGCCACCCGTGCCATAGGTTCACCATCACCGGTCTATGAAAAGCATCCTGACATAGTTCCTGGGTTTCTACAGATGGCTCACTACAGAATGTAAAGCATGACATCATCTGTCGACCTGTTCCCCCTGTAGGCAAACTGATGTTTATCAAAATCCGGTGGAAGGCATGTCCTAAGGTGTTGGAAAATCAATCTCTCGAAGCATTTCATCACTACAGACATGAATGCGATGGGGTTGTTTTCTTCGGGACTGGGACAATAGTGGCTGCTTTCAAGCATGATGGAACACAGGCCGTTATTCTTATCTAATCATCTTTTTATGAAATAGCACTCATGTATCTTCTACTCCTTTGATGATGTTTGAGTCATTTCCCTTAAGTCAGTGTCTTGATGACCACATAGATAGGTTCTCTCCAGGATGACCTGTCTTCACAATGACCTTTTAGGTCTTTCAGGGGTACATGCACTTCTCTTGTAATAGAGCCCATTCAGCTTGCTGTTGGCCTTTCTCTTCTTCATTTGCCCTCAATTTTTCACAACATTATGTATCTCTCAAGGAAGCTGGGGCTTTGCAAACATTTCCAAACTGTGGTCAATCAAATTTGGTTATTCATGCCTCCAATGAAAAACATGGTTTGATTTGCTTCTAATGGATTTTCATTTGTTGGGTTCACTTTTTTCAGTCTAGCTATCTTGGAAGAAGATACTCTCCACATCCAAAGAAAACAATTGTCTTTTCTTCTTTATCTTAGTACTTCCATGAGAAACTTTCAAGAAATTTTAGTGCTGCAGGCTAGACTGAGAAATCTAAAAGACAGCTTGGAAAAAAAAAAAACAATGGCAAAACAATTTCATATGACTGCCAGGAAAATAATAAAAAATGTTCCCAGAAAATCACAAGGAATCAAGGTGGACTTGAGGGAGAGTTCATGTTATATATGTTTAGTAATCTCCAGAGCAACCATACAACTATATTCACCATCATCTGGTTAACTATATCATTTATAAATATATATAGGTGGACCAGGGGTGAAATGCTCCTGGTTCTGACCGGATCACCCGATCTGGTAGTGATGGCGGCAGGTGGTTCGGAGAACCGGTAGCAAAAAACAGTAGGAGCCTGGATAACTCAGCAGACTAAAGCCTGTTATTAACATTCAGCTGTCTGAAATTACTGTAAGTTCGAATCTCACCAGGCTCAAGGTTGACCCAGCCTTCCATCCTTTCTAAGGTAGGTAAATTGAGGACCCAGTTTGTGGGGGCAATAAGCTGACTTTGTATAAAAATATACAAAAGTATGAAGGCTATTGCTTAACACATTGTAAGCTGCCCTGAGTCTCCGGAGAAAGGCAGCATATAAATCTAATTTAAAAAAAAAATCCCTGCATGCCCACCCCCTCCATGCCCAGCTGAGCTGCACAATCATCAGAGAGCTTTTTTTTTTTTTACTGTTAAAAGCATTTTTTCTACAACCTCTTCCAACAAAAAAATGCTTTTAAAAGTTAAAAAAAAAAACCACTGATGATTGCGTAGCTCAGCTGGGATCATCTGCAACCTCTTGGCCGAAGAGGTGCTAAAAAAAAATGCTTTGAAAAGTCTCTGACAATCCCAGCTGAGTTGCCTGATCAGCAGAGAGGTATTTTTACTCTCTGCCAATCAGGCAACTCAGCTGGGATCGTCAGAAAGGTATTTTTTAAAAAGCCTCTTTGATGATCCCAGATAAGTTGCCTGATCAGCAGAGGCTTTTCAAAGCATTAGAAAAAATGCTTTGAAAAGTTAAAAAATAAAAAGAAAGTTGGCCACGCCCACCCAGACACATTACCCCCATTACCAAGCCATGCTCACAGAATCAGTAGTAACAAATTTTACATTTCACCATTTATATGGTGGACCATATAAATTCATACAACTAGAAGCATGGCCACAGTGCTTTCTTAAAAAGCAGAGCTGAAATAAAAAAATATTTTATTCCATAATATTGTTTCTTTGTTTTAATGTTCAGTGTTAAATGCTTATTGTTAATGAAGTACATTGTTTGATTTCAATAGATGGGGAAAATGTAATACAGATATAGAAAAAATGTAATTCAGATGTCAAATATATTGTTGGACATAATTTCCAGTGTGAAAAAAATAAGCAAGAAAACTATTAACATTGCCTGATAACAGAATTTTTGAATGTCCTCCTTCAAAGGAGGGAGTTACTATAAATTTGAATGACAGGGTGATATTCCCTAATGCAAAAAATGTCAACAGATCATAATCAGCAATGGTAGCGTATGATATATCAAGTAGAACAGCCTGTTAAGCCTCCTTGAACTTTCTCCATTAATGAATTCACTTTGGACAGTGATTGATCAACATCACTGACCTAGAAAGAAGCTTTCTATTTGGACATTTCCTTTAAAAAAAAAAAAAAAGCTTGTTAACCATTGGAACCGATTTCAAATATAAATTTCCAGTGCAGACGGGACTTCTAAGGGATCCACTCCTTATGAATATGTGCTGTAGTGTTCATTATACAAAGCAACAACATCTGATGCAGGTTTTGCTATCATAAAATATAGACAGCATATGGACTGCAAGTAGGTGGATTTGAGGGCCATCACCATCATTCCAGCCATTGTCTTTCCACTGCAGGAGGAAGACCTCTTCTGTATATTTCTGTTGTGGCCTGCCAATGGCCTGCACAGATCGTGGCTGATCCCAACAACGAGGAGGCTGGTGTGGTGTCGCGCCAGCAGCCTGCACAGCTGGCGCTCATGTTGGACAGCGAGGAGGCTGAAGAGGATGTGATGCCAGAGACAGAGACTCAGACATGGCTTTCAGAACCTCCAGAGGCTCCTTCCAGTGGAGAGAGTGAAGTGGAGGAGCCTCTGCTCAATGCTCGGGCACGCCGGGCTGCCAAAAGGCAGGAGGAGGAGGAGGTTTACTCGAGAGTAGGGCTTGAGGATAATTCGCCATTCCCTTAGCCTATTTAAGTTGCACGCAGCTAGTACTCTCTTGCTAGAAACAACGTCTCATTACTACAAAGCATCTTGGAGAGCGAGCGACTTCTTATGTCTGGTTTTCTGGGCTGGTTGCCAACCTTTGTCGGACTTTGTTCTTAATAACTTTGATAAGGACCCTTTGCACAGGAAGCCTGCATTCTTGAAAGGGGTTTGTTTGGAATTAAACAGTGTTTGCGAAGTTTGGTATGGTGTCACATTCTCTGGGAATCCGAAATTGTGGCAGAATCAATACCTTCTTGAGCTTTCTTTTGCCAATTGGGCCTGCAATACTTGCTGATGTCAGTGCTCTATCTTGTTTTAGGTCTCTTTTGTGGACACATTTTATCAAGTAGGATCCATTCTATGACTGCCTTGGTCCACCTGCCATCAGTTCTTCTTGCTATGTGACCAGTCCATTTCCATTTCAATTATTCTACTCTTTTGATGATATGATAAACTTTAGTTTGTTCTCTAATCCATGCGCAAGTCCTTCTACCTTGTCTTGTGATGCCAAGCATATAACTTTCCATGCCTCTTAAACCACTTTACACCAGTTTACACTCTGTAGCTTTTGTATCAATTGTGAGGTTGGTGTCCATATTTCATCAGCATATGTTAGAACAGATAGCACACACGGATTGAAAACTTTTCTCCTCTGGCATAGGCAATAAACACACATATAAGTTAGAATTTATACATAAAGTAGCCAAATCATTGAATAAAACAAATCAAAAGAATAAACTTTTAAAAGCCAAAGGAGAATATAGACAAAAATATCCAGACAAGGCACTTACATAAGAAACAGCCTCATTTGATAATGGAATGCGAATGCAGAACCAGTTTTCACATTCCTGCTGCTCCTGGGAGCCCCATCCTTGTTAGACACAACAGCCAACATTTCCCAGGTGATAACATTTAATGTGCATCATCTTTCCAGGGCAAATGTATGCCACAGCTTATCCCTGGGAAGGCCTTTCCAAGCTCACAGAGTACATTAGTACAAGTACTTGTATTTTGAATTAAGCTTATTTATTGCTTAAATTTCTTGCCTGTCAGCTAGCAAAGGATTATGTTACATCAAATCCTCCCTTCTACAAATGGCTAACCCCTCCATAGAAAGTCAGTGCTGTAAGAAAAGGAGGCAAAGCATTCCCAAAAGAAAGAGATGACACTTTGGGGCCAAAAGAGTTGAATAAATAGCTGGAGAGGTGAAACTCAGAGGAATTCCAGCTGTTAAAAATGTAATGATCAGGATGTGTGTATGTTTGTGCAGCTGCTAGATAGCATAATGGTTAGAGGGCCATCGTTTGACATGGGTGATCAGGGTTTGAGTCCCAGTTGGTACTTACCTTAATGCAATCAGGCTTGTTATGGATAGCGTCAAAACTATAATCTGAGTGTGCGTGTCAGAGAATTCCTACATAATATAGGTAGTCCTCTCCTTACGACCTCAATGCAATCCCAAATGTTTGTTGTGAAGGAAGACATTTATTAAGTGAATTTTCCCCCATTTTATGCCCTTTCTTGCTACAGTTGTTACGTGAATTGCTGCTGTTGTTAAATCAGTAACATGGTTGTTAAGTGAATCTGGTTTTCCCATAGACTTTGCTGGTCAGAAGTTCACAAAAGGGGATCACATTGCAACCATCATAAATATGAGTCAACGTCCAAATTCTGATCACATGACTGTGGGGATGTTGCAACGATCATATGGGTGAAAAACATTCATAAATCCCTTTTTTTCCCATGCCGTTATAATTTCCAACGGCTGAAATAATAAATGAACGGTTGTAAATTGAGGATTACCTCTAAAAACATACTCTTCCTCTTACTACTCAGACAACAGTATATTGCTTTATCTCTGTCTTTTTATTTGATGCAACATGAAGGTTAATCAGAGTTTGCTATAACATAATCAATCAGAGAGTATGACGTTATATGAAACAGCATAATCAATCAATGTATCTTGTATCCTCAGATGGTATCCTGAGATGGAAAAAAAAAAATATTCATGCATAAGATGGAGCTACTTAATTCACAAGCTAAAATAGTATGATATGGTAGAAACATTTAACAACCAGAACAGCACAGATAGTAATTATAAAACTAATAATACAATCAGCATCTACCAATCCAATGCCAATTTAAACTTTAATGTGCATCCTTAGCACCAAATAAAGAGGATGGTATTTGCTCTCATTCCTAAAGCTGGAATATTGGGAACAATATAAAAGATAAATTCACTTGGAGCCCTAGGAATGTGGAATAACCAGACATCTTGCTAAATATCTTGGGACTCCATATGATGTACAGGTAGTCCTCAATGTACGACTGCAATTGAGCCCAAAATTTCTATTGCAAAATGAGACATTTTGTTAAGAGAATTTTGCCCCATTTTATAACCTTTCTTGCCACACTTGTTAAGTGAACCACCTCTGTTATTAAGTTAGTAATGGGGTTGTTAAATGAAACTGACTTCTCTCTTGACTTTGTCAGAAAGTGATCACATGACCCTGGGACATTGCAACCGGTTCCGCTCGGTTCCGCTGAGCCTGTAGCTGTGATAATATGATGTCACTGAACCGGTTCTCCCCCCACCCCCCCCGCCCCCCCACCCCCCACATTATTATTACCTTTTATTTGGCCCCACCTCCAATCTATTGCTGCCTCCTGAGTCCCAGCTGATGGCTAGAGGGAAAAAAACTGTTTAAACTCTTGCTGCGGGATTTCAAATCAGCTGTGGGACAGCTGATCAGTGTTAAAAGAAAACAAATAAGTAGACCAATGCCTGCAAAAATAAATGGGCAAACCAGTGCCTGCAAAAATACATGAGTAGACCGGTGCCTGCAAAAATACATGGGTAGATTGGTACAGCTCTGCAAGCAGTTAAAAGCCTGGTAGACCAGTACCTCTGCTAAATCCTAAATAATTGTCACATAACCATCAAGCCATGCCCACAAAATAAGCCACGCTCACAGAACCGGTAGTAAAATTTTTTAGAACCCACCCCTGAATGCAACCATCATAAATATGATGCCAAGTTAAGAGCCTCAGATAGCTCAACAGGCTAGATAGCCTGTTATTAACATTCAGCTGTCTGCAATTATTGCAAGTTCGAGGCTCAAGGTTGACTCAGCCTTCCATCCTTTCTAAGGTAGGTAAATTGAGGACCCAGTTTGTGGGGGCAATAAGCTGACTTTGTATAAAAATATACAAAAGTATGAAGGCTATTGCTTAACACATTGTAAGCTGCCCTGAGTCTCCGGAGAAAGGCAGCATATAAATCTAATTAAAAAAAAAAAGTTGCCAAGTGGCCAAATTTTGATCACATGTCAATGGGGATGCTGCAACGGTCATAAGTGGAAAAACAGTCATAAATCACTCTTTTCTGATCCATTGTAACTTTGAACGGTCACTAAACCTCAACTTACAAAGGTTCGTAGGTCAAGGACTACAATCATAGAGGCTTAAAAATAGTATTGAACCAGTCAATGCAATAGAGAGAAGTAGTAGTAGTTTAAAAAACAAAACAAAACAAATAGTGTGTCTTTTGTGGGGCAAGATAGAATAATACAGGTCCTAAAAGCAATAAAACAAATGTTTACAAAGAGTTTTCATAGCCCCCTTTCCCCATCTATTTTGAGTTGTTAAAAGAGGTAAGGATACAAGAGGCAGCTGTCACTTCTGAAAAGCTTTGACAAACCATAAATGCTTGCCTTCTCAAATGACGTGGTGATTTCCAATCTTGTTCCATCTCAGCGGCCTGAAAGCAGGTATGACATATTGTGTTTTGTAATCATGAGGATTAACTATAACAACTCTTCTTTTGGGTTCCTGTTTCTAAAAATTGATGTCTCTTCCTCCAAATTAGGTATATTACAACATGCATGATGTTTCCTTTTGGCGATGGTTAATGAGATAATGATTAATCTCCTCGAGGCATACAAGGAAATATATTTTTGACATTTCTGTAATAAAGTGTGCTTTGGGTGACATCTATTAATAGCATGAGTGAAAAATATAGTGATTTAGTCATAAAATATTTGTAGCACTTCCACCGATTGGTTAAGTCCTGACAGCTTGCTATTTTACATAAGGATCTATAGCCAGAATAATAAATTTATGAAGTGCTACAAGCATTCTCTCCAGAAGCTTATTCATGGCTTCCCCCCCAACCCCCCAAAAGTCAACATTTCAAATTACATCAGAAAATATACTTACACAATACAATTGAAGAAATATTTCACAACCAATATGAGCAATACGTTGGGGGACAGGAGGATTGCATTAGGAAATATCCATTACTACCTTTAGGGGTTTACGGTGATGATTCCTGGCAGTTATTAGGGATAGTGTAATCTGTTTCATTTCTATTCAATTTTGTTGCGGTGCTTTATGATCTTCTAGGCTTTTAAACATTTATTTGCAAATTGTTCAACAGGATGTTCTAAATGTTGACCTGGAGGAGTCTGAGCTAGGAAATCAGAGGCACATAGTGCCTGAAAATATCCAACTTCTATCAATCAATCAATCAATCAATCTGTCAGTCAATCAATCAGAATAGAACTGGAAGGGACCATGGAGGTCTTCTAGTCCAACACCTTGCTCATGCAGAAGACTGTATACCATTTCAGATAAGTGGTTGTCCTATCTTTCCTTAAAAACTTCCAGTGATGAACAGTGGTGGGTTGCTACTGGTTCAGTCCAGATCTTACAAACTGGTAGTAACGGCGGCGAGAGGTTCCGTCCACCCACTCGGACATCATCACGGATGCTCTGTGAATGCACAGAAGCATGCTCCCATTGAGAACCAGTAGCAAAGGTAAGTAGGACCCACCCCTGGTGAGGATGAAGCACCCACAACTTCTGAAGGCAAGCTATTCCACTGGTTGATTGTTCTTACTGTTAGGAAGTTTTTCCTTAATTCCAGGTTGCTTCTCTCCTTGATTAGCTTCCATCCCATGTTTCTTGTCTTGCCTTCTGGTCCTTTGGAAAATAAGTTGACCCGCTCCCCTCTTCTTTGTGGCAGCCCCTCAAGCATTGGAATACTGCTATCATGTTGAGCTCACCCATCGCCAAAAGAAAAGCTTAATGCTTCCAAGTTCTTCTTCAGAGATCCAGTCCTGTAGCTCCCAACTATGGTGTCAGCTAAGCATCAACAGTTTTTGCCACTTCACACTACAAGGGGTCTTCAATTTATGGCCACAATTGAGCACAAAATCTATGTTGCTAGGCATGACAGTTGTTAACTGAATTTTGCTCTACTTTGTGACCTTTCTTGCCACACTTGTTAAGTGAATCACTGCGGTCAGTAAATTACTAATACAATTGTTAAATGAATCTGGCTTCCCCATTGACTTTGCCCATCAAAAAAGGGGATCACATGACCCCGGGACACTGCAACCATCATAAATAATAACCATTCTAAATTTTGATCACATGAGAATGGGGATGCTGCAACAGTCGTCAGTGTGAAAAACAGTCATGAGTCACTGTTTTGAGTGAAGTTGTAACTTTGAACGGTCACTAAATGAACTGTTGTAAGTCGAGGATTACTTGTACTCTGGTGTGCTGGACAGTACAATAGCTCTCTATTTTTCTTCAGACAGTCACCAGAATGGAGAAGTTTTGGAGCATCAAAGCAGTGTTGCTGATGTAAAGAACCTTAATCTGGTTAAGATACCAGAATAGGGAAAACTGGTTTCCTCCCCTCTGTGTGACTGTGGGATCCCACATCAAATTGGATGTGGAGGACCACATTGTGACTGGCTGTAAGCTGAAGGCATACACTGGTCCAGTATCTGATTTTTTAAAAAAATATAAATGATGCTGCTCTTCAATGGTCAGATGGCCTAGGCATTGGTGTTTGAACATAGATCTTTTTAATATTTATATTTTATTGTGTTTGACTAATCTAGGTGAAATGTTAATATATATATATATATATATAAGTTCATGTACGCTATGCCATATGCCAATGATGGCTAACCTTTTCTGGACTGAGTGCCCAAAGTGTGTCCAAAGCCCCAAAATCCAATGTGGAGCTGAACTGGGGCAATGTCTCAAGTGCCCACAGAGAGAGCACTGTATGCCACCTCTGGCATATCTGCCATGGGTTCGCCATCATAGCCATATGCTAAATAATAATAGGAGAAATTGGTCAATTTGACAAAGAACTCTGTCTTTGGAAAGTCATCAGGGTCCTCATAATGTAAATGAATAGTTTATGTCTGAAAAGGACTTTTGGTAGTGGGCTATGAGAATAACCTTAGGAAAGAGGAGAAAGAGCTGCAGCCTAGACAACAGTCTGAGAGACAAAATCTCAGACCAGAGAGAGAAAGGAGGGTTGGAAGAGACATCTGAAGGTCCCTCTCTATTTCTTTGGGGAGGGGGGGAGATAAAGTCAGGGGAGGGGTGGTGCGCTTTCAGGCTTGCAAGATCTTGTTACAGTAAGCCTACAATAATAATAACTTCAGTTAGTACTCAAGGCTTCGTTTTTCTGCCTGAGCTACCTTGACAGGCTGACAATTTTTAGACATCTCTGTCTCAAGGAAAGAAAAACTCCTCGCCAATCAAAAATCCCATCTGGACAGAACATCTTCCTTCCCTCCCTCCCTGGATCCATGCGGCTCTATTTCCCTGACTTGCCTGGCTGGTAGATTCTGTGTTTTGAACTCTGTTTTTAATGATGCACTGTGCAATATGTAAGTGTGTGTGTGTGTGTGTGTGTGTGTATACACACTATGCCAAAATCAGTGTAATTGACATAAAAATAACACTGTCGTCTTATGCTTGAAACTCTGAAGAGAAGGGGAAATAGGAAGACTGTATGAAGAACACATTCATTCTAAACAAAGAGTGGTTAACTTCCCATTGTGTATTCCACAGAAAAGACAAAGCACATTTTCAACTTTTCTTCCCCGCTGTCTCGGAATAGAATAGAATAGAATAGAACAGAACAGAATATAATAGAATTGTTTATTGTCAGTAGAGGGTCTCCACCTCTAATATAAACATAAACATTTCCCCCATTTTATCATAGAGGTAATCCTCAATTTATGACCACCACAGAGGTCAGGATTTTGATTGTAAGTCATTATGCCCATAAGTTAAGGCACCATGTGACCAGACTTGATTTTATAATTGATTTTACAACAGTCATAAAGCAAGTCATCAGGGTCATTAAGCAAACCAAGTGGTCATTAAGTAAATCCAACTTACCCAATGGGTGTTTCTTGCTGTTTTTCTATGGGGAAAAATGGGGGGGGGGATAAATAAATCAGAAATTATGGTCATGTGACTGCAGATTTAAGGATGGGTCATAAGTAGAACTTTCTGAAGTCCTTCATAACTTTAATCAGACATTAAATGATCAGTTGTAAGTCAATGGCTACCTATATATGCTTTGATTTTGTGACTTAACCTTGTACTTCAATGATCTTAAAATTGTAAAAAATAAGCATAGTAATGTTATTTTTATACAAAGGCACAACACTAATTAATAATAAACACAATGTGCTTGCCTATAATGATGGGCTGAATTATTTCCATTAAACCCAGAAAAAAAAGCAATAATCCAGCTTTATTTTTCTTTGCCAAAGATTGCATTAAAAGAGGTTTTTTTAATATCGCTTTTTTAAAAAGTTGTCAGTAGCAACGGATTCAGGAACAAGTACAAATTACTCAACCATCTCCTGAAAATCACATCTTATTTCTCAAACAGTATATTGTGCACTGATATCTTTTCTTCCATTTTGCTAGGAAAATGAAGAACAGGAATAAATGAATTAACCATTTCCGATGGTCAGTTAAAAAAAGAAGAGATCAGAACAAATGTGTAGACCAGGGGTCAGCAGCCTTAAACACTCAAAGAGCCACAAAGGTCCTAACTGGAAGCCCCCCCCCCCCCCCGTTCAATTCTGTAGCCAACTGAAAGTCCAGTTTCCCCCTGGTGTTTCCTCCTAGTGCAGTGTCCTTTTTCCTCTACCTGTCCCAACCAAAAGCCCTACCAATTGTGGAGCCGACCGGAAAACCCGCCCCTTGCCATAGAGTCTCCTCCTGGCATGCAATGCTTCCCTCCCCCAACCGAAAGCTCCTCTCAAAATTGTGGTGCCGACCAGTGACGGGGAGCCACATCAGAGGGATGAAAAAGCCACATGCAGCTCCAGAGCTGCAGGTTGCTGATCCCTGGTGTATCCCATGATACTTTCTAGATCAATAATTTAAGAGCATCCATCTATTCCTCCACGACTAGGTCAACCATTATGTGATAAAAATGGCAGTAGAGTTGGAATGACACATAACCATAAATCAAGCCAATGTGAATGATTGAAGTGAACACTCACCATCGGAAGATGTTGAAGCGTCCTCTTCACATTCTTCTTGGCCCAAATTCATGAAATTCAGTTAGATTAGGACAAATTTTTTAAAAATAGCATTAATACTGGAAGCACTACACCTTTGGAAAGCATGTACCCTATCCAAGTGAAGCACATAGGATGAAATGTATCCAGGGATGGGGGGAGGGGGAGATTTGGAGCTGACAGTCCCATGCCCCAAATGAATAAGGCTGATTTAGCATTGTTCCCATTCCTGGTGATTAGAGAAGCAAGGTTTATATAATCGAGTGTTGTTTATCTCCTCCCTTATGAAACTTATCTCCTTTCTAGTGTTCCCTATAAACCTGGAGGACCAGCTGTCACAGTAACAGCCTCCAGATGCTTGCCCAGAAGGTCTACAGGGGAAATATAATGACATTCAGCTAAACATAATTCTAGAGCTTGTGCAGAAAATGCTATAGTTTTGTTTAGTTTTGTTTTTACGTTCCCATGATAGACCTTCTGGGTAAACATATGGAAGTCACAGGTGGACCTGTCACTCTCTACCCATACTAATCATAAATGCTACCGAGAGTTAGATTCCACAGAGGAGACCCCCTACAAATGGTGTAAGCTCACAAGTTCCTTCTCAAGCCAGAAGGTCACGAAATGCTCTTCTTGGGAAAATTTGTTTGACACTAACATTATATTTTTTCTATTACTATATTTTGTACAGGCCTTGCATTTTGTCCTTTTACAAGTGTAATATGTTAAAGCCTATTATCTTGCTTGGTTTAACTTTTCTTTTACCTATTATCTGTTTTTGTTTTCTTTAAAAAAAAACAAAAAAAAAAAAGATTGCCTTTATTCAGGTGGTCTTTGAGTTACGATTGAGCCCCAAAATTTATGTTGCTAAATGAGAAATTTGTTAAGTGAATTTTACCCCATTTAACTTTTCTTGCCACATTTGTTAAGTGAATAATCACAGTTGCTTTGTGAATTTGGTTTTCCCATTGTGTCAGAAGTTCACAAAAGGGGATCCCATGTCTCTGGGAACTGCAATCATCATAAATGCGAGTCAATTGTCAAGCATCCGAATATAAATCACATGACCATGGGGATGCTGCAACGTTAAGTGTTTTCACACTTGTTAAGTGTGAAAAAAGTCATGAGTCACTTTTTTGAGCGCTGTTTAGAGGTGGGTTTCAGCAGGTTCTGACCAGTTCTGGAGAACTGGTAGTGGCAATTTTGAGTAGTTCAGAGAACCGGCAAATACCACCTCTAACTGGCCCCAGGAGTGGGGAGGGAATGGAGATTTTGCAGTATCCTTCCCCTGGGATGGGGACAGAATGCAGATTTTGCAGTATCCTTCCTCTGGAGTAAGGTGGGAATGGGGATTCTGCAGTATCCTTCCCCTGGAGTGGGGAAGGAATGGAGATTTTGCAGTATCCTTCCCCTGGAGTGGGGAGGGAATGGGGATTTTTGTAGTATCCTTCCCCTGTCACACCCACCAAGACATGCCGCGCCCACCAAACCACACCCACAGAACTGGTAGTAAAAAAATTTGAAATCTACCACTGGTGCCATTGTAACTTTGAACTTTCACTAAATGAACTGTTTTACATCGAGGATTATCTATACTTTAAGTTTATTATGCTGGTTTTCTATCTGCTTCTGGTTTTGTTTTTGTTTTTTTGCACTTTACTTTTTTGTCATTTTGAGGCTGTCAATACTTTAAAAAGATAAGCAATGCATACATAAATATAGGATATACATTTGATTTATCTAAAAGAGCCCAATAGTGAAAGAAGCCGAATCATATTTCATTCAGATTTCCAAAACATAAATTAATTGCTGTGTTTCTCCCCTCCATCCCCCAATAAGCATTTAGAATTACGATCTAATCCCAGCATGAAAATGAAATTCACTTTGAACTAAATGAAAGGGTTTTTTTTTTTTGTTTTTGTTTTTAATCTGGTTATCAGACCTGCAGGTTATAGAGCCAGGCCCTGGCATAAATTAAATTCTGAATCTGCTCTTTTCCAGATATGCATTAGTTATTCCAAAGGGGAGAAGTATAACAGATAAATGTAATTTACTTAGAAAGGAAGAGCAACCTATTTACAAAAGAAAGCACCTATGCCTATTTCGTTATGACACCCCAGCCTGATTTGCAATATCCAACATCAGGAGGGAGGGGGAGGGGGAAATCTAATTCTTTCTGACAATTTGCCAATTATATCAGGCAACTGTACAAAAAAAAAAGGGGGGGGGGTCATTAACAACATCCAATCCCTACCCCAGTGTAATAGAAATTTCATTCTGTGGTGGCATCTTACTTTTTCATTTGTTTTAATTGAGGGCAATTTGATCTAAATTTAATTTAGTCTTCTGGGTAATGCTGTAGTACAGCAGCAAATGCAAAGGTTAACCAACTGCTCATACTTTGTGTACTCAAAATAATACAGTGTGTCCCTGTGTAAAATGAGAGATGACGGTAATACAGGGACTGGCCATGTTTAGTGGCTCTGTCGCAGCATTTCTAATACAGCAGGGGCCAATTGGATGCATTATGAGCAATTAAAAAAAAAAAAAAAAAGCTAGACCCATGGAGGAAGAGAGTTAAGTTAATCCCCAGTACCTAAACATTAGAAGGAATCTGGTAGCACCTTTACGGCTTGTATTAAAATTTGTAAATGAATAAATGGAGTAAGCTGTAACTCATGAAAACTGTTAAGTCACAAAAAGTGCTACTGGACTCCTAAATTAATTTTCTTTGCAGATTATACATAACTTAATGGGTAATTTTCTACGAAGGATTGACGTGGGTAATTGTATCCATTCAATGAAATACAAGGAAAATGTACAAGGGGAAAAGCTTCATAAAAACACACAGGTAGTCCTTCCTTACCAACTGCCTTGTTTAGCAACTGTACAAAGTTATGACAATGTAAAAACAAATACTGTAGCTTTGTGGTCAATCTTCGCGTTTATGACTGTCACAGCATCTTTTGGTCATGTGATCGCCATTTGGGAGCTTTAGAACTGGCTTCTGACAAGCAATAGAGAAGAAGAAAAACAAATGGCAAGGCATCCATCCTGTGATAATCTCATTAATGACTGTAGTGATTTGCTTAATGACCAAATGGGAGGTTATGTCATAAATGATTCACAGTCATGGAATTGTCTTCTCTGCAACTGCAGCACTGAAATAGGATAGGATAGGATAGGATAGGATGGGATGGGATGGGATGGGATGGGGTGGGGTGGGGTGGGGTGGGGTGGGGTGGGTAGAGTAGAGTAGAGTAGAGTAGAGTAGAGTAGAGTAGAGTAGAGTAGAGTAGAGTAGAGTAGAATAGAATAGAATAGAATAGAATAGAATAGAATAGAATAGAATAGAATAGAATAGAATAGAATAGAATAGAATAGAATAGAATAGAATAGAATAGAATAGAATAGAATAGAATCTGGAAGGGACCTTGGAAGTCTTTTTTTTTTTAAATTAGATTTATATGCCGCCCTTCTCCGGAGACTCAGGGCGGCTTACAATGCATTAAGCAATAGCCTTCATACTTTTGTATATTTATACAAAGTCAGCTTATTGCCCCCACAATCTGGGTCCTCATTTGACCTACCTTAGAAAGGATGGAAGGCTGAGTCAACCTTGAGCCTGGTGAGATTCGAACTTACAGTAATTGCAGGCAACTGAATGTTAATAACAGGCTATTAGTCTGCTGCACCACTAGGCTCTTCTAGTCTTCTAGTCCAGTCCCCTGCTCAAGCAGGAAAATCTATACTATTTCAGATAAGTGTCTGTATAGTTTCTTCTTAAAGACATCCAGTAATGGAGCTCCCACAATTTCTGAAGACAAGCTATTGCACTGGTTAATTGTCCTCACTATTCTCCTTAATTCTAGGTTGCTTCTCTCTTTGGTTAGTTTCCAACCATTGTTTCTTATCTTGCCCTCTAATGCTTTGAATAATAATTTGACCCCCCTCTTCTTTGTGCCAACCCCTCAAATACTGGAAGTTGCAAATCCCAATTGCGGTCATTAAGTGAGGATTATCTATACATGACTGGACAAATGAGTTATATTACATTTGTGAATATTTCAGTCGATGAGATTATCTCATTTGCAGCCTGAGGGGTTGGAAGATTTGATTTTCATATATTACATTAACGGTTATAACCCTCTACCTTATAATAACTTTAGTACTATTTTTCTTCTTTATTCAGACTTTGAAGACATGGAATGTATTGTCCAATTTCTTAATGAAAAATATTGTTCGCTTACACAAGACAAACTCTCCAGATCAGGCTATCTTTGAATTCTAGAAGAATTGGGATGCATGATTCCTCATTCTAAATGACAGGTACAGTTCTCATCCGGCTTTATAATGTCTAATAAAAACTGACCAGGCCAAAGTAGTTATTCCTCTCATGCTTCATATTTTTTCATCGATGTTCACATGGAAACCATCTTTTTTTGTGAGATCATTCTAGAACCTTTTATTCTGGTATTTGTCCAGTGCTGCATAAAATAAGACTTGTCAGTATAAATCCTGCTTTTTGGTATGCTTTGGTTGACCACATAGTATATGCTTCATATTTCTTACTTATCTACACCTATACTTAAAAGGTAAAGGTTCCCTTGCACATATGTGCTAGTTGTTCCCAACTCTAGGAGGCGGTGCTCATCTCCTTTTGAAAGCCGAAGAGCCAGCGCTGTCCAAAGATGTCTCCGTGGTCATGTGGCATGACTAAACACCAAAGGCGCACGGAATGCCTTTACCTTCCCATCAAAGGTGGTCCCTATTTTTCTACTTGCATTCTTTACATGCTTTCGTACTGCTAGGTTGACAGAAGCTATACTTACCTATGCTTACCTTTACACAAATGCACTGAACAAAAGATAGCATTGATGATGAAGATGATAAGAGCTGTGATGACACAGTGGTTAGAGTGCAGTATTACAGGCTACCGCTGGGATCCTGACTGGCTCAAGGTTGACTCAGCCTTCCGTTGTTCTGTGATCAATAAAATGAGGACCTAGATTGTTGGGAGCAATATGTTGACTCTACAAACCACCTAGAGAATGCTGTAAAAAAGGGGTCTCCAATCCCCAAATCACAGGTCACTATTGGGTCATGGCCCGTTTGGAATCAGGCAAGCATTTGAATAGTTTTACTTGCACGACTGGCGGGCTGTTGGGCTTGCATGCAAAGCTCCATGTGTAGAGTGACGAGCCGCTTGCATGGAACCATCCCCTCCCCCCCTCCCCCCACTGCTGGTCTGCCAAGCTGGAAAAGTTGGGGATCGCTGTGGAGTGGTATATACTACCCTGTTTCCCCAAAAATAAGACATCCCCTGATAATAAGGCCAATCGGGCTTTTGAGCGCATGCGCTAAAATAAGCCTCCCCCTGAAAATAAGCCCTCCCCAAAAATATTTAAATGCAGAGCTGGAAATCAAGTAAGAAAGCAAGAGGAGCCCCATCTTGCTCCACACATCCCAAAATAATAAGACCTCCCCAAAAATAAGGCCAAGCACTTATTTTGGGCTTCAAAAAAATATAAGACAGGGTCTTATTTTCAGGAAAACATGATATAAGTCTAACTACTAGTGCCAGTGCTATTGTCATATGAGGAAAAGCAATATTATATACTAAGAACAATGTACCAGTGAATCATAGCTGCATGTGTTAACTCCTCCCTAAATGTTTGCTCTTAATTCATAAAATCAAGAATCTTTTTTCTTTTGTTTGTGGAGAACTAAGGAAGAGCACACACAATCTCATTCCTAGAAGCATTGCATTAAACAATTGTAAGCATAAATTGTACGCAGGCTTTATTCTGAAATCTGTAGTTATGATCCTGCTGAGAAGCTCTCTTACACCTGTTCAATAGTAGCCCACATAGACACTTCCATCCTAGATGAAATGAGGAAAATATGGCAGATAGATTATACCCTGATATTGTCACAATATCATTTTCTTCCTTGGAAAATAGGCTCATGGGTCTATTGCAGGAAACTCTGCAGCTAAGGATTTTCAAGTTTGCAATTTTTTAAGGTGCTTTCTGTTCTTGGGGATAGAAACCTCTTTGATTTCTCTGTAGTCAATGTTTATCCTTAAAAAAAAGCAAAACACAAAGTACTATCATGTGGATTCTCTCTGGGAAATCCCTGTTCGCCTGTGGGACATAGATACTGTCTATAATCATTAAGGACATAATTGTAATCACTGGATTGATGTTTACACAGGGACAATTTCCTTTGCAAACAGAACACCAGGGAGTTATGGTATTTTAGACACAACCTGGGAAATTCAGCAGTACTCATGGGGTGAAGAAATTAACACTTAGCAGGTAGCTTGGTAATTCAAGATTGAAAGTCACACTGGAAGCCTGATATTTTTAAATCTTACAGAAATCTTAGTGAAATGTATAGCCTGGAATCCAAGTAAAATTATCCATCTATCCATCCATCTGTTCATAGCAAATAGATTCTGCCAGGCAACCATAGGCCAAAATGTGATTTATCCATTCCAAGGAAACATTAAATTCTTAAATGGTTATTCCAGAAGTCAATGCTTGGAGGGAAATGTAGCAAGATGCAGCTGAAAGACATATAAAAGAATTTAAGTGTATGCCTCTTGTCATATAGCAGTACTATCTGTCTCTCCAATGACAATTGTAGATTCATCAGCATCTCCAAAATGCAATTCATCTGGGAGCAATCACACCTTATTTTGAAAATATTAAATGGACCCCCGCCAGTACAAACTTCTTAGTGTGGAAGCTCCATATATATGCAATACCAATGGAATAAATTTATTTTTCCAAATAAATAACATAATGGATGATCAATACATTTTTATATATTATGGTTGGTTGTATAGTCATCCAGAGGTTTAGACTGGTTTTGGCATTTTCATCCACCTATTGAGTCCTTCCTAAGGCCCTGGAATGGGCAGGTGTTGCTCTTTAATAATATTAAAGGAATTGTTGCAGGGGATAAACTGTTCTATGTAAATCTGCAATCTGCAATTGACTGCTGGTGATGTTGTCAGGACTTCTCTTGATAGTAACCTCTCCCACTCTATCACCATTGACCAGCAACTTCCACTGTGCATTGATCTTTGCACTAAGCTTCTGATATTTCTACTGACTCCTCTTGATATCAAATCCTGTAGTAGAGAGTATGATGCCTTCTTGTAATCAGTTCAAGATTCTTTTATGTTGGCCATCCTTCTCTTGCAGTTTTTCAAAATTATCTTGTCAATTAGAAGGTGATATATTTTGTTTTCCTGTTGTTTGGGCACTTTCCTTTCTGGTCAGATGGAAAGAGCTTGATTTCAAATAAATGTTAGATTTCATCAGCTACCACACCAATTAGCAATTTGAAAATTGTTGGTAAGCAGATAATTGTCCTATATTTGCTTGTTGCTGCCCTTTTTGTTGGATTGTTCATTATCAGGTAAGTTTTGCCAGATGTTACCCGATCTTCAATTTTACCCCCTTACAATATGTTATTGTTATTCTTTCTTTGAGTGAATGTTAGATCCTGGTAACTTCCTGGACTAGTCCTTTCATGTTTCTTGGCAAGATTTTGGAAGAAGTTTCCCCTTGTCTTCTCCTAGGGCTGAGAGAAAATCAATTGCCCAAGTCACCCAATTGGTTTTGTGCTAAAACAGAACTAAAACTCAGACTTCCAATTTT
Organism: Masticophis lateralis; assembly: GCA_030761175.1. Taxonomy (NCBI): domain Eukaryota; kingdom Metazoa; phylum Chordata; class Lepidosauria; order Squamata; family Colubridae; genus Masticophis; species Masticophis lateralis. The sequence continues at coordinate 122,237,055 of JAUDYJ010000001.1, read as the reverse complement.
AAGCCTTAACTACTAGACCAAATTGGCTCTCTCTGCTGAAATATGCATAACTGCACACCTATTTCAAATATATATACCAAACAAATCAGTGGAGCTAGCAAGAATATATACATATGGACTAATAATAATGGGACAGTGAAAGCAGCACTTAAATATCATTCAGATGCTTGATATAATCAACAATTTATACCCAATATTTGAAATTTAAGAAAACAGTATATGAATGTCTTTAGTGTGAGCTTTCTAGTTCTCCAAAAATTCACAAGAAAACATCTAGAGAACACATTCTAAGGAAACTTTAATAAAAGTTAAGATTGGTGTGGGAGCAAAGTTTCATTTACAATGACTTTCTGGCAGTGATGAAATGCACTTACCTTCGCTACCGATTCGGGAGTGTGAGTGCACGCACCTCTTTTGCGTATGCACAGAGCCTTCTGTGCATGGGCAGAAGCTCAAAAACGGGGTGTAATGACATCCCAGTGGGTGGGCGGAGCCTCCCGCTGCCGGCACTACCAGTTTGCACAAGCCGGATAGATCCGGATGGATTTCACCGCTGCTTACTGCAGTTATTGAAAGAGACTTGACTTTAGTCAGTCATCTATACTTTATGTCTGGGCTGTTCCTCAGTTCTACTATAAACTCACCCTTTCTACAGTATTTCTGAGAAAGGAAGGTGCTGGGGAAAATCTGATCTGTGTATAACCAAGATCTATGATTCATCCATGATGGCTCATTAATCATATCCTTCATGATTAGCCAGCTGTATTCCCCATCACAGAAAGAGATTGAAACTTTTCAGTCTCACTCTTAAGATCCCACCCATTTTGATCTGCAATTTTGGTTAATATCTTTTACAATATTTTTTGACTATGCAACATTTAAATATGCATGGTCCAAGACTGCACCTATAATAAAAGCTGCTCAAATAGTTAATGATTATGTATTTAGATTAATACAGGAGCATTAGGAATGTTAATTTATTCTCTCCCAGCAATTATTCAGAGATAAGTAAAAGAAAACCTCAGGGCATAATTTGTTGTACAGATCACCTTAATGATCTTTCGGTAGATAAAATGTAACTTCCAGATAAACTGAAGCCTAGGAACAGTGGAGGATTATTTTCCTTTGGATGAGAGAAATGAAGACATCCAGTATTTTTGGAATATTATATTTTATTCACAAATTGATAAGCAGAATATAAATGATAGCATTATGCAGTGCCTCCAATTCAGTTGGAAAGAGATCCGTGGTGGTAGTCAGGCAGTTCTATCCGGTTTGGGCGAAACAGTAGTGGCAGCTGCAGGAGGTTCCGCCCACTGGTCTGGACATCATCACGTCCCATTTTTTACCCTCTGTGCATGCGCGGAAGGCTCTGCACATGCGTGGAGGTGGTGCATGCAAGCAAAGCAAAGAGTTGTGGCCTGCCAGTGGCCTGCGTGGATCGTGGCTGATCCCGATGACAAAGAGGCTGGTGTAGGGTCGCACCAGCAGCTGGCACAGCCAGCGCTCATGTCGGACAGCGAGGAAGCTGAAGAGGATGTGGTGCCAGACGCAGAGACTCAGCCTGGGCCTTCAGAACCTCCAGAGGTTCCTTCAAGTGGAGAGAGAGAAGTGGAGGAGCCTCTCCTCAATGCTCAAGTATGCAGGGCTGCCAAAAGGAGGAGGCAGTCTCTTCAAGAGTAAAGTTTGAGGATAATTGGCCACTCCCTTAGTCTATTTAAGTCATACATAGTTAGTAATTTTTTGATGGAAACAACACATAATTATTAAAGAGCATTTTTGAAGAGTGAGTGTCTTATCGTATCTTGTCTTCTGGGCTGGTTGCCAACCTTTGCCGGACTTTGTTTATTCTTGGTACGTTGTAACTTTGATAAGGACCATTGGTGTGTGTCACAATCCTTGGGAATCTGGAGCTGGGGCAGAACTCAAATGCACATGTTCACATTTGCAAACAGATAACAGAGTGAATATCACCCCTGAAAGAGATAGTTTAAAATACCCATCAACAACACCTAAGTGCAACTCTCTTGTGCAGCAAATTAAAACAGGTGGTGGCTGATCAACTCTAGGCTCCTTTGGATGAAATTGATTCTCTAGATCACAGGTAACAAACCTGCTGCATCACGTTGCCATCATGTGATGTTTTATGACATTTTTCCCATTTGTGGAGCTGGGATGTGTATGGCCTAGGTGTGATACATCCAGCCCGTGGGCCACCTGTTTAACACCCCTGCTTTAGATCCAATTCAATCCAGTTCAGAACTGGTTATGGAACACAACCACCCTGTGCTAAAGATCAATCACCCTGTGCTAAAGATTGTTGTGAGAAAAAGGGAAAAAATATAAAGCTGAATTATAGGCTCAGAATTAAAGTAGGATGGGTTATTTCTTGCAATGTTTAATGCATTTGTATTGATTAGAATCAGATGCCAATGTTTTAAAGGTTTGGTTTATCTAAAGTGACAGATGTATCTTTAAATAGAAAGTGAGATACAATATATATGTAAAAGCAGTAATTTAAAGTGGGCTTATCAGATGTAGTGTGTAATAGTTACATCATTATTTTCAGTAAACCTTAATGGACTTTTACTAATGAAGTTGGAATGGTGGGACTTTACAGATTGTTTCTAGAGAATGAGGCAGGATATGGGCTGAAGAAATGATTGTAATTTAAAAGATGGTGATAAATTGTTAAAGTTCACCATACTTTCTGGGAACAAGAGGTAAGGGTTTTTTTTTTTTCCCTCCATCTGCACTTTTTATTTTTCTATTTTTTATTTTTCTATTTCGTATGTTTTGTAGTTGTATTAATTTTATCTGTATAATGTAATTCTTATACAAATTATTATATAATTTGTAAAGTAAAATCCCTGGTACAATAAAACCAAGGGTGGGTTCTACTTACCTTTACTACTGGTTTGCAACAGGGCCGTGTGCACGCTGTTCTGTACATGCACAGAAGCGTTTTGGTGACATCGGGGTCGGTGGGCGGGGCCTCCCGCCGGTTTTACCACCCATTCTATAGAACCGGTGTGAACCGGGGGCAACTCACCACTGAATAAAACCATTTTCTAGTAACTGCTAATTAATTATCTGGTTAGGGTTAGGGTTAGGGTTAGGGTTAGGGTTAGGGTTAGGGTTAGGGTTAGGGTTAGGGTTAGGGTTAGGGTTAAGGCTAGTTACAAAATTATTTTCAGTGAAACACATTTTTAATCTTGTAAAGATTTTTCCCTCACCTCATTCATATTTAAAATATCACCAAATGACATCTACAACTTCTGGAAATCTCTGGATAATTTTAGAGATTGCTAAATATTGAATGCTTACATGCTGTTTTGAAAATTCACAACAGGGGTTGCTCATTTCATCTTTGTTTTGAAATAATGTGACTCAGTCTCAACTTCCTCAAAGAACATGTGGAATATAGTGCTGTTATTAGTCAGATTTTACATTTTATTATTCTTTTCAAGAAACATGAGCTGAGGATGACTGGCAGTACATAGTTCTTTGATATGAAAAGATAGTACCAGTGGTTCTACATTTAAAAAGTAGGTATTTGAAGATAGATATATAATTTGAGATTGGGCTTTAGCATAACACAACAGAAATGTGTATTTAAATTGATGAACTTACACATTTTTTCAAGTTCATGAAAAAGCAGGGCAAGTGAGCATGAAAAATCTGACTAGATGGCAGATGAGTGGTAATAGTTTCTGGGAGAGGAATCTTGTGCTGATTTTATGGTCTTCATCTTAGCGCCCCCCCCCCCAAAAAAAAAGAAAAAAAAAGCTCACAGTCAGGATATCTTGTTTTTAAATGTGGCCCTAATCTTTCTATGGAGGCTCTTTCCTTATCTGATCTACATAGTCAGCTCTACCTCTAACATGCATTTCTTAGGAAACATTAACAAGAAAATGGTAGTAGCTCAAATTCAGAGCATCTTAAGAGAAATCAAATTATATGAATTTGGTAGTCAAGATTCATGACCTTGGTTGGGTCCTGATTAAGACAGTTTTTTTATCAATGCAAAAACTTTCCTGTGTGGTAAATATAAAGAGATCTAATCATTTAAAATACTTGCACAGAAAAAAAATCTTTGCTATTAAAGCATAGAGAAGATAGAAGGTGGTTACTCCTTTGAAGAACCCTGATTTGTGATTCATAGAGATGGATGATGGATGGATGGATGGATGGATGACATAAATTCTTCATTTTATGTGTCAGAACTATAGAAATGTTTATCAGTTGTGTATTGGTTTATGCATTCAATGGCCTTGTTTTATTATACACCATTTTACCACTAAAATGGTATTTTACTGAGATTGACTTCAGATTTGCAACACCCTCTTAAAGTATCATTGTAATTCTTATTCTGTTAAAGCTTTTATCTGCCATTGCTTATCAATTTAAGTAGTCTGCTGGTTGTTTTTCTTTAATTTCCCACTTGAAAACTGTCAGAATATTCATGACTGGGAAGACATGGTAACGAGGTCAGCCAATGAATAGGCATAGCAACTAAGTCAGCCAATTGGGAGCTGAGACAGACTGGAGTCAGGGCGTGTCTTAGTCTGCAGCTTCTGATTCTGTGCAGAGTAACGAAACTGAAACCAGAGTGTGTTTTAAGCTCTGAACTCTAAAGCTGCAAACGTGTCTGCTCTGCTGAAAGTAAAACTAACTGTTGTGTCCTGCCTTGTGTTTTTCTTGTAACTGCTACATTGGAAGAATCTTCTATATTGGTATTGTGCATTTATGTTCATGTATTATGTATATAAAGAAGTTAATGAATCCAGCTGAATCAGTTATCTGTGCATGCTTCTGGATTTGAATTTTACAAGAAACTCTGACAAAAACTTTCTCCACAATCACATTGCTCATTACTTCAGAAAATGTATTCTACTTCAATACTGGAATAAACTTTTGAATAAGTACCATGCTTTACATCCACGAAGTGACACCGACAGGTTGTACCTGCCAAGAAAAATAGGGGGCAGAAGGCTATTGCAAATTCATCAAACTGTAGAAGAAGAAAAATGAAATTTGAATGATTATGTGAACCAAAGCACAGAAAGTTTGCTGCAGGCTGTGAAAATGGAGAACATTTAAAAAACAACACAAACAAAGGCAGAATATAAGGAAAAACAGTTGGATGACACATTAAATGGATAGAAAATCAAAGCTCTGCATGGACAGCACTTGAAAAACATTGAAGGAAAGTGTGATAATAACTTGACATGGGCATGTCTTAAGAGAGGAACCATCAAGAAAGAAACAGAAGGTTTAATCCTTGCTGCTCAAGAACAAGCACTACAAACTAATTCTATGAAAGTGGAGATACAAAAATCCACTGACAATCCAAACTGCCGACTTTGCAATGACAAAGTTGAAACTGTTTCACACTTAATGTGTGAGTGCAGCAAAATCGCACAAACTGATTACAAAGCCAGACATGATCGAGTTGCTAAATTAGTCCACTGGTCATTATGTAAAAAATATGACATATTTGTATCCAAAAAATCATGGGAGCACAAAGTGGAAAAAGTTATTGAAAGTGAGAGAGTGAAGATCTTGTGGGACTTTCAAATATAGACCAATTGTCATTTGGAACATAACACACCAGATATCATGGTTGTTCAGGGCTGAACCATACAGTTTATTGATATTGCTGTACCAGGAGACACCAGAGTTGAAGAAAAAGAACTGGAAAACATCATGAAATATCACGACCTGGCCATCGAAACTAGACGGCTATGGATAAAACATGTAACAGTGATACCTATTATCATCGGGGCACTTAGTACCATGTCCAAGAATTTTACAAAACAAATCAAGAAATCGCAGCTTCCTGCAATAACACCAGAGGAACTGCAAAAAGCTGCACTATTCAGAACATCATATATTTTAAGAAGATACTTGGTTGATACCTAGAACACTGGCAGCAACCCATATCAACTATTAGCACCAGTCAGTGGTATTTGTGACACATTTTTAAATGTTCAGTTGATTGAGTTTCATGTTTAATGAATAAAAGAGATAATGATGATGATGATGATGATGATGATAGACTTATCACCTAGAGTTTGTAACAGAAACCATTTCATTTTATGTACTACTCTTCAAGAGTATTGTTGCTTTTGCATGATCTTACTGGATGCACAAGCCTAGGATGGTTCTTCTTTTCTTTAAAGAGATAAGAAAATAAAGATGTTAAGACATTTAGGACAATTAAGACCTGGGAATTTTTTTATTCCTAGTTACAGAGTTCTGATTAATATCCTACAAAACATGTTAATCTGTAGTTTAGAAATTACTAAAAAGCAGAGCATTTCACATTGTAGAACGGTGTAACAAAGTGGATTACTTCAAACACTGAAAATGATGCAAGTTAAGGGAAATAGCAAATGGCTCCTATTATACATTTCAGCATACTTGATATATGAATATGACTCAGCTCTTATACTGTGCTTATATTGCACAGGGAAATTGGAACATCAGCTTAGACAAGGAGCCAAAGGTGACATACATGCGAGCAGATCATATTCATTCTGAACACTGGAGAACAATTTGTTTCTTTCTGTTCTTCAGATGAAAGCCTATTCAGCTGGGGAATAGCGAAGATTAGAAATAAACTTTCTATCATTGTGATGTAGATGACAGATTCTAATGGGTTCATTCTCTAAAAATATAATTGTACTCAGAGTTTATAACAATAGCTGGTACGCCGGTATGAAAAGTGATTGGCAACAATTCTTTTCAAAAATAATGTTTTCATTAATTGGCAAGAGGGGCGACTACTTCTTACAATAAAAAAGTGTGTGTATGAGAGACAGAGTGTGTGTGTATGTTTGTAATGATGGAAGGAGGATTTTCACTAATTAGCCAGGCCACACTCACTCACCTAAAGATGAATTTTCTGAGTTGCCCTAATTGTTTGACTTTCTTAAACAAAAAAATGCACACATCCTCTTGCTAACTGTAACCAGGCTCATGTGTTGATTATTAAACAAATGATTGTCATACGTATAGATGGAACTATGTTCTAGACCAGAGGTGTTAAACTCAAGGTCCACAGGCCAGATCTGGCCCACAGGGTGCTTAGATATGGCCTGTGGGAAATAACAAAGGATTGGCCTCTGCTAGCAAAAACGGGGTGCCGACTGGGTGTATGCACCCCCTCTGCAACCACTTTTGGCTTCCGGAGCGCTCCAAAGGGCCATCCTGGTCCAAACTGGGGCCTCCAGAGCACTCCAGAAGGCCATTCAGGCTCAAAATGGGGCCTCCGGAGTTCTGCAGGAGGCCGTCCTTAACTCAGAAGGTTATAAAAGGGAGGAAAGGTAAAATATTTTACCTTTCAGGCTTGCAGGATTCTGCTACTATAGCCTATGTCAATAATTTATAGTTCAAGCTTTCCTATGGAGTCAATTTCTTGATCTGGCCTCTCTTTTTTAAGGTGATCAAGTAGATCAAGTATTAAACAAAACCTCAGAAATGTACGCCTCCCTCTTTTTATAAGTTTATAAAACCATATCTGCGGAGGTATGGTCCCGTGTCATGCTCACCATGGCCATGCCCACCATGGCCACACCACCCGGCCCTCCAATGTCAAACCTAATCCTGATGTGGCCTTCAATGAAATTGAGTTTGACACCCTTGTTCTAGACAATATGTGTAAAGAACTGGATCCCACGCTTGTTCAGTATGTGTTACCCCATTATATCTACATACTTAGCTAGACAGAGATAATGTCAAATTCAGGCAACCAGATCTATGGGTGACAGGTTTAAGCTGACTTATTTATTGTTTTCTATCTATAACACAAGATTGTCCCCAGACTATTTGCCTCCTCTTGGGAATAAGCAGATTACATGGAGCTTGAGAGGAGAGGGTTTCAGTCCTAAGCCTCTTGCAGCTGCAGTGTTCCTGTTCCTGTCCACAAGCACAACACACACAGGGTTGTTAAGGACTTTATTGGCAGTTATTTGCCAGGCTCCTTGTTCATACCCAGTGCAAAATCCTTTTGAGTTCAGCACTGTTGTAGTAGTAGGCACAGGATTACTGAGGTCAGTAGGAATCCAAGCCCAGTTCAAAGTCTACACATAGTAACTCTCCAAGGTAGGAGTCCAAGAAACAAGTCTGAGGTCCAGGTATACAGTTGAACACAGCACCAATCCAGGAAACTGAAGTTACAAGTTGAAGTCTTATATGAAGAGCCGTGGTGGCACAGTGGTTAGAATGCAGTATTGCAGGCTAATTCTGTTGACTGCCAACAGTTTGGCAGTTCGATCCTGTCTGGCTCAAGATTGACTCCGCCTTCCATCCTTCTCAGGTCAGTAAAATGAGGACCCAGGCTGTTAGGAACAATATGCTGACTCTGTAACCTGTTTAGAGAGGGCTGTAAAGCACCGTGAAGCAGTATATGTCTTAGTGCAATCACTAAGGGCTATTTCTATAAGAACATAAGGAGAATGGTTGTTTCCAACAATCCTCTGCTCCACTCACAAGACTAAATAGATGCTCACTAGTATAGCTCATTAGGAAGAGTGAGGCTACCTCCTCATGAGTAGTTGTAGGAGATGACCAGCTGAACCTGAGGGAGGGGGTCAAACATATCATAAGTCATGAGTCCCTGTGCAAAAAATCTAAGTCAAGCCCACCTTGAATGCCTTTCTTAACTCCTTTTCATTTCCTTTGATCTGAGTTAGTAACTCAGATTCTTGTATAGGACTTAAACTTGCAATAAATCTTTATGTACATTTTGAACTCCCTGAATCTTCTGATTTCCCTGGTGGTTGATGGTAACCATGACAACCTCCATTGTGCCTGCCTCCATTCTGCTCTGTGCGTCTTGACAACCTCCATTATACCTGCCTCCATTTCACTTTGTGGATCTGGTGGAGGAGGCAATGCCACCTCATATCCAGCTGTGGTTCCAATGGGGTCTCTGAACTCTCCCACTGCAGCTGTCCCTCTCCTTTTTTTCTTTAACAGCTGAACATTCATCCAGTTGCTCCTCCAGCAACCTTTGTGATGTACCTGGCCTCTTCACTCCTGACTCACAGTCCACGGAAACTTCCAAAGCACTCCCCCTCCAAAGTCTTAGTAGAACATTGCACAAGCACAGAGAAAATGCGGATAATTTAGAAAATAAATAATTGCCTTGCACATACACCAAAACTGCACATTTCACTTGCTAAGGGTCTTTCTTCCAGAAAGATAAGAGATAGATGAGAGGAAGGATGTGCGCACAATAAGAACTGGAAGAAAAAAAGTGGAAAGTTGAAATTTAAAAAAAAATAATGATAGTGTAAAACAGGAACATGTTTTCTTCTATACAAGAGAAAGAAATGATAGGTCCATTGGTTCCAAGACAGTCCTTGACAAATGGAACATTATCTGAAATGGAAATCAGTTATCATAAAGCAAAAATCTTGGCCTGAACATTACTTGACTTGATTTTACTCCATTTATATTAATAGGTTTGCTTCAATTTAATAGATTTTCTTCAATAGAAATTTTTGCCCTTTAAGTTATGTAATTATTAATATAATTTGCCCAAAGCCTCCTTTAATGCTAATCATTTTGCTTTTGTCCTTTGACATGTTAATTTCCCTAATACAGCTTTTTAAATGCAAATTTATTGGATACAAGCAATCCTTACATTTATAGGAATTTCACTATCATTGTTTGTTTCAGCTTTTTCTCCTTCTCCTCCTTTTCCTTCTTCCAGTGTTTCCCTTGGAAAAAAGTGACCATCAGACTTCATGAGACGTTCATATCTGTGTTACAGCAAGTTCAATAGGAGCAAATATTCCAACTCATTCCCAGTAAAATTTGTTATAAAAAAGTAAATCATTTTGTGGGAATTAAAGCCTAGAGAAAGAATGGAAGAAAAGAAAAGAAAAAAAGAAAAGAAAAGAAAGAAAAGAAAAGAAAAGAAAAGAAAAGAAAAGAAAAGAAAAAAGAAAAGAAAAGGATACTCTTCATTTTTTTGTTACCCTTCAAAATGAGTCCTGGGCTATATAGTAATATTTTCAGATAAATTAAGATAAAATTAGGTTATTGGTTGTTATTGTTCTTGATGGCTATAGAGTATCTCCTCAAATGCAGGAATTATGCCTTAAATACTATCTATTGAGAAATGTCAATCCCTCCTATTCAGCCTTCTGCTGCTTCCAAATGTACCTGGTTGCTATTGAATGTTGGATGACAGAGACTCTTGGTCTGATCCAGCATTAAACCTCTTATTTGGCAGCTCACATGTTTGGCCAGCCTGATAGAGTATCCTTGGGTCAAGAAGAAGAAACTAGGAAATCTGCATAATAAATCACTTGTTTTGGGCGGGGGGAAAAAGGATTCTGGTAATGGAGCACATTATAGAAACAGAAAGATTAGTAATAACAATAATTTGAAAGAAGATATAAAACCCAAAGGTGAACAATTCTGGCACAAACTGATCATGGTGGTCCCAATGGCTTTCAGCACACTGAGGCCAAAAAATCTTGGGCAACTCTTAGAAACTCAGCACATTGACAAAATTTCCATTCAGTCAAATGCAAAAGGCCACACTGCTTGGATCTGCATATAATCCTATGCCAATACATTATGGCATCCTAGGTTCTTGGGAAAAGCATGATGATATGAAGGCCAATACCAGCTAAAGAACTGGCAGCTGTGATTTCACATTGTTGTGATAATAATACAAGAAGCTTTTCCAAGACACTCTGTAAGGTTTCAGATGGTTCTTTAATTATACAAATGGATGCCATGGTGCAAATTGAACTGCTGGTGGCTTGTGGAAAAGTGACCCTATCTTTTGGCACAGCTACTGCTACTGTGAGTTTTCACTTGCAGTTAGATTATTTGGCACTCTTGAGACTCATCATTAGGCTGACAATCATTCATGGCATCTCCGCTAAAATTAATCCTTCTCTCAACACTAATTTTCTTTCTTCGTGAGAGCCTTTGACACAGATGCTATTACAAGCTGTTTGAAAAATTGGGCTCGTACCCATGGACTGCTGTGACTCAACACTAAAACTGCCTTAGTTCTTTAAAGGAAAGGTGACCTCCGACCAGTGGAATTCATCCTGCTTCATCACAGTGATTATGCTAAAAATGTTTTTTGACAGTGACATTACTATCTAGTTCCAATTCCCCTTCATAAACTATGGGGGAAATGCCCTTAAATAAATAAAAACGGTAGTCTTTATGTTACCCATTCATGTAAAATGCAATGCTTCTGTGAGCGTGAAGGAGGAAAGGGAAATTTCCTGTCCCCTGTCCCCTCCCGTCCCCACCCCTCTCCTCTCCTCTCCTCTCCCTTCCTCTCCTCTCCTCCATAGCAGGAATGCTTGTGGATGGCTTACAGAGTTCTTTTAATTAATTTAGCTGTGAAGCAACTGAAAAAAAACCCAGGTAGAAGTATCTTGATCCTCATTATAAGCAGTCTGAAATCTCTTTAGTTTCTTATGTTGGTTTACTCCATTGGATGAAATTGTGAGAGGGCTGATTTCATATCTTGATGGATGGGATGGCCAACTTAGTAGGAAAAAATGTGTCTTCAGTCCATGTAATACAATTTCATCTTAAAGAAAGATGTCAATGGTCTCCATAACCTGACTTGTGGGGGTTTTTTTTCCAAACAAGAAAGTTGCAGAATCATGGAGAGATGTATGAGACAAAACAAAGGAATGCATTCAAGAAAGTTAGCCAAAGAAAATATTTTAAAAAGTGAAAATACCATGAAAACAAAGTAGAAAAACAGAAGCAGATGACTGTTTTCAATATTGTATTACAAAAAGAAGAAGATAAGCCATTAAGTCTGATAGGAAAAAGATAATAAAAGCATCAAGAAAGAGTCACGAGGTCTGCATATCGCTAATGAAATACCTTTTCTAGAACATGACTAATTCCACAATTCTCATTCCCCCCTCCCCTCAAAAAAAGGACTCCTAAGTGTGCTCAGTAATTTAGGAAAGCACTTCTGATAAATATTTTTTCTAACAATTATTTCTCTTGCTGTGCTGCTCTTTTTATCTAAGTTTATCAACATTTGTTGATCATCTTGGTTTGATCATAATTAAATAATAATCCCTTATAAATTCCTTATAAACTGAAAGACTATACGGCTTTCCTTTAATGTGTGGTAACTGAAAAAAACATGGTAAATGCATTTAAGGGAAGGGAAGGAAAGGAAAGGAAAGGAAAGGAAAGGGAAGGGAAGGAAAGGAAAGGAAAGGAAAGGAAAGGAAAGGAAAGGAAAGGAAAGGAAAGGAAAGGAAAGGAAAATACATTTGCTATCAGCTGAACTGATTCCTTCAAGTTTCTTAATCTCACTCACTCTTCACACACACCCCAAAATATCAAAGTCTTGTGTATCTTTTTCTGTATTACACAGTTTGCCACAAAATGCTTCCTGCTTTTCAGTCAAGCTCTTTAGTTTTACATCTGTCTTTGGCTGTTAAATACAAATAGTTTTTCAGGAAGACAGGTTGATTTAAGATAGGTGATTACAAAAGGAGCTTGAAGCTAGTGGGTCTTAGGGAGTGAATTTGACTGACTGCAATTCACTTTCTTCTTATGTTACTTTACGTCAGTCATGGGCTTTGCTAGTTAATGGAAGCTGCCATGGACAGTATCTAGAAGAGCTGTATTTCCATAACTATGTCTTATTGATTGGCATGGTCTCCCCAATTGGGATGGATAAATAAAAGATCATTTTTAAGGCAAGGGAGACAGGAATGCTGTGCATATTACTCTGTCAACATGTGAGAGATTGACACAAAAGCTTGAAGGCTTGAATTTAAATGTATTTATATAGATTGCTTTTTTATCTTGCCTGGCATTTCTAATTCAGCATGTATTTTCACTAGTTCAGAATAAAACAGAAAAAAGGAAACAAGTCATTTACCATGCTACATGAGTGGCCGGACTATGATTTTATTTTAATGTTAAATTGGATCTACTGAATTAGAGAGCAATGGAATGAGTGAGGCAAAGCCAGTGATTTAAATAACTGAAAAGTGGAGACATTGTTAGTGGAGACAGGAAAAGTGTCATATTTTTGAATAAAAGAACACAACCAAATTAAAAACAGATAGCGAGGTAGAACGGTAGGAAAGAAGGGAGGTGGGGAGGGAGGGAGGAAGATTATATCTCACTCAAAACCTAATAGCAATAGCATTTAGATTTATATACTGTTTTACAGTGATTTACAGCAGGGGTGAAATCTAAATTTTTTTCCTACCAGTTCTCTGGGCGTGGCTTGGTGGGGCATGTCCTGTGACTGAGTGGACATGGCCGACTCGATGTCAGTCACAGCCATGCCCACTCAGTCACAAGACCCCCTCCCATCAAGCCAAGTAGGAAAACTTTTTAAATTTCTATTCTGCCGGCGTGTCCTTATCTTTCTCCCATGGCTCCACCCACCCGCCCCATTCCCCGGAGTTGGGAAATGCACCATTCCCCGACTCCTACCACTCACCTTTCTCCCGCGGCTGGCTGTCAGGGAAGGCAAGCACCCGAAAGATACTGGAGTCGCTCACTCTCCTTCTTGAATAAGCCACTCTGGTCTATGCACCACCTGTGCAAGCGCTGAAACTGCCACGGAATTAAATAAATAAATGGTGTGTGTTTGCGCAGCTGGCGCATGGATCAGAGTGACTCATTCAAGAAGGAGAGTGAGTGACTCCGGTATCTTTTGGGCACTTGCCTTCCCTGACAGTCAGACACAGGAGAAAGATGAGCAGTAGGATACACCGCGTGGTGAAGGGTGAGCAGGCAACGGCTCCACGGCAAGGCCAGAGTGGGGGAATGGTACATTCCCCGACTCCGGGGAATGGGGCAGGTGGGCGGAGCCTCCAGCTGCCATTGCTACCGGTTCTCCGAACCACCAGCCATCATCGCTACCTACTCGCCCGAGCTGGTCCGAACCGGGAGCATTTCACCCCTGATTTACAGCCCTCTGTAAGCAGTTTAGAGTCAGCATATTTGGGTCCTCATTTTACCCACCTTGGAAGGATGGAAGGCTAAGTCAACCTTGAGCCTGGTGAGATTTGAACTGCCAAATTGCAGGCAGCAAAAGTAGCCTGCATTACTGCACTCTAACCATTGCGCCACCATGGCTCACGACAGCAACACATAAAATTGGAAATATCCATTTGTTTTACTTTTTTTAAAAAAAAAAACTTTTTTTGCGTTTTTCTGCTGTCTTCCCTTTTAAATTTAATAATTTTAGGATACCTGTTTTTTTAAAAATATTTAAACTTTTTTAAAAAATACATTCCACTTTTCAGTTCAAATACTATTTGACGTGTCTATAAAAACATTATTGTACCTGCATTTATTTGGAGGAGAAAAAGGATGGAATGGTCTCTATTTAAAGTTTACTTTAGGATAGGACAGTTTAGTAAGAGCCATTGCCCTACTAAAGGCAGAAATTCTATCTATGCTTAAATGAAAATGAGATTTATAAATCTATCAATATTTTTTTAAATAAATCAAAGGCTGATTACATTAAGCTGAATGGACAGGTGTGTGAGGGTGGAGGTTTGTTCTCTGAATTTGTGAGTTGGTTTCCAAATATTTAATTACCAGGCTAGGTAACATCTTCAGTGGAATTTAGGGAATGTCTGTTGGTGTTCTTCTGCTTATAAGAGCTTCATGTGGTCAGGAGGTTTCATGATAGGAGGGTCACATCAGGTGAGGGTCCTGTGCTGGTCTAATTATGGTTCTTGTGATGGGTAAGGTGTGGGTCACATCAGGTGAGGGTGATGAGTCTTCTGAGGGGTCAGGTGTGGGTTACGTCAAGAATGGAACTTGTTCACAGACAAAGAAGTTGATCTTTTTGAAAAGAAGAAAGAGATGTGGCCAGTTCTTCCAGTGTGTGTGTGTGTGTGTGTGTGTGTGTGTGTGTGTGTGTGTGTGTGTTTTGTCAAATCACTTTAAAAGCCTGCTCTAATCAAACCTTCCTTAAAGAAAAGCACCCCTTGGAAGTTTACATAATTCTAATCATTCATCCCACTGTTGAACTGCTCTTTCACTTACACACTTTTTTCCCTAACACTTAACTGAAATTTGCTTTCTTGGGTGTTACATGTTTCATGTAAACTAAGACAGCAGCAAACACATCTTGACCTTTTTGTTACATGGCAGTCCTTCAAGTGGCTGGAAATATCTCCCCTGGATTGTCTTTCCTCAAGGCTAATCATGCACCATTCCCTCAGTCTCTCTTGTATTCTAGAAACAGATCTTGATCTTCTTTTGTGCCACATCTCTTTGTAGATTTGAAGAGTGTGCTTGTATTTTTGATCTTTTTTTTAAAAAAAAAAAAAGCTAAGGAATCTCATGTCCTTCTATTTCTTTTCTTCAACTTAGTTTGCAAAATCATCTGATCATCTTCACTGCAGGGGTGGATTTCACTTACCTGTGCTACCGGTTCGCTCACGTACATGTGCTCACTTCACTTGCACGCACACCCCTTCTGCGCATGCGCAGATCATATTTGATGACATCTGGGTGGGTGGACAGAGCCTCTCATCGCCACCACTATCAGTTCCCCCAAACTGAGGCAAACTGGTAGCAACCCACCACTGCCTTACTGGCTTTGTTTGTAGGTGGTTCAGTTTCTCTGGATCTTCCTTAAAATGGGACCTGCAGAGAATAAGGTCAGACCATAACTTTTTTGATTTGGAGAATGTTCCCTTTGATGCCCTCTAAAACATTTTTTCTAGTGATTTTGTGTTATGTTCCATTTTGGCTTCCATTCCATCAAAACTCCAAATAACTTTTCATAGTTGTTAATCCTAAATCAGAATGTTTCCCATTCTACACCTTCACATTTTTTTTCCAAAGTGAAAACATTTGCATTTGTATGTCGGTGAAAATTAAGAATTTGGTGTGCAAATCCTGCATACCACCCAGACTCCAAATTTGTACATTTTTTCTTTTAACAGGGAAATTTTAACTATTCATTCATTGATTACCTATAATTCCACCTTTATTTTGTATTACTCAAGGTAATACATTTTATCACAGTAACAAATAACAATAACAAAGCTGTGAGGTGAATTGAGCTGAGAAAGAATCACTGGCCCAATGCCCAAGGGAAGATTAAAACTCACAATCTCCTGATTTCTAGACCAGCAGATTAATTGATTTATAGACCAGCAGATTACCAAAACGATTCCAATTGCGGTTAAAACCTTTCCTTAGATTATTGTCTTTAAGTCAAAATATTGAAAATGGAGGAGGCAGGGAAGAGAATTTAGTGTGGAGTTTCTGTAAGCATCATCGTTTCTTAATACTTCATTCATTCCAGTTTGGTAGTTTTGAAGAGGTTGCTTTTGGTAAATTATCATCAATTAAAATGGGAATATCTCCTTGAACAATTTTCAGTTGACATATTGACATAGGCAATACAAGAATTGGAAACACTTGTGCAGCAGGACATGTAAATCATTGGCAAATGTACTTGTAGGCAGACAATTGTGGGCATCCAAAATCATCAGCTCAAAGCAGGTAAGAGCCATGAATACCTTGGAAGGGAAAATATACATCATATCTAGAGCCAGGGAGCAGGAAAGCATTTTGAAAGGGTGTCTTAATTGAATGCTCTAGATTCAATCAAACTGAGATAATTTAACAAAGTACTCCTAACTTCATCTGAAGCATGATATTCTTCATAGGTAAGGCACTGCTGATTGTCTCACAAAGAAAACACAAATTAGTGAAATGGATCAATAGATAGATATGTAGTGGTCCCCTTAATTCCTTTCAACACATGTTTATACCATTTGGCAGATGTAAAATAAGTAGTGGAATTGAGATCTGCTTTTTGACTCCAGGAAAGAAATAGAAAACAGCACCTCAAATTTTAATGTACATTTTAACTGGTGGCACAGTGGTTAAAATGGAGTACTGCAGGCTAATTCTGCTGACTGCCGGCTGCCAGCAGTTTGGCGGTTCGATTCTCACTGGCTCAGGATTGATTCAGCCTTCCATCCTTCTGAGGTGGGTAAAATGAGGACCCAGATTGTGGGAGGCAATAGGCTGACTCTATAAACCGGTTAGAGAGGGCTGAAATGGTATACAAGTCTAAGTGCTATTGCTATTGCTAATTGGAGTTGTGTCAGGTATAAGAAACCAAGGGCCAGAATAGGGTTAAAAAAAAAACTCCATGAGTTTATTTCATACTATTTATACACACGAATCTGAACTACTAATGGTGAAGGCAAATTGGCACTAGATAAGAGTTACACAGAATTCATGGGGGACTGGACTTCAGCCTCTTGTGGGAGCCTAGTGACTCCTAACTGATGACACATTTGGCCCCCTCTCTTGGATCAGCCTAATCATCTTTTACAGTTGGAGAATAAAAGGGTTGTATTTATGGAAGCAGACATTTGATAAGCATTCTTTACATAAAGTCATATATGGAATGTATTTACTTTGGCACTTTTCCATTAATAAATGATGGAGGAGGAATTCTCAGGGACAATGATATTAAAATGGTAGGCACAAGTTGGTGACTAAAGCTTTTTCTTCTTTTTTATGTGTATGTAAAGCATGCAATCCATGTTTACCCCCTCTTGTTGGCAGTCCTGAAAGCTGTATATATTTATTTACGGTATTTTATATAGCACCCATTTTACATATTTGACTTTGACAGTTTACAATAAAATAGATTAAAAATGAATGTAATCCACAACATAAAATCAAAACACACAGCAGCTGAACTTCATAAAACGACCAACAACAAAACCAAACAGTAGACTCTACTACACTCCTGCCATCCCAGATCATGGCATGAAACCATGTTTTTAGGATTTTGCCAAAGGCCAATAGGGTCAAGGCTATTGCCCTAACCTCCAAGGCAGGGCAGACACCATAACAGAAAAGCGACTCTTCAGTGTGCCCCTCCTGCTGAACTGGGTAGGATGGGTAGAAACAAATGGGGAGAGCTGGTTCCATAAATAAACTAGTCCCAAGCAATGAAGAGCTTTAAAGTTTATTACCAGCAGTTTGAATTGCACCCAGAAGCATACTGGAAGCCAATGCAATTCGTGGCACAATGGTATCACATCGACCAGAATATCAACAGCATTAACTGCCCACATTGCTGCTTTCTGCACCAGTTGAAGCTCCCGAGTTCACTTCAATGGCAACCTCAGGTAGAGTACAAGAATAGAATAGAATAGAATAGAATAGAATAGAATAGAATAGAATAGAGTAGAGTAGAGTAGAGTAGAGTAGAGTAGAGTAGAGTAGAGTAGAGTAGAGTAGAGTAGAACAGAACAGAACAGAACAGAACAGAACAGAACAGAACAGAACAGAACAGAATAACAGAGTTGGAAGGGACTTTGGAGGTCTTCTAGTCCAACTCCCTGCTTAGGCAGGAAACCCTATACCATTTCAGACAAATGGTTATCCAAATTCTTCTTAAAAATATCCAGTGTTGGAGCATTCACAACTTCTGGAGGCAAGTTGTTCCACTGATTAATTGTTCTAACTGTCAGGAAATTTCTTTTTAGTTCTCTCCTTGATTAGTTTCCACCCATTGCTTCTTGTCCTGCCCTCAGATGCTTTGGATCAGGCATCTCCAACCTTGGCAACTTTATGACTTGTGGACTTCAACTCTCAGAATTCCTCAGCCAGCATGCACTAAGGACTCTGTCTATTTGAGGAGATCCAACTCTTCTCAAATAACCAAGCCAGATCTGGTCCCAGTAGCCTTTAGTAGGATCCACAGCAAGGCCAGAGTCCAGCTTAGATCGAATGTTGTATAATTTCTTCATTTTTCCATGTTTTTATTAATTTTTGAAGCAGTATTTTGCATTGGAATTACACGTAGACCTCACCTAACAATGCTAATTGGGACCAGAATTTCCATCACAAAGCAAAGTGGACATTAGGTAAAACATCACAGGACCACGCCTCTTAGCCATGGCAGTTCTGATAGTCCCAGTTGTAGTCCTTAGGCAAGGATCATGCCTTTGTTAGACAAGGACCTTCAATTTTCTCCTGGGCTTCTACACTTGCCTCATCCCCCATCTCTGGCTTTTGGTTACTCCTACACTCCACCACTACTGCCGAACCCCACCAATATTCTTCCTTCTGCTGACCTTTGGCCGCTCTACACTCCGCCACCACTGCCTAACTGCTAATCTTCTTCCTCCCACTGGCCTCAGGAAGGGACAGCAAGTGCCTCAACTGCAGTGTGAAGAAGAAGAAAGCAGAGGTCATCTGGAAGCATAAGGGGGTAATGGGGGTAGGCAGTAGTGGAGGAGTGCAAGATGGCCAAAAAGGCAGATATGGGGGTGAAGGAAATCGAAGCACATGTTGTGGTCATAAATGCCAAGTACCTGGATTTTGATCACATGACTACAGGCTGCTGCAACAGCCCTAACTTCAAGGCCCCGTTGCAGCTACCATTTATTCAGCACCGTTGTAACTTCAAATGAATGAATGTTCATTAAGCGAGGAATGCCTGCATTTAAAAAAAAAACAAAAAACCCTGATCTGAGCAAATCATACACACCCTTTCAATCCATTCAGAGGTTTAAAATTCCCTACTATTTATTTCCAAATCAGACCCATCACAACTAAATTAAACCTGCTGTTCTGAAGTGCTGCTTTATATCAAGCCGACAAATAAAATTAAATATTAAAGGTCTCCCAGAGGAAATCTACACAATCTTCTTTCATGCAGTACCTTGGCAGATGAAATATATCTATAAAGCGTGTCTTAAGATTGAAATTTCTCCTTACTAAGCCAGTGATTCATCAAATGCTTTTGATGTGCAAATAGCTTTTTAAGTCCTTATTGCACACATATTGCATATATTCATAATGCTGTGTTACATTTATATACTGCTTTGCTCTGGGAGTGAAAGACAATGCATATTGGGGGGGGCGTGTCTTCACTCATTTTATCACTGCAATAATCCTATAGAGTGGTTGGGTGGTGACTCTAGGCATCTACTGAGTGACCTGATGTAGAAAACATTGGAAACTAGGTTTCCCTGTACATTGCCCTCTCTACATTTTCAAACTAATAGAAATGTAATAGCTATATAAATGATTTTTTAGCTTACCAGCCCACATTTTGTTTTAATGCCATGTCAAATTTAATTACTGAAAGTCATTAGGAAGTGAGTCCTAGGGGGGGAAAATCACCATATCAACTTATAAAATGCAATGCAGTCTGATATTTACCATAAAAGGTCCTTGAGGGCATGAAGCCGCATTTGTATTTAACTTACATTTTGCCATTTAGCCAACCTTAGTTAAATAAACTATGAAAAAAGGGTTCAATACATGTGTACAGCTTTTCCAGAGAAATCAATAGAGTTCAAGGCCAAGTGACACGTTAGCTGAAATACAATCATGTAGGTCTGTCTGAGTGGTTTCTTTTTCTTTTAAAAAAGCCAAAGCAGCTGTCTATAGAAGTGGGTATATGGAGATGTGGAAGCCTACATTGCTTTGCTACAATTCCATCTTAACCAATAAACATATACACTCGCATAAACAGAGAGAGAGAGAGAGAGAGAGAGAAAGAGAGAGAGAACCAGTGGGAACTTTTTAAAACACTAGTTACTGGCATGGGACTGAGTCAATATATACTTACCGAGACTACAGCTCTACTGGGAAAACTCCTTCCCCAAATAGGGACATTTTTTAAAAAAAAAATCCATTTAACCCAATATATGATTTGGTATTTAAATGTATTTGATTTGGGAATGTAATAATCTCTTTGTTGGGCTGCCCCATGTAGATCTGTCTTATTTATAGCAGCTGGGAACATTTCCCCAGGTTTTCATTATAACTCATTAAATAGATATCTCCTCTTTTCCCAGGAGCTCATGGCAGTATACATAGCAATCCTTCCATCAATTTTCCCCCAATAAAACCTAGCAGGATGGATTAGTCTTAGTAAAGTGACTGGCCAAAGTAATCTAGTGAGCATTGATGGCTGAAGGAAGGCTTAAAAATGGATGTCCTTGATCTTAGTCTAATACTGTGATGGACTACGGTGAACTGGCAGTTTCCCAGGAAGAAGTGAGAACATTCCAAGGAAGGGGATGAGACAAGAGAAAACATCACCTGGATCTGGATAGGACACAGAGGAAGAAAATAGAAAATCCCTAGAATTTCCCATGGGAAGATGCAAGTAGTAAGGGTTGAGTCTGGCAAGATTGTGTCTATTGTGCAATGAAAGAACTGAACTTTGGCTACAATGTTCTATGTCATTTGTGGTCAGGACTTGACTAATAGCTTGAACAGAACAGAACAGAACAGAACAGAACAGATACATTTGTCAAGAATCATAAGGTATAATACTTTAGTCATAGGGAAATAGTCAATATAAATCTTAAGGATACCAGCAACAAGGTTACAGTCATACAGTCATAAGTGGGAGGAGATGGGTGATAGGAACGATGAGAAGATTAATAGTAATGCAGACTTAGTAACTGGTTTGACAGTGTTGAGGGAATTCTTTGTTTAGCAGAGTGATGGCGTTCGGGAAAAAAACTGTACTTGTGTCTAGTTCTTCTGGTGTGCAGTGCTCTATAGCGTCGTTTTGAGGGTAGGAATTAAAACAGTTTAGGTCCAGGATGTGAGGGGTCTGTAAATATTTTCAAATATGTATATAATAGCTTATATACATCTCCTTGGTAAGCATAACAGTAGCTGATATCTTTAACACCATCAGACAACAACATCTGTGTATCCTAGGTTTTGGGAAGGATTTGAGGAGAAAAATGTCAATTGCAGTCTAAAAACCTGAGTGGCTGTGCAACCAACCATTATAAAAATCCCCTCCAAAGATACTCCCCTGTTGTGGGGTGTGTGTGTGCTTGTGATGAGGTTTTAACACTGGAGGTTTTAAAAAAGATATTTGACAACCATTTGTCTGAAATGGTATAAAGCAGGGGTGTCAAACTCAATTTCATTGAAGGCTGCATCAGGGTTGTGTTTGACCTCAGAGGGCTGGGGGGGGGGAAAGGTGCAGACGGGGGTGAACATGGTCATAGTGGGCGTGACTGGGCTGGGGGTAGCCATGGTGGGCATTTGACACAAGCTCTAGATGCAGTTTTTTTCTCTTCTCTTCTTTCTTTCCACAGTTCTTTACTACAGCCATTTTCCTAGCTCTTCTACCAGATATTACTGGCAAACATTTATTACTTATTCTTCATACTCCACTACACCTTTTATTTTTAAATTTATACCCCATTGTTTAATAGTAAATTGTTTTTCCAGGCAGAAAATCTATTTATACTATTGTATTTTTATTATTCAACTAATAATAAAAATACAATAGCATAAATAACATGATAATACAAGATCTAATAGCAGGATAAATTTCCAGGATAGTAAATAGAAATGGCTGTCAATTATAGATTGTTGGTTGTAGATTAAACAGACCTACAGTATGTAAAACCTGGCACTAGACTGTAGTATTAACATAGGATGTTGCTTGTTTTCTATCCAGATCAGGCACTTACTTGAGGCCACATAATTGTAATCCAGTCCAATCCAGTCCTTCTGCAGCCGGCCAAAAATGGGCCTTGTAGCAACCTCCTGGGGCCTCCATGCAGCCTGTTTTTGGCCGGCTGCGGAGATACAAAATGAGAACAGCATTGAGGAATGTTTTTTTTTTAAAGATAAACAACTAAGCAATTTCCAACAAATATATGCTATGAAAATAAGCAAGTGATATTGGATGTTACTCAGTAAACCCAGATTACAATGGTCATTTTTTAAAGGAGCTTTCTGTTCTCTAGCAAACATTTTTAACATGTTTTTATATTCTTCTGAGAAGTGGATAAAAATTTGGAGTTCTCTTTACACAGTGTCGACTTCCAGTTTGTTTCTCTTATTTTTTGCGAACTGTGATCCCTACCGAAAAAACTAATTCTTGTGGATGCTGCTGCCTGGTCTAAAAAAATGTAGGAACCAAACATCTTTGTCTACTTTAATGAAGTCTGGTCCACTTTGTTGAATAGTTTGAAATTCTATTTCTCATTGGTCTAGGTACTTACCAGTGAACCCCCTCATCATGCAGAGCATCCAAATCAATTTCCTTTAGATTGCAAGCCTGCAGTGCACTGCAACATTATTCTAATGGCGTCGCATTTCCAAGGGTTAGTTTGGACATTTGGCAATGAAAATCATTTTTGGAGAAGTCATGATTGCCACTCAGGGATTTCTAAATTAATCATTAACCATCCAAACATTCCGAATTAAATGAAGTCTTTTGCTTTAGTATTTTGGCGATTCTAACTAACAAGTGCTAGTTTCTACTGAAAATTGCCCTTGGATTTCTAGGTAAAATATTACAATATACTTCTCCCTTTTCATTTAATAGAACTAAGCAGCACATTTCTTCTTCGACACAGAGAACTTTCTGATCTTTTTCTCCCCCCATTCCCCCCCCCATCTTTCTCTCTTTTGCACCTACAACATTGATTCTTCACTTAATAGATTATAATAATGTTAGGGGTCTTAGGTTATTATAAATTGTTAGAGCATTTCTTCTGAAGAAATGCCTGATTGCTGTAATCTAATTAGAAACATCAGCTTGAGACATCATGCATTTATTCACAGTAAAAGTAAGTTCTCAAGAAATCATAGCTCTGGAGTCCTATATAGACCCACTCTCTGATGGTAGAAAAAGGGTTAAGTTCTACTTTTTCAAGATGGATTTTTACGTTGTTTTTAGGATAGTCATAACATTTATTTAAATGTTTTTCTTTGGGTGATGTTTAATTTCCACATCTTATAGTTTTGTTTGCATAATACTATACTGATCCTAATTTCATACTCTGACTTCCCTTCCTTGAAAGATATTTAGGTTAAGGGCTGCACTGTAAAAAAAACTACGATATAATACTTCCAAACCTATTTTAAGAAAGGAAGAATATATTTCTGCTTGAGCAAGATTGTTTTTCTCAAATTCTGTTTGCCACACTCTGTTGCAGTCCCTGATAAATGGCTACAAGACTATATTCCAAGATTAATTTCTGTTGCTGTGTGATCTTTTAACTTAACGTGTAATATTTTTATGACTCCTTCTTTCAGGTCTAGTTAACACAAACATCATAACTTCTTATTTTGGAAAGTTATCAGCGGTGAGTTTCACATTTTGTTACCACTGGTTCACTGCATATGTGCATGTGCCTGGCCTCAAAAACATGCCTAAATAGGATGGCATAGAGCTGGGAGTGGGGGCGGGTGGGGCGGAAGCGGGGGCGGCCCCACCCATGATTTCCACTACCGGTTCGTCTGAACCAGTCTAAACTGGCTTAATACCACCTCTGAAAGTTATGTGTGACTATCTCTTTTTCCATAATGGGCAATTGTGTCAGTTCTATATCTATGGAGTCCTTGGTGGTGTCTGAGATTTCTTGTTTGCTTGCAGATACTACCCAGCTAAGTAATATAATCAGTATGGGATTTTGTGCCTGTTTACATGCAGTAGCCAGTGTGGATGGGGTGTATGGTTTCCTTCTCAGTAGTTCCTTGAGTACAGCAGGGATCCCCAACCTCTGGGCCGCAGCTCACTAGTGGGCTGTGAGGGGATTGCAACCAGGCCACAGAAACGGCCATCAAGCGTGCACTCACATCCTCACTTGATACTCTGACAAATCAACCATTGATAGATACGTAGACATTAACAACATCTATAGACTATGCAAAAGAGACAATCAACCAGCCCAAAAGAGGAAAAAAGACTCCAGCACCTCTCCACCAGTAATCCACATAGATCAGGGTTGTCAAACTCAATTTCATTGAGGGCTGCATCAGGGTTGTGTTTGACACATTTGTGCGGTGGGTGTTGTGACCCAGGCCCAAGTAGTTAGTATTAAATACAAACAGTTCAAAAACAAACAGACTTTATTAGAACAGCTGAGAATTAACTCATTCTCAGCGTAGTCCAAACTAAATTAAAGCAAATTTTTCAAAACATCATTCCTCAGTTTATCACCAACCTTAGGATAATTAGGCAAACTGCCAAAGGCTTTACTTGACAAAAGTTCAGAAGCAGAAGACACCAACAAGAAATGAATACAGTGAAACAAGAAGTAATTCTGTCAATGTTGTTTTCCGGCAAAGAGGCCAAGAGCCATTGCTGGTCTTTTAACCCTTATGGGAGGGCCAATCATCTCTTGGCCCTACTTGGGAAGGCCTGCTCCTGCCTTCTGGCAACTTTTCTCATATGTGCACTAGGAACAGGCTTCTCCTGTTCTCTGCCTCTCTACTGTCAGCCTCTGGAGGCTCGGAAGTCTGCACTTCACTCCCCGATGGCCCTGGCCCCATCTCTGCTTCTGACGCAGAGCCCTCATCTGGGCCTTCCCCAGCCTCCAGGACTGGTCCATGTTCTTCCTCAACCTCATCATTGTCCGACTCTGCTGCCAGCTCCGCAGGCTGCTGGCGGATAACAACCGTGGGGGGCAGGGTGGGTGTGGCCAGCTCAAGTCACTCATGTCAAGGATGCTGGTGGTGTCCTGAGCAGTCTGTCAATGAAAAAAGATTCCTGAGCTCCGTTTTCAGCTGCGACTGCCTTCTGCAACCGTCTGTCAGTGAAAACAAAGCTCTGTCAGTGAAAAGAGAGCGGGCTGGTCCATTGCTGTTTCCAGGGTGGCCCCACAGGCCATATCTAAGTACTCGATGGACTGGATCTGGACCCCGGGCCTTGAATTTGACACCCCTGGCATAGATTAACTCCAAGGTCAAATTTAGACCAATAATTAAGCAATACCACCAATCAAGAAACTGCCAAAGAGCAGAGGTGAAATGCTCCCAGTTTGTACCGGATCGCCCGATCCAGTATCGATGGTGGTGGGTGGTTTGGAGAACCAGTAGCAAAAATCCCTGCGCAGACCCCCCCCCATGCCCAGCTGAGCTGCGCGATCATCAGAGGCTGTTTTTTTTACTTTTAAAAGCATTTTTTCTACAACCTCTTCGAGCTGAAAAAATGCTTTTAAAAGGAAAAAAAACCTTTAAAAGTCTCTGTCGATCCCAGCTGAGTTGCCTGATCGTCAGAGGCTTCTAAAAGCTTTTTTTTCCTGCAACCTCTTAAGGTTATAGAAAAAATGCTTTTAAAAATAGAAAAAAAAATTGGCCATGCCCATCCAGTCACATTACCCTCCCCCTAAGCCATGCCCACAGAACCGGTAGTAACAAATTTTAGATTTCACCCCTGCCAAAGAATCATTAGTAAACAGCCCAAACAAAGAATCCCTAAGTCTTCCACCACTCACACAGTTAGGCAAGATGCCAGAATATAAACTGATAGCAAACAGCATTCCTTAGCAGCACTGATGATGTTACCTAGTTAGGGTAATGAAACGTCAACAAGAAAGCAAGCAAGCTCAGAGAGCACCAAGGAACCAATATCCTCACTTGCACAAGCAAAAGATGAGCCCAGGCATATATGCTCCATTTGCATGGCTGGTGTGCGTGCATGCCACTCACACAAATAGAGCTGTGGCACACTTGCCAGCTGCTCACACAGAATCATCCCCTCCCCCTCTCCCCCCACCGGTCTGCGGGAAGTGGGAAACATTGGGGAACTCTGGACTAGAGTGTTGTTTTCTGCAGTAATATGCAAAATATTAAACTGATGATACTCCAATCGGCCTATACCAGTACAGCTCTTCCCAGGTACTATGCAACTGTTTGTGGAGTGAATCAGAAAGCAAATCGGAGGCAGCCTAATTCTTCAGCTTAGAAATATCAAACCCAAGTAAATTGAGTCTGAATCAGTCAGCATCCTCTTTATGTATGAATAAATGTATCCTTTAATCCATACATGGAGTTCTTCCAGTTTAGAATGCCTTTCATCTCATCCTCTTTCCTGCTTGTTTATAAGGAAGTTTGCAAAATGAATGGAATGAAATTTGCACTCAGCCCCAGTGAAACTGCTCCTATTTCTTTAATTAAAATAGAATAATTTTCTTAATGACAATCTGAGACACATTATCCCCACCGAAGGAAACCCTTCCAAATTGCATTGCTCACAGAAGCACTTATTTCTTCAAAGTAGACCTGTTCCCTGATTATATTTAGGGCTTAATGATTGAATTTTTAAAAAAATTTGATTTATATGCTGCCCTTCTCCGGAGAGTCAGGGCGACTTACAATGTGTTAAGCAATAGCCTTCATACTTTTGTATATTTATACAAAGTCATCTTATTGCCCCCACAAACTGAGTCCTCAATTTACCTACCTTAGAAAGGATGGAAGGCTGAGTCAACCTTGAGCCTGGTGAGATTCGAACTTACAGTAATTGCAGACAGCTGGATGTTAATCACAATGCTTTTAGTCTGCTGAGCTATCCATTTTTATCCATTTGGTGATCATCACTTTTATCTAGTGTGCTAGTCAGCAAAATGTCCAAATTGAAAGACCTTTCTGAAATGCTGTGTAAATCTCCCATTTCTAAAAAGACACTGTAGACCGTTTATCTTTGCAAATGAATTTGGGCCCATTTCCTTATGCATTTATAGCCAGAGGTTTCTATATGTAGACCTATTGACCCATGTACTCTATGTAGCAAAAAATATTCTTTTGCCAATCATGCACTCGGTGAATATGCTCACATTAAAAACTGTTTTGGGTGCTGTGACATGCGCACTTCCTGTTCTACACTGTCTGATTTTTTTCCCCCAGCAGTCAGGATCTGCAATCTTCTAATGGGGTCAGGATAAAAGTTCTTATTTATGATCCTACTAATCTATCATAAAAGCAGATACCATTTCATCATTCCTTGAGAATAAAAAAAAAAAGTACCGTATTTTTCAGAATATAAGACACACCGGAGTATAAAACGCACCTTAGTTTTTGGGGAGGCAAATAAGAAAAAAGCTTTCTTTTGGCGGGTGGATCAGCCTCCCAGAATACCCCCAATCGGCTGTTCCCAGAGGTGAATTTTAGCAACAGGTTCCTTGGTTGTGAGCTCTGTGCTTTGCTTTTTTTTCTGCCTCTGAAACTTCTAAAACTCTGTTTCAGAAAAAAAACTTTTTTTCCTGCCTCTGATACCCTCCGAAACAGAGCTTCAGAAAAAAAGCCTCTGAAGCGTTGTTTGGGGGCTTCTTTTCTGAAGCTCTGTTTTGGGACTTCTTTTCTGAGGCTTCGTTTCTGATGCTTTTTTTCAGCCTCTGAAACCTCCATTTGAGAAGCTGGGCGGAGCTACATTCGGAGTATAAAACGCACCCAGATTTTCACCCTCTTTTTGGAGGGAAAAGGTGCATCTTATACTTTGAAAAATACAGTAATACACAAAATGGAAAATATTTCCTATAAAAGCAATAACTATCAAGAGCTCCTGGACAACATGTTTGAATGACAGAGAGCGATTGTTCTTGCCAGAAGGTTCCATATTTGTGTGGAAAATATCAGAATATACTTGATAAACTGAAGATCACATATATAAATTGGGATACATTTTGCAGACACTGGAGGCATTTAAAATAAGAAAAAGAAAAAAGAGATTGCCAGAGAAAGTTTTGAGGAGCAATCCTGCAGTTATTTGACCCAAAAAGAAGTTTCGTATTGACTTTCATCTAAAGTGTGGCAAGTGTTTCTGATTAATGAAATGGCTAATCATGGATTACACTCTCCTTAAACAATAAATAAGTCAGATTCGTAAAGCTATGGCTGTCTAGAAATAGGCTGATTTTGGAGACCCACATCCACAGATTATTGTAATCAGTTGCCCATATGTGTTGCAAACATAAAAGTAATTTCATGGTCAAATCCATGTAGTTTTTATTTTCACAACAGCAGAAAAGTTGTTTGACATTATCTTTTTCTTGGATGTTTCTGGCTTTCCAATCTAATTTACCACAAGGGAAGCTCCTTTTAAAGAAAATTAGAAATGCACATGTAAAGTAGAATGGCTATTTTAGCAAGTAGAGCTAGGAATTGTACTTTTTGTGAGAAAGTAATGTCCCATATCCAGTGGCTCCTGTTTTGTAATGTGGGACCAAATTTGCAATCCTGGTTTGAAATATATAAACATTTTCACGATTTAGATCCACATTATGCTTTTGCCTATATTCATTCCTGGACTGTGAATTCATCAGAGACCCACCCCAGTTTCTTTCACGTAGTTATACAGAACATTTTCTGGAGCGTTCTAGTAAATCAGGAATACCCTCCCTAAAAATTTATTCAATAAATAGACATTGATATAATTCTATCTATCTATCTATCTATCTATCTATCTATCTATCTATCTATCTATCTATCTATCTATCTATCTATCTATCTATCTATCCACTTCCACTTATGACTGTAACTTTGTTGCTTGTATCCTTACGATTTATATTGATATTGTTTCCTGATTGCTTATTTGTACCTTATGACTATCATTAAGTGTTGTACCTTATGATTCTTGATGAACATATCTTTTATTTTATGTACACTGAGAGCGTATGCACCAAGATAAATTCCTCGCATGTCCAATCACACTTGGCCAATCAAAAAAAAAATCTATTCTATTCTATTCTATTCTATTCTATTCTATTCTATTCTATTCTATTCTATTCTATTCTATTCTATTCTATTGTCTGTTTGTCATCTATCATCAGTCTATCATCATACAGTCAAGAGACTCTTTTGTCTCTTGACTCTTTCAGGTTTTTTAAATCCTTTTACATTTCTATATCATGTATGTTTATCCTTGTAATATTCTTAGATTTTTCTGATTAAAACTGCTGTAGCCTCCACTGTTTCAAGTATGATTTTAATTTATTCTGGTAGTGAGTTGTACAGTGTTGTGAGTTCAGTGTGTTTTATTCTTGATTATTATTATTTATTTTTTACAGTATCCTGGCAAGGCTTTTTTATTGGCAAGTTGGTAATTTTTTTTAAAAAAATGTTTGAGGTAAAATAAAGAAACAATAAGCTTTCCTGATTCCAATAAAAAAAATATGAAGTACTTTCTCTTTTGTATTTAATGTGCTTGTTTTTCCTTAAAATTCCTTCTGTTTTTCTCTATTTTGTTTTAACAGTTTATTTCAATGGCTATGACTGTCATGTATACAATGGTACAAATAAAAGGACTGTTATTGCTCAAAAACTTATCATTGAGTGCAGCCTGGGGGCAGCAAATTGCCTGAATATATTCTAAAGTTGGATTATAAGAATACATGTAACAAAACATCATTCTCCATGGTGATGTATAACATCTCAATTGCAATTTATCTTTATTGCATCACTGCATTTTCCCCCTGCATGTAAGGTTTTTTTGTAGCTATACCCCACAATAGTCTGTTCTTCAATATTGTTACTCAAATCAAAGATTTACAGTTTCTTTAAGAAGACTGAACAATCAAAATGAAGCCAAGATGCTAAATATGTGAGAAGTAAAAACAAAATGGCTGTATCTGCATACTGCAGAGTTAATGAAAGGTGACTTATTTATAATTTTTTGATGATGAAGTAGCTGACCAGCTAGAGAGAGGGGAAGCCAAGATTGTAGAGTGACAGTAAGGAACAGTAGAAACAAAATTTTACTCTTGTTTTCTTTTTTGGATCCAAAGGAAAATTGTTAGTGGGAGTGGGAGTCCCTGTGCTATCCTGATTCACTTCCTTCCTCTGTGACCGTTCTCAGTCAGTGTTGATAGGAGGGGAGCAGAGGTGGGTTTCAACAGGTTCTGACCAGTTCTGGAGAACTGGTAGCAGAAATTTTGAGTAGTTTGGAGAACCGGTAGTAAAAATTCTGACTGGCCTCACACCCATCTATTCTGGGGATTTTGCAGTAACCTTCCCATGGAGTGGGGCAGGAATAGAGATTTTACAGTATCCTTCCCCTGCTACACCTACTAAGCCACGCCCATGCCCATGCCCACCAAGCCATGCCCACAGAACTGTTAGAAAAAATTTGAAACCCACTACTGGAGGGGAGAGAACCAGCCCTCACCCACTGCTTTGCGGGATGCTGCAAGGCTCGGTACTCTTTCCACTCCTGTTCAACATTTATATGAAGCCACTGGGTGAGATCATCCATCATCATTGACTGAGGTATCATCAATATGCTGATGATACTCAAGAGTATGTCTCAGCCTGTGGTGAGTGAAGTGATGCCGTGTCCTCCCTCTCGCAGTGCTTGGATGCTGTTAAGGGCTGGATGGGGAGCAATGGGTTGAAACTAAACCCTGGCAAGACTGAGTGGCTCTGGGTTTAGAGTTCTTTGGCCCATGGAGAATTGCCACTTTTTGTCTTGGATGGGGTGGCACTACTCCAAACAGACTCTGTGCATAATCTGAGAGTTCTCCTGGACTCACAACTCCTGCTGAAAGAGCAGGTGGTGGTCATAGCCAGGAGGCCCTTTGTGCAACTGCCGGTTTTGCACCAGTTATGCCCATTTCTGGACCAACGATCCCTATTCATGGTCACTCATGCCCTAGTAACTTCCTGTCTTGACTATTGCAATGTGCTCCACATGCTGCACATCCAGAAGCTCCAGATGATGCAAAATGCAGTGACCTGCATAGTTTTGTGCAGACCTTGTATGCATATGTATCACCTCTCCTACGGGAGCTTAATTGGTTGCCGATTTGCTTCTGGGTGCAATTCAAGGTGCTGGTTGTCACCTTTAAAGCCCTTCATGACTTGAGACCAGGTTATCTGAGGGACTGCCTCTTGCTGGTCACTTCTACCAGAACCCATCAGAATGGGGAGGCAGGGAATACTGCAGGTCCCATCCCTAGGGAGGGATCCAGAAGAAGAGCCTTCTCCATGGTGTTCCCTCTCTCTGGAACATCATTGTCCCAGAGATTAGAATGGCTCCCACTCTAACATTCTTCTGGAAGGCGCTGAAGACCTGGTTCTGCCAGCGGGCCTAAGGAATGAATAGCAGGATGGAGCCTATTAAATGGCTCATGTGATATGTTGCCAACAGGGCAGGGGGTAGGGGGTTACTTTATTATATGATTTTATTATATGACCTCTCTTTTATTAGTTTTATTGTTTTTTATATGAGGTTTTTATAGTCTTGTAAGCAATGTGTGAATAGGTGGCAATATAAATTTCCATAAATAAATAAATAAATAAATAAATAAATTTAAAAAAAAAAACAAAAAAAAACTGGGCTTTGCTCCCCCTTTTTTGTGGGGACATCATATAAATGTTTATCAAAATAATTTATATACATCACTTATTTGTTTGATTATACAGTATGTCATCAGGTCTGGGATGACTCTTGCTAACTGTGATGACCTGGGGCATGGCACAGAGGGAACACAGGCAGTTGGCAGTTCAAACTGCCCCTTTATTGCTTCATATTTCCCCAAATGCTTTCACGTTTGTGGCAAATCCCAGAGCAAAGTGATCACATCAACACATCAACACATACACAGACACTTCAAGCAGCCTCTGGCTGCAAATAGTCCAGCCCAACATTGTGAGTACCATGGCTGCAAAGCAAGAAATCCAACAGGGCAAATTGAGGAGTTCAGGAAGCGAAGAAGCAAGGCAAGTAATCCAGAAATACAGAAAGAATGCAAGGAATCCAGGAAACTCAACAGTCCATGAATTCAGCATTTGTTCCTGACAAATGCCCCTCCCCACAGCGTCTCCTTAAGTCTCAGTCCCCAGGTGTGCCTTGTGAAGAGGGACAGGGCACTCTTCTCCCAAGTAGTCATGTCAGTCTGCACTGTTCTTGCCTTCTCTCCACTCTCCGTGCTCGAGGATCAGGAGGGGATGGTCCTTGCTCATTGCCTGAGCTCTATCTCTCATGTTTATTACTTAGTCTCTCTTGGTCATGCTGCCCCCTTCCTCCCTGCCTACAAGCCATCCCAATCCTGAAAGGCCTTGGCCTAACTGGGCCTGGTCCTCCCAAGCCAACGAAGCCACCCCCCCCCCTTGATCTCCGTAGGCTCCAGTTCTGACTCTGATGGAAGCATGACACTAACAGAGTACAGTAGACATTATATCTGCCTTGTATGTTGTCTGCTTATTCCTCCCCAGAAATGTTCTCCCTAATCATGATGAAGCAGCATAGCAGAACTTGAAGGGGATTACTTAATTTAAATACTGTAAACAAAATGAACATATTATTTCATCAAAGAATAATAGTATAACAAGCAACTGTTCATGGATAAAAAGAGATGGGTGTTTTTATATTATAGGTGGCTAATTTTT
The DNA here is from genome assembly GCA_030761175.1 of Masticophis lateralis. Lineage (NCBI taxonomy): Eukaryota > Metazoa > Chordata > Lepidosauria > Squamata > Colubridae > Masticophis > Masticophis lateralis. The sequence goes on along the minus strand of JAUDYJ010000001.1, from coordinate 122,203,905 downwards.
TGGTGATTGATGGCTGCACTTAATATTTTGAAGGATCTGAGGATGACAAAAGGCTGGAAATTATACCATTTGTAAATAGGGTTAAGTGTGAAAATATTACATGGGAGAAAGATTATTTTAAGAAATGTGCTATACTCATTCACTGATTTGAATTACAATTTTTAGGTGTCATCATGACCCAGAACTGAGATTCTGATGAAGTTGCTCCAGTTGGAATGTCAAACTCAAGAGACACCAAGTCAGGAATCACCAAAAGCTAATCAAATATAGGCACCATCAGAACATCTGGAGAAGTCAGATGATGATGTATGGCTTCCAAGGACTTGGACTCAGGAGTAGAGCAGAGAGCAGAACAAACATGCTCAGTGAGATTCCTTGCCAAGCAAGGAGTAACTCATGTAATTAAAATTAAAGACAGCTGGCTGAAACCTGATGTAAGTAGAAGCCCCAACCCGTGTTTCCCTGTTGGGAACAACACTGATAAATTTTGCTTATATCCTAAAATTCTGACATTTGTACAGGCTGATGAACCTGACTTGCCTCTCTGAAGTTTGGATTGGATTTGGACTTCTGTACATTCCTTCTGAAAGCAAAACTATCCATGCAAGCTTTCTTTCTTGGAGATTCTGTTAAACAAAATGTTGATTTTCTATTCAACCTTGAGAAAATTGCTATTTTCACCTAGCAACTGTGTGTGAGAGAGTTTGAAACCTGAAATGGGAGAGGCACACCCCATCCCAGAAGGAATATCAGCCGCAATTGGGATAGGAATATGTTCTGTGCCATTAGCTGATGTTGGACGAACCTCAAAATGTTTGTCTAAGCCTTAATGATTCTGAGGTGTATCACAGTTATTTGTAATATTCAGAGTTATTTACAAAGTCCAGTCTATATTTGTACATTTGGATGCTTTTCTTGGTGTAGGAAGAATGATAATAATGTAGAATATAAGATGAATTTCAAAAAACGACCATTTATTCATTCTTCAGTTATTTCCTTTTAGCTGTTATATTTTAGCCTTTTATTAAACATCTGCCAGGAAATAGCATTTAATATTTATTCAGTAAGGTCTTAAAATACCTATGGAGAAAGAAGAAAGAGAATGGGTGAAAGGGAAAAATAAAATGTGCTCCATAAATTATGAAACTTCTCAGTCTCATTAAATGATTGATCAAGAAAAATGCTGAATCTTCATAAAATTCTGAGGTTGAAGATTTGTCCTTTGTCTTTTTCTAGCTTAACAAGGGGGAGGACAGAGAGACTTAAAAAATGCATGCTTGGGCAAGCAGCCATCCTTGTCTTCTAGGTAACTTCTATTTTTACTCAATGTTCACAGAGTACATATTTTAGGAAGAGACACCTGGCTCTAATCAGACAGAACTTATTGCCATTGGTTGGTTTTGACTTGGAAGTTTAAATCCCTATCATGTCTTTAAAATCTCCTTCAAACAAAAGTTCAATTCTCAAGGACTTCATGGATGCGTCCATATTATTTACTTGGCAACAACACCAAATGAATTTGTCACTATTTCTTTTTGAACAGGGGTCTCCAACCTTGGCGACTTGTGGAATTCTGGGAGTTGAAGTCCACAAGTCTTAAAGTTGCCAAGGTTGGAGATCCCAGTTTTAGAATATGTGCATGCATGTGTGAGTGTGTGCATATCTCTGTGTTTAGATATACTTGGCCTTCCTTAGGATCTGTGCCCAAGTGAGGTCAGCTAAATGTTGCTACCTGCTGGGATTTATTTTGATGTAACATTTTTAAAAAGGGGGTGGGAAGAGATTATTATGAAAAATGATTTCTCCCCCACCGCCACCCCAATATCTAAAACAAAGCAAATCACAATGGGAATAACAGCTGTGGTGGCCTTAAAACTCTGGTATTTATATCCCCAGAGCATTCTACTCATTGGATTCCTAAATTCTTTATTTGACCAGAGTCTTAGTCCTGCTACTTTGAATTGAATCTGCTCATTTCATTTGGGATTATTGCTTGGCTCTTGTTTCAATGGTTGCTATTTTAGATCGTTTCTTTTTTCATGTAGTTTTATTATCTGATGGATAGAAATTGCTTGAAAATGGTTATGCAATAACATTTTACAGGTAGTCCTCAGCTTTTGAGCCCAACACTTCTGTTGCTAAGCGAATTCATTTAAGTGATTTTTGCCCCCTTTTACGATTTTTCTTGCCACAGATATTAAGTGAATCACTGCAATTGTTAAGTTAATAATGAGGTTGTTAAGTGAATCTTGTGTCTCCATTGACTTTGCTTGTCAGAAGATTGCAAAAGGTGATCATGTGACCCCGGGACACTGCAAATATGAGTCGATTACCAAGCATTCAAATGTTGATCATGTGACCATGGGGATGCTGCAAATGGTTGCAAGTGTGAAGAAACAGTCATAAGTCATTTTTTTCCAGTGCCACTGTAACTTTGAAAGATCAATAAATGAACTTTTGTAACTCGAGGACTACCTGCATTTATACATTTATTAAGTTTATTTATTTATATCCTGCCTATATTTTACAAATAACTCAAGGCAGTGAACATATCCAGCAGACCTTCCTCATCCGCTTTTCCCTACAACAACCCTGTGAGATAGATTTGGCTGACAGAGAGTGGTTGGCCCAAGGTCTCCCAGCTGGCTTTCATGGTTTAAGGCAGAACTTGAACTCACAGTCTTCTGCTTTCTATGTGCCACCCATCAAGCGACTTTGGAAAATTCTTATTTTATATCAAAGTTATATGATCCTCTATTTCCTTATCAAGCAACTGTAATTCAAATATTACAAGCAAATCCTGTCATGCATATTTCAGAGGAGACCATAATGTACTGATCTGGAGTTTTCCTGTAGCTCACAGATATTGTGGTTATCCCTTTTAATTCTAGTCTTCCAAACAATCTCTCACAAACTAGCCTTAGCAATAGCACAGATGTTTATACCACTTCACAGTGCTTTACAGCCCCCTCTAAGCAGTTTACAGAGTGAACCTATTGCCCCCAACAATCTGGGTCCTCATTTGACCCACCTCGGAAGGATGGAAGGCTGAGTCAACCTTGAGCCTACTCAGGATCTAACTCTTGGCAGTCAGCAGAATTAGCCTGCAATCCTGCATTCTAACCACTGTGCTATCATGGCTCCTCACAAAACATTTTAAGAACTAGTATGCTTTATTGATTACTGGTATCCATGAAAATGTAGCTTGTATCAGATGTTCATATTAGCATGACCAAGCATCCCATTCAAAGGGGCCAGGAATTCCTGTTAGAATGTCAACTATTCACTCCTTTCTGTGGAGTTGTGGTCAAGGAAAGGGGGACATTTCACAGCTCTTCAAGGAAGTAACCAAATTGTATAGCATTGTCATTATAGCAAAAGTCTTCCAGAGTAACAACATAAGCTGCTCTTCTACCAACCACTTCTCTGGGGAATGAAGTTCCTCTTGATAGTTAAGCACACTGCACAGGGCCACAGTGTTAAACAGGTACCTAGAGTCAACGTGGCTGCTTCTGTTAACAGATAGAATATAATCTTTCAATATCCTCTCATGAGCAAACTATACCACTGATAGAAAATATATTTAGCCACGTCTTTTGCTATGCATTACAGTAGAGAGAAAATCAATATAATATTATGACTGCAGTGTTAGTGGGTATATGCTACTCTCAAAATTCTAAGAGGAATAAATTCTCCTTAGTGGGATACCCCTTGGATACTCATATTTCTTATGTATTCATCTGTCAAATTTAGAGACTGCCCATCTCACTCTAGAGTGATTCTGCACAGTGTACAATTAAAAACAAAAATTATAAAAACATGAAATTGGCTTTTTTTCCCCCTCTGCATTTCTTCAAGCCTTTCCAGTGACTTGAGATGAAGATTACCTAATTACTGCATCTGAATGTGCATGTCTTTGGGCTGAAAGCTATGCTTTGTTTTTATTGGAGAGGATCTGCTGCAAAATACAAAATAGATATGTTCATGTTTCCCAAGCCTTTCAGGGGTTTAACATGTTCCTTTTATGCCAAATCAGCATTTGTTGCAAAATAATGGGCTGCTCCCTGTGTCATATCTATGTACCATATGGACAGATTTTATTTGGAGGAATAGTTTGAGAAAGGTACATTTTTCCTATCTTCTCAATCATTCTAGGTACCTTTGGCTCTTCGACAGTAATTGCTGAGGGCCCTTCCTGTTGCTTCTTGGCAGCTTCTAAGCATTTATAGGTTTCCTAAAATGTATCGTGATATGGATGATCCACAGCTTACAGAAGTCACTGCCCATGTACAGCAAGAAAAAATAGCTCTCATGTAATGGAATATTTGGATGACCTTGAGGAATGAGGTGAAGAGATACTCCCTGGGAGAAGCATCTAATAAGAGAGGCAGGAGCCTCCATGGCTTAATGGCCAGAGAAAGAAAATTCAGAAGGATCTGCTTTAATAGATCAAGGAGTTAAAAGTGGTGGTAGGAACTTCATAGTTTCAGACTTGCAGTTTCTATTAATGTAGCCTTAGAAAAAAGTAGCATTAGTTCATCTAGTTGTGTTTTCCTGGAAGAGCTGGCACTCATGAACCAGTGGTGAAATCTTCTGTGGTTTGCCGCCTGCGCATGCACGGCAAACATGTGCTGTGTGCGCGCATGTCCAGTGTGCACCGAACACACACTGCACATCTCCATGCGCAGTGTGCACCAAATGCATGCTGCACGAGGATGTGAAGTTCGCATGGAAAAAGGAGGCTTAAGAAGTTAAGTAGAACAGTGAGGGGGGGAAACAGCTGTGCCGCACGATTTAGATTTGCTAGAAAGCAGGATTTCCTGCTTTCTAGCGAATATAAATCACGTGGCACAGCTCATTGTCGGAAATGCCAGTTCAGATGAATCGGATGCTTTTTTTCCTACCGATTTGCCTGAACCGGTGCAAACCAGTAGCATTTCACCCCTGTTATGAACACTGCTAAAAATACCTGACTCAATAGGAAGGGAGCACAGCTAAGTGGCAATGCATATGATTTTGACACCAAAATTCCTAGGTTCAACTCATCCATCCATCCATCCATGCATCCATCCATGCATGAACTGCACTTCACATCCATACAATTACTGCATAATAAAATGATAACAGAACAATATTTATTTATTTATTTATTTATTTATTTATTTATTTATTTATTTATTTATTTATTTATTTATTTATTTATTTATTTATTTAAATTTTTATACTGTCCTTCTCCTACTGGACTCAGGGCGGTGCACAGCCAAAAATAAAAAAAAAACCCCAATACAAAATTTAAAATTTTAAAAGAATTAAACAAGTTTTGGCCCCAAATTTAAAACCTCCTGACTAAAATCCATTTATGATTAAAAATATCTAAGCGAGGGGGGGGGGGGTGTTACGCCAGCCCAGCTTGATGAAATAGAAAAGTTTTTAGAGCCCGGTGAAAAGCCCGGAGATCTGGTATCCTACGTATCTCCAGGGGCAGGTTGTTCCAGAGGGCAGGTGTTGCCACAGAGAAGGCCCTCCCCCTGGGGGTCGCCAGCCAACATTGCCTGGCTGATGGCACCCTGAGGAGTCCCTCTCTGTGGGAGCGTACTGGAATATAATTCAGTTAATTAAAAATCAATAAGACGTACTATCTTTTCCATTTAAAAGAACCGTATTAGTGTAGGACCTATGCCCCAAACCCCAGAGAGCTGATGACAATGAGACTACGCCACACTTAGCTACATGGCCAGTGAATCTAACCAGGCATTAGATGTTCAGTTAAATAAGCTTTCATGACTGATTTTTGTTGTTGTTGTCTTGGGAATTATTGACAGGGATCAGCTGAACACTGATCATTTTGAAGCCATCTTCAAAAAAGAACCATGGGACAAGATTCTAATTACAGAAAACAATTTCTGTTCTGGATCTCTCTTGCTGTTCAAAGTCAAACTTTGAACATAAGCAATACCTTACTGGGCCAATTAATTCATTAATTGCTATAATGCACATGTTCAGATCATGCCTCGCTGATCAATAATTATATTGGGCTGTGCATTATCTCTATAAATCACTGTATTGTAGCTAACTCAAAGAACATATGACTTTGAAAAAACCTATATATATTTCAATGTTTTTCTTTACTTGTTCTTTTTTATATATAAAGAACATTTATAATAAAGATCATTTGCATGGAAACTGTATTTGCTTCCCTTTTCAAGAATGCTTCAACAGCTTATTTCTAGCCTAAACCCACAATGCTTCGCCTTTACTGGAATTATCAGTATTATAACATTCGTAATAAAATTATTTTCAATTTTTCTAAACAAAATTGGTTTTATATTTCTATATATTATAAAGCAAAAAGGATGAAAGACTGCAGATTATGTTTACCCCATGCAAACACTTACTTTATATTTTTTGTTGCTCTGCTAGACATGAATTGCTTGAAAATTATTATACTATAAAATGTAAGAAAGGAGTAAAAAGATTCGATATATTCTTATGTCACACAAAGACATGAAGCAGATTGTGCATAATACCTTCTGTTACACTGATATATATTTTGCATAGCAGAATCTGGAATACACACATACACAATCACACTAGGTATATTTTGGTAAACAGAACCATTTTAAGTCCTTTAATATCTGTGCTTGTATCCCAAATCTCTGTAAAATTCTATGAAAATGCGGCTGCCTTAAGATGTTTTGCTTTTTAGGCAAAATGGACAATGTGTAGCTTCCCACGTATGTAACAAGGGCTGAAATCTGGGCTGACAACTCTGGATGACCAGTGAGATAACAGCTTTTATTTGTTTTTGTTTTTTCATTGTCATCTAGATTATTGCAATTCATATATGGATGTGGCAGTATGTGTGGATTTAGGCCAAGTAACTGAAGTAGCCAATAGGAAGAATAGTTTGATGACTGACACAAAATAGGGATATATAATGAGCCGTGGCACATGGTGGTAAGAATGCAGGTACTGCAAGCTACTTCTGCTGACTGCTGGCTGCAGTTTGGCAGTTCAGTTCTCACCTATTCAAAGTTGATTCAGCCTTCCATCCTTTGGAGGTGGGTAAAATGAGGACCCAGATTATTGGGGGCAATATGTTGACTCTGAAAACCACTTAGAGAGTGCTATAAAGCACTGTGAAGTGGTATATAAGTCTAAGTGCTATTGCTATATAGAGACTTGATACCAAAAATACTCAACACAGTAATATGAAAGGACATATAGAATTATGTTTTTAAAACAAAACACTTTAAATAAGTCTGGAATGAGTCATGGCAACTGAACTTCTTTTCAAAAAGAAATCCTATTGCCATGATTCAACTCCCAGACAAATCTACCTGGATGACTGAACATCTTCACTGAGAAAAGCTTTTTCCTAAAAATGAAATTTAGAAATTGTAAAAAAAAAAAAAAAAAAGCATTTGATTCTGTGTCTTCGGTGTCTGGATAAGTGCAAGAGTCTTTACAACCTAGAGCATAACAGTGTGGACCACCAGAGTGGTGTAATAGTTAAGATATTAAACTAAAACTTGGTGCCTTGGTGGAGCAGCAACTTAAAGTGGTGTTAAAGTGACACCAGCTGCCTGCAATTACTGCAAGTTCGAATCTCACCAGGCTCAAGGTTGACTCAGCCTTCCATCCTTTCAAGGTAGGTAAAATGAGGACCCAGATTGTGGGGGCAATAAGAAGACATTGTATAAAAAAAGTACACCGCTTAGAGGGGGCCAAAAGCCCTACTAAGCAGGTATATACAAAAGTATGAAGGCTATTGCTTAACACATTGTAAGCCGCCCTGAGTCTCCGGAGAAGGGTGGCATATAAATTAAATTTAAAAACAAAACAAAAAATCTGATATAGGTTCATGTATACTCTTAGTCATACAAACTCACTAGCTGACTTTCTGCAATCGCTACTTATCACAGAGTAGGGATTTTAAATGCTTATCACAGAGCAGAGGCTTTTAAATGCATTTTTTTACAACCTCTTCAGCCAAAGAGGTTGTAGAAAAAATGGTTTTAAAAGTAAAAAAAAGAAAAGAAAAGTTGGCCAGGCTCACACAGTCATATTACCCCCCACCAAGCCACACCCACAGAACCAGTAGTAACAAATTTTACATTTCACCACTGCTTCAACTCATCCTTTTTCAACTGATCAACTATTTCCTCTTTATTGTTCTTGTTAGCTCGGCGCCGAAAAGAAACGCGACTCAGCTGTCTGTTCAGAACTTTTATTAAGAGTGCAAACTGAACTGCCGGCTGGGCTGCTGAGCCTCCTTATATCCTGCTCAGGTATACCCGCTGGCCAATGACAACAGTTTAAACCTCCCGCCGGTGGAATCGACCAATCCCCCGGCGGATGTCCTTATAAGGACATAACACCCCTCCCCTCCTAGTCCTTAGTCCATCAATCAGTGTGCGCGATCACGTACTCGCGCAGGTAGGCGGGACGCCTGACAGTTCTACCAGACCTGCGCGGCCCAGTCGGTGGGTTGATGTTGCTCCGGATGGGTCGAGCCCCTGCTGGCTCCGGTTCCCCCGTCCGGGAATCTCCGGACTCCGCTGTCGAGTGCGCGGGGCCTTGCCTAGCGCCTCCGGCAGGAGTTGAAGCCGTCTCTGGGTGCTGTCCCCGGGTTGCGCTGCCGTAGGTCTGGTGGCCCTCCGGGCTGTTCCAGTCGCCGCAGTCGGCAGACGGTCGTCTGAACCTCGGTAAGGTTCCCAGGTCCTCGTCCGGTGTCCAGGGTGCCCCCGGGTCAGGGGGTGTGGCGGCTGTCACCGTGGGTTGACCCCCGGGTGGGGGTGGTTGCGACGGTCCCATCTTGGCTTCTCCGGGTCGGCCTACCTCGCCGGGGTAGGGTAGGACTCCCTTTCGGGGTTGTTGTTGTCCTACCCTGCCGGGTTGGCGGCATCCCTCCAGGCTGGGGATGGGTCAGTCGTCCTCATCGGGTGGTGGGAGGCCCTCCTCACTGGGGCATTGCCGTCCTCCCCTGCTGGGTCGGTGTTCACCGTTTCCGTTGTGCTGGTGTCGGTCGACCTCGTCTGGGGGGTGTCGCGTGGCCCGGTTTCGTTGTTCCGTCCTCCTCTCGGAGTCATGTCGGTCTCTGGGGTTGTGCTGTCTGGTGCCAACTTGGTTGGCAGGCTGGCACCCTCGCCGGTGGAGCAGGTCCCGGTCTACCGTGCTCGCCTTTTTACTGATGTCAGCGTCTCTCGTGTTGACTAGCAGAGGTTCTGCCTCGCCGGGTTGGGGCAGCCCTCCTCTGCCGGGGTGTTGTAGGCCCTCGTCTTCTGGGTGCGGTAGGTCTACCCCGCGGGGTCGTGGCTGGCCTACCTTGGGGTGGGGTAGGCCTACCTCGTCAGTTGGTGGCTGGCCTACCTGTCTGGTCGGTGCGGGCCTACCTCGTCGGGGTGGGGTAGGCCTACCTCGTCAGGGTAGTTTTCCTCGACCTCCTCGATTCCCCTCCACCTTTTCCGGAGCTGGTCGATGTGTCGCCGGCAGGTGCGGCCGTCGTCCAGCTCGACCTCGTAGGACCTCGGGCCGGTCACTCTCACGATCTGACCCTTGAGCCACTTCGGATCGGCCTGAAAGTTTAGCGCGAAAATCAAATCTCCGCACGTGAAGCTTCTTGACGGCGGTGGTTTGTTCGGCTTGTCTTTCGGGTTGTACATCGGGTGCAGGCGATCTAGCGGTGAGCGCAGCTTCCTCCCCATCAGTAGCTCTGCCGGGCTTTTCTTTGTTGTGGTGTGGGGGGTGATGTGTTGGGTCAAGAGGAACTGGTCAATTTGTTCTTGCCAGTCCCCGTTGCCCATTCTGGTCAGTGTCTCTTTAGTCAGCCTCACCATTTTCTCGGCCTGTCCGTTTCCGGCTGGTCTGTAAGGGGCGATGAGCGCGTGCCTGATTCCGTGGCCGGCCAGGAACTCTTCCATCGCCTTCGCCGTCAGCTGTGGCCCGTTGTCGGAGACGAGGGGGTCCGGGAGGCCGTGCGTGGCAAAGAGTCGTCGTAGGGCTCTGATGGTGGCTTCCATTGTTGTAGAGGGCATGGCTATAACTTCGAGCCACTTCGAGAATGCGTCGACCACGATCAGGAGGGATTTCCCGTTCATCGGCCCGGCGAAATCGATGTGAATTCGCGACCACGGTCCGGATGGTTGTTCCCACTCTGTCGGTTGTGCTTGCGGGGGTGCTGGTCTTGTTGCCTGGCACGGGTCACATCTGGCAATCCACGCCTCAATGTCTTTGTCTAAGGCAGGCCACCAGATGTAACTCCGTGCTAGGGCCTTCATTCTGACGATCCCTGGGTGACCGCAGTGGAGGGTTTGCAAAGTCCGTTTTTGTAATGATGGGGGGATGACCACCCGGTCGCCCCAGAGGAGGCAGCCTTGCATGGTGGTGAGCTCTTGCTGCCTTCTCTGGTATGGGGCAAATTCTTGCTTCTGTGTTTCTTCTGGCCATCCCCGCAAGACCCAGGATACGACTTGCCTGAGGATCCTGTCTTTAGCGGTGTGCTGTGCTACCGTGGATGAGGACACCGGGCTGGACTGGTCATCGTCGATGTGGTGGAGGCCGAGTGTAGGTGCTGGGTCCTTGATCTGCCCGTTCAGTGGGCACCTGCTGAGGCCGTCGGCATTTCCGATGACTTTTCCAGGCCGGTGGACCAGGCGGTAGTTGTAGCCCGACAGGAAGATGGCCCAGCGTGTCATCCTGGGTGACATGAAGGTTGGGGTGGGTTTGTCTCCCGCGAGGAGGCCCAGTAGGGGCTTGTGGTCGGTGACGATTGTAAAAGCTCTTCCATATACGTATTCATGGAATCGCTTTACGCCCGCCACCATCGCCAGCGCTTCCTTGTCGATCTGGCCGTAGTTTCTCTCCGCCGGGGACATCGTTTTGGAGAAGAAGGCGATTGGTGCTTCCGTCCCGTTCGGTAGTTGGTGGCTTAGGACGGCCCCGACCCCGTAGGGTGAGGCGTCGCAGGTCAAGGTTAGCGGTAGCTCTCCGTTGTACTGGATGAGGAGGCTGTCGGAGGATAGGAGTCTTTTGGCTTTCTGGAAGGCTTCCTCTTCTTCGCTCCCCCACTTCCAAGGTGCCGCCTTCCCTAGGAGTTGGTGTAGTGGTTCAGCGATGGTGGCTTTCTGTTGTAAGAACACACTATAGAAATTAAGTAGTCCCAGAAAAGCCTGAAGCTCCGTTTTGTTTTTGGGGGCTGGAGCCTCGTGTATAGCCCTCACCTTGTTTTTAGTGGGGTGGATGCCCTGGCTATCAATTATATAGCCCAGGAACTCGACTTCCCTGACTCCGATCACGCACTTGTCCCATCGGACCCGGAGTCCCTTCGCCTGGAACCGCTGCAGGGCAAGCCTGAGCCATTCCATTAGTTGGGATTCCGATGTCCCTGAGACTAGGACGTCATCAAAGTAGGGCACCACCCCTGGAATGCCTTGGAGAAGGCGTTCCATCATCGATTGAAAAATCCCCGGGGTGGCACTGACTCCGAACTGGAGCCTGTTGCATTTAAAGGCGCCCCGGTGCGTGACAATCGTTTGTGCCTCTGCAGTTGTCTGGTCCACTGGCAGCTGCTGGTACGCCTGCGCCAGGTCCAGTTTGGCAAAAATTGATCCTTTGCCTAGTGAGTGCAACAGATGTTGCACCACTGGCACCGGATATGCGCTCTGCTGCAACACACGGTTGATGGTGCACTTATAATCAGCGCAGATGCTCACTGATCCATCTGGCTTCATGGGGATCACAATGGGAGTCTCCCATGCAGCGTGATCGATCGGTTCGAGGATGCCCTGGGCGATTAGTTTATCCAATTGTGCATCCACTTTTGGTCTAAGGGCAAACGGGACTCTGCGGGGCTTTAGCCGAATTGGGTTGATTTGGGGGTCTAAATTTAGCGAAATGGGTTTCCCCAGGAATTTACCTAAGCTCCCGTCGAAGACGTCCTGGAAGTCTTCTAGGAGTTTGTCGAGTTGGCTAGTCCTGATTTGGTTTATTCCGCCAATTGTGAGCCCTAGTGGCCTGAACCACTCCACTCCAAGTAGGGTCGGTCGGGCGTCCTTGACGACGGCGATGGGGAGGACTCCGTTGAAGTCTTTGTATTGCACCCTGATGTTTGCGCGTCCCAGGATGCCAATGGGGTGGCCGCCGAAATCTACCAACTTTGCCTGGATTGGCTTCAATTTTCCCTTCGCTATGTTGGGCTGGAGTTTCTTGAGGTTGTGCCAGGCAATGATGGAGAATGGTGAGCCAGAGTCTATCTCCATGGGGCATGGTGCCCCTTCCACGTGGACGGTCACGTGGAATTTTTCGGATCCCTCAGCTGCGGTGTGGGCGATGGTCGTCTTGTTGACTTGCCGGCCGTTGGATTTCCGCTCGTCGTTCCGCCTCGGCTGCTGGGATCGTCTAGATGACCTTTGGTATTCGCGGTCCGCAGGTCTTTGCCATTCGAATGTTGGTTCTGCTGCTCTGCAGGCCTCGGCGATGTGGCCTTTCCGTCCGCAGCGTCGGCAGGTTGCGTCTCGCCAGTGACGAGGGTGGTCCCCTTTGCAGCTGGCGCATCTGTCCTCTCGGCTGCCATCTTCTTGGTTTTCCTGCCTTTGGAGCCTCGTGACCTTATGGACGGCCATTTCCCCATCTGACTCCAAGCACGTGGAGATGTCTTCGGATGACTGCGGGTGGTCTCTGTGGATCTTGTGGATCCCTTTTGATCGTCGCATCGCTGCTGCCGCTCTGTCGGATGTTTCCGCTGCGGTAGCTTCTTCGATGACGTCCTTGAGGGAGATCTTTTTTCGGCTGAGGAACTTCTTTTGGACTGTACAGTCCCTCATGCCGAAGACGATCCAGTCTCGCAGCTGGACATCCACGTTTTCGAACTCACAGCTGGCCGCGATCTTCCGGAGCGCCGATACGAACTCCTTGAAAGTTTCCCCTTCGTGCTGATTCCGTTGATGGAATTCGAAGCGGTTGGCTAGAGGAGTGCTCGTGGGCACGTAGTGTTCTTGGAGGATGTCTTGGAGCTCGGACCAAGGCATCTGTTCGATGTCTCTGGGTGCCACGAGGTCCATCGCCATCTCCAGAACTTCGGATCCGCAGTGGGCCAGGAAGAGAGCCCTCTTCCTGTTGTCGTCCAAGTCTGTGAAGCCGCTGCCCGCCAGGAATTGTTGGAATCGCACCATGAAGGACTTCCATTTCTCCTGGCTTGGATTGAATGGAGCCAGAGAAATTTGGGGTCCCGACATGGTTCAGTGACTTGCTCAAGTGATTCAGCTCTTGGATGGCGGTTGCGGTCGTGCTGCTGCTCGTTGGTTCTTCTTCAGTCCTTCGTCGCCAGTGTTAGCTCGGCGCCGGAAAGAAACGCGACTCAGCTGTCTGTTCAGAACTTTTATTAAGAGTGCAAACTGAACTGCCGGCTGGGCTGCCGAGCCTCCTTATATCCTGCTCAGGCATGCCCGCTGGCCAATGACAACAGTTTAAACCTCCCGCCGGTGGAATCGACCAATCCCCCGGCGGATGTCCTTATAAGGACATAACAGTTCTTATTTTTTTAAACTCTTAAGATCCAGGAGGATATACTGTATATTACCTCCCTTATAGATATATATATACTTTGGCATCAAGTTTAACTTTTCTTGATTTATGGTTAGGCTTATCATAGATGTTCCATCATACTGTAGTCCTCTGAATTCCACTCATAACTTATTATTGTCTGTTATTCTATATAAAGCTACATTTTGTCAATCACTGCTCAGTTAGATGAATTGATTTAAAACTTTTCAAATAAAAAGTGGCTCTGCATTCAAATGGGAAGCCTGGTTTTTTTTTTTTTTAATCTAGCTGTATTTAATTCAAGGACTTTTTCTGAGTGGCAGCCTTCATCTTAGGGTAGATATTTTCTCTTCACTCTCATACAGAAATAATGTTTTTTTCCCTCTAAGATAATAAAACAAAGCTGCTTTTTATGTTCAGAAGTAAGTTATTCATTATTCATCAATCAATTCTGAAATTTATATTACTTGCTGTGATGTTTGTCTAAAACCATTCAATTAATCAATGTAAGTTTCGATCCAATAATAACTGGGAAAGCATCTTGGAGGTCATATAAGGGAGGGCATCTTTTTTTCCCCTTCATAGGTTGGGGTCCATTTATACTAATCTGGGAATTCAGTAATGCTGTATCATTATAAATACGACTACTATAACTAGATTGTAAAACCCACTTGATTATTAGATGGTAACAAAGATATAGAGCTTTCTTCTTCCTCATTGTGGTGCCATTAAGTAACCATCTGGAAGTTGAATGCATTTGTCCATTTATAGAAATCTTAGGTTTGTTACATTTAACATAATGCTAATGTTATGTGTTTGTGCAGATGAGCTGTTTATCTTCCAGCTCAATTATACTATAGAGGAAAATATCCCTGAGAGCAGTTATGCAGCACTAATATTGGAACAAACTGTCTCCATCAAAGAGAACCCTCATTTTCACCCTACAGTAGTGGCAAAAATTGTGGAAACCTTTTGGGAAAAGTATATTTTCTAAAACTAGCTAATAACACCATTTTTTCTGTCTTTTTTTTTTCTTTCTTTTTTTGGAGTAGTACCATAAAATTATATATCAATGGAAAGATAATTTAATCAAGAATGTAATGCAATAACTTTTATGAAGGATCTGCTATTAGAATAGCAGTTACAGTATAAAGAAGAAAAGTGAAACACATAGAAAAAATGAGATATACAAAAATTATCATATCAGTTAATATTTAGTTGGGTTATCTTTAGCATGAATTACGGCCTTACAATGTCTTCCCATGGAGTGAACCAAGTCTTTTCCCAAAAGGTTTCCACAATTTTGGCCACTACTGTATCTGTTGTTTTCTTGGATCTCCCTTCTCTTAGGCCCACAAGATGTCATGGTACCTCACCACCATTACTTTGCCCTCAATCTTGCTAAAAGAAACCTGACAAGACCACAATGAACCTAGATATAGTGCTTGGGCAAGAAGGGTGTTTTTGAACTCATCAGCTGTAGAGGGTTTTGCTCAGTTCATTTCATTACTGAATGTTGTGAAGATTGCACTTCTGAGGTGGTGTGAAAAGGTTTCTCCACCACCTTCAATTGCTTCTGGCTTGGGCAAGTGAACATGGCAGAAGTTAACCTCATGGCTCTTCCTAAGGCAGCCATAGAAAGTCCATCATTCTTGCACCTTTGTTATCAATGACTTAGGAGAAAAATAATAAAATGTTGTACTAAGGCAAATAATTGAAAACACAACCAGATCCATAAACTCCCATCACCCTAACATATTTAATTGTTTAACAAATTTAAATAGACTCTCACCTACCTTAGGGCAGTGGGAAGATGAAATATTATTATAGAAATCAGTTTAAAAACACACATTGAGACACTACAAGGAATAACTTCTCAATATACCTCACATATCAGGTGCCAGTGACATGCTTATATAAAAAGGTGGAATACAGATATTATGAAACTGAGTCATTCATTTCTTCTGCAGAATTGTCTCCTTTTCTGTCAACTTAGTATGACCCCATCAGTTTGCTTCAGTATTTTCCCCACACTGTCATTTAGCTGAGGATGGACAATCATTTTTTTAGAGTTGCTTTAATTTCAACAACTGTTCTGAACAAGGGGTACAATTTGACTATCAATGACTCCTTGCGAATGGCATGTGTATGGTTCATACAAATGCTATGACTTACAACATGTGAGTTGTAGGAACACAAATTTATAAGGATACATATTTGCTTGTGTGTGTTTATGTGTGATAACATTCTGCAAATAATATTGTCATGACTCTGTTTGCCTAGGCAGATGCAGGCTTCGATAGAGTCCTTTATTGCTCTGCTAATTCCACAAAAAATGGCCCTGCAATGGCTGGTAAAGCTCCACTTCAAACTTCCCTGACTCACAGTCCCACAAAGAAAAGCCAATATCACCAGAGCCAATTTGCATAGGCAGAAAGGAAATCCAAAACCAAGGTGCAAGTCTACAGGGCAATGTCGGTAAGTCATACACAAGATTCAGGGTCCACAAGGCAAGGTCAAGAGTCCACAACTAAGGGTTGAAGTCCACAGGTAGAAAAACAATTCAAAGCAGGGTTTTCAAAGGGCATGAAAGGGCATGCCAAAGCAAAACAATTGTTGTGGACAAAGACATCCTCCCATGGCCTCTGCTAAAGTCAACCCAAGCCAGGTGTTCCTTGTGAGGAGCGGTGGGGTGACCTTCTCCCAGATAGCCTTGCAGACCTCCTTTGAGCTTGCTTCCACTACACTCTGTGTCCTTGGATCAAGTGGGGGAAGCAGCTGTTCCTCATCAGAGGGGATCTTCTGCCTCGCAACACCACTGCCTGTCTGCAGCCGATTTCCCCCCATGTCTGTAAGGGCAGGCAGTTCCGCATCCAGTCGACCACCTTCCCCAATGATTGAGGGGCCTGGGACAGCATCAATCTTGGTTCCAACATCTCCTCCAAACTGGGATCCGATGGGGCCTGACAAATATTTTGCCCTTCTCAAAGTACAGTAGTAGTGGCTCTGGACACTACTAGAGAACAGTTCAGTCTGGGAAATAATAATTATTTTTAAATTCATTGTAATGGATTTAAAAAAGACTGCATTTTTCCACCTCCAGAAGAGCTGAGACAACTTCAAAATTCTCACCGGCATGTCCTTCTTATAATGATGTTTGTACCTATTCAAGCAAAACCACAGCAACTATAACAACAAAAAATGTGAAACACAGAAAGATCAAGTTTAACTCCGGGTTAGTGTTTATTTTTTTCCCCTCTATTCTGCAGATTTAGCATTATTTCTGGATTGTAACTGCGCCTATTGATTGTAAGTCTCTGAATTTCTTTGGATTTATTTGCTAGATAATGTTGTTAGGACCAGAGTGCGCATATATCTCCTGTCTGACAACACTGAACCTGAATACACTAATATAATTCCAGATTGAGTCACTAGCAGGAAATAATTTCTCCTTCAAACAGTTTTTAGTATTTCTAATGAGCTGAAAATTAGCTGCCAATTTCTTATGCATTGTCCAGTCATTGGAAAACTTTGGTACATGATATTAAAGGGCTCAAGCAGTTTAATTATTTGGAATAAAATATTGGTCAAAGGGTCTTCGGTGTTTCCATATATGCAGTCTATTCTATTATCTTCCATTTTAACTGTACTAAAATACCATAGATCACATGCTTTACTAAGCAAAGTAATTTCAAGTATGTGAGCATTTGCTTGTATGGAAAATGCAAGATTAAAAAGGATATTGAAATAATTGAGGAGGTTTACCCAGGATATTCCTCCATCTTTTTTTTTTTTTTAAGGGTAATAGCATGAAGTGGAGGCTCAAAATCGATTTATACAGCTTTAGTCTTGTCAAGTTTTATGAACTCAGTTATAATGTTTTGTAAGTCATGATTTTATTGATTGATTGGTTGGTTGGATGGTTGGTTGGTTGGTTTGATTTATATGCCGCCCTTCTCTGGAGACTCAGAGTGGCTTACAATGCGTTAAGCAATAGCCTTCATACTTTTGTATATACCTGCTTAGTAGGGCTTTTGACCCCCCCCCCCCCAAGTAGTATTCTTTTTTATACAAAGTCAGCTTATTGCCCTCACAATCCGGGTCCTCATTTTACTTACCTTGAAAGGATGGAAGGCTGAGTCAACCTTGAGCCTGGTGAGATGTGAACTTGCAGTAATTGCAGGCAGCTGGTGTCACTTTAATTTGCTACACCAACAAGGCTCTTGGTGGCAAAAGTGCACAACCTGAGTTTCCTCAATCTACCTATGCCCAAAGAGACTTTCTAAAACTTGCCACCAAAAGTTGTGATATATTTAAATAATTGCGTGGCCAGGAAGTCATGATATTTATTTTCATTCATCTTAATGTTTGTTCCTTCCTAGTTTACAGGTTGTCATTGGCCTGAAAAACTTTGCCCATCTGTGATTTATAGTTTAATGAGAAGTACAAACACAGCCAATTTATTCTTCAAATTATGGTGAAACGAACCATGGTATGGTGATGGGGTGGGTTTGAATCCAGCCAACATTAATATGCAGAGGTGGGTTTCAGCAGGTTCTGACCAGTTCTGGAGAACCAGTAGCAGAAATTTTGAGTAGTTCAGAGAACCGGTAAATACCACCTCTGACTGGCCCTGCCACATCTATTCTCTGTCTCCCAAGTCCCAGCTGATTAGAAGGAAATGGGGATTTTGCAGTAACCTTCCCCTGGACTGGGGAGGGAATGGAGGTTTTACAGTTTCCTTCCCCTGCCACGCCCACCAAGCCATGCCAATCAAGCCATGCCATGCCCACCAAGCCACGCCAACAGAACAGGTAGTAAAAATTTTTGAAACCCACCACTGGTTTCATATGGTATTAAGTCTTTTATCATCCAATTGTGTTTGCTCTTTGTCCATATCATCACAACCAAGGATGTGATCCTAACTCTTTCGAATTTCCAACCAAAGAAGAGACACCGTGACTATATTATGCTAAAATCTCAGTGTTTTTACAAAGACCCATCCATTTTCATTACAAGCATGCTTTACCATTCATAATATCTATTTTGTTCTACTTGTTTGCTACGTGCTATAGTTTGTTTTCGTTTTATTCTTTTAATTAAAACTAACCTAGAACTAAGGAGAAATTTCCGGACAGTTAGAACAATTAACCAGTGGAAAAAGCTTGCCTTGTTGGGACGCATCCAAGTTGTGGATGCGCCAACACTGGAAGTTTTTAAGAAGAGACTGGACAGCCATTTGTCTGTTATAGGGTTTCCTGCTTGAGCAGGGGGTTGGACTAGAAGACCCCCAAGGTCCCTTCCAACTCTGTTATTCTGTTAATTGCAGAATAATGCAAAAATAAGGCTACAATGGACCACTAGATAAACGCAGGTGAACTTTATATTATCCAAAAATAGAGCAGTCTGCATTTCTATTAATGAGCAAAAACTGTATGCAATAATGGGATAGTTAGGCTATTGAAATGAACCATTAATTGAAGTGCCTTGTTCATGACAATGAATTTACAGTAACTGTCCTGCTATATGAAGCAATGGCAATCTGTCCACATTCAGGGAAAGCAAAGGTAAGTTCATGAATTTTGATATCTCAGTTACTCTCAAAATATGACCATCTATGTTAGAGAGCTTCTATATCAATGGAAGCGTTCCATTGAATGATTTGCCATTTCAGGTGGTCATTCTTTAAACATTGATAGGAAGTTGAGTCCCTAAAGCAATTTTTTTATAAACCACTGAAAGAAGCTGATGGAAATAATATTGGCTTTGACCTTCAAGAGTCTCTATAAACCTGTGGACGTCTCCCTTACAAATATGAAACTCGTTTTCATCTTAAAATAAGGCCGTACAATTCCAAATCCCATTTACTGTATATTGAGCACCTCTGAGAATGCTTAATAATGTTTAATTGCAGTCACCTTGCTTTAAGAGATGTAATTCAGAAGCTGAAATCTTAACTCACACGGCATTGCCTTACCCTATTATTATCACATAAAACCATGACTTCAGAGCAATCATTGTGGATTAAGGACTCATATGTTCTGCTTGGCTATATCCCAGGAATGTGGAATCTATTAAGGTATCGAGGCTTGGGACTTTTTGTGTAGAGAGGATGGCCTTAAGAATTCTTATACAACATAGGAAGGATAGATTTACTGTATATTATATTAGGAGTCATAGATTGTTGACATTGTTGTTGTTGTTGTTGTTGTTGTTGTTGTTGTTATTATTATTATTAATCAAATTTGTATACTGCCCTACTCCCAGAGGGACTCAGGGCGGTGGTCAACAGTTACTGTTAGTTGCTGGTCAACATTTGAATTAGACTTCTTTTCATTCCTTAATGGATGTCATTGTTCAAAGTTAGGGCATTGAAAAAAGTGACTCATGACCATTTTTCACACTTATGACTATTGTGTTGTGGCCCGCCGGCAGCCTGTGAAGCTGACAGCACAGTCAGACAGTGAGGAGGTTAGGGAGGAACATGGTCCAGTCCTGGAGTCTGGGGAAGGCTAGGATAAGGGCTCTGCATCGGAGGCAGAGAAAGGGCCATCTGGGAGGTACGTGCTGCTTCTGGAGCCTCCAGAGTCTGACCTCAGCGAAGCAGAGGAACAGGGGGAGCCTGTTCCCAGTGCATGCATGAGCTGCCAGAAGGCAAAAACAGTTTTTTAAAAAGGGACAACTCAGGAGTAGGGCTTGGAGATGATTGGCCCCTCCCATATGACTTAAAAGAGGAGCAAAGGCACATGGCCTTTGCAGGAAGCAACGTTGTTATTTCTGTTCAGTTTAAAGTCTGAAGCTCTGTTTGATTCTGGACTCTGTATGGCTCTGCCAATTAGGTCTTTCACAGCGTGTCAAGGGAGATAAAGGTGGGTGATTATCAGCCTTATCCCAAAGGACTCTTTACAACTATTTGGGACTCATCTGTGAATGAACAGAATTCACAGCTGTTTCAAAAAGAGGTTTTTGGGACTATTTGTGTGTTTTACTGACTCAGGAAGCCTAGGTCAGAATATATTGCAGCATCCCCATGGTGACCAAAATTCAGACGCTTGGCAACCTGGTTCATGTTTATCATAGTTGCCGTTTTCTGGGGGGGGGGGTTACATGATCACCTTTTGAGGACCTTCTGACAAGCAAAGTCAATGGGGAAGCCAGATTCACTTAACAACAGTGTTACTAACTTAACATCTGCAGCAGGGGTGGTCTTCACTTACCTTCCCTACCGGTTCTCAAATGTGTGCACAGATGTGCAAGGCAGAGCCTTGAAAACATGGAAAAATGCAGTTGGGCAGGGCACCCCGCAGTCCTGCCCACCCATCCATGCCCTGCCCACCCATCCATGCAGGTGGGCAGGGCACCCCACAGTCACCCCTGCTGGTTTGCCTGAAGTGGATAGAACTTCAGTGGATAGAATTTGAAAAGAGCCTCAGATAGCTCAACAGGCTAGATAGCCTGTTATTAACATTCAGCTGTCTGCAATTATTGCAAGTTCGAGGCTCAAGGTTGACTCAGCCTTCCATCCTTTCTAAGGTAGGTAAATTGAGGACCCAGTTTGTGGGGGCAATAAGCTGACTTTGTATAAAAATATACAAAAGTATTAAGGCTATTGCTTAATGCATTGCACTGAGTCTCCAGAGAAGGGCGGTATATAAATCTTTTTTTTTTTAATGGCTGAATGCCACCACTGGTCTGCAGTGATTGACTTAACAGCTGTGGTGAAGAAGGTCATAAAATGGGGCAAAAAACCCTCACTTAACAAATGTCTCACTCAGCAACATAAATGTTGGGTCAATTGTGGTCGTAAGTCGAAGACTACCTGTAGAAAGAATCTGCAAGATGGCTCTTTCTTCTGGTGGAATACTACTGGAAGCTTCTTTAGAATGAAAGGAAGCATGTATGTACTGTATCTTTGCTAACATTTGCTGCTGTATACTTCAATCGGGCTGGAAAAATTTAATTGTACAGGAACGGTCTTTGAAACAGTGCTCAGAGTGTCTTAAATTATGCAATCCTGTACAGACATATTTTTTGTCAGCAGTCAAAATCAAACTATGATATAGTTGTTGGCAAAGAAAATAAAAGAACTAGAAAAGAGCCAATGTTAGCTCCGGTTCAGCACTGTTTTAATCTGCTGTTTCAGTGCCATTTTTTCAAAAATGAACAGCAACAAGAAAAAGGCTAGTGGGGGGGGGGGGGAATAGCATGGTTTAAGGAAGTTATTAAACTACAAGTCCCGGCATTTCCCCAACTTCCTAACTATTTACTATACCACTGGGAATGATAGTTCAACAATGGCGAGACAATTGTAGGAACGATATATTGTCAACTCCAAATAGATTTCTTTACCTGAAAGGATAACATTGCTACTTTTCTGGGTGGTTTTTTTTTCCCCTTTCTTTTTAGATTAGAATTCTGATACATAGATTTTAATTTATAAATATTAGGAGATATATATATATATGTAGGTCTTTGGTTATTCGGGTCTTTTCCCGCGTAGAATTGGAAGTATCTTGGCGATGTTTCGACGAAGTCTCATTCGTCATCTTCAGGCTGGTGTTCTCAGCTTTGTGCTTCCAGGAGCAATGCTGGAGGTATTGTCTACACACACACACACACACACACACACACACACACACACACACACACATATATATATATATATATATATATATGCATAATATGTTCTTCCCTACTATAATTTGTTATTCTGTACTGCAAATACAGAATAACAGTAAGTGTTTGAAGTGTTTAATTGTAACTCATAATGTTCCAATTTTGCAAATCATTTTTCACGTACCATTAGAAAAGACAAGCAGAGACAAAAAAATGGAACTGGATGATCTCTTTGCCTCTATGAGCAGTTTTAATCTCTGGGGTAAAAGGGAAAGATAAATAAGGGGAAAGATCTACCTAGGAAATCCCAGGCTTTCTTTCTCACCTGGTCTATTGTTATTTGAATCTCTGTGCTCAGGGGACAAAACGAATTTTTATGGGTATTTTAGCTTAGATAGAAATTAGATTTTTCTGCCATCAATGCATTTTTCACTAAATCTAGTTTTTACTTCAAATATAATGAATGTTTCTCAGTATTTACTGATAGCTAAACTAATCCCATATTCTCCACCGAAGGGAATGATACAATGATATCATGAACATATTATTATTACAATTATGGTTGGTCAGATGGTTAAATGTTGGTCAGGTAGCCAGACATTTAGATTGGATTTGGCATTTTTATCCACCTATTTTTAATCCATCTTTTGCTATTGAGTCATTTACAAATATCTGTGAAGACGATGTTATTGATGGAAATGAAGGTATCATCATAGAATGTAGGCTCTTCTAAGAAAAGCTGCCTGTTGCAATTGACTGATAGTGATTTTGTCAATGCCAGTGATGTTCAGCTGGTACTCCATATTTTTACACCTATTGCCACTATCTCCGTATTCTTTTGCCACAGTTATTCTATTTCTATTTGCAGGTCTTTGTATTTTGTAATTTTCTTCTTCCATTCTGATGTCTGGAGGTATTGTCTACGGCACAGATGTTGATCGTGTCATGTGACATATCGCAACGTATCATTATGTTTTTTATCTTTATGGAGCCGGAGTGGGTGTGACCTGCACATGATGCATCTGGCCCATGAGCCACCAGTTTGACACCCCTGGTCTATGGAAATCGTCAGTCATCCAGGTGATAATTGTCTTAAAGGTGCTTTTTCAAAAGGCATTTGGAGTTGGGTTTTTTTTTTTTCCTCTGAGTAAGACATTTTGCTTGTCATCCAAGAAGCTTCTTCAGTCTTCTTAGATGAGAAGCAAAACATCTTCCTCAAGGAAAGAAAAACAAGGTCCGGATGCCTTTTGAAAAAAGTACCTTTGAGGTGATCTTGAAGTATTGCTGCCACAGCCACTATCCAGACATTTTTCTCTTACTAATCAACAATTGTGAAGTCTGAACAGCGGTGTATCTAATGACTGGAATTGACCAGATGTTAATTGCCTTGATGGAATTTCTTCCACTGAGTTTGGACTTTAAGATCTTCTTTAGTCTCATGATGTATTCACTTCTAATCTTCTTCTTGACTCAGTTTGATGTTGCCAGCTTGAAAGTTGGCAAATTATTTGCAGTGATTGTCTTTGACTTTATCCAGACACTTGATGTTATTTCCATAGGGCATCTTGCTTCTTCAAGTATTCCTAATTCTTTGTTTATGTTTTATTCCTTATATTCCTTATCATTGTTTCTGTTCAGAAGCATATATTTAAATAAGTGTTCCTGCCAAATAGAAATACCTAACAAGGCTGTAGTTAAATGAAAGGTAGGCACTTTTTTTAATTGTTCTGACCTAGGCTCCCTCAACAAGCAGGAAGCAGGAATTGATCCCGGCAAAACCTCTTTTATTTACACGACTGTGAATTACGTTATTCACAGTCAGCAAGTTTTGTCCAAACAGTTTTTCAAAGGAATATTTCTTAACACACCTTATCTCGTTTAGCAAACTGCCACGTAACTTGTTTCCAACCACAGTACAAGGCAAAACTTGGAACAGAGTCTCTCAGAGTCATGGAATGAACAAATTGTTTCCTGCAAAAGCCCCCTCCCTGTTCGCTCCTCTTTTATTTCCTATGGGAGGGGCCAAACACTTCCAAGGTGTGGCTTTGTTCCCGAGTTGACCCTGCTTTCTGAGGTGTTCTTGTCTTCTGGCAGCTCTGCAAACAGGAACACTGGGAACAGGCTCCAGCTGTTCCTCCGTCTCACTGCTGTCTAACTCCCTCTCTGCCTCCAATGCAGAGCCCTCATTCAAGCTTTCCCCAGCCTCCAGGACTGGCCCAAGTTCCTCCCCAACATCCTCACTGTCCGACTCCGCTGCCAGCTCTGCTGGCCACCGGCAGGCCACAACACTAATAATGACTAGGGTGACCCACAAAACAATCTAGATGAATTTAATAGAAAGTCTTACAAGTTCAGGTTTTCACTGTCTAAGTATTGCAAGCCAATGGCATTATTTTAAGAAATTAAATTAACTCAAACCACATTTTATTTTTTTAAAATGTTACCACTTGCATTTTTCCCCACCGAAACAGAGACATTTTGGAATTAGGTTAATTAGGAAAGCGTGACCATGAGGAATGAACAGCTTTGCTAGCTTAATTTGCCATCCAATCATTTCATTTGTGGAACTTCTTTTAAACAGCTGTGTTTATCCTCATGAAAACCCTGTGCCCTGCAGAGCAACCAGTTTCAGACACCATATTTTACAGTCTGTGCAAAACAGAATAAATCCTGTGCTCTCTCTCTCTGTCCTCTCTCTGTCTTTTTCTTTCCCTCCCTCCCTCCCTCCCTCCTATTTTCTTGGAAGTCAACGCTGAGAAAAAAATGTGACTTAAACAGTGGTATAAACACAAGCACAAGAAATAAAGATCTTTTTAAACTTGCAACAAGCAATATTGTTAAATATTTTTAAATATAAGTGCTTGATGAAATCCATGGCACTGTTTGCTTGTTGTTTTCTTTTAAATATGAGATGTAAATGTTATCAGTTTTGCAACTTGGTAATCACAAAAAGGCTTCTATTGAAATATCTTTTTTTTTAACCAAACAATATTTTGAAGAGCAATTATTTTACATACTCCATACAATAATCTTTCTCAGTTCTGGAGCCCAGTGAGAGTTGTGGTCTGAAAAGATCTGAAAGACACTTTGGGGAAAAGCTGCCTTAAAACAATGCAAACTATCATAATGGTTTTTCAATTTTCAGAGGAACATCTATTCTTGTGTTTATTTAAGATTGGGTTGGCTGCATATTAATAGGTTAGAACATGCCATAGAGCCTTTTGCTCGTTGTAACAGTGACATAGTTTTTGTGTTTCACATTCAGAACTTTTGAATAGACAAATCATGGGTACTTGAGAATAGTTTCCAACCAATAGGCCTCTTTCCCACCCCTTTTTAAAGAAATTTGCTCCTTTTATTTCAGAATGATTTTGCCTGAGGGGAGAGTTAATGACTGGCCTTATTCAGGGATGGGCTTCAAAAATTTTAGCAAGGGGGTCTCTGCCCAGTTGCTGGGTGGGTGTGGCCATGGTGGGCGTGGCCTAGTCAGCCTCCTGCACCACAGTAAGGGTGTGTGTGTTTACTCTCCCCAGGCTCCGGAGGCTTTTGTCGAACTTCCGGGAGGGCAAAAATGGCCTCCACAGGCTTCGGAGGCACTCTGGAGACTGGAAACGGGCCTGTTTCCAGCCTTCCCAAACTTCCAGTTAGGCCTGTTTTTCACCATCCCTGAGCCTCCACGAGCGCCCTGCACTTACCTGCATCCAAAACAGGCCATGTGGGGACTCCTGGGAGGGGAGGGGCATGGTGAGAAGAGCCAGCCAGGAGTGGGATATGGGGTTTCTCCGAACTGCACGGAATCTTAGCTACAGGTTTTCCCAAACCCCTGCAAACCCCCAGCAGCCCACCCCTGGTCTTATGAACATGTTTTAAATCCTTTGTTATTTAAGCTGGAGGTACACTACTGTATTCTACGGTCTTCTTTCACCTATTAGATATTATCAAACTGCAACATGATTTCAGCATGAGATTATTTATTGTACTCTATTAAATTTAACATTTCTACTTTCAAAGTCAGCATTTAGGAATATAGAAATCTCTAAAACAAATACAGTGTTTAGAGTTTTCTTAGCGTTAAGATTTTATTGAACACGCCTCACAATTAAACCATTTTTCAATTACCTTTCTTCTGCGATAGTCCAGGAAGATGAGAAAATACAAATAATGTGAACAGAACATCCAACTTGAGTAAATTCAGTTTATTATGGGTCAAATAATATCTTGCCCAGAGGTGCACCAAAATGCTGTTAATCCTATTTGTATACTTGGTAAGATAATACTCTATAATGTAATTAAAGAAAGACACATTTAAAAAAAATAGTTTTTCATTATTTTATATAACATTTCAGATTTTTGTATTCAGTTTATTATCTTCCTTCCTTCCTTCCTTCCTTCCTTCCTTCCTTCCTTCCTTCCTTCCTTCCTTTCCTTTCCTTTCCTTTCCTTTCCTTTCCTTTCCTTTCCTTTCCTTTCCTTTCCTTTCTTTTATTATTTATATAAATTACTCAAGGCAGCAAATATATCCAACCCACTTTCCTCTTCCTATTTTCCCCATCCTGTGGGTGGTTTGGGGTGAGAGTGACTGGCTCAGTTGGTTTTCATGGCTAAGGTGGGACTTGAACTCATGGTCTCCAGGACTGCATTACATAGTCTACATTAGCAGATATTCTACATTCCCTGGGAACCCTTTTGCAATGCAAAATTCTTTGATAGTGTTCTTTATTTATTCTATCCTGAAGTTTTGCTTTAAAAAAAAAATCCTGAGTGCACTTGAAAAGAAATTTGTGTGCCAATTTTTGCTACAACTTCAAAAGTATGCATTGCTTTTTACACAAATCCCTCATATATCTTTTTTCTTCTGTGTTGTAGTTTTGACCTGGAAAAAGATAAATTCCATTGGATTCCCTTGAAGATATTTATCCATGTTGCAGTAGAATTTGTTTAACATACCTAGCACATCTTCTCCTATAGAATTTTTTTTTATCATTCCTAATTTGATTTTGAGATAACTTAAACCTCTATTGATTATAGGGAGAGGAATAGTATGTTAGATTCTTCTCTGGTAATAAAGAAGTGCTCTTCTTTATTGTACAAAGAAGGGATGAAAATTGTACAGTTAGAGATCTAATATATTGTTTTTATTTTAGCCAATATATATTTTTTACTGCTGAACTGCCAGGAAATCTGAATTTATATACAGAACACGGGTTGGATTATGAAAAAAAAAAGCATGGAAGAGAAGGTTTGGGTTTTTTAAACACAGGTATATGGGAAATAATGGATACAGGTTACTCGCAATTAATTGTTTTTTTCCTCCAAAATCAGCTCCCAACATATTAAGTTCAGACAGAGAACATAGCAAGTAATAGAACTAGGGTAATAATAGGCCAGGAAAAAAAGGGTAATTCATTAAAGTGTCTTCATTAGAAGATTTTATTTAAGAATATAACAAGCTGGGAATAAATGTATGGATAATGTAAACAATATATAGTGTAAATAGATAGATAGATAGATAGATAGATAGATAGATAGATAGATAGATAGATAGAGAGATAGAGATAGAGAGATAGATATAGAGACAGTGTGTATGTATATATACATACTCAATATAGAATAGAATAGAATAGAATAGAATAGAATAGAATAGAATAGAATAGAATAGAATAGAATAGAATAGAATAGAATAGAATAGTGTGATTGGACACACAAGGAATTTGTCTTTGGTGTATATGCTCTCAGTGTACATAAAAGAAAAGATACATTCATCAAGAATCATAAGGTACAACACTTAATGATAGTCATAGGATACAAATAAGCAATCAGGAAACAATCAATATAAATCATAAGGATACAAGCAACAAAGTTACAGTCTTCATATATACACAATGTATATGTATACATTGTGTATGTATACATATATATGTAGGTCTTTGGTTATTCGGGTTTTCTCCCGCGTAAAATTGGAAGTGTCTTGGCAACATTTCGACGAAGTCTCATTCATCATCTTCAGGCTGGTGTTTTCGGCTTCGTGCTTCTAGGAGCAAATTGCTGCTCCTAGAAGCACGAAGCACGAGCAAATTGCTCCTAGAAGCAAATTGCTCCTAGAAGCACGAAGCTGAAAACACCAGCCTGAAGATGACGAATGAGACTTTGTCAAAACGTTGCCAAGACATTTCCAATTTTACGCGGGAGAAAACCCAAATAACCAAAGACCTACATACAAACACCCGTGAAAACCTCAGAAAACATATATGTATACAGTCTATATATACACACAATATAATTTACAATATATAAACAACATATAGGAAAAAATGCAACTATTTTTACAGAAATTTAGCCTTCAAATTTAATCCTCAAAGGAGTTTTCTACTTCTTCAGCATTTCATGGTCTACTGACTACAAGGAGAATTGGAGGTATGGATAGAAAGTTAAGATTTTGTCTCCTCTTGGTCCATTATTTTGTCTGCTTTTTATATATGATTGACATTCTCATGCCACTTCCTTCTTTTTCTTTTTTTGCAGGCACATATACGCATACATAGATACAAAGGGAACACTTTTCTTCTGACTCTTTGGGTTCATTGCAGTTATAGAGATGTTAGGTCTTTCCTATCTCTATATTACATATTATTTTGTTAAATACATCTATTTCCTATAATAAAGCTTATGATGCTAATAGTTCCCCAAGAGATTCCCACTTTCATGTTTAGGAATGCACAAAATCTTTTTTCCTGGGCTATGGTGGGCCCAGAACTAAAATATAAATGCAAAGATGTTTCATAAGGGAGAGAGAAAGAGTACATCTCTTGTTAAAGCAAAAGGGATATATAAAAGAAAAAGAGGGCCATTGGTTTGAAAGCGGGGTAAAAGAGTCAGAACTAATCCTTCCATCACCCCCAACATGCCAGAATTGATGAAGATTCTTGGATGAGAAGCAAAATGTGTTCTTCTTCCTCAAGGAAAAAGACAGCCTTTGTGAAAAGGACCTTTGAGGTAAAACTTACCATGTAGGCAGGCCTTCATTTTAGTGGCTAAGCAGGTATGGAGTCTGGCATAAAAATAAAATTGCTGTTTTGAAATTGGATGCAAAAACAAAAGTGGAGAAAAATTAAAACTTGGGAAGGTATTTTTGACTTTTCTGAAAATCCTTTCTAATGCATTACATATTTATTGGCTGAAATAAAATTGCTGATGAACTCAGTTGCACCTCAAGGAAGATAATAAATGATCTCCAGATTAGTACTGGTTTTAATAACCTTAATTCTTATGCAGGTTAAGCCATGCAATCTGTATGCTTGTATTTTTTGATTAATGGGGTATTTACCATTAAATTGGCTCTCTTCCAACATTTAAAGGCACTGAACAGATATCCTTTAATAGACACTGATCATGAAAGGATGTATAATTTTAGGATTAATTTGCAACATGTTTTTTTTAAAAAAAAACATCACCAAATATATGGTGGCTGCTAAATTCATTACAGTTCAGACGTTGTTGTGATTCACACTGCTAACATTAATTGGTAGTCTGCATATGCTTCCAATCTTTCTTTTTAAAAAAGCAGTTCATAGCTCTTCTAACTGCAAAGGTGAATTTGGACATATAAGCTATATCTTTTGCTCAAAAACATTTCTTGCTAAACATATGAGCTGCTTCTTTTTCTATTCTAAACTAGAATCATCAGTTGAGATTAAAACAAATTACAAGAAAGGGATATTAATTGCGTGGCAAAGAATGATATATAAAATGACATGTCTCTCCATATTAATTATAATGGGGCCAAATTGTCATTCCCATCTATGCTTCACAATGACGTATCCAACCTGAAGATATACTGAGCTGCAATATTGCAAACTAATGTTTTCTTCGGAAGAAATGTTGTTTTGATGAATTGTGTACTTCAGCCTGTTGGCTGAACTTGTGAACCTTTTTTTCAACTCAGAAAGAATACTTTCCTTACTCTGGTTTTTATATGGCACATTTAAAATAAATACTAGTTATATATGTTTATAATTCCAGAAGAACACAATGCAACCCTGGGATTTGCCCAATTTCATACTGCACTTACAATATCAAAAATCTCTGGATAACTTTGTGATTTAAGAAAAATGTTATTCAAAAAAAAAATATCTGTAATATTTTTATTTTGCTTCTGGTACCTGAATACAATAAAACCTGGAAGTTAATTGTTCAGTTGTACAAATAAAGTATGCTTTGTAGCAAAGTAGAGTTTCAATCCCTCTAATCTTACATTATAGTCCTCTAACATACAATAAAATACCTTATGCCACCAGACTTCAAATTTTGGGCTTAGACAACTTAGAACTACGCCGATGCTGATCTAAGCTTAGTACATAAAATTATCTGCCACAATGTACTTCCTGTCAATGACTACTTCAGCTTCAACCACAACAATACACGAGCAAATAATAGATACAAACTCAAGGTAAACTGTTCCAAACTCGATTGCAGAAAATATAACTTCAGTAACAGTAAGTAAGCCTGGAATGCATTACCTGATTCTGTAGTTTCTTCCCCAAACCCCCAAAACATTAACCTTAAACTGTCTACTGTTGACCTCACCCCATTCCTAAGAGGTGTGTAAGGGCATGCATCAGTGCACCAGCGTGCCTACCGTCCCTGTCCTGATATACTTTTTTACTTACTATTTTCATGTATTCAAATTATGTTATCTTATATATGCTTAACAAAATAAACTTATGACTTAAATGACACCAGCAGCAGGTTTTAAATTCAATCTGGCTTGAATTATTAACACAACCTGGAGATGCCAAGGTCTAATCATGACATTGGTACAGAAAGCATATTCGGGAGGCAGACCTTCCAAATTAAGAGGTAGAATTGGTATAACAATTTTCACGCAAATAGTGTTCCAAAGTACTGGAGCAGCATTCTCTGGATAGAAAAGTCATCAGCTTCCTGATTCTGTTCTTGGCATTGTCAATTTAAAAAAAAAAAAAAGCAAAAAATGAGAAAGAGCAGGAGAATCGTACTTTCCAACTTGCAAGTTTGATGTCAGCTTTACCAGGTAGAGAAGGAAAAAAAAAAAACACAACTAAGTAACCTATCGTATTTTTCTGTCTGAAAGATGCTCCCATGTATAGAACACTTTTCCCCACCACTTTTCTTACCCGACATTCAGAAATCAATCAATTTTAAGCAATCGGAAGCTTTGCTAGTGAGGCTAGTTAGCAGAGATAAGGTTTCGCCAGATTCACATTCGTGGTTTCTCCTCCCAAGTATAAGATGCCTCTCCATTTTTAGGTAAATATTTTTAAGAAAAAGTATTGTCTTATACACAATATTTTATTCTATTTTATTGTAAACCTACATCAACAGAATTTTGCCATTCTGAAAATGCAATTCTCCTGTCATCTCCTTTATAGCCTGAAAAACTAAGGGTTTTTCCTTCTGAGCATCTTGCCATGTTCACTCTTTAGCTACCTGACTGTTCCCTAAACAGCATCTCTACACCTTGTCTCCCGAGACTCATTTTCAGCCCTCTCTAATCTGGCTCCCTTCAAATATATTAAAATTACAACTTTCAGAAATCCCAAAGAGCATGGCCAATGGGTTTTAGGGCCTCTGATCGGGAATGCTGTGGAAATACATTGACTCCCTCCCGTTCACACAAACAAGAATGAACAGAGAGGTTCTTTCTAGCAGAGTTTGCCTTCCCATGTACACCGCAAAATAAATTACAATTGTAAAAGTAATGATTACGTGAAGAAGAGAGGGTCACTGAATTAAAAAAAAGAGAAATAAGATTCAGTTGGTAGCAATTGAACATATTTATTTGCAACTTAATTAATGGGGTTCTCCATGGGCCATGTATAACCTCCCTATGAACCCTGTGAAGATAATCTTGATGGACATAAGATGCTTCTGGCTAATGTCTGCCTGAGTCCTATTAAAGTCTTCAGTGCAGTCTCCTCTGAGCGGCTAGGATTTTAAAGTTACTGTGTAATGGAGTGTGTTGCCATTTACCATATAATCTGATAGCCTTGAGAGTCAGCTAGGGAGCTATTTAATATTATATATAGGTCAAGTGTGCAAAAAAGAGAAAGAAAAAGAGAAGAGACAGCATGATCCTTTGAAGAAGAAGGAAAGTTTCCAGCAAGACAATGGGACAGATCAGTGGTGGTTTTCAGCCAGTTCTATCTGATTCGGGTGAACTAGTAGCAGTGGTTGTGGGATGCTCCGCCTACCCATCCGGATGTCATCACGTCCCATTTTTGACCCTCTGCGTATGCGCGGAAGGCTCTGTGCATGCGTGGAAGGCTCTGCACATGCGCAGAGGTGGCTCATGCACTCACATTTGAGAACTGGTAGTGAAGGTAAGTAAATACCACCCCTGGGACAGACCTTTTTTTTTTCTTTTTTTTAGTTTGAACATTGAGCAGCCTTTTTAAAGTTAAGGAAAAGGAATGACACAGATAGGATTATTGCTGTTGTTGTGATTTGCTTAATCAGTAAGTGTTGAGCACTTACCCTTGTACAGGTACTCATACACATCTGTGCAGATGCCATACTTGTTATCCCACCCACAGATGCACATTTCATACAGATGCAGCTGCTAGCTGCCTCCCTTTGCTGAACGCCAATCAGAAATGCAGAAGTGGAATTTTTGTGCGGTCTTTTTAAATAAGTCAGCATGTTAAATAAATCATCTATTCTGCACGGTTAAATGGAAAACAATTTAATAGACTTCACAAAGTCACCTTCCTGAGTTCAGTGTACAGACATGCACGCGTATTCCACATATGCTTTTAAAAATATGTAATTCATTTAAACTGGGCGACAATTAAGATGTTCCTTGTGTTTGGTTTTATAAGTAAGACTGATTGTATGAGAGCGTGCCACTTTGCTGAAGACTGATTCCCATGATTCATTCTTGAAGAAACCAGTTCATAATTGTGTATTTAAATTGCATATTTTGTAGAAATGGCTCCAAAAGTGTCTTCGGCTAAATCAAAGATTTTAATTACCTAGTCTTCTTTGTGAGCTGAAACCAATGGATTAAAAACATTTTCTTTTCAAGACTTTTCAATTTCCAAGTTATATAAGAGCAATGTGCATGCCCATTTGGGTTTTAGAATTTTCTATCCCTTTAGGTTATAAATGCTTTCGCAGTCTGAAACAACCAGTATGTTGGCACAGGTAGTCCTCAACTTACAACTGCTTGCCATATGATTGTTCAAAGTTACGACAAACTCCCCCAAAGGTACCTACAACCAAGTTCCAAAGTTCTGATGCCTAGACCCTTCCTTTAAGGTCACATGACTGCATGTTGGATACTCAGCAACCAGACCATGTCTACAGCCATTTGCAGCACCCTATGATAATCTCACTGTGATTTATGATTTTTCCCCCCAGGAAATCAGCTTGTACTTCCAGTTTCCAGAAAAAGCTGACAATAGGGAACTGTGGATTTGCTTAATAATCAATGCATTTGCTTAATGACTGCTAAAAAAGAGGTTGCAAAATGAGGTCCAATCATGTGATTGTCCGCTTTACAACTGTCACGACTTGCGACTATCATTGTGGAGCTCAATTATGATTGTAACTCAAGGACTTACTTGTATGCATTTGTTAATAAAAGCATAAAATGAGTAACCATATTATTTATGATTATGACAAAATTATTTTGTCAGATGTTTCATTAATGTACAGGAGTGAATACATGGCTCAATGTAGTACCACACAGTAATACAACAATTCATACAAGAAGAAGCATCCCAAGGTTGCTTTCTTCTACTCTTTTATTAGCATAAATCTGCAAATCTAATAGCTCAGGGAGAGGGGGATACACACTAGTTTAAAAGTCCAAATGCTGCTATGAATTATCATTGATAGACTAATTAATAATTCATTAATTATTATAAGATGCCCTCCTTACTAACTCAGAACTCAGGAAGGCAAGGCAAATTGAGACTCAGTTATGTCTAAAAAACTGCTGGCTGGGGTAGCTAGAATGGCATCCACATTCACTGAAGGTAAAGGCAAAGAACAAGCAGAGACTCAGCTTACATTTTTGTTTCTGTGTTGCATTTCTGCATCTCTGTCTGATTCTTTCATTTCCTGCCAAAGATATTAATTTCACTGTACTTAATGGTGGAACGTGATTTCTAATGGAGAGAGAGGGAGGGAGGCAGGGAGGGAGGGGGAGGGGAGAGAGAGAGAGAGAGAGAGAGAGAGAGAGAGAGAGAGAGAGAGAGAGAGAGAGATGCAGGTAGGAAGAAAGGCAGGTAGATAGAGATAAGATTAGATGTCAGATGGATGGATAGATGGATAGATAGATAGATAGATAGATAGATAGATAGATAGATAGATGGATGGATGGATGGATGGATGGATGGATGGATGGATGGATGGATGGATAGATAGATAGATAGATAGATAGATAGATAGATAGATGATACCCGTGTTTTCCCGAAAATAAGACTCTGTCTTATATTTTTTTTGAACCCTGAAATAAGCACTTGGCCTTATTGCCATGTTCCCAAAAGCCCGATTGGGCTTAATATCAGGGGATGTCTTATTTTAGGGGAAACAGGAGAGAGAGGGGGGGCGAGGGAGAGAGAGAGACTGATAACAGACAGACAGATAATTCTGACTCTTTTCTCTGTTATTACAAGAGGTATGACCGTATTCCTTTTCCCTTAATTGAAGCCAAACTTTCCTTGTCTAATGTTGTCAGTGGCATACCTCTATATGGCATTCAAGTGACTACTTTTCCATTTAGCAAAACCTCTGAAAGGAGTCTGAGCTGCTACAGCTAAGTCAAAGCAGAGATTGTGCAAGATTTAGGTGTGAGAATGGAAAGAGTGGCTAATTTTTTTTTTTTATGGCTGCACCATTATTGGTAGCCTCACCTTGTAGGCTGATCTCAGTATGACTGGGTCTCACAGTACTTTCTCCTGCACAAAGATGAAGATATTGTCCCAACCAGTTGTTCTATTATATTGACTTCAAAACCAACTCAAGTCACCATGTCTATTCATCCACTCTTTTATTGGGGTCCTGAGTAGTTGGAAGACTGGATCTGAAGTTTTGGTTGCTTTCCTAGCAATGATGCTATTTCATGCTATCCTGTGTGAAATATGTTGGGACCATCAAGGTCCATTTTGTCAGATGATGAAGAACCTACATCATCTAACGGAGATTGTTAACAGCTGATGCATGGATTTAAGTAGACCTTCATCTATTTTTGCACGTAATTACAGTTAATTCAGATGTTACAAATCTAAGGGCCCTGGTTTCACTGCCAAAGGCCAGTTTGCTGATTGGGATCATAAAGGCAGGTGTGTATGAATGAATGACTATAAATAGCTTTTTACTATTGTAATCCTTGGTAGTAAGTTAAAACACTGTATTATAATGGTTTCCAATTCTGTACATCTGCACAGCATCAAAGGAGCGATGACAGAGAGAAAGCCCAAACAAATTCCAACAAACATTCCAATTTGTCTGGCTTTACTTACATAAATGAGTTTTTAAGATGTCAGAACATTTGACAAGTGTCCTTCAAAACAGGCTTAAATTATTCATCTTTGTGGGGTATCTGGATTTGCATAATGTTCCTATATGGCTATTATGCCAAAGAGTTGAGGGGGTGGGTGATGGTGCGATTTGGCTAATGCTGTATGACAGACTACAGACAGTCTGAATACTAATTTCAGGTAAATTGTAGAAACTTACATCACCATGTAATCAATTTGTAGCAATTTACATCAGCAAAATTTACATCAGCAAAATGTTTAATATAATATTTTCTTATATTTATATAATTAAATATAAAAATATTATAAAATATAATATTTTCTTATATTATAAGTACATTAATTATTATAAGTACATTAATGGGGGTGGTGGTGGAAATCAACACAGATTAGTTGGTAACTCATAAGTTTCCCTTTGTTTATTAAAAAAAATAAAATAAAGCAGAGATGGACCATTTTCACCCATGAGGATTAGAAGGCAAATAAGATGTAAGTCTTGAATTTTGTTTTAAAGACTTTCTATGATTCTTTAAGTAGGATAAAAGTGCTGACAACTTTGTCATTTATTGGCCTCTGCTAATAAGTTCTATAATGATGACATCAACCCATAAATGTGAAAATATTTTATTGATATTTTACCTCCAGGTTTTATTATTTTGAATAAAGGGAAATCGCAGCCAAGTTTAGAGGCTTGGCTGATCTAACTAAATACAATTTTTGGCATGCTATCGTCCATCCAAGATATACTGTGTCTCTTGTATTATTTTTACAAGCCCATTTTATTATCCTCATGCACAACATTAAGGCAAATCTGCATCTGTTAAGGTGAATTTTATTTGTCATTCTTGGGTCTAAGGGTTCCCTTGTCTTTTTCTCACATTGAAAGAATAATCCATTATCCAGCACATGACAAATACTTATTAAGATTTATTTTATTTTTACTGCCTTGGAAACATTTGCTTTTTACCTCTGGTTATAAAATCTCAAATTTTCTCCAGTTTAGAACTTGACATAGACCAATAAAAGGGCAAAATGAAATAGTAGCTAGCGGAGAATGAGGTTTTATATTTGCTTTGTATTTGTAAGAAACCACCCAGAAGCAGCCTGCATGAAATTTATACATTAACATTGGATGGCATAATTTGAATTAATCTGCTTGGAGCAACATCAAGTAACAGTTCTTTACAACAGATATTTGTGCTTCATTGTACACATGTTTATATTTCTGATCCAAATTACATTAGCAAAGACTTTTCATCACTCCAAAATGTTTTATACCACACACACTTCTAATAAATGTGTGAGACCCAAAGAACTAAACTTCTTTGGATATAATTCTAAGTGTAAAAGCAAAAACAGTTATAAATTAACAGTAGATTTGGAATGTGATGACATTAGTGAGACCTGAAATTAATAGCAATAAAATTAGAAAGTAGTTCGGTCTCGATTCGATAGAAACCATCAAATGCTTATTTTGTTTTCAAAGTCTTCTTTAAATCTGAGGAGAGAATTCCCACATGAGATTTTGTGTCATCATAACCGAAACAGAAGCTGAAGAACAATTGTTGTTTTGGAAATCTAGAAAAGTGATAAGCAGCTGTTTATCTGCTTATTCTTGGAACTTCATTGTCTTTTTCCTTTTCACTTATGGAGAATATTAGATGTCTTATGTGGATAACAATCATTCTCAAAACAGATCTGTGTTCAAAGATTTGTAATCCTACAAACAATAGTATCTCATTCTGTGTCTATTCAGGCTCATCAGTCATTTGGACAGAATATTCCGAAGAGGCAAACTGCTTGCATATTTCTAATGATCTCAAGTTAAGTAGAGTAGTAAACGATTGGAATAAACACAAATGCCACTAATTTATTTAAGTCTAATGATTGAGTTCATCTTATGACATTGAGGGTGGTGATTTCTGTTAACTGTGTAACTTGATTTTCTTGATAGGCAGAGAAATATTCCTGGAGAATTTGATATCTTAATTCCTAATCAGGCAGAATCATATACCTGCCTATGCTTTTGAGAAGAAATACTCTTCAACCATCCATACACATCCAGTCCCATCTAAGTCCCTGACAAGATAAAGAATATCAAAAGGAATAAAAGCACATCAGTTTATCCTCTCTTAGGCATCTTGTTGCAAGGAAAGAATACAAAGGTAACACAAAACAGTTTGTATCATTTCCCTAAGAAAGGACTAAAGTTACTATTCTACTGTGATACTTACTGTGTCAGAAATGGATTAAATGGCAATAGTTGTGGTGGCGCAGTGGTTAAAATGCAGTATTGCAGGCAAACTCTACCTACAGCCTGGAGTTCAATCCTGACTGGTTCAAGGTTGACTCAGCCTTTCATCCTTCTGAGGTCAATAAAATGAGGACCCAGATTGTTGGGGACAATAGGCTGACTCTGTAAACTGCTGTAAAGCACTATGAAGTGGTATATAAATCTAAGTACTATTGCTAATAATTGTATTAAAATATTTTAATTAAATAGATTATAATTTAATGGAATTTCATTTTGTGATGGCCCTGTCCACTATTTGGAATTGGGTTCCATATTCTGGAATTTCAAGGCTAAATGTGACCAAAGGGTTGCACTCTCCCATTGGATATTCCATATTCTGGAATTTCAAGGCTAAATGTGACCAAAGGGTTGCACTCTCCCATTGGATAATCCTATCAAAGAATATGAATATCAGATATTTAACACACCTCAGTGACATTACTTAGGCTTTGCACATACAAGACATGTGGTATTTCATGGCATTTTCTGTGAAAAAATTGAGAGTCCAGGTATAGGCAGTCCTCATTTAGCAACTGTTTGGATAAAGGCTTCAAAGCTATGACAATAATGAAAAAGTATATTTGTGACCAATGCCTTCATTTATGATCTTTGTAGTATCTCTCTCTCTCTCCGTCATGGATTCATCAGTTAGTACTGCATTATGTTTTCCTATGCCTGATTCACCCCCTCCCCCTTTTCCCCGTGTCAGAGTGGAACGTTTGCTTAAAGAAGCACTCTCATTTTGAGATTTGAGCTGTTTCCTAACTAACTGCAAGTTAACAAATTCAGCTCTGTGAACTTAAGTAACTGGTTAGAACTCTACACAAACTTGCAGCTGTTGGATGAAATTGACAAGTTCCTCATCAGTTTCACACTAAAGGCTTAGTCAAAGGCTTAGGAGACTGGCAACTGCATTGGAAAGCATGCTAAGCAAACTGGTACTAACACATTCTTTTCCATGTCTATTTTCCGTTGCATGCCTGTTTACTCTCTTATAATCCCTTTCTCTCCAATAAATGTAAATACAAACATTAATCCTCTTCTTGTTAATTATCACCATGCTGGGGTGAGCATTATATTATAATACCTATAATATTTGTCCTTTTACCAGATTTCCTTATGATTTCTAGAAACCTTTCCCACCATTTAGACTCACCCACCTGTTTGGGGTCACATCCTTCTGATGCTGTAAGGCAGGTTGTCAGACTGGTTGCCCATAGACCAGATGCATCATGCACAGGCCGTGCCCACTCCAGCTCCATGAAGGCCAAAGTCATTGTGATACGTCAAGTGACATCAACATGACGCGGCGAGTTTGGCAAAGGAAAACTGAAACAAATTGGAAACACAGTTGTGGTCACATGTTTGTTCACTTAGCAATCACTTCACTTAATGACCGAGTTGTCAATCCCAATTGCAGTCACTAAAGTAAATAAGGATTTCGTGGATTGAAGACCCAATTAAGGTCACTAAACAAGGACTACTTGTAATCCTGGAGAGCTCCTGGAGTCCCCATGGAGTCCCCATGCATTATAGAGGCCTGTGTGATATGCTGATGCTACATCTCAGTGCTTTAGAATTGACATTTTTTAACCTTGAGGTGCAGCATGATGACCAGATCTTCCAGTATCCAGAGGAGGTTTCTGTATGTGAGCATTTGACTTGAAGTACTGAAAAGACCTCCAAAGTGACATGAAGTACCACACAAAAAAGTAATGTAGTAACTTCCCTTAACTATTTAGAAGTGGAGGAACGCTTTGCTGTTTAAAAAGCTTCAAATTTTACCCAGCTGTGCTTGACAGGTCATGGAAGTAAAACATCTCTTGAAAGACACAATCCTTGTGTTCTAGTCAAAGACAGATTCCTTTCTGTATCCTGACAGCGTCAGTAAATGGCCTACAAAAAGTTAAACAGGCAGGATAGTGGCAATAATTAAAGTAGGGCAGTATTTCATAGAAACTCCATACCAGATTAAATGTTAAAACTAAGATATTAGCGTCCCTCTGCTTCCTTTTCTGACAAAGAACTTAATCAGGAAGGTAAATGGCACAATGTTAATCCGTTTCTGTTTCAAAATCATTAACGTAAATGGGAACTGAATTAAGGTTGTTGTTGTTATTCTGCCATTCATGCCAACTGTCAACATGTCATGATCTTTTGCAGTTACCTGCAGTTACCTGAATGCAAAGTCACACAGACTATTAGTTTTTAGGTCAACTGTTGGCCTTGGATTCCTGCTAATTGAAATTGTAGTTTCTATTTTTCTATAAATAGGCAAATATAATGAGATATAATGCACTGAGCAATTGGAATTCAATCAACAGTCATGGATGTATCATAATGGCACAATAAGGAATGTTATATAATTTTAGTTCTTCCTTTAATTCATAGAACAAAAAATCATAGAGTTGGAAGGAATCACAGAGATTTTCTTGTACAAAACCCTGCTCAAGGCAGGAGACCTTATACCCGTGATGGTGAACCTATGGCACGGGTGCCACAGGTGGCACATGGAGCTATATTGGTGGGCACATGAGCTTAGCTCTGGCACACATGCATGCCCTGGCCAGCTGATTTTCAGGCCTTCTGGGCCCACCAGAAGTAGGGAAACAGGCTGTTTTCTGCCTCTGGAGAGCCGGGGGTGGGTGGGGAAGGCCCCAAGCTCCAGAGCCTCTCCTGGGGGACCAGAAGTCAGCAAATGAGCCATTTCTGGCCTCCATAGGGCCTCTGGGGTGGTGGGGAAGGCTGTTTTCACCCTCTCCAGGATACTAGAGAGGCTCTGGAGCCTGGGGAGAGCAAAAAACAGGCCTACTGGGTCCACTGTGCCATTAAGTGCCAAAAGCAGGGAGAATGTGGGGGAGTCATGCACACATGTGTGGAGGGTGGGGGGGCATATAATTATGCATGTATGCAACCCCCTGCACTCCCCCTGCTTTTGGCACGCGATAGCTAAAGGTTAGCCATCACTGCCTTATACCATCCTTGTTCAATATGTGTCCAGTCTATTTTTGAAAACCTTCAGTGATGGATGTCTATGGAGAATTTTCAATCATTCATGTTTTGGTTGTCCTAAATGTGTTTTTTTCCAAAAAGCAACTGGACTTTCTTGGTATTTTCTCTGAAAGCATTTCACTTCTGATCCAAGAAGCTTCTTCAGGAAAGCAAGCTATTCCATTGATTAATTGTTCTCAGAAAACGTCTCCTTACTTCTAGGTTGGGTCTGTCTTCAACACGTTTCCACCCATTACTACTTTTTCTGTCCTCTGGTTCTTTGGAGAATAAATCAATCCCATCTTTGTGACAACCCCTCAAGTTCTGGAAGACAGTTATCATATCCCTCTTTAATAGGCTAGACAACCATTTATTTCTGCTATTATTGTTGTTGTTTTTTATGTTCAATTTTTTCTTAGGATGTTACAGTAAATGTTGAGTTGCTAAGTTTTGAGTTAATGGAAAAGTTGCAAAAGGAGCTATATTCAGCTGACTTGGAAAATTTGCTAGTTAACAAGGAGCTCCTCTGAAGCATATTGAATGTCTCAGGATGTTTTGTGAACAGGGACAAAGAGACAAAGAGATACAAACCTCTGCAAAAATGAGTACAGTATCTCTTCCCCCAAAAAATATAAAGAAATATTTTATGGTGGAAGGACAGACAAAAATTGTTTTATGACTAGCAATTCTATGTCTAGTCAAAGCAAATAATTTACCAAGAATCTTTAACCAAAAAACTTTGGGAAGGGATGCTGAAATTTTGTAATTTGGAATTGTTTTTTAGCTTGGTCCTTTTCGTTACTTCTGTTTCCCAAAAGCAGGAAAGCTGAAAATATTTGCACAGGGTCCATGGCACTTGGAGAAATGTGTGTTTTTTGTCCGGAATATGTTTAACATTTAAGTTCTTCCTCTGACAGTGAATGATTCGTATTTATCTAACGCTCCTTGAATATTCTTCATCTGTGTATTATTTTCCTTCTGCATTGTTTGAATTGTGAATTCAACAGAATTTTACGTGATACCACTTATGCTAATTCAATATGATACCACCTGTGCTAATTCATTTATGTGGAATATGGTTATGGAGGGTTTGACATTACTCCAGTATATTACAAAAACAATGTGTTTTAAGTTTCGCAATATTATAAACTCGGGAATGTAAGTAATGCATGTATATATTTGTTCATGCACATATTTGGCATGTAGACCACTGTAGCTGTAGCTGATTAATAGCAACAAATAACTCCACCTTGGTAATGAAGGTTGAAACAATTCACAAATAACAATATTTGCATTAGTAATCAACATTCTAAAGTGCCGTGAAAGCAATTTCCTATATGAACTGCTGCCAAACAATCTATGATCTATAGAATCCTTGGGAAAATTCTAATTTGTTTTTTTATGCCTTTCCTGTTTCCTTGGCAGGAACAGCTCAGAAAGGAAGAAGTCTAACATTACCAATGTCAAGAAGCATATCTCTTTCAGGCTGGCCTGCTCCAACTAATACAATAATAGACAGTGCATCCTCTTTTGTGTTGCTGAAGAAGAAAAAGAACCAGTAATCTTCTCCATATTGGCATTGGTCGCTTATTATCTTCATTTTTTTCTCCTCACATTTTCCTGCCTGTCGAGGGAGTATTGCAGTGACCTAGAGGTGGAGCTCTCGCCTCACAATTGGGAGGCTGTGAGTTCGATCCTAGGTAGAGGCAGATATTTCTCTTCTCTGGGCACAATGAGAATATATCTGCTGAACAAAACTCTGCATTGGCAACAGGAAGGGCATCCAGCCAGTAAACACTCTGCTAGTTCCATTCAGTTGCTCCTACTCCACCCTGCAAGGGATTATGGGGGCATTAAAAGAAGATCTTCCTGCTTATCATAAGTCCTAATGTAAAGGGGAGTATTTCCAGAGGTGGGCTGCTGCTGCTTCAAGCAAACCGGTAATTAAGATTCTGCACAGTTTGGCAAACCGGCAAATCCCACCACTGGCTGGACCTAGCCCCACTTGTTTTTTGGCCTGTTTTCTGGGCCATTTTCCAGGCTGTTTTTGGGGGCATTTTTGGGTCTGTTTTGGGGGCCAAATATGGTCTGAAAAATGGCCTGAAAACGGCTGAAAAACCAGCCAAAAGTAGGCTGAAAAATGGGTGGGGGAACGGCCAGTCAGTGGTGGAATTAGCCCCAACCGGCTGAAGCCTATCTCTGCCTTTGAGGCAACTGGCCAGGAGGTGGGGCTG
The DNA here is from genome assembly GCA_030761175.1 of Masticophis lateralis. Classification (NCBI taxonomy): domain Eukaryota; kingdom Metazoa; phylum Chordata; class Lepidosauria; order Squamata; family Colubridae; genus Masticophis; species Masticophis lateralis. The sequence goes on along the minus strand of JAUDYJ010000001.1, from coordinate 122,160,706 downwards.
GTTGTGATGAGTGACATCACCCACCCAGTCACATGACGAACCAGCCATGCCTACCCAGCCGGAGAACTGGTTGTTAAGTTATTCAAGTCCCACCACTGAGTATTTCCAAGAGCATGCAATCGAAGTCTTCCACTTTTAACAAACGACAAAGTTTCATGCAGCAATTGAGTGACCACATGAACTGAGACTAGTCAATGACATCATTTTCTAGTTGGTAATTGATAGCCATTACTATGGGGCAATTTATTTATTTATTTAAGCCATCCTTGGCTTACAACCATTTGTTGAGCAATCATTTTAAATTATATCAGCTCTGGAAAAAAGTGATTTATGACTGGTTCTTGCACTTATGACAGTCACAGCATCCTTATTATCATATGATTAAATTTTAGGTTCTTGCTAACCATCATGTATTTAGGATGGTTGCACTGTCCAGGATCACTGAATCACCATTTATGACTTTCCCAGCCAGCTTATGGTCAAGCAAAGTTAATGGTGGAAACTGAAGTTGCTTAATGACCAGTTAATTCACCACTTAATTCACTTAACAACTGATTCGCTTAACAACCTTGGCAACAAAAAAGTTTGTAAAATCAGCTGCAACTCACTTAACAGTTGCATGGCTTAGGAATGGAAATTTTTGTCTCAAATGTAGTTGTAACTTAAGGACTATCTGTAACAAGGCTGTGGTCCAGTTGAGTTGAGATAACGGTCCTTATTAGAAACAAATATGACGGCCCATTTCATAGGCTGCTGAAGTCGAGCAACATATTAGCTCTGTAACCAGTGTATTGTTCATTACTGCCTCAACTATTACATGTCTTGTTCTTATACAAATGGAATTTGTTTTTGCCTCTCTTGGATTGCAACACCTTGATGACCAATGATTCTTTGAAAAACTACTTCCCGGGCAGTGATTAGGATTAACACTTAGGTTATACAGAGATTTAAAGGTAAAAGTCATGGTGTTTCCTGCATTTTTATTTTATTGTTAAATAGAGATTTTGGGTTGATGATGAAGACTGTTGCAAGATTTGTGACTGAAGCATGATAAGTTATGCACAGAGGAGGAATGTAAACCATCCGGTGAACAGATGCAGAGCTTGTAGTCAAATAAATCAAGAGATGTTATGAATGATGCAACTGTAGAACTGAATATAAACTGATTGAAATTATGAGTATCAAAACTGATTAAAATGGAGGAGAATGGATACCAAAATGAAACCTATTTTACTTACAAAACCTTCACCCCAGTTGATCCAGGTATGGTGAATGAGGCTGATTTTTAAACTCAGATTCTAGAATTATTAATAATAAGAACATTTTGCTATCACAAACTACTATCTCTTTAAAGCTAAAAGGGCATTAGATTTTTATTTTAAAGAGAACATTTAAGAGTTATGGACTGCTGTTGTTGACCTTCTGCTACTCCATCGTCATTATTAATATACATTCATTCCTCTACTCATGCTGAGTTCTAATTTTCCAAAAGCTTGCTAGTTGATATTTAAGTTTTCCAAAACCCTAAAAATGGATAATATATTTATGACTTAGCACACCCAGGCAAGTGCTTGGCAATTTTACAATTACAGCATACTACATGAATTGCTGAATAAAACAAGATGGGCACTCTAAAACACAGAAAACTAAAACCAGACACTCTAAGGATATGCTAAGTAATAATATTGCAACTCAGTCAAACACATTGTTAAAATTATATGTTAGCTTCACTTAACATTATATGTTAATTTAACAACCCCAACTAGGACTGGCAACTCTGTCATTAAGAAATGCTGTCATTGCAAGAAACATCACATGACTGCAATGAATTTACGATCTCACTTCTTGCCACAGTTGTTAAGCAAATCACCCATGGTCATTAAGAGAGACATCACACGATTGCAACTTGTAGTTTTACTGCCAGCTTCTCCACGGACTCTCTTTGTCAAAGCAGATCACATTAAAACCAGCATAAAACCAGATTAAAAGCATTAAACATAATAAGTAGGCAAGGGCAAGTCATGTGTGAATCACTATAACCATCCAGCAGGCTCTACACCCTCAGGCACAAATCCCCAGGCACAATGACAAAACCCTGCCTTTGGATACTTTTGGGAGGTATGACCATCGCAGTGAGGAATGGTGTTCTTGCATTTATTTATTTAATTTAAGGGATATTCATTTATAGAATGCCATGTCATGCTACAGCATCTTTCTATCTTCTCAAGCTTCAATGATATATTAAGGTAAGAAGCCATCCTGCAATGGCTTTTCATTAGGGTTTGTACTGTTATCAACACCTGGGCAAGTCCTATTGTTCAAAGGTATTTTGGGTTCTCTCCCTGCCCCCCCCCCCATATATATTCATGCCTTCCTTAAACTTCCTCAAACTTGTGAGGTTAAAAATGAACTCCAGCTACTGTTTTCTCCCAGAAAGGTATTGTATTGGATAGTCTGCTTGCCCTTGAGAGTACAAAACAAAAAACTCCAAAGTCAGATTGATACAAGAGTCAATCCAAAAGTAGACCTCAGTTTGGAAATATAAATTCCTTTTACATCCTATTCATTATTGGAATGGAAATCGTGAAACAATCATCACTGTTCCTCCTTTTTGTCTTGATTGAGGGATTTAAGATTTGTAGCCCTATATTAATTGATGACATTTATTCATTCTCCAACTATTAAATGCACGTCCAATAGTATATAACTAATCTGTTGTTTGTTTTTTGCAAAAACTGGGTGGATTTAGGAAGTGGAGAAGATCACGGCAGCAAAAAATAAAAAAAAATAGGAATTAAATATCTGGGTTCTTCAAAAGTGACAACCTTTCCAATTCAGGGTACTTCTCCTTCCCTCCCTGCCTCCCTCCCTCCCTCCCTCTCTCTCTTGTTCTCTCTCTCAAAATAAGAAAATGACCTAGAGAATATAAAGGGTTAGAGCACAGTAATTCAAAGGGTCTAGTGGAATATTTATTTATTAATCCTTCAGGGTAATGAGTTTTGTCCTCATCCCCCCCCCCCATTTTAAGTTCCCTCCAGAGGGAAAAATCCCTGGATCATCCCCAGGAGCCACTCCTGGCCTGGTCAATCCTGCTTTACTTCAAGGCGTCACATACTTAAAGGGAATCAATACTAAGCTAGGATTCTTCATATCCCAGGTGTATAATGACACACCTATCTCTTTGTTTCCTTGTATCCTTCCTTTTTCATACCTCAAATGTTTGTATGTATATATCAGTGGTGAAATCTAAAATTTGTTACTACCGGTTCTGTGGGTGTGGCTTGTGGGGGGTGGGTAATGTGACTGGGTGGGCGTGGCCATTTTTTTTAACCTTTTAAAACCATTTTTTCTACAACCTCTTCGGGGAAGAGGTTGTAAAAAAATGCTTTCAAAAGGCTGTGATGATCCCAGCTGAGTTGCCTGATCGGCAGAGGCTTTTTTTCTTTTAAATACCTCTGACGATCAGGCAACTCAGCTTGGATCGTCAGAGGCATTTAAAAGAAAAAAGCCTTTTAAAAATGGTTTGAAAAGCCTTTGACGATCCCAGATGAGCCGGGTGATCATCAGAAATTTTTTTTTTTACTTTTAAAAGCATTTTTTCAGCCGAAGAGGTTGTAGAAAAAATGCTTTTAAAAGTAAAAAAAAAAAAAGCCTCTGATGATTGTGTAACTCAGCTGGGCATTGGGGGGGGGGGTTGCAGGGATTTTTGCTACCAGTTCTCCGAACCACCCACCTCCATTGCTACCGGATTGGGCAATCAGGTCCAAACCGGGAGCATTTCACCCCTGGTTTATATGTATATAGCAAATTTATATGGCCACCAAACTCACAGACAGGTGTCACAGGCAGCTCACAACATTTAAAAAGGTAAAAAATCCCACCTACTCACCTACCCCTGGCAGCAACAACACAATCAAATCAACCACTTGATCAGCTCAATTTCCATGTGTGGTCTCCAGGCCTGCTGACAAAGCCACTTTTTAGTTTTCAGAAAATTAGCATGGTGGGGTCCAATTGTATCTTGGGGGAATGCTGTTCCATAGAGGAGGGGTCCCTAATCCTTGGGCTTCAGCCCACTACTGGGCTGTGGCCTGTTTGGAAGTGAGCTATGCAAGAGGCGGGTGAGTGGGGTGCGTGAAGCTCCCCTCATGTGAGTGGTAGGCACTTGCTCTCTCACGTGAAGTTCCCCTCCCCTTTATTTATTTATATATTTTTTTTGGTTACACTTCAGTCCTCTTTCTTTTTACTTCTTCTTTTCTGTTTTCTTTTTCTTGATTATTGGAATCTGTTAGCTTTTATTGTTTTATTTTAAAATTTAATAAAGGTATTTAAAAATGGCCCACATTCTTTTATTCAAGAAGTTTTACTGTCAGTCATTCTTGTTTTGAATATAAACTGGCTTTATTTCTGGGAAGACATAGAACTAGCCTAGGATTTATGAATTATTCTTCCTCATTTACACTTACAGACTCTCTGTCCCTTACTATTTTGGATTTTTATTTGCATTTGTTTTGGTGTGGTGTGGCCTGCTTTCAGAATTGTTTGTGGCCTTTGAAAAACTTGGATAGGCTCCATTTTCAGATCCATGTTTAATCCCCTATCAACAATGCAAATTGTAGTCTCCCTTAACTGATTTTCTGCCTAATCAGAACATCAAACAATCTGTTTTCTGGACCCCTGGTTCTTTAATCTCACAGCTGTTCTTCTCCATAATCTTCCTATTTCATACTTAGGTGCGTAGTTCTTATCTTCTGGCTTTTCTGCTGTTTTTGCTTGTTGTGTTATAAATGAGCTCTATGAAGAGAACATCTTTACCCTGCTGACTTTTGTATCACAGATCTGATATCTAATTATGGACCAGATTCCTGCCTCTAGCAAAACGGCATAGCACTAGTGACAACAGTGAAATTATAGAAGTTTATAGCTGATGGCCCCTTGAGACCAGCCACTTATTAAGTCTGTCTCTCTGATGTATGACTTTTTAGAGTTCCTATGGCTTCCCTTGGGTTTTTTTTTTTAAGGTATCTCTGTAAAGCTGTTTGTCTCATAATTATATTTCAACATATAAACAAAGAGGTTAAAAGCGGGACATGAAAGTGTGTTTAGAAGTTAGATGAAACCATTTACTGATCTTGTTACCTTGTTCCCACTTATACTGATTTTGGCGATATATATATATTTCCCACAATCATATTTGTATCCATTGTGGGAAATGCACAAACTAAATTGTAAGCCTTCTGTGCTTGCTAATAAGTAACCCTAAAACAATTTTATATTTTGGTCATGGGAAATAATTGGATATGAATTTTGTTCAACTAGGTTAGCCGAACTGCAGAACAGATTATCATTGACTTCAAATAAGTCACATGGCTAGCTTTTTTGTTTTTAAAAAGGCAGAGCCGTCAGATTATACTTGTCATCTCAATTTTAATTTAGTAAGTGGTTTTATAAATGCATTTTCATACTATAAAATGAATTATAATTTATATCTTTTAATAATCCAAAACAAGATAAGTATACATTGGTTTACAGTCTGATAATAAGGACAGATTCAAAAGATTATTTTACCTTAAGAAAACTGATAAGTAAGTCATCTTAAAACTTTACAATAATACCATGAAATGGCTAATGTGTGACCTATAATAAACAGATTCATCCTATAATGAATAAACAAGGTAAACCTATACTGTGTGCATGTTTCAATCTATTTGTTAATAGTGATATCATCTCTAGCTTCTAACAAAACTGCTGCTTTTAGATAAAGTGACATATTTATATAGGATTGTCATTGTCCAATAACATTTACATTCAGTGCTAAAATTAAAACCATTGTTCCAGTAGTTTAAACTATGTACGGTAAGAATAAATAAAATTGAAGAGGCTAAGACAAATGTAAAAACACAGTACCAATATCATTAAGATTATAAAAAGGAATAGGATTGCAGAGTCAATTATGAATACAGCTACATACATCTATTTAATTGGTACACAATTATATAAAACTATATATAATGCTAAATGTTACTAAACAACGAGTACCAACAACTAACACAGACTATAAAATAAGTGGCTCATTAAAGAGTTAAAGAGAGTCAGTTTGGTGGCATGTTTAAGGTATATGGGTAGAAACCAGGTACAAATTCAGCTGGGTGGTCCTGGCCTATTCACTCTTTCTCAGCCACAGGAAGAAGACAATAGCAAACCATGTCTTAAATCTTGCGACACTATAGGAAGTAGTCCAGGAATCAAAACTTCAGGGACTAGTCAAAGAGTCAACACTGACTTGAAGACCTCACCCCAAAAAACAAAACTAAAAAAATATTCAAGTTATTTCAGAACTGAATAAGGATATCAAACCATATAGTGGGGCTGTATTGCTATTATCTTTCTCATCTTTCCTATTACCTACTCCTATTAGTATCTTTGTTGGTTGTATCTTATGATTTATGATTGTATCTTATGACTTATGATTCATCACTTTGCTATTTGTATGTACATTGAGAGCTTATGAACTGGAGGCAAATTCCTTGTATATCCAATCACACTTGGCCAATAAAGAATATTCTATCCTATCCTATCCTATCCTATCCTACCCTACCCTACCCTACCCTACCCTACCCTACCCTACCCTACCCTACCCTACCCTACCCTACTCTACTCTACTCTACTCTTTATTATTTAATTGGTTATTACCTTTGAAAGCCTTTATGGCATGGGTCCAGGATATCTGAGAAGCTGTGTTGACCCAATTGAATTGACTTGTCCTTCTCATCTACTTCAGATCCTGTCTGCCAAATAATTTTGGCTAGTGGAGTCTAAGGGAAGAGTCTTTTAGTGATGGCACTTGCCCTTTGGATATTCTCCTGTTGGAGGTAAGAGCATCATTGAAATATGTTTAGTAGCTTGGGTTGGTAGTTAGGCTGTTGGTTTGAGCTACAAGCTTGGCAATTTGGTTGCAAACATTTCATCACCATTTGAGGAGACATTGTCAGGTAAGGGCATACCCCATATTCCTGTTCTTCCAGAAAAGCCTCAAAACATGATTCTGTCAACTGGCCTGGGGCCACAATAGGATCATATATCCTGGGGGTGGCTGACTGGGTAGAGAAGCTCCTTTTGGTTTTTTTAGTTTTTGTTTATTCTTTCATAATCTTTGTCTTGTATTATCTTTTATTTTATTATTATTATGCTCTAAACTTTTCACAGTTAATAGATTAATGAGATGAGCAGCATGTAAAAATAATAAATGAATTTACTCTTAGAAGTAAGAAAGAAATATAAAATTAGTTTATTTGTTCAAGTTAAAATAAGACTTTACCCCCAAGTTCTGGTAATCAACTTTTTTGCAGGCACCAGGACTGAAAAGTTAATGTTTTCATAGATTTGTTTATAGATAAGGGATGGGATATGGGATAAAGAAGTATCTGTTTAACCTTATAGGAGGCAAGGTTTTTTTTTAATCTATTTGTACTTTGTGTGATTAAGGTTGGAAGTCACTTCTTTATATGTTTGGTTTCTTTTTCTTCACTACATTATCTCTTTTCTTTTTCTTCTTTCCATTCTCTTCTCTTCTTCTAAGTTCAGTTTGTATTAGCTTTTACTATGGCAATTAAAATTCTTAATACTGATTACATTTTAAAAAAGAAAGATCATTATACAGAAAAACAATTATACAGATAGAACAATTTTAAAAATTAGGTACCATCTGCTTTGCAGAGATGTCTCTACGTTATCATTTTTCCCTATTTTCTTTCCTTCCCTTTACATTCATAGGTTTAAGCAACAGGCGTAGAAATCACAATTGCCACTGCCTTTCCCCAACCTATAAGCGAAGTCTTCCTTTAGAACACACTGTTAAGTTGTCAAGGTTGCCACTTTGATTTCCTCCATTTTTTATTTTCAATGAGGACTACTTTGACGGGTCCAATGTAGGGCTTCATTTGAAGCTCAGTGGTCTTTTATCCTTTTATTGTTGGGTTTATAGATCTGGAAAGGGTATATTCTCTGATCACGTAAACTGACCTTGTGTGCAAATGACAATCAAATCATGAGTTTGAAGTTGGTTTTCTCTTTGAATCCTCGGTATGAAGCAGCTTATGGAAAAATATTGTAAGAAACCTATGGTGTCAGAGTTTAGGCAGCGTGACTAGTATGAGATAAACCCAGGAGCAACACACAGCACACAGCACATAGACCCTTTAGATAATTAATAGGGGTTTTATCTTCAGCTGAATATATACAGACTTATACGTGTTAAATACTTTTTCATGCAGCTACTGACACAAGGAGAGCAATGAGATACACGATGAGAGAGAACATGAGGAGAAGGAAATGTCTTCTAATGGCTTCCCTTATATAGGCAGCACCTTACCCAGCTTCTTAAAGTGGCAGTAACCCTACAGCCTCATTCCCATTGCATCATCTTACAGTTGCCTCTGTTTACAACCTTCCATCAGTTTACAGCTATTAAATCTACATACCCTGACACGTGGCCTGTTTCTACTTGAATTTTTCAGCCATATTATCACCGAAAATATTTACAAGTAAACATGTTTTCAACACATCTAGTTCAATTTGTGTATCTTTTTATTTCAGAATCAGTCATTGACTGATTTAAGGCATATGCCACTGGTTTCCAGTTATAATATTTGTAAAGAATTATAGCTTTTAACCTAGATATACCCCCCCCCCCAACATAAAACTTTAAAACTAGCTCTTGGCTGTTTTGTTTTCTGTTTGTGTACAGATAATGCTTTAAATACATTCTGTTACTTGGCCTAGAGCTTCAATCTCTCTAGTGAAGATCTAGAATGACTTTTCAAAAATGCATGATTGAGGAAATAGCCCTCTGTGTACACAATTCAGAACTGACTCTGCCTCTCAAAAGAAAAATAGTAACAGTCCTTTCTATTATATTTGTGTGGTCATCATCAGTACTCAAGCTTTTTTTTTTTTTTTTTTTTTTTTTTTTTTTTTTGAGAATGACTTCTGATGATAGAGCTTTGAAATAATAAAAAATACTTGTAGCTGGGTGTTTAGATTTTGGCAGTAGTTTGATCTCCAAGCTTATTTCAATTTATTTTCTGAACGTTTCATTACCAGACTAGGTAATATTATCAGCAGGATTTTCTCGTCCTGTTTCTCTTTAGCTTAGAAATATCTCGTGTGCCAATGTGGTCAATTGGTTGAGTGATTGGTTGTTTGTTTGGGGTTATATTTAAATTCTGAACCAACCAGCTGGTTGGTTCTCTTGTTGATTGCTCATTCAAATGGTCTGGTTTTCTACATATTCATATGCTGGATCTAAATCAATAGACCATAGAGGTTGCATGGCATCATAAATGGTTTAGAGTGGTTTCTTCTGGAACATTTTTCAATTTCCCAGTCTAATCCTAATCCTACTGACAGGGCTGAAATGCTTCCAGTTCAGACCGGTTCGGCCGAACTGTTAGTAATAAAAGCTATCGGTTTGGACGAACCGGTATTTCTGACAATCAGCTGTGCCATGTGATTTATATTTGCTAGAAAGCAGGTAATCCTGCTTTCTAGCGAATCTAAATCATGCGGCACAGCTGTTCTCCCCCTCGCTGTTCTATTTACCTTAGAAAAGGCTTCTTGATCCTCCTTTTTCAGCACTGCATGGTAGCGCCTGTGGTGCACATGCTCACATGAAGCATATGTTTGGTGTGCACCGTGCATGTCCATGCATGTGCACAGTGAACCAGTAGCGAAGCAAACCGGCAGTAGACTTCAGAGCATTCCACCCCTGCCTACTGAGCAAAAAATCAATCAAATGTTGCTAAGAGTCTGCCTTTAAGCAGATCTAATTATAGGTAGTCCTCGTAAATTAATAAACCATTCATTTTGTGACCATCCAAAGTTACAAGGCAATGAAAAAAGTGACTTATCACCGTTTTCACACTTACAACCATTGCAACATCCCCACGGTCACATTATCAAAATTCATACGCTTGGCAATTGGTTCATATTTATGACAGTTGCTGTGTCCTGGGGTCATGCGATACCCTTCTGTGACTTTCCAACAAGCAAAGTCAATGGAGAAGCTAGACTTACTTAACAATTGTATCACTAACTTAACAACTGCAGTAATTCACTTAACAACTGCAGTAAGAAAAGTCATTAATCGGGTCAAATTTCAACAAATAACCGTCTCGCTTAGAAATTTTGGACTCTACTGTGGTTGTAAGTTGTTGACCACCTGTAAGGTGTTCTACAAGCTTTCTAAAATGGCTGGTCTTGCCATTTTTCAATACTTCTACAATTTACTGCTGCATAATTTGACTAGTTTTTGGCTTTCAGAGGTTTCATTCTAATGTGGGCCAAAAGATTCTCCCTATTTTTTTTTTCCATGGAGGTTTTGCATATTCCCTAAATGACTGAAATTTGCTTAATTTTTTAGGAATAGAGTTTGTATTTTTTTATACCTATTAACATAAATTTTACTTTTCTATCGCAGCAACAATACTGTCCATATGAATGGAAACCTCTTTATGCTCTTCGACTGTAAAACAATGACATAAGTTTTACATTCTCCTGAATAATACTACATTTGCAATATGTAGGAATATCATCAGTACTGTTTTCCTATATTTGGAATGCTAGGCAAAGAACTGTTGCCTTAATCTGATTGATCTGCTGAGCTCTTAAGATACAATCATATATCTTGCAATAAATTTTGCAGTTTCATATTTTAAGTGAACTTGAAATATATTTGAGGCATTTCTAATCTTTCCAATATGCAAGATAATTTTATGATATGGGATTTCCCAACCAACCACCTTATTTTCTATTGTAATACGTCAGAATTTTCTATTCTAATACGTCAGAAGTCAAGAATAGAATTGGAGACAGAGATAAAGGAGAAAGAGCAACTGCTTATTAAGAATCCGACTGATGAGAAGGTACAATTAACGATAAAACTCCTGAAAGATCAATTTCAAATACTGATGGCGGATCAAACAGCAACTAATCTGCAATACGCTAAACACAATACTTTTTGCAACGCTAATAAACCTGGCAGATGGTTGGCTTATACTTTGAGGAAACAACAAAGTTCTCGTATAATAAATACTATTGAGTATAAAGGGAAACAACTGCATCAACAGAACTTAATACATCAAGCCTTTCTAGCTTATTATTCTAAATTGTACCAAGCTGATAAAATTAAAGAGGACTTTATCGATGATTATCTGCAGAAGATGAGAGTTACAAAAATTTCAAGTACACAAAGTGATAGATTGAATCGACCTATAACATCTGAAGAGATCTTATTTGCAATAAAACAACTGAAATTATCTAAAGCTCCTGGGACAGATGGTTTGACAGCAGTATATTATAAGACTTTACAAGTGGAATTGGTTGAGCATCTTAAGGAATTGTTTTGTAATATTCAGCAGGGGGGTAAAATACCCCCCTCGTGGAAGACGGCTTTTATTTTACTGATACCTAAAGAAGAAGAATCTGTAAAACCTGAAAATTTTAGACCAATATCTCTCCTGAATACGGATTATAAAATTTATGCTAAAGTATTAGCCAACAGACTGATGCCAGTTATTCAAGATGTGATTCATGAAGACCAAGCAGGTTTTATAGAAGGTAGACATATGAAGGACAATGTCAGGCAACTCATAGATTTGTTGGAATATCTTGAGAAAAATAAACAGACTTCTGCAGTGCTGGTGTTTTTGGATGCGGAGAAGGCCTTTGATCAAGTCAACTGGGATTTTCTAAAAAAGACCTTGCACAAAATGGATTTTAGGGAACAGTTTATACAAGCGATTTCGGCAATTTATCAAGAACAGACGGCACAAATTATTATTAACGGCAGTTTAACTACCAATTTTAATATACAGAAAGGAACAAGACAAGGCTGTCCATTATCCCCATTACTGTTTATTTTGACTTTGGAAGTGCTGTTGAATGCTCTACGGGACTCGGACAATCTGAATGGAATAGTTGTAAGGCAAAAAGATTACAGAACAAAGGCATTCGCAGATGATCTGGTTGTTACCCTAACACGACCTTTGGAATCAATCATCCAGATGAAAAACATCATAGAGGAATATGGTCTGGTTTCAGGTTTTAGCCTGAACCAGAAAAAGACTAAGATGATAGTTAAAAACATGTTGGAACCACAAAGGAATGAACTTGAAAGGTTGGCAGGCTTTGAAATAGCTACAAAGGTGAAATATCTAGGGGTCCAAGTTGCAGCATCCAATATAAAACTCTTTCAAAATAATTATGAGGAACTCTGGCATAAGATTCAAAAGGATCTTGAAATATGGAAGAAGCTGCAACTATCTTTGCTTGGTAGAATAGCAGCTGTTAAGATGAACGTTCTACCTAGATTTCTGTTTTTGTTTCAAATGATTCCGGTGCTTAAAAATGATAAATTTCTGATGGAATGGCAAACAGGTTTAAATAAATTTATTTGGAATGGGAAAAAACCAAGAGTTAAACTTAAAATTATGCAAGATGCTTGTGAAAGAGGTGGCCTCAAAGTTCCAAATCTATGTCTATATTATGAGGCTGCAGTGCTGACACAAGTTGGAGATTGGATTGGAACAACAAAAACAGAAATTTTGAATATAGAAGGCCATGATTTACAATTCGGATGGCATGCATATCTACTTTATGAAGATAAGAGAGACAGTGTATTTAACAGTCATATTTTAAGACATGCTTTGATGAGAGTTTGGAAGAAGCACCAGCTTCAATTGGATTACAAAATACCTTTGTGGTTGGATCTTGGGCAGATTATGCCAAATATAAAGTCACTCGGGGGGTTGTTGTATAAAGAGATACTTCTTAATGATGGGGGCAGATGGAGTTTGAAATCTTTGAACACCCTATTGGAAGAAGGAGTGAACTTAACCTGGTTGCAGTATTTTCAACTTCAAGCAAGATGGAGAGAAGATCAGAAAATTGGACTAATGTTACATGAAGAAGACTTGGTGACTCAGATAAAATGTAAAGGGCCGATGCATATTAAACGAGTGTGTAATTTACTGTTAGAAAGAGATTCAGAGGGGGAATTAGTTAAAGATTGTATGATTAAATGGGCGCAAAATTTTGAAGAGCCTGTAATGTTGGAAACATGGGAAAAGATTTGGGTCCAGAATGTTAAATTTACACAGGCACAGAACTTGAGGGAAAATTTTTATAAGATGTTTTATAGATGGCATTTAGATCCTAAGAAGTTATCATGTATGTATCCAAATGTTCAACCTAAATGTTGGAGGTGTGACTGTTTGGATGCAACATATTTCTATATTTGGTGGACGTGCAGAAAATTGAAAGCATTTTGGATTAAACTTTGGTGGGTAATGCAGAACATTTTGAAGAAGAAGCTTGAGTTTTCTCCTCAGTTTTTTTTGTTGGGAATAGTTAAGGGTTGTTCAGCAACTGACACTAGATTAATTTTACACATAATTACTGCAGCTAGATTACTGATTGGTCAATATTGGAAGAAGGATAATGTACCTACTATAGAGGAATGGATACTGAAGATGTCTAATTTTGTAGAGATGGCTAAAATTTCTGCATACCTAAAAGAAAGGACCCATGAAGTTTTTGCTAAGGAGTGGAAGAAATGAGTAGAATACATGAAGAATATATATCATAGTAAGAAGTTTCAATTAGCACTTAACTGAATTTATATTTTTCATATTTAGAATTAATCTAAAAGAGAAATGTATTGAATTTGATAATTTTTAATTTTTATCATATTTTATGCAATTGAATTTATATTTTTAATATTTAGATTTAATTTTAAAGAGAAATATGCTATGTACTGTTTGATTTTGAATTTGATATATGGAATATTGGGAATTATAGTTAATGTTATATATTTACATTATTTATATGATGTTGTCATATATTGGTTTAAAAGAAAAAATTTTCTTATTACTTAAGGTTAAAATTGGTTATAAAATAAGGTTATAGCTTTTTCTTAGTTGGATCTCACCTTAAAAAATTGTTAAATACTGAAGGTTAATGTTTGTTTAATAGCGGAAGTCAAGGGGGGAATTGGGGAGGGATGGGGGGATAGGGTGGGGGTGGTTGGGGGGTGGGATGGGGAAGGGGTTTTTAAAAATAAACTGTAATGTAAAACTTTTTCAATATATATATATATATATATATATATATATATATATATATATATATATATATATATATATATTTATTTGAGGCATTTCTAATCTTTCCAATATGCAAGATAATTTTATGATATGGGATTTCCCAACCAACCACCTTATTTTCTATTGGTACTAGGTACATTTTAAAGCATCACACATGTCATGTTTTCTGCAAAATGGAAAAGTGTATGTGTGCGTGTGTACTATATGTATGTGAGTGTTGAGTGTTTTTGTGTGTGTGTGTGTGTGTGTGTGTGTGTGTGTGTGTGTGTGTGTGTGCTGATTTTTCTTAGCCTTCTTTCTGCTTCATTTCTGAAAAGAGCTGGCAACAAACCTGAGGCTGTAATCTGGGCCTTACTTAAATGCATGGGGTTGAACTCCTCAGGTATCATTTCTTGGCAAATACAGGATTGCCTTTTCTGTCTCTGCGTTTTAGAACTTTTCACATCATTTTCAAATCATGATTTCACAAAAGGAGATAATGGTAGCAAAAGGAACAACTAAAGAACTTCCAGGTTCCAGAAAGAACTGAGCTTGCTATTTCTTTTATCTAAGATCAAGGCTCAATAACTCAACGTCTTTTATTGTAGAATGACTGCAACACATGTCAATTTGGCTTGGAGCAAAGAGAACAAAGCAAAGAATCAGGAATGTTACTTCATCTGAAACTAGATTAAGTTGTGGCAAACACTCTACTCACTAGGAAAGATAAGTCTCTAAAATATCTGCCATAGTCATCATATTCCTTGGCATATTTTTAAGTGGAAGTGACTTGTGATTTTACTATGGGACAAACAGGAAAGCAGTCAGATAGATTGTTCTCCCTCACACACAATCATTCTAGATTTCTAAGTAAAACCTACAAATTTTGAGTTCTGGGATTTAAAAAAATCTGAAGGAACTATCTTTCAAAACCAATCCCCTGAAGTCTTTTTCCTGGAAACTTCAGTAGAATAATTAATTTTTATTTTATTTTATTTTATTGCATTTGTTCTTCCCTTTTCTTTGGAAGTTCAAAGTTGTATATATTTTATCCCTGCAATTGGTGAGCTGCCTCGCTCCCTCCCTACCATCCTAACAAATCTGGATGTTTCCAAAGTAAACAAGAAACATTAACAACAAACAACAGTAAATTAGGCAAGCAGATAACCTCAGCTACATAAAAGTGTTGGTTTTCATAACTGGTTTTTGGTTATCAAACGATGTTTGAATTCCCTATCTATGGCTCATCCTGCATGTGATTGTGGGATTATTTGAAGCCTTTGGCTAGAAATGAACTCTTCTTGGATTTTTCTGAATCTGGAAATCATCTCTCTGAAGGTTTGCTAAACTCCAGAGAGATTAAATTGCTTGTTTTCCAGGGAGAAAATATTGAGTTTGCACTGATATTTTGGTGACAGTTTTTTTAAATAGTTTGAGTTCATAATTCAGGTGTGTGTGTGTGTGTGTGTGTGTGTGTGTGTGTGTGTGTGTGTGTGCATGCAGTTAGCAGCCAGAACACCTGGCTTCTAGATTGTCTTCACTTAACCAAGGATCATATTTTAGCTTGAATACTATACAAAGATGTAACTTATGTTGAACTGATGTGAGGTAGTTTTGTTCTCTTATATTACTGGACTTGAGACCTTTTTTTTTTTCTTGAAGTATTTGACTTGCAGCTATTATGGCTGAGCTGTTGTTTTGCTCAGGGGCTAAAGAAACTCCTTCTACAGCTATCTGATTCCCTGCTGGCATGAAAAGCATTGGATGCAATCAAGACCACAGCCATCAGAAATAATGGCATATGTGATTGGACTTTTGTGAGAAAAGTGCTTTGCTAAAAAGAGAAAGCAACATCATAACCTCCATTTTATATGTTGCTTTGATGGGATGTCCTTGTGATCAATGAATCTTCAAGAGACTAATGATTCTCTCTTCATTGGAGGGTGGGAGGAAAATAAGAAACAATCTTTTCAGACGTGTTGAGGAGTACAATGTCCATTTCTACTGCATTTAGACCTATGATATAATCTATATTATACACAGGAGCCAAAAGAGCCAGATGCATTATTAATAGTGCATTTCACTTTTACAGAGGAGAAGGAGGCATGCTTTGGTTGGGAAACAAATAAGTTTGTGCTTTTCATCAGATATTCTACATTAGTCTGATGTGGAGATCCCATTAAGTGTTATTGTTTTTTGTTTTTTTTGTATTTTTTCTTTTTGCAAGCAGAGATCCAAATAGGTCTCTGCCCATATTGAGGTTCCCTGCAGCGGGTGGGGGGGAGGATTTTAAAAAAATGGATGCAATGAAATTAGATCTTGATAACTAAGAAGTTTTTCTCCTACATGTTTTCTTCTTTTCCACAGATAACTTTCCAAGACTAAATAGACAGAGGATAAAACTGAGCATAGTATGTCCTGCTCTGCTTAAATAGCAACTAAATTGTTAAACAAAAACCATGGACTAGGACCACGTTGTAGGAAGAGTTATATTGAATCTTGGTGGTAAATTCTAAAATTTAGAGAACTTTTGAATAGTTTTCTTATACAGTATAAGCCATCACAAGGAATTTTGATTGTGGTAGGATGAAATAATGTTTAATACATATATTTCATTGGCTGTTCTTTCTAACTATGTGACATAGGAGTGATGTGAAGTTGCCCAAGTGATATCTATTTACTCAAGATTCAATCACTCATGAGATCCTAGTTTGGCAGAATTGAGATATATGAGTCTTCCTTTGTGCAGTTAAGATGTGAGGGCTACTGATGCCCTTTTGACCTGAAACTTGGAATTAGCCCCAGTCGATTATGCTGCAAAATCATGAAACTGCATCTCACCTTTTTGGCCATGTCATGCAACATAATTCACTGGTGAAAGCAATTATGTTCGGAAGAGTTAACAGTAAAAAGAAACCAAGCCACTCAACAAACACAATGACTGGATACCATTGAAGCTGACACCAGCCAGAGCGTAGAACAACTCAAAGAAATAGTGCAAGATTGGAAGATGTGGAGATTGGAAGATCCTGGCCCATAGAATCATCAAAAGTTAGACATGACTGGACATCATTATCATCATCACCGTCATCATCATCATCATCATCAATTGTGTTGGTTAAGCAATATGGAACAGTGAATCCACAGGCCACATATTAAACACTCTAAGTTTATTTTGGTAATTCTTCCTCTCAGATTTCAGGGTTCTATCTTTTCTATGGACAGATTTTAATCAATGAGTCAATGAACAATAAGGCTGAGAAGGAATTTTATCTGTAGATGAGGTTGGATTTTGACTTTGAGGGTAGGGAGAAGAGCAGCATGCTTCCTCGTTATAGCAATAGTTGCTGTTTTGTTGGGTTGCTTTTATTCCTCACATTTCTATTCAGCTTAGGTGCATTACAAGGTGCATATGTGCGTGTGTGTATCTGTGTATCTGTTTTGCCTGCACCCTTTGCCCTTTTTTAAAATATACATAACAAAATCTCTGTGTTTATTTCCTAGTCATCACATATTTCAGTTAAAATGGCAACAAAAAAAAATTAATGAGAGTTATAGGTACATTAGAGGTTCTGCAAATATATACAGTTCAAAGAAAAAATTCTACTAGAAGTCAGAAATGAAAATTGACCAGTGGTGAAATAGCATCAATAAAGATGAGTGTCCTGGCTAAGCTGTTATATCTGTTCCAAACTATAGCAGTCAACCTAGACAAAAAATTTTCTTAGAATTGAATACCATCATTAGGAAATTTATCTGGGGAGGGAAAAAACCTAGGATTGCGATTCAAACACTACAGGATAAAAGAAATAGGGGTAGTTTTGGTCTCCCAATATGGGAAGCATACTATAAAGCAGCAAATTTGGTGTGGCTGAGAGAATGGGCCATCCTGGAAAATAAAAGAATTCTGGCTTTGGAAGAGCATGACCTGCAGAAGGGCTGGCATGCCTACTTATGGGACACAGGCAAAAGGACAAGGACATATTTCCATAGGCATAAAATAAGAGACACATTAATGCAGACTTGGAGGGAAATAAGGCAAAAGCAATACACGAAAGTCCCGAGATGGCTCTCCACAATGGAGGCCATGATATATCCTAATGCCCTAGAAATTGGGAAAATGCTCAAATATAAAGAGATTTTAGATGGGGGGTGGGAACCTTAAAACAAATGAGGCGCTACAAGAACAGGGCATCCACATTGATTGGTGGCCATATGCACAAATAAAATCCCGATACAAAAGGATGAGGAGGAGTTTGGTATAGAAACAGGAGCCAACGGATTTGATAAGATATGGATGGGACCTGAAAACAAATTATTAGCCAAATTATATAACTATCTGCTTGAATATGATATGGTAGAAGAGGTAGTCAAAGACCAAATGATAATATGGGCTAAAAATATCGGATATAGCATAAATTTAAATGAATGGGAAACAATCTGGAATAGCAACTTTAAATTGACAAGGGCAGTAGCGTATAAGGAAAACCAATATAAGATGCTATATAGGTGGCATCTAGCTCCCACTAGGGTAGCAAAAATCTACCCCAATATGAGCCCAAACTGTTGGAAATGCGGTTACCATCAAGGCACCTTCTATCATAGCTGGTGGACATGCCCTGAAGTGACGAAATTTTGGGACATGATTCGGAGCTGGATTCAAGAAATGATAGAGGAAAGCATCGACTTGGAACCCGAAACTTTTCTCCTAGGAATTCTGAAAAGTGCATACGAGATAAAAAAAGAAGTATCTAATTATACATGTCATTACAGCAGCCAGAATAACTTACACACAGTACTGGAAAGAGAAAGAGCTACCACCAGAAGAACATGTAATTAGAAAAATATTAGAATGCGCCAAGATGAATAAGTTAACATAAGAGATAAATGAAAGAGAGAATTCGGAATATTACACAGTGTGGGAAATGTGGTATAAGTGAAGGGAAGAAAGAAGCAAAAGGTAAAATAAGAGGGGGTGCAATGATTAATAATAGTCAAGTAAATATGGAACACCATGTAAACAATTTGTATATATTTATGAACACTGCTAAACCAAAAAATGTTGAAATGTATTATTATACATTTCAATAAAAACTATATATATATATATATATATATATATATATATATATATATATATATATGTATATGTATATATATATATATGTATCTTTCTTTATGCCAGGGATTTTCCTACGTATATTAAGATGTTTCATGGCCTAATTTTCGGTGAAATCTCAATTCATAAATTCAAATATTTAAAAAGGCCTAAAAGGTGGTGAATTGAGATTTCACCGAAAATTAGGCCATGAAACATCTTAATATACGTAGGAAAATCCCTGGCATAAAGAAAGATACACATAAAGACCTACGAAAATAAAATGATACACATAAAGACCTACGAAAATAAAATTTTATATATATATATATATATATATATATATATATATATATATATATATATATATATATAATTTTATTTTCGTAGGTCTTTATGTGTATCTTTCTTTATGCCAGGGATTTTCCTACGTATATTAAGATGTTTCATGGCCTAATTTTCGGTGAAATCTCAATTCACCAGCTTTTAGGCCTTTTTAAATATTACAGCAGCTATATGCTATCTGTTTGAGTTTATGTGGGAGACTAGAATGGACCCATTTCTGCCTCATTAGGCTTTGTCAACTAGCCACACCCACTTTTCTTAATTCTGCCCTGTAACAGTCAAATATTTATTATTTTATTTTCGTAGGTCTTTCTGTGTATCTTTCTTTATGCCAGGGATTTTCCTACGTATATTAAGATGTTTCATGGCCTAATTTTCGGTGAAATCTCAATTCACCAGCTTTTAGGCCTTTTTAAATATTACAGCAGCTATATGCTATCTGTTTGAGTTTATGTGGGAGACTAGAATGGACCCATTTCTGCCTCATTAGGCTTTGTCAACTAGCCACACCCACTTTTCTTAATTCTGCCCTGTAACAGTCAAATATTTATTATTTTATTTTCGTAGGTCTTTATGTGTATCTTTCTTTATGCCAGGGATTTTCATATATATATATATATATATATATATATATATATATATATATATATATATATATATATATATATATATATATATATGAAAACAATAGGAAGGAATGAAGTGGGATTGAGGGAAGAAAAACAAATAATTTAGAACTAATTGCGTGTTAGATCATGGTTGTGAATCACATTGTGAATTCCAGTTTAAAGGAAAACAGAAAGAGACAATTGCCATAATTACTTATACCCCAGGACACCTAAAGAGTTTTAACAATAACTTGCCTGATGAAAAGATGGGGGGGACCACCATGAATCACAGGAGCTGAATTTAAGCTCTAGTGAATTTGGTATCATAACAAGTAATCTTTTTTTTTAGCAACCTGAAATGCAACTTACAGGCATTGCCAAATGGGCAACATCAAAATCAAACTGACTATATAAACAGAATAGAGTCCTTTATTGGCCAAATGTGATTAGGCACACAAGGAATTTGTGTCTGGTGCATAAACTCTCAGTGTACATACTGTACAACAATAGTGATAGACCATTACCATAGTGATTGTAAAAATACATTCATCATAAAACATTAGATACAACACTTAGTGATAGTCATGGATACGAAATAAGCAATCAACATAAATCTTGCTAGGATATTAAGTAACCAATATAAATTGTCAGATACAAGCAACAAAATTATAGTCGTAAGAAGATAAAGAGATAGGGAAGAGGGAAGTTGAGAATAATGATGGTAATATTGCCTTTATAGATAGTTTGACAGTGTTATGGGAATTAGTTGTTTAGTTGAGTGATGGAGTGGGGGGGGGAGGAACTGTCCTTGTGACTAGTTGTTCTGACAAGCAGAGCACTATAGAGTCATTTTGAGGGTATGTTGTTTATGTCCAGGATGCAAGGGGTCTGTAGATATTTTCACAGCCCTCTTTCTGGCTCATGCAGTATATAGGTCCTTAACAGGAGGCAGATTGGTAGCAATTGTTTTTTCTGCAGTTCTAATTATCCGTTGAACTCTGTGCTTGTCTTGATTGGTTGCAGTGCCAATCCAGACAGTTATAGAGATGAGAGACTTAATAATTCCTCTGTAGAATGGTATCAGCAGCTTCTTGGGCAGCCTGAGCTTCCTGAGTTGGTGCAGAAAGAACATTCTTTGTTGTGCTTTTTGATGACATATTTGATTTTAGGTGCATTTTAAGTCTTGGGATATTATAGAACCCACAAACTTGAAGGCTTCTACTGTTGTTACTCTGTTGTCCAGTATATATATATATATTACAAGCAGAGATGGAAGACCGCTTTGCAGTCAAGCAAACTAAAACCTCAAGTTTGAACTTCTGGGCAAAATTCCAACTTAAACTTAAGAAGGCACAGAAAATCGTCAAGCCAATAGGATACAATCTTAGCACTGTTTTTTATGACCATGTGGTAAAGATTAAAAAAAAAATATCCAACCACCTATGTTTTATAAAGGGGGTTTGCAAAGAACTCTGAACCAAAAATTGTGGTTATCATAAAAGATTCAGCAAGATAAAACCTTTCGTGTTCTAAAAAGCAAAGCAAGGTGAGTGAAATTACTGTTTACTGGTACATTGAAATGGTAGAGAAAAAGCACAAGCAAATACTAGCAGTGGAAAATTTACTCAACTAAAAGTCTGATTTCAGAGGGCAGCAAGACAAGAAAAGGAAATATATTTAAATGAGCAGTGCGGTGCAAAGATATTGAGGTCAGTAATCAAATGAGAAAGAAAAGAAGATTTTTTGTGTGAATTATAGAAATCAAAAGGGAAACTTTTTTATGTGAAGATAAGTACAACAAAAGAAGCTAAACTCTAATGGAGAAAAAGAAGAGAGAAGAGATGATGTGAATACAGGAAGAATCAAATTTTTAAAAAAGCTGCAATATCCCCGATCCATAACAGATATGGATATAAGATAAGACTTAGCTAGAGCCAGACATTTTGAAAAATGAAGCTAAATGGGCCTTAGAAAATTTGGCTTCCATCAAAGATGCAGCAGTTGATGTAATGACAGCAGAATTGTTTAAAAGCTTGTATGCTGATGGTGTTAAAAAGCTGCTCACAGTTTCTAAGCAGTGTGGAAAAGAACTGGAAAAGATCAGTCTACATTCTATTTTAAAAGTGTAATGCTCAAGAATGATTGAACTATTGAAGAATTATCTTATACACCAGTAAAATAAAGCCCCAAAAGCTGGACCATTTCCGCTACCTATAGAAAAAAAAATGCTGATTGGGAAGCAAGAGTTAGAACATAGAATAATAGAGTTGGAAGACAGTGGTGGAGTTCAACCAGTGTAACAACCGGTTCACTGATTGCGCGCAGGGTACATTTGAATTCAGCTCTAAAATTTACCTTCTACTGCAGCCCCAGTGAGTAAAACAGCTGAGGCACAGCAATCAGCTGGACTTCAAACAAAGGAAATAAAAGTAAGAAAAGTGAAGGGGCGGGCGGGCCCAGCCAATTTTGGGAGCAAACCAGTTTGCTCCCAGCTGATCATCGGAGCTACTGGTTCATCTGAACCGGTCCAAACAGGTAGAATCCCACCCCTATTGGAAGGGGACCTTGAAAGTCTTCTAGTCCTGCTTGAGGAGAGCCTATGACATTTCAGGTAAATGATTGTCCAGTTTCTTTTTTGAAAGCCTCCAGTGATGGAACACCCACAAGGCAAGTTGTTCCATTAGTTGATGGCTCTCACCATTAGGATATTTCTCCTTAGTTCTAGGTTGCTTCTCTCCTTGGTTAGTTTTCATCCATTGTTTCTCATCTTGCCTTTCAGTGCCTTGGAAAGTAACTCAGTGGCTCAACTGTGGGAAAGAATTGGAAATTTTGCCACCTGATTTATTTTGCGTCAATGTAGAACATACCTTGAGAAATATTAGACTGAAAGAAACAGTACTTAGAATGGAAATTACTAGGAAAAAATCTAACATCTCTGATATACTTTTAGTAGCTAAAAGTGAAGAAGGCTTAAGTAAACACTTGTTCGAGTTTAATGAATAGAGTGCAAAGTACAAGCTGATGTTTAATCATAAAGATTATATTCAGTGTCAATGCCAACCCATTGCAAGAAGGAGTTGAAAAAATCGTAGAAATAGTGACTTTTTCTGGGCTTGCTAACCCACAGGAATTCTAATTATAAACATTAGTCAAGATAGGTCTGCTTCTGAGGGAGGGAGGGAGGGAGGGAGGGAGGGAGGGAGGGAGGGAGGGAGAGAGAGAGAGAGAGAGAGAGAGAGAGAGAGAGAGAGAGAGAGAGAGAGGACTAATCTAGATATTAAGTTATAAAGACCATAACACTGCAATAAAAAGACAAGGCCTGGTTTTCTTTTATGTAACAAACTGCAGTGAAAAATGGGCCATGAGAGAGGCTGTGGGGTGTGTGTGTGTGTGTGTGTGTGTGTGTAGGGGGGTAGTGATGTGGGTGGTGCGGTGTGTGTGTATATGCATTTTTAAAAAATCATCCCTATGGTTATTAGGTTTCTTTGTCAATCTCAGATACTCTACCAAGGTCTGGAAGTTTAAAGGTTCTTCCTGTTGTGGCCCGTCAGTGGCCTGCACGGATTGTTGCTGATCCCGATGACGAGGAAGCTGGTGTGGTGTCGTGCCAGCAGCCTGTGCAGCCGGCACTTGAATCGGACAGCGAGGAGGCTGAAGAAGATGTGGTGCCAGAGGCAGAGATTCAGCCAGGGCCTTCAGAACCTCCAGAGGCTCCTTCAAGAGAAGAGGATGAAGTGGAGGAGCCTCTTCTCAATGCACGAGCATGCAGAGCTGCCAAAAATCAGGAGTGGTTACTCAGGAGGAGGTCTCCTTGAGACTAAGACTTGGGGCTAATTGGCCACTCCCTTAGCCTATTTAAGTTTGCACATAGCTTGTAAAAGTTGCAGGAAACAACGCATGTTCGCTCGCTGGTCATTGAATGTGGATTGTGTTTGCAAACATTGCTTCTGGGTTTTCTGCCAAGTCTCGTAAGACTTTATCTTATCTGTGGACTTTCTGGCAGGTTGTTAAGGACATTTTAATTAACAGCCTGCATTTTGGAAGTAAATTGAGCTTTGTTCATAGTTCGTGTGTGCTACATTCCTTGGGATCCGTAGCTGGGGCATACTGCCTAGTATTTTAGCTGTTCCTAACAATTACACTCTTTCAGACTGAGAGCTGAGATGTGGTTCCTGGGATCTGTTGGAGCCAGTCTCCTTGGTTAGGAGTCACAGCCCAAGTTGCCTATTCACTATGTTCAAGCTATGGGTAACTACTGTTCCTTAATTAGTATATAGGCAGGTCTTCTGTCCATCCCTTAGCCTACATCATAATCTCCTCCTCTCCTTTCTTCTTCCAGAGAGGAAAAAAAAACATATTTCCATTAGAATCCAATGGTCTAGGCTATATTCTGACTTTGCATCCTTTATATGCAATGATTTGCCCAGATTTGGAGATGAGACACAAATGAAATATGCAAAACCTTCCTCTCTTTTATCATGCTCATCTATGCTTTTTAACTAAAGAATACAATACAATGTACCAAAGTACCATATACATTAACAACTGCAAAGATGAGATATCCTGAAGTGTGTGTGTGTGTGTGTGTGTGTGTGTGTGTGTGTGTATGTTGGCATTGGCATTGGTGTTGGTGTTGTTTTGTTTATATTATATGTGATTATATGTATTATTTTTGAGGATCTTTTTCATCTGTGAAAGGATTTTGGTTGTAAGCTACCCAGAGCATTCAGGAATGGGCAACATTCAATTAAAGAAAAAGTAAATAAACAGACAAACACAATCTCTGCTTTAAAAACCTCACCAACCACAGAATTATTGATAGGAACCCTTGCATCTCATTGGAGAAATCTTCCCCATCATTTTAGCCTTAATATTAGAATGGCTTCCCAGAATGCATAATACAGTGCTGGTGACCAAAGCATTGTATCATATGAATAAATACAGTACTATGGGTCACTAAAAACTGTGCTTTTCAAGTCAAATAAATAAATATGAAAAGGATTACTGCAGAATGAAGATATGCTTGCGGTCTTTTGAATTGATAAATATAATTATCTCCTCTGAATTTTATTTATTTATTTATTTTTGGATAGAGCATATTAGAAAGTCTTTACCCCATTTAAATAATTTTGCTGACATTTTTTGCCTATGAATTCTGTTATTTTTTATTCTCTCTCTTTTATCCATGCATGTTTATTATTTTCAAAGTCTTCAGTATGATGTTATTGGAAAAAATAATTATAATTGTAGTTGTTAAATCTGTGTAGATGTTATTATTATCAGCCTTAATTTATCCAGCACAGAATGAAGGCCTTTTCTTTCAAAATTATGGTCTCCTTAATCTAAAATCTATTATCTGAGTCCACTATTTATTGTGGAAGGATAGATAATGATAGATAGATAGATAGATAGATAGATAGATAGATAGATAGATAGATGATAGATAGATAGATAGATAGATAGATACATAGATAGATGATAGTTTTACTTCTTTATTTCCTAGTCTGTGACTGAGAGAGTGTGACTGATCCAAAGTCATCTTGTCAACTTTCATGAATAAGGGATGACTAGAAACTGGATCTCCCCATTCCTAGTGTAGCAGTCTAACCACTGGTTCTTTATATCTCTATATATTTATAAATTATAATAAACATATTCTGTGATGATAAGTTGATCATTTTATGCATTTTTTTCCCTGACCCTATAAGTTCTGATTTATTCAACAAAAGAAAAAAATGCAACCGGGTAATAATTTTCTGACCCCATCCAAGAATAAACAGTGTTGAGGATGTCAGTTGAAAAAGAAGAATCCCAAAATGCCTCCTTAGACTGCATGGTGGATCTACTTGATCAAAAGAGAATGGGACAATTGCTTGCTGAATGCATACAAAGATACAGCTTTCTGAAAGACAGGTCTTCTGCAATTGTGGTCAATGCTCTTTTGGTGAAGACCAACCTCATGTCACAGCTCTTTTCATATTTCCAGTTAACTGACTTGCTTATGTTACATCAAACACAGCTTTAATTTATGTCCCTGAGCTCAGAACAAGGTGTGCTGAGTTTAAAATATTTTGATATGCATCATGAATTTCCCCCAAGTGAAGTAATTTTCATAGTGCTTGATTTACAGTATGTGGGCATGTTTTTTTTAAAAAAAATTCTTCCGTTCGTTTATACTCTAGTGTAAAAATCATGCAACCAAGAAGAAGAGGAGCCTGGGACCCTGGAGACCTTATATTCATTAGCAAAATGGCTAATTCAAAGAAATATTTGTTAGCTTGTTTAATAATAGCTTTGTTGGTTGCAGTCTTGTTAAAATGACTGCAAACCAGAAAGTGGAAGAATCATATAATAAACCATTTCATAGCATACACTTGAGTCACATTTCAAGGAACCATAGTAACTGAATTAAAATCTGTATTTGATTTTGTGTGTATCTGTAGATGACCATAGCCTTTTGCAGAAATATATATTCACTGACTATACTGTATTGTACTATGTGCTGCAATATAACTTCACTATTTTAGCACTACAAATTTGCTTAATTTTACAGACGATCTTTCTTTTCATTTTTTTAAAAAATGTATGTTGCAATAAATCAATCATACAATTCGTAGTATCACTACAGAAGGTGCTTAAAAAAGGAATGAAGCAGCATCACCCAAGAATACGAGGGAAAGAACAGAAAAAGCCATTTATATTTCATTACAAGCTTGGGGAAACTTTTTTCTGTTAAAAGCTTGGAGCCCGAGCATCAGGGTAATCCTGAGGACAAGGGCCTATTAGTAACCACCTGGGTACTGACTTCTGATGACTTGAGAATATCTTCAGCTGCTTTAAATTATTTAGCTTGCAAATAAGTGCTTCAAAGTTGCTAGCTCTGAATTAAATTTTAACTAAGCTACTTCAGTCCTTTAGCCTATCAAATTATCACTTCAGTGAAAAGAGAGAGAAAGAGAAAAAAAACCCAACTGGTTCTAGTCTTTTCTGCTTCATCCGTTGAAGGAGATATTATCTTTGTAATACCAGCAAAGGTCACTTTTCCTGTTACAGCTTTAAAACATTGTTTAATATTGGGCTTTTGATGCAGTATATGACTGAATCTGGAATTTTGATCTTTAGATGGTTCAGCTGGACCTACCTAATGAGATCTATCATTTATGAGCCTAAGTAATCTCTTCAATGGAGATTAGGTGAAAACTGACAAGTAGGGCTACGATGATAATTCAACAGTGCTTAGGCTGGAGCAAGATCGGGCACTGAGTTTCCTCCTATTTCCCCTTCTATATTCCAGCTTGTTGTGACACTTCTATCCGAGTTTTTGTATATATACCCTGTTTCCCTGAAAATAAGACATCCCCTGATAATAAGCCCAATCGGGCTTTTGAGCACATGCACTAAAATAAGCCTCCCCCCGAAAATAAGCCCTCCCCAAAAATATTTAAATGCAGAGCTGGAAATCTGGTAAGATGGCAATAGGAGCCCCATCTTGCTCCACATACCCCAAAATAATTAGACCTCCCCGAAAATAAGGCGAAGCACTTATTTCAGGATTCAGAAAAATATAAAGCAGGGTATTATTTTCAGGGAAACAGGGTAGAATGTTACCTTAAGAGGCAGTCTAAAAATATTGCTTTGTCTTGCAAAAGTATGAAGTGCTTCTTAGCAGTCCAAAGTCGGTATTATTATTATGATTGATCACACATCTCGCACAATCAGTCAATGTTTAGACCAGGGGTGTCAAACTGGATTTCTTTGAGGGCTGGATCAGCATTGTAGTTCTGTGGAGGGTGGGAGATGGGACCAATGCCTTCAGCACCCTGCTGGCCAGAACAGGGTGTGGGGGATTGTGCGTTTTTGGCCTGGATGGCCTCCTGCACCACTCGGCTGGCCAAAATGGCATGGGGGCATTTGATCCTGTATAAAATAAGTATAAATTTCAAATTTCACCAGTTAACATCTTAAAGGGAAAAAAAAGAAAAAAAATCTAAACTCAATTTTTATCATTCAATCTAACATCTTATTCTAACATTTAATATTTTATTATGTAATCACCCTAAATCTTAAACTTCAAATCTAAACAGCTCTTTATAATATTCATTTATCATTTTAGCAATCAGTATTTCATATATGTTCCTTACTTCCCAAATCAAGTCAATGTTTCTTTTAACTCACATCTAATAATCACCATAAAGTATTTTATTCCTCTCTTAAGAACATTTCAAAGTCAGTAACTGTTCTTCAAAAATATCTCCTTCACTCTTTCTAGGTTTATTTTTAACTGGATTGCAGCTTAATTAGCTGGTTTCCAGGGATGCTTTCCTCCACTCCTAACCTTATTTGTTGGCTGGATCACAGTTTAGTTTTAACTGCTTTCCAACATTTTCTCCTTCACTCCTCCTAGGTTTATTTTTGGCTGGATAACAGCTTTTCAGCTATTTTCCAGAGATGCTTGCCTCCACTCCTAACTTATATTTAACTGGTTCACAGTTTAGCTTTAACTGGTCCCCAGCATTGCCTCCTCTGCTTCTCCTAGGTTTATTTTTGGCTGGTTCACAGTCTAATCAGCTGTTCTCCAGAAATGCTTTCTTCCACTCCTAACCTTATATTTGACTAATTCATAATTTAGCTTTAGTCATCTGAACTCCAAAATCATACTTCTTTGCCAATTTAAACTAATAATGCATTTTAGTATATATCTTCTCTCCTACTCTCTCCTAAACTATTAATTTTCTTTAAATTTCTCCCATTTCTTATTTGCTTCTTGTTTTTCTATGTAAAACAACATTTTAAAAACCCATTTACTATAGTTATAAAATCTATAAACAAGTCTTATTAATATTCAAAAATTCATTCCCATTCTCTTATTTATTATAGAAAAACAACATTTTAAACCACTTTCAAATCCATTTTCTGTAACCATTAGAACGCTTATTAATTTTTTTTAAAGAAATACTTTAAAAATATCTACATTTTTTGTAGTTTTTCTACAATGACATTTCTCACTTTAAAATAGTCATGAAGTCTATCAACAATTCTTGGTAATATTCAAAGCTTCATTCACATTTTCTTATTTTCTATAAAGAACAATATTTTAAACCATTTTAAAGAAACAATTTTCTGTAGTCAATAGATCTATCAACAATTCTTGTTAATAATCAAAAATTCATTCATAATCTTCATATTTCTTGTAGTTTTTCTATAATCACATTTTCCCTGCCTTGAAAATCACTTCTCTTAATAATAATAATGAAAGGTAAAAATAGGAAAGAGAAGAGGAGAAGAAAAAAGGAATAAAAGTATAGCAGAAAAAAATCAAAAAGAAAGATTCAAAAAGAGAAAGGGAAAGAAAGAAAACAAAAAGAGAAGAATATAATAAGAGGATATTTTTAAAAAAGGAAAAAAAGTAGAAAAGAGAGAGAAAGAAGCAGGAGGAATGCTCCTCCTTACATTCTTTAGACATCAATTACATAGAAAGTATTTACATCCATTGTAATCAAAGTGTGGTACTCTTCTCATCTTCCTACCCAGTATATTCCGCTTTTCTTTCTCTAATCTGTCCAAACTTTCTTTCTTTTTTCCCTTTTCAGTTCCAATATCAATAAAGTTATAAAGACTAAAGGATTTAGTTCTTTTGTATTCCATATATGGTATCATCATATCTTCTTGTGGGGCTCCGCCCTTCCCTTATGTTAGAACACCATTAATCAGCGATTTTAATTGTTCCAATTAATTTCTTCTTTCCAACTGTCCATAAATAGTCCAAAGACAGTTTAAGTGCATCAGAAATCAATCCAGTTCTGTAAGCAAGAGACAAAATTTCTTCTTTAAACAGCAAACTTTCCACAGTTGCAATTTGTACTTTTACTCTCTCAGCCATTTTAACTTCCTCCACTTGTTATTTTCATAGCTTTTAAAAAAAACATTCTGCTTGTTTCCTCTTCTCCTTCCCCTTCCAAGCTAATCCATTCTCATTAAAGACCAAGAAAATATCAAAATTTAAATCCATCCAAAGGGGCATTAAATTCCAAAAGCAGTCAATTGATGCTATTGTCCTTTAATGGGTCTTCTCCTTGTTAATTGTTTAAATTCTTTGCCCAAATAGTTCTTAGTCGCTGTTGGAGCTGGGGCATTATTAGTATTTAAATGTTTGAAGACTGTTCTCGCCTGGGCTAATCCTACTCACCCAGCATTCAAACATCTTGCTCCTGTGCCTCTTCTTGCACTATGTTTGTCCCGGCTGCCGAGGCTTTGGGGCAGCCACCATGGCTGCCTCTCCCACCACTGCTGGTGCAGAAAGTACTCCTCCAGCCCCGAGGAACCTACCCATTCCTCTCGGCCATCCAAGGGGTCCCTCTCTAATCCCCTGTCCCTCCAGGACAGGGTAGGTCCGCAGACCTGCTGGCAGTGGCTTAAAAGACGGGGTTTTCGCAGAGCTCCAAAGAGCCCCGCTATTTTCCCATCCGCTCACCGTGGTGCCAACCGGAAATCTCCTTTCTCTCCTGTTCTGTTGTCTTCAGATATTATGATGTCTACCATTTAGTCATTTTTGTCTTTTGTCTTTTGTCTTTTGTCTTTTGTCTTTTGTCTTTTGTCTTTTGTCTTTTGTCTTTTGTCTTTTGTCTTTTGTCTTTTGTCTTTTGTCTTTTGTCTTTTGTCTTTTGTTGTTGTTGTTGTTGTTGTTGTTGTTGTTGTTGTTAACAGTGTTAAGTCTGGGGTGTTATGGAGCAGGTGCCCTCTGTTTGAATTCTAAAGTCCCAGAGCACTTTAGTTTCATTTTATATTGCTTTGGCAATTGCTTTGTGGTCCCATCACTTCTTGTTGCAGGTAAGTGTTATTTCTTGAAGGTATTCCAATGGCACTATTATTACTTTCTCATGCATTTTTTGTAGTCAGTTTGTGCAATCTTCTTGTAGCAGCTAACTATGTGCTTCACTTTTGGAAGTGATCCAGTTCATGATTCCACTTGTGTAGCTAATCACTGGAATTGTCCAGATGTTAATTGTCTTGATGGTATTTCCTTCACCGAATTTGGACTTTAAAATCCTCTTCATTCTGATGATATATTCACTTCTATTCACATTGGTGATCATATGTTAAATCTCAGAGGAAATAGCATGTGATCTAGAAATAGGGACACATCCTTTGCTGTGCTTAGATCAATTTAAGACAGAGCACAATACCTCCCCCCCCCAACTTCCCAGAGCAAATTATAGGGTATAACATTTAACAATCATACGCTAACATAAGCTAACTAACTATAGCCTCCTATCTCCCTCTTATACTTTAACTCCCCTTTTACTGAAATAAATTTAGATACATTATAACATTTCTTTATTCATTCATAAGCTATTTGTAATTTTTTAGTCCGATATTTGTCTTGAATATAGTCAATCCATCTTCTCCATTCCAGCATATATTTCTCATTTGAATGGTCCTTCAAATATGCTGAAATTTTGGCCATCTCTGCTAAATTTTCTACTTTTAACATCCATTCTTGAATAGTAGGCAAATCTTCCTTCTTCCAGTACTGCGCCACCAACAGTCTTGCTGCAGTTATGAAGTTCAAAATCAATTTAGTTTCTATAACTGTACAGTCTGTAATTATGCCTAACAAAAACAATTGTGGAGTAAACGTTATCCTTTTTTAAAGAATATTTTGAATAATCCACCATATTTTTATCCAAAATGCTTTAACTTTTTTACAAGACCACCATACATGAAAATACGTAGCATCAGCACAATCACATCTCCAACATTTGGATTGTAAATTCGGATACGTACAAGCTAGCTTTTTGGGATCTAGATGCCATCTATAAAACATTTGTATAAGATGTTTTACAGGTGGCATTTACCACCAACGAGGATAGCCAGAATGTTCAAGAATAAATCGGAGAAATGTTGGAAGTGTCATCAAACTCCAGGATCTTATTACCATATATGGTGGACATGCATAGAAGCAAGGAGATTTTGGACTAAGATACATATATGGTTGGAAAAAATGACAAAGAGACATATTGACTTTAAACCAGAGATATTTTTATTAAGGATCTTACCAGAGACATTTAATAAAGAATTACAATACTTAATTGTGAACATTTTAACAGCGACCAGAATTGTATTTGCTAAAAACTGGAAAGGAGAGAAGATAATTACTGATGAAGAAATTATTAAGAAAATGGACTGTGCTGAAATGAGTAGATTGACATTTGAAATAAGAGAACAGGAAGATAAACAATATTATTTGATATGGGAGATATTTTATCAATGGTTTGACAATAAAGTATGGAGATGAGATAGCATATATGAAATGAAATTTTGATGAAATGTTTAAATATTTATCTTCTGTTCAAGTAAAGAATAATTGTTATATGATGAGATTTGGAAAATTGCAAACACAAATTGATTTTAACTGAT
The DNA here is from genome assembly GCA_030761175.1 of Masticophis lateralis. NCBI lineage: Eukaryota > Metazoa > Chordata > Lepidosauria > Squamata > Colubridae > Masticophis > Masticophis lateralis. The sequence continues at coordinate 122,128,097 of JAUDYJ010000001.1, read as the reverse complement.
TAAGATGCTGTCTATAATGGTTTGTAAGGATGATATTTTTATGTTGTTTTTAATTTTAATTTAAAATAAAACTTTTTTTTAAAAAAAGATTCCTTTCCCTAAAACCTCTCAGCTGAAGATTTTTGAGGAAATGAAGATAGAACCGTCACTCACTTTCTCTATCCCCCTTTCTCTCCTAAATATTGCCAACCATTGTTCAAGAGTGGCAGTTTTGATTAGGAGGATCTTTGCACAGCTCCAGCTTGGGTTCTAAGTTCTGGTTATGATCTCTAAATCTCTATGAAAATTAACTCCAGGATGGCTTACGAACATTTTTCTCCAGCTGAATCTATCTGGACTATGCTTCTATGAAGGAAAAGGATACTTATGATTCTATCTCTACATGTACAAATGAGCCTGTAGTCAATCCTCCTCTGTTGTGATCATCTTATTATGAAATATGGATGTGTTGGATACCTTCTTATTAGCCTTAGATCAGCTGCATAAGGTTGTTTTATCTGACTGGGAAATTGGGAGGTGATTTCAGTTGTTGAATTGTTGTGTAAGCGTTCATCTGTATTTGTATTTGCCTGTTTGTTTTGATGTTTGGATTCTATGTAAACTGTCAGGAGTGAGTTTTCAGTGGACAGTATCAACAGCCTTGTAATGAATCGAAACTTGTATTTTATAGAGAAAATGTGTCAAGGTATTACAGATTTTATGTCTTTCTTATTGATGTGGGACAAGACAAAACACATGCAAAATTGACATGTAACAGATCCATTTGCCAATTTCTAGAAACTGGCTTCCTAACCTATGAACATATTGCAGTACAGTTAAATGATACAAAGATCATTCTTCCATTGAGTGAAAGGCTGTGAAGAATGATGACGGAGAAGCAACAGAGAAGATTAGGCCAACGTATTCATGTCTGGGTCTCTACCTTACCCAAGCTTAAGTAGTTGGGAATATGAAGAACAACTGACTACCTCATCTTTACAGACAGTCCTCGACTTACGAGGATAATTGAGCCCCAAATTGCTAAGCGACAGTTGCTAAGGGAGTTTTGCCCCATTTTAGAACTTTCTTGTCACAGCTGTTAAGTGAACCTCTGTAGTTAATAACATAATTGTTGAGTGAATCTGGCTTCTCCATTGACTTTGCTTGTCAGAAGGTCATAAAAGGAAAGGTGATCACATGACCCCGGGACCAGTGGTGGGATTCAGCCAGTTCGCACCACTTCGGGAGAACCGGTTGTTAACTTTCTGAGCAGTTTGGCAAACTGTTGTTGGAAGAAATCATTGGGGCAGAGAACCGGTTGTTAAATTACTTGAATCCCACCACTGCCTGGGACACTGCGACCGTCATAAATATGAGCCAGTTGCCAAGTGTCTGAATTTTGATCAAGTGACCATGAAGATGCTGCAATGGTCACAAGTGTGAAAAACGATCGTAAATCACTTTTTTTTTTCAGTGCCATTGTGACTTCAAACAGACACCAGACTGTAAATTGAGGATTACCTATATTTCTACATTTTCCTGAGATTTTGGAAAGGAACAATCAAAGTACTCATTGCTACCAAGCCTGTAATTTGAAAAAAAAGAAAGAAAAAGTGCCAGCTTTTTCTCCACCACATCACAAATGGATTGTTCCAAGATGGAGATAGTGCTACCTCCATGTAAAATGGATTCCTCTGCTTTGTTCTGCCCATGCAAACATGTGTGTGCCCACCAGCGTTGCACCCTGTATCATAACTACATCTCATTTGGTCTGTCTTTAGGATTTTCTTTCCTAATGAGCCCATCAACCATCAGATCCAAGCATTAAGGGCTTTTATTATCCTGGCTACATTTTCTTTTATTTTAACAACTTCTTATATCATGCTTAATGCAAAAGTCATGCAATATTGAGCAGTAACTGCTGTTAATTTCCTACTATATATCATTTGCACTTTCGTTGAAAGGAGAGAGTAATTAACATGCCGTAATTATCATACTGATTGTCTTCTTTAGCTTATGAGAATAAAGTCATTGAAACCTTCACTGAACTTACAATAGTACATTTTATTGTTTTCCTTAATAGTACCCAGAGATATTCCCAAGCTTACATTTTTGCTGAAAACTGGTGTGATCTAGCACTAACAGGTTCCCTAAATGATTCAATTTGGAACAGAGTAATGTAAGATTTTATAGTGTCTATTAAAAAAAAAAAAAGATGGCGGTGAGGTTGTTGTTTTTTTGTTTTTGTTTTTGTTTTTTTGTTTTTTGTTTTTTGTTTTTTTGCATCAGTACAATGCTATCTTTTTTGGTAAACAGAACTGCAGTCGTACTATTATCCCAAAGCAAATAACATTCTGTTGTATTTCACTCTGATAGTTTTTCGTTTTCTGTTTCCTGAAAGTACAAGTGAGAAAACACATTCAGCTGTGAATATGCTGAAAAGAAATAATTATCTCTCTCTCTCTTTTTTTAATTTCAAAGAATGTTTTTAGGGAACAAATATTCTATAGAGAAGAACTGCTTTCTGTAACTGAAAAGTTTTAACTAATCAAAACATTAGGATATTACTGCATTGCAGGCATACAGCCAATGTATATAACAACAAAATACCCGCAAAAATATGTCACTGTAATGAACTATTCTGGAATAAAGTTTGAGATGTCCAAGGACTGGGGAAAAGGTTACTCAAAAGTTAATGACAGCTATCTGCATGATTGATAATTTGCATTTGAAATGTATAGTAAGGACTTGTTTAAATTAAAAAGAAAAAGGAGACCAAAGGGGAAATGTATTTCAGCTCTCAAAAGCATCAGTTGCATGTGCAAAAGTTTTTTTCATAGGCTTAGGCAAAACCAGAGCAACCAATTAACAGGTTTTTTTTAAAAAAAAAAAAAACAGATATCTGATTCATGCTTAATGAATCTTGCAAGTTATTAACTGAATACTGGACAACAAAATTCCCAACAATTTTATAAAATAGAGAAATAGTTATCGGACTAAATCTTTTGATGTGAGAGGATGATTTTTTTTTTTAATGAGGGGTCCTAAACAACAGAATATTTGTTTTAAAATATAAATAATTTCAATCCTAATCCTTTCATCTTTTATTTCTCAAGAAATTATCCCTTGAAAAATATAGTTTAATCCTGGAGGAATGCTTAACTAAAAACCACTAGAAGTGTACTTATAGTCTTAAATTAATCATTATTTTAGAAAGATTATATCTTACTGGCACTGTGACTTCCACAGGAGGAAAAAAAAAAGATTTCTCCATGACATCCCTAACATATTAAGTATGACCTTGCCAAGTAATTGTACAATATTGAAATCTTGAGAGAAATTAAGCATATATCACCTTCCTCGGGAAAAGCCCAATTGACAATGAATTATCTAATAGTGCAGATTACAAGATATACATTTTTCTGCAAGAATTTAGAACTAGAGGAATCAAGCTGGCATTGGGTTCAACCTAAAGAATCAAAGAAGCCTCAGAGCCTCTAAGGATGACATGATAAATAAGAAATCCCACTTGTGACTATATGACTGTAACTTTGTTGCTTGTATCCACTTGTGACTATATGACTGTAACTTTGTTGCTTGTATCCACTTGTGACTATATGACTGTAACTTTGTTGCTTGTATCCTTGTGATTTATATTGATTGTTTCCTAGTATGATTTGATTGCTTATTGTACCATATGATTTCACTGGGTGTTGTGCCTTCTGATTCTTGATGAGTGTATCTTGTCTTTTTATGTACACTGAGAGCCTATGCACCAAAGACAAATTCCTTGTGTGTCCAATCACACTTGGCCAATATAGAATTCTATAAAGAATTCTATTTTATTAGAAGATGGTACATAATGGCTATATTTGCATAACATGGCATGGGACTGGAATATTTGAGAGACTGCCTCACCCCAATTACATCTGTCCCATTAGTCCAGCAGAAAGGGCATCTTGTAGGTCTTGTCTACAAAAGGGGTCCTACAAAAGGGGTCAACTAGTGATACCTAGGAGAAGAGTGGTTTTGGCCACAATGTCTGCCCTTTACAATATTGTCATTCCCCCCGAGGTGAGATTGGCCCCAATCCTGTGGTCTTCTGACAAAAATTGAAGACATGTTTTTTACATCTAGCCTGGGGATTCATTAATGTTGCTGGAGATCCTATTAAATACTTACATGTCTAGGAAATATATGATGATGCTCTCCTGCAAATTATGTTCCTGTGGTTTAATAGTTTTATTATTTAATGATTTGAAGAGGGTTGAAGATTAGTTTGGTATTACCTTTTGGGGTTTCACTTGTGTAAGCCCCCACAGTCATTCTCCCACAGTCTGAGAAAGAAAGAAAAAATGAAAGAGAAAAATTGATGACCACTGCAAAAAAAAGGGACAGATGGAAACTGGCCTTTCTACCCCAAGAAAAAGGCCAAGCAGCCTGTTACAAAGGGCAAAATATGCACCCAAAACTTTGAACATTGATTTTATATGCAGGCCTTGCTCTTGAAACTCACAGCCTTGGATTTATTTTGTTTTGGCTTTATAACTTTTTTTTTTCAAGAAAGATTACTTCCAGAATTTTTTAGATTCATGTGAGCTTGCCTGATTAATTTCTAATCCTGTTTACTAGGTTTTTGTTTGTTTGTTTTAATTTGATTTATATGCCGCCCTTCTCCAAAGACTCAGGGCAGCTTACAATATGTTAAGCAATAGCCTTCATACTTTTGTATATTTATACAAAGTCAGCTTATTGCCCCCACAAAATGGGTCCTCATTTTACCTGCCTTAGAAAGGATGGAAGGCTGAGTCAATCTTGAGCCTGGTGAGATTCGAACTTACAGTAATTGCAGACAGCTGGATGTTAATCACAATGCTTTAGTCTGCTGAGCCACCAGGCCCTAGTTAAAGTCACCATAGATAGACCGAGTGAAGGTTCCCACCTTCACTCTTTTTTTTCCTCCTTTTTTTTCTCAATGACCATGAGATATGGGATGAAAACACAAAATAAGCAAAAAAAAAAAAGGGGGGGGGTCGGCATTTCTACAATGGCTCCATTTATGTGGGACTTTGCATCTGTTCCTTGCAATCAGAGAAGTGACTTAATTTTCTATTAATTCTCTCATCCAAGTGTAAATAGAAACAAGTAATTAAGAAAATTAGATGAGACAGGAAGCGCTTTGGACTAACTGGGTTCACACAACATAGTAGAACCAGTGGTGGGATTCAATTTTTTTAACAACCGGTTCTGTGGGCGTGGCTTAGTTGGGGGTGTGGCTTGGTGGTCATGTGACTGGGCAGACATGGCTAGCTGGTCATGTGACTGGGTGGGCATGGATACGTGCATAGGGACTACCCAGAAGGCTGAAAAAAGTCATTTCTGACTGATCCTCGTACTTTTGACAAGTCCTCACACTTATGACCATTCTCACATTTATGCCCATTGCAGCATTCTTAACAACCATGTCAGTCATTTCACCACTACTTCTATTCACCACAGTGACAAGATAGGGTGCAAAACGTAAAATGTGAAGTTCAAGGACTGGTCAAAAGTGCGAGGACGGGTCAAAAATAACTTTTTCAGCCCTCTGAGTAGTCCATATGCACATAGGGACTACTCAGAGGGTTGAAAAAAGTCATTTCTGACTGGTCCTCGCACTTTTGACCGGTCATCATTTATGCCATCATTTATCTTCTAGTCCAGAGATCTCCAACCTTGGCAACTTTAAGCCTGGCAGACTTCAACTCCCAGAATTCCCCAGCCAGCTATGCTGGCTGGAGAATTCTGGGAGTTGAAGTCCACAAGTCTTAAAGCTGCCAAGTTTGAAGAACTCTAAGCTAGGGCTTTAGAGCCAGCCTTTTGGGGAGGGGGTCCCATTTGGAGAGACCTCCTGCCTCTCAGGAAGCATCAGGCCCAGGCAGAGAAAGTTGCCAAGGTTGGAGATCTCTGGACTAGAAGACCTCCAAAGGTCTCTTCCAACTCTGTAATTCTGGTATTGGCAAGCAAGCACAGTTAATCTACTTAAATCCTCCAGAGCCTTAAAAGATGGTAAAGGAGTTTTGGGTGGCTGGGGCGAGTGAGTGGGACCGGTTCGGGGGCGTGGCCAGCCAGCAGCAACCCACCACTGCTGTGAGGCCAATAAATTACAAAAAAACCCACCGAACCGTTTGTTAAATTACTGGCTCGTCCGCCCGTCACCCTGCCCCATCCCCACTATTTATTAACAAGGGGCGGGGCGAGCCAGCAATTTAACAAACAGTTCAGTTGAACCGCCTAGAACCAGCAGAATCCCACCATTGAGTAGAAACCATCCCTTTGAGCTAGGTAAATATGTCAAGCCCATTGTCAGTTAAATCTATTCTCATAACCTACTTAACCCTTTCAACCATTAATCCAGCCAAATCTCCTTGAAGATAGTTCTTGACAGCCTTAATTCATATAATTGAATCAGACATCTTCATTGAGGGATTCCAGAGCCATACCCATTTTGGAATGGATATGATATTTTGGAAGGTGTGATATTTCATGGACCTTGCCATTGGAAAATGCAGACATGTTTTCATAACATCACAACCCTTCTTTATTTATATGTGGGAAGCAATGACCATGAAAGGTTAAGATGGTGACTGGACATGACTGGGCTGGGCTGGGCCGGGCAGGGCTGGGCTGGGCTAGGCTAGCTAGGACAGGACAGGACAGGACAGGACAGGACAGGACAGGACAGGACAGGACAGGACAGGACAATGTGAAAACTGATGGTACTTTAAGCCTTGGTTCTGTCTGTCTCTCACACATGCGCGCGCGCGCGCACACACACACACACACACGCACACACACACACACACACACACACTCTTCACTTTAATTTTCCCTTTCTTCCTGCTATTCCCATTTCCCCAATCATGACCAACTATTGCTGATCCCAGCCAGCATATTTCCCGACCCCAGCATAGCTAGAGGGAAAAGAAGATAACACTGGAAAAGCCCCAACCTCTTCTCTCTCTATTTTAATTCTCTGCTTGTCATCCCCAGACAACCCAATAAAAGGATTATGTCCTCCTTGGAAGGAAAACTAACCTTTTAATGAAAGAGAGCAACAGGAAAATGCCCAAACCCTGAAGGAGTCATCTGTGTTACTCATCCCAGTTTTCAGATGTTCCTATTCAAAAGAGACAGAAATTAGAAAGATCAGAGAACATAATACAAAAGCAGAGCAAATGAGTCAAGATTCCTTTCCCTAAAACCTCTCAGCTGAAGATTTTCTGGGAAATGAAGATAGAACTGTCACTCACTTTCTCTATCCCCCTTTCTCTCTTCAATATTGCCAACCATTGTTCAAGAGTGGCAGTTTTGATTAGGAGGATATTTGCACAGCTCCAGCTTGGGTTCTAATGATAATCTCTCCTAAAAGGTCTCTGCACATGTGGACTCACTTCAGAATGGGGCAACTTGCCACTGCCAACTCACCAAGGCCAACTCGCTGCAGAACATTTGAACAATTCTATTTAATTATTTAGAATAAATGTTAAAAAATATTTTAATTTTTGCCATTCACATTTCATTCTGCCCCTCTTTTTGCATCCTTTCTTTAATGGATCTATTCCACTGTTTCTTTAATATTCTTGTCCTGCAGTAAGCTGTCCTGCAGCAAGTTGGCCACAGCAAGCTGGATGTACCAAATTAACTGTGGTGAGTTGGCCACGGCAAGTTGGTTGCGGCAAATTAGCCATGGTGAGTTGGCCATGGCAAGTTGGTTGTGGCAAATTAACCATAGCGAGTTGGCCGTGGTGAATTGTCAGACCTGTCTCACTTGGACTATTGCAGCATACTACACAGAAGGCTGTCAAAAGCTACAATTGATCCTGAATGTTGCATCTCTGAGTGAGTTGCCCATACTGCTACTTGGAGAACTACACTAGTGGCAGAACTATATTGGTGGATTTGGGGTGCAAGTCAAAATTTCAGCTTCATCCTTAAAGCCTTCCATGGTTCATGACCTACTGATTTACAAGCCCATCTTCTCCCAAGAGATTATATCTATTCAATAAGACCAAATATAGCAGGTTCATTTCATGCACCCTTGCTCAGGTAGTGTCATCTATAGAGTTCACAGAAGGATGCCTTCTCCATTGCTGCTCTCTTTCTGTAGAATCCCATATTTTCCCAATCAAAATGATTCCTACTCTATTAATTTTCAAAAATGGGTTGAAAACTAGCTATTACAGCAGGCTTTGAGTATTGGGCTGCTTCCTATGGAATTTGTCTTTGGATGAATGCTCCTTTGGTTTGTTCACATTGATATAAATTAATATGCGTTAGTTTTACTTTATCCATTTATATTTTTTACTCTGATTTTGGGTATCATATACAAAGACCTCTGGGAAAGGTTCTAATGTTGGGGAAAGTGAAGGGAAAGAGAAGAAGAAGAAGACGACTCAGGTGTAGTGGAGATGACGGCACCATTGGAAGTCCTGAAAGAGCAAGTTAGGAGAGATCATTTATTTGTTTGTTTGTTTGTTTCCAAAAGTTTATATGCCACCCTTCTCCCTAAGGACTCAGGGTGGCGAACACAGGTTAAAACATACAATAATAAAAGGAATATAATTAAAACCCAGTTAGAACAACAACAATAAAATAATAAAACCCAAGGATCAGGCTCAACCCATTTGTGGAAACAGCCAAGTCTTTAAGTCCCGACAGAAGGAGCGGAGATCCGGCGCTGTCTGAAGCTTGGTGGGTAACTCATTCCAGAAGACAGGAGCACCTACAGAGAATGCTCTACCCCTGGACATTGCCAGCCAACATTGTCTGGCCGACAGTACTCTGAGGAGGGCAGCCCTGTGAGAGCGGACAAGACGGTGGGAGGTGGGTAGGAGATGGTCCTGCAAATACCCTGGACCTAATTAATGTAGGTTTTTAAAGGTAAGTACCAGCACCTTGAAGCAGATCCAGAGGACCATTGGTAGCCAGTGCATCATCACACAGTTCTCATCATGGAGAAAAACTAACCATGTGGTCACCAGGAGCTGAAAGCAACTTGATGCCACTTAATCATAATAGTACTATTGAGAGGCATCAATTATTGGGGCAGCAAATATATTCAATAACTAAAGTAACAATTTTTAGCAGGTTTATTATCCTGCTTGACCAGATTCATTTCTTAATATGAGTTCCTAGGCTAGCCAGAATCTCCAGCCTCCTGTTGCCTCCATGCCAGCCTGGAATACAGTGTTAAGAATCAGATGGTCCTTCATCAGAACCAATATGTGAGGATTTTTTAAAAATGTGCATGATAGAACACATAGAAACAACTCCCATCTCAAACATTTCCCATTCTGCTGATTTTCAGCTCTTCCTACTCATCAATTCAGAATTACCCCATTTACTTTGCAAGATTAGGTAGAAAATGTAACTAGAAAGAATTAAAAACTTAGAGTTCCCCCAAACCAGAGGTGAAATTCAGCAGGTTCTGGAGAACTGGTAGCAGAAATTTTGAGTAGTTTGGAGAACCGGCAAATGCCACCTCTAGCTGGCCCCAGAATGGGGTGGGAATGGAGATTTTGCAGTATCCTTACCCTGCCACACCCACCAAACCATGGTCACTAAGCCACACCATGCCCACCAAGCCATGCCCACAAAACAGGCAGTAAAAAATTTGGATTTCACCACTGCCTCAAACTCCAACAATCACCATAAGAAGCCATAAATAAAGGAGTGTCCTTATGAAGGTAGCAGTCTTTCATTTTTAGGTGTAAAAAAAACCCTGATCAAAATACAAATTTTGACTGAGCAAAGCACTAGCATAAGCATCAGTAACTTATTTCATACAAGCTTTTCCACATTTCATCATCATCATCATCATCATCATCATCATTGAAAGAAAAGTGTATAGGAGAAGATACTTTGCCTTCTTCCTCTCCCCTCTTTCCAGTTCTTTACATCTCAACTCTAATTATGGTTCCAATAAATACAAACCCGTATCTAATTGTTACTGAGAAGTGTTGACAAAGCCAATTTTGTACAACCTGACCAACTTCGAGCCTGAACAGCTGAAAACATTTCAAAATTGCATCTGTAGAAAATTGTCCAAGTATACCAAATGTCCACATTTTAGAATGACCCTTTACTAGCAATGTTAAATTCACTCAGGACTCATTAGAGAGCATTCTTTCTGAAATCTTGGATAAAAAAGTGGTTGTAGAGAATAGAAGCTTCAATCAAATTTGAAAGGGAAAGGACTGAAATGGTCCATTAGTATAAATGGGAAATGATAGGCCAATTTCTAACAGAAATTTGGATGAAGGTTTATTTTAAATTTTGCTTTGGAGTCTAATATTTTTTCCATTTAGCCAAGACTGCAGAATGGAAGAGATAATGCAACCTTGATTTTAAAAAAAAGATCCATTACCAAATACCCTATAAGTCAAAGAAGAACTGTTTAATCTTCTCTTTCTTATCACCCAATTCCTCTCTTTGTTTACATATTGAGTCCTAAAATTAAGTAGAATTCAATTGGCTACTAGAATTTTGCTGATATATTTATGAAAGTGAAAAGAGCTTTTGAACAATTCCTGCTTTGTAGAAAGCTTTAGAGGATATTAAAAGAAGTCACTCAGTCCACTTTTTAAACACATCATTAAATCTTGAGCCCAGGGAGTAATGTGATTGGTGTTTCCATTGTACTGATGACTATTCTTAGTCAGTAAATGAGGACCAAGAAATTCAAGGTTGCCCTGTCTTCTCAACACCAGGCAGTAATTGCTTTTTGCTGCATGCAAGGTTTAGTAAACCCACAGTTTATCACATAAAAATAATTTCTAAAGTTTGGGGATAGAGTTCAAAAGTAATTTTGTATTTTCAAATGGTACTGACTTTTGTCAAGCCGCATGAACAAATGTATGGATTCTACACCAAAATGGAACAATTGGGAATGGCCATTTCATATGAGGTTTTTTTCCCATCTGTTTTATATATTATTGATACACAACCCTTTTTAAGCATCATCTGAAGTGTGCAATGGATATGAATTTCTTTTTCTTAAATTAATCTTATCTTAGTATCATTAGAAACCTTCCACTATATATTTCTTAATAAGGAATATTCCAATTCATAATTACAGAACGGTTGCAAAAAAAAAACCAACCTTAAGTTACCTTAATAGTATCTCTTCACTGTTTCTTTTAATCAATTTAAAACATCCAAAATGCATTCTGCTACTAAGCACCATTTCACAATTTTGGGAAATCCAATTTCCTCTTATATAAATTCAAAAGGTTTAAAAACTTGATTACAATATGCCCAGTCCACAATATATTAATACATCTGTTGATCCCGTTATTCAGGACTCCTTATGCATGATCACTCATGCCTTCGTCACTTCTCGCCTGGACCACTGTAATGCTCTCTACATGGGGCTCCCCTTAAGGTGCACCTGGAGGCTCCAGCTGGTCCAGAATGCGACCGCGTGGGTGATTGTGGGGGCAACATGGCGCTCCCATGTATGGGAGCTGTGTGAGCTGCACTGGCTCCCGGTGGTTTTCTGGGTGTGCTTCAAGGTATTGGTTCTTATCTTTAAAGCGCTCCATGGCTTAGGTCCTGGGTAATTACGAGGCCACCTTCTGTCACCGATAAGCTCCCACCAGCCAACACGCTACCACAGAGAGGGTCTCCTCAGGGTGCCATCGGCCAAACAAGGCTGACTGGCAGCCCCCAGGGGGAGAGCTTTCTCTGTGGGGGTACCTGCCCTCTGGAACGAATTACTCCCAGGGTTATGACTGATCCCGGATATCCGTACTTTCCGCAAGGTCCTGAAGACTTTTTTATTCCAGCAAGGCGGGCTGGCTTAAAGAATTTTAATGGGTTAATTTTACGGGAAAGGGGTTTTAAATTGGGGAAGCCAAATTTATTTAATTATGTCTTAAATTATTTTAAATTTTATATTGTATGTATTTTAATCTTGGCTGTTCACCGCCCTGAGTCCTTTGGGAGAAGGGTGGTATACAAATTCTAATTCTAATTCTAATTCTAATTCTAATAATAATAATAATAATAATAATAATAATAATAATAATTATTATTATTATTATTATTATTATTATTATTATTATTATTATTCTAGAAAGTGCAAAAAAACTATTGATAAATAGTTGAGTGACTGAAGCACCTCCCTTACTTAGGCTGCATGTTAAAAAGGGCAAAGTTTCAAGGACAACAGAAGTTAATTTATTTTGATTTTACCTCCCTGGAGACACTCCTGACTGTGACACTTACAGAGCTTCCCCTTTGCAGAATCTACACATTTTCATACCTTTCCCGCATCTGGTCTTCAGACTTCAGTTTGCAAGGTGATAGGTAGTGGTGGGGATTCAGCCAATTCTCACAACTTCGGGAGAACCGGTTGTTAACTTTCTGAGCAGTTTGGAAAACTGGTTGTTGGAAGAAATCATTAGGGTAGAGAACCGGTTGTTAAATTACTTGAATCCCACCACTGGTGATAGGTTGTCTTTTCCACTTTTCCATAGTACAAATCACTTCCCCACCCCCATCCCCCTTGGTTATCTGATTATAGATTAGACAAATGTATACAACAGGAAATAAAAGTGTTTGGATGGATGCACACATTTGCACCCATATTTTTTTTTAAAATTTCTGTTGGGGGTAACATGGGGGTGAGGAAATTCTTGTTACTGTTGGACCGATGGCAGTTTCGGCAACATATACTGATTATATTTTATGGCTGTGAACTTAACAGACTTAAATACAGTCTCAGTCCATCTCTGAACTTAGTGTGCGTGCTCTCTCTCTCTCTCCCTTTCCCTCCTCCTCTCTCTCAAAACTCCCTTTTTATAACCCCATTTTCCCTTAATTTGGGGTAGAGTTTGGGCAACTAGAAGGAGCTGAGTGTTTACTGGCCAGATGCCATTCCTGATGCCTATAAAGAGTTCGTAACAGATATTTTTTCTTTGTGTCCTAAGAGAGAAACATCTGATGCTACCTAGAATAGAATTCTCAACCTTCTGAGTGGGAGGAGTGGTCTTCACTACTAAGCCAGCCAGCCATCCATCCATCCATCCATCCATCCATCCATCCATCCATCCACCCATCTATCCGTCCGTCCGTCCATCCGTCCGTCCGTCCATCCATCCATCCATATCTATCATCCATCTATCTATCTATCTGTCTGTCTGTCTGTCTGTCTGTCTGTCTATCATCTATCTATCTATCTATCTATCTATCTATCTATCTATCTATCTATCTCTGAAACATCCATCTCGTTCAGTCTTGAATGAACTTTCAACTAGGAGGAAGCAGTAGTGGCAGCAAGAGAACTATTCTCAGCATAGATTTTTGGAAACAAATGCTACAATCTTATCCACATTAATGTCTTTAACACATACTAAAATTAACTTCCCAGTTAAAATAAATGGGATTGTATAGCAACTAATCTCGATAGCCACTTTCTCAATCAGAACCTTTTTCTCTTCTTTGAACCTGGTTTGGTAGTCAGCTTCATTATTTTCACGTAATACTGAATTTGGCTCAAGGACTGATAGTTAGCCATGCAGAACGTGTATCAGAAACAAATGGTTTGCAATACAATTCTCAGCATTTCGAGGAAGTCCAGGAGATACATCTCTGTGAAAACTCAAAAGTTGCAGCCCTAGCAATCATTTTTTTGCAATTCTGAGTTACACGAACCAATGTTCTAATTTTATGTAAGGCGACCTTGTGGCTTTGAAATGTATTGCTTCCTTAACATGATTTACGATCACATTTATTGTAAGCCACTTTATAAAAATAGCATATCAACTTAAATGAAATGTTTGGAAACATAAACTTTTATGCTAGCATAGAGGATTTCTGCTGAATTAATTTTAACATGCCTGTTACAAAGAGTATTTAGATTTATAGCTAAGAACTTTGTGTAGTTTTTGTCATTCTTTGTGCCAGTTTGGTCCAGTGGTTAAGACACCAGGCTAGAAACCAAGAGCCTATCACAAATCACAATCCCATGCTTGTATTACCTGAAAGAAGAAATGAATCTTGCATTAATTATAAGAGGTAAACATGGAGAAACAAAAACCAAGATCACCTAAAGCTAGGAAAATCTTCCATGCAAACCCAACCTCAAAGCATCTACATGCAAAGAGAAAATGAATAGTTTCGTGGGTATAAGTTTTGCATTCAAACCTTTCCTGCTCCCTTTAGCTACCTAGAATAACTTAGCATTTAAGTTATTCATTCAAAATCCATTCAAAAGGTACACCATGCTCCACACATGTAATTTCTGTAATTCTTGCAGCACTCTGAAGGGTAGGTGGTGGTTATTATTGTTCCAATAGTAGTGGTAGTAAAAGTAGTATTTGATGGGCCACCACAAAGAAGAAGGAGTCAACTTATTTTCCAAAGCACCAGAGGGCAGGACAAGAAATGATGAATGTAAACTAATCAAGGAAAGAAGCAACCTGGAATTAAGGAAAAACTTCCTAACAGTGAGAAGAAATAACCAGTGGAACAGCTTGCCTTCAAAAGTTGTGAGTTCATCACTGGAGGTTTTTAAGAAGAGACTGGACAGCCATTTGTCTGAAATGGTAAAGGGACTCATGTTTATTTATTTATTTATTTTATTTATTTTTGTGATTTATATGCCACCATTCTCCCTGAGGACTCAGGGCGGCTTACATACAACAATCGCCAATACAAATCACAATAAACATAATTAAAATAAATTAAAATCCACAATAAAAACCATTCTAAATTGTAAAACTATACAGCCCCACGATCAGATAATTGTTGGAACAGCCACATCTTTAGTCTGCGGCGAAAGGAGAGGAAGTCGGGGCCATCCTGAGGTTGGTGGGCAAACTATTCCAGAGGGTTGGGGCTCCGACAGAGAAAGCCCTTCCCCTGGGGGCTGCCAGCCGACATTGTTTGGCTGACGGCACCCAGAGGAGGCCCCCTCTGTGGGAGCGCACCGGACGATGGGAGGAAGGCAAGAGATGGTCCTGTAAGTACCCCGGGCCTAAGCCATGTAGGGCTTTATAGGTAAGCACCAGTATCTTGAAATGGACCCGGAGAACAACTGATAGCCAGTGCAGCCCGCGCAGGAGAGGTGTAATACGGGAGTAATGAGGAGCCCCCGTAACTACCTGCGTGGCTGCATTCTGAACTAACTGGAGTCTCCGGATGCATCCCAAGGGCAGCCCCATGTAGAGGGCGTTACAGTAATCCAACTGAGAAGTAACGAGGGCATGAGTGACCGTGGCGAGGGCATCTCTGTTTGAACAGGAGGTTGGACTAGAAGACTTCCAAGGTCCCTTCCAGCTCTATTCAGAATTGAATTGAATAATGTGAATATTAGTGTTGTTACTATCATTATAGCTCTGCAAGATAAGTAGATGCACAGAGGAAGATGTACCTGTGGCTTTCTTGTGAATGCCTCCATATTTCAGAAATAATTTTATATGCTTTGAGCATTCCAGTGTTTCCACCAGTATAATACATAATATTTACATTATCAAATTTAGATTTGGGGATGAAACTAGTGGTGGGTTGCCCCCAATTCGGACCGGTTCACAAGAAAACCGGTAGTAAAAACGGTGGGAGGCTCCGCCCACTGACCTGGACATCATCATAGATGATCTGCACATGCACAGAAGAGCACACACAGGTGCGATGCAAACCAGTAAAGGTAAGTAGAACTGATCCCTGGATGAAACACTTTTGTTAGAAACAAAGACCTATTATGTCATGATGCAACTACCATGAACAATGGTACTAGTATACCTCAGGATAGTTGGTGAGATGACCTGCAGTGGTCTGAGGAAACCTGCTTCCAGTGGACATCTGGTTTTTGTTCTAATAATTGACCAAGCTCAGTATTTTTTATTTATTTTTTACCGTTTTGTACTATTAGTCCCTAATATGACACCCATTATATGTTACTATTCATGATGGAATCTTGAAAAGGGAGAATTTTTTTCCCCCATGAGGCATTCAACTCCTGGGTGATAAATCTGATGATAAGAACAATAAGCTTTTAAGAAACTGTTTTCTCACTCTTCCTTCCTTCAATTTATTGAAAACTTCAGGCTGCTAAACACACACAGTTCCTTCTCTCCAATAGGGGTCTCTCTCTACCCTAAAGCAGAATGCAAAGACAGAAAGGTAACTCTACAAACTTGATTACCATGTGAAGTAAGGAGAACAGGAACATTATTTAAGGACTTCAAAATACTGTAACAAGAGAAGTGTTCAGTACAAAGAGGTTTCTTTTTTGAAAGTATGGAGAGGGTCAGTTCAGTACGTGAATTTATTATTTTAGCCCCTTCAATTCACATCACAGCTTAGACACTGCAACATAGGGAATGCAATTTTCATTCTTTTCATTGATGAGGAGATTTGTGGTGGAGAAAAACAGAGTTCCCTCATTCTAGTCTGCTGGCAACTTTACTCTTTTTTTAAAAAATGTGTCCTCAAAGATTTCCTTTCCTTTCCTTTCCTTTCCTTTCCTTTCCTTTCCTTTCCTTTCCTTTCCTTTCCTTTCCTTTCCTTTTCTTTCTCTTGCTTCCCTCCCTCCCCTCCCTCCCTCCCTCCCTCCCCTCTTCCTTTCTTTTCTGATGGTTACCATTACATTTAGGAATACTTCTTAGAGCAGGCATGTGGAAGGAAAGGAAAGGAACAATTATTGGGATTTAGCATATTTAATGTTCTCTGTCAATTTTGTTATTATTTCTCTCTCTCTTTCTTTCTCTCTCTCACACACACCAATTTAAAGCCACCTTATTTGTTTATTTAAGCTTATTTACTGCTTGAAATGGAAAGGACTCTAAACAGCCTATAGAATTTACATATAACAATGTGTAATAATCATATCCAATCAAACAGCGATCTAATTAAATTTAGATTTAAATTAAAGCTAAAAGTAGTGTAATATTATGTTAAATATGGCACCACTGGTTATATTTAATCTCTTGAAATAGCCATGTTTTACCTACTCTCAGAAGACCACCAGCGGTGAGACCCTCTCTGTCTTAGGGGGTTAGCTAAGGGGAGCTGCTAGAGAGCATTCTCACTGCTGAACACCTCTTACTGTATCTCCTGTAGATGAAAATTGTTAGTAGAAAATATTCTCTATTTGTTCAGGTAGCATAGGCAAAAATGTTGAGGAAGGTGGTCCTAAAATAGTGAAGCCATATTGAACTTCATAGTTAGTAACCATTACACTGAATTGCACTTGGAACATTTTTTATGACCTGTGCAAACCCTTCAGCGGAAGTAGATCATGACAGTATTATGACTGACTGCTGAGCCAGCAGGCCACTGTCTTTGGACCATTTGAAGTTTCCAGATGTCTTCAAGGGCAACCCCACATACAGCACAGATTCCACATATTCTAATCTAATGATGACAAAAGCATAAGAGACTGTCTTCAGTGCATCCTTAAGTAATGTCAAAACTGGCATATAAGCAGAACTTATACAAATGTTCTCCTGGCCACAGCCTGGAGCAGGAATCATGAATCCATTAGAACTCCAATACTGAAACTTCCTTTTTCTGGGGGAACATAATCCCATCAAAAACCAAGCACAGTATAGTAATATAACAAAGGTAAAGGTAAAGGTTCCCCTTGCACATATGTGCTAGTCGTTCCCGACTCTAGGGGGCAGTGCTTATCTCCATTTCAAAGCCGAAGAGCCAGCGCTGTTCTAAGACGTCTCCGTGGTCATGTGGCCAGCAACACCAAAGGCACAAGAAATGCTGTTACTTTTCAACAAAAGTTAGTCTCTATTTTTCTACTTGCATTTTTTACGTGTTTTCAAATTGGCAGAAGCTGGGACTAGTAACGGGAGCTCACCCCGTTACGTGGCACTAGGGATTCGAACTGCTGAACTGCCGAACTTTTGATCAACAAGCTCAGTGTCTTAGCCACTGAACCACCTCATCCCTTACAGTAATATAATAAATAGTAATAATGACCTACTTTTCTCTTTAGTTTGAGCATTTCAGGAGGTTGACAACAATAAAACATACAACAGGAAGAGAAAACCTTCAAAGACATAATTTAAAGCACATACAAAAACGTCTTTAAAAAATTGGTATTGTAAAATAAATTTTAAGCTCCATTCTGCAACATTAACTTTGAATATGTTGCTATATATGTAGAGAACTCACAATTGTTCTCCTTCTGGGGATTGCAGAATGATGCCGTTTTACTTTGAGCAAACATGCCATGTTTAATAAAAAGCATGGTTTATCATGACTCAGGGAGTACATAAATAGCAGTCCATCAGGAAATACTCACTCATTTGCTCCATTGGGCCATTCAGCAAACGTAAGGAATTTTGCCTCCATTTGAGCTGAACTGACATGAACTTGAATTGCCTTTAATATGAGAAACAGTTACATAATTCTTACTGAGCTTGGATAAGGGTTATAGAATTAACAAATGCTATCTAAATTAAGCACCTCCAAATTTAGCAAACCGTTACCCAGTAAACACGTATTTTAGGGACATACACATTCTAAAGATATTTTTGTTTCATAGGATGACTTTTTTAAAAAAGTGCTTCTTGTGTCCCCACTAAGGTTCTGAAACATAAGAGAGGAGTAGAAGTTACTGCCAAGTCTGTAGGCTAAAAAACAAAATAAAAGTAAAAACAACCAGCTTGTGTATCAAGAGAAAGTTGTATAAGCAACTGAAAGTTGAATGGCAATGCATTGACAAAAATCCAGAAAGTTAAACAAGGCTTTGCATCATTGTATCAGGAAGTTTTTCCAACACTTAAAACAGAGGTGTCCAACCTTGGCAACTTTAAGACTGGTGGAGTTCAAAGCTGAAGAACAAGCCTTAGGTTAAAATGAAAGGTCTACAGAAGGAGTGTTCAACTTTGGCTGCTTCAAGGCTTGTGGACTTCAACTCCCAGAATGCCAAAATCAGCATGATTGGCTGGGCATTTCTGGGAGTTGAAGTCCACAGATTATAAAGTTGCCAAGGTTGAACACGCTTCTTAATTTTAATCGCAGAGGAAGGCCAAGCAATACTGACTGAGTTCATTTATAGGGTTTTATATTGAAAGGCCCTATTTTCCACTGAAATGTGGCACTGACCAATCTGATTGCAGAAGCATTTTTGCAAACAATCT
Source organism: Masticophis lateralis (assembly GCA_030761175.1). NCBI lineage: Eukaryota > Metazoa > Chordata > Lepidosauria > Squamata > Colubridae > Masticophis > Masticophis lateralis. The sequence goes on along the minus strand of JAUDYJ010000001.1, from coordinate 122,108,973 downwards.
GGCTTTCCTTTATTTCTCTATCTTTTCACAGATAGTACTGATATCTGGATAGATTTGGAGGTTGTTAAAGGTTGGCTGACTCTATTTTGAATTTGAGTCCAGAGTAGAAAAGCCAGAGGTAAAGGAGAATATTTCCATCATGATTATAGTGCCAAAACTTGACTTCATTCATCAAGCGGCATATTATAGATGTTCTTCTTGTCCCTTCAGAAAAATATTTGTTCTGTTTGGGGACAGAATATTACATATAGACAGATGAAATATATAGTTGATGGATAACTAAATCATTATTCACATTTTTGTGAGGCTTGCTTCAATCAAGTTCAATCGCAAATTTGCAAAGTATAATGGTGCTTATTTACTGTTGTGTATGTTCAATAAATTTATTTCTGTATCATACATATATTTGTTGCCATGATTTATGTAAAGATTTCCATGTACACATTTCTACATTTCTATAAATATTTGTATTCCCCTTTTTTAGTTCAAAAGACCAATGTTTTATGCAATTTCCACAACCATATTCTGTATGAACTTGTTAACATACACATCTTTTTTCTCCTCCCCCCCCCCCTTTTCCCCCTATTCATCTATTTGGATCAAATTCTTCATACTGCAAGCAGTCTGAAGTCTGCTTCAGAGCCATTTAAGTTTCTACAAACTTAATGTGTGTATATATTCCTTTTTTCCTGTAAGCTGCTTTGAGTCGCCTTGAGTTGGCAGCAATACACATTTTCCAAATAAAATAAATAAAAATAAACAAATTGGCATTTCACTTACAATTATTAAGAGTCTTATTTTGTCTTATCTAGTCTTTCAACTAAGGAACTAGCACCAGTACTTATTGGTCCAAAAGGAAGAAACAATTTCCTAGTCCAGGTTGGTAGAATAAGTTGCCATAATCAAACCGCAAATTTTGTTTCTCCATGCATCAATGATACCTGGACCGATAATAAAACATTTAAAAGAAGAAAAACAAGTTCAGATAATCAACAGCCGACAATGTAAAATGTAGAAATAAGTAAAAGATTGCATATCTCCAGATGATATGCTGGAAAAAAACATTTTTTTTTTTCAAATCATGGAGAACTGCCATTGTTAACAACCTAAAGTTTCAGCTACTCTGATAGATCTTTTATGAACTCAGATTAACAAATGTGAATCAGTAAGGGAGACCAAAACCTATGGGTAGGGAGTAATGTTACTTTTTCTTTCTTTATTGGTGTTTATTTTTCACAGGGTGATGTTAAACCTCTTTAGAAAACTTTTGCTGATATTCTAAATGCATTCCACTCTCTCAATGCATGGCTTTTAATTGGTTTTACTTCAGTTGCCTTAGAGCTCTGCTAGCAAAAGGTGGATTATAATAAAAGTAAATGAAAATAATCACCTAGCCATAGGAAACATTTATTACAATTTCTCTTTTGTCTAAGCCAAATATTATCAGAAATGTATCCGTCTTCCCCCTAAAGGAAATTTACTGTGTGTTTCTTTCTGAATGAAGAATCAGGAACCCACAACTATCAATTTCATAGCTTGGCTACACCAACATAAATATAGCAGTGCCCACAATATAAATCAACCAATAGAAAGAAAGGAAGGGAGGGAGGTCCTCTTTGGTTTCAGTTTGTAACCATAAGTAACCATACATTGTTAACAGCTTCACAAGACACAAATGTGGCATTCAATCAAAATATACATTTTAATAGAGAGGTGGGGAAATCTATATGGAACATGATTTCTAAATATTTATGTGATCAACCATATATATATATATAAACCTATTTTATAATAGAATAGAATAACAGATTAACAGAGTTGGAAGGGACCTTGGATGTCTTCTAGTCATTTGATCTAAATTAATACATGTCTTTATATGTGTCTTATAAACAGAAAAGGTTATTCATTATATTCCTTGGGTAAAATTTGAGAGAGGAATTTATCCTTTTTTTTTCCTGTGGTAAACTGATTAAAAAATAAATTTTAAAAATGTGTTACAAATAGAACTGTGACTTAAAAAGGCAAGGAACTCAAAATTACTAACTTTTTCAAGCTAATTGAATGCAACTTAATGAAATGTGATGCAATTTGCATTAAGAAGACAAAGTCACCTCTCTCAAGGCCATAATAAATTGTAATATATGATTTCCAAGAACTATTTTTCCCCATCCATAAAATAATTTCTCTTTTGGCAACCAAAAGGCACTATGTCTAAATCAATGTTCCCTTTTTTTACCCTAAGATTTATATTATAAAAATGCATAATTTATTATCCTTAGATCTTTCTCCTCTTTCTCTACTAGTTTACATCCTGAGAAAAGAGAGTGCATTTGTGTCAGACTGCATGTTGTGAGATTCCGATTCTGAAGGTTGTTTGTCTAGTTGAGTTTTCCATTGAGAGGGAAAAAAGCACAAATTACATAATGTACAAAGGTGTTGAATCCATCCATTTTTAATGCGAGCAAAAGCAGGAAGATGTGAACCCTGGAGTGTGTTTGTTACCTATCAACATAATACGCTCAGATTCTTCCATCAAAGTGGGTTCTCCACTTTCACATTTTACTTTCAAAATATTAACTCTCTAATTTCAGTACAGGTAGACCTCGATTAACAACCACAATTGAGCCCAACATTTCTGTTGCTAATCAAAACAATGATTAAATGAGTTTTGCCCCATTTTACGACATTTCTTGCCTGCAGTGATTCTTAAGGGAATCACTGCAGTTGATCAATTACCGTATTTTCCAGAGTATAAGATGCACCTTTTTCCCCCTTAAAAGAGGCTGAAAATTTGAGTGCGTCTTATACTCCAAATGTAGCTTTTTTGAAGCTTTTTTTTTAGCCCTAATGAGGCGCTAACAAAACCCTAGCAAGCAATCTTCCCAGCTTTGCCTGCTCCCTCGACTCTCCACTGTGCTTTAAGGAGGCACTAGTGAGTGTGATCTCTATGCTTTGCTCCAACTTTTTTTCATGCTTTTTTTCAGCCCTAACTAGGTGCTAGCCGAGTGAAGCAATCTTCCTGTGATTTGCCTGCTTTTCTCATTGCTGCTTCCTCTCAGCTGTGCCTTAGAAACTGTTTTTTATCCCCAAGCAGGGAATTTAAAAAAACCCAGCAAACTAATGTGCTGAAGCTGACCAAACTAAGGACGCTAGCCAGATGAATATGGTAGGCAGATTTTCTTTTCCTATTTTCCTCCCCAAAAACTAAGCTGCATCTTATACTCCGGTGCGTCTTATACTTATATGGTAGTAACACAGTTGTTAAGTGAATCTGGCTTCCCCATTGACTTTTCTTGTCAGAAGTTCACAAAAGGTGATCACGTAACCGCAGGGCTCTGCAACCATCATAAATATAAGTCGGTTATGCCAAACATCCGACTTTTGATTACATGAACATGGAGCTGCTACAGTGGCTGTAAGTGTAAAAAATGGTCGTTTAAGTCACTTTATCCAGTGCCATTGGAAATGGCAGTTTGAACTTCTGAACTTGGAACAATCACTAAACAAATGGTTGTAAGTTGAGGACTACCTGTAACAGCAGACCACTCTTTTAATCAAGCCAAGTTTCTGAAATCATGTGGTGGACGCTGATGATAAATCCCTGTTCTAAGTCAAAAGTAATGATCATTTCCATTGTTGAAAGAACATCATTATTCTTACATTATCAGAGGCATTGCAGTTACAGTCAAGAGAGAAAGGCTAAGAAGTCACTTGTTAACAACAAATGATCCTAATAAATGGTATATCGCGAATAGTAATTCCTTGTCGTTTTCTCCATTAAGAGATAGCTTATGTGAATGAATCAGTACCAGTTATTCAACCTGACAGAATTTTCAGATTTATTTCTGATTCAACACAGGTGTTATTATCTTCAAGCTTTTGCTTGGTCCGATCTCCCTCACCTTTCTCTCCTTGATTTCCTCATGTTGAAGAAAAGCTACTCAATACTCGCACCCAGTACTTGTATATTTCCTTGTTCAAAGAACCAATTATAGCCTGAGCCAACTTTCTGTAATGTCCAGTTAACTGGTCTGTAGCTCAGTATTTTCTGATTCTTCTCTGCTTCTAATGAAGCGAAAAAAGAGGAAAACAACATTGGATGAAAGGACGGAACTAAGATTTTGGTGAAGTCTTGGAGATGATGGCCAATTCCTTGCTTCTGAAGCAATTGAGAAGTCATCTTCAACTATGTTTGCCTGTATATGTATATGTGTGTATATGTATGTATGTATATATATATGTATGTATGTATGTATGTATGTATGTATATATATATATATATATATATATATATATATATATATATATATATATATATATATATATATATATATATATATGTAGATATACTGTATTTGCAGCTATGTTTATGGCATCTCATGATTTGACACTATTTGGCTTTTCCTGGCTATTCCCCCTCAATCCTGTTTTAATAAGAATGATTTCCTTGGAAACAGGCATAGTTATATATCATTTGCTGTAGCAACTTTTTTAAACCTATAGAAATAATGAAGTAGATTTTTCTATTTCAAAATCTGGAGAAAGGAAAAAAAATGTTCTTGATCTGGAATATACTATTTAAAAGATCTACATATGATTGATTGATTTCAACAATGACTTTCCATAGCAAGTATTTTTTTAAAAAAAGACCAAAAAACAACCCATAAAAATCCAGTCCTGGCCCATAATGGTTTCATTGATTTGCAATTATGTGGATTTCCAATTATGTGACATAGTATAGCTTCTCATATTACAGTTTTTACACCTTTGCTTTAACACTCATATTCAATGAGCTATGAAGAATAAATAATTGTCATTTTTAAGACATGGCTCACCAAGCATAAGGTTAAAGGAATTACTAATTACCTGGAGACTAGAAAGTTTTACCAACTAACTTCTCTGGATCATGGGGACATGTAACCATGTTTTTTTTTTCCTGTTAATGGGGTGGAGTCTGGACAACTAAATGGAGTCGAGCATTTATTGGCTGGATACCCTTCCTGACGCCTACACAGAACTCACAGCATATATTGTTCTTTGTGCCCAGAGAGAGAAATATCTGCCACTACCTAGGATTGAACCCACATCCTCCTGATTGTGAGACAAGAGCTCCACCTCTATGCCACCATGCTGCTCTGTGACATCTACAGTACATGTGTAGATATGTACATAACAGACATTGATTGACAAACATTCTTACACATACAAGCACACTTGATTTAACCAGGCATACTGGCTGCAGAAACAACGCAGATTATCAAAGGAACACCATGCTTCATAAAAAGCCTCAATCAAACCACCTTTTAACATTAAGCTCCCCTACACTTGACTTCACTTGATGAAACTAAAATCTGTATATGCACATAATGGAAGCTCCTGTTAGTAAAGTGGAACAGCCAGTCTGGGTGGATCAGTCCCACCTCAGCTCTTATAAAGCGAAAGTACTGTCTTCATGAGGTCTATAGTCTGGCATCAAGATGAAACATTATGCCTCTGCAAAGCTCAGGGCCTGATGGAAACAGACTGCAGGCAAGCCCCACACCTCCATTGATTGCTTCTTTGAAGTATTATAAATCTGCATGGAAGCAGAGATAACAGAGAGGAACAGGAAAGATTGCCCACAGTGCACAGTCTGAACATTGCCTCAAATTGTGAATATTTATCATTATATACACACACATATTCACTTGTTTGCCATCACAATCGCACTAAGTAATTTGCATATTGCAGTTACAAAGAACAAAATGAAAATAATAATAAAAGAGAATGAGGAGCATATTTCAATAAAAATCACAGAGAATGTTGATGATGATGAAGAAGATGGTAGCAATAGCAATAGCACTTAGACTTATATACCACTTCATAGTGCTTTACAGCTCTCTCTAAGTAGTTTACAGAGTCAGCCTATTGCCCCCCAACAATCTGGCTCTTCATTTTACCCACCTCGGATGGATGAAAAGCTGAGTCAACCTTGAGTCAGTGAGGATCAAACTCCATTCTGTGTGCAGAGTTTGCCTGCAATACTGCACTCTAACCACTGTACCACCATGATGATGAAGGTAATGATGATGATGACAATGATTAAAAGAAAACACTATAACAAATCAGGATTCGGGAGCTATAGCATGTTATCAGAATAATGCTGGGAAAAAAATAAAAGAAATGAGATCTAGACAATCCTTTTTGCAGAAAAAAATACTTCACTCTTATGGCATTCAGAGATCTTTAAGACATAGATCACCATGCTGCCAACCAGCAGCTCTTATGGAGTGATTCATTCCTTGATGGGGAGGGCAGGGCAAGACCACAGTATCATCTAACAGACCCCTTGAAGTCAAGTTTGATCATGGCCCAGCCAAGCAATGATGTCAGAGTATTGCCTCAGTGATTAGAGGTGTAGGGGGCTTGGCTTAAGTTTAGTCTTAACAAGACTGATTAGCTAGGTAGCTTGGTCTTTCTGGTTCTGGGGATTTTCTACCATTGGTCAGAATGAGGAATGAGTATGCACATTCCCCTTTGAGGCTGGTTTACAATCTGAGGATCTTCCTGGACTCTCAGCTCCTGCTTGAAGAACAGATAATTGCTGTGATGAGGAAGGCTTATCTATTTTGTGCAGCAGTTGTACCTGTTCTTCAACCAGGAGGGCCTTCTTATATTCACAGATGTTTGGTCACCTAATATGTTGACTATTGCAATATGCTCTAGGTGGGGTTGCCCTTGAAGACCCTTTGGAAGGTGCAAACTCATGCAGAATACAGTGAAAATTTTCTTCCTATCCTGTACAATTAAGTAGAGTCAATGTGTTTTGGGTCTCCTAGCTAGAACAACCCAGGAAGCATGCTTTCTGTGTTGCAGAATCTGATCCTGGGAGCAGCATCTCTTCCTGCCGATTCAAACTGTCTTTTAAAAAAAGCTTTGAAAACCTGGCTCTTTCCCCAGTTCTTTGGCTAGGCTGACTGAAGGGCCCCTTTAGGTATTGCATGAAAAGGAAGATTTTATTCTTTCACCTTGTTCTTTCTTTTTAATCTGTAAGAAGGCTGGTTGGCCTGTCTATCTATCTATCTATCTATCTATCTATCTATCTATCTATCTATCTATCTATCTATCTATCTATCTATCATCTATCTTTCTTTCTTTCTTTCTTTCTTTCTTTCTTTCTTTCTTTCTTTCTTTCTTTCTTCCTTCCTTCCTTCCTTCCTTCCCTCCCTCCCTCCCTCCTTTCTTCCTTCCATCCCTCCCTCCCTCCCTCCCTCCCTCCCTCCCTTCTTTCTTCTATCTATCTATCTATCTATCTATCTATCTATCTATCTATCTATCATCTATCTATCTATCTATCTATCTATCTATCTATCTATCTATCTATCTATCTATCATCTAATCTATCTATCATCTATCTTTCAATTTCTATCCATCCACCCATCATTTATATACAAAAACTCTAGTACAAGCTGACTAAGTCAAATGAGTGGCTCTGTGTAGCATATAGCATTAAAAATATATTTTTTTTAAAAAACCCAGGCTTACAACACTAAACATATACAATATATAAATACAAAATATAAAATGGAAACCACACAACATAAGAGAACAACCAAAGGGGAACTCTTCACTCAACTGGTCTCTAAGACTTGAGGTAAGAGATAGGCCTTAAGGGCATTCGCAAAAGTGAGCAGGCTTGCGGCCTATTGTATACCATATGCAAAGATATATACATTTGCATATATACCACAGAATGACCAATATTTCCCTATGTTCTTCTTAAGCAATTTTAGACAGATTGCAGCAGTTTCAGAATGCAGCATTTTTTATTTGGACTAAACATTGTTCTAAAAATGACTGCAACATGATTTACTGACTTTTCCAGAATAACATAAATACACAGGAAAAATTAAGCTTGCCCTGTGAATTTTAAGAAGTTGCAATTTGTTTTCCCCAATGCTCAGTCCCTAGTAACTTTGAAAGGATAGTGTATAGAAAAACAAGATACATGGGACATTTTTATCCCCATACAATTATAAAGAAGCAACAGAACATCAGGAGATAGTGTCACTTCTCAAGCATTTATTTCTTTCTTTTTTCTTTTTTCTTTTTTTTTTTCTAGAAAGACTTGATCCTACATGGCAGACATTATGCTTTGGAGCTGGTGGTAGCCAAATTGAATTCTTTTGGAACAATTCTATGGCTTCCTAAGGCAAAGCACAGTTTCTACAAGTGAATAATTGCAACTATGACGAGACTTTGCTGTTTGTGCTATAGCAGTTTGGAGCACAGAGGAAGAAAAGACAATGAATTTGCAAAAAAATAAATAAATAAAAATAAAATAAAAAATACCTTCCTCCAGAAAATATGGCAGAAGAGAGGGTGGTCAACTAAATTTATTTTTATTTGCTTGTTTCTGCACACTTTATTCACTGGTTTTATGACCAAGCTTTCCTTTAATTATTGACCCCCCTGTCTTCCTATCATAGGTTTTTTTTAAATTTCACAGCTTTGGGAAATGGATGGAGAGATTTACATTGTGCTTTTCCTCTGCACTTTTATTGGTGGATTCAGCCTGAGGGGTAGCCTTCTGAAGGACAGTTAAATAATTTTTTAAAAGTCATACTTGCAAAGCAATGGGAATCACGAAACATGACTTCAAAAGAAGTCTGGAATAGAGGTGGCATTCAGCAGGTTCTGACCAGGTCTGGAGAACCGGTAGTGGAAATTTTGAGTAGTTCGGAAAACTGGTAAATGCCACCTCTGACTGGCCCCTCCCCCATCTATTCTCTGCCTCCTGAGTCCCAGCTGATCAGGAGGAAATGAGGATCCTTCCCCCAGGAGTGGAGAGGGAACAGGGATTTTGCAGTATCCTTCCCCTGGAGTGGGCAGGTAATGGAGATTTTACACTATCCTATCCCTGCCACTCTCACCAAGCCACGCCCCCCAAGCCTTGCCACATCCACCCACCAAGCCATGCCCACAGAATCAGTAGTAACAATTTTTGAATCCCACCCCTGGTCTAGAAGCTTCTTATTTTTATTTTTTTTTCTTGAGGGGAGCAGGGCTGTCTTCCAAATTGCCAATTAGGAGCAAAACCAAATTTTAGACTAGCCCAGAATTTGTGAAAGGTGCAAGATCAGCTTTAGGAAGAATATTTTGAAAGACATCCAGTTCCCTAATCATAGATGACAAAAGATCTTCCTAAGCCTGCCCTTGTAGAAATTCAGTTTCAGTGAAATGGGCTACATCTATATTTATAGCTATCACATGTTTCTATCTTAAAAAATAATGGAGTAATCCATTTCATTTTACCTTTTCTTTCTCAGTTTACAATAGGGCTTGCATTTACATAAGAATTGATTCTGACCCCAATTTGGTAATTTGGAACCATTGAGCCTATTAAAAAAAAAAGGATTGAGGACCATTAACCAAACTTTAGGACTGGCCTTCTGGAGAACTTATATTAGTAGCAGCAGCAACAACTATTCAGTTTTGTCTGACCCTTGGCCACTCTATGGATCAGCACTCTCCATGCCCCTCTGTGTTACACTGCCTCCTTCAAATCTGCCATGGTGATCTTGCCATCCTTTATAGCAGGGGTCTCCAATCTTGGCAACTTTAAGACTTGTGGACTTCAACTCCCAGAATTCCTCAGCCAGCTTTGCTTTAAGACTCCCTTCAACTCCCAGAATTCCTCAGCCAGCTTTGCTTTAAGACTTGTGGACTTCAACTCCCAGAATTGGGAGTTGAAGTCCACAAGTCTTAAAGTTGCCAAGGTTGGAGACCCCTGCTTTATAGTGTCCAGCAAGTACTAAGGCAGCCCTTTCTCCTTTAACTGATGATCACTCCCAGCATGATGGAGAACTCAGAAGCTGTGAGTTAAAAGAGCCTTAGTGGCCTAGTGGTTAAAATGCAGTATTGCAGGCTAATTCTGCTGACTGCCAGGAGTTTGATCCTCGTCAGGTTCAAGGTTGACTCAGCCTTCCATCCTTCTGAGGTTGGTAAAATGAGGACCTGGTTGTTGAGGGCCATATGCTGACTCTGTAAACCATTCAGAGAGGGTTGTAAAACACTGTGAAGTGGTATATAAGTCTAAGTATTAGTGCTATTTCTATTATGTTGCTTCCAAGAATATGAAGAAATCCGTGCATATAGGTCATGGAATTTTTTTCTGAATCAAGGTTTGCACTGTGATGGGCACCACACACCAAAAAGGAATGGACAGGGGCTACTCTTGCTTTAATTTTACCTATATGTCAATCAAACTAAAAGTAGAAAACAAAGATAAAACAATGTGGAATTAATTATGTGATATTAAAATCTGCAACTTTTCTTAGGTCTCAGCAAAGCACATAAAAGGTTGTTTGGACCTCTAGGCCTGAAGTTATGCAACCCTTAATTTGTGTAGATGGTACAAGATCTTGCCAACTCACATGACCGGCAACAGCCTGTCCATTTTTGTCCATGCTGAGAAAAAGACTGGGAAAAAAAAAAGATTATGCTGAGAAATTGCAGAAAGGCTCCGCGTAAGCATTTGCTCAGTGTCACTGAACAGCCTCTTTAGCTGCCTGGCTTTCGAGACTTGCTCTGTGTTGTGTGCTGAGTCAGGAACTACACACTTCCCTGGAGCCTGAAAACTCAGTCTTCAGCATGTAAAACAAGAAAGAAGTGGGGGGGAGGGGAGAGAAAGAAAGAAATTATCTTTACCTTTGTTTCATTTGCTTAACTTTATTTTGCAGGGGTCTGTGTGAGGGACAGTGTGCGTGTATGCATGTGTATATATGTATGTGCCTGTGTCTTTTCAGTCATAGCCATATTTTATTTATTTATTTATTTGTTTACAGCTACTGAAAATGTAACTAAGGACCAGGTGAGATTAGCAGAGTTTCCAGTCACAGAGACAGTGCTTTTTAAAATAAGCAATTGACCTATACTTCCATCTATTTTTTTTTAAAATTAATTTATATGCCACCCTTCTCCAGAGACTCAGGGCGGCTTTACAGTGCGTTAAGCAATACCTTCATACTTTTGTATATACCTGCTTAGTAGGGCTTTCGCCCCCTCCCCCCCAAAAAAAGCGGTGTTCTTTTTTATACAAAGTCAGCTTATTGCCCCCCCCCCACACACAAAATCTGGGTCCTCATTTTACCTATCTTGAAAGGACTGAAGGCTGGTGAGCCTGGTGAGATTCGAACTTGCAATAATTGCAGGCAGCTGGTGTCACTTTAACACCACTTAAGCTGCTGCTTAAGCTGCTGCGCCATCAGGCTCTTTTTTTTTTTTTCATCAAAAAAGCATTGTGCAGCTAGTCTATCTTTCCCTCTTAATGGATTGTTTATGAAAGAGAGGGAGAAGGGGAAGGGGGAGGAAACCTGTAATTTTATAAACAGATCTCTTCTCCAAATAGCTAAGATCCAAATCCCACCCATCTAATTCTTTTAAAATCCACTTTACGTTTTGTTCTTAGGTGCTAGGGAGAAAAAAAAAATCTTTCTCCTTCCTTTCACAAATAATGTTGACTTGATATCTTGTGGACAATGTATGAACAGAGCATATAAACTTTTTTCAGAAATCCATAGGAGAAAAAAGTATATTTAGAAAAGTATTTATTTTTTCTTAAGTATCCTCACGAAACTTAAATGCTGTATGTGTATATGTATGTGTATGTGTATGTGTATGTGTATGTGTATGTGTATGTGTATGTGTATGTGTATGTGTATGTATATATCTATATCTATATCTATATATATCTATCTATATCTATCTATATCTATGTCTGTCTGTCTGTCTGTCTGTCTATCTATCTATCTATCTATCTATCTATCTATCTATCTATCTATCTATCTATCTATCTATCTATCTATCTCCAGCATGTGGGAGGGAACATAATCTCTCCCCTGGCTCAAGCTGATGAAGGGAGGAGAACTTGTGGCTCAGAGGTTAATACAACTGCCTAACATGCAGGCAGCCCAAGTTCGAGTCAAGAACATGAAAGCCAAATGACTCTCCAGTTGTTGGAAGAGGCTTTCACTGACTCATCCACAAAACCTTCAAAGCAGAGCCTCCATCTCACTGTCACTCGTTAGTCTGAAGGTGGATTGAGAACTGAAGTGGCACATTGTTTACAATGCATCATTGTAAACTGACTCTGCTGCTGCCAGCAGTTCAATCCTGACCAGCTCAAGGGTGACTCAGCCTTCCATCCTTCTGAGGACGGGAAACTAGATCTCAGATTGCTGGGGGCACTCTGTAAACCTGATGACCCAGATTGTTGGGGACACAATCCAATACTTAGAGAGTGCTGCAGAGCATTATGCAGCTGTATGTAAGTCCAAGTACTGTTGCTAAGTGCTGTTGCTAACAAGATGATTCAAAAGGAAACAAGTTGGGAAACTGATTCACTATTCACCAGGTAAAATGAGAAAAAAAATTCAAATCAAACCTCCTATGCCAGTGATGGCCAACCTTTTTGCCATCATGTGCCAAAAGTGGGGGGAGCACAGTGGGGTTAAATTCATGTGTGCCCACATCCATAATTCTATGTGCCCCCCCCCATGCTTTCCCCACTTTTGGCACGTGATGGCAAAAAGGTTGGCCATCACTGGCTTAGGAGGTTTGATTTGAATTTTTTTTCTCATTTTACCTGATGAATAGTGAATCAGTTTCCCAACTTGTTTCCTTTTGAATCATCTTTTTTAAAAACCCTCTGCCGATCAGGCAACTCAGCTTGGATCGTGAGAGCCATTTATAAGAAAAAAAACTTTTTCTTTAATTTTTTTTTCTTTTAAATGGCTCTGATGATCCAACCTGAGATTGCAGGTGAGGGGGGTGGGCGGCAAAGCAGTGGCAGGGGGTCCCGGAACTCCCAGGGACTTTTCTGCATGGCTTTTGCCACTGCAGACATCAGTGGCATGGGAGCAGCGGAGGGGCGTCCCGGAAATCCCCATGGCCAGGGCCGCTTGCCCACCTTCCTCCCCCACCACTGCCTCATTGTTTAGGGTGCTTACCTTCCACGGCTGGTCCACAGTCTGGAAAGCAAGCTGAGTTTAGCTTTTGGCAGCCCCCAGCCAGCCCAACTGCTGGAAAGCAGCAGGCAAAAAAGCCTCCGAAAAGGCTTTATTTGTAGGCCGCCAAAACATACTGGCAGAAAAAGCTGCTGCTGTTGCCACCATGTTCCTCATGCATGTGCATCCTATTGGACTTGCAAGGCAATGGGATGCGTATGTGTGAAGAACATGGCGGCAACAAGATGGTGGCCGGGGCAAGCGACTGGGGACTGGGGGAACCAGTTTGGGGGTGTGGCCAGCTGGCCACCATTATTGGTTCTGCAACCTTGGCCAAATTTTCGCCAACGGTTCACACGAACCAGTGCGAACCAGGAGCAACCCACCACTGATTTGAACAGGAAGTAAGAACACTATCAGGTCTATGGAGATTAACCTTGTGAGTGAAGGAGTGAGGAGGGAGAGAGCCAAGCAGGAAGGAAGGAAGGAAGGAAGGAAGGAAGGAAGGAAGGAAGGAAGGAAGGAAGGAAGGAAGGAAGGAAGGAAGGAAGGAAGTCATTTTGTTTCTTTGCTTAGGTAAGGATATACAATGACCAAACAGGTCATAGGTTGTCCAGGGGATATCTATAAATCTGTATGCTACAAAAAGGTATGCATTATATAGGAAAGGAAAAGTTACATGTAATAATGTTTGAAATTTTTATTGCAGATTTTTAAAAAACAAATCTTAGGATTAGATGAACACACGTATCATTAAGTATCTCCATATTTGAAATATATAGATGTAGACTAATCCATTTATTCCTAATGAATACCAATTTAACATCTATGTCTAGGAGAATTTCTCATAAAGATTTTTCTGGCTGTTTAAAACTATCAGAGGAAAGATTTAAAACTGAATTATGCTATCATAAAACTGGAAGCCAACCAGCCCCTGCTCAGGGCTGGAATTCAAATTATTAGTCTCCCTTTAATGGACAGAAGGAATAACTCTGAGGAGCATTTGAGATGGGACCCTCCCTATTTCTTATGAAGATAAAAGTGCATTCCGACTAGCAAGATTCTGTTACTGCAACTTTATAATAACTATAGTGTTGTTATTCATAACTCTGGTTTTCTAATCTGGTCTACCTTGAAGACATAACATTTTGCAAGTCTCAGTCTGTTTACCCCTTTCTTCCTTTATCTCTATAAGAACTCAGGAGGGTCATGTCCAGTGGTGGGATTCAAATAATTTAACAACCAGTTCTCTGCCCTAATGATTGGCTGGATAGGCATGACTGGGTGGTCATATGACTGTGTGGGCGTGGCCAACTCAATATGCTTCTTCTCCCCTCCTGAAGACCAATGAAGGGGAACATTCCCGCTGACCCTCAGGGAAGGCTCCCCTCCCCTCACACACACACAGTTCCAGACCAAACCCCTACAAGCAACTGCAGCCAATGGGCTGATACCTGAGTGCAGCAGGCCAGCAGTGGGTCTTCCTCCATCACCATTAGCCTTACCTTCTCAGGCAAGGTGAGGAGTGGCGGGGAGGGGTGAGGGGTGGGGTGGGGCCAGCCAGTAGTGGAATCAAACAGTTCACTGAACTGCAGAAAAAGTTAGCTACCAGTTTGGTTGAACCAGTGTGAACCAGCTGAATCTCACCACTGGTCATGTCTATGAAGCCTTTTCAAATTCCATGTCTGCCCAGGACTCAGGTTTCTTTTTCTTTTACCTGACCATTGTTTCAGTAGTGGCTCTTCATCCTAGTCCCTCTGCTCATTAGAGTCCCAGACAGATGGCAGACTGTCCTCTGCTTAAACAAATCCTACAAACAACATCTGACCACATCACCCAATAACCGATTCCACAATCAAAGTGCTTTTCCTCATAAGATTTTTACTTAGAACAAGGAGAATAGAGTTGGAAGGAGCTTTGGATGTCTTCTAGTCCAACTCTAGTGCTCAAGCAGAAGACCCTACACCATTCCAGACAAATGGTTGTCCACTCTCTTTCTGAAACCTCCAGTGATGGAGCAACCACACTGAAGGCAACCCATTTGATTGGTTGATTGTTCTCACCATTAGGAATTTTCTCCTTAGTTCTAGTTTGATTCTCTCCTTGGTTAGTTTCCATCCTTTGTTTCTTATCTTGTTTTGGTGGTTTAGAAAATAATTTGACCCTCTCATGTTTGTAAATTCCAAATTTAATTGGAATTTGCTTTCTTGCAATTAAATTCTTGCCATTCTTGCCATTATTTGTTTTCCTGAACTTTGGAATAAAAATGGACATTTTGTTAATGTTTGAAGAAATAATATCAGTTAGAGCACAGTGGCTCACCTGATTAGGATAAGGTGGGTTGACAATCAGCCCATGTTTGAGACCTGAACATGGGTGATGGGGTGAGCTCCTGTCATTTGCTCCAGCTCCTACCGACCCAGCAGTTCAAAAGCAAGCAATTGTGAGTAGACAGATGGGTACTACTTTGGTGGGCAACTTAATGGGGACGTGAAAGGAGCTCTCAACTGGCAACATGGATATCTTTTGGCTATTACTTCAACCCATGAGAACAAGTGAGAGAGTCAAGGATAAAAACATCCTTCCATCTTTTTAAAAGGACTTGGTTTCTATTTTCCTGATCATCTTTGTTGCTCTTTTGGAAAAATATGTTCCAATACCTTTAAATCTTTCTCCAGAGAGTATCCAGAATGATATGTCTTACCATTCCATGTCTTGGAACCAGTATTTTAAATATATTTTCTGACCAAAGCAAACTAAAACAAAGTTTTATTTCCCAAGATTTGAACCTCTATTACAATCGATGGAACCTAAAATTGCATTGATATTCCTTGCAGCCATTGCTGGCTCATATTCAGCCAGCTATGATTCCAAGACCTTTCTCAGGACTGTTACCAAGGAAACAACCCATTTGTTTCCTGTGCATTTGGTTTTTATCTCCTAAATAAATAACTTTTCACATGGTTCTGTTCGCGTTCATTTCAATACCTTCAACACATATTTCCAATCTCTCAAATTTGTTAGCAATAAATATTTGCAACTTTGAACATCCCACCCTCCCGTTGCTGATCCAATTCATTCATGAAGATATCAAAGAGTAGAGACTCAGGACTGACCCTTGTGCCAATCTGAAATGATGCCTCTTGCTTTTTTGATGATGAACCATTATTAAGCACTCATTTGAGTATGATTTTTGAGCTAGCTATATATCTGTAATGGGCAGAAGAAATGAATTCAAGAAGGAAAAGTTGCTAACAAGACAATGGTCAGATAAAAGAAATATGAGTTCAGGTCAGAAGAGTAATCCCAGTAAGCATTTCAGACTAGACCCGTGATGGTGAACCTATGGCTCGCATGCCAGAAGTGGCATGCAGAGCCATCTCTCTGGGCATGTGAGCCATTGCCCATTGCTCTTCCAGGTTTCGGCATGCCGGCCAGCTGGTCTTCTTGCATGCATGTGCACCAGCCACCTGGCCTTCCAGTTTCTGGTGCACATATGCACATGAAGACCAATTGGCCTGTGTGCATGCGCATGCAGGAAACCAGAAAATCATCTTCCTGGTGCGCACATGCCAGAAACAGGAAGACCAGGTGGCCTGTGCATGCGTGCATTAGAAATCAGAAGAGCAGCCACCTGGCATGCATATGTGCACCAGGTGGCTGCTCTTCTGGTTTCTGCCCCGCACACATACATGCACACTCTGGGGCTCAGTTCTACTTACCTTTACTACTGGTTTGCAATGGGGCCACTCGTGCATGCAGTTGCTCTTCTGTGCAAGCGCAGAAGCTTCTGCATATGCGTAGAAGCATTTTCATGATGTCAGGATCAGTGGGTGGGGCCTCCTGCTGGTTTTATTACCAGTTCTATAGAACCAGTGTGAAACGGGGGCAACCCACCACTGGCGCGCTCCCATTTTGGCACTCACTGCTGAAAAGGTTCTCCAACACTGGACTAGACCCTCCCTAGTTCTCATAAAGAAAATGGGGAAACACATTCCGATTTGCAAGTTTTTGATACTGTAACATATAATAAAAAAGTATTAATAATAATGACTTTGGTTTCCTAGTCTGGTCTACCTGAAGAGCTGAGAGTATCCATATAATTGTAATGCCATCCACTTCGATCTTAACGAGTTTGATAATTAACATATCATAAGATATTTGCCAATTGCCTTCTTGAATGCCAAACTTTAGGCGTGTTAGGTCTACAGAATACCTCCAATGTATGAAGGAAGATAGTAAATCCAAGAAGATATCAAATAGCAAGATATGTTCTTAATAAACCCACTGTGACTCATGCTAATTAATGCATTGCTTTCAAAATGCTTATTTCAATCTCTTTAAAGTTTCCTGAAGTATATATAGCCTTTATTATTTATTTCACCAAGGCCCTTTACATTACCTCAAAGTCTCCTCCGGTCGGCCTGTTGACCCGAAGAAGCTTATGAGCATACATCACACAGAAAGTCTCGGAAACAAGTTGAAACCATGTAGCATGTCCACTCTAACAGGTAGTCCTCGACTTATGACCACAACTGAACCCAAAATTTTTGTTGTTAAGTGAGATAATTGTTAAGTGAGGTTTGTCCCATTTTACCATCTTTCTTGCCACAGTTAAGTGAATCACTGCAGTTGTTAAATTAGTAACATGGTTGCTAAGTGAATCCAGCTTCCCCTATATCAGATAGCTCAACTGGCTGAATAGCCTGTTATTAACATCCAGCTGTCTGCAATTACACCAGTTCGAGGCTCAAGGTTGACTCAGCCTTCCATCCTTTCTAAGGTGGGTAAATTGAGGGCCCAGTTTGTGGGGGCAATAAGCTGACTTTGTATAAATATACAAAAGTATGAAGGCTATTGCTTAACGCCTTGTAAGCCGCCCTGAGTCTCCGGAGAAGGGCGGCATATAAATCTAATTAAAAAAAATAAAAATAATAAATAAATAAATATGAGTCAGTTGCCAAGGATCTAAATGTTGATCATATGACCATGCAGCAACGGCCATAAGTGTGAAAAATGGTCATCAGTCACTTTTTTCAATGCCATTGTAACTTTGAACGGTCATTAAATGAACTATTATAAGTTGAGGACTACCTGTATTTTGCTATTAGAACATTGCAACCTGTCTTGCTTTATAAAGCAATTATGAAGGAGTTTCTCATCCTAAAGTTCATTAAAGGATTTCTCATACTAAAGTTCATTATGAGCCACTGTGGCACAGTGATTAAAGTGCAGTACTGAAGGCTAGTTCTCCTGACTGCTGGCTGCCTGCAATTTGGCAGTTCAAATCTCACCAGGCTCAAGGTTGGCTCAGCCTTCTATCCTTCTGAGGTGGGTAAAATGAGGAGTCAGATTGCTGGGGGCAATAGGCTGACTCTGTAAACCTCTTAGAGAGGGCTGTAAAACACTGTGAAGCATTATATAAGTCTAAGTGCTATTGCTATTGTACGCAAAACATTCCTTCAAAGTTTTTGCATATGCCTAGTACATCAAAAGGAATTAAGCTAGAGTGAATGGTTTCAATACAGGAGGGAGATCAATTTAGTCTTGCTCCCTAGTACACATATGTAGAGGATCGAGAGACAGATAACATTTTGTCTCAGAAATACTTACTTATGCATTAAGGAAACTCTATTTGAAACTTGATATATTAAGAGTTTAGCTTCCCAAGAACTGTTTAAAGAAGCAGAATGTTTGCTTCACTGGGTATAAAGTACAGTACACGGGGAAGCTGTTAATGCCTAGCACTATTTCAAAAATACATTTCTTCCCCCGAGTGTTAAAGGGCAGCTGTCTAGAGATGATTATATTAACCTTTTATCTTTATGCAGGTTTCCATCTTTTATCAAGTGCCATAACAGTAGAGAGAAACAACAGTGCGCTAAACTAATAATGGCAAATGAAGAGGCATGCCGGTAGAAATGTCACCAAGAAATTCATTGTGCAAAAGGTTGATGCTAATGAAAGTGTCCATTAAGTTAAAAAGAACTGTTATGCATATGCCAAGCATTCGTGGGATCATTGTTCAGATAGTTCCTACCATAGAGATGACAACCGCCTACGATAAATAATTCTGAGTCAGTTATACGATTTCTAGAAAACTCTTAGACTTCGTTGGGAGATTTCTGAAAACCTCCACTCAACGATACATTCACCTGGCTTATATTGCTGTCGTTTTAAATTCAGTCTGACATATGTTCCCCAAATGTGGGTGAATATTAGTAGTCAAAGCAGGTCCTCATATGAACGTATAATAGCATATCATAACTATTGCAATTTATTTGAAAGGTATTTAATCATTCGTTCTCAATATCTTTATAGGAGTATACAGGAATGTCTTTTAACAATCTCTATCATGTGCTTCATGCTAATAGCAATAGCATAAAGACTTATATACCGCTTCGCAGTGCTTTTACAGCTCTCTCTAAGTGGTTTACAGAGTCAGCATATTGCCCCCATATTACATATAATATAAGAAATACTGAGCTGGTATTCAAATACGACAAAATACGAATCTGTTCCTTTTTTCTTCACTGAAAATAAAAGGTTTTGTGGATGAAATAGGGGCTTTTAATGCAAGGAATGGTTAATGGAACCAGAAAAAGGGGCAAGCAAAGAATTCGCTGGCTTGATACCATCAAAGCTGATACAGAGATGAACGACCAACAATTGAATGAAGATGTGCTTGGTAGGATAGCATAGAGAGCGCTTGCCTATAAAGCTGCCAAAAGCCAGACATGACTGAATGGTAAAAACTACTACTACTGTCCAGTGGTGAGATTCAGCCAGTTTGCACCACTTCGGGAGAACCGGTTGTTAACTTTCTGAGCAGTTTGGTGAACTGCTCAGAAAGCAGTTGTTGGAAGAAATCATTAGGGCAGAGAACCGGTTGTTAAATTACTTGAATCCCACCACTGCTACTATCCCACTTTAGCTGCTTCTGAATTTTGCTCAAGGACCTCCCAAGCAGTGGTGGGTTGCTCTTGGTTCTGTCCAGTTCTTGTGAATCGGTAGTAAAATCGTCGAGAGGCTCCACCCACCTGCCCGGACATCATAATGGACAATCTGTGCATGCGCAGAAGCTTCTGTAAAGCACTTGTGCTCCTGTTGCAAACCAGTAGTAAAGGCAAGTAGAACCCACCTTTGCTCCCAAGTGTACAGGACTTCTAACTCCAGGTGACTCTGGAATATTTGGCATTAACCTCCATCTTCACTGTTACTTCCATTAGTTCCTTTTCATATAAATGTTTTTGATTGCAGCATTGGTGGGACAGATTGTGGCACAGTAGGGCAGTATCTCTAGCTGGGCCATGAAAGCACTCCTGCCATTAAAAATAGCAATAGCACTTAGACTTATATACTGCTTTACAGTGCTTTACAGCCCTCTCTAAGTGGTTTACAGAGTCAGCATATTGCCCCCAACAATTTGGGTCCTGATTTTACCCACCTTGGAAGGCTGAGCCAACCGTGAGCCTGGTGAGATTTGAACTGCAGGTAGCAGGCAGGCAGCAGAAATAGCCTGCAATACTGCACTCTAACCACTGCACCACCATGGCTATAGTAATAGTATAGTGTTAATAGTAAATATCAATGAGCAAAATGGACCAATATTTTGAACTAGGGCCAGAAAGTTCTGTTTCAAAATAAGTAGTATAATTTCTGATGTGGCACCATATACATATTTTACTGATATGCAGAAAAACACAATCAAAATTTCCAAGAAGTTGGACCATCATTTCAAGAGAGTTGAAATAGAGAGTTGAAAGAGATATAACTTTTAAACCTAGTTTGCATCTTGTAGATAAATATACAGTATCTCCTTTTCTCATCAAGAATCAATCTATTGAAAAATTTAATAGAAAGTTTTATAATAAATTCAATAATAGTTATGTATTTCATAGAGTGGAAAATGTAGCTTATAACTTTGTAGTGACAAATCCAAAATCAAAAGAGAATCCTCAGAATGGATTTATTTATTTATTTATTTATTTATTTATTTATTTATTTATTTATTTATTTATTTATTTATTTATTTATTTATTTATTTATTTATTTATTTATTTATTTATTTATTTATTTATTTATTTATTTATTTATTTATTTATTTATTTATTAGATTTATATACCGCCCTTCTCCTTACGGACTCAGGGCGGTGAACAGCCGAGTAAAAATTCAATACATAAAAGTTAAGAATTTTAAAACACATGTACATTTGGCTGAGAATTAAAACAAAATAAATATTAAAATGCAGCAACTCTACAAACATTAAAAATTTAAAAATTCTAAAAATTCAGCAGGGATCAGGCTAAGCCGGCAAGTTGAAAAAGATGAGTTTTTAGGGCCCGACGAAATGTCCGGAGGTCGGAGATAATTCTCAGTTCTGGAGGAAGATCGTTCCAGAGGGTGGGGGCTACCACAGAGAAGGCTCTCCCCCTGGGGGTCGCCAGCCGGCATTGTCTGGCTGATGGCACCCTGAGGAGGCCCTCTCTGTGGGAGCGAACCGGCCGGTGGGAGGCAATTGGCGGCAGAAGGCGGTCCCGTAAGTACCCTGGTCCTAAGCCATGGAGCGCTTTAAAGGTGATTACCAACACCTTGAAATGCACCCGGAACTCCACCGGCAACCAATGGGGCTCGCGCAGGAGAGGTGTCACGTGGGAGCGCCCCGACGCTCCCATAATCCCCCGCGCGGCCGCATTCTGTACCAGTTGGAGCCTCCGGGTGCACCCCAAGGGGAGCCCCATGTAGAGAGCATTGCAGTAGTCCAGGCGAGAGGTGACGAGTGCCTGAGTGACTGTGCGTAGGGAGTCCTGATCTAGAAAGGGCCGCAACTGGTGTATCAGGTGAACCTGATAGAAAGCCCCCCTGGCCACAGCTGTCGTGTGATCCTCTAAGGACAGCCGTGGGTCCAGGAGGACACCCAAGTTGCGCACCCTTTCCATGGGGGCCAGTGATTCACCCCCAATGACCAGCGATGGTGTCAGCTGGCTATATCGGGATGCCGGCAGCCACAGCCACTCGGTCTTGGAGGGGTTGAGTCGAAGCCTGTTTCTCCCCATCCAGACCTGCACGGCTTCAAGGCACTGGGACATCACTTCCACGGCATCGTTGGGGTGGTCTGGGGTGGAGATGTACAGCTGAGTATCGTCAGCGTACTGGTGGAACTCCACCCCAAAACCACGGATGATCTCACCCAGCGGCTTTACATAAATGTTGAACAGGAGGGGCGAGAGGACCGATCCTTGTGGCACCCCACACACTAGGCACCTCGGGGTCAACCGCTGCTCCCCTGTCAACACAGATTGCGACCGGTCAGAGAGGTAGAGGAGAACCACCATAGAACGGTGCCCCCCACCCCCAGTCCCTCCAACCGGCGCAACATGATACCATGGTCGATGGTATCAAAAGCCGCTGAGAGGTCTAACAGCACCAGGATAGAGGAGTACCCCCTACCCCGGGCCTCCAGAGATCATCCACCAACGCGACCAATGCCGTTTCGGTGCTGTATCCAGACCTGAAGCCGGACTGGAGCGGGTCTAAATAGACAGCTTCATCCAGGTACTGGGGGAGCTGCCACGCAACCACACTCTCAACAACCTTCGCTAAAAAGGGAAAGTTGGAGACTGGACGATAATTAGCCAAAATAGCTGGGTCCAGGGAGGGCTTCTTGAGGAGGGGCCTCACCACCGCCTCCTTCAAGGCGGGCGGTAGGGCACCCTCACTCAAAGAAGCGTTTATAATCTCCTGGAGCCAGCCTCGTGTAACCTCCCGGGAGGCCAGCACCAACCAGGAGGGACACGGGTCCAATAAACATGTGGTTGCGTTCAGTCTTCCCAGAGTCCTGTCCACGTCCTCGGGAGTCAGAGGATCGAACTCAGCCCAGATAACACTCTCAAGACCTGCCTCAGTCACCCCGCCTGAACTAACCCAGTCAGCGGCCAAATCATCCCGAATCTGAGTTATTTTATCATCCAGATATTGAACAAAGTCCTCAGCACGACCCTGCAAGGGATCCTCCCGCGCTCCCAGATGAAGGAGGGAGCGGGTCACCCTAAACAGGGCGGCTGGGTGATTATCTGATGACGCGATAAGAGCGGCAAAATAGTTACACTTCGCCGCTTTTATCGCCACTAAGTAAGTCTTAATATGAGCTCTTACTAGTGTCAAGTCAGATTCAGAGCGACTGGCCCTCCAACCGCTCTCTAGGTGTCTTCTCCGGCGTTTCATCTCCCTCAGCTCCTCGGTGAACCAAGGAGATAAGTGAGTTCGACACCGGGTCAGAGGCCGCAAAGGCACGATGCGGTCCAAGGCCCCACTGGCCGCCCTATCCCAGGCCGCCACCAGGTCCTCAGCCGAATCGCGTGTCCGTGTCTTAGGAAATGGCCCAAGCTCCGTCTGGAACCTATCAGGATCCATCAGGCGCCTGGGGCGGAACCACCTGGTCGGTTCCGCCTCCCTGCGGTGAGGTGCAGTGGTCAGAAAGTCGAGTCGAAGGAGCGAGTGGTCAGTTCATGACAAGGGTTCCATACCTATATCCCCAATGTCAAGACCACTCAACCACTGACCAGAGACAAAAACTAGATCCAGGGTGTGTCCACCTATATGAGTCGGGCCCTGAATTACCTGGGTCAGGTCCATGGCCGTCATGGAAGCCATGAACTCCCGGGCTATCTCAGATGTTTCACCGATAGATGGCAGATTGAAATCCCCCATGACCATAAGCCTGGGGGTATCAACCGCCACCTCGGCTACAACATTGAGAAGCTCGGGCAGGGTCGTTGCCACATGGCAGGGAGCCAGGTACGTGACTAACAGACCCATCTGCCCACCACGACCCCACCTCACAAAGATGGACTCACACCCGGCTATCTGAGGTACAGTGGTCTCCCTCGGATCCAGACCTTCCTTAATAATGACCGCTACTCCCCCACCCCTACCCTGAGCTCTCGGTTGGTGGAATGCAAGGAAACCTGGTGGGCACATCTCCACAAGG
Organism: Masticophis lateralis; assembly: GCA_030761175.1. Lineage (NCBI taxonomy): Eukaryota > Metazoa > Chordata > Lepidosauria > Squamata > Colubridae > Masticophis > Masticophis lateralis. The sequence continues at coordinate 122,084,996 of JAUDYJ010000001.1, read as the reverse complement.
GGAACTCCCCCCTCGTGGCCCAACCAGGTCTCAGTAATCCCGGCCAGGTCCGCACCCCCCTCTTGAAGAAGATCACATATGAGGGGGGCCTTATTGACAACGGACCTCGCATTGCATAACAACAGCCGGAGCCTCAGGTCCTGAGACTCTAAACAACCCGGGGAACGGGAATAGCTCAGGGGACCGGGGCACGCAATCGCTCGAAGGCAGCGAGTGCGTGCCCCCGCCACATGATATGGTCCCTGCTCATGCCATATCTGCCCCTCCCACACAGCACATTTATAACGCCACCCTCAACAGAGGGATCCACAAGAGCCCTCTTGCCTCCAGAAACTAAACCCCCTATGGCACTGTAAGCAGCCAGGCCTGTCCCTCTCCCCCGCGGGTTTCCCCCCAAACCCGCACCCTCCCCACCCTGGAACCCCCTAAAACTCTCATTAAAAAAGAACTTAAAAAACCCCTCAAACCCCGCTTTGCGACATGCCACCTCTTGGGGTCCCAAAACCCATCATTAAGGTAGGCCCTCGATAACATAGAGGGCCATGCCCACGAGAGGGGGCAATCTCGCAGGGCAAGCAGCGTAGACCTAGGATACATCTCATACAAAACATGGGCAAGAGGATTGAAGGCATGGCTAAGGTCCATAGAAGATGTTCCAAGGGGGAACCAGGTCAGACAGGAGAAACGCCGCTACCCTCTCACTGTAGCGGCTGGGAGTCTCTGCATTCTGTCCAACTGAGGGGATGTCCAGACCACCCTCTCACAGTGGTCCCCCATAAGAGACAGGAGAGTTGGAAAGTCCCAGGCCACTCTCTCACAGTGGCCCAGGCAAGTTCATCCTGCCGGTGTGGCATCCCTCAGGGTAGGTCGTAAAAGAACTGGCTCCATAAGTCCTCCCGAAGCTGGCCTGTTCTCCAGTATGGCCAGCCAGCCAGCGGGATGATGAATAAAGCCAAGTTCAAAGTCACAGCTCCAGAGAACAGCAGGCAGATAGCGAGGGAGCGAAAATAGTTCGAGGGCCAGTGGAGGACAAATGGGATTGGGGGGGGAAGGGGGGCAGCTCCACAAGGGTGTAAAAAGGGTAGCCCCCAGATCGTAAGTACACACTGCTGGTGGGAGAATCTTCACCCACAAACAGTAGCCACAAGGGGGCAACCCTGTTGGACCCATTTGGGTCTTCAGCTCCTCATGGAAAACCCCCCAACGATAACAACCCCCACCGGTCCCCAATGGGTCCGCTAGCCAGCCGGGGGGCCGCCGGAGCCGTCGGCGTCGCCTACAGGCCGCTGGAGCCATCGGCGCCATCTCACGTCACGATCTCCTCCGTCTTCAGGCACTCTCCTGCCACTAGAGCGCCCAAAGACCAACACAAAGCCGCCCCAGTGACCAGCACAGCCAACTTCTCCAGCGCCTCCCCGGCCAAGCAGAATCTCATAAACTGGACGACCACTTGCAAAGCGGCCGCTGGGCGTCCTCTCACCGCCGCCACTCGCCGCTCGCCGCTCAAACTCACCGCCATCTCCTCATCACTCCCGCCCACGCCGCGCTCTCTCGCAGCACCTCTCAGCTGTTCCAATCGGCGGGAGCCTCTGGAAGACACGCTGGGGGCTACAAACGCCACCAGCGTGATGGCCATATGCTCCGCTGGCTGGGCGGCGGGTTGCCGATGGACTGCAACCCCCACGGACCCTCTAAACAGCCAGCCGAAAAACCATCCTCTTAGAGTGCCCTAGATGCGGCCGCCATCTTGGGCATGCGCAAAGACCTTCAGTAACCTTTGAATGGAACTAATGAGCACTTGAACTTGGTCAATGTAGACTGGGGCTTAATGACCATAATTAACTTTAGCCACACACATTAAACATTGGGAAGCACTTAGGGTAAGGAAGTGAAGTGAAGTGAATTTAATTTTAGCTGAAACTGAACTAGAAACATTAAATCAGTTACAGTAAATACAGGATATTAGTACTTGCTACAGATTCAATAATTCAAATTGCAATCCAGCAATTCTGTTTCTCATCCAAGAAGCTTCTTCAGTTCTTGGATGAGAAGCGAAATGTCTTCAAAGAAAAAACAGAAAGTCGAGTTGCCTCTTGAAAAAGCACTTTTGGGACAACCATTACCTGGATGATTGAGAATCTCCATAGACATTATTTGGGACTAGTTCTCAAAATTATAGTTAAGTACAATTGACCTCAGGTTATAATAATCTCTACCATAGTTTTAGCTTAGTTGGATCTGGAATTTTTCCAAAGCCTGATTTAACATGAGGTTCTTGTAAAGAGGTTAAGATGTGTTGTGAAGTGATGTGATATTATGTGTAGAGTAGAGTAGAGTAGAGTAGAGTAGAGTAGAGTAGAGTAGAGTAGAGTAGAGTAGGACAGGACAGGGCAGGAGAGAACAGAACAGAACAGAACAGAATTCTTTATTGGTCAAGTGTGATTAGACACACAAGGAATTTCTCTCCCATACATAAACTATCAGTGTACATACAAACAACAAAGTTATACATCATAGATCATAAATCATAGTTACATTCATTAATCATAAGATACAATAGGGAATACCTTCTAAGGTATTTTGACAACTTTACTATTCAGTGCTTCAATATACTCCAGGCCACTATCTCTCCATTGGCATCCTTCCAATTTGAGGTTGGAACCTTCTTCTGCATTTACAGATCTTTTGAAAAATATTTCTTGTTTTCCATGTCTGTTTCCATCTTCAGTGTCTTTATAAATGTTGTTGCAATAATGCTTCTTGCCTCTTTTAAAATCTCTCTACAGCTATTTGTCAAGTTCCTTTCTGAGAGTTTTGTCTTCGGTATTCCTAGATTTCTTGGCAATTACCATGGCTTGTTATGACATCTACTTGCTTTCTTCTGTTCTGCTCTGAAATAAAGAGTCAAGTTAGTATGCAGGACCACTGAACTAAAGAAGCCACTGTTCAAAAAAGAATACAAATAGGTGGCATCTTCACTCCATGTTATACACATCAACTCTCGATTGGCAGAACAACAAAACAGAATAACATAGTTGGAAAAAACTGTGAAGGTCTTTTAGTCCAATTGCTCAAACAGGAGACCGCTTCAGACAAATGATTGTCCAATCTCTTCTTAGAAACCTCTAATGATGGAGCACCCACAAATTCTAGAGGATTATTCCACTGGTTAATTTTTCTCACTGTCAGGAAATTTATCCTCAGTTCTTGATTCTTAGTTCTGGGAGATATATAGAAGATCTTCTCTAAATTACTTATTATGGCCTTTAGCTAATAAATACATTATAAGGCTTATGGAAACATTAGTTTCCACCCTTGCATTGTTTTAAAATAATTGAATAATTATATTCTCCTTGGCAATTGGGAGATGGTTATTGTAGAGCCCTTTTCTTATATTGGGGGAGGGGTCTTTTAATTGCTGCTTTGCTGGTTTAGTTTGTATTATTCTTTGTATTTGTAAGTCTCCAGAGTGATGAAGGACATGAATTAATGAATCTTCTAATGTATGCAGATGATGTGGTGCTCCTACTATAGATACCAATTGGAATAAAGCAGCTGAGTGTCTTAGCCACTTACTGCAGTGTTATAAGGGAGCATTTGAGGTTAGCTATATTAAAATCAAGCTCCCAGTGTTTGCAAAATGACCTAGAGTTCTCTTTTTGGTTAAATGATGGTTAAATGATCAGACAACAGAGCAAGTTTTTTAAAAAAAATTGATGGACATAGTTTTTCATGGTTCTGCTAAATGTAAGCCAAATCAAAATCTCATCCTTCACTCCAGCTCTTGCTGGGGACATGAAAAGAATCCCCAACTGGCTACCCGAGGGCAACGGTGATATGTCATCAGCTAATCCTTTCAATCCAAAAGCACTTCGGTGCTTCTGACACAAGTACAAAACAAACAAACAAGCAAAAATAACCCAAGAATGTATTTATGAGTAGTCAAATCTTTTTCTTTCAAGTGGTAAATCAAAGAACTGTTCTCCCAAAAGTGCTTTTTCAAGAGGCAACTGGACTTCCTGGGTTTATTCTTTAAAGATGTTTCATTTCTCATCCAAGAAACAACAACTTCTTCTCCTTCTCCTTTTCCTTCTCCTTCTCCTTCTCCTTCTCCTTCTCCTTCTCCTTCTCCTTCTCCTCTTCCTCTTCCTCCATCACCATCATCTCCTCCTCCTCCTCCTCCTTACAAAACACCTGCAAAGGAAAAAACAGAAAGTCCAGTTACCTCTTGAAAAAAGCACCATTGGGACAATCATGACCTGAATGACTCAAAATCTCCATAGACAAAAAACTGTTCCCAAACTCAAAAGATCACCAAGATTAGCACATTTGACTGCCTTCTCCCCAGTTGTGTTCAAGGGAAAATATTTAAACATTATGAGCTTAAGTATCAGAGAACCATAGCATTGGAAAGGACATTGGCAATCATCTACTCTAATGCCTTGCCCAAAATTGGGTCTTTGAATTCATAGACCACATTTTTTTATATTGCATCTTCTATAAGGGCACTTTTCATAATGCCCGATTTGGTGAAGTACCCAGACAATTCTGATTTAATTAATGTACTATTAATTACCTGCCAGATGAGCACAATTCTGTTTCCTTGAAAGTGGAAAAAATGTTATAATGTCTGTAAAAACGTAATCATCACTTCATCACTTTGATGATCTAGTTACAATTTGATGTTTGCATTTTATTTGAAACAGGAACTCTTTAATCATTTTGTTAACTTGTAGAATTCTAGTCAGTGACCAGAATAAACTATTACTGGATAGCTAATTAAACTATGAACTCCCTCATGGCCTTAGTAAATTATTCAAAATTGCATAATCTGGATAAAGAGGTGGTTAGAGAAAAGATCTCTCTCTCTCTCTCTCTCTCCCTCCCACCCTCTATCTTTCCCTCTGTCACCCCCTTCACCCTTCCTCTCTCTCTCTCTCTCTCTCTCTCTCTCTCTCTCTCTCTCTCTCTCTCTCTCTCTCTCTCTCTCTCATTTATGTAGTAATACAGTTCAGTCATATAAAAAGTTTTCCTATCTTTCCCTCCCTCCTCCTCCTCCTCCTCCTCCTCCTCCTCCTCCTCCTCCTCCTCCTCCTCCTCCTCCTCCTCCTCCTCCTCTCCTCCTCCTTCTCCTTCTCCTTCTCCTTCTCCTCCCCCTCCTCCTCCTCCTTCTTCTTCATCTTCTCTCTCTCTCTCTCTCTCCCTCCCTCCCTCCCTCCCTCTCTCTCTTTTATGTAGTAATACAGTTCAGTCATATAAAAAAGTTTTCCTATCCCAGGTCTCATGGAGCTTAAACAACTGTAATTACATAAGTGAACTTACGGTCCACTCTGTTTATCAACCTCCTCTCATCTGACACAATGAATTTTAGTAATTGAGATGATATTCTGCCTGGCTGTTAAAAGAATGTTACACTATGATTCAAAGAACGCTAACTAAATTTGTAGAAGCTATCTTAGAAAACATGGTTCTTTCTTGGATTTGACACTATTTATGTTACAGGGTTCTAATGTATTGAAACATTTCCAAGAGTGCTACTCCCAAGGCAGATGGTCCAATCTGGTTCTCCTGACTCAACAGCTTGTGTATTTCAGCACTGTGGCTGTTGCCACTCTCGCCTTTGCAACTGAAAGACAGCTAACCTTAGTGGAAGCCCAAATTAAGTTAACCTTGACTTAATCCAAATGGATTCTACTGTTAGCTAATGGAAATAAATTGATTCAGGAGAACCTAACAACAAGCTTTAGATCTGAAAAGATGGCAGGGAATGAATGCATCAGATAAAAAGCCAAGGAAAAAGGGGGAAAAAATTCCACATGATAACACATCTCACACATGTGTACATTCCTAAATTAAGGACAGAATGGAAATTGACAAAGGTCAAAGAGGAAGAGGAAGAAAGGGGGCTCTGTTTTCTTACCCACCTCAGATACCAATATCAGTGTTTGTTTTAGACAGCCCTATGCATAGGTGCATGATTTTAGCCCTGTTGAAATTGCCAAATTTAAGTGTTTCTGTTCCTGAGTAGGATGTTGGCAAACATCTACTCTTTTCTATACAATGAGACTTTCAAATGAGGAGATATTATAACTTTACTACCTGAACAATGACAGTATTCTATAAGAACATTTTGATTCAGTCCTAAAGACACATACATTCAAATCACAGAGTTCTACGCATAATAATGGGAATGTGACTGACTTCTCATGTTATAACTCACAATGTTTCATTGTTATCAAAATGAACAATTCCTTTTCTTCCACCGAATCATTCTGAAAAAATTATTTTAACAAAACTTTGGAGAGAGAAGAAGAAAAGTACAGACATCTGACTTTGTTATAGTGTCTCTAAATAAATAAATAAATAAATAAATAAATAAATAAATAAATAAATAAATAAATAAATAAATAAATAAATAAATAAATAAATAAATAAATAAATAAATAAATAAATCTTTAGCTTTATGATTCTGAAATTTCCTTTAGATCCTTATGGCAAGGCTCCTACAACTTTTTACAAATTCAGCTGAAGTCAGATGACACCAGAAATATGTTCCCCATCTGCTAATAAGTACTAAGCATGCTATCATCTTAAAATGGAAGTGCCCTGAGGCAGCCTCTCTATAGGATTGGTCTCATCATCTCTGAGATGATGTTGCCATGGAGAACACTTCTAATATTACTCTAAGGACTCTCACAGATGACTGTAACGTGACATCTTCTCTTAACAGATAAGTAAATGCACCATAAAACTAGAATACTGGAGGAGAGGGAGAAGTCTTATAATTTGAATATCATCCTATACATCCATGATAAGAGCTCTTCTTTAATATAACCATATTACTGCTGGTCCTAGAGTCAGGAGAGTCAATGCAGATTTGGGCAGCATGCAGCATAAACAAAAACAATGAAATGCAATGCAAAACACACAGAGGTGTTTCTCAGCAGGTTCTGACCAGTTCTGGAGAACCGGTAGCAGAAATATTGAGTAGGTTGGAGAACCAGTAAAAACCACCTCTGACTGGACCCAACCCCATCTATTCTCTGCCTCCCGAGTCCCAGCTGATTGGGAGAAAATAGGGATTTTGCAGTAATCTTCCCCTTGAGTGGGGAGGGAATGGAGATTTTACAGTATCCTTCCCCTGCCACGCCCACGAAGCCATGACCACAGAACCGGTAGTAAAAAAATTTGAATCCCACCACTGAAAACACAACAACAAAAGAAAACCACAAAACAACAAACTCCAATACAAGACCCAAGATCAATGCCAAAACACAACTCTTACTTATTAATAAAACTATGGCAACAAGAAGCACTTAGCTCACACTGGTTGATCTCAAAAAGTAAGTAGAATATAGAACATATAATAATAGAGTTGAAAAAGACCTTTGAATCATCTTGTCCAACTCCCTGCTCAAGCCGAAGGCCCGATGCCATTTCAAATAAATGACTGTCGAGTCTCTTTTTGAAAGCTTCCAGTCATGGAGCACCCACAACTTCTGAAGGCAAGTTGTTCCATTGGTTTCACTGTTGGGAAATTTCTCCTTAGCTGTAGGTTGCTTCTCTCCTTGGTTAGTTTTCATCCATTGTTTAGTAGTCCTCATATGATAATGGTTTATATAAGCCTCATATAGTTTAATAATCCTCATATGGGAAGCTATCTGAGAATCCATAGGTGACAGTAGGAGAGAGTGGACATAAATAACAATTAAAAAAAAACCCTCTCCCAAATAATTCCAAGAAAAAGGTTGACAACAACCTCTTTCCTCCAATGCTGCCCTTAAAAACTGCATGAGTGCATCCTCCATGACCATTAAATGTGATGGACTCATAATCTTCCTGCTGCCTCTGAATTATTTATCTTCCTGGTCAAATGAATCAGAGAAGATTCTCATACTGTAGGTCATTATTTTCTAATGGATGACGCCTACAGAAATCCATGGAAGAGGATGTAGAAGAGAACACCCTCTCACCTACGAAAAACTATCTATTTGTGACTCTTAAAGCAAATATAAAGATAAAAGCAGAGACTTTGGTTTTACATTTAATGGAAAAAGATTTGGATGCTATATATGTTGATGGCAGCAAGATTACTTTATGCACAAAAATGGAAGGAACGTTAGAATAGAATAGAATAGAATAGAATAGAATAGAATAGAATAGAATAGAATAGAATAGAATAGAATAGAATAGAATAGAATAGAATTCTTTATTGGCCAAGTGTCATTGGATCAACTAGGAATTTGTCTTGGTGCATATGCTCTCAGTGTACATAAAAAAAAAGATATGTTTGTCAAGAATCATAAGGTACAACACTTAATGATAGTCATAGGGACTATGCAAATAAGCAATCAAATCATATTAGGAAACAATCCTAATATAAATCATAAAGATACAAGCAACAAAGTTACTTTCATACAGTCATAAGTGGAAGGAGATGGGTGGTGGGAATGATGAGAAGATTAATAGTAGTGCAGACTTAGTAAATAGTTTGACAGTGTCGAGGGAATTATTTTTTTAGCAGAGTGTTGGTGTTTGGGAAAAAACTGTTCTTGTGTCTAGTTGTTCTGGTGTGCAGTGCTCTATAGTGTTGTTTTGAGGGTAGGAGTTGAAACAGTTTATATCCAGGTTGCAAGGGGTCTGTAAATATTTGCACAGCCCTCTTTTTGGCTCGTGCAGTATACAAGTCCTCAGTGGAAGGCAGGTTGGTAGTAATTGTTTTTTCTGCAGTTCTAATTATCCTCTGAAGTCTGTGTCTGTCTTGTTGGGCTGCAGAACCAAACCAGACAGTTATAGAAGTGCAGATGACAGACTCAATAATTCCTCTATAGAACTGTATCAGCAGTTCCTTGATTCCCACAATGGTTACAAAAGTTGATAGAGTTGGAAGAGATGGCCAAACTGACTGCTCTGATTACAGAAAAGAACACAATGACTTTTGTTTCTACTTGGAAACCTCTTCTGAACTTTTTGCTTGAGGTGGGGGAGGGGAAAGAAACTTTGATTTTGGGTTTTGCTGATTAGATAGGTTTGTGGTTACAGAAATGGCTAGTTTATATTATTATATGAAAGTAAAAAAGTTGTGGTTTGATGCTGTTATTCTACTGCACCAAAAGGAGTTGGAAGTCAACATTTTTTTCTTTCTTTTCCCCTCTTGCCCTACTCTTTTCTCTTTCCTTTTTCCTCTCTTATTTTACCCATTATTTACTTTGGTATTTTGTATTTCTATTATATTTTAATAAACATTTTTTGGGGGGAAAGAGAATCTATTTGTGTTTGAGAATCATTTGTGTAGTGCATCAATTTCTTTTCACGTCTCTGAAAGGAAGCTATGTGCAAGAAATGCATTCTGAATTTTAGAGTGAACCTCTTAAAGCCAAAGTAACAAATGGGATTGGAATAAGGTGAAATGTCCTTAAGAATTAAAAAGAAAAAAGAAAAGAAATAAAAATAAAACTGATGATGTCTCCCATCTCTACTGAGTCTGAGGAACATTTCTGACAGAATAAATGCCTATGACATTGTTGTCCATAAACCATAAACAAAGGGGATAGAAAAAAGAGAGACCAAAAAAATGAAGACTTAGGGAGAGTCTTCCTTGTAAGATACAAACATTTAGATGTTCTGAGATGGGGTTGGGGGAGATACTACATTTTGTAGACAGAAAGGAGAGAAAAATGTGATGAGGAATTGTGAGTGATTGCTGAAAAATAAAAGTAGTTTCTACATAGTAGCTGATAGAAAATGTTGCTTTCAAATAAGCTCCACTGAGTTTAAAACAGGCTTATAGGTCAGTCTAGATCCGTGATGGCGAACCTATGGCACGCATACCACAGGTGGCATGTGGAATCATATCTGTGGGCACGCGAGCGTTGCCCTAGCTCAGCTCCAGCATGCATGAATGCACTGGCCAGCTGATATTCGGGCCTTCTGGGTTCACCAGAAGTCGGGAAACAGACTGTTTCCGGCTTCCGGGGTATGTGTGGGGAAGACCGTTTTTGCCTCCACAGGCTCCTAGAAAGCCTCTGGAGCCTGGGAAGAGGAGGAAAATGGGCCTTTGGGTCCCACTGGAAGTCAGGAAACAGGCCATTTCTGGCCTCCAGGGTGGTGGGGAAGGCCGTTTTCACCCTTCCCAGACTCCTAGAAAGCCTCTGGAGCCTGGGGAGGGCAAAAAATGGGCCTACTGGGCCCACTTTGCCATTGTGTGCCAAAAGTGGAGGGGAGTGTGGGGGGTTGGACATGTGGGGGGGCATTGAATTATTGGTGTGGGCATGCATGTACACGATCTTTCCACACACACCCCGCTTTGGGCATGCGACAGCAAAAAGGTTAGCCATCATTGGTCTAGGTAGTCCTCAACTTATAAACAGTTGCTTAGCAACTGTTTGAAATTACAGCATGGGCTTTACAGCCCATGAAGCACTTCTGGCTCTTGTAAAATGTTGTGCCAGTCCCCCCTGCAGTCATATGACTACATTTTGGGTGTTTGGCAACCTCACTGTTATGACTCCTTGCGGCATTCCATGACTGTGATTTGCAGTGTTTTTTGCCAGTTTCCAGCAACTGTTTCTTTAGAAACACATATTTAGAAAAATAGATTTGCACTTATGATCATGGTGTTCAGGGGTGGATTCTACTTACCTTTACTACCTGTTCGCAATGGGGCTGCACGCCCTGTGTTCCCTTAACAAGTGCAGATTTGGTTAGCAACCACTGCAAAAAAATAGTCATAAAATCAGGTTCAGTCATCTGTGCTTCTCAATTTACAATCAGAAATCCAATCCCAATGGTGGTCAAAACTTGAGGACCACCTGTATGTATAGATGTGTGGGATGATGAGAGATGTTATGAGAAAAATGCTGTTAAAATATCCAATTTTCCTTCTTATTTTCTAAGAATAGTTGCTTATTACTGTGTACAAATATTGAAGCTAATGATGAATATATATACCAGTGGTGGTATTCTATCCGGTTCCGGCGAACCGGTAGTGGCAGATGTGGGAGGCTCCGCCCACCCACCCAGATGTAATCACGTCCCATTTATCCATGTTTTTGATGCTCTTCAGAGGTGGGTGCATACTCACATTTGCAAACCAGTAGCGAAGGTAAGTGAATACTATCCCTGATATATATACATGGTCAGATATGGATCTGCAAAGACCAAGACACTGTGTAACCTATTTTTTTGTCCGATTCTTGTGTATAAATCTTTCCTGGACTATAATTTTATGCACGGAAATGATTTGTTTAAATATTCCTCAGGAATAAAGTAGCACTAATGGGCCCATCTGAGTGCAACCAAGAAGAAGCCAGCAAAATAGCTGTCAAATCTCAGAAAACGAGTGAAATGCGAAACAAAATGAAGATCTACTGAAGTTGTTTGAGACATTACAGCTTAATGTATGATTAATGGCCAGTCTTTTAAATAAATTTGTTAACAACTTTGAACTCAATCTTGTAGCTCGTATGTTTATTCACCAGACAAGCAAGCATTACAAGCCAGCAAAGTGGAAACAGATAGCAAAGCAATTGTTTCTGAGCAATTTAGAACAGTTTTAATGGTTCTTTATGGGTTTATGATTAGGCTAATTTGGTTGGCTTGTTTCTATCTCTGAGGTGTGTCAGAAAGGGTCTGCGGTAAGAGAGGAAGTTGTTTTACAAGAGGCGTCCAAAATACAAAACACATATCATTAACTTATGCTATAGGTTTCCATCTTTTCTGGGAGGGAGCTGTTATTGGATACGGTGGATCCAATATTATTTCCAGGTGTTTATTTGGAAGTACTTACAGCTTTTTCAAAGAAATCATTTTAAACATTTCAATTGTTTTAATGGAGAATTTATGGAGATGGAGAATAATTACAGCAAAATGTTATTGTGCTAGGATTTAACTCAGTGGTGAAATTCATTTTTTTTACTACCGGTTCTGAGGGCGTGGCTTGGTGGGCATGGTGTGGCTTGATGGGCGTGGCAAGGGAAGGATACTGCAAAATCCTCATTCCCTCCCCACTCCTGGGGAAACAATATTGCAAAATCTCCATTCTGACCCCGCTCTGGGGCCAGCCAGAGGTGGTATTTGCCAGTTCTCCAAATTACTCAAAATTTCCCCTACCGGTTTTCCAGAACCTGTCAGAATCTGCTGGATTTCACCCCTGATTTAACTGAACTATAATTTCAGAGATGATCTTTGAAAGAAAATGCTAAAAATATTGGCATTGAGGTTTTTAATTGTTAAAACGTATATTTTAAACAACAAAACATGTTATAGATATGAAATTTAATCAGTCTGTCTCAAGAGGACCTTGCTTAAGTCTTGAACACACCATTAAAAACCTAATGCACATACCAGTAGCAATAGCACTCAGACTTATATACCGCTTCATAGTGCTTTACAGCCCTCTCTAAGCAGTTTACAGAGTCAGCATATTGCCCCCAACAATCTAGGTCCTCATTTTACCCACCTTGGAAGGATGGAAGGCTGAGTCAACCTAGAGCTTGTGAGGATCGAACCCTGGCAATCAGCAGAATTAGCATGCAATACTGCATTCTAATCACTGCACCACCACAGCTCCTAGAGTATAGAATAATCCTGATAATAATATTGATCAATCTTTCCCTTATTTTGGTAGAGAACTAATTTATAAACAGAATGTGCAAATATTAACAACTCCTCATAAAGTGAAAATCATGAAAGTTTATCTAAGTTACTGCATTTCCATCGTATTTCCAGTAGTTTACAAAATGTAACATGAAGTGATATTAAAACAAATGACGAAGCATGAGTGTTTTAAAAGAAGTTGCCATCAGAGAACAGTTAAAATATATAAATATATTAATGCAAATAGATGTGCAATTTAACTCATGGATACTCAGATTGAATCTTTGCTGGCTCTTTTGCAGAAGAGACTGGTGCGAACAGCATGCTCTTAATGTTCTGCTATTCAGTTGCAATAGAGACAAGCAATTCTAGGTTGCATCTGATATGGCAATAAGATATAATTATCTTCCTTATATTAACTCTCTGTTGGCAGAAGACAGAAAGAAAACCACAAATGCAATAAGGTTGTGAACATATGAAAAAGATGAAGCTGAGCTGGCAAGTGATTGTACCGCCATCTTATTGTCCATTGTAAAATAAAATATTTGTGCAGTATTCAGACAGGGTTTCTAACTAAGGCCCACCTTTTCTTTTTATTAGAAAAATATGGATACATAGTCATTGGACAAATAGTTGGATAGATGAGAAATAAATACCAGTCCTGAAGTAAATTCCAAAGGACCTCATAGGTCTGAAGACATTATTATAATAATGCTAGTTACTGCACATGACTATTGTTGTGGCCCCGTCCTCTGAGCCTATCCCATTGGAGGAAGGAAGCTCTGAGCAGGAGGAAGAGGAGCCAGCCAGATCTCCCAGCCCCCCCCCCCCCCCCCCGGCACAGTCTCAGGTGCCAGCTGAAAGAGAGCCAAGTAGTGAGGAAACAGGTGTCTCAGATGAGAGTGAGGGAGAGACGTCATTCCTGGACGCACGCCAAAGAAGGCGAGATAAACGCTTACAGCAGCTGTGGAGATGCATGAGGGAATAGACCTGAGTCACTGGACTGGAGTCACAGGATCAATGAGTCACTGGACCACACCCAGAGCCTATATAAGACAGGAGGGTGGTTCATGATCTCTGTGACGAACAATAACGCAATCTAGTAGTCTTTGGAGCTAAAAGAACGGATTTTGGCAAAGCTACGTAGGTGATTTTCTTTTTGTGAACTATTAAAGCCCTTGGCAGACGGTGTGCATATCGCTGCCAAGTTTGAGATAAGAACTGTGGAGTGTGCCAAGTGCTTCTTAACCCTCGACTGGCTGTGTTTTTGTGGGTCTCTGTAGGGGGGGACAGATCAACTTGTTCGTCACCCCAACTCCATCGTTAACCCACGATGGACCAACAGCTGCAGCAGCAGGTACAGCAGATGCTGGAGGCCAATCAACTTCTGCAACAGCAAGTAGCACAGCTAACTGCACAACTTGCTTTGGGAAATGCTCCTGTAGCAGCTCCACCTGTTCCCCTTCCCCATCCAAGATGCCCAGTGAACATGCCAGATAAGTTTTCTGGGCAGCAGGAGATGTTCCCGGCCTTCTTGGGACAGTGCCAGCTGTATATGGCGATGAGGCCGGAGGATTTTCCGGATGACCGGGTTCGGGTAGCCTTTATTATCAGCTCCCTCTCTGGCACTGCCGCCCGATGGGCCACGCCCCTGTTGCTGCAAGACAGCCCCTTGCTTCTGGACTATCAGGGCTTTTTGCAACACCTGCGCACCATGTTTGAGGACCCCCTCCGGGTGCAGACGGCAGCGAGGCGCATCAAGGACCTCCACCAAGGCAAGCGCCCCCTGCAGGACTATATTGCGGAGTTCCAATTGCTAGGCCAGGATTCGGCCTGGAATGAGGCGGCGCTGATGGATGCCTTCCAGGACGGCCTCTGCGATGAGATGCAGGATGAGCTGGTTCGAGTGGAGGCGCCACAGACCCTGGACGCGCTGGTGACCCACTGCCTGCACATCGACGCCCGCCTACAATGGCGACGGCCCTGTAGGGCTCTTCCAGAACCACCAACAGCGCCGGCACCCCCGCGTTTCGTACCGACAGCGCCCCAGACCGTACCATGTTTTGTGGTGACGGCTGAGGAGCCCATGGAGCTCGGAGCAGCCAGACCTCAACTGATGGCCCAGGAGCGGATGCGGAGACGTCAAGGGGGGTTGTGCCTCTATTGCGGCGAGGCTGGACATTTTGCCGCCTCGTGTCCCCGGAAGCGGAGTGGACCGCTCAAGCCTGTTCCGGAGCCTCGGCGTGACCAGCCGGGAAACGGGTCAGGCCTGGCTTAGGGGAAACTCTGGGTCAGGCAGGTGACCATGCCCCGCCGGAGTCGGCGGCTGTGGACTGTGAGCCCCCTCGGCACCTGATTTTGAACACCCGGGTGTTGTTGGCTAACCGGTCGGAGGGGCTCCAGGCGCACACGCTGGTGGACTCGGGGGCCACCACGAACTTTATGGGCCAGGCCTTTGTGGCCCATTACAAGGTTCCCTTGGTTCCAGTGGACCCTCCGTTGAGGGTCGAAACTATTGATGGGCGGGAACTTGTGGCGGGGCCCATCAACTTCGCTACCCAGCCCTTGCGCCTTGCCATTGGGAACCATGAGGAGGCGATCCAGTTTTATGTGACGGCGTACCTGCACTTCCCCTTGGTCCTGGGGATGGCCTGGCTTCGGGCGCACGACCCTCAGGTAGTGTGGTCGAGAAATGCCATCTCGTTCCCAAGCCTGCAGTGTGTCGACCACCTTCGCCACACCTGTGCCGGCCAGGACGTCTCTGCCCCGAACGTCTCCTTGCCTCCGGAGCTGACATCCTTCGCCGACGTGTTCAGAGAGAAGGAGGCGGATCGCTTGCCCCCGCACCGACCCTACGACTGCACGGTGGACTTGATGCCCAACGTGCCCCTGCCCTCAGGACGCCTGCACTCCATGTCAGAGCCCGAGCTGGCCGCCTTACGGGACTTTCTGGACAAGAACCTGGCCCGTGGGTTCATCCGGCCTTCGACCTCCCCGCTCTCGGTCCCAGTCCTCTTCGTGAAAAAGAAGACGGGGGACTTGCACCTGTGTTGTGACTACCAGCGCTTGAATGCCATCATGGTACGGAATCGCTATCCCCTGCCGCTGATCCCGGAGCTGAAGAAGAGGTTGCGGGAGGCCTCGATTTTCACCAAGCTCGACCTCCGGGGAGCCTACAACCTGGTGTGGATGCGAGAGGGGGACGAGTGGAAGACGGCATTTGGCACCCGATACGGACACTTTGAATATACCGTCATGCCGTTCAGGTTGACCAACGCCCCCGCGGTCTTCCAGCACTTGATGAACGACGTGTTCCGGGACATGCTGGATCAGTTTGTGGTGATATACCTGGATGACATTTTGATCTATTCCCGGACCCCGGAAAGTCACCTCCAGCATGTCTGCCAGGTCCTGCAGCACCTGCAGGAGCACCAGCTCTATGCGAAGTTGGAGAAATGTTACTTCTTCCAGACTTCCATAGAGTTCCTCGGGCACATCATCACCCCCGAGGGCATCGCGATGGACCCACACAAGGTGGCGGCCTTGCGCAGTTGGGAACCCCCGCGTCGGGTGAACGACGTCCAGCGTCTGTTGGGATTCGCCAACTACTATAGGACCTTCATCCCGGGCTTTGCCACCCTGACCTTGCCGTTGACCCAGCTCCTTCGGAAGAAGTTCCCGTTCCAGTGGGGGTCCCCGCAGCAGCAGGCCTTCGAGGTTCTCAAGCAGGCCTTTGTCACGGAGCCGGTCCTGAGGCACCCCGATCCACACCGTCCGTTCGTGGTTGAGACAGACACGTCCAACGTGGCGATTGGGGCGGTGCTGCTACAGGTTCCGGTGGATGGCGGCACTCTTTTTCCCTGCGCTTACTACTCCCGGAAACTCACTCCTTCCGAGCGCAACTACACCATCTGGGAAAAGGAGTTGCTGGCTATCAAGGCCGCGTTCAAGGCTTGGCGACATCACCTCGAGGGGGCCCGACACCAGGTGGAGGTGCGGATGGACCATCGGAACCTGGAGCACCTCACCACGGCCAGGAATTTGAACCAGCGGCAGATCCGGTGGTCGTTGTTTTTCGCCCGGTTCAACTTCCACGTCATATACATTCCGAGCCACCTCAACCAGAGGCGGACGCGCTCTCCCGTAAGCCGGAATACTTTTGTCCCAAGGACTCCCTTTCCCCCTGGACGGTGCTGCCAGCGGACTCCTTGGCTGCGGTCCAGGAACCGGTGGACCTGCGGACTCAGGTGCTGGAAGTGCAGCGACGGGACGACTGGTCGCAGCAGCGGAGAGCGGACGTCGGCCCCGCGTCCCCATGGACCGTGGAGGAGGGCTTGCTCAGGCACCGGGGTCGGTTGTACGTGCCCTCAAGTCCGCTCCGAGCCCTCGTCATGAACCAGTGCCATGACAACCCCGCGGCGGAGCACTTCCTCTTCTTTAAGACCTTGAACCTAGTGACGCGGACTTTTTGGTGGCCTCGGGTATGGCACGACGTGCACGCCTACATGACGTCCTGTGTGCCGTGCCGACAGGCCAAAGCCGCGTCCGGCCCCCCTCCTGGACTTCTCCAGCCGCTGCCGACACCGGAGAGACCGTGGGGAGCCATCTCCATGGACTTCCTGACTGACCTGCCCCTGTCCGCTACGTTCACGACCGTCCTCGTGGTGGTGGATGCGCTCACGAAGATGGCACATTTCATACGGCCTGCCCTCGGCTCGTACCACGGCTCGCCTGTTCCTGCAACACATCTTCCGCCTCCACGGCCTGCCGGACCGGGTGGTTTCAGACCGCGGGCCCCAGTTCACGGCCCGCTTCTGGAAAAGCCTGATGGCTGCGCTGGAGGTGCAGGTGTGCCTGTCGTCGTCGCACCATCCAGAGACTGACGGGGGTACGGAGAAGGTCATTGGCATACTGGAGCAGTACCTCTGCTGTTTTGTCAACCAGTAGCAGGACAACTGGGTCGAGTACCTTCCCCTGGCGGAGTTCGCTTTTAACAACTCCCAACATACCTCCACCCAGATGACACCGTTCCATGCCAACGTCGGGTACCATCCACGGTTTTTTCCGTTGACCATCATGGACTCCCCTGTTCCTGAGACCCGGGACTTCCTCTCAGAGCTGCAGGCAATGCAGCAACTGGTGCGGCGGCAGCTGATCCGGGCGAAAGAGGACTATAAACGGTTCGCCGATTGCGCCCGCCGGGCGACACCACCGCTGGAAGTTGGAGATCGGGTGTGGCTGTCCACGAAACACCTCCCCACGGACCGGCCGGTGCGGAAACTGGCCCACCGCTTTATCGGTCCCTTCCCCATCGAGGCGGTCATCAACCTAGTGGCCTATCGGTTGACTCTACCCCGCTCCATGTGGCTCCACCCCGTTTTTCATCGGTCCCTCCTGGTCCCTGAGACTCCCGCGAGCCTTCTCCGCCGCCCGCCGCCACCTGCCCCCCCAGCTGCAGCCGACGAGGACGACGCCTCGACGTATGAGGTGGACAGTATTCGGGACTCCCGTTGGCTGAAGGGGCGCTTCCAATACCTCATCGCTTGGAAAGGGTACAGGGCCGAGGATTTCACCTGGGTGGACGCGTCTGCCATTCAGGCCCCTGACCTGGTGCGGGCTTTCCACGAACAGTTCCCGTCCCGACCCCATCCCGACCGTCAGACCCGGGGGAAGGGCCCTGCGGTGGGGGATAGTGTTGTGGCCCCTTCCTCTGAGCCTATCCCATTGGAGGAAGGAAGCTCTGAGCAGGAGGAAGAGGAGCCAGCCAGATCTCCCAGCCCCCCCCCCCTGGCACAGTCTCAGGTGCCAGCTGAAAGAGAGCCAAGTAGTGAGGAAACAGGTGTCTCAGATGAGAGTGAGGGAGAGACGTCATTCCTGGACGCACGCCAAAGAAGGCGAGATAAACGCTTACAGCAGCTGTGGAGATGCATGAGAGAATAGACCTGAGTCACTGGACTGGAGTCACAGGATCAATGAGTCACTGGACCACACCCAGAGCCTATATAAGACAGGAGGGTGGTTCATGATCTCTGTGACGAACAATAACGATCTCTGTGACGAACAATAACGCAGTAGTCTTTGGAGCTAAAAGAACGGATTTTGGCAAAGCTACGTAGGTGATTTTCTTTTTGTGAACTATTAAAGCTCTTGGCAGACGGTGTGCATATCGCTGCCAAGTTTGAGATAAGAACTGTGGAGTGTGCCAAGTGCTTCTTAACCCTCGACTGGCTGTGTTTTTGTGGGTCTCTGTAGGGGGGGACAGATCAACTATGTCAGTAAATTTATGGATGTAAATGAAGGTTGAAGTGCAGAGCATTTTCAGAGAAAGGAACACCACAAAATAGACAGAATACATTTGGATGGCATGGCAACTCCTTCTTTTCCACAAAACTGCCTTATTTGAGATAAATTCAGCCTGCATATGGGCCAGAACTGTACTGCAGGCAGATCAAATCAGTCAATCCTAAAGGAAATCAATCCTGACTGTTCTTTGGAAGGACAGATACTGAAGCTGAAGCTCAAATACTTTGGCCACCAAGTAAAAAGAGAGAACTCATTGGAAAATAATCTGATATTGGAAAAGACTGAAGGCAAAAGGTGAAGGCAGCAGCAGAGGATGAGATGATTAGATAATGTCATGGACGCAATGAACGTGAATTTAGGCAGACTCCACAGGAGAACCTGTTGTACTATGGTCCATGGGGTCGCAAAGACTTGGACCCAGACTAAGGAACTGAACCACAAAAATGGGCCAGGAAGCAAATGAAGGACAACAGTTTGTCAAACTGCTCATGTTCCAAACAATTCAATGGAGGAAGAAGCCACAAAGTTTCAAAGTGACAGACTAAAAGCTGGAAGCCTTCACTTCATCTCTCAATTCTGGGAAACATTTTTTTGCCACTATTACTGGCAGAATAAAATCTAATGCAAATACAGTAGGAACTCAGCATGGGGCATTTTAGGTATCTTATTCTATAGATGCCACACAGTTTCCTTTAAAAAAAATGAAATGAAGCATTGGTCATTTTGGTTGATTATCGGTAGTCGTATGAAACAACAATATTTTCTCTTTCCAAATGAAAACCCTGTCTCATCTACCATTCTGACTTTCTGTTGCTGTTGTTTAAGAAGCAGTAGGATTTGTAAGGTCAGGCCACCTACAAAATAAACATCAAGATGCATTTCTAACAGCTTTTATAAAAAAATGCCTAAGAACATCTTTGTCAGCATTCAGTCCCCATGATTTTTTTTTAAAGTAATCTTAAAAGCTATTCTAGCCAGGGATAAGGGTACAGGTCATAAAACAGTAAGTAGTTTGCCGTGGTGATGAAAGGCGACATCCCTTGAAAGACGCGAGACGAAAGACAGGAAACTGGTCATTTGAAAGTCGAGACACCATCTGACAGTCTTGGCAATGATTACCTGCCTCTATTTTTTTAAACTAGCTGTTTTGAGAGCCGAGTTCTCTATGATGCATCAGCTTCCACTTGCTTTTGGTCTATGTGGATGAGGTAAATTAAAATGCACAGTCATTCTGGTCACTTTCTGCAGCTGTATTAGAATAGAATAGAATAGAATAGAATAGAATAGAATAGAATAGAATAGAATAGAATAGAATAGAATAGAATAGAATAGAATAGAATAGAATAGAATAGAATAGAATAGAATAGAATAGAATAGAATAGAATAGAATAGTTGGAAGGAACCTTGGAGGTCTTCTAGTCCAACCCCCTGCTTAGGCAGGAAACCCTACACCACTTCAGACAAATGGTTATCCAACATCTTCTTAAAAAATTTCAGTGTTGGAGCATTCACAACTTCTGCAGGCAAATTGTTCCCCTAATTAAATGTTCTGTCAGGAAATTTCTCCTTAATTCTAAATTGCTTCTCTCCTTGATTAGTTTCCACCTATTGCTTATTGTTCTACCCTCAGCTGCTTTGGAGAATAGTTTGACTCCCTCTTCTTTGTGGCAACTCCTGAGATATTGGAACACTGCTATCATGTCTCCCCTGGTCCTTCTCTTCATTAAACTAGACATACCCAGTTCCTGCAACCATTCTTCATATGTTTTAGCCTCCAGTCCCCTAATCATCTTTGTTGCTCTCCTCTGCACTCTTTCTAGAGACTCAACATCTTTTTTACATTGTGGTGACCAAAACTGAATGCAATATTCCAAGTGTGGCCTTACTACCATTATAAAGTGGTATTAACACTTCACATGATCTTGATTCTATCCCTCTGTTTATGCAGCCCAGAACTGTGTTGGCTTTTTTGGCAGCTGCTGCACACTGCTGGCTCATATCTAAATGGTTGTCCATTAGGACTCCAAGATCCTTCTCACAGTTACTACTATTGAGCAAGGTACCACTATATGGTATCTGTGCATTTTGTTTTTCTTCTCTAAAGGTAGAACTTTGCTTTTTTCACTGTTGAATTTCATTTTGTTAGATAGCGCCTAATGTTCAAGTCTGTCAAGATCCTTCTGTATCTTGAGCCTATCTTCTGAAGTTTTGGCTATTCCTGCCAGCTTGGTGTCATTTGCAAATTTGATGAGTTCCTCATCTATCCTCTCATCCAAGTCATTGATGAAGATGTTGAAGAGCACTGGGCCTAAAACAGAGCCCTGGGGTACTCCACTGCATACTTCCCTCCATGTACATGCAGTTCCATTGAGGACTACATGTTGAGTGTGGTTGGTCAGCCAGTTATGAATCCATCTGATGGTTATGCTGTCTAACCCACATTTTTCTACTTTATCTAATAGTAGATTATGGTCTACTTTATCAAATGCTTTACTGAAGTCCAAGTAAATTATATCAACAGCATTCCTTTGGTCCACTAATTTTATCACTTTGTCAAAGAATGCAATAAGATTAGTCTGGCATGACAAGATTTTGACAAACCCATGTTGGCTTTTGGTTATTACTTGGCTTGCTTCTAGAAGTCCGGCGATTCCTTGTTTGATTATCTTTTCCAGAATCTTCCCTGGTATTGAGGTCAATACCAGGAATAGGTCTGTAGTTTCCTGGATCTATTTTTTTTCCTTTTTTGAAGATGGGAACTACAACAGCTCTTTTCCAATCCTCTGGCAGCTCCCCTGTGCTCCAGGATCTTTGAAAGATATAGTTCAGTGGTTCTGAGATCTCGTCTGCCAGTTCCTTCAGAATCTCGGGGTGTAATCCATCTGGTCCTGGTGATTTGAACTCGTCTAGGGTAGACAGGTGTTCACTTACCATTTTCTTCCCTATTTTAACTTGTGTTCCTAATCTGTTTTTTGTGGTGCTGTTTTTGATAGGTTGGACTGTTTTTTCCTTTTGTGTAAAGACAGATGCAAAAAATGAGTTAAGTAGTTCTGCTTTCTCCCTGTTGTTTGTCACCTTCTTGCCACTTTTTCCCAGCAATGGACCAATTATTTCTTTGACTTTTTTCTTGTTTTTAATATGTTGGAAGAAGCTTTTTTTGTTATTTTTTATTTTAGTTGCAAGCCTTTGTTCATTGTGAGCCTTAGCTTTCTTTACTTCATCTTTACAGGCTCGGGCTATTTGCTGATATTCTGCCTTAGTTATTTTCCTCCTTTCCACTTTTTATACTTGTCCTCTTTGTCTTTCAATTTGTTAGAGAGTTCTTTATGCAGCCATGCTGATTTCTTTTGAGATCTATTATTTTTCTTCTTCATTGGTATTGTGTTAGACTGGGTTTTTATAATCTCACTTTTCAAAATTTCCCAAGCTTCTTGACTTCTTTTCCCCTTGAGGATTCTCATCCATGGAATCCTTCTCAAGCTCTCTCTAAGTTTACTGAAATTAGCTCTCTTAAAGTTCAAGACTCTAGATTGACTTTGTTTTATTACTTGTGTTTGCATAATGTTGAATTCCAATATTGCGTAATCACTTGCCCTCAAGGTTCCTGTAGCTTCAACACCTTCTATCATTTCATCTCTATTAGTGAGAATTAAGTCCAATATGGCTGATCCCCCTGTTCCCTTCTCTACTTTTTGGGAAAC
Source organism: Masticophis lateralis (assembly GCA_030761175.1). Classification (NCBI taxonomy): domain Eukaryota; kingdom Metazoa; phylum Chordata; class Lepidosauria; order Squamata; family Colubridae; genus Masticophis; species Masticophis lateralis. The sequence goes on along the minus strand of JAUDYJ010000001.1, from coordinate 122,062,395 downwards.
AAAGTTGTCTTCTGGGTTTGTTAGGAACCTGTTGGATCTTCCACTTGGTGCAGAGTTTGTCTCCCAGTTGATGTCAGGGTAGTTAATATCCCCCATTACTATTGTGATGTACTTCCTACATACTTCAGTTAGCTGACTAGCAAAAAGTTCATCTATTTCCTATGTTTGGTTGGGTGGCCTACAGTATAGACCTATGGAAATGTTGTTCCCCCCTCCCTTTAATATTGACCCAAATGCATTCAAGCATTTTCTAGAGCTTTTTGCATACATGGATGTGCTTCCTATAATGGATCTGTTTACATCTGTAATTTTCCACCAATCCCACAGTTTATTCTGCTTTCCAATGGATGTCAAAGGTACCTGTATGATCAATATGACAAATCACGGTTTTATTTCCCTGAGCTCTTATCCGCTCTTATCCGCTATCCGTTTTATCCCTACCATGCCAAAGAATACATTCTGAATACATTCTTCTTTGGCCTCTTCATTATTACCTGAGCACAGATCCTAAGACACAGGAAAGGTGTTGTGATGAGTATGTTTTTTTTTAAGATAATCCCACAGTTTTATAATGTACTTCATTATAGCTTCAGTTGATAAGTCCATAAGTTCAGTCCATGAGTCCATTTTGATTGGTTTTTTAAAAAGCCAAAGTCAGGCTCAGCTCCTAGCATTAACTCAAACCTGTCTGTGCTGTTTTCTTGGCAAACAGATGAAATAGTTTGCCATTCCATTCTCCCAACTACTCTATAGCTCAAGATCTATTCAAACCTGTTATCACCACTAAACCTCCTTTCAGCCAAACGTAGTGTTGGCAAGGATGGGACCAAAACATGGGTGAATGATGGATGTATCAGGGAAGTTTGTTTCAATGTTGCTGGACTTTGAATGCTAAGAATAGAGTAAATTGCTCATTCTATCGCCCCAAGTATCGTTTATTTTTCTCATATTTGGCTCAGATCTATCTAAAACTGGCAAACCTCCTCCTCCTCCTCTTATGCCTATTGGTGTTTTCCAAATTACCACAGATTAAATAGTAATTAAAAATAATGTGAATATTTTCTGTGTGCAATGGACTTCCTTACCAGATATGAGAAGTTATAGCAAATATTGTGTACCTATTGCAAATGAATTAGTGTGTATTTGTGTGTGTGTGTGTGTGTGTACAGACCAGATGTTTCCATTCCTTTTGTGCATCAGTATGTGTATATTTATATGAACACAGGTACTGAGCAGCAAATGGTGAGCTCATTTATCTTTATTCAGTTTGGGGGCTGAAATAGTCATTGTAAAACTTGTATAATTAGTAATTAGTAAAACAATTAAACAAAAAATCCTCTTGCAGCCATATTTTCTATATAGTCTTTTTTTTAAAAAAAAAGCAGTTTTATTTTCACCATCCATACAAATGTATTTCTTAACAGTAATCAATATATTCTATTTTTAAAAAGTTGTACTGCAGAAAGAAATAACTGAAATGCAAACATAAAATATGTAAGTTTAAAATAAAATTAAGGTTAAGAAGTGATATGAAACTAGGACTGAGAAGTGCCTGGGGTTTACATACATACATACATACATACATATGCATATGGGATAATAAAAAGGTCTTCAGTATTTATCCAAAGCCTTTACACCATATATTACCTAATGAAATTACATTGAAGTGTTTAAACTAGATGTCCAAAGTGGTTTAATTCATATATAAGCTAGTATGCCATTTTATTTTTTAATTTAATTACATTTATAGGTCTTACAACTCCACTGTGATTCTGGACAACATACAACATGTTACATTTAAAACAATGCAATCCACACAATTCATAAAATAACATCTGAAAAAACAAACAAACAAACAAACAAAAACAGCCACCATCTCACAAATAAGACAAGCCACTAGGGTTTCCCACACACTTCACCCAAAGGCATTTTATTTATATAATACTCTAATATTATATAATACTTCAGATATTTCAATTGGCCTGTGAGTAATTTGATGACAATTTTCTTGTATCCAATAATAAGAGCCAGTAATTGTATAGGGCTGTGATGACAAACCTATGGCATGGGTGCCACAGGTGGCACGTGGAGCCATATCTGTGGGCACGTGAGTGTTGCCCTACTCAGCTCCAGCGTGCATATGTGCACTGGACAGCTAATTTTTGGGCCTTCCAGGCCCACCTGAAGTTGGGAAATGGGCTGTTTCTGGCCTCTGGAGGGCCTCTCAAGTGGGGGAGGGAAGGCTGTTTTCACCCTCCCCAGACTCCAAGAAAGCCCCTGGAGCCTGGGGAGGGCGGAAAAAGGGCCTACCAGGCCTACTGTGCCATTGCATGCCAAAAGTGGGGGTAGTTCAGGTGGAGGGGCCATGCATGCATGTGCAGGGGGTGTGGCACATTGAATTATGGGTATGGACACACGCATGCATGACCCACCCCACATGATCCCCACTTTTGGCACGCGACAGCAAAAAGGTTAGCCATCATTGGTTAAACATACATCACATATTAAGAGCATTTAGTCCTTTGTGAAAAATGGATTGTGAATGACACAAAGTTATTTTAGAAAACTAGATGAGGAAGAAAGAAAAAACGTTGAAACCTGAGACGCTTAACTATTAAAATTACATTTATTTACATGGATAGAGTAAATAAATAGACACTTACATCAAGGTGGGAGAGCATGATTGTGAAGGAAGGAGGGAGGGAGGGAGGGAGGGAGGGAGGGAGGGAGGGAGGGAGGAAGGAAGGAAGGAAGGAAGGAAGGAAGGAAGGAAGGAAGGAAGGAAGGAAGGAAGGAGATGAATCTTAAAATCTTTCTTGGCTGAAAGGCTGTATAAAAGGGAGCATATTCAGCAAATTTGGAGGTTGTGAGTTTGATCCTAAGTAGAGGCAGATGTAGGGTCTCCTGCTTGGGCAGGGGGTTAGACTAGATGTCCTGTAAGGTCCCTTCCAACTCTGGTAATCTGTTAATCTGTGTTGCAAGTTTAATGTCCTAAAATACTACTTCCATTTGGTTTTGAGGATATATATATGTTTCCCTCCTGATTATTAAGGTTCCTGAATCACATTGCCTAAATTTAGTACACATACATGGAGGAACAGATTTTTTTTCTCCCCAGATTTTACCTCCTCATGTATATCACTTAAAGCATTCACCCAGAAATTAACAATTATTTTGTTAACAATTAACCCTTTGCCACAATTATACATTGTTTCCTTTTTCATCAAAATGCCCTTCACAACTCAGGATCAGGTTACCCAAGACATTCTCTCCTCTCAGTTGCTTCTGTTCATCCATTTTGATCTACCAGTCTGGGCATGTTACAGGTCCCATCAGCCAAGGAATTTCCATGGCCTGGATGACTGAGAATCTTCATAGACACCTATGGCATTAGTTCTACTCAGTAACCATATTTATTTAGTCTTGTTTTAATTGTTTTTAATTTATTTTTATGTTTTGTGATATATGTTGCCCAGAGTCATTAAGATGAGTGGTTATAGAAATCAAAGAAATAAATAAAGGTAAAGGAAAACATTTCTGAAAGCTACTTTAATTAATCTATATCTATGTTCTAAGGGAGACGTTTTTGTGCCTAATGCTTCTGTTCTAATATTTTCTTTATAATGGAATGATCAATTCATACTTCTCTATTTAGAAATAAACAGGCTGAGTTCTAAAGTGAGGAAATAATTAGCTGTAAGGCTTCACTCCAGCCGGTTATTACTAACCGATCCTTGTCAATTTGTAAAGGCAAAATATGTGATCCTCGAGAAGGTCATTCTTAGATATATTCTTATTTAACGGTCTCTAATTTATTAATGACTTGAATAATTTAATGAGGAAATGCCAAGAATTTTGGGATTGGCAGCAATTGCTAGAGTTGATAAAAACAGAATTAAAAAAAAAAAGCTTGCTGGATTGCATCAGAAAGCGAAAACCAACCAATCAAGCAAACAAAGTAATTTAATACATGTACAATAACTTCAAATTAATTATGAAAAGCCCAGTAGATGATTGCTCCAGTGGTGGGTTTCAAAACCCATCGCTACCGGTTTGCTCATGGGCGCATGCGACACTTCTGGGCATGTGCATAAGTTTCTGTGCATGCGCAGGAGCATCCGATGTGGATGGGCCGAGCTTCCCGCTGCTGCCGCTACCAGTTCGCCCAATCCACAGCGAACCAGTAGCAACCCACCACTGGTTTGCTCCAGTAATCTTGAATTTACATTGATCAGCTGTGAATAAAAACTGACATGACTGTCTGTAATGTCTTAAGTGATTAAAGCCAATGTTTAAAATGTTGAGAGGAATTTTTCTATCAAAAACTAATAAATAACCTCTTCTGTATTAGGAACTGCCTAGAATTTGATATAAAATGTATGTATGTAGGTAGGTAGGTAGGTAGGTAAGTATGTGTATATATATTTTGGAAGTCTTCTATCGAACCTCCTGCTCAGACAGGAGACTATATACCATTTCAGACAAATGGCTGTCCAATCTCTTCTTAAAAACCTCCAGTGGTGGAACACCCATGTCTTCTGAAAGCAAGCCATTCCATAACATCACCCAGATGGCCTTATCAAAAACATTCCAACTCCATGCTGTAACTTCTACTCTGTTTGCCTTTCTCTTTGTCTTACCTTTGCAATAGAGTAGGTCAAGGATACGTAAATTCATATTCTGCCTTGGATCAGCCTAAGAAGCCATCAATGTATTGCTGCTATCTCCTTGTACCCTGTTTTATTGATGGCATATTAATAAAATTACATTCTATCCTAAAATTGATTGCTTTAGGTCAGTGGTGGGTTTCAATTTTTTTTACTACTGGTTCTGGGGGTGTGGCTTGGTGGGCATGGCTTAGTGAGCATAGCAGGGGAAGGCTACTGTAAAATCTCCATTCCCACCCAAATCCAAGGGAAAGACACTGCAAAATTCCCATTCCCTCCCAAACAGTTGGGACTTGGGAGGCAGAGAATAGATGAGGGTGGAGCCAGTCACAATTTTTACTACTGGTTCTCCGAATTACTCCAAATTTCCACTAGCGGTTCTCCAGAACTGGTCAGAACCTGCTGAAGCCCACCTCTGCTTTAGGTCAATCAGATTTTGGCCACAACCCATCACAGTTAATAATGTAAGACAAAACTAGCATTGCAATCTGATAATCTTCTTGACCAACCATATGGCTTATCTTGTTGATAAGTTATCTACATTATAACTTCAAGGAGCATGAATAATAATAAGCATATCCCAAATGGGTGGTTCACACTTATTGTACATTATTAAATAATCATTAATATATTAATAATTTATTAGTACTGGAATGTACAGTTAGAAGGATTCAAATTAACCAAAAGAAACAGATGTAATAGAAGAGAGGTGGTGGTGTTATACTATATATATAATAATTAATTACACCTCTACAGAAATGCAACAGAACAATGATGAAAACCTTCTTGGATGCATTTACAGTAGGTCAATATAAAAGGAAAAAGATATGGTATTGTCATAAGTCTATGCTACAGACCACCTAACTAAACAGGAAATAGATGAACCTTTTACCAATCAATTGGCTAAGGTGTGCAGGAAGCACACCACAATAATATGGGGGACTTTAACTATCCTAACATGAATGAACAAGGTAGAGAAAAGAACTAGCGGGTGAGCTGGAATAGATTTAATTCTGAGTAACAGAGATGAAATGATAGAAGGGGCTGAAGTTACAGGAATTTGGGGGAGAGTGACCATGAGTTATTGGAATTCAATGTGATGTAAATACAAGCAATAGAAAAAAGTCAAATTAGTGTCTTGGACTTTAAGAGAGCTGATTTCAACAAAATTAGAAGGAGCTTGGGAAAGATTCCATGAATAGAAATCCTTCAGGGGAAAACAACCTAGGAAGCTTGGGAAACTCTGAAAAATGAGATCATAAAAGCCCAGTCTAGAATAATACCAATGAAAAAGGAAAAAAAAAGAGATCCCCAAAGAAACCAGCATAGCTGTATAAAGAACTCTCTGGTCACCAGCTATACTACTTTTGAAATATGAGTGGTGAATATAAACAGTTTGGATTGACTGAGTCACAAGCTCCTGATTGATTCTTCCTCTTGTCACCACTCAGATTAATTCAGTTTGCTGTGAACATTTTCATCAGCTCCGAATGATATAATGATATCTTAAAACTGAATAAAGCCAATTAGGGGAACTTACACATGGCAAAAATAAACAATTCCCTCTTACCGACATCCAATTCATGAATGGAAACTGATAATATTGGCATCATGGAAAAGTGTAGAGAGATCTGTCTTTCCAGATGTCACATTAGCCAAATAACAATAAATCTCGAGATATGTTTAAAACAGTTAATTAGACCATAAGCAAGTTAGCATGAATTCCTAGACTCAATCACCTCTACAAAAAGGGTTTAACTTTACTCATAAATGTATAAACAACCCCATGGTTGTTCTGGACATGCAGTCAAGTATGTCATGTTAACCCTGCTCCTTGCAACACTGAGACATTATCTAGAGGATTTTTTTTAAATGGCCATCAACTTTGTCAAAATGTTAAAAAAAAACCAGAGCAGAAAGGGTAGGGGGAGAGATCAAATAGAATTATGTCTTGGAAATAAAATTTGTTTTTGCTTGATATATCCTGTTTCCCCGAAAATAAGACATCCCGTGATAATAAGCCCAATCGGGCTTTTGAGTGCATGCGCTAAAATAAGCCTCCCCCTGAAAATAAACCCTCCCTGAAAATATTTAAATGCAGAGCTGGAAATCAGGTAAGATGGTAAGTGGAGCCCCATCTTGCTTCACATTCCCCAAAATAATAAGACCTCCCCAAAAATAAGGCTAAGGTCTTATTTTCGGGGAAATACAGTACATAGAAAATAAGTCGTAGAAAATACGACTTTAGCAATAGAGTAGTAAAGGTCTGGAATACTCTACCTGATCCTGTTCTGAGTTTCTCTAACCCCCATACCTTTACCTTAAACTGTCTACTGTGCACCTTACAAATTTCTTAAGAAGTTCCTAAAGGGGAGTGCATAAGTGCACCAGCGTGCCTACTGTCCCTGTCCTACTGTCCCCATTTATATGTACTCATTTTATGTGTTTATGGCTATATTTTGCTTATTTATATCCATTTATTTGTACCATTTTTCATGTGTCCATGTTTATGTCTATACTGCTACTGTTTCCTTGTACTTGTTGACAAATTAAATAAAACTAAAAATAAATAAATAAAAATATACATCTTGGAATCCTTTGGTTAACATGCATGAACAAAAATCACCCTAATAGTAACTTTTATAATGGAAGAGGAATCAAGCATTGGGTGGCAGGGAGCATATTTAACACTTGAGAAAGAAGGCCATAAGTGGATACATTAATAAAATAAAGTTTCTGGGTCACACTCCTATATCAAAGTCTTTACAAGAACCTCTGAAACTACACGTAAAGTGGAACACTACTTTATACAGCCCAAAATATCAGAACAAAGCACAACATTACACAAATGCATCTTTCCAGTGCAACTTTCTCTCTTTCCATCTCTTTCTTTCTCACCCACACATGAGAGAAAAGTGAGTTCCTATTGTTCAGCTTTTAGGTAGCTACGTAATGCCAAAATAAGAGGAAAAAGAACACAGAAATAAAAAATTCCTACAGTTTTGATTCCTAGAATCAAAACTGACCATTTCAAAGGTTAGATTTGTCAAAGAAATGATAGATACTCATTGTCTGGAGAATGTTTCCTTTCATTTGTCCAACCCATTAAATGAAAATCTGACTAGAATCAATTTGATAGGGGACGAATCAGAACTGGCATATTCATTTGGCTTGGGGGGGGGGGGGGCTGATTAATTTCAGAAGCTGAAAAAGTTTTTCTTGGAGGCAGCGAGAGATGAGGTATTTAATCCAGCCAGATAGCATAATACTATAAATTCCCAATGCAGACAATCATCTTTTGATGAAACCTCATTTGTCTTAAGCGGTTTCCCTTTCCAGTTTGGATAGACCGTTTACCTACACAAGAGTAAACAGCATAATGTTATTTATATAATATGCTAGCACATTGACAAGTAAAATGTACAGATATGTGACTTGATGTATTATGGGGCCCAAATGACCATTCAGCTGTTTGATGACAGTTGACTCTCCGTCATAGAGAGAAACACAGCACATGTTTTAATTCTGATGAAAATGTAGGGTCCAGTGGGAAAAAACTTCCTTAACTCAATAGTCCCATCAACAAATATCACATATTACAATAATACACACATGCCCACACACATATATACATACTCATGGAAGACATTTCAAGGGCATTCCTCTATAATTTATATATGAAAAAATAAAATCCATGCCTTTTTCTCTCATCTTTATTCACTCTCATACTTCACTTTAGCATCTTCTACTGCCAAAATTGGTGGATAGACTGGTGAATATATATTCTACTAAGCTAATTTGTTTTCTAATGATGAGATATGGTGGAGTGCCACAAAAACACTCCCCTAGAAAGGTCCCAGCATTAAGTCTAATGTATTCCCGTTTACAAAGATCAATGGCATTCCCACTGATCACAACGTATCTATTTGGTTTCAGATGACCAATCTCTCTATCTCCACCTTCAGTATTGATAATACATTAAGTCACTATCAGCTCCAAATGGCCTAGCTCAACAGCTGCAAAGTAGATGGGTTATTCTAAACTCACAAATGAATCATTTCCCTTTGCTTATGGCCATTTCCAGTCTCTGTCACTCCACCGTAAATTGCCCAGTAACTCTCCACTCACAATTAAGTTGCCAATCGCTCTGGGTTTATATCATGGTTGATGACATTTTCATCTACAACTTTAACAAATAGGGAATGCATGTAGTAAGCTCTTATCATAAATTAAGGATTTATGGAGTAATGTTTACGGAAGTGCCCTCTTCCACCTAATTCTGTGCTTTTTTGTATCTTGAACTTCTGGGGCCTTAAAACAAAAGTAAAGAAAAGAATTATATAAGCCAAAATGTGTAAGTAGAATTACCTGAACAGTATAACTTGAAGTTGGATTCTCTCCATGAGTGCCGAAATAGAAGCAGCACTGAATTTTAAAATTGGGAAATTCAGAAATGGCCTGTTTGTAGACTAACTCAGCTCCATTCTGAAATCCGAGTTACTGAACACATTCAAGTGTCCCTTCCCTATTCTTTCTCAGAGCAAGGCTAATAGTCGGGCTAATAGTAAAAGTAAGTAACAGTAATAGTAAAAAGGATATAAAGGGCTTTTTGGAGCCACCTTTCAAATTCTTCATTCAATTTGAGTAGAGAAATTGGATGGATGGCTTCTCCAACTTTCTTCCAGTGGAAAAAGAAATGATCTATTTCTTCAGAGCAAGATGCTTCCTTAATGGAGACAGTACCATCACAATTGTCCAATTTTCAGACACAATTGTTTTCTTATCTTTCCTTGGGAATGAATGAAGTGCTGTGAGCTTCTGAAGCTGCAGACCATAAGGGTCATGATTACACACACACACAAAAAGATAAGACATTTGCACATTGTCTTTGGTCACTTCATCACCTAAAAGACTACCCTCTAGCTAAGACTCCTCCACAATTGTTTTTTTTTTCCTTCTTTAAAGCAAATTCTCCTTATTATTAAACTGAATGAGAACTGGAAGGAAGAACACTGAAGATGTTCACAGTTTGGCTCTTAAATAAAGAGAAGTTTGATTCCAGAGCCACTTTTACAAGAAGTCTGTGTATATAGTAATAGCATTTAGACTTATATACCACTTCATGGTGCTTTACTGCCCTCTCTACATTGTTTACAAAGTCAGCATATTGCCCCCAACAATCTAGGTCCTCATCTCAGAAAGATGGAAGGCTCTATGAAACACATACATATCCACATATACATATATACACATCAGCAGGGGTGGGCTGCTGGGGGTTGGCAGGGGTTTGGGAGAACCTCTAGTTAAGATTCTGTGCAGTTCAGAGAACCCACAAATCCCACTCCTGGCTGGCCCTGCCCCCCCCCCCTGCCAGGAGTTCCTACGAGCCCATTTTGGATGCAGGTAAATGCAGGGTATGCACTCAGGGAGGGCGAAAAACGGGCCTACCGGAAGTTCAGGAAGGCCAGAAACAGGCCCATTTCTGGCCTCCGGAGGGCCTCTGAAGCCTGGGAGGCCATTTTCGCCCTTCTGGATGCTCGAGGAAAGCTTCCAGAGCCTAGGGAGGGCAAAAATGCCCCCACCACCACCACTGTGGTGCAGGCGGCCAACTAGCCACACCCATCATGGCCACGCTCACCCAGCAACCGGCAAAAAACCCCTTGCTAAAAATTTTGAAGCCCACCCCTGCACATAGGTATCATATATATAGCAGGATGTGATATAGACATGTTTAATATCTGTCATCTAATCCTCTCTATAGTTCCTGTTCAGAAGCTCTATTCTGTACCTTCATTTTATGTACTTGGTGTTGGTACAAGAAGTTTCTCTGAAATATACCAGGCTGCTGTGATTTCTGCGATTATATTAAATGAGAACTTATACTATTCATCCTTCATGATTGTGATTATCAACGAGACATCATTGTCTCCATTTTCATGCCCCTTTTAGACAATCATAGCAAAGGAGATTTTAATTAGATATAATGTAAGCTCATCCAATTGGACAAGTAGCTTCTCTTTTAAGAGGACCTGGAGCCCATTCTTTTACCTGTCAGTTATTTTCACTTTTTCTCACACCAATAAGTATTACAGTTCTGAAAGATGTATTCACCAAATTGATCTCTATTATTCCACATCACTTTCATATCATTTCATATCAATGCATGTCAATCTCCCCATTTAAAAGAATGTCAACCATGCTATTTTCTGGAACATTGAGGCTGTACATACTCATGAAGGAATTTTTTGCCTGACTAATTCATGGAAGTCATGGGGATCAATGGCTGTTAGCCTACATGGTTGTGTGGCTGCTTCTGAAGGGCATCTGCTAGGAGACTAGTAGTTATAGAGTTGGTTGGCTACTGTAAATACAGGCTGTTAGCATAGATGGGCCAGAGTAAAGCATAGCAGAGCATTACTCTTAAATGACACTTTCTCTCAAAACTGCTTTATAAAACAACATGCCTTTTCAAGTTACTATATGGCATGGTTTGTACTTTGCTTTGCTTTGCTTTGCTTTCACTTTGCAATGGAATGGAATGAAATGGAACGGAACGGAACGGAACGGAACGGAACAGAACAGAATAGAATGATTTACCCATGTTGTATGAGTGTAGTATTATTTCCTTATTATCTTTACTAGCCCCTCTTATTGGTCTCATTGTGATGATTATTATTACTCTGTTGTTTCGCATGTACATTGAGAGCTTTTGCACTGGAGACAAATTCCTTGTGTGTCTGATCACATTTGGACAATAAAATATCCTTCCTTCCTTCCTTCCTTCCTTCCTTCCTTCCTTCCTTCCTTCCTTCCTTCCTTCCTTTTGTTTCTTCCTTTCCTTTCTTTTCCTTTCCTTTCCTTTTTCCTTTCCTTTCCTTTTCCTTCCTTCCTTCCATCTTTCTTTCTTTCTTTCTTTCTTTCTTTCTTTCTTTCTTTCTTTCTTTCTTTCTTTCTTTCTTTCTCTCTCTCTCTCTCTCTCTCTCCCCCTCCCATCCATCCATCTATCCATCTATCTATCTATCTATCTATCTATCTATCTATCTATCTATCTATCATCTATCTATCTATCTATCTATCTATCTATCTATCTATCTATCTATCTATTATCTACCTATCTATCCATCTATCTCTATCATCTATCTATGATGTCAGCAAATTTTTCTGCTGATACAAGGTCAGAAATAATGCATATTATCATTTCCAAAGGAAGAGTTTTGGTCCATGTTACCATGCTTTTAAATATTTCAATTCATGTCACTGTACCAAGTAGGTTATGCATTGGTGAAGTGCCAATGAAATTTTGATAATTTTGGATCCATCTTTGCCAATTAGAAGCTTTCCATATTTCACCCACAGCAACTATGAAGGCCAATCCTATAATTTGATTAATAGGTAGGTTTCAGTGATTCAAACAAACCATGTTTGTCTTTACTAGACTCTCATTTTTTGTACGATATGCTTAGCTATTTCCTTAGCGATTGTAGAAGTATTACTAGAGGCCTCTTGCTGAAAAGGTTGAATGGAGCTCAGTATTTCTAGACACCTTCTTAAGAAACAAATAGTAAATTTCATTTTGATAAACACTGATGCTTTTTTGCACACCAGATAATTAGCCTAGACAATCCTTGCAACAAGGCATAATTGAGAACATGAAATTAAAAGGGATTCATAGAAACATTAGGCAGTTGTACAGATAATGAATTAACTCTCTAAAAATATCCCCGGAAGGCAAGCTTTTAAGCACAACCCAGTAGAATTGACTCCTTCCATTCAGTAGCAGACATGCATAATGCATAACGGAGTTGGAAGGGACTTTGGAGGTCTTCTAGTCCAACCCCCTGCTCAGGTAGGAAATCGTATACCATTCCAGACAAAGGGTTATCCAATCTCTTCTTAAAAACTTCCAGTGTTGAAGCATTCACAACTTCTGGAGGCAAGTTGTTTCACTGATTAATTGTTCTAACAATCAGGAAATTTCTCCTTAGTTCTAAGTTGCTTCTCCCCTTGATTAGTTTCCAAGTGTTGCTTCTTGTCCTCCCCTCAGGTACTTCGGAAAATAGCCTGACTCCCTCTTCTTTGTGGCAGTCCCTGAGCTATTGGAACACTGCTGTCATGTCCCCCGTAGTCCTTCTTTCCATTAAACTAGACATATCCAGTTCCTGCAGCCGTTCTTCATACGTTTTAGCCTCCAGTCCCCTAATCTTCTTTGTTGCTCTTCTCTACATCTTTCTAGAGTCTAACATTTTTTTTTTTACATTGTGACAACCAAAGCTGTATGCAGTATTCCCAGTGTGGTATACATTTTGCAACATACGAGAGATGGGCCCAGAACTTTTCCTGAGCATTTTCTTTCTTTCTTTCTTTCTTTCTTTCTTTCTTTCTTTCTTTCTTTCTTTCTTTCTTTCTTTCTTTCTTTCTTTCTTTCTTTCTTTCTTTCTTTCTTTCTTTCTTTCTCATTTAGTTTAATGACTGAGAGTTGGCATTGCAAATTCTTTCCATCAGCAAAAGTACTTTGAAGATGCCCTTATGGGTGAAATGTGTTCGTTCCTATGCTAATTGGTTACAAAGTGATTTGCAACTTCCCTATCTTTCATTATTCAGTCATCTCTCCAGCAGGCTGCAGCCTCATTGGCTTCCCACATGCCATCAAATACAAAGAGAGGTCATCATGAGAGAATTCTCTCCAAGGGACTTTTTCAGTAGCAGCAGTCCCACCTTTCAGGAATTTTGTGGGACCTTAAATAGTGGGCTGGGGGAGAGATGTCTATGTAGATTTTCAGCCATCTAAGTTATGGTTATTCCAAAGGTGCTTTTCTCAAAGGCAATTGGACTTTCATGGCTTCTTGGTTGAGAAGCAACATGTTTTCAAAGGAAAAAAAAAAATCAAGAAAGTCCAGTTGCCTTTTGGAAAAGATCCATTGGGATGAATGGGAGGAGATCTCAGCAGCACCATGGTTTCCCAGGCAGGAGACAGCACATTCCAGAGAGAGGCTGCCCAGTTCTAAGCTGGATGAGAAGGAGGGAAGAGGGTTAGGGTACCACATTCTAGAATCTCTCAGGATATATCTATTAGGTACGAAGGTTGTGGCTTAACACTGGCAAGATTCTGTCCATTGTTGTTAGTTGCAAAGTTGTGTCCAATCCATCGCGATCCCATGGACAATGTGCCTCCAGGCCTTCCTGTCCTCTACCATCCTCAGGAGTCCATTTAAGCTCATACTCCATCCATCCAGCCACCTCATTTTTCTTTTGCCCTCAAACACATTGCAGTCCAAGGGACTCGCAGGAGTCTTCTCCAGCACCACAGTTCAAAGGCCTCAATTCTTTGGCGCTCAGCCTCTTTCCATCCATTAGGTATAAGCAAATAAAGAATTGGACTAGGATAGGTTTCTCTGTGTTATCTTTGGGCCTGAGCCTGAAAAAAATTATCCAAGAATTTGAAGTGGAGAATAATTTCAAAAACCCATACATGCCCTATTCCACAGTACCCCCTCTGTTCCTTCCTCTTCATAGTACAGGTTCTAGGCTGCAAGGAAGTAAGAGGCTGGGGAAATATTACATCATTACTTTCCATATAGATGAGGAAAATAAATCTTTTCTTCAGTTATAGTTTTCTCACTTAGTAAATTAGTATTGTTTCCCTCTCATGATTATTGCTTTCAGCAACATTTGCAGGGGAAAAGTCAAACATATAGCACTTGTAGCACTCTGACTCAAGTCCTGCCTGTTTCACCCATGCATCAGATCACATACATGTAAAAAAGGGTGGGGCTTCTATGACAATCCTATGACTGCCACCTCATCTGTATTAATCATCTCCTGAAGGTGTTGATGGTTGTTTCTAAAAGTGTAGGTGGAAGTTTATATTATCTCAACACAAGGACACAAGGGACTTGCTGAATTGAGCCCTGAGCCCATTTAATCCACCAGCCTGTACTCACAACTAACTGCCCAAGGAAATTCAATATTATTCCAATTTACATTAGAAGGTTCTCTGCATTCAACTCTGCATGTATAAACCTTACAAAATATTTTGTAACTGTTTTACAAAACATTTAGAAAATGGATAGCTTTTGTTAGTTTATTAGTGTATATTCATCTAAAATTTGGAAGGTGTTCATATTGCTGACTAGCCCTTTGTAAAACCTTTTTATATCTAGAAGTTGCAAGTTTTTTAAAGTCTTTTTTTCTCAATTGTAATATGATAATAGCAAGAAACTGAAGCTGACACCTAAGCAAAACTAGCAGCTATGCTCTGAATAGCAATATTCCCTCAAGTCAGCTTTCTGGAGATAAACCTCAGCTGTGGAATTTAGCCTAGTCCCAAATCTTTCTAAGCACTGCTTGAAGAGTTGAGGCTGTTCATATATGCAGATTGGTTTTTTCTCTTTCAGTTATATACAGAATTCAGAGTAAAACATTGCTAAAGAATTAGACTACACATACAGATATCCTATAAGCTATTCCTGGGCCTCTGAATGTATCAGAATTTTTTTCCCTTGAGATGCTAACAGAGAAAAGAATTCCTCATAAACAAAGCAGCTTGCTTCCTTATTTGACTAATCTAGTTTGATACCATGTGAAAAGATCATTTCATTTCCAGATATTTAAAATATTTTTATATATAAAGTTTATTTAAAGTTTTTCAAAGAACATACAAACTAAGAGCAAGGAAGGGAGGGAGGGAGGGAGAGAGGGAAGAAAGAAGGAAGGAAATGATAAGAAAAAAAGAAAGAAAGGAAGAAGGAAGGAAGGAAGGAAGGAAGGAAGGAAGGAAGGAAGGAAGGAAGGAAGGAAGGAAGGAAGGAAGGAAAGGAGAAAAAATGTGGAAAAAGATAACCAAAAGAAATAGAAAGAAGTTTCCAATTTCCTCTGCAGCAAATATAAGTGCAATTATAGTATTAACTCTTACTCTATGATTATGGGAAAAAGCTCTTTTTTCTGTTATCCAGTTTTCTCCACTTAAAAAAACAACAACACTAAAGATATTTCTATTGGGAGCTTCCTAGAACCTATGATTCATTTATTAAAAAGCTTTATGAGCCTTCTTCCTTCCAGACAGGTCAAGGTGGCTAGTGACAGGATAAAACAATAAGCTAACTAACCATTAAAAACATTCCTTATAATATAACTGTAGAACCCTGCAAGTGCAGTAAATGGCCTATTTATTTCCCCCCAGAGTTTCTAAGGAAATAACCTTAACTATCCATCAGATCAGTTTTGCAGGAAAGTTCATTTTGGCTTCCCCTCAATTATTTTTTCCAGTGTTCAGTTGCCTTCATTATAAGATCATAAATAAATCCCTTTGAAACAGCTAAGATTGTGTGCTTAAGATTGTCTGAAGAGATTCTGCTTCAGGTCTCACCTGTGGTGACCTTCTAGAAGTAACACCAGAATTATGTACTTTTTTTAAAATTTGGGATGTATAGAAGCCTTCTTTTTTAAACAATAATAATAACAACAACAACAACAACAACTTCTCTACCAGCTCACTACGATTGGGTTGGCCAGCTCTTTTTACCATGAGTGGAACATTGAAACGTTGTTGTTAGGTGCGAAGTCATGTCTGACCCATCATGACCCCATGGACAATGTTCCTCCAGGCCTTCCTGTCCGCTATCAACCTCTGGGGTCCATTTAAGCTCACACCTACTGCTTCAGTAACTCCATCCGGCCACCTCATTCTCTATTGTCCCCTTTTTCTTTTGCCCTCAATCTTTCCCAGCATTAGGCTCTTCTCCAGTGAGTCCTTCCTTCTCATTAGGTGGCCAAAGTATTTGAGTTTCATCTTCAGGATCTGGACTTCTAAAGAGCAGTCAGGGTTGATCTCCTCTAGGACTGACCGGTTTGATCGCTTTTTTTTTTTTTTTTTTGATTTATATGCCGCCCTTCTCCGAAGACTCAGGGCGGCTTACAATGTGTTAAGCCATAGCCTTCATACTTTTGTATATCTATACAAAGTCAGCTCATTGCCCCCACAAACTGGGTCCTCAATTTACCTACCTTAGAAAGGATGGAAGGCTGAGTCAACCTTGAGCCTGGTGAGATTTGAACATGAAGTAATTGCAGACAGCTGGATGTTAATTAGGGTGCTTAGTCTGCAGAGCTATCCAGGCTCCATAAGCCTGCAGTCCAACGGAATCTTCTCCAGCAACATAGTTCAAAGGCCACAATTCTTCAGTCTTTCTTATGATCCATCTTTCACAGCCATACATTGCAACTGAAATGTTTTACTGTTATTATCTGTTTACTTTTTATTATATAATTTTATTGTTAGTGATGTGTCTACCATCTTCTTCTGGATAAAAACAATATCTAAATTTGATAGATGACGGACAAAAAGTTGGACAAGACACTTACTGTATTATAACTGAGAACCAGCAACACCTACAGTATTGAGTAGAGGAATAACACATATTGAAAATGATTCATGAGTACTTTATATCTTACAGAAACATAATACAATTTAAGTTAATGTGACTCTAAAAACCAGCATTCTTCCTTTCATTTACATTATCTACACACAGTAGTTTTGATATTATTTTTCATCATTAATATATATTCTATTTACTTTTTTCCTGTTGTCTTTAAAAATCTAGATATAACAACGATAAATAGTATACTGATATACAAATATAGGTAGCTATTTCCCTCTATTAACCATATCTGTGCTTGGTTAAGTATTATTATTCTTTTAATCTTATTCAGATCTCTTTATTTTATAAGAATAAATAGATAATAAAATATTATCTATGAATAAACAGATAATTCTTATTCAATATGACATTAAGTGAAAGTTCCAAGCAGAATATATTAAATAGTTTTCATTTTTTTAAAAAAAACCCTATGGAAATTTGAATTTAATGCCAAAATCTTCATTATATTATTGTTTAAAAAGGTTTTTAAAAACCTGCTAAAATATATAAGCAAATATTTAATTCCATTTTTTTTCTGTTCAACTGATTTGCTCTAACTATTGCTGTAGGCTTTAAAAACCATTCTCTAAATCTTTGTATTTATCTTGCTGCATATATGCAATACATATGGAAGCCGTTCTTGCTTAAATTTATTTTAAATTTATATATGAAGTGTACATGTATGTCTCTATGTCTCTGTCTGGCTATGTCTGTATGTGTCTGTTTCTGAGTCTGTATACAGGTTTGTGGGGGGAGGTTGTTTGTGTACCTGTGTTTGCATGTGTGCATACACAGACATACACACAGAAGAGAGGGGGGGTGAGGGAGGGAGGGAGAGAGGGGGGCATTAAATTTATCAGTGCTGCATATTCTTCAAGTTTCAGTTCCCAGTTTCAGATTGCCTTATGGTATATTTTTAACAAAATATATTATTGATTGCCTGATACTGAGGTTTCCTCCTTCGTTCCTCTTTTGAAGGACTGCTAAACAAATGTAAAGCCAGTGGGGACTATGAGATTTTAGTTCAGGTCTGCAGTTATAATCCCATTGTCTAAATCCAAGTCCGATTCAAATGCTTAAATGGGGAAGCATTCTTTTGTCATAAATGTTTCTAAAAGGTGAAAAGAGATTATCATTGATTTGCCAACACATTCCGGCTTTAGCCTAAAGTAATTTCACTTCATGAAGAACGGAGAAGTTCATATTTTCCCTTTCAAATAGGTAGCAAGGACAAAACATTTCCTCTAAATGCTTAACCCATTTGACTTTATAACCAGCAGCATTCATCTTTTGGAAGAACAAATGTTGAAGCATTTTTCTTTCTTTCTTTCCTCCTCTGGTTCAGTTCGCTTAATCTAAGCCTCCCCTTCTAATTTCATAGCCTTCCATTGTCCATTTATTAAATGAATTTTAAGTCTGCCCTTGAATTCATTATCTTCAGATTTTCAAAGGCAGACTTTTCTTTCCCGGGCTCCATAAACAAGTGAAGGTAATAAGCAAGCATAAGTGCCACAATCCTGAGCCAGGCTAGTAATATATGAATGAATGTAAATGTAGTCAGTTTCAGTTTATATCATAAATCTCTCCATCCATTAGCAATTTTCTTACATGCAGAGTTTTCCACACATTTTTCTCCAACTGGATATTTATGAATACGAGTATTCCTTGACTTACAACCACACCTGAGTCAAAAGTTTCTGTTGCTAAGGACACAGTTGTGAGTTTCCCCCCTTTTTACAACCTTTCTTGCTACTGCTGTTAATCACTGGAGTTGTTAAATTAGTAACATGTTAAGTGAATCTGGCTTCCCCATTGACTTTGCTTGTCAAAAGGTCGTGAAAGGTGATCACAAGATTTTAGAATACACCAATGGTCATAAATATGAATCAGTTGCCAAGTACTGATTTTTTTTAAAAAAAATTATTTATACATTGTTTTCTTTGAAATACATAAGTGTTTAATAAACAGTGTATTGTCTGGATCAATTTACTTGTACAATATAGTAATCATAATACTGGTGGTGGTGGTGGTGATGATGATGATGATGATGATCATCATCATCATCATCATCAACCAAGTTGCTAAATTAATCCACTTGTCATTATGCAAAAAATACGATTTACCTGTATCCAAAAAGTCATGGGAACATAAAGTGGAAAAAGTTATAGAAAATGAGAAGGTGAAGATCTTGTGGGACTTTTGAATACAGACAAACCGTCATTTGGAACACAACATGCCAGATATCACAGTTGTTGAAAAGCAAAACATACAATTTATTGACATTGTGGTACCAGGAGATGCCAGAGTCAAAGAAAAAGAACTGAAAAAAAATCAGGAAATTTCACAACCTGGCCATCGAAACTACATGGCTATGGATGAAAATGTAACAGTGATACCCATTGTCGTTGGGGCACTTGGTATCATGTCCAAGAATTTTATAAGATACATCAAGAAATTGCAGCTTCCTGCAATAACACCAGCAGAACTGCAAAAAACTGTGCTACTTGGAACATTGTACATCTTAAGAAGGTACTTGGTTGATACCTAGGATGCTGGCAGCAACCCATATCAATCATTAGCACCAGTCAATGGTATTTGTGATGCATTTTTTAATGTTCAGTTGACTGAGTTTCATATTTAATGAATAAAATAAGAATAATAATACAACTGTAATAATAATACAGATGTTTACTTGTGTATAATACAATTTCTTTCATCCTTTACTTATACATATCAGTAATCTTTCATCTTCTAATATCTATCTCTTTTATCTAACCATTGATAAAACAAATCCCATCTTGAAAAATATTCTGTTATTTTTTATTATTAAAGTACTGAATTTTAACATGACATTGGAAAAGCTACAACAATCGTAAGTGTGAAAAATGATCATGAGACACTTTTTTCAATGCTATTGTAACTTTGAACAGTCACTGAATGAATTGTCGTAAATCAAGGACTACCTGGAAAAGGTATTTGGATTAGACGGTGAGATTGCATATCTTACATAGAGTTAGTCTTCGACCTATGAACGTAATCGAACCCAAAGTTTCTGTTGCTAAGTGAGACAATGGTTAAGTGAGTTTTGCCCCATTTTACGACCTTTCTTCCCACAATTGTTAAGTGAAACACTGCAGTTGTTAAGTTGTTCAGTGAATCCATGCTTCCCCATTGTCTTCGCTTGTCAGAAGGTCGCAAAAGGGGATCACATGATCCCAATCAGTAGTGGGATTCAACTTTTTTTTACTACCGGTTCTGTGGGTATGGCTTGGTGGGCGTGGCATAGCTTGGTAGGCGTGGCAGAGGAAGGATACTGTAAAATCTTCATTCCCACCTAGTGGTGGGTTCCTTCCGGTTCGGCCCGTTTCGGCCGAGCCGGTAGCGGTGATGATATGACGTCACCAAACCGGTTCTCTTTGTTCGGGAGCTGGGTCCTCCCGCCCCCGCCCCCATGTTATTCTTACCTTTTATTTGGTCCCACCCCCAATCTATTTGCTGCTTCCCGAGTCCCAGCTGATGTCTAGAAGGAAACTTTGGGTTCTGTCTGCACTTACATGCATGATTCAGCCCTTGATCCAATGAGGATGATATATCCTGGCACTAATCACTTTTACTTCAAGCACTAAACTTCTATGAGAAACTTATTTACATTCCAATTAATTTGTCACTGAAACAGTGACAAAAGTGACATACTGTCACTGAGATTGCACTGACCTTTTATTAGTAAAGAAAGTCTGTGTGAGACTGTGACTGAGAATCTCCTTTGAGTGTCTGCCTTAGCTCATTTCATAGCTGGTGGATATGTAAAATTATAGCTGAGAATAGCTGCATTAAACAATCAATAATCAGATTTATGCAGCTGAGCAATATAAGTCTTAGAGGAGGAGGAGGAAGAGGAGGAGGTATTTGAGCATGGTCTGCATGCTAAACTATTTTTCATGGATTTTGGTTCATCGTTAGAATCTGGTTCTATTTGTCATTAGAGGAACCAATTGTTCCTGATATATGAAGTGAATTTTCACCAAGCAGGGTAGTAAATAACCAAGTGGAGTAAGGACTTTGTCTTGGAAGCAAGTGACCAGCCTCTGCCTAGCCCTCTCCTAATGGAAACTGCCTTAGATATGGAGCAAAGAAATAGGAATAAGTGATACTTCTTAATATTTCTAATGGGAAGCTGGCTACATTTCTCAACCCCATAAAAGGTAAAGGCAAAAGTTTTCCTATCCAGGAAACTTTTCTGGGCCTCTCCATTTCTTAGCTGAGAGAGCCAGTGTTGTCCAAGGACACATCCGTGGTCGTGTGGCCAGCATGAGTATATGCTGAGGCACATGGAATGCTGTTACCTTCCTACCAAAGTGGTATCTATTTATCTACTTGCATTTACAAGCTTTCGAACTGCTAGGTGAGCAAGAGCTGGGATCACCCTGTTGTGCGGTGCTTGGGTCTCGAACCTTGACTGTCAAATTTCCAACTGACAAGCTCAGCTTTTCTAACCACTGAGCCATCACACCCCTTGTCAACCTCATAAACAATAATACAATTTAACCAATCTGGTGATACGAGACCAGGTATTCCTTATTTCAATTGGTGGTAACCATGTTTTGAAACAGAAAAGAGGAAAAGTAAATTCTATAAAAAGGATTTTTTTTTTTTTTGCTTACAGGGATGAAGCAGAGGCCCACAAATGGTTTCTTTTGAAAAGGGAAAGCTTTATTGGAAAATAGTCCATTAATTTTCTTCAAAATCTGAAGGCATTATGATTATCTCTCCCAATCATTCATTTTCCATTTTATGGGGCTGTTTGGTCCAAAGTACTGTTGCTATGTCAGCAGGGGAGGCTTAAAAATCACAAACTATGTATTTTGCACACTTTTCCTCTTGTTATACCTTTTCTTTTTCATAGGAGCCTATATTGTAGCAAGAGGATGTAAAATTCTGTTGGTCAGGCAAGCTGCTGCTTAGAAATATTACGAATGCTGCATTTTTCCATCATTTGAACTCCAAACGTGCATTAATGGGTTGCTCAAAATAACTTATGGGGATTTTTTTTCATGTTCCTTGGTAAACTTTTACCAAAATGCTTCTCTAAATCATAAAGATATATAGTTGCTATTGCTATTCCAACAATCTGGTCTTGAAAAGTATATTAGATTATTTAAAAAAAAAAATCACCAAGCATTAACTGTCTCTGACCACTAACCATATTTTTATCTATTAAGTTTTTATCACACCTTTATTGCTTCATTTATTTTTTATAAATAACTGAGGCAGCAAACATACATCATACTCCTTCCTCCCCCTATTTTCCCCACAACAACACTGTTGTTGAGACTAACCAACCAAAGGTCACCCAGCCAGCTTTCATTCCTAAGGGGAGACTAGAACTCAGTCTCCTGATTTCTAAGGCAGCATCTTCACCACTACACCACTACAAAGGTGCTGTTTTCTCTCTTATTGTTGTTATTTTTCCAATAGGTCTCCTGAGGCTTCATCAGCATCCTGCATATTGCAGTATTAGTGCAGTGTTATGAGTGCCTCTGCCAGCGGTTTCCAGGATTGGCCCACGTTGCCTTTGCCTGCTCAGGAGAGCTCCGTTTTTGCTGGCAGAGGGTTGCAGGAGGCTGTCACAGCCAAAAACGGAGCTCTGAAGCTCCTTTTCTCTGGCAGAATGCTCGGGCCACCACAGGTGCCCCCAACAGGAGTGACATTGAGCTGGCAATCCCACCCTGGCCATGGCCACTCCGGATCCCTGAGGTCAAACACAATCCTGATGTGGCCCTTATTGAAACAAGTTTGACACCCCTGCTCTAAAGTAATGTTTCCTTATATTGATGACTTTAAAATGGGTGCACTTCCCTGTCTCCTACCCTGGGGGTGTAATCCCACCTATCTTAATATTAAATAACATAGAAAAACACACTCTATAATCTTGAATCTAAAAAATGAAAAATAAATCAATACAGGTAGTCCTTGACCTACAACCTCAATTGAGCCCCAAATTTCTGTTGCTAAGGTGAGATATTTGTTAAATAAGTTTTGCCCCATTTTACAACCTTTTCTGCCATAGCTGTTAATCATTGGCATTGTTAAGTTAGTAACAAGTTTGTTAAGTGAATATGGCTTCCCCATTGACTTTGCTTGTTGGACGGTCGTGAAAGATGATCACATGACTTTGGAACACAGCACCGGTCATAAATTATGAGCCTGTTGTCAAGCTGCCCCAAAGGTGCTTTTTCAAGAGTCAGCTGGCCTTTCTGTTTTTTCTCTGAAGACATTTCACTTCTTATCCAAGAAGCTTCTTCAGCTCTGACTGGATGGTAGGGAGTGGAAGGATTTATATTCCTTGCAGACAGCTCTTCGTTTGCATCCTTTTAGAGGGTCGTTGAAGTACTTGGAGGTTTATCTGTGTCCTCAGGGTTACTTGAGTAGTGCTAATGGTTCTTGTAGTTGCACATTTTCTGGAAATCCATTCATACTCCCACACCATTCGAAAGGTGTTCATCCAAAATTGCATAGCTGAAAGTCTGTAGCGATTCTTAGTCATCCAGGTCATGGTTGTCCCAAAGATGCTTTTTCAAGAGGCAACTGGACTTTTTCTTTGAAGACGTTTCACTTCTCATTCAAGAAGCTTCCATTCCTCACCATTCAGTCAGAGCTGAAGAAACTTCAGACAGTTGCCAAGCATCTGAATTTTGATCACATAACAATGGTGATGCTACAATGGTCAGAAGTGTGAAAAACGATTGTAAGTCACTTGTTTCAGTGCTGTTGTAACTTTGAACAGGCATTGAATGAACTGTTGTAAGTCAAGGACTACTATAAAAGGCATTTGGGTGAGTGTTTGTTGTTGCTGTTTTAAAATGATGATGATGATGGCAATGATATCCATTCAGTTATGTCTGACTCTTGGCAATTCTATGGACCAGGTCTCTCCACATTTTAAAATAAATACCTTTTTAATTATTTACTATTTATTTTAATTTGAATTAATTTATTTAAATTAATTATTTAAAGATTTAAATTAAAACGAGGAAACCTGAAGTGTTGTTGAGCCAATAATTTCTTTGATTGCTTATTTATCATTTGATGATCTTGTCTGTTTGTCTGTATGTCTTTTTTGGAGGGGTAGGGGAGTTAATGTGTTTAGTTTATTGTGACTTTGAAAAGATTAACTAATGAATGCAGCCTCAAAATATCAAAGGTGCTTTTTAAAAAGGCAACTGGACTTTCTGGTTTTTCTTTGAAGACGTTTCATTTCTCATCCAAGAAGCTTCTTCAGCTCTTAAGAAGCTTCTTGGATGAGAAGTGAAATGTCTTCAGAGAAAAAATAGAAAGTCCAGTTGCCTCTTGAAAAAGCACCTTTGGGACAACCATGACCTGGATGACTGAGAATCTCCATATAGACGTATTGGAATTAAAGTTATTCTAACATTCCTTCCATATCAGTAAAAGTAAATGTAAGTGGAGATGGAGATGGAGATGGAAATAAAATGTGTGAATTCGGTCGGCGAGGATGAGGAAGAAAACCAGCTTTCTGCATTTTAAGCAACAAAATATGGATAGCATGGAAGGACACATGTTAACTAAACAGACCTATCAATATGTCACCCAATATGCCACTTGGTTTTTAAATCACCCATTATTAATTCATAAACTCTGACACTTCTTATTTTGCATTCAGATTACATTTTGTTAAACTTCAGGTCAAACTAATTTGGCCAAACAACATTAAATATGCTTAAAAATAGAATGTAAATTGTATCTATCACCCCAGTTGCCAATTATTATAATGTTGGAGATTAAAAATGCTAGGATTTCTTTCTATTTAGGAATTACAGCATCGTTGACTTAAAAGAAGAGTCAACAATAGGGTATCTTTCCAAAATCATTTATTTCAGAAAGTCCAACAGCAGTAACCATGGCATCCTTAAACAGCAAATGGAATCTTTTCTCCTATGCAGGGATCACCACAATAAAACTGGACGAATCTTAGACTCCAAAATGAAAGGGGGTAAAGTGTGGTACTTGATTCGGTGGAAGGGGTATCCCCATGAGGAGGCATCCTGGGTATCTGCCCCAAATGTAAATGCTAAAGGACTAGTCAAACAGTCTCATAAGACACATCCCCAGAAGCCGCGATAGGCTACTAATCTTGTGGTTTTCCCTTACAGAAGACTCGTGGTGAAGGAGGAGCCGCCTGTCAAGCCAAGCGACACGCTTGACAATGTTACCTGCACAGGTGTGTGTGTGTGTGCACTGGTGATGGGAGCACTAAGGAATAGGTGGCCGTGTGCGGGGTGGGGAAGGCGGGCCGATGGTGTTAGGGCTTCAACACACCAACTGCTGTATTCGCTGACACCCTCGCTGCAGAGACGCCAACATGAGGAGAGGCTGAGAAAACGCTGAGATGCCGAGCCCAGGATCCGGAAAGATGAGGGTGGGTGTGGCTTTAAATACAGGGCGGGGTGGCACAGTAACGAGCTATTTGCTATAAAACAGCTGCACGCCTATGGAATGTAGCGCTAATTTCACATCGTTTAACGAGTGCAGCACGTTCCTGGAGCCAGCCGGATAATAAACCAGCATAGCATCGACCTGTGTGCATGTGTTTCTTGGTGTTGCCGTGTTTAGCCTAGGACGGCTGAGAACAGGAGTGTGTAGAAATGGACAAACTTATAAAGGAAATACAAATAAAGGAGGAAACAGAATATTATATAGTGTGGAAGAAATGATTTGAATGGTTAGAGGAGAGGGATAAAAGGCAAGGAAAGAGTAAATGAGGAAGATACAGGCATGGAAATGCAGTAACAAACAAGAGGAAACAGAACAGATGCAGATTGTAGGAATGAAATTGTGTACACTGTTATTTATATGTATATATATGTAAATAAATCAATATTATAGAATTATATGTATCAAGGATAAATTGAAATAAGGGAGAAAAAATGGATATGTAAGAAATGTTTACCGATGCGAAATTGTTGAAAGGAAGAAAAATGTAAATGATTCTTTTTTGGTTTTTCTTTAAAAAACGAAAACTGTTTAATAATTTTTAAAAAAAATTAGTCTGTTTTTCCCCGTATTCCCCAAAACTGAGTTTCACTGACTGCCCTCTGATTGGTAAGGTGGAAAGGTGACTCCAAGCTAAAACAGGACCTATCAAATTTGAGGCTTTGCAAATTTGCATACTCCAGGATATGTAGACAATGAGATGGATCCTAAGCGATCTCTGAGCTTGATTGTTGTTGAGTTTTTCTGCGGACATTTCATTACCCAAACGGAATGCTACAGCACAGATAATGTTACTAGTTTGGGTAATGGAATATCTGCAAGAAAACAACCAACCTCAGAGAGCACAAAGGACCCCTCATTTCAACCTTCATTTCAACCTACAAATATTCTCCTTTATTGGCACGCAAACAATTTCTCCATGCCTTTTGTAGACATAGCTTTTCTCTTTGGTATAATATCTGTAGTACATGCAGTATCCTACTGGTGCCAAGCTACTAATTATATATTGAGGATGTATTGACCAATGAGCAATCCTTTCTCACCCCCCCCCCACCTCCCCAGGGTAAAGCATTCTTTTTACATATTTTGTTAGATCAGTCATTGGCCTTTCACACCAGAAAATGATGCTTGTAAGATGTGACAGAGATGTGGCAATTATGTTTTTCCCTACTAGAGAGATCAGAGCAATTTGTGACAGGTGACTCTGTTCCTGACATTAAGAAAGGGAGAAGATTAGAATTTTAAAAGCAGCCTTTGAAAAAAAGAAAAGAAAAGAAAAACTTGCCGAGCAGCTCCTGATCGTCACACGTGAGCCTTCTAATCTCTGTCCCCAGAACCTCACCAGAGAAATTAAAGGATATGCTTGCTCATTTGGGGTCTTGCACTCCAATCCCCATCATTGCCCACTATCATCTGGAAAGTGATCATCTGTGGAAAGATATGAGTTCATTTAGATTCCCTGTGTCATTTAGAGCCATGGAAGATTAGGTTTCTAAGCTGCCCAATTTCTCCTTCGCATATTCTTCTTCTAATGGGATATATATGTCATCATCTGCCAGCGTTAGCCCTCTGGATCTACGTAGGACAAGCAGCCAAACTCTGTGCAAAAGAATTAATGGATGCAAGCTCGACATCAGGACTCAAAACAAGGACAAAGTAGTACTAAGAGCATTTCAGCCTCCTAGGACCCTCCATTACATAGTGAAAGCTAGTCATTTTGGGGGAGGGAAGGGGGAGAGATTACTGAACTCCCATACATTAAAATATTTCAGGCTACCTTAGAAGGTCTCAGCAAAGGCAATGGGTGTTTTAAACATAGTAATTATTAAAAAGGCCAGGCAATCTGTCTCGCCTGTTTGTGCTATGTGATTTGGCACAGCAACCAAACAGGACAAGTACAGACTTCAATGGATAGTTATGGCGGCACAAAAAACAATTGTAACCAGCCTGCCTTCCATTGAGGACCTATATACTACACAAGCCAGAAAGAGGGCTGAGAAAATATCTAAAGACATAAATTGTTTCAACTCCTTCCCCCGGATGTCATTACAGAGTATTGCATGACAAGAGAAATAGACACAAAGGCAATTTCCCACCCACCATCCATGCCATCACTCTGCTAAACACCTAATTCCCACAGCACTGTCTTATATCTAAGGATATATAGTATTACTATTATACTTCTCATCTTTCCTATTACCTACTCCTATTGGTATTTTAAGAGCTGTGGTGGCACAGTGGTTAGAATGCAGTACTGCAGGCTACTTCGGCTGACTGCCGGCTGCCTGCAATTTGGCAATTCAGATTTCACCAGGTTCAAGGTTGACTCACCTTTCTATCCTTCTGAGGTCAGTAAAATGAGGACCTAGATTGTTGGGGGCAATATGCTGACTCTGTAAACTGCTTAGAGAGGGCTGTAAAGCACTATGAAGCCATATATAAGTCCAAGTGCTATTGCTATTATGATTATCACTTCATTGTTTGTATGTAAACTGAGAGCTTATACACCAGAGAGAGGTTCCTTGTGTGTTCAATCACACTTGGCCAACAAACAATCTTCATTAATGTAACCAGCATCTGAATAACCATCCTGCCCTATCCTCTTTTCTCTCATCCAGGGGTGAAATGTAAAATGTGTTACTACCAGTTCTATGTACCGCCCCGCCCCAAGCTATGCGACTTGGGGGGGGGGGGCAGTAATGTGACTGGGTGGGCATGGCCAACTTTTTTTTTTCAAACTTTTCAAAGCATTTTTTCTAATGCTTTAAAAAGCCTCTGGTGATCAGGCAACTCAGCTGGGATCGTCAGAGACTTTTCAAAGCATTTTTTTAACCACCTTTTCGGCCAAGAGGTTGCAGAAAAAAATGCTTTGAAAAGCCCTGAGGATCAGAGGCTTTTTTTTTTACTTTTAAAAGCATTTTTTTGTGGGAAGAGGTTGTAGAAAAAATGTTTTTAAAAGTAAAAAAAAAGAAGAAGAAGAAGAAAGAAAGCCTCTGATGATTGTGTGACTCAGCTGAGCATGGGGGGGGGGCGGACACAGGGATTTTTGCTACTGGTTCTCCGAACCACCTGCCGCCATCGCTACCAGATCAGGTGAGCCAGTCCGAAGCGGGAGCATTTCACCCCTGCTCTCATCCCAGTTTATATACACTCCATGCATCTGAGGATCCGAACAATAGTTCACACATACTTTAAATAAAATTTGCTAACCTGAGTAAAGGACACCTCCTGCTGGAGTGGTTCACAATCCAGCTCAGGGAAGGTCATCAAGAGGGAACCAAAGACCTCAAAATAGCCCCCTTACAGTGATAATGCCTGCCCCAAGAAGGCAGGGGATGGCCTTCAGTAGCACAGCCCATAGCACTCCCAATAATCCTTCCTTAGAGGCAGTAGGTCCACCCTTCATTTTATAGCCTACAGAGAAGACTTTAAAATGGCTCCCCTGAGTAACATCCAGTGAAAAGGAAAAAGCAGTAATTTTGTGTGTAAGGAGATGCTACAGCCATTTGACAAGTCATTGCTGGGAAGGTTAGATATCCCAGGGAGCATGAAGCAGCTGTTCAAAGTGGCACCACATACACGCAAACTGATCACATGGTTCTCCTACAGGGCTCCCTGTAATCCCAAATGAGATTATGCAGAGAGTTGACAAAGAATAAGAAAGAAGACATTTTTTTTAAAGGCAAAAGAAACAACTAATGCTAATTAATAGCCCGAGCACCCCTTATATCAGTCTTTACCTTTTTATCCTCAGTCCCTGCTTCTTCTGTGCCTATGAATTGTTTCATGCATTTCTGGGGTGTTTGTGAAGAACTCATCATGGTTATTATTATTATTTTTTTGTCTTCCTCTTCTTCTTGACCCAGTGATTCTTCTTTCTTATATCTGTTTTGCTATTCAAACTTCATTTATTTCTTGACAGTCTCAAACCATCATAGCATACTTCTTTTGTATGGGCTAATCACTTTTGTAGACATTCAACCCCAATTCATTCTTGCCTTGGTTTCTTCTTGTTCCCACTGCATTCAACTTGTCAGAATATCTTCTGTGACATACTGTACTCATTTCTATATAACAAGGTGGACAAAATCATGCTTTTATTCATAGCGATTTTTGTTTCTTTGGCCAAACATTTATTTTCATACACATATTTCTGGTTACTTTTTAAAATTATTTGCATGTATTAAAATTACTCTATTCAGTTCCCATCTCATTTTGCCGTACAACATTCACTACTTCCTCCAGTTTATCACTGTTTATATGCAGAACAACTTGTTGCATACAAGTTCATTCCTTTTTGCTGTTGTTGTTGAAGACAGTTTGGTCCTTGATACATTCATTTTCACATCCACACTCTTCAATGCCTCATATAATATAATAGCCACTGCAAATTATTCAGTGTGTCAGCCAACAATATAACATCATTTGCATGCAAAATTATACACACATATTCATATCTCCAGATGTGAGTGGTAGCCAGGCCAGCAAGGGATGGAGGGGGAGAGGCAAATAGTGGAATGACAGGCTGCTGTGATCTTCCTTCTCTCACAAAGATCTTTTGCCTTCCTTCCTGGTAGGTCCCAAAAATGACATGGCTTCCATCTCATGATTAAGTCCTTGATTATTGGTGTATGGATTTCCCACTGTGGGATAAAGGTTGATTCCTCTTTCTGGGTGAGGGTCAGAAGAGGAATTGGTAGGAGGGGGGAGGTAATGGAAAAGGGACCCTCTACAGCTGATGGGAGCAGCAGGGAAAGGCTGCTTCTGAATCTGGTGTTTGTGAGTGTGTTGTAGCTAAGTGAGGAGTGTGATTTATTTAAGTGGGTATCAGAGTATATCCATCAACTGGAATAGGACATGGTAACAAGGTCAGCCAATGTGGGCTGGATCATCATCTTATACTAGTTTTACATTCCCGGGTCTCAGGCTCCAGTACCTTATCAAAAGACCTTCAGAGGCTCTGGCTTTTAGCTGTTGCTACTTTTGGTGTTCTTCATTAGGGAAGTAATCATTGATGAGCAAGTTGATCTGTCATGTGTTACCAAACACGAATAAGTCCAGATTGGGGTGTGGCCAGTGGTGAAATGTAAAATTTGTTACTACTGGTTCTGTGGGCGTGGCTTGGTGAAGGGGGTAATGTGACTGGGTGGGCATGGCCAACTTTTTTTTTTCCGGCCGAAGAGGTTGTAGAAAGCCTCTGATGATCCCAGCTGAGTTGCCTGATCGGCAGAAGCTTTTTTTTTTTTTAAAGTCTCTGACGATCCCAGCTGAGCCGCATGAAAATGAGCTGAAAAGTATTTTTTCGGCCAAAGAGGTTGTAGAAAAAATGCTTTTAAAAATAAAATTTTAAAAAGCCTTTGATGATTGCATGGCTCATCTGGGCATGGGGGGAAGGGCAGGGATGTTGCTACTGGTTTTCCGAACCACCCACGATCCGATCTGAACTGGAAGCATTTCACCCCTGGGTGTGCCCTTTTGCAGATACATCCAACAAGGTTTGGGGTATCATATCAGTCAAGATTCTGTGGCATAGAAGTATGGCAAATGTCATCCTGGAATTTGTGAAGGTTTTCAGGGATGCTTCAGCACAAGTATCAGATATGAGACCTTGCTCCTTGCATTGGACTCCATGGCACAGCAACCTCTCTGCCTGAGCTATTGACTCCATTTCTGGGCTGGAAATGAAATTCCCCATATGTCTTCAGTTTTCTTTCACTCAAAATGAGGTCTAAGGTAGCTCAGAAGTTCATGGCCACTATGATGGCTTTATCCAGAGCCACACCTGAACTGGTGTTTTTGATGGAGCAGTGGGGGCTGAAATTGGGGGATCTGATTTGAAATTAGAGAGTTCCCTTGTCATGGTTAGAACAAATTACAGAATACTAGCACCACTATTCACTGCAGAGATGCTGAACCCATTAGACTGACCTTCTCTAGCAACTTATAGGCCCAGATAGTGTGTTCTTGTTGGTCTGCTATTTGTCCATCCAAACTCTTATTCTAACCCTCTGCTTAGAATAAATGGTTGGCTGAGGTTTTGGATTGGATTGGATTGTATCCATGCAACTTCTCCTCTCTTGGGGATCCCATTACTGCCCATGGTTTACAGACAAGTTGAGGGAGATGAAATAAGAAAAAAGATACCTAGAGAATCGCTGTTACTCAATAAGGGGTGAACTGAACAGAATATGGCTTTGAGCTGCTATTAAGGCCTATTTTCTGGTGGAAAATGTAGCAAAATATCTGCATTTCTCCACTTTTTTGCATGCACAGATAACTGCCCTGTTCATATGATATGAGTTCTCTTGGGAGGCATGTGGAGGAATGTGTTCAGTATCTGTCAAACAAAGTCACTGGAAGTTTTTCAGAGTTGAACGCCAATCTTGTTTCAAGTCTGCCTTAGCAACTGCCTGAGGAGGAATCTTGCCCAGTTATCTAGGAATAGTTTGAGCCTGTTGAGCCTGAAGAAATTAACAGGTTCCTTAGGACTGTGAGCAAAACCACCTGCTCTTTAGATCATTTACCTCTTGTTAAAGAGGTCCAAGGTTTTTCATATGAGATGAACTAGTCTAAGCGAGATATTGACTAATATAAAACTGTGTTATATAATATCTGAGAGACAGAAAAAGGAAGGAAGGGTTATGTGGTCCCATCCAATAATTTTCTTCGGACAATAATGTGTAAAGTTAAGCATGTTTTCTGAAAGAGTAGGTCTCAATTTATAAATTAGCAGTAACTCTTTTACTCACAAAATGGGTCTTTTCTTATTTCAAATATCTCCTCTGATCTGATGTAAGGAAGGATATTATAAAATTAGAGAACACTCCAGAAATAAGTAAAAAAAATGCTGCATAAATAAATATTGATAGAACATGTGCAGATTTTTGTACATGGAAAGTTATCTCCTGTTATTGTCTCATTGGAATCATTGCAATCTGAGACCAGATTAATATACCTCTATCCCTCTCCAGGATCAAGGCATATCCTTAAGTACCTTTCTAAATTCAGGCTTGGGAGAAGGTAGGATGAGGGATGTCCACTGGCATTAATGGTCGAAATTAAATAATCCCATTTCTCACTGCAACTGCAAGTGTTTGATTAAGCATAGTTTTTAAGGGCAATGTTTAAATGAATACAGGATTAGCCGTGCATGGCATGAACCTTATATTCTACCTTTGAATGTCCAATTGCACTGAATGAATATGCTCACTAAAAGTTGCCAGAAGTACTTTTAATTTTGCTGCTGGGAAGTATTGTCTGTGTTATCTGTAAAATTATGTTCAGAGCTCCAGGGGTAGTTATATTGCAGAATGGCCCTGTGACTGATGAAAAGTTACACACCTTTGTTCTCAATTAGAATTTGTGCAGCATTGTGGGAGGTGTATGGAAGATTGCACTTCAAAGGGATTCAGTGGTAGGTTCCACCCATGGTTGAAATTCCTTTATAAATGTGTTTATTAAGCCTGTGATACTTTAGTAATACTGCCTCAGTGGGAGTTTTTACATGAATAAGGATGGCAGGATCAAACAATATTACAGAAGCTTTCTGAACTGAATTTATGCAGGTATAATAATGGATGCACTTCATAAACTACATCACAGGCTCCTGAATATTGATAGTTTCCCCAGGATTAAGAAATCCTTCCACTTGCAAGCTTCTCAGGTCCTTGCTATGTATACTGTTGCACACAACACTTTGCTTTCATATTTTATTTACCCTTGTTATCCAGGACAGTAAGCAAAGACAGGGAAGCACTTCATGCAGGGAGAACTTACTTTGCCTTTGATCTAAACAGAATGTTATAGTCAATCAAATGTAACCAATCTGAATGATTTTCCTTGAGGTATACTACTCTGGGAAAAAATGATGGCTGCATTAAAGAAACCGGTTAAGAGAACTTCAGTCTTCTTAGGGTATTGAGTTGTCTAAGAATAATTGCTAAAAGAGCCATGGTGGTGCAGTGGTTAGAATGCAGTACTGCAGGCTAATTCTGCTGACTGCCGATTGCCAGCAGTTCAGCAGTTCAATTCTCACAGGCTCAAGGTTGACTCAGCCTTTCATCCTTCTGAGGTGGGTAAAATGAGGATCCAGAGTGTTGGGAGAGCAATGTGCTGACTCTGTAAACTGCTTAGAGAGGGCTGTAAAGCACTGTGAAGTAATATATAAGTCTAAGTGCTATTGCTATATTATTATTCCATGATTGGCACACCACAGTAAGCCCAAGTAGCGTCTCTGCTTCATGAGCTGTACTGCTTGCTTCCAGATGTGATTCAAAGGGGTCCTTATCTATAAAGCCCAATATGACATAGGACCTGGGTACTTGAGGGACTGTCTGTCTCCCATCATATCTGCCCAAATTGTTTGCCAAATGGTTGATATACTCTGAGTGCCATCTGTCTGGACCCCAGAAGCATGCCTTCCCTATAGCAGCACCTGCCCTTTGGAATGTGGTTCCCCCCACATCTCACACACAGATTTGAATGCCCCGCACCCTAGTGGTTTTCCAAAGGGTCATGAAAACTTGGCTCCTTTCTCCAAAACTTTGGTGAGGAAGATTGGAGCTCCCTTTAGATTGTGTGGGTTGATTTCCTAATCCAATTTTATTATTCATTTTTGTCTCTGTTTTTCTTGCTTTTCTTGTTTTTAATGCTTT
Source organism: Masticophis lateralis (assembly GCA_030761175.1). NCBI lineage: Eukaryota > Metazoa > Chordata > Lepidosauria > Squamata > Colubridae > Masticophis > Masticophis lateralis. Next base: position 122,028,147 of record JAUDYJ010000001.1, on the reverse strand, counting down.
AAAGTTGAGGAGCATATAATTTTAATAAATCATCTTCATCATCACCCCTCTTCTGCACACCTCTCTCTTCACCACAATCCAGGCCACTGATTGAGAAGAACTTTTGGTACTGAAAAGTATATTTCCCTTCCCACATTATTGCAGAGCTGTTGGAGTATATTTCAATACTTACCAGATTTTCTCTCCAGCCTATTCTGGTGCATGAAGATGCCACTGCTGATGATCCAGTAGTCCCAGTCCTTGATCCCAATTGCTGCAATCTCGGAGTTAGGAGAAGGCTCCCAATTACTGCTCCAGCCTGAACAGTGAACAATTTAATTGGAACAATAAATTATGACAACAAATTACTTTTTATACACAACAGTAAGAAAAAACAAATAAGAAATACGTTGTTTTTCTGGCCACCAAGGAACAATTCAAACTGAAATGTTAGAGTTGATTCTCATGCCATTTTAATGCCTCATAAATATCCCAATGAATTAAAGATGGTGATGGCTTAAATGTTTGCCTCTGTGATAGCCTTAGAGAAGAAAGGGAACTAAGGGATGGAATTCAATGTCCCAAGGATGATTCTGGGTGAAACTTTAGAGAAACTGAGGAAGGGCTAGGATAATGTGGGCCAGCATAGCTGGAAAGGAGCAAGAGAAGTCAGAGGCCAAAATGAATAGTCAAATTGGAAGAAGGGATATTTTTAGGGAAACTGTAGATAGGATAGAGATAGGTTGGAGATAACTTGACATGGCCAAGTTAGAAGTTGGGAAGTGGGCATTAGTAGATAGCAGAAAAACAGGAGGAAAACAAGGGACTGATTGGGTGGATTTGAGGATTTGAATCACAGAATTAAGGCTGGAGAGGTTTTATATTCTGAAACTGAGAACTTAACCGTTATTTTAAGGTAGTTACTCAATTCTCAGCTTATTGCAACCAATATTTTGTGACGGGACACAATGCGATGGCATTAAAATGTTTTTTTTTTTAAATTCCAATGTGTCAGTACCCCATGAAGCAGTGGCGAAGTGAAAAAAATTGTTACTACCGGTTCTGTTGGCGTGGCTTGGTGGGGGGTAATGTGACTGGGCAGGCACGGCCAATTTTTTTTTTTAACTTTTAAAAGCATTTTTTCTACAACCTCTTCAGCCAAAGAGGTTGTAGAAAAAACGCTTTTAAAAGCCTCTGGCGATCCCAGCTGAGCTGCATGAAAATCAGAGGCTTTTTTTTTTATTTTTAAACGCATTTTTTTTGGCTGAAGAGGTTGTAGAAAAAATGCTTTTTTTAAAAAAAAAAAGCCTCTGATGATCACGTGGCTCAGCTGGGCATGGGAGGTGCAGGGATGTTTCTTACCGGTTCTCCAAACCACCCATCACCATCACTACCGGATCAGGAGGTCTGGTCCGAACTGGGAGCATTTCACCCCTGCCATGAAGATGAGTTAAGAAATGACAACAATAATATATTAATTTGGAGCAGGTGTTGAGAAACAGAGGAGCCTCAAGTCCAGCAAAGTATACAGAGAATGGCCAGTGTTGAGGACTTATTTAGTTATTTATTTAATATATTTGTATGCCAGTTCAGTCAAAATAGACCCTCAGCAGTAACACAGAATAAATGCAGTAGGAATTTAAAGAATTACAAAATCAATAAAAATAGAAGCCAACCACATAATGTAAGTCACATATAAAATAAATAATAATACAGATTGCTAAGAAAAATAAAGAGTTTCTAAGAACTGAAATTCAACAGCTTTTAGAGAAGTGCAGGTTTCCTCCTCCCTGCTCCTTTCTAGAGAAAGGATGGTGGAGGGGCTAAATAAAAGTTGAATGGGGGGAAAATGGATTTAAGGGGGAAATCCTGAAAAATTTGAAATAATGCTTAATTCGAGAAATGAGGATTGGTGCTGCAAAGATAAGAAATTAGAAGAATCCAAAAGTCGCAACAAAATACATTTCAAATGAAACAGAACTAACCAACACCAGATGTCTAAGTTCAGCAAGGTTTAATTTATGAGACCGGGGATCTTGTGGTTACTCAATCTTCTGTGACTCAAGTATAACCTTATGATGCAATGACCACCACCGATGGTTGGCCATTTTCAAATTGAAATAAAAATGATACACTGGCTAAATTCGCCCTTGTTACCCAGAGTAACAAAATACATTTCTAGTTTTTTTAAATGATTGTGAAACAACCATAATTTAGTTTTAACATAATGGCATGATTCACAGAACGTCTAAGACAATGATTGGGTTCCAACAATATACTGAATGAGTTATTACACTGCTCTATGGTGTATGAATCGTGGTGGTGCACTGGTTAGAATGCAGTACTGCAGGCTAATTCTGCTGACCACCAGTAGTTCAATCCTCACTGGCTCAAGGTTGACTCAGCCTCCCATCCTTTTGAAGTCAGTAAAATGAGGATCCAGATTGTTGGAAGTAATAGGCTGACTCTGTAAACCGCTTAGAGAGGGCTGTAAAGCACTGTGAAGCTGTACATAAGTCTAAGTGCTATTGTTTTGGTAGTCTAATCTGGCATATTGTGAAAACCACATCATTGCCTGCCTAACTCTGATCTTCCAAAACTACTGTGCCCCAGATGTGGACCTTGTCACTTAGAAAGGAATTTCCCTTTGCCTTGGAGACCCACAGTATTTTCCCAGATCAGTTCAATTCAGCTAATTCCTACTAGAAATTGTGCAGCAGAGCCTAACATCCATCAATGAGCATTAAATTTGTTAAAGAGCATTTTGCACTGTGATAGATTTTGTTACTTATATATTAACTTTTACGTTCCCCTGTTTTTTTTTTTTTATAATGCGGTTAGATAAAACATTATTGTTTTTCTGAAAATTCGCCAATTTTAAAAACGCAGGAGGGCTATGGTAATGATCATCAGAGCCTATCTAAAATTATGTTTGGATAGACAAAAGAAAATGAGAAAAAAAGTATTTTTAGATTTCCTGCTATATCTCCTGCATACCATTTCCAAATCAATATGGCTGGAGAAGCAGATATTTTATTTTTAAAAGCCTTGGAAAACTATTTTTAAATGAGGATAATAAGTTCAGGTTGTTGTAATCTATAGCAATATGTAAGTGAGCTCAGACTCTTATTTCAGGAAAGCACACAAAAATTAAAATGCAATTTATATTCAATCGTAACTGCTCCATCTAAAGCCAAAATGCATTTTGAGCAGAGATATAAGGTACAGTTAAACTGTGACTCACTTATCTCTTCCTGTTTTCTCATTTCTTTCATGTAACTCTGTGCATCTTTCTACTGGACTGTTTGATGATTACTTATAAAGCAGTCCTCCAGAAGAGCAATATCTGGATCTCAGTGAACACCTGTTATCTGTCCTTCTTCTATCCTTCATTTTTTCTAAAGTCTACCTTTGGATTATCACAAATGATCAGAAGACAAAGCAGCAAAGAAAGCGGAAAGCTGAAATGTTCACATCGAGTTCAAATTTCTTTTCAAGGCATGATTGTTTTGCGAGATGAAATGTCATTAAATAGAGCAGTGATGTTGCAGGCTGATGAAATTTGATCATTTCCCTTGCAATATTCATAATGAGGCCAGTTGATTTAAGTTATCCTAGTCTAAATGCACAGCAATACAGATTCACTCATCCTGGCAGTTGTATAATACCGATGTTCTGATAAATTTCTTCCAGATCAACAGACAGGTCTGTTTCTGTGTATTTTTATTATTCAAATAAATATTATTCAACCATTATTTAGAATGGTTCCAATACTCAAGAATTTCTGGGTCTCCCAAAACCATCCTTATTCAATTTTCTTATTGATTATTTAAACACAAATGGGAACAACAACAGTTTATTCCTCCAAATTTCCCCCGCTGTGTCTTTGTTTGTTTGCTGGATTTAGAAGCTGTCCACTTCCACCTGTAAGATTGACTCTTACAGGTGTAGTGGCTTACATTTCCAAATATGGGACATAGTAAAATGGAAGGGAGTAAAAGACATATCCATCCAAAATAAAATAATTAATGCAATGATCATCTTTAGCTTTGGGACTTTTTTATTTAACCAGAAAGCTGAAGAACAAGCCTTAGGTTGAAATGAGATCTAGAGCAGAGGTGTCCAACTTTGGTAGTTTAGTGAACTTCAACTCCCAGAATTCTCCAGTCAGCATGACCGGCTGGGGAATTCTGGGATGTTGAAGTCCATAGGTCTTAAAGTTGCCAAAGCTGAACAACTCTGGTCTACAGCATGAAAACATTCTTTGTACTGGACTGGTAAGAGAAGAAGAATAGTGTGAGAGTTGTAGATACAGGTGATAGATCTACTGTAGATCTAGGATGCTAGTATGCCACTTATAAAAAATGCCCATTTTTAATATCCTTGATGTCATTGGATGTCTTGTTTAGAAGAATACATTACACAGCCTCTGGTTAAATGTTTAGAAACTATTCAGTGCAGATAATAAACCATCAATACATTTAAAACCTCACCATGAATAATTCATACATGTTCACCTGCCAAAAGTTCTGAAGAAGGCTATGGCAGCTATTAGAATAGAACACATCCTACTTGTGTTTCATGTAATGTTTCCGACACACAGTATTACACCACATTATATTCCATTAAGTTGGCAGAGGTTTTAACTGGAAGAGACATGATATGTTTTGTTAATGGTCCACCCTTGCGATGCCTCCCATCAAATATGCAACCTTACACATACAAGTGGTAGGAAGAAGTGAAACATAATAAAGACTGAGTGCCATGCGCGTGTGATTTAATTTCGTAGCTGGCCAACAAATTGAATTTGTTTTGGCTGCATCGCGAACTCCCCCCCCCCCTTGATAATGAATACAAATTTACTGTGCACTTCCAAATGCGGCAAATTGCCCTATAAGTGGATGATGCTGTCAATGGCAAACCGGGCTACACTCTGATAATCGGGATCTGACATTTAGCAGAACAGCAGATCTGGAACAGCTTCAGCTCTGCTGGAAAAATAAGAATGATACCCAGATGAAGTTTCTTATTGTATTCAGAAAGGAAACTTGACTGAAGCAGTTGGTCAGAAGACTAGCTATTGATCAGGATATACAACTGATTTCAAGGAGAGTACTGTAACTGTTCCAATGGATGTGCTTTTCCAACAGACAACTGGACTTTCTTGGAGGTTTTTTTTTTTTCCTTGAAAATTTTCACTTCTCATCCAAGAAGCTTCTTCGGTTCTCAGTTCAGTTCAGAACCTAAGAAATTTCTTGTGTGAGAAGTGAAATGTTTTCAAGGGGGAAAAAAAGTCCAGTTGCCTTTTATAAAAAGCACCTTCGGGACAACCGTGACCTAGATGATTGAGAATCTCCATAGATACCTGATCTGATCTTTGATTTGCTGCCCTGGAGCCACCTGATACCAAGCTGCCAAACAAATGGGTAGAACAAACATAAATAAATAGATAAGAGAAAAGATTGGATGAAATTTAAAGTAAACATAGTTATTAGGGCTAAAGAACAACAAGTCAAGTTGGAGAACAATCTTTAAGCTATAGGAAACCTTTGGTCATCTTATGAAGAAAGATGAAGGAACTGGAGATGCTTCTTTAAAAATAAGACAGAATGGAGATTTGATAGCTTCTTCAAAGGGCTCAAATAAAGTCCCATACGGAATGTAGTGGCTCAAGTGGTTAGTAGGCTGGGTTGGAGGTTAACAAGTCCATGTTCAAGATTCAAGTGCTGCTGAGTGGCAGGAAAAGTTCCTGTCATTCGCTCCAGCTCCTTGATGGGGACATGAAAGGAGGCCCCACGGGCACCCCGTGGGCAATGGTGATGTCACCAGATGATCCTTTCAAGCTGGAATCAGCTTAAATGGTGCCTCCACCATGAACGGGATGGGGATGTGGTACAGAAAACAGACACCATCTGTTTTTCATTATTTCAGAGGATGTAAATAATGGATTTAAGTTACAGAAAAGCATATTCCAACTTAATATTAGAAGATCCCTAAAGTGTGATCCCTAAAGAGTGATTTTAAAGAGTGATTTTAAAGTGGAACCAATTACACAGATGGGCTTCTCTTTATTGATTGTTTTCAAGCAAGTATTTGTCAAAAATACTATAATTAGAATCCTTGTACCAAGCATGGAATTGGATTTCATTGGCCTAAGTGGCCCTTCCAACTTTATGATCTGCTTTTAGGGCCGTGTGTAGCCCTAAGCTTCACCTCTGTAGGTACTCTACAGGTACCTACTCCAGCACCAGGGCATGTTGTCTGATCACATAACTTCTTCCATGTAGCTGTAGCATAATGGCAAAGAAGATAGAAGAAGCTGCTGATTTTAACAAAGTTATTCCTTTGTGAGCCCTTCTGTATTTCTATTCTTTTAAACAGTTCAAAATTGGATAGGTGTTAAGCTAAACCAAACTACATCCTTTTAGAAGTATGGTCACTTCATGAACTGCATCTTTAGATGTGAAAGTAGCCCTTTAAAACCTAATTTATCACTGTGAAGGAAAAAGTGACCAACTGGCCTTTCAGGCCAGGAGATTCTTTTGTCCCATCTATGTTAGTTAAATATCATGTCAGCTGAATGCATGGAGATCAAGGATGTGACTAGAAAAGCACAAAGATATTTGTAGTAAAGCTATCAGAACAGTCCAGCTGACATTCCTTTCATTCAGTATGAAGAGATTCTTCAAAACAGAGTAAATAGCCTCTGAAATTGAATAAACATACTGTACAAATTGAATTTAAATTAAAGGCTGTGAAAGATTTAAGTCAGAAATTTCATTCAAACACAGTTGGAGCAAACCTCAAAAATGGATAAACTTTCTAAAATAGCTTGCTGATTTTATCCAATTTAAACCAATCCAGATGACATGTGTACCTGAGTTTTATTGTAGGGACACTTCAGCATAATCTTAAAAGGTAAAGGTAAAAGTTCCCCTCGCACATATCTGCTAGTCGTTCCCAACTCTAGGGGGTGATGCTCATTTCCGTTTCAAAGCCAAACAGCCAGGACTGTCCGAAGACGTCTCCATGGTCATGTGGCTAGCATGACTATATGCCAAAAGCACACAGAACACTGTTACATTCCCACCAAAGATGGTCCCTATTTTTCTACTTGCATTTTTTACGTGCTTTTGAACTGCTAGGTTGGCAGAAGCTGAGACAAGTAACGGGAGTTCACCCCATTACACAGCACTAGGGATTCGAACCACTGAACTGCCGACCTTTTGATTGACAAGCTCAGCATCTTAGCCACTGAGCCATCATGTCCCTATAATCTTGCAAGTCTGTAACTACAAACTTTTAACTGTTAGACCCATTAAGGTAGGTCCTTCCTAAATTTCTTTCTTTGACCATTAAATGCCCCTCTTGTCTGATGGTTTCCTCAGTAGCATCTTCTTTCCCCTCAAAGTTACTCATGCATCCCATCATATCCCTCAAAAAGTCTTGGAAGAAAGGGAAGGAGGGCTCAACTACCTTGTTTCTCCAAAAATAAGACCCAACTGGAAAATAAATCCTAGCATGATATTTCAGGATGCTCATAATATAAGCCCTACCCCAAAATAAGCCCCTGATAAGATTCTCAGTCAGACATATTTCCCTGAAAATAAGACTTACCTGGACAAAAAGCCCTAGTGTGTCTTTCGGAACAAAAATTAATATTTATTTATTCATTCATTCATTCATTCATTCATTCATTCATTTATTTATTTATTATATTTCTATACCGCCTTTCTCCCATAGGACTCAAGGTGGTGTACAGTCAAGAAAAAAATAAAAGATACATAAACATCATAAAATTGATAATTAAAATTATAGCAAGGTTTAACCCAAATTAAATAAAACCCAGAATTATATAAGAATAATAGAAGAGCTAGTCTTATTTTCAGGGAAATACAGTAAATGTTAGATCCTGCCATCCCTATAACCCATACCCTGTGACATCCTCAACCTCAGTTCCATCCACCCCAATCATTCCAGTTTCAGACCCAGCTGGGAAAGTTGGAGAAAGATCACCGAGTCCTACAAAATCAGCCAATCACTTGAACTCATACCAAGCTGATGCAGACACTCATCTTACCTTTCCCAAGGAGGCAGAACCTCAGCATAAACTTGTGCATGTTCATCACCCATCTTCCTCAAGTCATCAACAAAGATGTTTCCTTCAATCCAGGAACAGCCCATTAAATTTAAATTTCAAGAAGAACTGCCCATTGTCTTTCAGGATACAAGCCAGTTTTGTCAGCTTTAAGCCAATTAGCAAAATTTATTCTGCCAAGCAATGTTCTGAAGCAATTAATACAAAGGCCTACTTGACAGAACTGAGACATGGTTACAGACGGCATGGCTGGATGTTGGCAAGCCATCCTTGACTAGATAATGTTTGCCCAGTTAAAATTGATTGGCACAACTTTCAAGGGAAGAAACAAAGAAAAAGAAGTGCCTGCTGATTTTAGGGATCATCTGAGAAACATAGGACAGTAATATTTAGGCCTCACTAATATAAATCACTCCAATGCTACACTTGTAATCCTCTTTCTATTAAAAGTACATCAGCTTCTCAAATCAGTAGCTTTTGACTGACAAGGGAAACACACTCCTGAAATGGCCAGTCAGTCCCAAAGATATCTGGCTGAGAAAGTAGAAAAATTGCAAATCCAGCCCATGACATGCCATGGTCTCCACTCTTTTAATTTGTAGCAAAAGGGATGAAGCAGGGCAAACCACTAGAGAAATAGATTTCCAAATAAAAATGGAAACTTCCTTATACCTAGTATCTAGGGGCCTGTCACTGTGGGAACCTTAGGCACTGGAAGAGAAAATGGCTTCCAAATAACATTACCATTAATTACAAGACTCAAAATGAGTGATGGTCTCCACTAGGACAATACACAAGTAAATAATAGCATCCAAGCAACTTTTTCTTGCTGGTCTCTGCCATGAATTTCTTTCTGAAATGGAATATAATTGGAAAAACACCTTTTAAGGACAGGAGTTTCTTACACATCTACCAGATACATTGATTTCCAAGTCATTCCTCTATCCTGCTCTGTAGCACATACTGTGTGAATTAATTATCAATTTGTTTCCATTACTTTTCCAGGGATGCTATCCCTGAGGAGTTAAGTACCTCCACCACCCCCACCACCCCCAGTACCCCAGATATTCTTTTATATATTCCAGTGCCTGCAAAAAGAGATTCACATTCTTAATGGGACAGTATTTTTGTTTGCGGCCCATGGGCACATAAGCACCCCCCCCCCAAGGGCAGGTGCTGGTGGCTATTAGGGGTGGTGGAAGAGTGCACAATAACTGAGATGGAATGCTATACCTTTGAACCTAACAAGAAGGAAGTTATTTTGTTCTCGCTAGGATGCATTTTTAAAAAATGCATAATTGGACTTCTTCTTCTTCTTCTTCTTCTTCTTCTTCTTCTTCTTCTTCTTCTTCTTCTTCTTCTTCTTCTTCTTCTTCTCCTCCTCCTCCTCCTCCTCCTCCTCCTCCTCCTCCTCCTGCTGAATAAATTGAACTATTGATTGTTAATGCACAGTTATTCTCAGCTGTAATATTATATATTTATGCCAAGTCCTTATAGTTTATTTGGCATGAGTTCAGAACTGATATGCCATTGCCTCTTTCACAGGGTTAACAGAGCATGACTGGCCCAAGGTCACCCAGCTGGCTTTGGGGCTAAAGTGGGACTAGAACACTCAGTCTCTCAGTTTGTAGTCTGATGCCTTAACCAAACTGGTTCCCTTGTACATACTATTCAATCCTATTTAATTGGGTAGGTATATGGGGAAACTAGGGATGTAGTGGTTCAGTGGCTAAGATGCTGAGCTTGTCAATCAAAAGGTCAGCAGTTCAGCAGTTCAAATCCTTAGTGCCGCTTAATGGGGTGAGCTCCCGTTACTTGTCCCAGCTTCTGCCAACCTAGCAGTTCAAAAGCACATAAAAATGCAAGTAGAAAAATCGGGACCACCTTTGGTGGGAAGGTAACAGTGTTTCGTGCACCTTTGGCATTTAGTCATGCCAGCCATATGACCACGGAGACGTCTTTGGACAGCACTGGCTCTTTGACTTTGAAACAGAGATGAGCACGGCCCCCTAGAGTTGGAAACGACTAGCAGATGTGTGAGGGGAACCTTTACCTTTACCTTTATGGGGAAACTACCTCCTGTAAGGTGCCTTACATATACCTTTTTATAATACCGGTACTAAATCAACTTTATTTTCTTGATTATTAAGTATCAGATGTATTATCAGCTTCTTAAAGTGAAAACTTCCCTGCTTTCCATAGTTAAAGTGAACTGTATAGCTTGCACAATGTGGAGGAAAATGACCCAAGGACATTTAGATTTATTTATACTACTGTATAGCATGAAGGAATTCTGCAGGATTTTTTTAAAATGAATACAATATAGGTAGTGTTTAATTTATGGCCACAATTAAGCTCAAAATTTCCACTGCTAACGAAGACAGTGGTTATGTGAGTTTGCCTTATTTTTTGACCTTTCTTCCCTCTGTCGTTAAGGGAATCACTGCAATTGTTAAGTTAGTAACATGGTTGTTAAGGGAACTTGGCTTCCCATTGGCTTTGCTTGTCAGAAGGTCATAAAAAGAGAACACATGATCCTGGGACACTGCAACCGTCATAAATATGAGTCAGTTGCCAAGCGTCTGAATTTTGATCAAGGGACTATGGATACATTGCAACAGTTGTAAATGTGAAAAATGCTCATAAGTCACATTTTTCAATGCCATTTTAACTGAACAACCATTAAATGAAAGGTTGTAAGTCAAGGACTACCTCTATTCTCTTTTATTCTCTTACTAAAATACTTCATTTCTTCTCTTCCCCCCTCCACCCCCCTTGATCTGAACTTGGCTTGATTTTTTCTGACCGCCAGTAGTGCCTCAAATGTAGCTACCTGCTTTGGAAGGAGAAAGCCTGCCAACCTCTTGTTTTCTGCTTTGAAGATATATTCATGATTTGCTCTTATTGTTTTCTCTTTGGCTCACTTTTTTTTTTTTTTTTTTTGGTGACTTTGATTCAATTCCGTCCGCCTGTCCAAGAAATGCATATCAGTCATCTATGGACTTAAAACAAGAAGGCAAACTGTTTTCTTATTTCCCTGTGAACTGAGAAACAAACCAGATCATCATACCTTTATCTCTTTGCTAAACGATCATAAAACGTTCAAGAGATTCCAGAGAGATGTTTTTGACAGCCATAGACATTTGGTGCTTTCTTTTTTCTTCCGGAATATTCGCATGCTGCTGGAAACTTGTAAAGTAGAGGTTTTTCCAAGATGAGGATGTGGTCTTCAATCAGCATAATTCTCGTTTTTACTAGAGCAGCCTGAATCACCTGACAGATCTTTAATACCACATCTGCATTGCCCCAAGCTGGATGGGCCCTTTGAATCCAACAGAATAATGAAGACACAGAACAGACTTTTTGTTCTACCTATTATGAGAAGGAAAGGAAGCTCATTTGAAAGACCTTGAAACATATGCCAGGAGGCATATTAATATTATTAAGCTATTAGGAAAATAGGTTTATTTATAACTAAAGGCTATTTTGTAGGAAATCAAAATCAGTTTACAATTATTTTCACATGTAGATTTTTGTCTTAGTTACAAAGTTAAATGGCAGGTTGTATCCTTGTTATCTGTGCTAATGTGCAGTCTCTTTCATGCAACAGAAAAATGATGATAAATCGTTTTGCTCCTTCTCTTATTGTTATTATTTTTTTACTGCCAACATATAAAGACAGTACTGGTTTATTACAGAATCTATGTTTGGCTGCCTTGTGTTCGGTAAAACAGTTCAGACTTTCGAAAATGGCAGTGTCTGAAGGTTAAATGACATAATTTGACCATTATTCATTCAAATAATGCCTTTTCTAATGTTTAAATAAACTTCAACTTTCCATTCTTAAACTATAAGGTGCTCAGAAAAACATTTTATCTAGATCAGTGGCCCTTGACATTTTGGGCACCAGGGACCGGTTCTGCGAACCAGAGAGGGTGTGAGTTTGCATGCTGCCTACATCCCATGGATGGGGCTTCATTTGTTTGTGTGAACCGACTGCTGGCATGCTGCGGACCGGTGTCAGTCCATGGACCAGGGGTTGGGGACCCCTGATCTAGATAACAAAGCTAATGACAAATTATCTTTTTTTTACCTTTTGTAAATGCCGAAACAGAAAAAGCAAAAAGAAATTGTTTTCATTTGTTTCATGGTTAACAAAGAATAGTAAGGGAACACTCACTTTGATGTTGAAGGCTCAGCCAAATAAAGCAAGGCAACATTTTATACAGATGTTTTAATAAGCTGTTAGTCATAAAATTCAGTTCCAAACCCATTTTCCAGCTGAGGCAGATTTGGTGCAGTTCCCCAATATAAGAACTTGTTGAACAATGTCTTTTTAGGACTAAGAAATGAAAATAGGGTGAGACGGTATTTAATGTACATGTATGTGCTCTGATGATATGGAGATGTACGTGCTCTGATCCTACCATCCAGCCAATGACAGTTAGGGTAAGAGTTTGTTCTTCAGACTGAAAAGGTTTTCTATCTATGCATTTGGGAAAAGTATGCCAAAAATTGTCTTTTCCTCTGGAGGAGCAGAGAAATCTTGCAAAAATATGGATACCAAGGAAAACTCATGAAGAATGTGTGATGGGTGGGAATAAGAACTCAGTCTTGAATCAATAATCTTCCTTCCAATAAGCTTGGTGGGCATGGTGTGGCTTGGTGGGCATGGTGTGGCTTGGTGGGCATGGCTTGGTGGGCATGGCTTGGTGGGCATGGCAGGGGAAGGATGCTGCAAAATTTCCATTCCCACCCCACTCCAGGGAAAGGATACTGCAAAATCTCCATTCCCTCCCCACTCCTGGGGGAAGGATATTGCAAAACCTCCATTCCCACCCCAATCTGGGGCCAGCCAGAGGTGATATTTGCCAGGTCACCAAACTACTCAAAATTTTTGCTATCAGTTCTCCAGAACCTGTCAGAACCTGCTGGATTTTACCTCTGTTCAAGGCATTTATTTATCTCTCTTCCTTCTACAATAAAGTATAGGATCTGTTTGTTGGTGTAACAATTAGACATTTGGTTTAAGTCCTATATCAAAGCAACTCTGTTGCATTTTTAATAGCAATAGCACTTAGACTTATATATTGCTTCATAGTCCTTTACAGCCCTCTCTAAGCAGTTAACAGAGTCAGCATATTGCCCCCAATAATCTGAGTCCTCATTTTACTGACCTCAGAAGGATAGAAGGTTGAGTCAATCTTGAGCCAGTAAGAATCAAATTGTTGATAGTTGGCAGAATTAGCCTGCAATAGCATTCTAACCACTGTGCCACCACAGCTCTTAAGAGTTTAAATAAGTGACTTAAATGTTTTCAAACCATGAAGAACATTAATGGTTTTTTTTAAAAAAACAACAATGGTAAAACAATTGTTTTGGTATTTGGGATCCTTTGCTAATATATAAATACTAAAACTATAGGTAGTCCTCAATTTACAAGCATTCGTTTAGTGAAGCACTGAAAAAAGTGACTTATGACTGTTCTTCACTCTTACAACCATTGCAGCATTCCCGTGGCCACATGATTAGAATTTGGACGCCGGGCAATTAGCATGTATTTATGAGGGTTGTAGTGTCCCAGGCTCATGTGACCACCATTTGCGACCTTCTGACAAGCAAAATCAATTTGGGGAAGCCAGTTTCACTTAACAAGCATGTTACTAACTTAACAATTTTATTAATTCACTTAACAACTGTGGAAGAAAGATTGTAAAATGGGGAAACACTCATTTAACAACTGTCTTCCTTAGAAAGGGAAATGTTGGGCTCAGTTTTGGTCATAAATTGAAGACTATCTGTATCTAAGATGTATGTAAGCTTGTTGGTTCACCTGAAGGCCTGCAACAGACCTGTTGTGATCCACCAGTGGCCAGCAAAGCTGGCAGCAGATTCGGACAGTGAGGAGGTTGGGGAGAAACATGCACCAGTCCTGGAGTCTGGGGAAGGCTTGGACAATGGCTCTGAGTTGGAGGCAGAGAGGGGGCCAAGGTCATCTGGTAGTTCTTTGCTGCCTCCAGAGTCTCCGGAGTCTGGCATCAGCAAGGCAGAAGAACAGCGTGAGCCTGTGTACATGCACAGAACTGCCAGGAGATAGGAACAATTAAGGAAACAGGGTTGACTTGGGAGTAAGGCTTGGAGTTGATTGGCCCCTCCCATAAGACATAAAAGAGAAGTGAATGGGACGTGAGCTTTTGCAGGAAGCAATTAGTTCATTTGGCCGATTGAAGAGTTGAAAATTCTGTTTGTGACTCTGTGCCAAGTTTGGCCTTGCCTTGCATCTGGAAATTAGCTCTTTGGCAGCGTTCCATGTGAGATAGGTGGGTGTTGATAACCTACCTCTGAAAGACTGTTTATCAAGCCTTGCAGAGTGTAAATGAAAGTAATTTACAGTCGTATAAATAAAAGAGGTTTGCTGGAACTAAGTTGGTGCTGTTTACTATCTAAGGAAGCCTAGGTCAGATCAAGACCAGTGACACATTGCAGCTTGATGCATTTGGAATAAATGATCATTTGGGCCCTCTACAACCTGAATTTATTGATGACGTATTGTGCCTTGCAAAGTGTGAAAAGCAGGTATGTAAATATAGCTGTTTTCTTGCATTAAAACTGTAAGTGGTACTGGCTAACAATTTGGAACAGTATTTCACATTTATTGCTATGTGTTCTGTTTTTAACATCTCAGATAACTCAAGGTCAAGGTTCTTTCAATATGGTGATGAAAGGCAGCACCCATGACTAAAAGGAGTTTTACCAAGGCTTGCAGGCCACTGCATAGACTGAGAACATCAAGTGTGGTTCAGCTACACAGTTCACAGCAGACAACAAGGGTTTTGATAAGAAAGATGACAGAAAAGCACAACTGCTCTACCTGAGCTCACAAAACAGATGGGCTGTGTATACAGTCTTTTGAATGTTGCTCATTGTGTCTGTATAGATTCAGGAGACTATGCAATTGAGAGCTTGTAACAGCTGAACTGAATTGAGGCCTTTGAACTATGGTGCTGGAGAAGACTCCTGCGAATCCCTTGGACTGCAAACCACTCAGTCCTAGAGGAGATCAACCCTGACTGCTTTTTAGAAGGCCAGATCCTGAAGATGAAACTGAAATACTTTGGCCACTTAATGAGAAGGAAAGGCTCACTGGAGAAGAGACTAATACTGGGAACAATTGAGGGCAAACGAAGAAGGGGACTGCAAAGAATGAGGTGGCTGGCTGGAGTCACTGAAGCAGTTGATGTGAGTTTAAATGGTCTCCGGGGTAGAGGACAGGAAGACCTGGAGAAAAGTTGTCCATGGGGTTGCAATGGGTCAGACACGACTTCACAACTAACAACAACAACAAACAGCTGAACTATTGTGAGATGGACAAAGCTGGATAATAAAAAAGACTGAATAATAATGATCAGTTTTGACTCGGCAACAAACAAATGGTCTTTTAACTGAAGAAAGAGGACTGCCCCCCCCCTTTTTTTTTTTTTTTTTTTGTAAAAAGATGCTTCTTCTTCAGAAACTTCAGATTTGTACTTTGGAAAGTATAATACACTTCATTAAACTCAATTAATGCTTTGAAATTTCCGAAGCTGAAGCATAGCATTATCCAAAGCTTATAGTAATCAGCTTTTCATAATGCCATTAATTAGTTTGCCTAAGTCCTAATAATTTCTAAATATTACAGAATGAACCGATAACCATTTATTTGGAAGTGAATCCTGCATTTGTTTAGAAGTCACAGGCCGCAGGTCAGGAAATGTTTAATATGTTTAGCAGCATGAACACATACACTTTTAAACCTCTAGATATCAATTAGCTTAGGCTAACCTAACTCTGTAAGGATGGAGCTATTAGTCTTACTGAAAGACAGTGGGCTGTGAGGCTTTGAAATGTATCCACTCCATTACAGCACGTTGAATTTAATTCAGCACAATTCATTTTTGTATGCACAAGCGAAGATTTCCTTGTGTCAGTTTATAGCTGGGGAAAAATGATGGTGACAGTTTTAGGGCCCCCAAGGGTGGCCCATATAACAACCCTATTGTGCCAGCTGCACTGGTTGCCAATTTGCTTGAAGGTCCAATTTAAGGTGTTGATTATGATTTTAAATCCCTTTATAGTATGGGTCCAGGCTATCTGAGGAAACATCTCACCCCAGTGGGATTGGCTTGCCCCACTCGCTCCAACAAAAGAGGCATGAAACAGGCTCTGGTGGAATCTATGGGAAATGGCTCCCACCCTATGCAACTTCGTACCCCCTGAAGTGAGATCCACTTTTATGGTACACTTTTGGTTTCTGAAAGAGCTTCAAATCTGGCTCTGTGATTTGCCTGGGGCCCTGATTGGGCTATTCCACACTGGAAGTGGCTCATGTACTGGAAGGAAGATCTCACCTCCGCTACACTTAATTTTGGTTTTTAATTTATTTAATCTCTGTTTCTTTTTATATTTAATGTTTTAACATCTCATACTTGCTTTTATGTCGTTGTAAGCCACCCAGGGTCACTTTGCAGTGTGATGGCAGGCAGATAAATTTAACAGAAAAATAACTCTGCGAACGAACTGAAAACTTGTCAACTGCTTAAAATTAATTTAATATTATTAAAATTAATAATATTAGTCAAGATAGCAATAGCACTTAGACTTATATACTGCTTCACAGTGCTTTAGAGCCCTCTCTAAGCAGTTTACAGAGTCAGCATATTTTCCCCAACAATCTGGATTTTCATTTTACCGACCTCAGAAGGATGGAAGAGTGAGTTAACCTTGAGCTGGTGAGATTTGAACTGCCGAACTGCTGGCAGTCAGCAGAAATAGCCTGCTGTATTGCATTCTAACCACTGCATCATCATGGCTAACAAGATATTGTGAGTTTTTTGTTATTATTTAATCTACTATTCTTCAAAGGGGAAATGGTTCTTTCGACCAATCTCATCTTTCATTGCTTTCTGTCCAGGATTTACAGAGACAAAATAGACATCTCCCCTTTTCCACTCAAAAGATTTACAATAATTTATGAGGTCTATTGGTTGTGCTGACAAGTAGGCTTCTGTTTCTTTATTGTAAGTGTACTTTCACTACAGTTCACACCTCTGGGATAGTAAGGAGTGGGTTAGCTAAATTTCCTCCCTTTCTTTTTCATCTACAGGTGGTCCATGGTCATGACCACTTATTCAGCAACCATTCAAACTTTTGATGGCACTAAATGAGCACAACTAACAATGGCTCCTTGGATGGAATGGCTGTTGCAGTGTCTCCACAGTCACATAATTGTGATGCAGGCACTTGGTGTCCAGGTTGTAATTACAACATTGCAGTGAGCTGTGGTTCCTGCAATTACAATTTTGGATGTCCCTTGTCAGCTTCCTACAACAAAAGCCAGTTGGGAAGCTGAATGGAAGTAGGAAGTCATGTGAGGTCCTTGGTTAACAACCCAGGCAGTCCTCACTTAACAACAGCAACCAGGATTGTTGGAACTACTGTCACTAAGCAAAGCAGTCGCAGAGCATCATGCTTTAGGATTGTGTTGCTTAGCAATGGCAATTCCACTCCCAATTGTTGGCGTAACCCAAGGATCAATTTTATTTATTCTCCCACTGGAGATGAAATGATGTTTGCCAGGCCACTTGCTTTGGTTTTACTCTTGACTGCATTTGAGGAAGCATTAAAAATATTCTTTTAGCTTTGGGATCCTGGCTGTGACAAAGTTTGAGAAGTCCTGGTTTAATTAAATGAAGCTGTGTCCCTAAAATACTTCTTTTCAATCATGTAAGAGGGCGAGCACAGCAAGCAGAGTTATGGATTTTTGTTCTGCACTTCAAATATTCAAGAGTTACAATACTTCCTTTTGATTGCATTGTTATGGAGAAAAGATTCATTATGTGAACCCCTTCACAGGGGGGAGGGGGAGCTGGATTTTTCCACTGCCTGAGTCTATAAACCAAATGTTCTGTTGACTTACCTTCCATGCGACTTCTCTGGAGTCAGTGGGAAGCCATTCTTAGACAGATTTCCAGCAAGACCAGAATCACATTGCCACCGTAATTTCTATCTGAACAAAAAAAAGCAGCTTTCTTGCTGCTACCCTGTTTTAATGACAGCACCTCGGGTAACCCAACACTGTGCTAATATTGTTCAAAAGCGAACAGCTGAGATGTATTGGCTGACAGTCATCCTTCTGAAAAATAGGATTTGAAAATAGATATTATTTGCAGAATTGTCTAATTTGAAGGACTAGATATACTGTATATTTGAATTAAGAAAGTCTTCATTACTAATATTTCTACATTTTTGGGAGCCAAGAGATATAACCCGACAAATCATTGGGGGGGGGGTGTTTCTTATAATGTTGAAATAGCTCAAAGCCTCAGTGCAGCTGCATCCAACTTACCTGTTGATGAAGAAGGAAATGTCTTCACTGTGAGTTGTATTGCATTGGTGTGTGTGTGTGTGTGTGCACTGAGGGAGCTCATCTCATTATACATATGTTGTGACAATACAGATTTGAATTGATACAGAGATAACTTTGAATAAGAGATATAAGAACTACTAAATAAACATAAACTTAGTCCTGACATAGAAGAGGGATGTGAAAGAACCTTGATAAAACTCCACCTTGATTCTGTTTGCTTTAAAGGGGGACAGAGGGATACTCTGACAGACTTTCAAGATTCTGTTGTGATTGATTGATGTAGTCCAACAGCATCTACTTGAAAAGAAGCTCTTTCCACCTGAGCAAAAGTAATCTGCCCAAACAGTAGAGGAGCAGAAGATCAGTTCCTAACTGACAGATGAGTTTGGAAGATGGCAGGACAAGGAAGATAGACTTGAGTGTCTATCTCAAAACTATAGACTTCAAATTGAATTGATTCCAAGAATTCATTCCCTGTCACATGTTTCCATGATCAAGTGATTAGAAATAACAGGAGTCAATAGAAATATCAGAAGCTTTGTTCAAAGGTCAATAACACAATAGAAAATGTAGTTGGTGGTCAATGGTGATAGACTGGAAAGGTTTATATCAAGAGAGATTTTTTTTCAGGGAGACTTCACCATCACCTCTATTGTTTGTCATTACACTGATTCCAACAACCAACCAATGATGGCACAGACCACTTGGTCACCTCCACACAACATGACCAGCTGGTCACACAGCATGTCACATGACATGATCAGCTAGTCACATGGCATGTCACATGACATGATCAGCTAGTCACATGGCATGTCACACAATATGACCAGCCGATCACACAACTCACCGACCACTTGGCCACATGAGATCAATGGAAGTAGAGAAGAACTGAAACAAGACATTTCAACTAAAATCCTGCTGAGAATGTCACCTAGCCTGGCGACAAAACATTTGGAAGCTAAACAGAAGCTTGGAAAACAAACCACCACCAACATCTACTACCTAAGCTACAAATATTTTTTATCATTTCTGGGCCTAACAACAGCTAGAATCTGGATCTTTCCACAGGAAAGAAAATAGTTAAAAATCATAATGAAACAGATGCTGGTGAAGAAGGATGAGACAGAATAATAAACAGAGTATTGGTGGATGAGTATATTCATGTATGTCTGAGAGCAGATAAATAATGGTATGTATATTGGAAAGTATGAACGGCAAAGAAAAGGCACTGGAAACCCATTTTTTTACAAAAAGAAATGAGCAGACAAGAATATATATAATCCATTCTCATCTGTATGAGTGGTACGTGTCTTCCTCAATCTCAGATCCTTTACCAAAGGCTTGAGAATTTGAGGGTTCTACATAGTATCTTAGCTGATCTTAGCACTGTGCTTCTCTGGACAGCGAGCTCTGATGTTGTTCCTTCCTTAGGAATCACAGTCCTGAGTGCTCCTTCTACAACTGGGACCACTTTAGCCTTTACTTTCCACATCCTCTCCAATTCCTCCTTCAGGCCCTAGTACTTTTCCAGCTTGTCCTACTACTTCTTCCTGATGTTGCTATCTGTCTGTCTGTCTGTCTGTCTGTCTATATCTATCTATCTATCTATCTATCTATCTATCTATCTATCTATCTATCTATCTATCTATCTATCTATCATCTATCTATCTAATCTATTATCTATCCATATCTCTGATATGATAAAGAAAATGTACCTACTTTTTTCACAAATAATCTTTGACTTAAAAAATGTTGCCTACAGTTGTAGCAGATATTGAGACCTTGATCTGAAGCATCAGAAGATCAGATCTAACATGTATTTCATAAATCAGGAGTTTGGTAGGATCTTGTCAGATTAACAAAGCATAAACTACAGCTCACTTCATAAAATGTGCTTTGATGTTTGGCTACAGTAGATTAATACAGCTCTGTACAAGGCCTTTCACAATACATTGCCAAATAGATTTTAAATGGATAGACCAATGCTACATGTGTTGTTCAGATGGAAAGATATGAACATAGTAAACAAATACATAAATAACTGGGTATTTCTAATATGGAGAAATAAGTAAGTAGCTACTATTTAAAGTATTTCACAGTGACCAATCTCTTTTATACCTGTATAAAATATAATATTTACATTTAAAATGGTGAAAATGCTATTATTACCACTTCAGTCTTTTATGACTGCATAGGAAAAGAAAACACTTTGTCTTCTAAAAATGAAGAAGCAAAGGAATCATTGTGGGATCTTTCCTTATCAAAAATTTCATTTCTGGGACAATATAAAATAAGTAACTTACTACACAGAATATTCCGTAGATTGTGGTGATTATAGAGCATACATGACAAAAAAAAAATTGTAAAAGCTGAGAAAATTGGGAAAATGCATGAACATCCTGAATTGAAATTCCTATGGAAAGATCCAGATTCTAGTTCTTACTTGGCACAAAAGCTGGCTAGATGACTTTGGACCATTCACTCCTTTTTAATTCTAGAGTAAGAAGTAGGAAGGGGTGTGTGTGTGTGTGTGTGTGTGTGTGTGTGTGTGTAGCACACACTCCCTCCCCCCTCCCTCCTAATCCATACTGAATCAGCATGGTAGATTATAGTTCATAACTTTCAGTCAAGAGACCTTCATTCTGTAATGGATTGATTCAGGCCAAGGATATATACAGAGAAGGATCTCCATCGACATGGAGTTTTCAAGTTGAATTTATTTTGCTCATTTTTTTCCAAGACTTTGGTATCACATGCAGAGAACCAGAGTGAAAAAGGATAAGACTTGTTTATTGGGAATATGACGATTGACAGCAGAGACATTTATTTTCAGTAGCCTGGGAAATTAAAAAGCTACTTGCAATTTAGTAAGTTGTTGATGTTATTAATTATTTTTTTTTCTAAATATAAAATAATGAATACTGGCATCACCAGTTCTCATCTCATTTAATTACTACTGGTTGCATTGCCTGCACTCAATTTCTCTCTCTCTCTCTTCTCTCTCTCTCTCTCTCCCCCCCTCTCTCTCTCCCTCTCCCTCCCTCCACCCTCTCTCTCATAGTACTGTGACTTTCAGAAAGATTACTACCTCTGATCACTCACTGGGGAGAATCAGCCCAAATGGAGAAGGAGGTGTCATGGATTTTTACAAATAAAGCATCATACTTTAAGGCTATGATTTGACAGTATTGTTTCTCTGAACTTGAAGTCTATGACTTCTACCCTAAGATCAGTTAACCATGTGTGTGTGTGTGATAAAAATAAAGTTACCTATCTCTTCTCTGAGCTTATATTCATCTTTAGACTTCCAAATTTTTCTTTAAAAATCAAGACTTTCCTGAACAATGTTTTTATATATAATTATTATTTGTTATTTTATTAGTGAACATGAAATATTCAGTGGCCAAGGAAAAAATTACAAAACTTCAATTAAACTTTCAACCTACCAAAGAGTTGGACTCTGTCTTGCACCCAGAATCCCAGACTCAAACACAAGACTTCAAGGTCTTCCAGTAGAACAATAGGAATAGGGGCCATTATCAGCTCTGGAGGAATGATATTCCTGAGGGAGAGGGGTTATGACAGAAAATGTTCTTACTCCTGGGCAATATTTCTTAGCAGAGAGCATTATTCCTGTGATAGATCTAACAGGATGGCTAGATACAACCAAAGAGAGAAATGGGTTAATGAAATGAATGGGGTTGCCTTTTTCCTTCCATCTCCTTACCTGTCTCACTCCTTTTTGTTTAAGAGGAACCTCCAAATGGTAAGAGATATATTTTTGGTGGTGCTGGTGTTAAGAAATCCTTAGGAGATTGAAAAAGGAGAGGGGCAATTCAGCCAGCAGTGGATATCAGCCAAGATGACTAAACTTCTGGGAAAAAGTGTTTCAAAGAGATGTCACCTTTAATGATTCACTATAAAGAGGCTTTGAAACTTCAGTTCTCAAAATGTTTGTGTTTATCCCGGAGATGCATTATAGATATCTTACTAAAACATGTATTATTTATGCTTTCAGTCTTCCAGCTATGTGGGGGTTGTGTGTGTGTGTGTGTGTGTGTGTGTGTGTGTGAGAGAGAGAGAGAGAGAGAGAGAGAGAGAGATTTCCTTGTGCAAAAATGGTCAATTATTTTAGAATTCAAGGAAATATATATCTAAAATTGCATTTTTTATATACATACATACATACATACATACATACATACATACATATATATATATATATATATATATATATATATATATATATATATATATATATATATCAGTTGATTCAATGAGGTATAATATAAATATTTAATAAACAGGACACTCACCTGGCCTGCATCACGGAGATCTAGTTAGGGCCGGAGGGAGGCGTTCCTCTCTCCGATTTATGTCCCCCTGGCTTCTGAGTGCTTCACCAGCCGTGACCCCAGGGGAGGGGAGGGGGAGGGGTGGTAGTTAATAAGGAGAGTCTCAAACCTAGGGAGGTCACTGTTCCTCAGATTGGTGGGTGTGAATTGCTCCTTTTGAAGTGGGACCCTGGAGTTCAGTCGGGTCTGTTGGTTACGTACCTATTTCCCAGCTGCGTAGCCTCAGCCCTGCCCACACTGCTAGATGTCTTGGCCGAGTTGGCAGTGGAACTCCCCAGTCGGAGATTTCAACCTGCCATTGGCTGGGGAGATATCTGAGCTAGTGCAGGAGTTCATGACCTCCATGATGGTCACGGACCTAACTCAGGTTGTACAGGGCCCAACTCATATAGGAGAACACACACTCAACCTGATTTTTCTCTCTGAACAGTGGATAAATGATTGGAGTGAGGGAGCTTTATCCATTGACCCCCTGTCATGGACCGATCATTACCTCCTTAGGCTGGACTTTCTCTCCGCCAGACCCCACTGTTGGGAGGCAGAACCAGTGAGATGGTTCTTCCCCAAGTGCCTGATGGACCCTGAAAGGTTCCTGATGGAACTTGGGCCATTTCCCGCCTCCTTAACCCATGATTCATCCAAGGCCGTCATGGTGGCCTGGAAACAGGCTGCAGCTGGGGCCCTGGACCGAATCGCGCCTTTGTGGCCTCTGACCCGACACAGATCCCGGGTGGTTCCATGGTTTACCGCAGAACTTAGGGAAATGAAGCATCAGAAAAGACACCTGTAGGGCAGTTGGAGATCCTCCCAGTCCGAATCAGACCCAACACAGTTAAGAACCCATATTAGGTCTTATCGTGTGGCGATGAAAGTGGCAAAACATCAGTATTTCGTTGCTCTCATTGCATCTGCAGAAAACCACCCAGCAGCCCTGTTTGGAATGACCCGCTCTCTTTTCAATCATGGAGTGAGGGGGGACCCCTTGCAGGGCCTAGCTGAGGATTTTGCAAGTTTCTGCAAGATAAAATCACTCAAATCCGGACTGGGTTGGACTCCGACTGGGCGGAGTCTACCGAGGAGACAGGGGCTTGTCTGGATGGGAACATCTGGGTTGGTTTGAGCCTGTTTGATGGATGAAGTGGACAGGATTGTGGGTCGGCTTGGTGTTTATTGGACCCTTGTCCCTCCTGGCTTGTTTCTGGAGACTGGATCCAGGCTGTTGTCAATGCTTCGTTAAAGGAAGGGGTCTTCCCCGCTGCACTTAAAGAGGCAGTGGTTCGACCCCTCCTTAAGAAGCCTAACCTGGATCCTGACTCCCTTAACAACTATCATCCAGTCTCCAACCTTTGCTTCTTAGCGAAGTTTGTTGAGTCTGTGGTGGCACAACAATTCCCTCAATTCCTGGAGGAAACAGACTACCTCGATCCTTACCAATCTTGTTTCAGATGCAGTCACAGCATGGAAACGGCATTGGTTGCCCTAGTGAATGATCTCTGGCGGGTCCGGGATAGGGGTTGTTCCTCCATCCTGGTCCTACTTGACCTCTCACTGGCTTTTGATACCATCGACCATGGTATCCTGCTGCAGCGACTTAGAGGGTTGGGGATAGGAGGCACTGTTTTACGGTGGTTCTCTTCCTACCTCTTGGGTCACTCGCAGTTTGTATGGGCTTGGGGTCAGAGATCCTCCCAGAGGCCCCTCACATATGGGGTGCCTCAGGGATCGGTTCTCTCACCCTTGCTCTTTAACATCTATATGAAGCCACTGGGTGAGATCATCTGTGATTTTGGGGTGAGGTATCATCAATATGCTGATGATACTTAGCTTTATATCTCCACCCCAACCACCCTGGGGATGCCCTTTCCGTGATGTTCCACTGCCTGGAAGCGGTGAGGTCTTGGATGGGAAGGAACAGACTCAGACTCAACCCATCCAAGACTGAGTGGCTGTGGATGCCGGCATCTCGGGATCTAGAGGTTCCATCATTAGTGATAGGAGGGGAGGCTCTTACTCCCTCCGATAGGGTTCACAATCTGGGTGTCCTCCTGGATTCTTGGCTGTCCTTAGATGGTCATTTGACAGCCGTGACCAGGGGGGCTTTTATACGGGTATGCCTGGTGCACCAGTTGTGCCCTTTCCTAGACCGAGATGCCCTCACCATGGTCACTCATGCCCTTGTTACTTCTTGGTTGGATTACTGTAACACCCTCTACATGGGGCTGCCCTTGGGATGCACCCAGAGGTTCCAGCTAGTCCAGAATGTGGCCACATGGGCTGTTACAGGAGCCTCTCGTTATTCTGTGTAACACCTCTCCTGCGTGAGCTGCACTGGCTGCTGATGGTCCTCTGGGTTTGTTTCAAGGTGCTGGTGCTCTCCTATAAAGCCCTACATGGCTTAGGCCTGGGTACTTGCATGACCATCTCCTGCCATCCTCCCATCGTCCCATGCACTCTCACAGAGCGGGCCTTCTCAGGGTGTCGTCAGCCAAACAATGTCAGCTGGCGGCCCCCAGGGGGAGACCATTCTCTGTAGGAGCCCTGGCCCTCTGGAACAGTTTGCCCATTGAGCTCAGGATAGCCCCCAACCTCCTCTCCTTTTGCCACGAACTGAAGACGTGGCTCTTTCATCAAATGGACTGATCCGTTGGGGGGTTTGCAAATTGTAATAATTTTAATTTAATTTTAATTGTATTTTAACTTGTATTTTGCTTTTTATTGTTGATTTTTTTATCTTGTAAGCCGCCCTTAATCCTTCGGGAGAAGGTCGGCATATAAATCACAATAAAATAAAATAAATAAAAATAAATTCAGAAAAGAAACATTTTGTTTTCTATTTTTAGTATGAATTTTTTTTTTAAAAAATGAAGCTAAAGTAGAATTAAATCATGCTTTCTCACAGTGTTTCAATTTTCAATTTGTGTGCATTTAGGAAAACAAATGCTAAATAAATCTTTCATTTTAAATTAAATTGCTACTATATTCCTAATTTCCCAGGCTACTTTCTGTCAATCCCCCCCTCACCTTTCTTTCTATAATAGTGTTGCGTCTTCATCCACAATGTCATGGTTCAATGCCATACACTAATTAGATTGCCTGTGCATACTCCCTAAGATCATTGAATCCGAAACATAATAAGTGGAATTTCCCTTTTTAAAGAAGCATTAGGCTCATCCTAATCACATAGTTTAGTTTTAGAATAAGATACTCTACCAGCCTGACCAGGGATGGGCTTCAAAAATTTTAGCAAGGGGTTCTCTGCCCAGTTGCTGGGTGGGCATGACTATGGTGGGCATGGCCAGTTGGCCTCCTGCACCATGGCAGGCAAGAGGCATTTTTGCACTCCCCGGGCTCTGGAGGCTTTCCTCAAACCTCGGGGAGGGTGAAAACAGTCTCCCCAGGCTCTGGACACCCCTGGAGATTGGAAATGGGCCCATTTCCAGCCTTCCTGAACTTTCTGTAGGCCCTTTTTTCGCCCTCCCCACGCCTCCAGGCATGCCCTGCACTTACCTGCATTGAAAACGGGCCACATTGGGACTCCTGGGAGGGGTGGGGCAAGGTGGGCAGGGCCAGCCAGGAGTGGGATTTGGGGGTTCTCCAAACTGCACAGAATCCTTAGCTAGAGGATCTCCTGAACCCCTGCGAGCCCCCAGCAACTCACTCCTGAACTTAACCCCAACTATTTCATTGATTTGGATCGGAATGTGGGATTGGAGGTCTGAAAGGTATATTTTATTTATAAAAATAAAAAAAAAGGTGGGATAAAAAAGATCTTTAAAAAAATACTTCTGTTCATGCTGTATAATTTCTGCTTTCTCTTTCCCATCCCATGCAGCTTTGTTTATTACTTGGTTTGCTGTAGAGATTTCTACATCCCACTTTAGTGTTGGTTTGGAGAACCCAGATCATTTTATTTTAGTAGTTTTATATGTACTGCTGGTGAATGACCACCATTGGAGACATCTTTTTGAGTACAAGCAATGTAATATTTATCACTGCAAAGCAACAACAACCATAGTCATAACCACCACAATAAAATTTTGAATGCTTATTCTTCTCTCGGACATATGCAGTATGATATCATTCTGAGCTAACATGTAGCATCATATGATAGAACACTGCCAATCAATACCATTTTAATTTACACAGCTGGTGAGACATATTTGAATGCTTCTCTACATAAGAAGAAAGAAAGAAAAAGAGAGAGAGAGAGAGAGAGAAGGAAGGAAGGAAGGAAGGAAGGAAGGAAGGAAGGAAGGAAGGAAGGAAGGAAGGAAGGAAAGAAGGAAGGAAGGAAGAGGGAGGGAGGGAGGGAGACAGGAATAAAGGAAGGAAGAAGGAAAGAGCCAATGAGAAAAAATTAAATCTTCTGTTTATCATTTCAAGCAAACTAAGTACCATGATAAATTTTTCAATTTTTCAATAATTTTTCAATATCTTACTTGACCAGTGTTTCTCCAACTGGTCAAGTAAGACAAAAAGTCACAAATTATACAGCCAAGTAGATCAATTCAAGTATTGACACTTTCGTATCTCTCTCTCTCTCTCTCAAAAAAAAAACAAACAAAAACTTCAAGGGCAGTGATGCAATTCAATTATGTATCATTTAATCAATTTGCAGAATAATGTTATTAAACTTATTTCAGGATGCTATTGTGCTAGGTTCCCAATTGGGAAATCAGAAAACCACTCCATGAAAAAGGAATGTTTGCTCTATATTGGTTAGATAGGATAGCATATCCAAGTTCTGAAATAAAGCTCCTCAAAAATGCAGTCTTAAAAGGCATATTTGGATTACCTCATTCTTACAGAGGAAAAAATTTACTTGCCAACTCCCTTCCTACTCTTTCTTTCCTTTCCTTTTCTCTCTCATTCTCATTCCCACAAAGGAAAAGAGGGTGTTTCTAAAAATGTACTAGTAGCATTAATCCCAGTGTCTCTATGTATTTACTTCATGTGAGACAAAGAGTGTAATTAAGGTATTGTATTGTATTGATTGAAACAAAGAATGGATCAAGACTTCCTTGCTAGAATAGCATGCTTCAAAAAGTCCACAAGTGAGAAAGACCAAGAATCTGCATCATGTATTCCAGGCCACATCCAGAATAATACAATTCAACTGGCTCTAAATCTTTCATACTCGACTGCCCGTTCTTTTTGTTAAGTCGTACGTTAGCTGATCTTCACAAGCATTAGCAATTTAATACTGAGCTTCTGAGCCATTTATACAGGAACAACCTATTATTTGAATAACTTGATTAAAATTCATGATCATGTGCAGTCTGTTAAGTTATGGGGGGGGAGGGAAGGTTGCATGGCATTCCTTCTCTTTAAAATGGCCACATCACATTTTAGAGCTCCCCCCCCCCACTCAAGTTCCCACCCTCTGGAATCAGCTACCTGTTGAACTGTGCTTGAATGTGATCTTTTGAAGTTTTAAAAAGCCTCTTTTCCGGGGCCTTTATAATGCTAGGAGAATTGTGTTTGTCACAGTTTGATGGGGACTGATATTATGGCTGCGCAGGTAATAAGAAATGGTTTATGTGCCTTTATTGTTTATGTGTGGATACTGGGTTTATATTGTATGTTATTGCTTTGCCTGGACTATGCTGAGATATAAATACACACTATATAAAAACTGAGAGTCAGTTCGGTATAGTGGCTTAAGGCACCAGAGTAGGAACAGGGAGATCATTAATTATAGTCCTGCTTTAGATGTAAAGCCAGTTGAGGACCTTGGACCAGTCTCTTTCTCCCTCTCCCTCTCTCCCTCCCTCCCTCTCTTACTCTTAAAAAGAAAGCAATGGAAAAAGCCTTCCTAAATTTGCAGACTTGTCCAGGCAATTGACAACAATCAACAATGACTCAAAGGGAATAAAAATAAAATAAAACAAAACAACAATAAAATAAAATAAAATAAAATAAAATAAAATAAAATAAAATAAAATAATAAAATAAAATAAAATAAAATAAAATAAAATAAAATAAAATAAAATAAAATAAAATAAAATAAAATAAAATAAAATAAAATAAAATAAAATAAAATAAAATAAAATAAAATAAAATACCACTATTAAATGAATGTTATGTTCCTTACTTCTTCCTCTGTGCTACCATATCCAAACAGGTGGGGGGGGGGGGGAATGCAGATTCTATGCAGTGTATGAGATTCCATCCTTTTGGATTCCATTTGTATTTTTGTTCTATACATTTCTTTACGTGTGCCTGCATGTCATCTTAGTGATTTGTGGGAAAAGTCTGTACATCAATTCAGAGTCATTATTTCATGGCACAGGTTAAATTCAAGAAGCTGACCAGAGAGCTTTAAGAATATGATGCTGCTCATTGTTCAGTGCTGTGGACTGCATTATTGAGATCAAATAGCACTCAAGTCAGATGTATTCAGGTAAGGTGGACTGGAGAACTCAAGTCAGATGTATTCAGGTAAGGTGGACTGGAGAAAAAAATAATGAGATAATAGGATGACCTTTTACTCTCTTCAAGGTATTATTTATGTCATTCCTCTTACAACCTTACAACCTTTCATTTAGTAACCATTCAAAGTTACAACAGCATTGAAAAAAGTGACTCGTTACCATTTTTCACACTTATGACTGTCGCACCATCCTCATGGTCAAAATTCAGACACTTGACAACTGGCCCATATTTATGACAGTTGCAGTATCCTGTGATCCTGTGATCACCTTTTGCAAACTTTTGATAAGCCAATCCAATGAGAAAGCCAGATTTACTTAACAACCATGTTGCTAATTTAACAACTGCAGTGAATCACTTAACAACTTTGGCAAGAAAAATGGGACAAACCTTACTTGAACCACTGTCTTACTTAGTAATGGATATTTTGCCCTCAATTATGGTTGTAAGTCAAGGACTACCTGTTTATTAATTCTAGTCACAAAGAAATTAATGTATACAGATGGGCACCTCCAGTGGTGGGTTCCTCCCGGTTTGGCCCAGTTCCGCCGAGCCAGTAGCGGTGATGATATGACGTAACCAAACTGGTTCTGCCCCCCTGCCCCCTCCCCCCCTCATTATTCTTACCTTTTATTTGGTCCCACCCCTAATCTATTGCTGCCTCCTGAGTCCCAGCTGATGGGCTATAAGGAAAAAAAACTGTTTAAACTCTTGCCGTGGGGCTTCAAAGTGCCACCCTGCAGCTGATCAGTGGTAAAAGGCAGTTTGGTGGTAGACCGATGCCTCCAAAAACAAATGAGTAGATCGGTGCCTGCAAAAATAAATGGGTAGACCAGTACCTGCAAAAATACATGAGTAAAACAGTGCCTGCAAAAATAAATGGGTAGACCAGTGCCTGCAAAAATACATGAGTAGACCAGTGCCTGCAAAAATAAATGGGTAGACCAGTGCCTGCAAAAATAAATGGGTAGACCGGTACAGCTCTGCAAGCAGTTAAAAGCCTGGAAGACCAGTACCTCTGCTAAATCCTAAAGAATTGTCACATGACCATCAAGCCACACCCACAAAATAAGCCACTCCCACAGAACCGGTAGTAAAAAAAATTAGAACCCATCCCTGGGCACCTCAAAAGAAAAACACCAAAAAAGAATATCAAATAATCACTAAAGCTCACTCACTGTGTACTGTCCTACAATGCAAATGGACTTCTGGAAATGTAGGAAATCAGTAGTTTAAGAGAAGGCCTTTAAGAAGAGACTGGACAACCATTTATCTGAAAAGGTATAGGGCACGGGTGTCAAATTTGTGGTGTCACATTGCTGTCATGTGACGTTTCACGACAGTTTTTCTCTTCATGGAGCTGGGGTGGGTGTGGTCTGTGCATGAGGCATCCAGCCCACAGGCCACTAGTTTGATACCCCTGGTATAAGGTTTCCTGGTTGAGCAGGGTGTTGGACTGCACAATGATAAAGAAGATCTACAAAGTCTCTTCCAACTCTGATGTTCTATGTACTACAGTTTAGCTACCTAAATTCTGAGGCTTTATCATTGTGCAGTACATCATGGAAGGAATGAATGAAAAGCAGAAAACGGGGCTAATTTTTTTTTTTGCAATAAATCTACAAAACATGGCAGCAAATGTGCCGTATGCTTTTTTTCAAAGCAGCATGGATTTGGAAATCCTTTAAAGAGTTACATAATATTACCATACGCTTCTGTCACAGGTGGGAAATCATTATCATTTATATTCCCCCACAATTTAACTCTTACGATTTGCTGCCAATGTTTTAATCCCGAATAAGAGACATCTGAGGCCCCTTACAAACAAAGGATGGATATTTTAATTTGTATTAGTCTTGTGCTTTACTGCAAAGAAAGTCAAAGGCATGGGAATTAATTTGCCTTACTAAGTGACTTGTCTGAATCTTTCATAAATATTTCATAGAGGAATTCCAATTCATAAAAGATGAACTCTTCAAATGTTAACATTCTTATATGAAAAGACTATATATAAAATGTCTCCAGCCACCCATTCAGCTATCAGTGTCCAATAAATAATTAATGGCATTCATAATGGCTTAAAATTATTTAAAAATGTTTGAGAGCATAGGATTTATCACTTTTATATTTTCATTGCTCTGATTCTCCTGCAACCCTTCTCAAATCCTGTTTGAAGGAATAAGTTTCTAAAACTCTCCATGCTTGTAATGTTCATATGTGCTAATGAATAAAATAGGAGACCTGTGACTACATAAGCTGGAATTACGCTACCACTTGGCACTCACAAAGCATACAGTATTTCAAAAGTTCAGACCACTTTCAAATGCATTATGTCAGTAATCCTTACAATTTCCCTATGAGGGAATCCAACATTATTGTCTTGGTTTTGCTGATTAACAGCTGTAACAGAGAAAATGGTAAGCAAATTTACAATACAGGCCTCATCCTGTATCCTCAGAACATCGCTAGCTGCCTTGGTACTTCCAGATAAGGTGCCTTTTAGAGTAGAGTTTACACTGTGTCTGCTTTTGAATAGTATGCAAAAAAGTTGTATTTTCAACATTGTTCGTACCATTTATATTAATTGTTTTATTTAGTATCTTAGTATGATTTATGTAGATTGCTTATTTAGTATCCTATGACTATCACTGAGTGTTGTATCTTACAATTTATGATGAATGTATTTTAAGATGATTATGATCAAAATGACACTATAGAGCACTGCACACCAGAACAACTAGACACAAGAACAGGTTTTTTTCCAGAATGCCATCACTCTGCTAAGCAAATAATTTCCTCAACACTGTCAAATTATTTATTAAGTCTGCACTACTATTAATCTTCTCATCGTTCCCACCACCCATCTCCTTCCACTTATGACTGTATGACTGTAATTTTGTTGTTTGTATCCTTACGATTTTTATTTATTGTTTCCTGATTGCTTATTTGTACCCTATCATTAAGTGTTGTACCTTATGATTCTTGTCAAATGTATCTTTTCTTTTTATGTACACTGAGAGCATATGCACCAAGACAAATTCCTTGTGTGTCCAATCATTTGGCCAATAAAAAATTCTATTCTATTCTATTCTATTCTATTCTATTCTATTCTATTCTATTCTATTCTATTCTATTCTATTCTATTCTATTCTATTCTATTATCATGCTTTATCACTTGTATGCTTGTATGTACATTGAGAGCTTATGCACCGGAGACCAATTCCTTGTGTGTCCAATCACACTTGGCCAATAAAGAATTCTAGTAATTCTAATAAAGTAGACTGGCTGAGCTTACATTTCATACATCTAGATCTTAATCAGTGGTGGTATTCAGCCAGTTCTATCCGTTTCAGGCAAACTGGTAGGGGCAATTGTGGGATGCCCCACCCACCCGTGAGGACATCATGACATCCCATTTTTCCACTTTTTCTAGGCTATGTGAATGTGTGCATGCACATTTGCGAACCAGTAGGGAAGGTAAGTGAATACCACCCCTGATCTTAATCCAGAGCATTTGGAGGAGTTTGTGTGAAAAGCCATAATTCAATGCACCACACATTCTCAAGTGTAGAATGGGATGTAGGAGTAATGCGACAATGTCTCTGCATATAACATTGTATAACAACATGGGAATCGAGCCAAAATTTGCAGTTCTTTTCCTTTTTATATAGTCTGGTTTGGAGATATGGAAGACAGTTACATATCTCCTGTGTTACTTTAAGATAGTAAAACACAGACACTATTGAACATTCATGTTTTATTACTCAGTTCAGGCATAATGGGGGAGAGCCAGGGATATAATAGTATGTGGGAATACAAGGAGAGAGGGGGAAGAGCCACAGCCAAGGCAACTGTCAGATAAGATATCGGTTGTCACCTTTAAAGCCCTTCATGGCTGAGGGACCGTCTGCTGCAAGTCACATCCACTCGACCCACTAGAGTGGGGAGGCAACAAATGTTGTGCGTCACATCCCCTAAGGAAGTACCTCTGGAGGGACCAAGAAGAAGGGCCTTCTTCATGGTGGCTCCCTTCCTTTTGAATAACATCCCTTCAGAAATTAGACTGGCCCCACTTTGATACTCTTTCATAAGGCTCTGGTTTTGGCAGTAGGCCTGGTGAAGAGTGGGATGGAGTCTATCAAATGGCTTATTTCACCATTACCAGGGGTGTTCAGCAGGAATGTAGACTTGGCAAACATCTCAGAAAGGACATTTCCTAGTTTCTTCAGTTGTAAATGTGATGGGGAAGATATGTACATTTGCCTTACCAAAATTCTGTTAATGTAACCTTACCATAAACTAGAATTAGTTAATCTGGGTTTGCTTCCTGACTGGGCTACCTTGCAAGCCTGGCATGGAAACACTCAAATAAAACTAGGGGAACTAACCCCAGCCATATATCTTCATTATGAACCATAATGGCCACATTTACAGGCTGTGTTAAACCAGATGTTAAGAATCTATAACACAACATGTGAGCCTAGCTTGCAATATTTGATGTTCTATAATTATCCCTTTATATAGAAACCTTTCTTAACCTGTTCCTCTTTGAGACAACTATCATCCTTGGTTGTGGCCAAAACCTGCTTCACTTAAAGCAGTGAATAATTTTGAATCATTTTGAAGATGAAACATAAATGTATTAGCATGCAAAGAATAAAAGAGTGTACATTAGGCCACTGTATTATGAAGACAAGAAAATGGCAGACACTGTGTAAATTACAGCATGATCTTGGATTTTTTTTTAATAAACACATCTGGGTGACTTTTTCATTATTTATCCATTCCTACTAGGATGCCAGCAGGGATGTGGTGGCTCAATGGCTAAGACACTGAGCTTGTCGATCAAAAGGCTGGCAGTTCAGCGGTTCAAATCCCTAGTGCCGCGTAATGAGGTGAGCTCCAGTTCTTTGTCCCAGCTTCTGCCAACCTAGCAGTTTGAAAGCATGTAAAAAATGCAAGTAGAAAAATAGGGGCCACCTTTGGTGGGAAGGTAACAGCGTTCCGGGCACCTTTAGCATTTAGTTATGCCAGCCATATCACCACGGAGACGTCTTTGGACAGCGCTGGCTCTTCAACTTTGAAACGGAGATGAGCACTGCACCCTAAAGTCGGGAACAACAAGCACTTATGTGTGAGGGGAACCTTTACCTTTACCTTACTAGGATGCCATAGAAAAACTCAAAGAAATAGTGCAACATGTGGAGAGACCTGACCCATAAAATCGCCAAAAATCAGACTCGACTGAATGGATAACATCATCATCATCATCATCAATCATCAATCATCATCAGGTCTGCACGCTAGTTATACTATATATAAGATAGGGTTAATATAGATAAACAATTTGGTTTACTGGACCACAGGTTCCTGACTGATTCTTCCTTCTTTCACTACTCTGAGCCAATTCAACTTGGTGTGAATGGTTTTTTTTTTTTTTACAAGGGCACTTTAAATAGTTCATGTGTATTAGGTGTTGGCAGTTTGGTAGTAAATGCAATTCATTTTGGTACCAACTACATACTTCTTTTTGCTGCTAACGATCTTAACCTTTAGTTTATACAACTGCTGCCATAGGATTTAATCTCTCTTCCATTTTTCTTTTTCTCTTCTTAAATATTTTTTTCAAGACTTCTTTTTTTTTTTTAAAGTCCAGTAAAAGCTCCCTATTCAGGTCAACTTCTTGACTTGTAATTTGTGTTTCCAGTTTAGTTGTTTTCTCTGACATATAATCCGTATATTTTTTTCAAAAAATTCCAGCATTTTTGCAAATTCATTTTGTTTTGATATTTCTGCATCAGGCAAAATTTGTTTCATCTTTTTATCTTGTAAATTCTCCAAGATGTTCTCTTTCACATCAGTAGTTTCTTCTTTAATATCTTTAGGACATAATCTATTCATAGAACATGCATCATTGCTGAAACTGAAGCTGTTGTTCTTTGACCCCATTCTTCAAAAATCTCTTAAAGTATTTCGAATATCAAAGCATTTTCTGCTATTTTGCAAGTTTCAAGCTGACCAAAGACAAAAGGCAGGCTTTTCACTTTTGTTTTCCTTTTTCTTTTGTGCTTGGAAACTTTAGTCCCCTCTACTGTTTAATTTCTGAAAGCATAAAATCTCAAGTTTTGGTTCTGGTTTAAGATACTCAAAAGGACAAGTTTGAAAAGCTACTGATGAGTTTACCATAAAAAGTTAACTATACACATACGCACTGGAAAAAAAAATAGAACTAAATGGAAAAAGCTAAATTAGAATCTGATTTAAGAAAGTTATAAACAAATGAAGGGGCCACACAGATTTGGAATAATGGGATTTTTAGGATATGTGCTGTACAGGTTTGGAATAATTGGTATATGTGTTTATAACTTAAATCAGATTCCAATTTAGCTTTTGCTATTTAGTTCTAAATTCTGTTTAGTTTTTCAATTCTTAAGTTTAAAGTTCATGGTAACTTGTCCATTTTGAAGAAGCCTAATATCCTTTAGTAGGTAACTAGAAAGCTACTGTCCATTCTTTAAAAGGGTCCATCACAGTTGAGACCATGATAGTTCCCTTCACTCCTGGCATTCAAACCCCCAGGAAATATTGACCTGTGGTTTTCTTCATGAGGAAAAGCAATCCAGAGTACAAGTGGGCAATCCCCCATTCTCTCTTTGGGCTTCTGCACTTAAGCTTTCTTTGCACACATGCAAACGGCTTAGAAAACGTGGCTAAATAGGATGGCATAAATCGCCACTACCAGTTCGCCCGAACCCATCTGAATTGGCTGAATACCGCCACTGATCTCCACTTATTCAGTGATGCCATAGCTTCCCTTTCCTGACCTGGAATTACTTCTTATAATTTTTAGATAGAATGTTAAGAATTTTATAATTTAGATCAATTTTGCTGAAGAATTCCAGCTTTGGAATACCGATAGTCTACATCTGTTAATTTGTGGACAGCTAATTAAAATGTTTTACAGCATGATGCTATTTAAGTTACATTTTTCAACTTTATAGAACATTATTTTTTTCTGATAAGAAATTATCAGAAGATTTATCTGAGAACATTCAGGAGAGCATCAGAAAGGCTATCATTGCATGCAGATGTATCACAACAGAGAGTTTGGTTCACTTGGCCTAATAGTGGACAGCAGAGAGTCCATAATATCATTTACCTAATGTAGAAGCACCTGGAGGGGGAGGAAAGGTAAACTCCTATTATGTATTCATGATGGTTCTTTCCCCTCCACCTCAATTTATGCTTATTTCACAGCATTTATGTTCCAGCAGATGAAAAATGCAATTATTGTGTGAAGCATTTGATGTGCTTAAATGGCATGAAGGTGGGGGAAGGGAGGGGGACAGAATCTTCCTATTTTATTTTTGTATTTTTAATTTTGTATGGATTATGGACTTAACTGAATTTCAAGCAATAGCATTCTTCTACTAGGTGAATTTTTGTGGAAGCTATAGATATGTTAGAGGGGTGCAGTGTCTGTGTAGCTAAGATGCTGATCTTGTCGATCGAAAGGTCAGCAGTTCAGTGGTTCAAATCCCTAGTGTCGCATAATGGGGTGAGCTCCTGTTACTTGTCCCAGCTTCTGCCAACCTAGCAGTTCAAAAGCACATAAAAAATGCAAGTAGAAAAATAGGAACCACCTTTGGTGGGAAAGAAACAATGTTCCGTGTGCCTTTGGCATTTAGTCATGCTGGCCACATAACCATGGAGACAGTGCTGTCTCGGACAGTGCTGGCTTCGGACAGCGCTGGCTCTTCAGTTTTGAAACGGAGATGAGCACCGCCCCCTTGTGTTGGGAATGACTAGCAGATATGTGTGAGGAGAACTTTTACCTTTACCTTTTATAGATATTTTAGGCATAATAAAACCACTGAAGGTTTTTAAGAAAGAATTGGACAGCCACCTATTTGAAATGGTATAGTGTCTCTTGCTTGAACAGGGGGTTGGACTAAAAGACCTTCAAGGTTCCTTCCAGCTCTATTCTGATTGGTTGAATTAGAATAGTGAGAAGGAAGTTTCTCTGTTGAATATCTGCCTGGACATATCGCTCATCCAGTTAATTGAACAACACATACCTTATGTACAGTGAAAGACACACCTACCTGAACAAGGAGTTTATACATTCCATGTTATGCAAAATATGAAGTTGGTCT
The DNA here is from genome assembly GCA_030761175.1 of Masticophis lateralis. NCBI lineage: Eukaryota > Metazoa > Chordata > Lepidosauria > Squamata > Colubridae > Masticophis > Masticophis lateralis. The sequence goes on along the minus strand of JAUDYJ010000001.1, from coordinate 121,990,722 downwards.
TTTCAATTCCTAGTCCCTTTGAAATTTGGATAGCAATTGGACATCGTGTGTTGGGTGTGCCTCCTTTCAAGAAAGAATAACCCCAACTCCATTTTCATTGAAGAAAGGTACTTTTACTGAATATGAACTGAATGCAACCATAGAAAAGCAAGATCTGAAGCACAGGTGTGAAAATCACATATAAAAAGCATCTCCTCCCAACTGTCCAGTGTAAATCATCCAATCCACAGGTCCTCCAGGGGTCATGTGGGAGCACACGTCTGGCAGTGTCATCGTCCTGGTATGCCACGACCGTTGACCTTGAAACATATCAGCTTCAAAGAAAGAATTGCAGCAAAGATTCACTTTCATTTCCCTCCAGCACACTTACCCCCCTAGCTCCCACTCCCCCCACCGTTTCCATGGCAGCCAAGCAAGCAAGTATCAAAAGAGCGGAGGACGACATTGTGTATTCTGTATTTTAAACTGAAATAATTATAACATCAACAGGATTTATTGCTGTTATTGAATTGCTTTCAAAATCCATCTTGATTGCTACCAACTTTACATCTAATAACAACAAATTCCATAATTTGGCCTCCATACATTTACCCAAGTCTCTACACTTTTCATAATTTTAAATATGTTTATCATTACCCATATTATGCTTCATTTTAGAATAATTCCAGCCCTTAGGTTACAAATCATTTCCAGCTGCATCCATTGTTTGAGAGTCACCAACCAGCAACTATAAATGATATTCTAAATATCGCATTACCCCTCCCTCCCTCCCTCTCTCCCTCCATCCCTCCCTCCCTTCTTTTCTTCTTTTCCTTCTTTTATTTTTATGGAGGGACAGTTTCCATTTTTAGAAGGATTTTTTGATACTGCTTCCTGATACTGCTCATTGTTTATGCTGGTGACCTTTTGAAATTGCTGCTGATTTGCAGTATTTACTGTGGTCATGATAATTCCTCAAAACTGTGATTTCAGCACCTTTCCCTTTCAAATTTCTTCTAACCACGCCTTATTTTTGGAGGGTTTTTAAATAATAATAATAAGAAAATGCTCTTTTGGACTGAAATACTTAATCATGTAATGTACCCTTGGTTTATATATTGGAGCTTAAAAGACATAACAGCCAAGGGAAATCTCTGTGCTGTTAAAAATCCAAAATTAATATCAGCGATCAACCAGAGGTTTCTGAACATTGCTACAGGTGTAATTTAATCATCCATCAGCCATACAAATAGCACATTGGTGAATGGAATCTGCTCATAATTTATTATCAAAACACATACATTTTCTAGGTTATGACAGCAAAGGTAAAAAATTATGTGGTTGGAATCAAGTTGACATTGGCTGATATAGCACAATAATGTTAAATAACTGCTGGAAGAAAAGTATGGAGTTGTGTATTGGGAAGTGACAGGATATTAGTCATATCTTTCTCCTTCTCCACCCTCCAAAAATATATAGGTGTCAGGTTGGACTATTTTTAACCTAAAAGGCTATGCAAGTTATTAATACTATCAATGATATGTGAAAGAGTACTTCTGAGCACAGTCTGGTCATCTTTCTGACTTTAAACTCTTTTGCATTCATAGAGGCTGACCCCATCAAAAGATGTTTTTCTGGTCTTATCTTACCATAGCAGCAGGGGTGAAATCCAGCAGGTTCTGAAAGGTTCTGGAGAACTGGTAGCAGAAATTTTGAGTAATTTGAAGAACTGGTAGCAGAAATTTTGAGTAGTTTGGAGAACCGGTAGGAGAAATTTTGAGTAGTTCAGAAAACTGGCAAATACCACCTCTGGCTGGTCCCAGAGTGGTATGGGAATGGGGATTTTGCAGTATCCTTTCCCTGGAGTGGGGTAGGAATGGAGATTGTGCAGTATCCTTCTCCAGCCATGCCCACCAAATGAGGCCCACCAAGCCACACTATGCCCACCGAGCCACGCCCACAGAATCAGTAGTAAAAAAAAATAGATTTCACCACTGCACAGCAGCACATTTTTTTTATTTGTGCAAACTCAAGATATTGACATGACAGTGACTATGATTGTCTAAACATTTTTTTCCCTGTTAAGAGAACTCTATTTACTTGTATTTACTAATTCTCTACAGAAAGCTTTCATATTGGAATTGTCTTTCTTCACTTATATGTGCAAATCATTACATTTTCACTCAGAAGCTCAATGAAACTCTTCTGTTTCAGAAGATATACCTCTGGCCACCCCCACAATCATCACAGTCTGGAAGAAGAATGGAATGTACCAAAGTCAGAATATTTTGCACATACTTCATATTAACCTAAATTGCAATTCTAGGAAAGCTAAAAATGAGTATCCTGTGGACTCTTAAAGTACATTTATTCTTTACCAACATGCCTTTCCTTGATCATTACTTTTACTATTTATCAGACACCATTCTTCTATTGTATTCTTATCCAGATTTTTTGTAAGTTTAGACTTACAAAAACAATAAAGTGATACAAATTAAGAAAAACACAAAAGAATGAAAAGAAAAAAGTGCATATATATATATATATATATATATATATATATATATATATATATATATATATATATATATATATATATATATATATAATGTTTGTTTTCTGAGGTTTTCGCGGGTGTTCGTATGTAGGTCTTTAGTTATTCGGGTCTTCTCCCGCGTAGAATTGGAAGTATCTTGGCGACTTCATCGAAACGTCGCCAAGATACTTTCAATTCTACGTGGGAGAAGACCCGAATAACCAAAGACCTACATATATATATATATATATATATATATATATATATATATATAGTAAAGAATACACTGAGAGAGAGAGAGAGAGAGAGAGAGAGAGAGAGAGAGAGAGAGAGAGAGAGATGTCATTATAACAAATGCAAACAATTTCAATATTGTATCATCTTTCTTGATGCTACAACAAAAGATCTTTTCTTCTCCTATCTCACTGCTTATCTATAAACAAATATTTAAGGTCTTATCATTCAGTCCTAGTTGGCAAATCCATTAAGAGTTACCAGAAACAAAAACATATATATTTTAGACTTGATCAGATAAACCAACTTTATATTCCTTCCCCTAGTTTTTAATAATCTTTAAACCCTTTATTTGTAATCTTATTTTTATATAATGTATAGGTTATACTTCTACCTTGAATATAGACTTTATATACTTTCCATTAAAAAATGTGGGCACTTGATGTTTCTGAATTCAAATCAAAATATTATAAAGTTTTTACCCACATTTGTTTTATAATTTTTTATCACTCAACAGAGAATCATTAAAATATCAATTTATGGGTACCTTAGTCAATTTTTCTGAAATACACATTTCAGTATTGCAGTAAGGTCAAATACATAACAAGCATCAATATTACATACTTGAATTTAATTATGTTAAATCAATGATATTAAAAAGTAGTCAGCCCTTAAAAAATTATGTTCTACATTTCAATAAAATATATATTCTCTTTTAGTTGAATCCATCAAATGCCAGGAATCTATTAAATTCAATTCTTCCATTTAAGTCTTATTTGTTTCTCTCACTAATAGATTTTTTTTTGGTGTGCTAGTATATTTCTATCAAGCTCAGGATCCAATATTTCCAAAAATGTCTTTTTAATTGAGTTTAGTTTCATTCAGAGTGATCTGACCAGAAGTCACTCTTCTGGTTTGTTATCCTTTTAATTATTAAGGCATCAGCCAGTTTCATTTCTATATCCAGTGTGTAACACCTTTATCCATATTATTCTTGTAACCTGGAATTTTAAAATTCTCATTTGCATTAGCCTCAGTTTCAGCCTTGACCAGTAAAATATAGTATCTTTCTCTTCAAAAACTCTTTTAAATCCACCTTCATGATAGCAGATAATCTTAAAAGTAACTTCTGAGTGCATCCTTCCCATACATCCTTCATCCCAAGTTAGAATAATTTGCTCCATTCTGTTTTGGTTTATCTCTTCTCCTTTAATTATGCATTTGTAGATCTTTCCTCTAGTGTTCAAGCTTGAAAATCCCATCTATCTAAGATACTCAATTTAGAGGAGGTCTTAACCTCCTCTAAATTAAATTTAGATTTAATTTAATAACAGTTGTAAATGTGTTGCTGTTTCCAATAATAATATTCTCAAATTTAGTTTAATTACTTGACATATATCGCTAGGTATCCTCAGTCTAAAGTAAGTTAGTGCTGCTTCTCTAAGAGCTCTTGTTGATTGCCCAGTGCTGACAGCAAATCACTATTGTTCCAACTAAACTTCTAAAAATTCCATGCATTTACTCTTCCTTAGATACAAAGCGTGATATTCCTCCCCCCACACACACACATACAACTTTTCTTTCATTCAAGTTAGCTTGTTAAGGAGGAGGAGCCTTAAAGTGCAGCAAATCAGTTGGGATAACATACTTGAAAGGCTTACTAGAATTGATATGATAAATTGAAGCTTTGCTGATATGTATGTATGTATGTATGTATGTATGTATGTATGTACATCCTATGGATCATGGGGATGGGAAATAAACTCTGTGCTTGGCAAATCTGAAGATGAGGAAGTGTAAGCTGATTGTTAGTTCAGTTATTGGATAGTTCAAACAGAGCAATGACTGGCTGATACCATTCCGTTTCATGGTGCGACTTCAATTAAATGTGTTTAGTAGACCTTTTACAGAGTCCTGAAGGTTATTTTCAGAAGCAATGACTTTTGGACTTGTTAGATTGAGGTTGGCCTTATAAACCAGGTATGACCAATTGAGCTAATTCTACTTTATTGCAAAGCTTCATTGACAGAATATTGCAAGGTTGGAAGTATAATAGTAATAGCAATAGCACATAGACTTTTATGCCGCTTCACGGTGCTTTCACAGCCCTCTCTAAGTGGTTTACAGAGTCAGCCTATTGCCCCCAACAATCTGGGTCCTCATTTTACTGACCTCAGAAGAATGGAAGGCTGAGTCAATCTTGAGTCAGTGAGATTTGAACTGCCGAACTGCAGCTAGCAGTCAGCTGAAGTAGCCTGAAGTGCTGCACTCTAACCACTGTGCCACCTCAGCTCTTAATTCTCCATCTACCTACCCACCTCCATCTCCTTTACAACCTGAGAAACTAGGGAGGATCCCTTCTAGGGAGGCCCAGGGGAAACTAGGGAGACCCAAGGCAAGGTCTCTTGCCTTGCCCACTTTCCAATTGGGAGTTAGGCTATCTCTAATATGACCATTCCTTTGTCAACTTCTCTTGATACCATCTCCCAAAGTCTTTCTCACACATACCATTACCATTTATTGAGATTATTTGGTATCAAAGGATGCTGTAGGTCAGTTTTGTGTGCAAGTGACTTATAGTCAGCCTTGACTTCTGACAACTGCCTGATTATAAGTCTCTGCAGTTTTCCTAGACAGAATGACTGTCCCTAGAAAACCCAGGTGTTTTTGTGCCTAAGGCAAGGCTAGAACTGAAAGTTTCAGTGTCCCTTAACCATGACATCAAACTGGCTCATTATGAAAGGCTTATGACATTGAAAAATGGGGGAGGGACTTTTAAGTATGTGCAAGAATGTTTAAACTATGGTAGCTGCCATTTTTGTTTGTCAAACAATCAATCTCCACATGAAGGGGTCAATATATTTTATCCATAGCCTAGGAATAGACCGACCCTAATGTGGTATTAATTAAATGTCTTAGATAATTGGAAGAAATTATCAAACTAGGTGCACTGATTTGAGTGATTTATTGCAAGAAAACCTATTTGCTTTTTGGTTTATTTAAACTATTATATGTTGAACTAATTATTGAGAATCAGTCTTCCTGAGCTCAGTGCAACTGCAGACCAACTTCATAAGCTATTAATTATGCATCTATTAAAAAATAGTCTAAACCACTTTATTTTTTTTCAGTGCAAAGGAAAATAAATTATGCCACAGGAGCTGAGACTCTGTTCCTTGGCAGAATAAAACAGGATGAAATTTGGTATGGAAAGAAAAATTAGATAGAGAAAGATAAAATGATTCAGAACTGGCCAAGACAAAAAGAAAAAAGAAAAAGAAAAAAATAATCTCCTGAAACTCCCTGAAGGAAAGCTAATTAGGACATGTCTCAGAATGCATCTGACTGCTGCATTCTCAAGCTTCCCTCCCTCCATCCTTCTGGTCATGTGATCCAGAATGGTTTTATTGCAGAGTATTGGAAAGAGTTCCATGCTCCAGATGATTTCTCTATTTTCTCTATTTTGGAACTGGTAGCGGAAATTTTGAGTAGTTCAGAGAATATCACCTCTGGCTGGTCCCAGAGGAATGGGAATGGAGATTTTGCAGTATCCTTCCCCTGCCACACCCACAGAACCAGTAGTAAAAAAAAAATGAATTCCACCACTGCTCGGAACTCCATCTAGAAAACATAACATAAATCTGGGATGGCAGAAGAATCGTTTTTTTAAAAAGAAAGATGTATTTGAAAATGAGCCAAATCCAGAGGCAGAGAGAGAAAAAGCAAAACTTCCCCAATGTATCTTCTAAGAGAAAGGGAGTTAGGCAATGACTCAAAATGTTATAGACATTTTTAAGTCCCTTGTCCTTCTTCCTCCTGCTCACTGATCCAGAATGGAGAGAATGCAGTATACTGTGCTTCCCAATGTACACAAATACCTAGAGATGCAACAAATTACTTCATTACATATTGAATATTCTTTGGGTTTAGGACCCATGGTGGCACAGTGGTTACAATGCAGTATTGCAGGCTAACTAACTGCTTACTGCCAGGAGTTCGATCCTGACCAGTTCAAGGTTGACTCAGCCTTCCATCCTTCTAAGGCTGGGAAAATGAGAACCCAAATTGTTGGGGACAATATGCTGACATTGTAAACCATTAAGAGAGGGCTGTAAGGCACTATGAAGCAGTATATAAGTCTAAGTGCTATTGCTATCGCTACTGTGCATATGTCCTTCCTATGAGCAATGTTGGTAAAAGACTTCAAAAGTATAGAATAGAATACTTTGTTTAGCCAAGTGTGGCTAGATATATAAGGGATTTGTCTCTGGTACAGAAGCATTCAGTGTACTTTCAAAACAACAGAGAAAAATAATAATAACACTAAAGTGTGCAACAAGTAGAAGGGGAAATAAGAGATCATAAAAGGATAAATAATACTAAAGCCACACTCTGTGGGTTAATATGTGTGTGTGTGTGTGTGTGTGTGCATTTTCTGAGGTTTTCGCGGGTGTTTGTATGTAGGTCTTTGGTTATTCGGGTCTTCTCCCGCGTAAAATTGGAAGTGTCTTGGCGACATTTCGACAAAGTCTCATTTGTCATCTTCAGGCTGGTGTTCTCGGCTTTGTGCTTCCAGGAGCTCCTGGAAGTTATATATATATATAACTAAATTATATATATATAACTTAGTAACCACTGTATCATATTTTGGACATATCAGGTTAGTATTAAAAAAAGTATCCCTTTCATTCTTAAATACTTCTCTGATCTGCCATTTTCTTGTGAACAAAATGTAAAACATATTTTTTTCCCTTTTGAACAGTTTGTTAATCATTCATTGTGTACAGGCTTTTGACCAAAACAAACTTTGACTAAAACTTGAAGGTCAAACACAGAAGGAAAAAGTATCTAGAAGACAAAACTATTACATCTGCCTAATCCACAGAAAAAATGCATTTATCTGTTGCTTTTATCATGGGTAGCCAATAGGATTTTAAACTATCTGAAAGGACTCAGAAGCATAAGACAATAAAATGCAAGTTTATGTTTTCAGCGTAAAAACTGCAATCAGAGTTGATAACACTGGTGTTTTAGATGGGCTTGTTCATACAAAAGTTTAATCAATATACCATAATTCAAAATTTTAAGAAGCATCACCCATATTTTTTAAATAAAAAATCAGAATATAAATGTCTTCATCTGCTACAAAAATAACATTATAGCAAATGCCACTGAATCTGAGAAGCGTTTCTAGTTCTGGAATCAGCTAGAAAACACTGCAGTGGAAGTAAACTCCTACAAGCTTTAGTTCAATTATGTTAACATTATTTTAACTTCAGGATTGCATAAAATGATTAGAAATGTCTAAAATTAATTTCTTTAGACCTTGAAAACCACTCCAGAATCATAAAAGCATCATTTTTAAAAGTTGCATTCTTTAAATCGCATGTTGCCTTTCTGTGACTCTTTAGATAAAGCCCATTTTTTCTTTAGACATTAAAAAAAAAAGATAATGGTATAAGAAAATAAAACTTCTCGCTTGCAGAGGATTTTTTTTTCTTCCTATCATTTTTCTGCTCTTCTCTGCATTGCAAAGCCAAGATTGTTCTGGAGTGCATTGAAAATAAATAAGCAAGAACTTTCTGCATACAGAAGTGTTTTCGATTATGGACTTTGGTAAAAGAGATGGTTCAGTTTTCCACCATAATCATAACAATGTAATAAAGGAGTTGGATTGTAGAATATTGTTTTAGTTTCTAATGAGTTGCTTGGAGTTAATTGAGCTTCTGATTTTCCATGGATCAATGATGTATTACTCTTCTACTCTTGTAAAGATTCCAAAACCACTGAAATAGTTTAATTCTTTATGAATAGCAAATAACCATTCTAGCCTTTTAACAATTTTCCATGACTATGCTTCTGGTTTTTTCTCCAGCATGAATCCTTCTCTCATTTCTTTGTCAGTCTCCATCAGAGGCAAATACACTTATACCAGTTTTGTACTTGCCTTGTCATTCAAATGTGCCATATGGGAAATGTTTCTGATGGCTTTCTGATCTAATATTAGGAAAATATCATACCTTGACATATTTGAAAGCCAGTGGTGGGATCAGCCGGTTTGCCGAACTGCACAAAAAGTTAACAACCGATTCAGCTGAACCGATTCAGTGTGAACTGACTGAATCTCACCACTGGTCCAAAGGAATTCAAGGTGGGCTGGGCTTAGATCTCTTGTGGGCATGAAGGGACTCATGACTGATGATGCATTTGACCTCTCCCAATGAACACTGTACATTGGCGAAACAAAACAACCACTTCATAAACTCATGGCACAACATCGGAGAACAAACCCATCAGGACAAGATTCAGCAGTCCATTTGCATTTAAAAGACAAAAGCTACTCTTTTGAAGACCTTGAAGTCTGCATTCTGGACAAAGAGGACTGCTGGTTTGAAAGAGGGTGTCAAAGAGACCATCTATGTCAAAATTGAACAGCCCTCTATCAACAGGGGGGGAGGGATACGACATCATCTAACTCCAGTCTACAACCCAGTCCTTTCAGCGGTTCCAGGAAGGCTCCACACCCATTTGCACTAATCAGGTGACCCTGAGAACACAGATAAACCTCCAAGTGGCCTGAATGACTCTCTAAAAGAATACAAATGACCATCTGTTCTGCAAGGAATAAAAATCCTTCCATTCTTCCACTATCCAGTCAGAGCTGAAGAAGCTTTTTGGATGAGAAGTGAAATGCCTTCAAGAAAAGCAAGGAAGTCCAGTTGCCTCTTGAAAAAGCATCTAGCACTATCCACATTTGCTACACCTAAACCACTTTAAATGTACTTTTGATTGAACTTCCAAAACAATCTAACCGATGTTGTTTTATATAAAAAAAGAAACCACTTGATTGTTCTAAGAACAATTTTGTTGTTCTTAAATGTTTTACAAAAACGATGTCCTTACATTGCTTCATTTTTTTCCTCCTCTCAAGTAAAAGATCTCAAGTGCTCAGGGAGTTTTAGTAATTTTCGGGGGCTAGAGGTGACTATGAGAAGGTGAGAACACAGGAACAGAAGTGTATCCCCACATTCTTAACACATCTACACCTAACAAACTCTTCTTTAATGTGATAGGAATTTATATGCTCTTTATATGCATGCGGTAGCTATATTTGGATTTCAAGGACAGTTTTCTTGGAGAGATGGGGGGAAATATTTTAGGGTTTTGCAAGTTCTTGTATAGGCAGATATAGGAGCACTTTGAAAACAGTACCAGAATAAATGATGTTCCCTGGTATTTATATTTATATTCTCCTCTCAGATTCAAGGGTGTACTTTTCCATTCAGAAAACTATGGATTTCAGGCACATCTGGTAAGATGATTTGAATTACATGAAGTGCTATTATAATACAGATAATGCTCACCCCTTGAGATATCAAACATGGTATCCACTGTAGAATAAGGAGTACTAATTTTGTCCAGAATGTCCAAGAAAAGAAGTTTTCTGGATCTGAGTTGAACAATTGGATTTGGGTTAAATGGGGTTTACTATGTAATTTTTATTTGAACTTTCTTTGTTGGCGGGGGGGGGGGTAAATGGATTGTACATTGCTTCAGGTGTACTTGACTGCAACACCTTAACACATAAGCATCTTTTGATGGAATTTCACAGCTTTCTTTTGTTGTTGCAGCAAGAAGTGATATAAATATCCACTTACTTCAAGGACTTTTAGCTAGTTTCTGCATGCATATCTTTTTGTCTTTGAATACAAAGCACTGCAGATACTTCCATTACACCAATTTAAGGTATACTCACTATTTAAAAGTGTTATATTTTATGGACATTTTTCAAGGGACATTATATTACTGTTTCATTCCCATATTTGTTGTGGTCCACCAGCAGCCTGCAGAGCTGGCAGCAGAGTCGGACAGTAAGGTGGCTGGGGAGGAACATGGGCCAATCCTGGAGTCTAGGAAGGGCCGGACGAGGGCTCTGCATCAGAGGCAGAGATGGGGCCAGGGCCATCTGGTAGTGATGCATGGACTCTGGAGCTCCCAGAGTTGGACAGCAGAGAGGCAGGGGAACAGGAGGAGCCTGTTCCTAGTGCACACATGCACAGAGCTGCCAGAAGGAAAGAGCAGCTAAAGCAAAACAGTACCAGAATGTTTACTGTTTTAGGGACAGGGAAGGGATGACTCGGGAGTAAGGCCAGATGATTGGCCCCTTCCATAAGGCTTAAAAGAGAAACAAAGGCACTTGGGCCTTTTGCAGGAAAGCAACATTGCTAACTCTGTTTCCAGTTGGCATCTCTTGTTTATTTCTGAACTTTGTGGGGTTTTATCAAGTAAGGCGTTTGGCAGGGTGTCAAAGAAGATAAAGGTTGGTGATTATCCCGAAGTTTTGCAACTAATTGGGACTCAGCTGGGAATGAACGTGATTCTCAGCCGTTACAATAAAATAGGTTTTTGGGGGACTAATTGTGTATTGTAATGACTCAGTAAGCCTAGATCACAACAATATTCTCTCCTGGATGGATGTTTGGAACTAAGTATGAAGACTTTTAGACAATGACCTCAGAACTTTGGCTATATTCAGCACAGTAGTCTTTACAATTCACTTTCCATTTTCCTTCTTGAAGTTGTGACTTCTCAATTATTCTGTTAGACCAGACTGATCCCCTTCTGGAGATCCTTTCCATGGTCTTCAAGGACATGCCTCTAGCAGAGAATATATAAACTTACATTAAATAAATTAATGTTTTTGATATCAGATGAAAAAGTAACCCATGTTTGAATGGATGGATGGATGGTCATCTCCATTCCTCTCCTGATATGTAAAACATACATAAATTGTGAGTGGAGAAAAGACTTTTGATAACAAATGACAGTGCGCTCAGCCGGTACACTTCCCCATTTTCAACAAAGTGAGGAGTCAAAACTGTGGAAATCATTTAAATTTGTAAAATATGAGCAAATAAAAATGGAAAGCAGATCAAGATTTAAGTGGGATCCATGGTCTAGGTGATCATCTTCACTTTGCTTATCTTTTCATGTTTATAATTTTACCTGCTTTAGTTGACCTCTGAATCCATTCACAAGCAATGTGAAAGACTCCCAAGTGGCATTAGATGATTTAATTAGCATTTATTTCCTTAGCATAGTCACAATCCATGTTATGTCTTTCTGTTAATAAACCAGACTTTCATAACCGAAGGTCCCAAAAAATGAGAATAGTCATCAAACATGTGTCCAGTATGATAGAGGCATTGCTTATCAATTGAATTTGCTAAGTTCATGATGATTCCATCATGATTCCAAATTCTTTTCAGGAAATTGTGAATGTCGCATTCCTCTCAATTCTACAGCTTATGTTGATAAATTATATATAATTGTAGTTGAACTCTGCAAGTTCTGAATTAAAATTTAAACTTTGTGCTTCCCAATCTTTCATGTCTTCATTATACAGACTATTGCTTAAATACATTGGTGATTATTTTTAGCAATCTTCAACTATGAAAAATAAATATTATTGTACCTTATTCCTTACCTTAGGAAGTCAATAAGAAGAGGCAACTACCTGAATGTTTAGCAGAGTAATTGGTAAATACAATGTTATTCCTTCATCATGACCCGTGCCCTCCTCTACATAATTGTACTTATAAGAAATCCTCAGATGCTTCTAGTTGATGACTGTAAGAAATAGGAAACTTAATTATTGAAGGCTTCATACCTACCTACCAATATTTTCCGTACTATTCAATGGGTTTTATTTTTAATTTCCAATATTCCTTTTTACCAGGAATAGGACTAGATATATCTGTCTGTTCAGATACCATATTTTAACCTTTTGAAAGTGCAAGCTAATTATCCATTGTTTCTGCATCAGTAAAACAAAGGGTTGGAAATTCTGGAATTTTGGTACGCATTTCTTCAAACTACACATTTTCTGTTTTTTTACTTAATGAATACATTACTGCTAATATGTGCATATAAAATACCTTCATTAAGAGAAATCTGCACCAACATACATTTTGTAGACTTTTCCAATTTATATAATTTGTTAAGCGTTGTCCCCAAGGTATGCCTTTTTGTATACTGTTTTCTTTAGCATACACATAGCTTGATTAGAGAACTGCATTGCAAAATCAAGAGGCTAATTGCATTCTGGTTCACCTATTAATCCTGAAAGTGCAAATTAGGTCGGCTCATTTGAAAATGTTAAACAAATGAAATTTTCCTTCATCCTTAGCCAAATGTTTGTAATTCCAAAAACAATGCAGTAAAACAGGCCTTTACTAGTCATAGTTGGAATGAACTTACTATTTATTATGGCCAGAAAAATTAACAACAACTCAACCCTTGTTACAGGTTGAGAATGCTTAAGCCTAGTTAACACTTGGATAGAGAAACATTAGGAAATATAGAAAACAAAGGAAAAGAATCCTGGAAGAAAACAATGGTGAATCTTATGGACAGGTCCATGGAGTCTCCAGGGCTTATGTTTAATTTATACAGTTGGTTATTTTTTTAAAAATATATATATTCTGCATATGACTTTCGTGTTGCTTGCTTTTTAATGGTTAGTTAGGATTCTTTATATTTGTTGTGATTAATCGTGATCATAGCAAATGAGTAGAAGAACAGGTATATACGTATAGCAGATACATATGTGTAAGAATACATATCTTTTCTTTTATGTACACTGAGAGCGTATGCACCAAGACAAATTCCTTGTGTGTCTAATCACACTTGGCCAATAAAAAATTCTATTCTATTCTATTCTATTCTATTCTATTCTATTCTATTCTATTCTATTCTATTCTATTCTATTCTATTCTATTCTATTCTATTCTATTCTATTCTAGAATAGGTGAATTTTAAAATGACCATATTGGTCTCAGTATGGTTAATAAGATCTAGAGATTGGATAGATGAGAGAGAGAGAGAGAGAGAGAGAGAGAGAGAGAGAGAGAGAGAGAGAGAGAGAGAGGTGGGCGGACAGACAGACAGACAGACAGACAAAGACATCCAATGTGAGGAATGGATACGCGTGTGGAAACACCTAGAAGTAACTCCTTGAGTAACTAAAAAAACCTAGAATAAGACACAGTTGCTTTAAAGGTGGATGCAGTCCCATACGATCAAAAAATATTTTCCAAAAGATTTGCAGATCCACAATAGTTCACTGACACTTTAACAGAAATCACCCTGAAAAAAGACATTGAGACATTTTCTCTCTTTTTCCAGCTCAAATATTTTAAGTGACGAGGATAGTTGTCCCTGAATCCTGAAAGCGCAATTCATCTTGTGACTCTTCATCACAAATGATCCATATTTATCATCTTTTCAGGATTCTTACCTATACTGAAACTGCTTACATGTTATTAGATTTGACTAGTCTATCTTACGTCTGTTTCCAGGGGGAAAACTCTTTGACATTTATCTTTAACATATTTCATTAAAGTGACACAAAGAACAAATTGTATACATTGACATTTTGTTAGCTTCTACTTTCTGGACAGTTGAATAATTTGCCTATTACTATTTTAAATGACAAAACTCATTCTTTGCCATTTTTCAAGTCCTCCAATGTACATCATAAACATAGTGTCAGGGACGCACTAATGATGTCCATCCACTTTGCTGTTTGTTACCCTTCTCTTCTCTTTCCTTCCTCCTTTCCCAACATTATAGAGATGGAGAGAGAGCCAAATCTTTGCAGAATACATTTAGATATGATAATTTGAATTGAATCATTTGTGCTATCTGTAACTCTAGACTGGCTCTAGAGTCAGATTGGCTATGTGTAACTCTAGATTGGCTCATTTGTTTGTGTTCTTGTCTATCCATGGCACTCTCAACAATCATCCTCACACCAATGTTCAAAAGTATTAATAATCTTCCAATCCTAGTCCCTGAAAGTCTAACTTTTATTTCCATACAGAGTAGGGCCAGGTTGGTTGACCATCCAAGAGAAGATCTTTCTATGTGGATACCAAGAATTGACTCCAACTTGGTTGTCCATAATTATTTATTTAAATCATGATAGTATAGACTAGGGACCTGGTTCATGGACTGGCACTGGTCCACAAACATGCCATAAACTGAGTGACACAAACAAGCACAAAGCCCCATCTGCAAGATGCAGAGAACACATGAAACCCCATCCTGTCAGCTCTGGCATGCTGGCTGGCCCAGAGCTGCCATTCAGAGGGGGGGGGGGCAGCCACCACTCTCCCTGGCCATCCTGGAATGTCCTGGATGACTGGCTGGGAAGGGTGCTCCTGTAAAGGCTGTAAAGGCTGACTGGCAGCAGAGGAAGAGGAGGACCAGTCCTCCTTAAAAACTTACTGCCAGTGAAGGAAGAGAAAAATAAATGCTGGACTTAAGATGGATGCTGGCTTCCTCATATGTATTATCCCCTACTCATTTCAGGGTCATATGGGAGAGAGTTGCGCGCCTGAATGGATGGGTGGTGCTTATAGTTTAAAAGGTGGTGGGGAGCATGGGTGGTTAGCCCTAACAAGAAGTTCCTTTTGTAATTGTCAGTACGTGCCAAAAAGAAGAAGAAGAAGGAGGAGAAGAAGAAGAAGAAGAAGAAGAAGAAGAAGAAGAAGAAGAAGAAGAAGAAGAAGAAGAAGAAGAAGAAGAAGAAGAAGAAGAAGAGCAGGAGGAGGAGGAGGAGGAGGAGGAGGAGGAGGAAGAAGTAAAGCAGGGAGCAACAAACTAGGTTTGTGTTTGGCTGTGTTTCTTTTTCTTTTTGTTTGGAACCATGTGTCAACCTCGCTAGTTTTGCTTTGCCGCTTCGGTTGTCATAGAAATGGAGGGAGGGGGGTTTATGCTCACGCGGGCTTTCTAAATCTGAGAAACGAAACCTTTCCTTAAGCTGTTATCAGTCCAACGGACACTGTATTCCTGGATGCTGACACGGCCAGACGTTTGCTCCCACCTGACCTCTGGAAGACCTGTGGATTGGATGATTTATGGTGCACAAGGGAGGGGGATGCTTTCTAATTGTAACTTTCGCGCGTTTTGCTTCAGAATCCTGCTTTCTATGGTTGCGTTCATTTCATATCTAGTAAAAGTACCAGTTAACCTCTAATGGAGTCTGGGTCCTCCTTTCCTGGATACTGAAGGAAGCATACCTGACAATAAGCAGGATTCTCATCACAGCCATCCTGGATCACACCGAGGGGGCTGAAAAACTACAGAATGTCTGATCAGGGAAGTGATACAGAACAGATGGGGCCATATGGCTCGGCAATGTCTTCATACCAGCCACCCGAAGAGACTGCGGGGTGGATGGAGAATTTACAGCTAAAGGAACCGAGGGAAGAGCCAGCCCGATGGTCGACAGGGGTCGGAAGGTTGCCGGACCTGAGAAAGACCCCCCGTGGAGTAACAACCTCCAGACCCCGAAAAGGAGAAGGCGTGTGGCTGCAGGAGCAGAAGGAATGCCTCAAAATGGAGCAAGCCCTTCAGCTCATTCGTGAGGGTGAAGAAAGCTGAAAAGCCCGTGAGTCTTATGCATACCCTGGGGGGGGGGGGGGAGAAGAAGACTCTAGAATAGATCCTGGGGAAGGAGTTTGTGGGGGAGAGGAAGGGAGAGCTGACGAAGATACATCCCAGGCGTTGGGTGGTCAAATGAGGGATGCAGCAGTCCAGGGGGTCCCAGCCTTACAGGCCCCACCCCGCAGGCGAAAAAAAAACCTAAAATTCCCCCCCTTCCTGGAAAGTATGATGGGAACCCAAAAACTTTGGGATTTTTCTTAACCCAAGTGTGGAATCACATGCAAGACTGGGGCGAGGACTATTCGTCAGATGCAGCCCGAGTGAGATGTGTCACCAGTGCTTTAGAGGGGGTGGCAACCGAGTGGATGGTGGTACTCCACAATAACAATTCCCCCCTGCTGTGGAATTACAACCGGTTTATGGCGGCCCTTAGGAGGCGTTTTGAGGACCACCTAGCTGAGCGGAAGGCGAGGCTCCGTATGAAAAGTATCCAGCAAGGCCGGAGATCGGTGGCGGAATACACCCAAGAATTTCGGGAGCTAGCGCCATACATGACAGGGTGGTCAGAGATAGCCCTGCTGGAAGGGTTCAAAGACGGGCTGAATGATGAAATCTACCACAACTGTAGATCACGGGGGGTTCCCGAAGGTCTGGACAGTTGGTACATAGCAGCTGAGGATGCAGAAATTGAGATAAGCCGTAGCCGTAGACTATCTTGGCTATCGCATCTCCCCGGAGGGAATAGAAATGGACCCTGCAAAGGTTCAGGCGGTGTTAGAATGGACAGCGCCACGCACCCGCAAGCAGTTACAGAGTTTTTTGGGATTTGCTAACTTTTATCGACAGTTCATCCCCTCGTTTGCCAAAATCGCATTGCCAATAACTAATCTCCTGAAAACCAAGAGTGAAGAAAAACCAAAACCCTCCAAACCTCTTGAATGGACTATGGACTGTCAGGCAGCTTTCGAAAAACTGAAACGGCTATTTGCTGCTGAACCAGTCCTTAAGCATCCGGATATGGACGAACCTTTCATGGTACAGGCGGATGCCAGTGATGTCGCAGTAGGGGCTGTACTTCTGCAAAAGAATGTGGATGGAAAATTACAGCCTTGTGCCTACACGTCCCGGAAACTATCCGAAACCGAAAGGAGATGGGCCATATGGGAAAAGGAGGCTTTCGCCGTACGCTGGGCACTTCTAACCTGGAGGCACTTTCTCGAAGGAGCTAAACATCCTTTTGAAGTTTGGACTGATCATAAAAATCTCGAGGCTTTGAAAACTCCACGTAAGCTGTCGCCAAAACAAGTGCGCTGGACCCAACACTTCAACCATTTTAACTTCACTTTGCGCTACCTTCCTGGCGGGAAGAATTTCATGGCAGATGCTCTGTCCAGATTGCCTCAATACAACAGCACCAGGGAGGAAGTTGAATGTCCAATTGTCCCGTCAGCCCAACTGGCGGCACCAGTAACTACCCAAGCACAGTCAAAAAGTGACCCAAGTCTGTCGGGTGATTTGCTCCAGCAACTAAAAGAGACTTTAAAAACTGATGAGTGGTTCCAAGCCCACTCAAACGAATGTACACTTCGTGATGGACTAGCTTGGGTTGGAGCCAAATTGTATGTCCCAGCTAATTTACGAGTAACTGTTTTGCAACACGCCCATGACTCCAAGGTGGCAGGACACTTCGGATTTGTCAAAACCTTACATCTCGTCAAAAGACAGTTTTGGTGGCCCGCACTCAAAAAGGACACAGAGGCATATGTTGCGAGCTGTCCAGTGTGTGCCTCAGCTAAGAGACCTCCCGGGAAGGCACCTGGTCTTCTCCAAAGTGTGGCCAAACCCACTGCTCCTTGGAAAGAAATATCCATGGACTTCATTGTAGACCTTCCCGAAAGTGGGGGTTGCACAGTTATATGGGTAGTAACTGATCTGTTTTCCAAACAGGTGCATTTTATCCCATGCACTAAGATCCCATCAGCAAAAACCCTTGCTAAGATGTTCATTCAACATGTATATAGGCTACATGGAGCACCAAAACATATAATTTCAGACAGGGGAGTGCAGTTCACCTCCAGCTTTTGGAAAGAGTTCCTAATGTTGATAGGCTCTGCCCAAGGACTAAGCTCCGCCCACCACCCCCAGACAAATGGGGCCTGTGAAAGAACCAATGGCGTGCTAGAACAGTATTTAAGATGTTATATAAACTACCAACAAGACAACTGGGTGGAACTGCTGCCATTCGCAGAAGTGGCATATAATAATTCCGTACATAGCAGCACAGGTTTCACTCCTTTCAAGGCGGCTTCTGGGCAAGAGTTTGTGCCAATCCCAGAGTTACCTCATGATGACCCACAAAACCCTTCTCTGATTGAGTGGATCGATCAACTACGAGCGACTTGGGCAGTGACTCGTAAAGCGTTAGATGATGCTCACCAAGCCCATAAAGCCCAAGCCGACAAAAGGAGATGCCCTGCACATGCTTATCAAGTGGGGGACATGGTTTATCTGTCTACCAAGTATTTACAAACTCCGCAGAAATCAAAAAAGCTTGGTCCTAAGTATGTGGGCCCTTTCCCTGTTACTCGGATCATTGACCCAGTCACGGTTGAATTACATTTACCCAAGAACTTGCGATGAATTCATCCAGTGTTTCATGTTAGTTTACTGAAACTGGAACAATCATCCTCTCTACGTCTGTCCAAGGAACCTCCTCCTGTTCCCATCCTCATTGAAGGGGAACAACACTTTGAAGTAAAAGAGATTTTGGACTCTAGAAAACATCATGGGAAAGTACAGTATCTCGTAGCCTGGAAGCACTTCCCGTTATCACAAGCTGAGTGGGTGAATAAACGTGATGTTAGGGCACCTAGAAAAGTGCAGCTGTTCCACACCAAATACCCTGATAAACCTTGAAACATGATAAGTATTAATTGTTGTGATATTACCTCTTCTTTTCTCTGTTTCAGGATTAGAAGCTGTCTCTTCTGAAGGGGGGTCGAATGTCAACCTCGCTAGTTTTGCTTTGCCGCTTCGGTTGTCATAGAAACGGAGGGAGGGGGGTTTATGCTCACGCGGGCTTTCTAAATCTGAGAAACGAAACCTTTCCTTAAGCTGTTATTAGTCCAACGGACACTGCATTCCTGGATGCTGACACGGCCAGACGTTTGCTCCCACCTGACCTCTGGAAGACCTGTGGATTGGATGATTTATGGTGCACAAGGGAGGGGGATGCTTTCTAATTGTAACTTTCGCGCGTTTTGCTTCAGAATCCTGCTTTCTATGGTTGCGTTCATTTCATATCTAGTAAAAGTACCAGTTAACCTCTAATGGAGTCTGGGTCCTCCTTTCCTGGATACTGAAGGAAGCATACCTGACACCATGGAACTAGTCCCTGGTGCCCAAAAGGTTGGGGCCACTATAGACATATTTAATATGTAACATGCCTATGGAAAGCAATTGTGTTAGGTATGTTCTGAGAGCCTCAGATAGCTCGACAGGCTAGATAGCCTGTTATTAACACCCAGCTGTCTGCAATTATGCGAGTTCGAGGCTCAAGGTCGACTCAGCCTTCCATCCTTTCTAAGGTGGGTAAATTGAGGACCCAGTTTGTGGGGGCAATAAGCTGATTTTGTATAAATATACAAAAGTATGAAGGCTATTGCTTAACGCATTGTAAGCCGCCCTGAGTCTCGGGAGAAGACTAATTAAAAAATAAAAAAAAATGTTCGCTGCCTTGAGTTGAGATGGAATATCAAATATAAATAAATAGAGTATGGGAAAACTGCAATATCTTTTCATGATTTCCATTTCAGTTCAGTATTCCAATCTGTCTCGGAGAAACAGATTTTCTGAGGGAAAAGAAAATCTGCTCATAATACTAAAGTCAGCAGCTCAATATTTTTTGCCATGTAAAATACAAGTTGCGCCAAAGAAAATGCTCATGAATATGGGCATTTTGTTACTGGCACAAATGTCAGTGTTTGATTATGAGCAAGGAACAGACAGAGCATTGTGGTCTGTTCTTTTTGAAACCCACTGGAACTGCAAGAAATAGGACATAATCAGATTCTCATTTCCTAATCAGGTCTGACTGGAAGCCAAGAGAAATCGGCCACAGCTGTAATAGCAATAATCACATTCTAAGTGAGTTGTTGAATTTAGCAAGATTAGTAATATGGAGTTTGAAAGGACTACAAGGCCAGCCTCCCACTGCGAGACAGGATAGATCAATCAGATCAAATGCAGAACACCCTACTATAAGGAGATTAGCTTTATTATGGGAAGTTGCTTAGGGAAGATACAGCTGAATTAATACATGTGAAATGTAATCCTGGTCTTGTTTCAAGTGACAATGAGAGTTCAGTAAGGGTTACCTCTGAGTGTAGAAGTCTAAATTATTAGACAATTATGATTGCACCCCTGATTAAGAGACACCCTCTTGCAAACTGCTGATGGAGCATGAAGAATACACAATGGAAGAAGATTCAGTCGCTTAGGATATCACATCAGGAAAGAACTGCAGATCATGAGAGGTGCAAAAACATATACATTTACATATTTATGCTTGTATGTTGATACAAAGCACCCCATCTATTGATGAAATACATAAACCACTTCCAGTTGGTACTATGCAAACCTTTGTTCACCGTTGTGATGAAATCAAGACTGTAAGAATTGGGAAGCGGAGATTAAGAAAAGTGGAAGGAGAACTTTTTTTTTAAAAAAAAAAAAGTTTTATTGGGTTTTTTCTTTTCTCCTCTCCCACCTTCAACCACATCTTTTTTTTTTTTTAAACAGAATGTTGGTCGTTTCTTATCTTATACAATTAGTCAAATTCAAATACATTTTACTCAATTACAATTTTTGCCAATATCGTCTTGTTTATGTTTATGTTTATTATATTTATATACCGCCCCTCTCCCAAAGGACTCGGGGCAGTGGACAGCCAGCAAATAAAATACAGAAATACAAAATTTAAAACAGTATTAAAATCCAATTAAATCAATTTGGCCCATAGTTAAAAACCCTATATTAAAACCCCTAATTTTAGTAATTGAATTAAAACAGTTTTTTTTAAAAAGAGTAGGTCAGACCAGCCCGGCTTGCTGAAACAAAAACGTCTTTAGGACAGTTCGGAATGTGCGAAGGTCAGGGATCCGCCGTATCTCTGGGGGCAACTCGTTCCAGAGGGTAGGTGCCACCACAGAGAATGCTCTCCCCCTGGGGGCTGCCAACCGGCATTGTCTGGCCGACGGCACCCTGAGGAGGCCCTCTCTGTGGGAGCGTACTCTTACCTTCTCCCCTGAGCTGCTTTCCCTTCCCTTCCTTCCTCCCTACTCTTCCATCCCTCTCTCTCCTTCCTCCTCACTTCCAGTTCCTTCATCTCTCTGTATTGCTGTATACATTTTCAATTTAATGTTTTCCATTGGGAGTTCAGGCAACCCCGATCCCTTATCTTTTTAATTATTAACAATATATTTCATCTTGTTCTCTTTTTTCCTTCAAATCTTTACTCAAACAATTTTCTAATCACTTATCTTTTTTACTTCCACCAATCTATTTTTTCTGCTTTACTTCTTGCAAATATAACATTTAAATCATTTTTATCATTTCAGTTTTACATTCAATTTCAATCATTAAATATATTTCTCAAAACATCTTAACAATATATTGGAAGGAGAACTTTTCTTATTGGGCCATAATCTTCTATCACATTTGTAGATTTTTTAAAATTGAAACTCCACTCATAAATTTCATGAATTAGATCTGTAAGCAGGGAGAATTTACAAATATGAATATGTGTATATGACATACATATGTACCTTCATGTATGGTGAAAGAAAGACTCTTTTATTTCACAATAAATTATTTTTTAAAATACACAGACTTTATTTAATAGAAAATCCTCCAGGAAAGAGTTTTTCAACCTCAGCAACTTTTAAGATGTGGAGACATCAATTCCCAGAATTCCCCAAACAGGATAGGGATTGAGGTCCACATATCTTAAAGTTTTTGGGTTGACAAAACTGTTCTAGAGGACATGGCCCCTTAATAACAAGAGGACCCCTATATGTGAAGATTTTGAAATTCAACCAAGTTTGAAATGATCAAAAATATTTGTAGCACAGGTGGTAGATGTTTATGGTGGTTTGTTCTCCAAGCTTGCTCTTCAGCTTCCAAATGTTTCATCATCAACCTAAGCAACATCATCACTGGGACTTTGGTTGAAGCTTGAACCAAAGTCCCACTGATGATGTTACCTAGCCTGGTAATGAAATGTTTGGAAGCTGAACAGCAAGCTCAGAAAGCAAACCACCATAAACATTGTCCAGGTTTACTTTGAAGCATTACAGCTCACAGAAGGAGAAGTGAAAGGAAATTTTAGTTGACTCTATAAGACCAAGCTTTCTCTAAGTACCAAATTTATTGCAGTGCTAACTGGCAAATTAGTGAGTTATCAGCTTTTGAAAAAGAGGAGAGCAGCTCTGGAAAGAAGTGAAAAGATAGAGACAAATTTCATGGAAGTCTCTTACTATAGACTTTTTACAAAAGATTTTATTTATTTATTTTATTTAGTTTATTTAGCTTATATGCCACCCTATCTCCAACGGACTCAGGGCAGCTCACAACAATAAAATCCACAATAGCCATAGTACAAAATTAAAATACCTAATTAAACCAGATAGTTAAAAATCCATATAAAACTCCATCAGTCCAGGCTGGGGGACTTGAATAACCAAGTTTTTAATTTGCGGCGGAAGGTGCGAAGGTCAGGGGCCTTTTTATATGTATTTTTATCTTTTGGCTGTTTACCACCCTGAGTTCTTCGGGAGTAGGGCGGTATATAAATTTAATAATAAATAAATAAAAAATAAAAACTGGAGCCCCAAGGGGAGTTGATTCCAGAGGGTGGGCATGCCCACAGAGAAGGCTCTACCCCTGGGGGCTGCCAGCTAACATTGTCTAGCCGACAGCACCCTGAGCAGCCCCTCCCTATGGGCATGAACCCAGCGATGTGATATTGTTGCTGGCTACAGGTGGTCGGCCAAATATCCTGGGCCTAATAGGGCTTTATAGGTCATCACCAGCACTTTGAATCTCACCTGGAGGGCAACCGGCAACCAATGCAAATTGCACAGGGGAGGTGTTACATGGGAGTATTGGGATTCTCCTATCACAACCCGCGCGGCTGCATTTTGTACCAGCTGAAGCCTCCGAGTGGTCCTCAAGGGCAGCCCCATGTAGAGAGTGTTACAGTAGTCAAAACGGGAGGTGATTAGTGCATGAGTAACTGTGCATAGGGCATCTCGGTCCAAGTAGGGGCGCAACTGGTGCACCAGATGGATCTGGGTTTATGCCCCCCTGGTTACGGTCATTATATGGTCTTTTAAACTCAATTGTGAGTCCAGGAGGACACCCAAGTTGCGTGCCCTGTCTACAGGGGGTAAAACTTCACCCCCTATAGCCAATGATGGAACCTCTCCTATGGACCAAAATGCCAGTACACACAACTACTCGGTCTTGGCAGGGTTGAGTTGAAGTCTGTTCCTTCCCATCCAGACCCATACCACTTCAGGCATTGGGCCATCACATCGAGGGCATCACTGGGTTGGTTTGGGGTGGATATAAAGAGCTGAGTATCGTCAGCATACTGGTGGTACTTCACCCTGAAACCACGGATAATCTCCCCCAGCAGTTTCACATAGATGTTGAACAGAAGGGATGAGAGAACCGACCCCTGGGGCACCCCACAAGTGAGGGGCCTTAAGGTCGATCTCTACCACCCTGCCAACACTGCTTGCGTTTGACCTGACCTGGGAGGTAGGAGGAGAACCACTGTAAAATGGTGCCTCCCACTCCCAATCCCTCAAGGCGATGCAAGATACCATGGTTGACGGTATCAAAAGCGGCCGAAAGACCAGAACAAAGAAATAACCTCTGTCCCAAGCCCTCCAGAGATCATCCACCAGCGCGACCTATGCCATCTCCATGCTGTACCCAGGCCTGAAATGTGATTGGTACGGGTCAAGATAATTCACTTCATGGGCTAGCGGGAGCTGACGAGCCACTACACTCTCGACAACCTTCGCTAGAAAGCGGAGGTTGGAGACTGGATGAAAATGACTCAAAATAGCTGGATCCAAGGCCGGCTTCTTGAGGAGAGGCCTCACCATTGCCTCCTTCAAGGCGGTTGGAAAGCTTCCCTCTCCCAAGGAAGCCATTATCACTGCCTGGATCCAGCCATGTGTCACCACCCAAGCTGAATAAACCAACCAGGAGGGGCATGGGTCCAGCACACAAGTGGCTGCACTCAGCTTCCCCATGATCCTGTCCACTTCCTCTGGGGTAACAGGATTGAACTCTTCCCAAAGAACAGGACCCACTGCCTCCTCACCATCTGACTCTGTCCAGTCAGAGTCCAAGCCGTCCTGAATCTGAGCAATCTTGTCCAACAGGTGCTGGCTAAACTCCTTGGCTTGCCCTCGCAGAGGGTCTTCCCTCACCCTCTGATTGAAGAGGGAGTGGGACACCCTGAACAGGGCAGCCGGGCGATTCTCTGTGGATGCGATGACAGCAGCGAAGTAGCGATGATTTGCCGTCACCAACTCCACCAGGTAGACCCGTGTGGCCAATCTTAGCTGGGACCGGTCAGATTCAGAACGACTGCCTCTCCAACAGCTCTCTAGGCCTCACCTACATTGCTTCATCCCCTGGAGCTCCTCGGTAAACCAAGGTGCCAACCAGGATCTGCATTGTGTCAGAGGCCACAAAGGAATGACTCGGTCAAGAGCCCCAGCAGCAGCCTCATGCCAGGCATCCACCAGGGTTGTGAATGGGGCATGGGAGAGAGAGAGAGGCATCATCCCAAGCTCCATCTGGAACCTCTCCTGGTCTATCAGGCGCCTGGGATGGAACCAGATGGTCAGCTCCACCTTCCAGTGAGGAGGGGTGGCATACTGGAAACACAGCTGAAGGAGATAGTGATTGGTCCATGACAGGGAATAAATAGAAGACAATCACCCACCAAACTCCACCCGCCACTGCTCCGAGACAAAAACAAGATCTGGCATGTGTCCCCCCTCATGTGTCAGGCCTTGAATAATCTGAGTCAGGTCCATAGCTGCCATGGAAGCCATTAACTCCCGAGCCATCCCTGACGCCCCACCCAGAGATGGCAGATTGAAGTCCCTCAGAACAATAAGTCTGGGAAACTCCGCTACCAGCCCCAATAGGGCACTGAGTAGCCCGGGCAGGGCTGTTGATACACAGCTGGGAGACAGCTATGCAATCAACAAGCCCAACTGCCCATGTGGCCCCACTTCATAAGGAGGGCCTCACACCCATCTATTTTAGGAGCAGTGATCTCCTGCAGACTAAGGGTCTCCCTAATAACAACCTCCACCCCCCTCCCCTGCCCTGGGCCCTTGGTTGTGCAGCACCCAAAAGCCTGGTGGGCAAAGTTCAGTCAGAGGGACACTCCCCTCTGTGCCCAAACAGGTTTCCGTAATGCAAGCAAGTCTTTGTTTTTTTCCTCAATCAAATCACAAATGAGGGGAGCTTTGTTGACCACAGACCTGGCATTAAAGTAAACCAGCTTGAGCCCAGTAACCCTATCTCTCAAACCAGGAGGGTCAGAGCACGCCACCACTTGAAGATAGCGGGGGGGGCTCCCAAAATCCCTCCGTTCCTCCACCTGCAACCATTCCCAATCACAACCAGATTCAGAGATCCCACCCTCACCTCTGGGGAACCTGGAGGTCCCCACACTGCACCAAGACCACTGTCCCTCCCCATTGGCCTGACAAGCCACTCCCAGCCACCCATCAGATATCACAACCCACCCCCCTCCCCAGTCCCCTTAAAAACCTAGCTAAAACACAATGTAACGACCCCTTATTAATACCCTTAAAACCCTCATGTCCCCTCTCGGGATCCCAGGACCCGTCATTAAGGTAGATCTTCACCAGGCCACAGGCGAAGATCCCATGATAGGGGGGCATCCCTCAGAGCAACCAAATCTGTTCTTGCATACACTCGTAAAACCATCCTTAAACATCAAGGCATAGGGGATCATCCATGGTGAATGGGGTATATCAAGCTGGTCCATCCCTGGAGACAGGAACCTACATTCCTGGGCGTCCTCTCACGACACTCAGGAATGATAGGAGGTGTTAATCCTTGCCGTCCTCTCACCGCAGCAAGTTCCTGAGTCCATTGGGGGGGTCACCCCAGGTGGGAGCTGTCAGTCATTGTTGCCCTCTCACTTCAGCACGACCTGGTCCCGATAGAAAAACAAAGTCCACAGCCGCCCTCTCATGGCAGCGGCATTATCTTCAGGGACTGACCATTCCAGGGCTGCCAAATAGGAAAGTCCAGGGGTGTAGCAGATGGCAAATTCCGGTCTGTGCGGATGTGGCAAAAATATATCCAGGGACATAAAGACATTGGAGATTACAGGTCCAGGTCCAGGCAAGGCCCTCAGCCACCCAAGTCCCCCATCACACCACATCCAGCAAAGCCATATATCAGTAAAAAGTACTAAACTTTTATCACACTACTTATTAAAGGTAACACAAAGCCAGAAAAGGACTGCAGCAGAAAACTGCAGATTATCTTTATTTATGACATGTAATTTAGTTGTAAAGTCATGCATCCCTACGGGTGTCAAACTCATGACAACACATTGTCATCATGTGATTTATCATCATTCCCCCCTTTGCTAAAATGGGCATGGGTGTGGCCAGCATGTGACGCATCTGTTCCATGACCTGAGAGTTTGACACCCCTGGTCTAAATCAAGCTTTCTTAATCAGATTCAAACTAGGGTAAAAAGTAGTATCAGAACAATAAATATTACATTTTTTAAAAAAATCCAAATATTTGTTGGTATTGTGCTCTTTACAATTTCTGCCCTCTCTTCAATTGTATGGGATATTTCTTCTCTGAAAATATTGCGATAAAATGAGGAATGGGATGAATATCCAGAAGTGGAAGGCTTAGGACAATAAGGTGTTTTGCATTTAAATGAGCTAAATCCATCCATCCATCAATTTCATCTTCCTGTTGATTTAGCCTTACATTCATTTCCACATTTCTGGGTGGGCTTTGGACTTACAATTAAAACTTTGCCCTTACAATTATGTGTGAAACATATTTCTTGTAAGAGATTCCCCAATTCAATACGCTCTGCATGTTATTTTTAGTTTTATACCAGTCTCTGGCCATATATTTTTAGTAGGCAGCTGTAGTGCCAAATTTAGAAGTGTGTGAATATTAATAAACAAAAAAAGTTGTAAGATGTTCCACTTCCAAAAAAAATTCTAGCAGAAGATTCTATATGTTAATGGCAGCAAAAGTAATAAAAATATTGAATATGATGATGAGGATGAGGATGATAAATATGATGAGGAGTAAGAGGAGGAGAGGAGGAGGAGGAGGAGGAGGAGGAGGAGGAGGAGGAGGAGGAGGAGGAGGAGGAGGAGATACAAACTTTCTGAAGTGGAAGGCTAATTGCAAGCAATAAAACTAAGATATCAGGTTGTAAGACCAGTGCATAGAAAGAGAATTGTTGTTTTTCAAGAAATGGAATTAGTCTCCACCTGGATTCATCAGGATTGTGGGATTCATGGAAAATTTCAGGAGCTCCATAAAATTGGATGAGGAAAAGCAATTAAACTTTATTTTCACTCACCTCTAACAGAATGTGAGCTTTCACTCAATAATGAACATATGCAACAAAGCAGTTCCTGGCCTTTAAAGTCCAAAAACATTTGTCAACTTCAATAAACACCACTATCTAAAATTATTATACCCTAAACAAGCAACTCTGGAATACATTTGGTTGTCTGAAGAATGTTTCCTTCTAAAAACATGTAATTCATAATGATCAATGGAGTATCATTTCAAAAGTTTGGGTTGGTTTTTGTTGTTGTTGTTGTTGTTGTTGTTTTGTTTGTTTTTGTTTTTTTGTTCTAACAATGGTAGGTTATTTCAGACTCTCTAAAAGGTAAGCATGTAGCAGAAAAGTTTAAGGAACCATTTCCTACATTCACAGCTGTGCTTCCAAATAAATAGGTAAGTAAATAACTCTTGCTTTATTTCAATAGTGCATTCGAGATTCAAGAGAGACTGTACAATGTGTTAACAGAAGCGTTAGGAAATACCAGGCTATTTTCTTGATTTGAACCCAGTGATTGCTAACATGAAAGGAATAACAAAGAGAAGGAAAAAGGAAAAACAAAGACACATTACTGAGATTATACCTGAGAGTAAAAACACGGGGCCCGATTGTATTTATCTAAAACTTAAAGGCTTTTAAAAGGTTTATGAGAACCTTTAGAGAATATTCAACTTTTATTTTTACTAATGCTGCAATTATGTGGCAGTCTAAGTAGATTATCTTTTATTTATCTTTAGATTACCAGGTAGAAGCATATTACTGTATGTTCAAAAAAATGAGCAGCAATAGTTTCTGATTTAGCATTTGCATTCTCTTATCTGTTTTTAATGCTTTGACAAAATTGGTGCAAAAATTATTTCAATGCTGAAGCAGGTATTTTAGCACTTTATTGGCAGGTTAAAGTCATCAAAACTCTATTGCCTTTTAGTGTGTTCCTATACAACTAAATAGCTTTTTTGTTGTTCACACAAAAGTACAAACAGCAAAGGTTTAAGGAAATCAAATGTTTTGATGCAGTGCTTCATACTAGACTGTTGTAGGTGTCTTAAAGCACCATCTGCAAAAGGAGAGAAACTACCACCTAATCTCAGCAATAATAGCAATTGATACAAAAGCAATTGTGTCTTTCAAGCTCAGCATAATTTACAATTTGCAACCAAAGTCTAATATTATGAGACAGCCCTGTAGAACAGTCATTCTCAAACTTGGCAACTTTAAGATGTGTGGACTTAAACTCTCAGTAGTCCCCAGCTAGCACATAGCTTAAATTTGCCAGTTTTGAGGGGGTGGGTTGCTACCGGTTCACCCCGGTTCAAGCAAACCAGTAGCAGCGGTGGCAGGAGGCTCTGCCCACCCGCCCGGGCATCACCATCATCATCATCACACACACACACATATATATATATATGTGTGTGTGTGTGTGTGTGTGTGTGTGTGTATAACAAATATAACAAATATATATATTTGTTTTCTGAGGTTTTCGCGGGTGTTTATATGTAGGTTTTTGGTTATTCGGGTGTTCTCCTGCGTAGAATTGGAAGTGTCTTGGCGACGTTTCGACGAAGTCTCATTCGTCATCTTCAGGCTGGTGTTCTCGGCTTTGTGCTTCCAGGAGCAAATTTCACGAAGCCAAGAACACCAGCCTGAAGATGACGAATGAGACTTCGTCGAAACGTCGCCAAGACACTTCCAATTCTACGCGGGAGAACACCCGAAAAACCAAAGACCTACATATATACATACATACATAAATACATACATATATATATATATATATATATTTGCAGAAGTGGCGCAAAGCGTGCACATGCGAGCAAACCAGTAGCAAAGGTAAGGAGAACCCACCCCTGAAAGGCAAATGAAAAAAAAATCCATTATCATTTTCCAGAGAATTGATTGATCGATCGATTGATTGACTGACTGACTATATGCTGTCAAGTCATTTTTAACTGCTAGTGAGCATAGAAATAGATTTTCTCCATGATGATCTATTTCTAACCTGCACTGTACTTACAAACTCTTCAGCATTAATCTCCAAGTGCAACTGCTGGTATCACCTTCTTCTCTTTCCCAGCTTTCGGGACTGACAAGACACTGAGCTTGTCAATCAGAAAGGTCAGCAGTTCAGTGGTTCAAATCCCTAGTACAGGCCTCCTGCGTGAGCGGGGAGGTTAGACTAGATGACCTCCAAGGTTCCTTCCAACTCTATTGCTGTTAAGTTCCAAATAGAATTTTGCATAATATGTCCAAAGTAGGACAATTTGAGCCTAGTCCGATAAAGTGAGAACCCTCTGAGTTATTTTGCTCAATTATCTTTAAATTTGTTTTCTTGATTGTCCACAGTATTCTCAGGGGTCTTCTTCAACACCAAAGTTCAAAGGTATCAATATTCTCCCTATCCTGAAAGAGATCATGATCAAAGCCTCTTTTTAATGAAAAGAAAGACTTATGAAATGACAATACTGAACTTTAATAAAGTAGCTTGATTGGTGAGCAAACATCTCTCAAATAACTCATTATTACCTAAAAGTACACCCATAGGTAATCAAATTCTTAATTTGACCACCATCCTGAGATGTTTCTTGAAATCTGGAAAAGATAAAATTACAATTAAAAGGACTGTGTGTTGTAGGACAAGATTAGTAAACTGATGTCATAATTGAAAGTTTTATCCAACAGTCTACTGCAGGGAATTAAAATTCTGAAATTTGATTAAATGAGAAAAGATGAAAAAAATATGTAATTTTTTTTAAAGGAAAAAGATTTTAAGATTCACAATTAAAAAGGAAACAGACAGTGTACAGTAAATACTAAAGACCAATTTAACAATTAAGATTACCTGTAATCATAAGTAAAGTCAACTTCTTGCTTGTATCCTTACAATTTATATTGATATTTTTCCGGATTTCTTATTTGTGAATAAGAAATGACTATCTTTAAGTGTTGACTATCTTGACTATCAAGATAGTCAACTATCGTTAAGTGTTGTACCTTAGAATTCTTGATGAACGTATCTTTTCTTTTATGTACACTGAGAGCATATGCACCAAGACAAATTCCTTGTGTGTCTAATCACACCTGGCCAATAAAAAATTCTTATTCTAATTCATAAGCTTTGTACTAGATCGATCTTTTTTGTTCATGTCCTAATGTATCTAATAAAAAATAAATAAATAAATCCAGAAATCCACCTTGGTGATTATTTTCTCAGTTATACAAATAACTACAGTATCCTTTCATTGGACAATTTGGAACTTAGGATATCAGGAGTAGACTAGATCCAAATTTATTTTTGATAAACAATTACAATTGATTATGGCAGGCATACCATCCCAGCTTGCAAGCAATACCCTGATGTTTTGATTGCAACCTACTGCTAAATTATAATGTTTAATATGATCGACAGAAAAATAGAGCGCCAGCGGTGTTCGATTATACTTTTAAGGTTCTGGGTAGATGTCTTTGTCAGTTTTCCTATCCTATGTAGGATTTCCCAGATTCAAGTTACAAGGATTGACCTCCTGTAGTTCACTTCTGTTTTGTCCTGAAGCTGCCTAAAGTTCAGGATCTACTACAGAATTTGATGGATGGGATTATTACTAAACCCTAGTGAAATAGACATAATATTGAAAGCTCTGAAAATAACAATATAGGGCTGTTCATAAACATAATTTGCTAATTAAAATGGAAATTTGGTGCCTTCATTCTCAGAGGGTAAATATCCAGAAAATAGCTTCCCATTTCAGTGACCCATTTTACAGGAAAACAATGACTCCCTATGAAATAGATCTTTGGTATTTCTGTCATGCTGGTTAATGTAATTGAAGAAAAATATGTCTGAACCTTGCCTAAGGATGAAACAAGTACATCCTTAATGGGTGTCCTTGATACTGCAACTGGCTTAAATAGAATAAGAACACAATTAAGTTTATTCAAATGTAAGAGTAAATCAGAGTGTCATTATCCATTGTTTGAGCACTGGGTTATAAAGAATATGCTTTCATATTTGCTGCAATTGAAAGTTGGAAACTTTTTAAAGACTGAATGCCTGGAACAGACTGCAGCTATAAGTGAAAAGGGGATGGGGGAGGAAAAGAGTTAAATCACAGCTTTATTGATGTATGGGTTGCTTGGTTTATATTTATTTTGCCCTGCTTCATTGTAATCAGGATGGTGTCCAGTGATGCAGTTACATTTAAAATGGCATTAAAATTTCATCCATTACAATGACTTTAAAGTGTAGAAATATTATTAAAAAGAGGAAAACATGTTTGAATTTAATTTGATGGTGCCATTCAAGTTTCAGGGAATACCAAGCAAACCTTTCACTGTTTTTGTTTTCTTTTTAATTCAAAGTGAAGGATTAGGAATCTCAATACATCTTGCATCGGATGAAAGAAATGAGGTTAGAAGTCCAGAAACTAGACTATATTTCAACATGTGAATGAAGGCAGATATACGTGTCCCAGGATAATGTTGCAGGATCCAATCTGAGTCGGTCATCAGGACCAAAGGTTTATTCACCCAAGCTTTTAGGCTTGTGCTGGAGCCCATCCTTGGGGAACTTCTCTCTCTCCAGATTGTGTATATTTCAACTAGTTATAACTAGCAAATAACAGCAATTCTATAATCTTCCAATAATCACTATCCCATTCACCACTGTGATTAAGGTCAATTCTGGAAGAAGAGTGGAAAAGAGAAAGATAAATCACCTGCAGACTTTTTTTTTTTTTTTTGGAAAATGAAAAATTCACAGCTCCCAGTACTTAAGGTCCCCTGGGAAGACCTGTTTGTATGTGTGTATATATAAAGTCTTCATGAGCAGAATTAAAGCCCTACCATTTTTTTTAATGTGCATTACTTGCAACACATATACAAGGGTTGAAGTTTAAATCAAGTGGTTGCGATTACCATCTTGACTTTTTGAACACTAATTTGCATGCTCACACCAAGGTTGTTTTCAGTTTCTGCTGCAATGAAAATGAGCGGTCTT
The DNA here is from genome assembly GCA_030761175.1 of Masticophis lateralis. Taxonomy (NCBI): domain Eukaryota; kingdom Metazoa; phylum Chordata; class Lepidosauria; order Squamata; family Colubridae; genus Masticophis; species Masticophis lateralis. The sequence goes on along the minus strand of JAUDYJ010000001.1, from coordinate 121,957,845 downwards.
GATGCTATGATGGACTGACTGTCATCCTTGATAAAGTCCCCTCTGCCAAAAGTTGGAGTTTATCATAATCAGTATAAAATTATGAAACTAGCTTATAAAATTGTGAAATTACAAAATCAACTTGTTAGAGAAGTGGATGATAAGAGATCCCTTGCTACTATGTTTTACTCACCATTCTGAGTGTCATTGGTTGGTAAAAAGGCAAGATGTCAATTTGAGAAAGAGGGGGGGGGGGCTAAGACAATCCATTCCTTCTTTGACTGATAGGCTGTTGTGTGATTCATTTCCGGTTACATTAATTTGAGCCAGGTTTTCCATCCAACCAGATTAGGTCTGCCTTGCTGAGTAAGCATTCTCTCCAAACCAGGACAAGCAAGGACATAGCCTTCTAAAGAGAGAGGATTAAAAGCAGAAGGGAAAAGATTTCCAATAAATCCTAAACGACTAAACCAGCTGCATTATTTTAACATTACCAACTCAAAAATCACACATCAGAGATAAGATAAAATCAGATCAGATAGTATTTGTCTGCTGACATGCCTACAAACACCTGCCTTAAGCCTGCCGGCATCTCAGTGCTTCTTTTTTTTTCCTTTTCAATTTAAAAAAAAATAGAAGCAAGCATTCTGCATAACAGATGTCAGCCTCGGTCATCATTTCCATTTCCAAAAATAAAGCCATTTTATGAAAATGCCCTTCTCAAATTGCCTACGTTCTAAATTTGACTGGTAGATGATTGACAGTCCCATTATTTTTATAGTCGTAGAGATTTATCAAACTTTTGAAGGAACTCAATAAATGTCTAGTATGCTGCCTTTAATACTCCTAATGGGTGTGTGTCTTATTTTGCAAAAGTGTATTGTGTTTACAATCTGTAGATAAAATATGTTACTACAATACTGTGTTTCCCTGAAAATAAGACCCTGTCTTATTTTATTTTTTTTGCCACCAAAAAACAACAACAACAAAAAAAAAACCATGTCTTATTTTCAGGGGGGGTGTCATCCACTCATTCACCTCACTTGCGTGCATCACCCACAATCTCCTTTTTGCTGTCAGAGGCCTTCAGGAACTTCTTCATCTGGCAAGGTAGCAAGGCTTTCCTGATGGCCTCTGTAGCTGATAACACTGCTCTGGATCAATCCAAAGCTCTGTAATCAGCTAGAGAGGCTTTCAGGAAAAGCCTTTAGGAATGGCCTCTGCAGCTAACAATAGATCCCTGGATCGATCTGGAGCTCTGTTATTGGCTACAGAGACCTTCAGGAAAGCCTTGCTGGCTGCAAAAGAAATGGGCCAAGGTGTGTGAGGCCTGGCTACAACTGTCCGAAGTTAAGTAATAGGACAGATTCAGCTCTCATCCCCACCCTAGCTTAATTTTTACCTGTGTACACTGGAGTGGGCAGGGGGTCTTAATTAGGGCTTATTTTGGGGGTAGGACTTATATTGGGTGCACATGTAAAAATCAAGCTAGGACTTACTTTCTGTGTAGGTCATATTTTCGGGCAACCATGGGTATGTATTTCTATATATGGTCGAAAGTGGGAAAGTGTTACAATAAGTCTTTTGCCATGTATTCAGAAGAGGCCTGTATCTCTGACAATAAATAGCAATGAAACTTGTAATTGCAAGATGCTTGATATCAACTACAGAGGATGCACATGAACACCCTACAATATTAGCAATCATTAACATGTCAGCTTTCATGCTGTTGATCAGTAGGGTACCAAATTAATTGATCTTACCGGTATTTCACTATTTTAGATGATCTAAGGCTTCCTTGTCTATAATTTTGAAAAGTAGAGAGAGATTACTTTGGAGGGAAATCAGCAGATTCTGAATATTGATCAAATGAGTTCTCCTGGCACCAAGGTCATATTTTAAGGATATTATACAGAATATTATAGATACCTCTTTTTGGGTGAAGAGATAAAATTCTTTGGCAGATGGAAGACCTGCAGGATATTTTGGTCATGATCAATTTGTGTTCATTTGTGTTCATACTTAGGACTCCATTTACAACAGGGCTGTTGTGTTAATGCTCTCTGTTTCTGCAGTTTGTACATCATAAACTGTTGCCTGCATGCCTTCTAATTTTTTTCAAACTGTGAGCAGCAAACAACTGATGAAGAGAAAAAAGGCTACAAACCAGAAGGCCAATAATCATGCTAATAATCAAACAAATTATAAGATCAGACAATCATAGATAGAAACATAGATACTTTTCAGCCTAATCTTTTTCAGAATAACCAGTCTTATGCACAATCCAGAAAAGGAGCAAGAAGAAATTAAAGAAATGAGAGAAATATAGAAAGAAAAATGCTTTTTCATAACTTTTTATCTTTGTAAACTATCATGTCATAGATGTCAGGGTTCCAAGTAACACCCCCAATGAAAGAAAACTTGGAGGCTTGAGTTTCTTCAAAGTTCCATTTTATTAGAGATGTCATATTCACATATGGGAAACCCGAATCTGAAAGCTTCCAGGTTTTCCCCACCCAAAGGAAAGTTCAAGTCCCTGCCCAGCACCCACTTGTCCATCACATGGCCCAATTACAGCACCATCCAAAGTGGAGATGCCTCCCAGTTCCAGCTGTCCAAGATGTTCTTGACTCTCTGAGAAAGGAATGTTACAATGCATTAAGTACGAGTCTCCAGAGAAGGGCGACATATAAATTGAATCAATAAAACAATAAATACATATCACCCTGGCTCCACACACCATCCTTCCTCCCAGTTTCCCACAGTAGTAAATATAGCAGGCCTGAAGATCCAATGAAAAAGATGGCTTCTAGGCCTGACAATAGACTTATTTCCTTAATAAAAAAAAAAACTGACTTCTGTAATTTTGGGAGACCTCGTAGTACATTGTCCCATATACCTTCTATCTCCTTTTCCTTATGTTAAATTTCAGTTCACTCTAGTCATAGACTAACATGTCCGCTAATATTTTTTCATACTTCAACTTCATGCTATTTTGCTTTGTTTCATACTTAACTTTTATTTTCATTTTATTTTTTCCCTTTTCTTCTAGGTCCATTTTCCCCAAAACTCACTCTGATTACAACTGTTCATTGAGGCTTTCAATGGTTCTAAGCAGTCACATAGGGTGTAAAAATTTAGGTGGTACCAAACTTGAAAGGATTCCAAAATAGACAATATGAGTATAAAATCTGATGATCCTCCTCATACCCTTAGAATTTTTTTCTATTATTTTCAAAACATATACCCACAAGTTTGCTTGAGTGGTAATGGACAACACATCAACCAGACATTGCAAGCCCTGAAAAAAAAAATTATCAATACAACTATGGACCTTAAGAAGACAATATTATTACTGGAGCAAGATAACAATCTGATAGAAAGGTACTGAATGAGTGAGTCCATAGCTATCAACTTATCAAAGTGGAAATAACCAGAAAAGTGGTTAGTATAGCATACTCTATACCCATGATGGCGAACCTATGGCACAGGTGGCATGCGTAGCCATATCAGTGGGCACTCAGCTCAGCTCTGGCATGCATGCACGCGCCAACCAGCTGATTTTCGGGCCTTCTGGACCCACCAGAAGTAGGGAAACAGGCTGTTTCCTGCCTCCAGAGTGCCTGGGTGTGTGTAGGGAAGGCCTGTTTTTCTTCCTCACTGGCTCCAGATCCTTTCTATGCATCTGGGGAATGCAAAAACAGCCTTTCCCACTCCCTCGGAGGCCCTCTGGAGGCCTGAAACAGCCCATTTCCCAACTCCCGGTGGGGACAGGAAGTGACTTTTTTGCTGTCCCCAGCCTCCAGAGACTCCTAGAGCAAAAAAGTTCTATACGAACCTCCCCCCCACCCTCCTGGCACGCGATGGCAAAAAGGTTAGCCATCACTGCTCTATACACTATGTGAGAGTTAAACATAATCATAAGGCTGACAGAATATGACTTAGCCTAGAATAATAAAATGTTTAACACTGGCCTGGGTGTCACATAATGCTTTTTTAATAAGATGTTTCTCCTAAGCATGTTTATGTTACTCTATACAACCTATCTAATGTGAAAGTCAATCATTTATTCCAATTTTCCATCAACTAGAATGTATATACATAAGATTCCATCAAGCAACAATTGAGTTTGATATTAAAGTGATGGCTTAAAATCATACTTCAGCAGCTTTTGAAATATAAAAGAGGGGTTCTGGCTGAATCAATTACGAAGTTTGAACCAAACACACGTGTGTGAGTTTCCTGGAAATGTAATCAATTACCAGAGCATTATTAGACCATTTATTAAACAACTGTATACCTTTTTTCATTTTATTTTGTTGTTACAGCACCCATAACCTTGCAAAAGATCAATAAAATGTAGAAAGCAGAAGAAGAAAATAGTAAAATCACATATAATGCAAATACTGGAAAATGAACAAATAACCCTAGTGTGAGGGTGTTTATAACTACTTTGTTAATATTAAGGATAAACACAAATAATTTAAACATCCAAATGTAATATTTATATCCAAAATATAACTAAATAATTTGGATGCCTTACTTTGTTAATGTATGAAACTGTTGTAAATCACTTGAGCCTTAGCAGATTTGATGCTAATATACACACACATACACACATACACACATACATAAAAAAATTGGTAAATGAATTCTGCTCAGGAATATTAAATAGAAACGGCAGATTACTACTCAAAGATTTGAACTAACCATAAAGTGAGAAACAATAAATTATTAAAATCTTCTTTAAAAGCCTTTTCTTCGCTAATTATAGAGCAGGAGTATAAATCTTGGCACTTGTATCTTCAGAAACCTTGAGTGAAGGAAAACGCAGATATAAATGAAAACAAATTTTAGTTTTGTTATTATTCTTCTCTCCTCCTACAACTTCTCTCCTACTACAACTGATTAAGTGCAGTTCCCTGCATATTATGCAAAGATCATACTGGATCTTCAGAAGAAAGAAAAAACAAGTGCATCTTAGCATAGAAGAGATCTAGACACTCTGGTTTCTGAACTGAGACTTCTGAAGAGTCTGGGCTTGTTGGGCTTGAAGAACCAGTTCAACATTCATTGAATTGTTAGTATACTCTGCATGATGCAAAGATAGATAACGAAGCTGCATCCTGAAGATTAAAGGATATCCATATCTGGTCTATTTGTTGATTTGGCATGAATCTGAAATCCAGAGCAGAAGGAGTATTTTTCTGCAGAACTTTGATGGGATGAGTTGACAAAGCTTTGATTGAATCACCATTTTGAAACAGTGACCTGCTTAAGAATACCAAACACCATTCATTTATTGGCTTGTTAATCCTCCACTTTGGATTCATGCACAGATCTTTTGATTAATGTGAAACAGTGGCCCCAAATAAAATCTGATATTTCAGTGACTGTAGGAGATGACCAAGATGAGCCTGAGGGAGGGGTAAAATGTGTCATCAGTCATGAGGCCCTGCGTGCCCACAAGAGATCCAGCCCACCTTGAATCCTTCTTAATTCCTGCTCATTTCCCTTGACCGTTAGTAGCTCAGATTCTTGTAGACAGCTTAAGCTTGCAATAAATCTTTATGCTTATTTGAACTGCCTGAATCTCTTGATTTCCCTGGTACTTGACAATGAACGAGATGATCATTCTAATGATACAAGAAACCTATTGGATTGGTGCCACTTTGCACACAACATGGGTATTTTGTTTTAACTCATTCAAGTTGGAAGAGTTCTAATGTTTCCTTGTTCAGAGTTCAAAATCTTCCATTATAATAAATTCTATTATAATAAATAGCTCAGGAACTTTGATGAATGTCAGAAAGGGTTTTTTTTCGCAAAAAAAAAAAGAAAATGACACTTTTTCATTTGTATTCTTGTAAAACATTGTGAAGAAAAGGTTGGAGAGCACAGAAGGAGAGTATTGGTCTCAATAACTGACTAATTTCAAACAGTATCAAGAACATGAATAAATCTTTTTTTTTTTTTTTACCATAGGTTCTTTTCCAAATAGATATAAGAAGATAATTTATGGCTGTCTTATCTACTTGAGTAGTTTTAGGACTTATTTTAAGGGAAAGATTAGTCAGTTATTATCTTCCATTTTTTCCCCATCCAGAATAACCAACAGCTGATTGTTGTTGTCCCTGAGGAAGGGACAGCTTTTATATTCCTTATTCTTCCTTGCTAGCAAGCCTTTCCTTTACACAAAAACCCATGAAACTATTTGCATGCAGATAGCTCATTATGGAATCCATTTACACTTCAAATTCCATTTCACTGGGTCCCAAAACAAAAACAGTTACGGTCATTGAAAAAAAGAAACAATCCATTATATCAGAATTTCAAAAAGCATCATTTAAAAAAAAAAGTCTCTTTTTGAGCAAAACAAGCTAAGGACCCACTAAAAAAGATGCAAAGGCATACAGAACTAAATATAAGCCTGCACCGACCTCTATGAAGTTTGGCATAATAAGTTTCTGTAAATTTCATCCAAATGTATTTGAAAAAAATGACCTAATCATATTATAGAAATTGTTTTCTTCAACTTAATAATGGGAGGGCAATAACAATAGCACTTATATATTAAAGCCCTATCATGCTTTACACCATTCTCTGGCCGGTGGACAATGTGAGCATATTACCCAAAACAATTTGAGTCTTGATTTTACAGACCTTGGAAGGATGGAAGGGTGAGTCCATTTTGAACCGATCAGTTTTGAACTCCTGGCTGTGAACGAGTTAGCCTGCAATCTAATCTCTCTGTCTCTGTCTCTGTCTCAGGCTCTGTCTCTCTCTCTCTCTCCCTCTCTCCCTCCCTCCCTCCCTCGCTCCCTCCTTTCCTCCATCCCTCTCCCCTCCCCTCCCCCTCCCCCTTTCTCTCCCCCTCCTCTCCTTGCACTACTCTGATATTTGTAGAAACAGACAATCCTTATTTATTTACTGTGTCTCTATTTTTGCATCCTCACAAAAGAGAGATTGCTCAGACAAGCTATCTCTTCCTGAGCTGCTTTTCTCTGCACAGGAGCATTTTCCAAAAAAAAAAAAAAAAAAATGCTAACTACAAATTAAGCTCTCTGAACTTAATTAGTTGATTAGAACCTTCTGGCTGCTTGACCGGCTATGGGAAACTGATAACATCCAACTCAGTTTCCAATGTAAGTCTTTCTTTGGCTCCTGAGTGGCTACTAAGCACAGTCCTTTCAATGTGTACTATTCATTGTGTCTCTACTTATTCTCTTGTAATCCTTCTCTCTCCAATGTATGCAAGGGAAACATTAATTTACTTCTTGCTAATTATTTCAGCACCTCAAAACGACGCTATAGAGCACTGCACACCAGAACAACTAGACACAAGAACAGTTTTTTTCCCGGACGCCATCACCCTGCTAAACAAATAATTCCCTCAACTCTGTCAAACTATTTACTAAGTCTGCACTACTATTAATCTTCTCATCATTCCCACCACCCATCTCTTTCCACTTATGACTGTAATTTTGTTGCTTGTATCCTTACGATTTATATTGCTATTGTTTCCTGATTGCTTATTTGTACCCTATGACTATCATTAAGTGTTGTACTTTATGATTCTTGATGAACCTATCTTTTCTTTTATGTATACTGAGAGCATATGCACCAAGACAAATTCCTTGTGTTCCCAATCAAACTTGGCCAATAAAATATCCTATCCTATCCTATCCTATCCTATCCTATCCTATCCTATCCTATCCTATCCTATCCTATCCTATCCTATCCTTTGGGGTGAGCATTTCAAAGGATGAGAGAATGGTGAAAGCATATGAGGGGTCTTTGTCTTCCAAGGATTAGACACATGACAGCACAGCAAATCTGTACACTATGCTTTATTGCTACACACACTTCACCCAACAATAGGGGAAGGTATGTTCTCATTTAACTCCCTGCTTCTAGAATTTTGCAAGGTGTTGTTGCCATGTAAATATGTCTTTAATATCCAATCCTTTATATTCAGTTCAGATATGAATCTCAAAGTCTATACAGTAGAATACATCCTTTGCCATTTTCCAAGAATTCTAACACTACTTGGGATGAGATGTTCCTTCAGTGTGATTGTTTCTATTTCTAGTTTCTACTAAGCCTCTGACAAAGAACAACAGGATAACAGAGTTGGAAGGATCTTTAGGCCAATCCCCTGCTCAAGCAGGAAACCTGCCTACATCATTTCAGACAAATGGTTTTCCAATCTCTTCTTGAAAACCTTCAGTATTGGAGCACCCATAACTTCTGGAGGCACGTTTTCCACTGATTAATTGTTCTAACTCTCAGGAAATTCCTCCTTAGTTCTAGGTTGGTTCTCTCCTTGATTAGTTTCCATCCATTGCTTCTTCTCCAGCCTTTAGCGTATAGGTTGACCCTGTCTTTTTTGTGGCAGCCCCTTAGATATTGGAACACTGCTATCATGTTACCCTAGTCCTTCTTGTCATTAAACTAGACATGTTCAATTCCTGCAACTGTTCTTTGTATGCTTTAGCCTTCAGTCCCCTAATCATTTTTGTTGTTCTTCTCTGCACTCTTTCTAAAGTTTCAACATCTCATTATATCATGGAGACCAAAACTGGATGTGATATTCCAAGTGTGATCTTACCAAGGCATTTAAGGTCCAAAGCTCCAGGTTCTAGGCAGGACTCCCACCAGAATATGCTGCTCATTGTAGTTTGTGGTTTTGGCAGTTGAATGAAAGTCCTCTTGGCTTCTTATAATAGCTGTCAATCTCCAGACAGCACCTTTGCTTCCTCATCTGTATGCCATTTGCTTTCATTTGTCCTGATTACACAACTCTTCCCACTCTTGTCTTAATATTTTATTTTCTAAGTTAAGAGCTTGGGAGGAATAAAGTTATCTCTGGACATGAGTTGAATTCCAGAAACCTCCCAGCTGTTTGGACTTAGCTACCTCTTTGGGGTTGTATCCTCCTGGTGCAGGAAGTATATTCAGGGACAATTTCTTAATAAACTCTTTCCAAGATTTATTGCCATCCTGGCACGTCTCCTAGCGTTCACATTTTTTGGAATCCTTCCTGCAATTCTTAATTAAGTGTTGACACACAGATTAATGGCAACCTGCATATAATCTGCTCTTATTTTCACTTTGTTATTTACCCCATCCCAAGATGTCCCCAGAGAGAAAGAGAAAAAGCCCAGTTCAGCTGACGGAAAGAGCAAGAAGCAAAGGAAAATCAAAGTAAAATCATAAGCAGTTGCTAAAGTTTAATAACTGAGTCACCAGAACCAATTATGGTCACTAAATGAGAACTACCTGTATAGAACTATCATAGAATTTCTTTGATAAAGAAAAGAAATTTCTGAATTTCTTTTGTAAGGCCTTCTTGGCTATTTTATAATGCTTATCTATGGCCTATTTCTTGATTGCTTGTTCCTTTACTATTGATAGTTGATATTGATGAGCCCTGGTGGTGCAGTGGTTAGAATGCAGCACTTCTGCTGACTGATTGCTGCCAGAGGTTTGACAGTTCAATACTCACTGGCTGAAAGTTGACTCAGCCTTCCATCCTTCTGAGGTGGGTAAAATGAGGACCCAGATTGTTGTTGGGGGCAAACTGCTTAGAGAGGGCTGCAAAGCATTGTGAAGTGGTATATAAGTCTAAGTGCTATTGCTATCCTAAGAGGCAGAGATTATCCACCACTTTGATATCTTCATTGCCAGTTCTAAGGTTGGTTGTTCTCTCTGTTGTCATTAGTGTGGTCTTCTTTATATTTTATTTTATTCCATTTTACTAGACCTTGCAAATTATTTGCATTTTTAGCTATTAGTGTAGTGTCAGCAGTATAGGAAGGTTATTGATATTTCTTCCAATTTTAAAACCATACCAATCTTCTTCCAGTTCAACTTCCCTTCATGTAAATACTCCCTATAGATTGGATAAATAAAGGGAGAGTGTGAATCCATGTTCCTCTCCTTTGCCAACCTGGAAACAGTTGTTTTCACCATGTTCTGTCCATCCTGTGCCTTCCTCACCTGTATATATGTTTTTCACAAGGACAATAAGAATTAAGACAGTTCTAATAAAAGGTCTTCTCATCCTGTATAGTTCATTCCTAAATTATAAGCTTCTTTGCAAACTGGGAAGAATGTTAATTATCTGTATATTTCATTTTGGCAGAAAGAAATTGCCAATACTTATCATTCCATTTGCATTTTCCTTGCTGTTGGTATGGCTGATCTACATTATTCCTAATTGCATTCTTTCTCAAAGAGACAATTCTACTAATATTAATAATGCACGCAATGTATTAAGATCTAAGGAAACATTTCCTTTAATTACATACCAATTCAGTCTTATTTAGTGCTTTTGCACTTTGCCTTTTCAAAAGCTCTCAGCTAACAATTGCAAAATTGTAGTACAATAACTGACTCTTAGCAATGCTACAGTTGTGTTAAATATTTGCTACAAAGCTAATGTATTTTATACATTGGTCTGATCATCAACATCCTCTCCACCACTTATTTCCATTCTGTTGTTCTGAACTTTCCTTCGCTCAGGATCATTTTCTTCCTTCTGTTTTGCTTTGTCTGACATGAGCATGGGGCTGTACTAGAAGTCCTCTAAGGTCCCTTCCAACTGTTATTTTGTTATCATGGACTGGAGGCACAGGAGCATAGTAACCCGTGTGGTTAGGTCTCTGGGTTAGAAGTTAGCAAGCCTGTCTTGAGATCCAAGTGCTGCCATGGGGCAGGGTGAGCTCCCATCCTTTGCTCCAAATCCTGCCAAGGTAATGAAAGGAGCCTCCAACTGGGCATCCCCTGGGCAATAGGGATGTCACTGGTTAATTCTTTCACTTCTTCTGGAAGTGCCTTGGTGCTTCTAACATGAGTATCATGCAATGGAGTGGAAGCTAAAACATATAACGAATTGGGCGTGAATAGTTTAATGAAAACAAGAACTAGGGATAACATCAGGGATGGGATTCAGCTGGTTCGAGAAAACTGGTTGTTAAATTTCTGGCTGGCCCCACCCCACCTCTTCCAGGAGTCTCCACGCACCCTGTTTTGGCTCCCAGGTAAGTTCACGGTGGTCTACTAGGCCCAAAATGGGGTGCAGGGGTGCGGCACATTTCCCCGTGGCCCATTTTTGCTCCCAGGAGGCTGCAGGGAGACCTACTAGGCCCAAAATGGGGTGCCAGGGTGTGTGTCCCCCTTAGCCTTTTTGCTATGTTTTTGCTCCCAGGGGGGTTCAGGAGGCCGAGTGCTGCCTGTCCCTCCCCCTGGCCATGCCCACCATGGCCACACCCACCCTGCTGGGGCCATTGGGGCAGAAAACTGGTTATTAAATTATTTGAATCCCACCACTGGATAACACAATAGCAGTATTCCAATGTGTACGGGGCTGCTACAAAGAAGAGGAGGATCAACCTATTCTCCAAGATACCTGAAGTGTCAAGCCTCCAAGTAACATGTCCCAAAAAATAAAGTCCAAGACATCCATCTTCCAGGCAGAACAAGAAGCAATGGATGGATGCTGATCAAAGAGAGAATCAATCTAGAAAAAAAAGAGATTCCTGACAGTGAGAACAATTAATCAGTGGAACAACTTGCCATTAGAAATGGTGGGTGCTCCATAACTGGACATTTTAAAGAAGAGATTGGATAGCCATTTGTCCGGAATGGTATAGGGTCTCCTGCTTGAACAAGGGATTGGATTAGAAGACCTCCAGGGTCCCTTCCAATTCTGTTATTCTAGTACTTCACCTTAATTAACCATACATCATGGCTATGATGACCCATGTGATTTTGTTTATCAGCCATCACAAATGTGAGGTAGCTTCAATTTTTGAAAATAATATTACCTACAGAATCCCAGCCATAGATTACAGTCGCAAGAGCCAACATCGGTGAAATAGAAAAAAATAATGCCCATGAAGAATAATATCAATATTAAGAGCCATGGTGGCACAGTGGTTAGAATGCAGTACTGCAGGCTATTTCTGCTGCCTGCCGGCTGCCTGCAGTTTGGCAGTTCAAGTCTCACCAGCTCAAAGTTGACTCAGCCTTCCATCCTTCCAAAGTGGGTAAATTGAGGACCCAGATTGTTGGGGACAATATGATGACTCTGTAAACCACTTACAGATGGCTGTAAAGCACTGTGAAGCAGTATATAAGTTTAAGTGCTAGTGCTATTGCTATCAAATCAGTGCTTATGTGCATTGGTCTACGTATATGTCCGTATTTATTTTTTTTAAGGAAATCATTGCATTATGGCCTGAATCCATATTTAGTGCTAATTCTTCTACTCTGAATAAAAATATATAACTCGAAAAGACCATTTTAAGAGTATTCTGCAGTAGCCATAATGTAATCTTGAGACTCTTAACATTTAGTTTATTTTCCACAAACACAAATCTTGAATGATTCTCTACTTTTACTGAGATTGACAAAACAGGAGCCATTTGTAACATTATGGCACAGTATAGCTATAAGCCAACCCCATTTACTTTATCTCTTAAAAAGTCTCTGACTTTCACAATAACTGACAAAGAAAGTATAAAATCTCATTCATTATTGATATGACTACTAGTACTATAATGGTGATATCATTAAATTGGGCACTTGGTACAACCAATATATTTGAAGCTATAAAACATTTTCTATTATATTCCATTTTATTTTATTTTTCTAACCTTCTGATGAGAAATTTTCCAGATATCATGCTGTGAAGAAAGCAGCATGAGGGAGAATTTCTCTCCCAAAGGGAGAATAGAATTCTTTCATATATGACAAAATAAAAATATGTGCTGCACAAGTTGCTCACTCAAATCTCTGAATACAGAATACAGCTACAATTATAGCAATTTGAAATTGGTAAGGCATGGAACAGAAGGCCAACATTCAAGACGTCTACGGCGCAGTTGGGAAACTTTGCAGAGAGAAAGAGAGAGAGAAAAAAATAAAGTTTTCAGTTGTTCAAGAATTAACATAAGAGGTGAACTGAATTCACATGTCATGTTAAGATAGGTTATTAGAAAGCAATTACTTGGGCTTCGCACCATACAGTTGTTGTTAGTTGCGAAGTCATGCCCGATCCATCACGCCCCCATGGACAATGTTCCTCCAGGCCTTCCTGTCCTCTACCATCCCTCGGAGTCCATTTAAGCTCATGCCGACTGCTTCAGTGACTCCATCCAGCCACTTCATTCTCTGCCGTCCCTTTCTTCTTTTGCCCTCAATCGTTCCCAGCATTAGGCTCTTCTCCAGTGAGTCTAATACAGTAACCACCATATATATATATAAAATGAGTCTTAGTTTTATTTTCCAAAGAGTAATATTTCCAAAGAGAAAAATTCTCCTTGGTACCATAAAATGTGCTTGAAGTTATGTTGATTATGAGCTAGTCAAGGGATTAGGATGAGTACAGGTAGTCCTTGATTTACAGTCATTCATTAAGTGTCTGTCTGAAGTTACAACAGCACTGAAAAAAGTGAGTTAGGGCTGTTTTTCACACTTAATGACCTTTGCAGCATCCCCATGGGTCATGTGAACAAAATTTGGAAGCTTGGCAACTGGCATGTATTTATGATATGATGCAGTCTCCTGCGGTCCCGGGATCCCCTTTTGCAGACTTCTGGCAAGTCAATGGGGAAGCCAGATTCACTTTAACGACCATGTTAACCAAGTTAACGACTGCAATGATTCCTTTAACGCCTTTGGCAAAAATGGTGGTGAAATGGGGCAAAACTCACTTTTCCTGGCTTAGCAACAGAAATGTTGGGCTCAGTTGTGGTCGTAAGTCGATGTTCTGACCTAGGCTTCCTTAGAAAGTATAAAACACAATCTTAGTCCCAGGAAAACCTCTTTTATTTACATGGCTGTGAATTGTCATTCACATTCTGCAAGGCTTCACGAACAGTCTTTCAAGGGAATGTTTATAAACACCCACCTTATCTCCCTTGGAATGCTACCAGAGAACTAGTTGCTAAATGTAGGAAAAGGCCAAACTTGGCACAGAGTCAAACAGAACTTTTCAAAGCTTGAACCAACCAGATGAACTAATTGCTTCCCGCAAAAGCTCACATCCCGTTCGCTCCTCTTTTATGTCTTATGGGAGGGCCCAATCATCTCCAAGCCTTACTCCCAAGTTGACCCTGTTTCCTTAATTGTTCCTGTCTCCTGGCAGCTCTGTGCATGTGCACACTGGGAACAGGCTCCCACTGTTCTTCCTCCTCACTGATGCCAGACTCTGGAATCTCTGGAGACTCCAGAGGCAGCACATAACTATCAGATGGCCTTGGCCCCCTCCCTGCCTCTGATGCAGAGCCCTCATCCAAGCTTTCCCTAGCCCCCAGGACTGGCCCAAGTTCATCCCCAACTTCTTCACTGTCTGACTCAGCTGCCAGCTCCGCTGGCTACCAGCGGGCCACAATAGTCAAGAATTTACCTGTACCCTCAACTGTACAAGTTAATCAATTGCCAGTGTTGAGGGTAAAAACTTTCCTCTGCATAGTAGGCAACAGACCAGACAGCAAAAAGATATGTTGCTGGTTAAACACACAGATACTCATAGACTCTGAACGGTGAAAAATAAACAGTCTTTATTCTTAGTGGAAAAACAAAAACTTGGTTTGTCAAAACAATGATAACACGTCTTCAAATAATTACTCTGCAACACAAAACATAGTTTGCTTACAGTTCTCTTCAGTCACATACAGTCCCTCTTCAGGAAATCAATCATCAAAAACAGGAGCAGGAGCTCCTGGGCTTCCTTTCTACCTTGATGGCTGCCTGCTAATAGTACAGCCAATCATTCTTCTTATATCATTTAAAGTCATAAACATAGTTTTTCTATATATTAACTAACCAACCATGGGATGAATATCCAACAGCCACAAGCTACTCTGTAGCAATCTGCAGTTTCCTTGTCTATTGCAATACAAGGGAAAACATCGAGGGGAACTCCTACCTCTGGGCGTTTTCAGAAGGACCGAGGTAGAGCAGCCAAAGTAGTGTACTGTCGCAAAGCCAAAACCAGCTATACCAACTGTCTCACAAGGTTCTATTAATCTCAGAAACCCAATCAAATGGAGTTCTAAAGCTCACCATTGAGGAGATGAAAAAGAAAAGCTTCTGTCCCAGCAGAAGAAAAGTAGTAAGAGATGGTGAAACTAGTTTCCATACACTGTTTATAAGGAAAACAATAATACATTAAAAATGCAGTTGCCAAGCCATTTACCTGGTTATGAACTAAGCAAGCACATTCTTCATAGTATATTCTTCTATTGCCAGAACTCATTCTGACACGTCATTCAGAATTTACTTGGTCAGGGGAAAAATGCCTCACTATTAATGGCTTTTTTTTTTTTTTTTTTTTAGCCGATTAAGCACTTCAAGGTAGCAATGCCGGGGAAAGGAATTATTATTTTTCTGCCATGGATGCATTGATTCATTGATAACTTCTAGTCACGTTTTCTGTCATCTCTCTAATTATACAAGAACCATCATTTTAGCGTTCATTACTTAATTTCTGCTTTCATGGTTTATCTTGATGCTTTATAATTTTGCACGCTGCACCCATTCAAGTTGCAAGAACAAAGGCTTATCTTTCTGTTGCATTATTATTTGTTGGCACACTTCTTATTCCTTCTTCTGTCAAAACAGATTTCAAAAAGCACACAACAAAAGCAACAGCTTTGCCTTCTCTGCCTTTCATATGAGTCTGCTTTAAAGATCTCTTCCTCCTTCCTCCTATAGTCCCAGAGCACCAAAACAGAAGGGAGGCTAAAGGGATGGATTTTACCACCCAAGTGCATCATTTCAAAAGAAGATTTTAATAATGGTTTCTCACCAGTCCCAGAGGTCCAGGATGTGAGCTCTGCCTACACCGCTTGGATACCTAAAGACTTGTGGCAGAATTCCAGATTTTACAGGAACAATTTCTTTATTGCAACAATCAATACAAAAAAGAGCCTCAGCTGACATGATGTAGGCTAGTAACCTATAGTGTCTGTCTGTCTGTCTGTCTGTCTGTCTGTCTGTCTCTCTGTCTGTCTGTCTCTCTGTCTATCTATCTATCTATCTATCTATCTATCTATCTATCTATCTATCTATCTATCTATCTATCTATCTATCTATCTCCCTACCACCCACTCATCCATCATATATCTATCATCTATCATCTGTCTGTCTGTCTGTCTATCACCCACTCATCCATCATCTATCTATCTATCTATCTATCTATCTATCTATCTATCTATCTATCTATCTATCTATTTGTCCATCCACCCACCGACCCACCCATTCATCATCTGATATCTGTCTGTCTGTCTGTCTTTCTGTCTCTCCATCATAATCTGATCTATCTATCTATCTATCTATCTATCTATCTATCTATCTATCTATCTATCTATCTATTGATCTAGCTATTATCTACCTACCTACTATTTCCTAGAGTCTTTGGTCTACAATACAACAGCTTATAAAAATTTAATAGTTCATTATAAGAAATAGAATCTTAAAAACTGGTATTTGGAGTTTGCGTTTTTTCCCCTTACTTAATTCTTCTTCTATCATGTCTTTCAGTCTGTAAGCTAAAGGCAGTCTTGCTTTTTATTGATCTCAGAGCTTTCTGGTTGTTTGAGGAAGTTTTTATTGAAACATCACCTTGCGGAGAGGCTTAAAGGGTGAGAGTTTTGGGATAAGAAGGATATAAACCAGAAGGAGAAAGCAGTATAATAGACATATTCACTTTGCCCTGGTTTACATAATTATGGGGCCATAAACTATTGAGTAAAGCTCAGTTAGCTGGTTTAACTAATCCATAACCCATGATTTTATAAAATGCAATCTCTGAGCTCGTATAAGAAAAAATGAAATTACCGTGTTTCCCAGAAAATAAGTCCCTGTCTTATATTTTTTGAACCCTGAAATAAGCGCTTGGCCTTATTGCCATGCGCTCAAAAGCCCAATTGAGTTTATTATCAGGGGATGTCTTATTTTGGGGAAAACAGGGTAGTTATAATATGATTTAGTGCAAAATATTAAATGTAAAAATGCATGTGAAATGCATTTAAATCATGATTCAAATTTATTTTATCTATTTATTTGTATCCTGTCTTTAGTGTTTTTTCAAGTAACTCAAGGCAGTGAACATATCCAACACACCTTCCTCCTCCCCTTTTCCTTATAACCCATGACCCTATATGATGGGTTGAGCTGACAGAGAGAAGGATTGGCCCAAGGCCACTCAGCTGGCTTTCATAGCTAAGGCCAGACTCAAATTCACAGTCTCCTGCTTTCTAGCCTGGTGCCTTAACCACTAGACCAAACTGTCTCTTGTACATGGTACCGCATGCTATTTGTACTCTTGCACATTGAGAGCCTCAGAAGAACCTGGTACAATAACTGAGGTGGTTGGATCAAGACTGCATATCCATCAACCTGTCTCCTGCTTCCCCCCTTGCCTCAAATCAGCAAAAAACAATGGTTTATGTTTGGCTTGCTGGGTCACCAATTATCCAGGCTTGGTATAAGCCCTCAGCAGATCCTATTATGGTGACCGCTGATGGAGAACATCTAAATTAATAGAGCTTAACTCTGACTTTGTGTGTGTGTGTGTGTGTGTGTGTGTATGCTGAAGTAGTGAATTCTTCCTTTAACTTGGCTCAGATATTTTCAAATGAAATTTGCTACCCCAGCAATAGTGTTTACTTCATATTTTTGATTTGATTGGTTGATAAAATGATTCCTGTCTGATTATGAGTAACAGACGGGGGAAAAAATCTCCTGCAACTCTTATTGTAATGTAAAGATTTTCTTCCCATTTAAACATGCACAAACATGTTGCATACATGCACATGTGTCAAACCCAAGAATCACAAGGTCTAAGGTTGTTACTAATTACTTTACATTGCTGCAATGTAGAAAGCTAACAGAGATGTATAATTACAAGTATAATTAAGCTTGTCAGATGAGAAATTACCCCTGATATCCAACAAAAGCCTTTAGTATAAGAAAGTTAATTAGGTGCTACTGCTAGACCAATATCCAAACTAGCATTTTTATTTTATAACTTCCAAAAATTAGAAAGTAGAATCACTTATTTTGCCCTGGGCCAGCTGTGAAGGAATTGATTTTTTAAAAAAAACGGATTCTATTCTGCCTTTAATTAAGGGTTGTTGTTTTTATCCCAATGCTTTCATTTTTTTAAAAAAAGTATGTGAATTAAACATTTTATAAATACTAAGGTTCGTACTTGTGAGATATATTGGATTGAGTCATATTCATGGTTTGTGCATCTCTGTTACAGATATGCTCAACTAGATGAGGGGGCTCCAGCAGGGTTGAAATCTAAAAATTTTTGCTACCGGTCCTGTGGGCGTGGCTTAATTAGTGGGCGGAGCTTGGTGGTAAGGTGACTGGGTGGGCGTGGCCAAGTCAATGTCTCTTCTTTGCCCTTTTTTAACCTACAAAACACAACACAACACAACACAACTGGCTCACCCACAATGTAAAAGCAGCTGTGCTAGACCCAAAATGGCCCCTGCAACAAGCAGGAACCTCACACAGCCACAAAAACCCAAAAACACAACTTTCACACTTTACACACACACAACACAACACAACACAACACAACACAACACAACTGGCTCACCCACAATGTAAAAGCAGCTGTGCTAGACCCAAAGTGGCCCCTTCAACAAGCAGAAACCTCACACAGCCACAAAAAACCCCAACTTTCACACTTTACGCACACAAAATTCCACATACAGCTTTGTGAGATTTTGTGTGTTTGTGTAGTTAGAATGAAACACTACAGAAACACACTAAATCTCAGAAAGCTGCACAAATATTATTTTTATTTATTTTTATTTTTATATAAAAGCAGCTAAATTTAAATCTTCCTAAACTTTAAATGGCTAGTTCTAAAAAAAGAACAACTAAAAAAAAAGCCCAATTAACTATTTTTTTTAAAGCTCCCAAAAGGGAAGAAAAACTTACCCAATAGAACATGGGTCTCCAACCTTGGCAACTTTAAGACTTGTGTACTTCAATTCCCAGAATTCCTCAGCCAGCTTTTCTGGTAGTTGAAGTCCACAAGTCTTAAAGTTGCCAAGATTGGAGACCCCTGCAATAGAAGGTACAAGGCAGGCAGGAAGGCAGGCAGGCAGATAGAGCTGCTCACCGATGAGCTTGATTGCAGGCAGGGAGATTCAGTTGCTTGCTGATGCAATGGATTGCAGGTATTACAGCAAGCGAAGCAAGGCAGGCGTTGCGACCAGCAGCTAAGGTAAGCAAGCTGGAAGGTAGGGAGGGAGCTTGGCTCGTCAGAGCCATTTAAAAGAAAAAAAAGGCTCTGATGATCACACGGCTCAGCTGAGTATGGGGGGCAGGGGCAGAGATTTTTGCTACTGGTTCTCCAAACTGTCTGCCGCCATCACTACCTACTCACCCAAGCCGGTCCAAACTGGAAGCATTTCACCCCTGTTCTCCAGATTGGCATCTTTAAGACTTGTGGACTTTAACTCCCAGAATTCCTCAGCTATATGGACCATTCCCAACATGTTGGCCCAGACAGGAAGTCTTCCATGCAAAAGAATTTCTACAATGAGGAAGACAGCGCATTAATGTGATCTACCCACATTTTAAACTCAGGGTGGGATACAAAAAAGGGCTGCATATGAATCTAGTGCAATATGATTTTAATGTTTTAATGAGTTTCATTTTATAATTTTATTATGATTTTATACTGTTTTAACATTTAATTAGGGGTCCCCAGAGTGGGTTGCAAGAAAGACAACTGAATAAATGTTTTAAATAAAGAAATGTGTAGGAATGTACAATATAGCAACATTCACCTGACTCATAAGAGAGAATATCTAGATCTGGTCATGAATTGATTTACGTTTTGATATCAGGTCCAGCCAACATTCAGTAAGTGTAGGAGAAGGAGTGGCAGAGCTTGAATGTGGAGTCAAAAGAGGAATTAGCCTGGAGTCTTGACATTCCCACAAATGGTTTAAGTTCAACTCTCTTGAATTCTGTTAACTCTTAGGTAGCACCAAGATAATACTGGCCGTGAGTTGTCTAGATACCTGTGAATAGACATGAGCAACAAATCAATTGGAAATTAATTTGTGGTTCTGATCTTTCATGACTAACATTAAACGGGTATTTCCTCTTCAAAATTGGATTAATGGCAAACAATCAATGATTGAAAATTTTCCCTATTTATGTGGTAAGCCCTTAATAAGAGCCTGGATAGCTCAGCAGACTAATGCAACTCCAGCTGTCTGCAATTACTGTAAGTTCGATTCTCACCAGGCTCAAGGTTGATTCAGCCTTCCATCCTTTCTAAGGTAGGTAAATTGAGGGCCCAGTTTGTGGGGGCAATAAGCTGACTTTGTATAAATATACAAAAGTATGAAGGCTATTGCTTAACGCATTGTAAGCCGCCCTGAGTCTCCAGAGAAGGACGCATGTACATCAAATTTTAGATAGATAGATAGATGATAGATAGATAGATAGATAGATAGATAGATAGATAGATAGATAGATAGATAGACTTGTTAAATGATATAAGTCTTTCTGTGATTCGTTCAGTATTATAACTGAAAGAGATTTCTGTTCAGACTGCTTTGTTTTTCTACATGTATAACATGTGGAAAAAAAGAGTGAAGAGGAAAAAGAGAGAAAGAAAAAACAAGGGAAGGCAGGGGGGAGAAGGAGGGGGAGAAAGAAAGAAAGAAAGGAAGGAAGGAAGGAAGGAAGGAAGGAAGGAAGGAAGGAAGGAAGGAAGGAAGGAAGGAAGGAAGGAAGGAAGTTTTTTTTTTAAAAAAAAGAAATCAACATAAACTTTTGGCATGTGACACATAGGTATGCTAAAAGATTCCAAAGCAACATGCATATTCATCCCTGCAAGTCAAAAGAGAAACCAGTTTAAGCTTTTGAGTGAAGATCCCTTTTCCCAGGTGGTCCATTGCATTTGTCATCTGTTATTTTGGAAATTGTACAGAATTTAATAGATGAGGTATATCAAACTAACCACTTTAGGAATATACCAGCTGTCAATATGGCTCCATCCCAACACAATCTTTGGGAAAAAACAGATTCAGAAATACAGACAGTGTACTATTAGACTGATAGAATGATTATAAGTCTCACCATCTGCTGCATATTTCACACTTAATTGTGAACTGAATCAACAGATTTTCATAAAAAAATAAATACATTTCTGTTTTTATAGGAGAAAAAATAAAAACGAACAGTAACACGTTGTATCAAATAAAGATTATCCAACACTGGAGCTCCATCAGATGTTGCATGTTGATTATACTACTTAGGTAATCCAAGGTACTAATTGGAGGAAACAGATCTGAAGATATAATTATCATAGCAGAAGAATGATTTATTTTGGCATTAAAACTTTCTTTTTCAAAGAAAATCATGCCACTGAATTCTCACTTAAAGCAATTACTATCTCCGGTTTGTCAAACAACTGGAAACAAAGGGCATTTAGTTTCATGTTTTAATAAATGCAGCTTTAAACAGAAGTCACAATAACAACTTCAAATATTCACAGAAGCCCAGTAGCGAGAGGGTTTTATCTGAAGTAAAGAAATATACTTTTGAATAATTGAGGCACTTCATCAAAAATTAAGGGACAGATGACAGGTTACATAAATTATGTTAATATCATTATCACCCCAAAAGTCTGGATCATCTTTGAACACAATCCCATCTGTTACCAAGCTAAAGGTCTTGTTTAAGTCCCAGCTACAAATTGATAGATCTGGCTTCATGCCCAACTCATTAATAAGCCCTGCACAGGACTACAGACCTGTTAGGTTTACTTAAATATAGCAAGCACCAATGGCAAAAAAACCCCCAAAACCTTAAACCTCTAAAACATTCAGATGTTTTGCCTGTGGAGAGCTTAAATGCTTAAATGCTTAAATTTACAATCCTGACCATTAATTAATTAATTAAATGCTTAAAGTTACAATCCTGACGAATACCTAAACATCAACATGGCAAAAATCTGCTATATCGAGATGAAATTGGTATCCTCAAATGGATTTTTTTTTAAAAAAAAATGAGGATGGAGGAAAATCAATTTGAGGAAGATGGGTGGTTAAACAAATCTGAAAAATAAAAATAGCATGACTGATAGAGGGTGGTAGTGATGATGATGATGATCTAGCACCGGGGTGTCAAACTAGCATCATGCATAGGCCACACCCATCCTAGCTCTGGAAAATAAATCACAATATGTCACATGATGTCACATGACATGATCAAGTTTGACACCCATGATCTAGCATACTGGTTGCTAATTCTCACTGAACAAGCAATGGTGCATACATATCTTTGTTACTCTTAAATTTTCCTAATTCTTAGAAAAGGTATGTTTCACAGTCCTGCATGGTCCAGAGCAAAGAATCTTATAATTTCTTTTTTCCCTTTCTTTTATAAGGTCTTTGAGCCAAAAATTAATCATTAAAATATACATTTTCTGGTGAAATTGTCAAAACGATAGGTATAGTTCTTGCATTTTTCCTGTAGAATCCACTGAGAAAATTGTCAGAGTTGGTTGAAATGATGTCTGAAATTTCACACTTTTTAATATATATGTCAGCCCCACTGCGCCGCGCCTCACGGCTTAGGGTTGTCATTCAGGCAGGACCAGGGAGCTGATCTGACAATGCTCAGAAGTATATCCAGTCACCCAGCCTAGGCGTCAGAAGCCTGCTGCCACCGCTGTGATCACCACCAAAACCTACGCAGCCACTGCACAGCTGAGAGGCAGGCCCCAGAACCAGCTGAAGTTCAGGGCCTCACCTGTGCAGAGCCAAACCCAGCCAAGCTGAGCCGAGCCAAGCCAAGCCTCGGCTGGTTTGATGAGCCGAGAGAAAAAGAAGAGTTAAAGCTTGGTCAGATGTGGGTTAACTGTAGAAGAAATGCGAGATGGAGGTGGGGTCAAGGGGTGGAGTCATGGGTGGAATGCAGGAGCCTTTAAAATGGTGGTGGGGAGCACTGTGCGAAAGCACTGACAATATTTCACTTTGAAAGTTGGTGATTGTTGGAATGTGCAGGAGGGCCTGCAACTAGGAACCTGTTTTGGCCTGGAGTCTTGCCTGGAGTCTTATTTCAAAGCGCCATTTCGGAACCTGACAATATATTTTATGCATATAATATAATATATTATATATATATATATATATATATATATATATATATATATATATATATATATATATATATATATATATATATATATATATATATACATATACATATACATATACATATACATATACATATAATGTGTATATGTGTATATACAGTCAGGTCCAGAAATATTGGGACATCGACACAATTCTAACATCTTTGGCTCTATACACCACCACAATGGAGTTGGAATGAAACAAACACAATGTGCTTTAACTGCAGACTATCATCTTTAATTTGAGGGTATGTACATCCAACTCAGGTGAACAGTGTAGGACTTACAGCAGTTTGCATATGTGCCCCACCTTATTAAGGGACCAAAGGTAATGGGACAGAATAATAATCATAAATCAAACTTTCCCTTCTTAATACTTGGTTGCAAATCCTTTGCAGTCAATCACAGCCTGAAGTCTGGAACACATAGACATCACCAGACGCTGGGTTTCATCCCTGGTGATGCTCTGCCAGGCCTCTACTGCAACTGTTTTCAGTTCCTGCTTGTTCTTGGGGCATTTTCCCTTCAGTTTTGTCTTCAGCAAGTGAAATGCATGCTCAATGGGATTCAGGTCAGGTCATTGTCTTGGCCATTGCATAACATTTCACTTCTGTCCGTTCAAAAACTCTTTGGTTGCTTTTGCAGTATGCTTTGGGTCATTGTCCATCTGCACTGTGAAGCGCCGTCCAATGAGTTCTGCAGCATTTGGCTGAATGTGAGCAGATAATATTGCCCGTAACACTTCAGAAGTCATCCTGCTGCTTTTTTCAGCAGTCATATCATCAATAAATACAAGAGAACCAGTTCTATTGGCAGCCATACATGCCCACGCCATGAACTACCACCACCATGCTTCACTGATGAGGTGGTATGCTTAGGATCATGAGCAGTTCCTTTCCTTCTCCATACTCTTCTCTTCCCATCACTCTGGTACAAGTTGATCTTGGTCTCATCTGTCCATAGGATCTCGTTCCGGAACTGTGAAAGCTTTGTTAAATGTTGTTTGGAAAACTCTAATCTGGCCTTCCTGTTTTTGAGGCTCACCAATGGTTTACATCTTGTGGTGAACTCTCTGTATTCACTCTGGTGAAGTCTTCTCTTGATTGTTGACTTTGACACACATACACCTACCCCCTGGAGAGTGTTCTTGATCTAGCCAACTGTTGTGAAGGGTGTTTTCTTTACCAGGGAAAGAATTCTTTGGTCATCCACTACAGTTGTTTTCCGTGGTCTCCCGGGTCTTTTGGTGTTGCTGAGCTCACCGGTATGTTCCTTCTTTTTGAGAATGTTCCAAACAGTTGTTTTGGCCATGCCTAATGTTCTTGCTATCTCTCTGATGGGTTTGTTTTGTTTCTTCAGCCTAATGATGGCTTGCTTCATTGATAGTGATAACTCTTTGGATCTCATCTTGAGAGTTGACAGCAACAGATTCCAAATGCAAATAGCACACTTGAAATGAACTCTGGGCCTTTTATCTGCACATCGAAATTGGGGTAATGAGGGAATATCATACACCTGGCCATGGAATAGCTGAGAAGGCAATTGTCCCATTACCTTTGGTCCCTTAACAAGTGGGAGGCACATATGCAAACTGCTGTAAGTCCTACACTGTTCACCTGAGTTGGATGTACATACCCTCAAATTAAAAGCTGACAGTCTGCAGTTAAAGCACATTGTGTTTGTTTCATTTCAACTCCATTGTGGTGGTGTATAGAGCCAAAGCTTTTAGAATTGTGTCAATGTCCCAATATTTCTGGACCTGACTGTATATATATATATATATATATATATATATATATTTTCTGAGGTTTTCACAGGTGTTTGTATGTAAGACTTTGGTTATTCGAGTTTTCTCCCACGTAAAATTGGAAGTGTCTTGGTGACATTTCGACGAAGTCTCATTCATCATCTTCAGGCTGGTGTTTTCAGCTTTGTGCTTCTAGGAGTAATGTGTGATCATAGCTGTTTCTTCCCTTTAACTGCTAGTGGAGTGTGAACTGATTGGGTGGGAGCTTGGCTGTGTTCTGATTGAATGGAGATGTGTTCTGATTGGTTGGGGGCTTGGCTGTGCTCTGATTGGGTGGGGGGGTGTTCTGTTTGGGTGGGGGCTTCGTTGTGCTTGGGTTAGTCTGAGTTGCAGGGGACTTTGAGCTGGTGAGCTGCATTGCTGTTGTTTGGCTTTGCATTTGTGGTCGTGCCGCATTTTCATGGTGGGTGTCAGTTTGCTTCATGTATGGATTGGAGGGGTTTAAAGTGTTTAATGATACAGCCGTGGTCTGGCTTCTGGTCCGTGGTCATACCTCATCATTGGTGTGGGTTTGGGCTTGCTTTTTGCGTGGATGTGTGGAAGTGATGTCCTGTGTGGTTTTCATGAGTGTGGGTCTGGTGTTATTCTTTGTGTTTGGGATTCATTTGTCAATAAGGGCGGGTTTCCAAATGGCTGGTAGGCGGGAGGTATCATCTCTTTTATTCATGCTGTGGGGACATTTTTCTATCTCGATGGCTTCTCTGATTATTCTGTTGTTAAAGTGTTCAGTTTTGGTGATAGTTCTGTTTGTTTGTTTTTTTAAATCAATTTCATGTCCTGTGGCTTTAAGGTGTTGGACTAGGGAAAAAGTTGGTTCCTCTTTTCTGACTGAGTTTTTGTGTTCTTCAATGCATGCCTTTATTCTTCTGTTGGTTTGTCCAATGTATGAGGTGGGGCATGTGGTGCATGGGATTTCATATACTCCTTGATTTTCTAACTCAATTTTGTCTTTGGGGTTTCTTAGGATGGTGGATATTTTTCAGTTTGTGCAGAATGCTGTTTGTGGAGGATCTTGCTGATTCTGTCTGTGGTGCCTTTTATGTATGGGAGGAGGGCTTTGCCGTTTTCTTGTTCTCTGTTTTGGATTTTAGTGGGTCTTTCTTTTTGGATTAGGTTGATAATCTTGTTTCTTTGGAATCCGTTGGATGTTAGCACGTCAGTGAGAGTATGAAGTTCAGTTTTTAGGTGTTGTTCATCAGCTAAGTGTTTTGTTCTAGAGATGAGTGTCTTGGCTACGGAGTTGATCTGTGCTGGGTGGTGGTGTGAGAGTGTGTGCAGATAGCGGTTTATGTGTGTTTTCTTCTGGTAGATGGTGTGTCCTAGAGAGCCATTGGATTTCTTGTAGACTAAGACATCCAGGAAGGAAAGTTGGTTGTTAGCTTATGTTTCCATGGTGAACTTTATTTTGTGATAACAGGTGAGAGAGGTGTTCCCATGGGTGCTCCTTCTATCTGTTTGTATTTTTATCCTTTATAGATGAAGTATGTGTTGGATAGGCAGTGGTTGGTCAAATCTAGGATGTGCTTGGGGGGGTTATATTTGTTTTGGATAATTGTCAAGGCTTCTTTGATTGGCACTTGGGTGAAGAGGGATACGACATCGAAGCTCACGAGTAGGTCACTGGGCTGTAAGTTTTGTTTCTTTATGATCTCTATGGTGTAGTCTATCTAGTGGTAGGACTGACACATGCTAGACATAAGGTTCAGAGCTCCTTTCCATCCCTTCCTAAAAGTTTCATAAGGAGTTCAGTAGATTACAGTTGTCCCACTTCTCAAGCATGCACTCTTTTAGAATAGAAGATTCCCAAGAATAAACAAATTTGCTTTTTATGCTGTAAGGGGAAGAAGCATCTAATCCATTAAGACCTTGTCTAGGGCCATGGCCAAATCTAGTAATTTTAAAGTTTAGAACAGAGATTGCTAGTGTCTTGGCTTCATGAACAGCAGCTCGTTATCTGTGTTATTACTGTAGTAAATCTATCAAGTTAATCTCATAGTGGTAAATTCAGTCCAAGGTCAGAACACTGAAAGCAAACTCTCAGAAATAGCATTTGAATGAGTCAATGAATGAAGAAGTCCAGAGACAAGCTAAATACCAGATGTAGGTAGGTAGGTAGGTAGATAGTAGGTAGATGGGTAGGTAGATGGGTGGGTGGGTGGGTGGGAAGGAAAGAAGGAAGGAAGGAAGGACACATCACAGGAGTCAAGACAGACTATTATAGATCTATTTGGCTCCAATTACGTTGCCATAGCCAGGTTCTCCCTAAAAACAAGAGGTTGCTGAATTCATTTAAGCATTGCTGGATAGCATTGCTCCCATAGAATTGCTTTCCTCAGCTTTTTATGCCTAAGTAGCCTTCGTTTGATTCAATTGTCCTTCAGTCTAGCCAAAGAGTCTTATGTGTTTATGATATAACATATTGCTATTTGTTTCACATTTTCATGAATGTCATGGTTTCTATCCATATATGAAAGATAAACCAAGCAGCTTCCCATTTGTTTTTAAAGGGTTTTTTTCTGTAAATATTTTTTTTAAAAGATTAAGAAGCTTGAGATCTAAGACCGGAACATACTTCAGAACTATTTTACGGGTAGATCTGATCACTAGGGGGTGAAAGCAGACCTAGGATTAATGAAGATACAGGTTTTCTTAGTGCTAAATGCTGGCTTGAGCAGAAATTATCATAGATAATACTAGGTAAGACGAAACAATGAATTGAGAACATTTAACTCAACTTGTTTCCAGGGATGTAAAATTTAAATGTCATTAGATGCATATGAAGTAACTAAGATTTTCTTCAAAAAAGTGAGGTGGGTCTCGATGATATATTATTTAGCCAGCAAAGAAGCCACCTGAGTGCCCTCAATGAAGCCTTGGCCTACTTCAGGCCAATGTATAAGACAGCAGCTCCTGACATACTTTTGGCAGATCAAGGAGCCTTCAAGTTAGCTAACCTTACCAGTAATGGGATTTCAGACTGGAGAGATTTATTTGTTCTATAGGATTGCTGCAACATGATCACTTTACACTTAAATGCCAAGGGACCTTGCTGCTTTACAAAGCATTTTCCTGGAGTATTTTGTCTGAAGCTTCATCTAAGTGAAACACTCATTTAAACTTTGTTAATCCCTAATTCTCAAATGTACATTTTTAGGCAAATCCTTCAAATGTGATATTCAGAGAAGAAGCAGAGCAGCCCAACTCAAGGTGAGGGATTGGCTACAAATTTTCTTCAATTGGCTCAAATGCTACCATTTCCCATGAGGTCTGACCTATTTAGTCCTTCTGAATAACTTTTAATGTATTTATTTCTTTATTTACTTCTTGGCTTATATGATAGACTATCTCATATAAGGAGGTATATGGAAAAGATATAAGGAGAACCAGTTTTGTCTAGTGGTTAATCCACCAGCCTAGAAAGCAGAAGACTGTGAGTTTAAGTCTAGTCTTAGCCATGGAAGAGTGAAAGCCATGGGTGACTTTCAGCCTGTCACCTTCTCTCAACCCACCTCACAGGATTGTTGTTGTAGGAAAAATAGGAGGAGAAAGTGTGTTGGATATGTTTGCCACCTTGAGTTATTTATAAACATAATAAAGGTGGGATTCAAATAAATAAAAGTAAAATAAAAATGATAGGTAGCTTACCACAATCCATAAAAACACAACTAAAAATAAAGACACCATTCTCCATGATGGTGTTCGTCCATCATGTTTGAAGAGGACTTTGACATCTGACAGGTTGTGGGCTGTCCATGATGTGTCCACAGGTGGCTGGTAAGGCCTATACAGGCATGAAACGTTCTGCCACATGTCGGGGTGGGGGGGATGTGCGGGTACATCGTTGCAGCATTTGTACAACAATGGCTTTGCAGAGTGTTCAATTCTTTTATGCTATGGTTGTCCTTCTATCCTCAAATGTCTGGCAGCCTGGTGGATCAGCATGTGCCATGTCAATCGATTTTGCACCAGAGTTTCCCAGGAGGTGGTATCGAAATCAAGGGACTTGAGAGAGGCTTTCAGCATGTCTTTGTATCACTTCCTTTGTCCCCCGTGTGATTGCTTTCCTTGAGACAGCTCACCATAGAGGAGCTGTTTAGGGGTGTGATGGTCTGGCATCTTTGCAACATGGCCTGCCCAGAGTGTTTGGGCTTTCAACAGCAGGGTGTGAATTGATGGCAGGCCTGCTCTGAAGGGGGCTTCAGTGTCTGCCACCTTGTCCTGCCACCGGATCCTCAGAATTCTACCAAGGCAGATCATATGGAAGTGGTTCAATTGCCTAGCGTGCCTCCTGTATACAGTCCAAGTCTCACTGGTATACACCAGGGTTGTTAGCACTACTGCTCAGTATACTTTGAGCATTGTAGCAAGGCTTATTCCATGGTGGTCCCACATGTTGGTCAGTAATCTGCCAAATGCAGAGCTTGCCTTGCTGATTCTACAGTTGATCTCAATGTCAATTGTCACTGCACAGGAGAGGGTGCTGCCAAGGTATGTAAATCGGTCCACTGTTTGCAGCTTTTGTCCCTTCACTGTGATGGTGGGATCTTGGTTTTGGGCTTTCAGAGATGGCTGATGCATCACTTTGGTCTTCTTTATGTTGATAAGGAGGCCAGAGTTGTTGCATGCTGCTGCGGATTTGTCCACACTGGCTTGCATTTCCTGCTCTGATCCAGCATTCAGGGCACAGTCATCAGCAAAAAGGAGGTCTTATAGCACAGTCTCCTTTATCTTGGTAACAGCCTGGAGTCTTCGCAGGTTGAACAGTTTGCCATCAGTCCTGTATCTCAGGTTAACTCTCAAGGAACTGTTCTGGAAGGCGTCTGGCAGCACAGCTGAAAACATTATGCTGAACAAGGTGCTGAACAAATACACCCTTGTTTGACACCGTTTGTAACAGGAAAATCCTCTGAAGTTTCTCCATCATCCGGAACATGAGCTGTCATACCATTGTGGAACTGATGTACCATCAGGAAGAATCTATTAGGGCACTCAAACTTCAACATGATGCACCACAGACCTTCACGACTGACAGTGTCAAAAGCCTTAGTGAATTGGTGTACAATTCATGATTCTTCTCTTGACACTTCTCTTGGAGTTATCGGGATGCAAAGATCATGTCCACAATGCCATGCTCTTTCAGAAACCTCACTGTGTCTCTGGTAATAAACCCTGTTCCAGGTGGTCAGTCAGGTGGTTCAGCAACACGCGTGCAAGGATCTTGCCTGTGATGAAAAACAGTGATATTCCTCTATGATTATCGTAAACTTGTTGATTCTCTTTCCTCTTGTAGAGGTGTACGATGGATGCAACCTTCAGTTCCTGAGGAATGGATCCTTGATTCCGGAAAGACTGGAACAGTGAGTGAGTTTGTCAATAAGCACTGCACCGCCATCCTTATAGACCTCCACTGGGATTGCATCAGATCCTGGGGCCTGTAGGGTTTCAGCTTTTGATGGTGGGGTGTCCAGGCTGTGGTTGATATCCACCTGGGGCATTCTGTCAATAAAATAAAAATGTTAGGTAGCTTACCACAATGCATAAAAACACAACTAAAAATAAAGGTACCATTCTCCCTAGGCACCACACCAAACAGCCTCCAACCCTCATAGGAATCTATGCCTGGGGGGAAAGCTATGTCTTTGTGGCCTTCTGGAATGCTAAAAGGATAGATTTGCTTCAGATCTCATTTTTAATCTTCTTGGCATCAAGCAATAGTGTGGAAAATCAAGCACTATGGAGTTCGTTTGAACATTCCTTTTCAATTTGGTGGTCACAATGTAAAAAAGATGTTGAGACTTTAGAACAGGGATGTCAAACTTCCGGCCCATGGGCCGGATGCATCACGAGCTGGCTACACCCATGCCTAGTTTTTACCAAAGGGGGAAAAAGTCCTGATACATCATGGGATGCTGCCATAACGACGCGAGTTTGCCACCTCTGCTCTAGAAAGTGCGCAGAGAAGAACAACAAAGATGTTAGGGGACTGGAGGCTAAAACATATAAAGAACAGTTGCTGGAATTGGGTATGTCTAGTTTAATAAAAAGAAGGACTAAGAGTGACATGATAGCAGTGTTCCAATATCTCAGAGGCTGCCACAAAGAAGAGGGAGTCAAGCTATTCTCCAAAGCACCCAAGGGCAGGACAAGAATCAGTGGATGGAAACTAATCAAAGAGAGAAGCAACCTAGAACTAAGGAGAAATTTCTTGACAGTTAGACCAATTAATTAGTGGAACATCTTGCCTCCAGAAGTTGTAAATGCTCCAACACTGGACGTTTTTAAGAAAAGATTGGATAACCATTTGTCTGAAATGGTAGAGGGTTTCCTGCCTATGCAGAGAATTGGACGAGAAGACCTCCAAGGTCCCTTCCAACTCTTCTATTCTATTCTATTCTATTCTATTCTATTCTATTCTATTCTATTCTATTCTATTCTATTCTATTCTATTCTATTCTATTCTATTCTATTCCATTCCATTCCATTCCATTCCATTCCATTCCATTCCATTCCATCCATTATATCCAATGTAAAAGAACCATTGGAGAGAAGATTCACTACACCCAATACCAAAATGAGCTCAGATGCATCTTAGAAATCACACAACACAGTCAAGATGGGAACTGGAGATATCAAATGGAACTAACTTTTCCTGCCCAAGAAAGAGTCTCTAAATCTCACCCCTTTTGTCTGCTTAATGGGAGATTTGCTAAAATCCCTATCTGCCAAAGAACTTCTTTCTGCTGCACTTGAACCCATAAAACTGCCACACAGGTGCTGTTCTACTCTCTTTATTATCAAGACAGTAACCAAATTCTAATTTCCCTCCTGCTACCGTGCCATAGAGGTCAAAATGAAAGCCTGGATTTTCTCTCATCTGTCAGGAAACTGTTCATCACGTATAACATAGTTAAATTTTGTGTGGCAGCAATTAAAATTTTCGGTGGATCAGTCAGCTGGGATTTTGGTATGGGCAAACACACTGAAAAATGTCTTCCCTTTTATTCAATGTCATTATCAGTACTACTCATTTGAATCCTGGGTTTTAGTCTTTATAGTTTTAATGATCTGTTTTACTATACTCTATTGTATTTCTACTATATCCAAATGTTGTTTAAGAGCTCACATAGATAGTACACTATTTGTTTTTGTTTTGTTGTACAACCTAGTCCCTTACTGCTTTCGTTTTTGTCAGTTGTTTTGTTTAATGCTGATCATGGACCAAAGTACATAATTTTGAATCTACCTAAGGTAGATTCTACTTCTCAAATGGTGTCCATGCTTTCCTGATTTGATGCCCACCACAGATGGTAGTTTTCAGAGGGTAGCTCCCAGAATAGTCCTGCTGACTAAGGATTTTGGAGAAATTGCAATATGTGGTTGATAAATTTTATACACGAAACTGACTTCCAAAACTTAAAAAAAAAAAAAAAAGGACAACTTTATTTAAAGGCAGAGAGAACCTGTGTTCATGCATTTTTTTTTCTGAATAATTTTCTGTCTCTAGCTTTTAAGGTATAATTGGAAGGGACCACTCAAATCTCTGCACCTAAATCTTCTTTCTTGGGATTCAGCACATTTTGCCCAAGAAAAATAAATAAATGGCAATCCTCATTATAGAGCAATTGCCAAGGTTATGACCATGTTGGCAGTCAAAGCAAAAGTCCCATTAGTGTCCAGTGCACTAAACTGCCATTTGGAAGTATTGATTAGTACACTATTGTAAATACTAAAAGCTCCTAGTGTGGATTAAATTAAAACAGTATAGAGACTTAATCTTTTTTGAATCTCAGTGACCCACATGGTGCTCTTGCTATAGAAGGGTTGCAGTAGTTTGATTTAGTTTCTTAAAATGTTTTGTGCAACTCAAGCCCTGATTATGTCATGTTGCAAAATAATGTTATCTGAAATGGGCCAACTGCATCTCAACACCTGGAAAAGTTTCTGCACTCAGCCTTGACTAAAAAAAAAATGAATGGAACAAAAACAAAATGCCGCTGTTTTAAAGAAAGTTTCATTACTTTCAGCAAGATTTTCTGAAGATTTACTTCCGCTCAGACATCGGATTGGTGCTTTGATCATAAAGCACTTTAATTGGATTGGAATCTTGTAGGAAATCAAAAAGATGCTTCTTTTCAATCATAACAGTTCAATATGGTATGATATTTCTTTTTTAAAAATAATTTTAGAAGGCACCATTAAAAAGATAAAAACTAATACAAACAAAAAAAGAATAAAAAGAAAAATGGAAAGTGTAGCAAAGATGAAAATAGAAAGAAAATTGTAGAAGAAAAAAATAAGAATATGGAATAGAAAAAGAAAATATATAAAATCGACGTCCCTCTTTCATCACAAGTATAAACAATTTTAGTAACTTACCATTTTCTCTTAAAATATAATAAATGATCTCTTCTTCCCATATTTCATCTCATCATTAAAGCCTTATTGTTTGGTCTTAATCAGCAAAACTCCATTAAGAGTTATCAGAGACTGCATATCCATTTTAACTTGGAACAAATAAACCCATTTTATATTCCTTTCTTTTACTTTTAGCAATCTTAATCTTTAGTCTCTTCACATAATCTCCTAGATCTTTTCATTTTTTTTCTTTGTCCCTTCTTACAAAGTTCTTCAAAACTTTAACAAGTGGCTTTGGTAAATCCAATATAGGAGAATTATCTAGGTTACTCTTTTGGTTTGTTGTTCGTTTTGAACATGTCCTTTAATTATTAACATATGATCTGGTTTCATTCATATACAATATAGCACTTTTTTATATCATTCTTGTATGCTATCAATTTTAAATCTATTTTTGGATCAGTTTCAGTCTTACGAGTAAAACCTGTTCCTTAACATCTTTTACATACAGTCCATTTATAATGAGAGACACTCTTAAAATTAATTTCCGGGTCCAAGGTTCACAAATTCCTTTCAATACATCTAATGTGAAATAATTTTACTAATAATTCTGTATTAGTAAGTTAAATTGACGTGTTCTTCTCTTTAATTACAATCTATAGTTCCTTCTAGTTCCTTCTAGTGTCCAACATTCGAAGTCTCATCTGAAAAGCAGCTAATAAGCAATCTACAAAAGCGATTAGAAAATGAAATATGTGAATCCTGTGTCCATAAAGAAGTAAAGATGGTGTTTTCTCATCTCTCACAGTCTAAGCCCTCTGGAAATCACAAGCCTGGAACATTTGTGGATGATCTCAAGTCCCTTCCTTGTCCAGAAAGGAATTTCAAAGGGCTGGTCTACTCACCAGTTCTTTATTCTGTTGTAGTTGTCAGTTCAGTTTACCATTTCTTCCTCCAAAATCTGCAAAACCACATGACCAAATTTCATTACAGCTAATTTTATATTTCATCTGCTAAATTAAATCATATGTTACACAACTGGGTGGAACTTTTTTTTGCTGTATCCTTCTGATACCTTCTTGCTGCCATAGCCATGTGGAACAGATGGTGAAGATTCATAGTAGTTATAGAATGAAGGAAAATTACTGTTAGCTTTTGAGTTCTGCTGATGGAAGCAATGTCAACAGGAAGAAGAAATTTGCTAGATTTAATTTGTTGTCACAAATGAATACAATCCTTTCACTTTCTTCACTGAAGCAAAATCCTGTGCTATGGTCTATGATGTCTTAGTAAGCTGCCTTCCTCTCTAGCAATAAAATAAACTGTGTACCAGTGACAAATAAAACCAAAAAAATTGGTGCATGGTATATGTCATATAATTCAGAATGGCTCCAGATTGCGCCAAAATTTGTTTCCTTGCCATGTTGTCATTGGTTGCCAAGATGCCATAGCAACCTTTCCCTCTCTATGGGCCTTTTCTTAAGTCTTTACCATTTTCTTTGTGAACCCCACAATCTAACAAACTACCATTTCCTTCAGTGTCTAGCAGGAGAAGCATTCTGTTTGCTGGGGGAACCATATGGAAAACAGCATGGTCCATGAAAATTTTGCTTCCGAGCTCCTGCAGTTCTACAGATGAGGCCAAATTCAGACAATGTTGTCTTGCCAGGAGCTTGGGCTCATTCTATTTCTGTTCAAGGCATGCAGTCTGCTCTTGTTTGAAAGTTAGGGCAAACTGTGCCCCCTGGATGTCAGAAAGACCATATGTTTCAACATGATATCTCAAGTACCTGCCATTTAACTTCCCAGTTGGGCTGGTAAACAGCGTGACAACAGACTTTCATGCTATTTTGGCACTTGTAACCTTGCCCTGGCTGGGACCAAGAAACACATAAGCAGGTAAAAATGGCAAGCACAGCATAAGCAACGGGCTAGCCAAATGTTTCTAAACCTGAGAAGGATTCTCTTTGGAAAAACATTCAGCCAAAATGAATATGTTTTTAGATTCTCTCCCCCCCACCCACCCCCGCTCTTCCTATTGCCCTTTTTGCTTCTTGGGCTACATTCTTTTCTCCCATATTTGAATATATATCTATATATTTCAGATATTTCACCTGTTTATATCTGAAGACAGTTTCAAATACAGTATCAATTCCTCCATATAAGGAAATTCAAAGGGCTTGATATAGGAAGTCAATTGTAAGGCTTCATAACAAATGATGCTGTATATCTTTGCTCTCCGGAACCAATGCCTTAGTCAAGATATAGCTTAATTAGCAGAAGACTTGCAGATGTGATTACCCAAAATGTGTCTCTTTATTGAGAAATAATCAAAACATGTACCTACCAACAGATGTGCTTAATATAGTAGACAGAAAATAATGCCTATGTGTAGTCAAGAGTGAACAGATCTGGGAGCACTACCTTCCTTCCTTCCTTCCTTCCTTCCTTCCTTCCTTCCTTCCTTCCTTCCTTCCTTCCTTCCCTCCCTCCCTCCCTCCCTCCCTCCCTCCCCTTCTCCTGTCTTTCAGTGTCAATGGATTAGTCATTCTCTGGTTGGCCTTAAAAGGCACATGATTTATGTGGATACATTTCTCTTTAACCTGGGAACCACTGATTTCTGCCTCTCCAGCTAAACTCCCTACATCCTGGGTGTCAAACTCGCTACATTACGTTGCTATCACATGACATATCATGACATTTTTTTCCCTTCACGGAGCTGAGGTGGACGTGGCCTGTGCGTGACGCATCTAGCCCATGAGCAACCAGTTTTCCCTACATAGATTAGGAATCAGCATAATGAGTTCCAAGGTACAAGTATTTATATTACAAGTACTAATTCCCTTCATTTGTCAAATGAGAGGTAACACAATTTGGGGAACACTGTGGAACTTATACTGTTTTTAAGTGAAGGGTACAACTAGGCTACAGTTTGTCCTCTAAGGACTAAAGTAAATGCTTTGTGTATTTCTGTGGCCATTCATAAATCTTTTGGAATAGTTATATGGTTTTAGAACTATATTTAAAGATAGTTGTTGGTTCAAGGACAGTCCCTCTAACCGCACATTTCATCCTGGGCAGCCAGTCCTAGTCTATTGATTGCTTGTTGTCTTGGCAATAATGTCAGGGTGAGCCCCGCCCTCTGTGAAATTCTTTAGTCCTTATCTCTTTCGTCTAGTCTTCCCTTACATGGGAAGTAAGAAAATTTCAGTTAAAAAATTGCAGGAGATAAAAAAAGATGATATTACCTTCATGTGATCAATGAGATCTGATTTACTTCCATTAAAAGCCATCCACCACACAAATAACCAGGTAATAATTCCTGGGGGGAAAAAACTATAAGTTGGAAGAGTGTCTCCATTCTGTAGCAAGTGAAGGATACAGGATGTATTTTTTTAAAATAATAGAAATAAAGGAAGCAGGGTCTCTACTGTCTGCCTTAATAAGACAATTCCCCCACTGCAAGAAATTCTCACCTCTCTCCTGTTCATTATCTTGATTGCCCTTCCTATTCACAAAAGGAACCAAAAAAAAAAAAAAAGAAAAGAAAAGAAAGAAAGAAAGAAAAAGAAGCAAGTGTTTGTTGGCTCTAGGCATTCTTTAAAAAATGTAACTGCTTTGTAGATGGGGAATTAGTTACAGCCTAATTTTAAGCATATTTACTCAGGATAAATGTTGTGAAATATGTAGCATTTGGAGGGATAATTAAATTAATCATGACAAAATTTAACTTTACATTTATGAGACAAAATGCTCATTTTTTTAAAAAAAATACAATGTTCTTTTCAGATCTGCAGTCACTTCTTTCAGTCTGAATGGAGGCTGTTATATAAAAGTATCAAGCTGGGTTGTATTGGCTACATAGACTAGGACTTCTTGGAGTTGTAGTTCAACAACATCTGGATAGCTAGCTTCTAAGAAATGTCTTAGACCAGGGATTTCCAAACTTGGCAACTTTAAGACTTGTGGGCTTCAGCTCTCAGAATTCCTCAGCTAGTCACGATTGCCCTGTAAATATAGTTTGTTTTCTCATAATAATCTTTTTTAAAAATATATATACTGAACTAAATACAAAGTTGAAAAATGGCTTAAATAAATTGCAAATGCTGTTGGTATAACAATTCACATATTAGGATGGACAGAACAAGTCACTCCAAATCATATATATGACCTGAGTGACTAAGTGGGAAGAATTCCCAACAGACCTTCTTTTGAGATGGATAAGATGCTCCTTATTCTCTTTCTCCTTCCTTTCCCTATTTAAACTGAATTCTTGTACCTGGCAATAAAGGTAATTGTCCTTAGCAGATGGATCTATGGAAATGTGGAAATTAATTTGAATGTATTATGTAAGTTGCAGGTGAGCAGATACAATGTGAATTTTTGAATAATTTACAGCGCTGCAAGGCAAGTCACATAACTACAATATTTTAATGGATCTACTTTTGGTGAGATGATAAATCTGAGGCCTCTGGGAAAGAGAGAATGAGACCTTCTTCATTTAATAATTCAATGGACATGAACAGCTTCATGCATCTCAATAGGTTTGTTTGTTTTTACAGAACTGTTTGTGTAATTTATGTGCAGAGTTTGTGATGTCTCAAAGCTTGAAAACTGATATGATGACTCAGTAATGTTTTTTTTTTTAAAAAAAATCTTTGGGATACCTTCAGTATTTCAAAGACTGAAATTATAAAGGTAGATAGCACTCCAAAATAATGGTCTTTTCAATATTAATGATAGCTGTTGGAATTAAGATTGCAGACTCAAATGTATAACAGCTCTTAAATCAGGAGTGAAATCCAGCAGGTTCTGACAGGTTCTGGAGAACCGGTAGCGGAAATTTTGAATAGTTCAGAGAACCAGCAAATGCCACCTCAGGCTGGCCCCAGAGTGGGATGGGAATGGAGACTTTGCAATATCCTTCCCCCAGGAGTGGGGAGGGAAAGGGGATTTTGCATGCCCACCAAGCCACACCCACAGAACCCATAGTAAAAATTTTTTGATTTCACCACTGTCTTAAATATATTATAATATAGTACAGTACTGTACAGTATGGTAGTATAGTAACAATAGAGGAGAGTAGAATAGAACATAGTGTAGTATAGTACAGTACAGTACAGTATAGTACAGTATAGTAGTATAGTATAATATAGTATAGTACAGTACAGTACAGTACAGTATAGTAATTATATTAATATATAACATTCATAATATTAAGAGCTGTGGTTTCACAGTAGTTAGAATGCAGTATTTCTGCTGCCTGCTGGTTGCCTGAAATTTGGCAGTTCGAATCTCACCAGGCTCAAGGTTGACTCAGCCTTCCATCCTTCCAAGGTGGGTAAAACGAGGACCCAGATTGTTGGGGCAATACACTGACTCTGTAAACCACTTAGAGAAGGCTGTAAAGCACTGTGAAGTGGTATATAAGTCTAAATGCTATTGCTATTATATTATTATAACTATGCTATGCTATGCTATTCTATGATATAATAATATATATTTATACACACACATATACACACACAGTGCATATATAATAAAGCTGTCTGAAATTGAAAATTTCAAGCATTACTCAACTACCAGAACTAAAGCTTAGTTTTTGCTTTATTAATCTGTTGGAGCTTTTTGACAATAATTTAAAGGCAACAGATGTTAACTTTCAGATGTTAACTTTCAGATGTTAACTTTCAGATGTTGCATGGAAATGGAGGTTTCTATTAATATACCTTTTGGGAGGTAATTACTTATGTTAAAGAAAAAAAAATACTTTGAAGGAAATTAAAATGGCTATCTTAAATCGCGTACAAATACACTTTTGTTAACCTGGTACTCACTAGTAACCCATTGATAATAACAGGGTTTATTTCCAAGTAAATATTGGAAGTAACTGCAAAGTATTGGAAACACAGTAGTCCTCAACTTACAATCATTCATTTAGTGACTGTTTGAAGTTATACATGACTTAAGACCAATGACTTTTCATGCTTACAATCATTGCAGCATCCCAATGATTATGTAATCAAAAATTGGACTCTTGGCAACTGGACAATTGCAGTGTCCCAGGATCATGTGATCACCCGTAGTGACCTTCTGACAAGCAAGGTCACTGGGGAAGCCAGATTCACTTACTAACTCAACAACTGCAGTGATTCACATAACAACTGTGGCAAGAAAGGTCATAAAATGGGGCAAAATTCACTTAACATTCTGTTGTCTTGTATAGTATCAGAAATTTTGGGCTCAGATGTGGTCATAAGTCAAGGACTACCTATAGTGTGACAAAGTTCTAAAAAGAAGAAGGAAGAATTGTTAGAGAGTCTACCCATACTTTTTGGAGTATAAATCATACTTTTTCCTCCCTAAAAGAGGATGAAAATGTTGGTAGGTCTTTTACACCAAATATAATCATTTTTGGCCTCCTGAAGCCCTGCCCCACACATCCTGCAGAGGCTTTGGGAGGCCTGCAGAGTGCTCCTGGAGGCTGGGGAGGACAAAAATGCCCCTGTTTTTGTGAAAAATGGGCCTGTTTTTTTGTAAAAACGGGGCACGCAGAGGCTTTGGGAAGCCTACAGAATGCTCCTGGGGGCCGGGGAGGGCAAAAACATTTTTTTTCTTGCTTACCTCTTTAAAATCTTGGCATGTCTTATACACTGGTGCTTCTTATAGTCCGAAAAATATGGAATAATAATAATAATAATAATAATAATAATAATAATAATAATAATAATAATAATAATAATTTTATTTCTATACCGCCCCTCTCCTGAAGGACTCGGGGCGGTGCACAGCCTAATTAAAAGCACAAGACAAACAACAATTTAAAAATTAAAAATATTAAATAATTTGGCTCAATATAAAACCCCAAATTTAAAAATCCCAGATTAAAACCAATTTAAAAATCTTCACATCGATAGCCCGGCCTGGCGGAACAAAAAGGTTTTGTGGGCATAGCGGAATACACAGAGGTCAGTGATCTTACGTAATTCTGGGGCCAGTTCATTCCAGAGAGTAGGAGCTCCCACAGAGAAGGCCCTCCCCCTGGGTGTCGCCAGCTGACATAATTTGGCCGATGGTATCTCTTTCCTTCAATAAATGTATGAGGTAAATAGAAGGGAAGGGTTTGATTGGTGGATGATTCTGCCTTTCTACTCTACTCTCTACTCTGCTCTAGTTCTACTCTACTCTTGACCCAAATAGTCTAATCTACTATCTGGGTCAAGAATGGCTCTCTTCTTGACTCCCCTAACAAAAGGTTGTGGATCTCAGATTTAGTCATTAATTCCAAATTAAATTCCAAAAGTGATTTTTTAAAATAATAATAATGATGATGATGATGATGATGATTAATGGATTTAGCTTTGTTTCGTCAGAAACATTTTGGAAAACAAAAGAATGAATGATGATGGCTTCCATTGCATAATTAATGAATGAAATCAATCAGTTTATGCATCTACCTAATGGATACACTTGTACAGTCTCTTCTATTGAAGTCCATATTTGCCCATCTGAATCTTTGGATTGGGACAAAATGAGGGAAAGATATATCCAACTTAAATGGGGCCAACTTCAATCTCCCTACTTCCCAAGGAAAGGCAACTCCATCAAGGATAATTTATTGGCATCTGTTCAGTGATAAGTCATTGGAGGTAAATGGTAGCAAAGAATAGGACATGGTATTCTGGTACAAAAGAATAGGATTCACATTTTTCCCTCCAGGCACTCAATTTTCTATTCCCCCCCCCCCTTTCTTCTCTTCTGGTTACAGCAAGATCTAAAGAAAGGACATAACTTTTTTGGTTTCAGTCTAAACCAATCATTGACCTCTTTAGAAAGGAGAAGAAATATACCTTGCATATTTTTGTAATATATCAAATGTGATATTTCACTTATAAAAATTATTGCAGAAACCTCTTCTAGGGAATATGTACCCAGGGTCTTCTTTTTTTCTATGATCAAGGACTGTTTTAGTTCCTGTGTAGAAACTGATTAATCTGTTATTTTTGTTTTATTAAAGTACCCTTTTCTTGCTTCGTTCTAAAGAGTGAACTTGAGAACTTTATTTAAAAACCAATGCTTGAAAGAAAAGTATTAATTTAAGTCAGACATTCATTACAAGCTTTTAACTAATTAATTTAAACCCAGTACCACTACTTTTTATGTTAAATGGTTTGGTTATACATCTTATTTATTTACATGATTGGTTTTCTGACTTCACTTTATTGTAATATGCACACACTGCCCAGGATTTTGTGTTTCCTTCAAGGCATTAATTAATTTGAATTAAACATTGATAAATAGAGAAAACTGTTACAGGAAAGCTAGATGAATGGGGAAAAAATAATAAAGTCAAAATATTGACTTCCACAGCTTTGGATAAAAAACACCCTCTAAATAGTAGCAGCTTGGATGAGTGGAAGGAAGCATTTGTATTTTTTTTTCCCCAAATTTTTTTCTTCCCTCATTTCCCACAACTCCTGTAAAACGAGTTTTGAACTTCTGACATAGGTAACTAACCTGCAGACTGGGATAAAACATAAGAGGGTTCCAGAGAAAGGCAGAAATTCCACAAAGAGAACACACTTAGGTAAATGGTGCAGGGTAAATTTGAGGGTTTAATTTTGGGACCCAAGTTTTATCTGTATACTTTTTATTAGGCCACATTGCAAATTCAGCA
Organism: Masticophis lateralis; assembly: GCA_030761175.1. Classification (NCBI taxonomy): domain Eukaryota; kingdom Metazoa; phylum Chordata; class Lepidosauria; order Squamata; family Colubridae; genus Masticophis; species Masticophis lateralis. Next base: position 121,915,830 of record JAUDYJ010000001.1, on the reverse strand, counting down.
AAAAATAATTAGGCGCCTGAAATTCTCCGCTGTGCCTGAGGTAGCACAGCACTAACAAGATAAGTGGAAGCGTTAACTGCAAGAATGCAAGCTAGCAGTGAAGGATTATACTAAGCATCTGGGAGCTGTTAACATTAGCACTGGGAACCCAAGTTTTTCAGATAACAGTTAAGCTAAAATAATTTAGCTATGGCTTTGTAAGTTCTCTGTTTTAAGCAAAGGCTCTATTATGTAAAAAAAAAAAAAAAGTACTATAATCTTGTTTTATCCATCAGTTTCCCTGATTGAGATGGCAATTCTGCATCCCTATGCCAATATCAGCCCTTTGAGGTTGTCCAGATTGGGAAACAGACTCCACGAAAAGAACTGAGCTAATTTTATTGAGATAGGCTGTATTAACTGCATGTGCAGGTCTGATATGGTCCTTCCCTCCCTCCCTCCCTCCCTCCTTCCTTCCTTCCTTCCTTCCTTCCTTCCTTCCTTCCTTCCTTCCTTCCTTCCTTCCTTCCCCCTCTTTTATTCCTGTGGGTTATGGAGGAAACAGTCTTTTTAATACTACACCTTTTCACAGGGTTGAAGAAATCCTTCTGTCTTTTTTTCCTTTCTTTCTGGGACTGCTTCCAGAATTATTATTTTTCAACATCATACTAGATGAATGTGATGAATGTGACCTTGCCTGGATCCATTGCTGCCTCTCCATCAGCAAAAGCCCCCACAATTGCTTCTTTGCCAAGCATATTACCAAGCTTAGGAAAACAGAATAACAGAGTTGGAAGGGACCTTGGAAGTCTTCTAGTCCAACCTGCTGCTCAGCTAGCAGATCCTATATCATTTCAGACAAATGGATGTCCTATCTCTTCTTAAAAGTCTTTCAGTGTTGGAGAACCCACAACTTCCAAAGGCAAGCCACTCTACGGATTAATGGTTTTCACTGTCGGGAAGTTTCTCCTTAGTTCTGTAGGAAGTTAGCATCCACCCCCTCTTAGAAAAATGAAATATTCTAGGAAATATTAAAAAGGCAGAATATTCTGTTTCCCTGGAGAAACATGTTTTTAGGCAGGAAACAGAGCCCCCACCATCCTCAATAGCCCACAACAGATATCCGCACTTAAGAGATAAAAAGATAGCTAGATCCAGAGGTGGGTTTCAGCAGGTTCTGACCAGTTCTGGAGAACTGGTAGCGGAAATTTTGAGTAGTTCAGAGAACCGGTAGTAAAAATTCTGACTGGCCCCATTCCCATCTATTCTCTGCCTCCCAAGTTCCAGCTCATCGGGAGGAAATAGGGATTTTGCAATCAAAAATCTGGATTGGGGACGGAATGGAGATTTTACAGTACCTTTCCCTTGGAGTGGGGTGGGAATGGAGATTTTACAGCATCCTTCCCCTGCCACGCACACCAAGCTATGCCACGCCCACCAAACCACACCCACAGAACCGGTGGTAAAAAAATTGAAACCCACCACTGGCTAGGTCTATTAATAGGCAAATGCCCTCACCCAAGATCCAACAAAGGTAGGATTAGTCCTCTACCCATCAAGCAACAGAACTCACCACATGGCATTTGGGAAGATTACATCACCCAGCAAGGCTCAAGCAAGTTTGGGACTCAGGATAGCCTACAGAGTTGCCCCTGCATGTCCCCATGGGAGTCTGACAACCAATCAGAATACAAGTTCAAATTCAAAGCCCAACAGAGGACATAAAACCAAGGCACTCTCAGCTTCTCGGCCCTTTTCTGCTCAGGAATTCAAGCCATGTGATCCTATTCATCAATAAACCTTCTTTCCAAGCAACTTCCATGAATCCAATGTCTTTTTCCGTACTTGGAACTGAACCCAGAAGGATATTTCTTCCAACAGTTCTAGGTTGGCTTGATTGCTTTTGAACAACTCAGCACACCAACATCCCAATTGAGGGAGGTGGTTCCTGAATTAGAATCAAGCATGCCATAACTCCAACCCAAATTGTTTCAAGCTAAATGCCAGGGTGTCGACCTTTGCAAAAACTGTTATTATTTTTGCTGGCTCATAAATATACATATGGAAATGTTGCTTGGAGGAAAAGAATGTTCCTAACTTTGGCTGAAACTTCCATCTTCCGTGCTACTTTTAGTTATGCTCTACTGCAAGATAGTTATTATTTCCAAGATTATTGTAGCATGGTATAAATCAGGAGTCACCAACCCCTGAGCTGCAGCCTACTACCAGGTTATGGCCTATTTGGAATTGGGCCATGTGAGTGGATGGCTGGAGTGTGCATGTATGAGCGCGTGCAACTCAATTTACACAAGTAGCAGGCCAGTGGGCATTTGCGCATATGTGCACCGCCCCACCATTCATGCAAGTTGAGCTGCACGGCTGTATGCCAGCCCACCACTGATACAGCTTAGTTCTCCTCCCCCTCCCAACCAGGCCACCAAGCTGCAAAGGTTGGGGACCACTGGTATGAAGCACATCTTTGAGATTCATCAGATATCACTGGTAGACCCTGACATGCTGATGTGGTAGCCTGCTGATTTAGTGATTTTGGCTGCAACATTCCGAGCTTAGGACTTCAACCAGGTGCTGCTTTCTCCTATAGATTATTATGGGAAAGCATCTGCCAGAGTGAAGATCAATATCGGAAATGCGGAAAATGCCACAGAGCCATCCAGACAGATAACCAATGGTCACAAAGTCACTAGTAAAACAGTCCGTCTTTCTCACATAGTCATGCACACAAACAAAGGGAGGGAGGATCATAGTTTTGAACTGCCTGCACAATATTTCCTGCCTGCACAGTACATCAAGAGGCTCAAATCATGTATTCGTATTGTCCTATTTCTAAGTTATACTGTGTTCACTCTGAGTGAACCAACATGGCCGTCAACCAGACTATGCTTGGAAGGATTGATTTAATATTTGTAAATGAGCTTCTCAAATCATACAGAGTTGGTTATTTGTTAAATATTGTGTGCATTTTTTTCAGACTGCATGGAGGGTTACTATTAGAAAGACCACCATAGCAAAGAAACAGTTGATTGGTTTCATCTTTAAATGCAGGATCTTCCTCTATTTAGGTTGCGATCTGGAGACACATTTTACCAATAAGATAGCGGGTGATCTATTATAATAGGACCCCCTGGGCCCTGACTCAGCACGAGCCTGAGTTCTCAGATGACGATGAACTGGTGCCTGATAGGCTGGCATTCACCATTTTGTTCAGGCCTGCTGTCTTTAAAACAGTACTTAGAAAGGCTAAGGCTGTTACAAACATGGGCATGATTGTTAATCCGGCCATCCAGGGGTCAGCAGGGGTACAACCTCATGGCGAATTATTTGCTGTGCCTACTCCAGATCAGGATTTTATCCCGTGTCCTGAACTTTTTAAGGATGTGATTAAGAGGCAATGGGATTCACCAGGAGTTCTGTCTGCCTCTAGTGGACATGACAAAAAGCTCTACTGTGCTGACCCGGTTTTGGAAAACCTACTTAGTTTACCATCTGTAGATCCTCTGGTAGTGAGCCTCTCTTCCTCTGCGGTTTTGTCTTCGGACGCCGTGGAAGTTTTGAAGTCCGACAAACAAAAGGCAGAAGTTTCCTTTAGAAAAACACACCAGGCGGCTGCCTGGGCTGTGAAAGCTGCAACTTCTGCATCTTTCTTTAACAGAGCTACTTTGATTTGGCTTCGCCAATTACAGGATTACAATTTAACTCCTGTGTATCTCAGGAATTAAAATGCAGTGCCATATATTTTACACAGTTTGGCATACAAGGCACCATGAAAACTGTAGCTGATAGAGGCCTCTCCTAGCCAGAGGTACTTCTTTTTGTACTTACGGCAATCCGAACAGTTTCCATAAATTTTTAAGACTTTTATTCCCCAGGCTGGGTGTAGCAGAAATTGAAAAGGCTTTATATGGAATCTCAGCAAAGTTGGAACTTATTTCTAATACCTCTATAGACTCTCTTGAAACTCTACAGGGTGTAATCACTTCTTTATCAAAAGGTAGCCTTACATAACTGTAAAGATTTGTTAACATCAGCCCAAGGGGAACCAAGGTTTTTCAGATAACAGTTAAGCTAAAACAATAATTTAGCTGCAGAGTCCTAGGCTTTTCGTTTTAAGTGGGGGGGAAAAAAGTTCATTTGTATAGAAAAGTGTGAAGTCATTTTAACCACTCTTCATCATATACTTTAATATGCATATGAATTAAGCCATTTGGTAAGATTAACTTTATCAATCACATTGACTGCAGTGCCTTATTGTATTGCTGCTAACTGTATGTAGTTGAAAAAGTAACCAAATATATGAAGATGGTAATTTGCATTAACCTAGGAAGAGGACTTTAAACCCCTACCTCTCTCCACTCCAGGTTGCCATTTTCAATCTCTAATATTGTACCTGTCAATAAATCAATCTGTCCTTCAGTGTAAATGTGTCCTGGTTTCCAGTTTGAATATACCTGTATGGAGATTTGTTTATCCTTCAGTGTCTTTATATTCATTGAGGATATATTTTTCCCCCATTAGGGAATAATAAATATTTCATTTCATAGTCTAACACAGGGGTGTCAAATTCTAGGTCTGGGGGCCGGATTCGGCCCATGGGGTGCTTAGATCTGGCCCATGGGGCCACCCTGGAAACAGTGAAGGACTGGCCTGTGGTGCCTCTGCCAGTGAAAATGAAGCTCAGAAGGGCCACGGGCAACCCTCCTGAGCTCCATTTTCAGTGGCAGAGGGTTGCTGGAGGCCTTTGTAGCCAAAAATGGAGCTTAGGAGCCAGTTTTTGCTGGCAGAGCGCTCAGACCACAGCGCCCCTGACATGAGTGACTTCGAACTGGCCACGCCTACCCTGGCCATGCTCATCCCAACCCCAAAGGTCAAACACAACCCTGATGCAGCACTCAATGAATTTGAGTTTGACACTCCTGGTCTAATACTATAAGATTGACTGGTTCTGGTTATAAGCTAACCATTAAAACAGAAAAAATATTAAAATTAAATATTAAAATAAAAAGAATCCTTTATCTCTAAAACCCACGTACTCTGACACTCTTTGGTAACAATTAATAGCCCCCTACGCCTGTGTAGCGTAGGGGGCTAATGCCTCCTACTAAAGGCAGCAATTAACACCAGCTGCCTGTAATTTCTCTGAGTTCAATCCTAGCCAGGCTCAAGGTTGACTCAGCCTTCCATCCTTTCTAAGGTGGGTAAATTGAGGACCCAGTTTGTGGGGGCAATAAGCTGACTTTGTATAAATATACAAAAGTATGAAGGCTATTGCTTAACGCATTGTAAGCCGCCCTGAGTCTCCGGAGAAGGGCGGCATATCAATCAAATTAAAAAAAATAAAAATAAAAATAAAATAAAATAAAATATTTAACCAGTTGATTAATTTTTGTACAACTATTTGACTCTTTTTGTTAAGTATTCCACTAATTATGTTGATTTTATTTTTTTAAAAAGACATGTCTTTAAACAAAAGTTGATATGCTGATATTGTCATACATGTTAGCTATACTATGTAAATTTCCCTTGGTATGATCAGAAGATGTTTGCAGTACAAGATTGCACTGAAGCTTTCTGAGGTTCCAGATTTATACATTTCTTAGATGCTTTACAAAATGTAAACAAATCACTGTCAAGAGAGAGTCTGTACATCCCACTTATAAAGGGCTTCTGATTTATTTTTATTGAAGCCATATTTCAAATGATTTAACAGTTGCACTAATTTAATGTCTCAGGTCATTCATTAAGCAAGATTGTCATCCCCATAAAATACAATCTTAACTTTTTATTTTACAGTGAAATCTCTTTGGGTTTTTTTTTTTTTAGAACATCCTACCAGATTGATGTCAATAGATACAGTACCTTTTCTCAATTTTCCAGTTAATATCTAAAGATTTCAAACATTAACATAGCTTCAAATTTCTGATGGAAGTCTATTTAAACCAAATGAAAGAAAGCCCTTACATTGATGGCCTGTGTAGTGAAAGAAAGACTGTTTTTAATTCCAAGTAATTTATTCATTTTTTCCCCAATCAAACCAGAGTGATCTCTGCAGAGAATTAGAAGTATCTAGCATTTTCTTCTCACCAAAATACTTGACTGAAACAATCTTAACCTTTTAGAAGTTCAGTGAAAAGGAATCCCAATAAATACCTTAAGAAATAGCTCTTCTTTCCCAAACCTAAGATACTGGTGCCAGTTTTGGACTACTAAAATCTAAATGATCACTATTTGAGCAGCAGAAAGTTAGCATTTTCTCTATCTCTTTGCTACCATCGAGTGGATATTCACATTTTTGCAGCCCAAAGTAGGTAGCTATAGCTAAGAAGTGGACTAGTTACGCTATAGGTTACAAATGAGCACTTACTAGTTGAATCTATAGATTAAGAGCAGCAAAGATCAAAAGGGAAGCTCCCTGCCTACCCCACCTACCCACTCACTCACCCACTCCAGCACACTCAAAATCTGCTAATAAATATAGACATTTCTTGTAGTTTACTGTGGTAAATTCAATAAAATAAAATCCCATCTAGGCAGAATGAATTTATTTCTCTAAATAAATCATATACAATACCACAGAATGCTATTATTATAAACTCTAAATTGTTTACAGACACAAAACAGCTTCTGAGAAGACTTCCTCTCCTCTATTGTAACTTCTAGGAGAAGGTATGATGCGAGGGTGGCTTCTAAATTTTTTTACTACCAGTTCTGTGGGCGTGGCTTATTTTGTGGGCATGGCTTGATGGTCATGTGACAATTTCTTTGGTCTACCAGGCTTTTAACTGCTTGCAGAACCATACCGGTCTACCCATTTGTTTTTGGAGCACACTGGTCTACCACCACACTGTCTTTTACCACTGATCAACTGTAGGGCGGCCCTTTGAAGCGCTGCAGCAAGAGTTTAAACAGTTTTTTTCCCTTCTAGCCCATCAGCTGTGACTCGGCAGGCAGCAAATAGATTGGGGGCAGGGCCATGCAGAGGTGGTATTTACCGGTTCTCCGAACTACTCAAAATTTTCACTGCCAGTTTGCAAGAACCGGGGAGAACCGGTAGCAACCACCACTGGTATGATGAGAACTGATACAACACCACTATTTCTCTTCTGTCTGCCACAGATACACAAGTTCATAATGGCAACTGCACACCCATCACTTAATTCACTCTTCTAGTGGCATGGTATCTGGCTCTTCTCTTTTACCATGACATGACACTGCAACTATAGCTCATCATTCTTCCAATCTTCCATGGCCCTGCTTGTTGGAGAAACCACCCAGAGGTTCCAGATTTCCTGTCTCCTTTTTATTCTTCATTCCACAGCAGATCTTTTTTTTCCACAACGATTTTCACTTCTGTCTCAGCATGTGCACATGAATGACCCTCTCATTAACATTCTATAGTACAACTAATTTACTAATATAAAGCTAACTTACTAATATAAAGTTAATCACCAAAGTATTCTAATATAGTGCTAACATCCTAATATCATTCCAACATTTTTCCCCAAGTGGGCCCACCCCAGTTGCTCTGTCAAAAGGACATTCTGCAGGCCCTATTGGTCAAGGAATTATTTTTCCTGGTGGGGTCCAGGAAAGGGGCCTTTTCTGCCCTGACTTCCACCCACTGGAACATCATGCACCTCAAAGTGAGATCTCTCCCCAGATCTTCATTAAGAAGAAGATCCCACCTCCTCCTGTAGTATTCTGGGTTTTCGAATTATTTAATCTCTGTTCATCTGATATTTATGTTTTAATATTTTGCAGTCTTGGGTTTTTTATGATGATTGTAAACCTCCTGGAATCGCTTGATAGCGAGATGAGTGTATAAATTTAACAAATAAATAAATAAGCATTCGCTCCTGAACTAACACAAGCTCATATGCCCGCAGTGACTTGAATCGTAAAAGAAAACAAAATTTCAAAGTCAACTCAATATAAACATATTTTTTAAAAAAAAAAACTTTAAAAATTAATTCAAAGATTGTTATTTTCCATAAGCATTGTCTCTCAAATATGTTCTCCCTACTTTGGACTGTTAGTGATGAAATAATGAGGGAGGCAAATGAAAAGACAAAATAAAAAGCAGTATGCAGTTGATACATTGACAGGTTAACTTGCGTAGGACTGGCATTTCATTCCTGCTTGACAAACGTTTCCTGTTCACTATGTGCTGAAACTATTGCATTTTTAAAAGCAATCCTAAATTATTAGGCATTCTTTCCTTCTGACAAATGGGGCTACTGAGTGAATTTATCCCATTTTTCTGTGAATTCTATAGATTCATGCAATATTGTAAGCATTATGTGGCTTGCTTGCTTGCTTCTTATTATTTTGTGCAAACCTTACATTTGTAATTTATTCCGTAAATCACGATTAAGCAAATTAGATCTTAGAATCTTGGGTGAGCATTGCCTGGGGCAGCAACATTTATTGTGGAGATTTACATGCGATGAGATTAATTTTGCCTAACTTGCATAGGTCATTCTACTCTTGAAAGTAAAGGTAGAAAAATAAAATGAGATTAGGAATATACCAAGTTATAAATCAGAAGCGATTCCATTGGATGGGGAGAAAATATATAATAATACAACAAATGGCATTTTTGAGTAACACTTTAAAAATAAACCAAGTTGTTGACTTGGTGTCTTTGTCATTCACCTTTCTGTCAGGGTACAGGTGTCTAGCAATAGAAAACATTAAAAATGAAATCATTGAATCAAAAAAAATGATTAAAATGCAGTGAAGTCCTATTAAAAAGACATTTATAAAAAAAAGTAGCCAGAATCGAAGAACATGACTTCAGCAGCCAAACTGTACTTCCATGAGAAAAGCTTGCTACAAAGAAAACACATTTGCCTGTCAGTAGAAAGCTAATGGAGAAAGGAAGGCTGACCTGTTTTGACAAGTATAGTCAGAGGGAAGAGCAAAGAAATGGAGAATCATTAAACTTTGGTCCATATTAATTGTGAGAAGGGCTATCCCTTACTAATGAGGAACATATTATTCTCTAACAAACAAACAAAAAAGAGTAAACAAAGCAGAAAGTAAAGCTGACTCAGCAGCAGAATCTGACCGAAGAATTAGATGGCATGAACAGAAAGCAGTACAAATGTGTTTGGAAGAAGAAGTTAAACCAGGAATGAATCCTGTTTAGCTCTGGAAGCACAGAAAATAAAATTTTCTAGGTTTTGATCATGATTCAGAAGATGTGCTCAGATGCTGAATAAGAATCAGTATTTGTCTGCTATCTATTAAAATGGCCACTTGCAGCTGCTGTAAGGGTCACATTGATGTTAATCAGTTGACTCCTTCAGAATGAAGTGACTGCAGCCAAGAAAATCCTTTCTTATCACTCTGGGTTGCATGATCAGATCCTTAATATGTCCACTTCCCAACCTGACATCTTCAAGATTATGGCAAACTATTATTTACAGTCCCCGTAAGTCAACAAAAGCTTTGACCAATGTATCAGAAAAGCACAGACTATGGAATAGAATCCTGATACACACCAATGTTCAAAGCAGGACTAGGAGAGCAATGAAGTAAAAGAAGAGACATCTCTGAACACCCACAGCATACAGATAGTCCTTGACTTACAAGAGTTCATTTAGTGACTGTTCAAAGTTACAACGGCACTGGAAAAAAAAGTGACTTATGACTGTTTTTCATAGTTAGGACTCTTAAAGCATTGTTATGATCATGTGAGCAAAATCAATATGCTTGGCAATTGGTTCATATTTATGTCCTTTGTTGTCCCAGGTCATGTGACCCCCTTTTTGCAACTTTCTGACAAGCAAAGTCAAAGGGGAAGCCAGATTCACTTAATGACCATGTGACTAACTTAACAATTGCAGCGATTCACATAATAACTATGGCAAGAAAGGTCATAAAACGGGGGAAAAGTTCACTTAAAAAATGTTTTGCTTAGCAACAGAAATGTTGGGCTCAATTGTGGTCATCAATCGAGGACTACCAGCACAAGACCTCAAGCCTATTTTATTTTTCTAATACAGTAAAATATTACTGTAGAAAAGAGTATACAGTACTCTTTTCTATATACCGTAGAAAAGAAAATACAATAAAATATTACTGTAGAAATAAAATATTACCGGAGAAAAGGGAGAACAGTTCCTAATGTACTGCAATAAAAAAAGACCCTTAATATTCTGTCCTCACTACACATTAGTCTGTGTGCAGCTCGACATGCAGCTAAACCCACTTATCCTCCAATAAAACAGACCATGTGGATAGATCTGGATGCTTTATTGAAAGAACAGGATATGGTGAAACTGGGGAAAATAGGGATACATACAATTAGAACCAAATATAAGATATTTGCCAAAGTTATATGCTTTTTTTTTAAAGAAATTGTTTAACTTTTGTGTACTATTCTTATTTGGCTGTTCACCGCCCTGAGTCCGCAAGGAGAAGGGCGGTATACAAATCTAAACAAATAAATAAATAAATAAATAAATAAATAAATAATATTATAATACGATACTGTGATACAACAGTATTAAGTTACTGTTGAACATAACAATTAATAAATACAAGTAATTTAAATCTCATCAGCAATGCTCTGGGTATGGGATATAGGCAGGGATGCCTTAACAGCATTGTGGGCACTGAACAAAGCAGTGTACTGAGGCCCCTACAACAACTACTCACAGGAATAAAAATGTAAATGGTCGATAAAATTTGTTGGCACTTCCAACAAATAAATATGTAATAAATATGTTGCTGTATTTATATGATACAAGGTGCACTGAAGGGTTAACATACACAGATTAGTATGGGGTCCCTATGTTTATGGGGCCCATGGCAAATGCCCATCAGGCCCTTGCAATAAGACAATCCTGGTGTGGGTTTGACCTTGGATGATCATGTGCCACAAATTAAGATGTATTCTTCTTTGTGCTTTTGCCTTCTCCAAATGCTAAAGGAAATGGAATCTGGCTTCCCAATGTGCACTTGTTTTGAGAATGCGGGCTGATGGGTAATGGGGTGGGGTCAACTTCAAACAACATACCTGTTATTTGTCTCTCCGGACACTAGATGGGGCTAGAGAACAACAACAGTATATAAAAGTTATATGCTGGGGCATGACACTTAATATCAACATTCTTCTGTTGACTACATTAAGGGAATAAGAAGATCCTATCTTGCCTCCTTTGGCAAAGCAGCATTAATTTCTGGAAGCAAGAAATGCTTTCCAGCCTAGGAGATAGAAAATTGGTAGTGACATAACGACATTCTTCACTCTTAATAATAGGTCTACTCTTCCTATTATTATCGATAAGCATGAGTGTTGGCTGAAGTGAAAGGAATTGTACTTCATTACATCAATGGGCAATGGCAGAAATGAAGCTTCATAGTGTGGAAGTACGGTTTGCTTCTGCAGGTTGAGAAACGCTATATAAGCAGCTCTTGTTCAAAATATCAGTTGGAAGGAATGTGAATATTTGCTAGTTAATTGAGACTCCATAGAGGAAGTAAAATGCTAGAATTACTAGGCTAAAAATGTACACAGCTGGGATGTTGCCTACTTGTACAGTTCTCATTTCCCCATGTGCTACTAAGGGTTGTATTTAGAATGTACTAATGATGTCGAAAAAGTTCCTAATTATCATTCAGATGCTCAGAAGCACAAGTTCTTTTTTAGCTTTGTTTTTGCCAATTACGCTCTGATTTTGTTTCTAAGATAGCTATAATGCCCAGTTATTTTCCAAGAATGAGGCAAGTTATGATCTATTTGGGGAAAAAGAAATGTTGAAAGGACTGCTAGATAAATTTGGGATTGCTGACTTGATTGCTCAAAGATTTTCCACCTTAAAGCTACGTAACACCCAGACTGTACAATTCATGAGTCTAGAACAATGATGGCGAACCTTTTCGGCACTGAGTGCCCAAACTGGAGTGAATGTGCGTGCATGTGCAAGAGTGCCAGAACCCCAGAAACCCAAAGACTGGTTGGCCACTGCACATGTGTGCTCCGGCCACCTGGTCTTCGGATTTCTAGGGCTCCGGAATGCACGAAGATCAGCTTGACAGATGCACACGCCGGAAACCTGGAGAGCAGCTGGCGATGGCGCATGTGCCCACAGAGAGGGTTCTGTGTGCCACATCTGGCACACGTGCCATAGGTTCACCATCACAGGTCTAGAATAATCCAAAATTCAACAAGGTTAAACTTTTGTACCTGAACGTTGTTTTCTCTCTCTCTTCCATCCATCCATCATCCATCCATCTATCCATCCATCCATCCATCCATGGAGAACCTTTAGGGCTTATCATATCAAAAATTCAGAAAATGCCAAATTTTACTCTGCTGAAGTGTCACCCCCACCTCCAATAGAAGAGAAACAATTACCTAGCCAACCCCATCTAGGCCACTTTTAACAGTTGCATTTGGTGGCAGCACCAAGGCTGGGCCTGAAGTCAGCTAGTGCCATCACTACTGCTCAAAAAGTCCATGTTGTGCAGTTCCACAAGACACATGAGGCTTGATGATCTGTCTTGTGCTGCTTACTTTTGGGCAATGTTCTCTTTCTATCGACAGGAACTTGCAGCCCACCCAAGGTTTTTCTAGGCCTCAGAAGGCCTTTGTTCTTACAGCAAAGAATACTCTTCCATGGCCTCTGCAGCTTCCAAAAATGCACAAAGTCCCTCCCCTCAAAAAATGAAAAATGAAAATCACACAATTTTCAGAAAACCCAAAGTCTGCTCTAGAATAGATCCCATTCTTGTGCAGCCTTCACAGATTCTGCAAATCATGTAGAAATAGAATTCTTTATTGGCCAAGTGTGATTAGATACACAAGGAATTTGTCACCAGTAAATAAGCTCTCAGTGTACATACAACAATAGTGATAGATCATTATCATAATCATCGTAAAAATACATTCATCATAAAACATTAAACACTTAGTGATAGTCATGGATACTAAATAAGCAACCAACTTAAATCGTACTAGGATACTAATTAAACTAGGAGTGAAATCCAGCAGGTTGGAGAACCGGTAGCAGAAATTTTGAGCAGTTCACATAACCAGTAGTGGAAAATTTGAATAGTTCAGAGAACCAGCAAATACCACCTTTGGCTGGCCCCAGAGTGGGATGGGAATGGAGGTTTTGCAATATCCTTCCCCCAGGAGTGGGAAGCCATGCCATGCCCACCAAGCTACGCCCACAGAACCAGTAGTAAAAAAAAATTGGATTTCACCTCTGAATTAAACAATTTAAATCATAAGATACAAACAACAAAGTTATAGTTATAGATAAGGTGATAGGGAATAGGGAAGATGACTAGATAGTTTGACAGTGCTGTGGGAATTACTTGTTTAGCAGAGTGATGGCACGGGGAAAAAAACTGTAGTTGTTTTGGCATGCAGTGCCCTATTAGCATCATTTTGAGGGTAGAAGTTGAAACAGTTCATGTCCAGGATGCGAGGAGTCTGTAGATATTTTCACAGCCCTCTTTCTGGCTCGTGCAGTATATAGGTCCTCAATTTGAGAACAAGGTGTGTTTTTGAGAATGTTCTTGGGTGTTGTTGAATGCTGGTGTGTCACTCAAAATGTCACGGTGTGTCATCTTTGGCATTTGTGTCATAGGTCCACCATCACTGATTTATTTTGTAATCTCTATGGGTATGCGGCGATTATGTAACTGGAATGGAAAAGATCAGAGTATTTGTCCTGCCTTTTCCATTTTTGAAAAAGTAAAATAACAATTAAACCTAGTCTAGTACAAAACATCTGCAAACAAATAAGAGACCAGTTCAGAGAGACCAAGAACTCCTTTGTTAAGCCTTTGAAAACTGAGTGCACTTATTTTAAAATTTAGTTTGAAAATGCGGTGTTTTGCACCATGGTGGTGAAATGGTTAGAATGCAATATTGCAAGCTAATTCAGCCAACTGCCAGCAGTTAGATCCTGACAAGGTTGACTCAACCTTCCATCTTTCTGAGGTTGGTAATATGAGGACCCAGATTGTTGGGGGCACTATGCTAAATCTGTAAACCACTTAGAGAGGGCGGTAAAGCATTATGAAGTGGTATCTAAGTGGTACTGCTATCATTTTAGATGGCTGCAAGGTGGACAAAAAGAGGATGACATGTACAAGGTGACCACTACACCAGGATTTCCATCCTTGATCTTCAATGTCCATATGTCCACAATGTATATGTGATGTTTAGATAACCCTCAATCATGGTGATTTCTTGAAAGGAATGTCATGTAGTCATGACAACTTGATCTAATTTTTTCTACTGAACTCTCAATTATGGTTCACTATCAAAACAGAAGACAAATACAACTCTGAAGGGGCAATTAATTGACTGGTGCTATATGTCACTGCCTAAAAGCTTAGGCAATTTTATCTTAAATATAAAATGATAAGAAGGTAATCTATTCTCCCTCCAAATGGTGCCAATTATAGATTTGTTTAAAATTGGTTTTATCTGGGGAACATGGGGCAGGGAGAGGGGGAATTCTTGAATTGGTTCTCTGAATTATTTTCTGCATAATTATTTATCTGCCCTTAAAATTCCTGCCTGTTAAATAGAAAAAAAACCTTGATTATTTTAGAGCATCCATTCTTATGTAGACAGGGACAATGGCCAACTTAATGAGATGTTGAGGGCAACTGAAACCAGAATAAACAGCAGAGACGTGAACAAACTTATTTAAGATTTAACAGTAACAGAGTTGGAAGGTACCTTGGAGGTCATCTAGTCCAACCCCCTGCTCACTCAGGAGGCCTATACTAGGGATTCGAACCGCCGAACTGCCAACCTTTCTGATCAACAAGCTGAGTGTCTTAGCCACTGAGCCACCTAAGTGGCTATATTTGAGGGTGAGAGATTGAAAAAGGGACTAAAAAACCCCCAAAACACATTTCTCTGATATTTTTTTTAAAAAACTACCATTAAATAACTACATCACCATTATTTAAATAATAAATGCAGAAAACTGAAGTGGCAGGAAGGTAGAATTAAGTTCATTGTGATAAAAACCTCAACGTTAGAAGGAATTAGGAAAAATTCATAAGAAAATGGTCAGATTTTTGACTGTGTCTTGCTTTTAGAAAATAGATTAAAGATTAACATCTTTGGATTGGCTTAAATGACATGGATTTTGGCTCATTTCAAGGGATTAGTCTAGGCATCACTTCTTCATTCCTAGAGAATAATTCTTCATTGCTGTACATCCTAACATGCATATACAGCTTAGCGAATGCTAAATTATAGGAGTTGCATTACCAGAGATGCACCTAATCCAGTGTTCAGATGGGAAAATTGTTGACCGTGAAGGGTCTTTAGACAGCTGTATATCTCACTTGAAACAAGCACCACAAAGGAAGGATAGAAAGGAAGGTGATATAGATAAAGTTGGTATAGATAGATGTATACTCTCCATTGATACAGTCTATTGAGTCAGTCTAGAGAAAAGAGGAAGAAGAGTGAAGGAGAGAAGAGAAGAGAAGAGAAGAGAAGAGAAGAGAAGAGAAGAGAAGAGAAGAGAAGAGAAGAGAAGAGAAGAGAAGAGAAGAGAAGAGAAGAGAAGAGAAGAGAAGAGAAGGCTAACCATTTCCGGATCGAGTGCCTAAAGCGCGGGCATCCAAATCCCAAAATGCAATGCGTGTGTAGCCCCTGTGCATGCGCCCTATCCTCTGTGCATGCACACACAGCCCCCTGCATTTCCCCCGCCCTCCCACACATGCGTGTGTGGCCCCCTGAACATGCCTGCCCCACATGGGAGGCCTGTGCACATGCTCAGCAGAGCTGAACTGGGGCGACTATCATGGGACAAGGGTGACATGATAGAAGTATTCCACAAAGACCAAGAAGAAAAAGAATTATTTAGAAAAGAAGCACATAAATAGTCCCATTTTTAAGAGCATGTTAGGAAAACCTAAACCAAAGTATAGATAAAATCAGAAATGCTGTCAGAAAACTGATTTCAGCAGAACTATACATCCCTGCTTGAACCATTTATGATAACCATAAGTAGATAACTATAACTGTAAATTATGTAACCACATAAGTAGATAACTACAAGTAGAAAAATAACTCAAAAGCACAAGAGAATTCAAAAGTATTTTTCCTTGAGTTTTTCTTCTATTGTTTGGAGTAGTTCAAGTACAAAATACACAAAATGTACTTACATAAAAATGTTTCCAAGTTTTATAGTTATGTATTACACAAGTTTGACTGTGATCTTCAAACCTATGAAGATTTTCTGGAGAATAAAACAGCATAGAACACAGAGCATAGAATAACAGAGTTGAAGGTACCTGGGAAATCCCCCACTCCCTGCACAAGCAGGAGACGCTATACCAGCGATGGCAAACCTTTTCGGCACCAAGTGCTGAAGGGGTCACACGGAAATGTCGCTCGTGCACGCTCATCATGGCTGCACTCCGGAAAAGCTGAATTTCCGGATTCTAGTCCACATACATGCCCCGATGATCAGCTGGCTATCGCACGTGCGCAGGGCGGTTTTTGGCACTGCCGCACATGTGAAGGGATTGCACTCTGGAAAAGCCGAACCTCCAGGTTCTGGCACGTATGTGTGCTTAACAATCAGCTGGCTGGAGCGCATGTGCACACTGGTTTTCAGCACTGCTGTGCATGTGGACAGCTGATCATCACGCACACGTGCACACCAGAAACACAAACAGGCAAGGCTGCGTATGCCAGATGACATGGCTTTGCATGCCACTTTGAGTTTGCCATCACGGCTCTTTATTAATTCAAACAAATGACTGTTCTTGAAAGCCTCCAGCAATGGGGCACCCACAATATCTGAAGGCAAGCCATTCCATTGGTTGTTCTCACCATTAGGAAATTTCTTCGTAGTTCTAGTTTGCTTCTCTCCTTGATTAGTTTCCATCCATTGGTTCTTGCCTTGCCTTCTTGCAAGCAGCAAGACTGGTCTATGAAGACAGGACTGTACACTTGAAGTAAATGGATTTCTTGAATGTATATTAGAAGGCTAACAACAAAATACTTACATGTCCCTTTTTAAAGTGAAAGTGTTATTCCAAACTTATAATCAGCCAATAACATGTTAATGATGGGCTCTACTCTTCCAAACATGAACATTAATCAGGGGATCTTTCTGCAAGCGATGAGATCATTTTAATCTGTTTAATTCTACAATGTACAATGAGGGAAGTACAGAGTCTAATATAGAAATAAATTATCATGTATCACAATCCATTTCTGCAGTACTTTATCAGAAGCAAAAACCCAAATAATCTAATAAACACAAAATAATGAAATCTTGGTTACTCATCTTTGTCATCATAAATGTTTTCACTACGGTAAACAAGCATATTTTTCTAGGTGATTCCAAAGGTGCTGCAGAAGGTCTGAAAGATCATTTTTTCCCGGAGATATTTTGCAAGTAAAATTAGAAAGCCCAAAAGCTCCCTTTACATAAACATATTTTAGTGAGGAGAAAGTGTTTGCTTTCCTTTTTGAAAATTGATCAGATAATTTGTATTTCTTACCAATTAGAATTTTATCAGATTTTTCCATTCAATTTTTAAGTATTAGGACAACATATAGTAAGGAAACTTTAATTTTGTAATGTCTTTTTTCCTTTCAGAATGTCTTTGCCTCTAGGTAAGTTGGAGATGTAAACCAATTCTACCTAAAATTCCATCCAGCTGATTTTAAAATGGCTTGATGCAATTTTCTGCTTGTTTGATTTTTAAAAGAATCTTAGAGCAAAATTCAGCCAAAATTGGACTAAACTACCCAGATGAATGCAACAGCTCCTGAGGGATGGACATAAACAGAGACACAACATCAAATGACATCATAGTCTCATCTTCCCCAACCTCCATTCCCTCCAACCTTTGTAAAAAGTCAGTGGAGGACCTCACATTGGTAGTGACATCTTCAACCAGATGTCGTAGTTGTTCATATAACCATTTACATCCATCCTCCAGGGGCTGGCAACCCTAACTATAAGGGAATTATTAGTGGAGAGGTAGTCACACAACCCCAAATCGCCTAGCACAGATGATCTCCTCCACCTGCTGAATTTCTGTTTTTGGACCTATTTCACATTTGGCAGCCATCGGTATGAACAGATAAAGGGGACGCCCATGGGATCTCCGATCTCGGGAGTGGTAGCAGAGGTGGTTCTCCAGAAATTGGAAAATAAGGCTATGAAAATTTACAAGCCCAGGTTTTGAGCATGTTATGTCAATGACACGTTTGTCATCATTAAATGGCGAGATAAGACCAGCTTTATAAGAACCCTCAATTCCATATATCCAGACATTCAATTTACAATGGAGGAAGAGACCAACAACACGCTGGCCTTTCTGGATGTGCTGGTCAATCTCAACCCAGACAGGAGTCTTGACACACGTGTATATCAGAAAACCACCAACATGGACCGTATTTTACATAATGAGAGCAATCACCCCATCGCACATAAAATCAGTTGTATTCGGGCACTGTTCAGTAGGATAGACACTCATTGTAGTACACCAGCAGCTAAAGCCAAGGAGCGGGTATATCTTTATCAGGTCTGCAAGCTCAACAGATACTCAATGGACTTTATCCGAAGGTGTGCTACACTAGGGTTCGGCAGCCTACTGAAGGTGCCTGTGGAAGTGCTGCGTGGAGGGTGCTCCCATATGTACAGGGAGTATCCGAAACTGCTGCACACATCCTCTCAGCACATGGAGTCAAAGTGGTGCATAAACCAGGCCAAATACTGAGAATGAGAGTGGTGCGCCCAAAGGAAGCATTATCCAAGGAGGAGACATCTTCAGTAATTTACCGCATCAACTGTAGTAATTGTGCAAGCAATTACGTATGGGAAATGGCCAAGTAGTTACAGACCAGAGTACACAAACACAAACTGGCAGTCTGATGCAAGAAACAGTGCTCCCAGATCTGGACGCATATGAAAGAGCATGGCCACACATTTGATTTTCAAGAAGCTGAGATTATTGCCCATGATAGGACTAAAGGAGGACGTCTACTAAAGGAAGCCTGATTCTCCAATAACAATTCCATCAACAGGCATATTGAACTGCCACTGGCTTACCAGGCTTTGAGACACCAGGAAAGACCCTGCAGGATGAGCAGAGATGGCTTTCCATCAGTGAGCAGAGACCAAAGGCACTCCCCCCCACCCCACCTGTGAGCATGCAGACTCAGCCTGAGAAGGCACAGTTAGTCCTGACCAAACACAGAGCAACACGGCAGGGCTGTCTCAAACTGCAACATATAGGATTAATGAGAAACGAACCTGGCCAATCACGAGGTCACGGACAAGGCAGCAAATTGCAATGGCTGACAGGCTAACATCATCCCCCATTGATAAGCAAGCTAGGAGGATGGAAACAGTAGGAATTAAGCCTCCATCATCCAGCATGACAACAACAAAAACAATGCAGCTGATAACAAGTGGAAGACAGCTGGAAGGGCCTATTACATGAGCAAGGGCCAAATTGATTAATGGCATATAAAGGCAGAGATCTCTGTAATGGTAGTTCAATACTCTGACGATGTCAGCAGATGGCTGACGAAAGCTTACTTAAATAAAATTTTAATTATTTTAAAATTTTAAATTCCAGAGCTTGTTATCTGGAAAGTTGACAACCTGGGTTCAAGACCCAAGTGCTGTGCAACGGAATGCGTTCCTGTTACTTGCTCCAGCCTTTGCCCACCTAGCAGTTCCAAAGCATGCAAATAGATATCACTTCAGCGGGAAATTAACAATGTTCTGTGCATCTCAGGGTCTAGTCATGCTGGCCACATGACCACGGAAATGTCTTCATTTCCCTTCCTTGCTTAGCTCCCTTGACTAAGAAACAGAGATGAGCACTTTTCCTTTTCCTTTTCCTTTTCCTTTTCCTTTTCCTTTACCTATACCTACACACACACACACACACACACACACACACTTGATTGATTGATTGATTTATTAGATTTATATACCGCCCTTCTCCTTGCGGACGCAGGGCGGTGCACAGCCAGATAAAAAACAGTACATAAAAGTTAAAAAATTTTAAAAACCCATATAAACTTTGGCTAAGATTAAAACAATTAAATATTTAAAATACCGCAACCCTGCAATATAAAAGATCTTAAAAATTCAACAGGGGTCAGGCTAGACAGGCGAGCTGAAAGAGATAAGTTTTTAGGGCCCGATGAAAAGTCCGGAGGTCGGCAATTGTTCTCAGTTCTGGAGGAAGATCGTTCCAGAGGGTAGGGGCTGCCACAGAGAAGGCCCTCCCCCTGGGGGTCGCCAGCCAGCATTGTCTGGCTGACGGCACCCTGAGGAGGCCCTCTCTGTGGGAGCGCACCGGCCGGTGGGAGGCTATTGGCGGCAGAAGGCGGTCCCGTAAGTACCCTGGTCCTAAGCCATGGAGCGCTTACATATCTATATACAAACATGCATGCATGCATGCATACATACATACATACATACATACATACATACATATAAGCATTGCACCTGTATACAGTCAGAAGGCTGCTTTGTAAGATTCAATAGTTGGCTGGAATAATCTAACAAACAGATTGATGTAGGACACAAACTAAGATAAGGATTCTGCACCTGAATGGAGAATGCATGTAAGCCTATTACACAAACATTTCTTCTGTCACACTTATAGCTAAAAAATTGAATCTGTAGGTCAGGTCTAAAGAGAAGAATAGAAGAGACATACTTAGCATTTATTCAATTCACATTTTAAGGCAAGCATTTTCATTCATGCTGGAGATACCAACTCAAAAATAGGTATTCATAAATATACAGAGAGGTGCAGGTGTATTTTAAGATACAGGTGTATTTTAAATTAAATACAAGTAGGGCAGCGGCTATCTTAATATTCAGTTTTTGAAATCCCTAGGATTACTAGATTCAGTCTTTTATTTCAGGTATATTCCAAGCTCCATTCTGCTCCCTTGGAAGTGAGTAGTTCTAATGTACTCTTAAGGTAAAAGAAAGCTTCACTACATCATACAGTTCTAGTAACTTATTTTGATCTTCCTTTCAGGAATAAAGCTGGGGGAAATATAAACAATCATATTGGTATGCAAAGTGGAAACAAACAAATGAATTCCAGAAGCTCTTAGAAGGCATAAATCCTCCATTTCATATATCTCACCTGTTTTAACTCTTAGCCCTAAATACATCATTTAAAATATTAAGATTAAAATTATGTATCAATTTTAAATAATAAGGAAGGCACTGTTCATCCCATAGTGCCAGAATGGGGTTCTTACTTATATGATATCTTTTCAATACCATGTCTAGATCTGGCTAATCCCCCAATAGAAATTGGGAGAGTTATAACTTAAGTGTAATTTTAAATTTGAACAGTACTAATAGAACTCCTTCCTAATCTAGACCCTTCCAAATGTAGTGTCCCAAAGGTGCTTTTTCAAAAAGCAATTGGACTTTCTTGATTTTCCTTGAAGACATTTTGCTTCTCATCCAAGAAGTTCTTCAGTTCTGACTGAAAGGTGGAGAATAGAAGGATTTAAATTCCTTGAAATCATCTGCTCATTAGCACTCTTTCTGAGAGTCCTTGAGGCCACTTGGAGATTTCTCTGTGTCCTCAGGTCACCTGAATAGTTCAAATGGGTATGGAATCTTTTGAAAAGCAACTTTGGGACAACCATGACCTGGATGAGTGAGAATCTCCATATACATTCGGAATGCTCTAGATTATAATTCTGAGCATTCCTTGCTTCACTGGCCATGTTGATTGTGGAAAAGTCTGCAAATAATAATCCAACACACCCAAGATATATTCGGCTAGGGTTTGTCATGATTAGGTGGAATTTGACACAGATAATGTAGAATAGACTTTTGCATGTAGATTCTTGCACAGCAGTTGAAATTGATGTATTCACTGGAATTGCAGTAGATACATAATCAATATTAGAAGCATGTCATTTGGTCAATATTTGTCGGGTTGATTTGTGTCTGGTTTCATACGTGTTTTTGATTTTTTTAAGGAATCCTGGATGTGTGTTTTTCCCTTGCTGTACATTTTCAGTTCATATGCAGCATACCATTTCAAAATGATTATAATTATGCCTTGAGTTAATAGAGCCACATTTGCTGATCTCCAGAGAGTTATATAGTCAGAGTTCAATTAATGAAGATTAAAGATCACTGCTGATCAAAATAATGGTTGCTTATTTTAAAAAATATGAAAGCCGTTCATCATAACGTAGTTTTCTAGAGCTTTTTGTTCATAATTAACTGCACCTATTTGGTTAGTACTGCTAGTAAAGAGGCAAACAAGTCCATATGCAGTTATCTACTATCATACATTTTCTTTGGGCTGTTCATCTGTCTCATTCATTTGTTTGTTCTGATTTTTCCAATTCTTTTTATTAGCATGATACTTATGATAACACAAACTAGACCATGAATACAAATACTTAAGCTTGCATTTCTACAATATTAAGACAGATGAACAAATACCCACTTACACTTTATATAATTCAGCTGGAGAAACAAATGCAATCATACTACTCTGCAGATATGCTGAAGCCAGAATAGCTTTCAATATTCTGTTTTTAGGGATAATGGGTTTTAATGATTCTGTGCTCTTCAGGCTGTTAAAGATTACAGTATTCCATGAATGTACAGTCATATTCTAAAGATACCTCTACAGAAATATAGCAAAGAGTTAGTGTTAATGTGCTATCAGTTACTCTATGCCTCATAAGTTGTGATTGCAGGAATTTCAGCAACCTAGCAGGGATCCAGGCAAAATCAATTTTTAAAAAAATCCCATTGTGTATGAACAGGCACTGTAGGAGAGAAGTTGGCCTCAATATTTAAATGTTTTATATAGCACGTAAGATATTATAGCTATAATAGTTATACTTAGTTTTAGTGTTTTATTGTTTTAGTTTTAGTTTTAGCTTTAGCTTTATTTTTTTTATACTTATTGTGCTGAAATCATATCAGGTGTGAAATGCTCTCGGTTCGGACGGGATCGCCCAATCCAGTAGCGATGGTGGCGGGTGGTATGGAGAACTGATAGCAAAAATCCCTGCCCCCCCCATGCCCAGTTGAGACGTGCAATCATCAGAGGCTTTTTTAAAAATTATTTTTAAAAGCATTTTTTCTACAACCTCTTCGGCTGAAAAAATGCTTTTAAAAGTAAAAAAAAAAAGCCTCTGATGATCGTGCAGCTCAGCTGGGATTGTCAGAGGCTTTTAAAAGCATTTTTTCTACAACCTCTTCGGCTGAAGAGGTTGTAGGAAAAATGCTTTTAAAAGTAAAAAAAAAAACCCTCTGACAATCAGGCAACTCAGCTGGGATCGTCAGAGGCTTTTAAAAATAAAAAAAATCTCTGACGATCAAGCAACTCAGCTGGGATCATCAGAGGTTTTTAATAGCATTTTATTTTACAATCTCTTCAGCCGAAGAGGTTGTAGAAAAAAATGCTTTTAAAAGCCTCCTACAGTCCCAGCTGAGTTGCCTGATTGTCAGAGGCTTTTAAAAGCATTTTTTAACAACCCCTTCAGCCAAAGAGGTTGTAGAAAAAATGTTTTTAAAAGTAAAAAAAAAAAGTTGGCCACACCCACACAGTCACATTCGCCCCCCACCAAGCCACACCCACAGAACCGGTAGTAACAAATTTTACATTTCACCACTGGATCACATCCAAAATATTTTGATCTCTCCTGGGACAAAAGCCTATCTGGAATTCAGTAGAGAGGGTCTATTCCAATGTTTGATCAAAATCTACTCAGAATAAGAATGCAGCTTTCCAGAAATAGCTGATCTTGAGATCCCAGTGCTTTCCTATTGGCCATGCTTACTAGAACTGCTGGGAGCTGAAGTTCACCATCATCTAGAACAGTGTTGGTGAACCTTTTTGGCACCGAGTGCCGAAATGGGAATATGCATGTGTATGTGGAGGAGTGCCAAAAACTGAAAGAGCAGCTCCCTGGCATGCATGCATATGGAAAGACCAGCTGGCTCGCATGCATGTGTGTGCTGCAAACCAGAATCTCAGCTTCCCAGTACATGAATGCATGCCAGTTAATTGTGGTATAACATGGGGAAAAACCCCCACAAGTACAAACAGAATTAAAATTTGAACCAAGAGACAGATCTATCAACAAGACAATCAATGTTAATGTAGTTCTTCTTTAGTTTTGAGAACATGAGATTTTTCTGTTCAGGTGATTTTAGTTAAATAGAACTAAGTGTAATACGAAAAAGAAAAATTCCTTCAATTCACAATGTATTGATCTTATTAAAATTCACAGTTTTTAAATATAGGGCTTATATGGAATTATGCTGTGAGATAGGTGAATATATACCAATTACAATGTCTACTATTTTATAATGTTTGATATATATTTTAGTAATGGCAAACATGAATTAACTCCCAAAATGTTATTTTCACACAGTTAAATATTAGGAGAGAATCAAGTGATCATATATTAAATTATAAGCTGAGTAGCAATATATTAAATAGTAGACATTTTTCAGAGCACAAAGAGTATTTCAATATAAATTCAGAACAAATTCCATGATTCATTTCATAAATAACTAAGCAAAAGGTATTCTCACTTCGAGCTGCTTCCACACTCAAACGGCTTCCATATAAATAATAAGGAATTTATTGCATTTGCAGAAGCTTCATCTGTGTATAAATCCTGTGATTTAATTGACCTGTTTCTTCTATTAATAAAATATACAACATCTATTATATAGGGAAATGTCTTCTTCTGATATAATATGCAAACATTGTGGTGTCCCAAAAGTGCTTATTCAACAGGCAACTGGACTTAGTTTTTCCTTGAAGACATTTTGCTTCTCATCCAAGAAGCTTCTTCAGTTCTGAAGTTCTCATCCAAGAAGCTTCTCAGTTCAGTCAGAACCAAAGAAGCTTCTTGGATAAGAAGCAAAACATCTTCAAGGAAAAACAAAGTCCAGTTGCCTTCTGAATAAGTACCTTTGGGACAACCATCACCCGAGAGACTGAGAATCTTCATAGACATTTAAACATGGCAGAGGCAGTTATGGGAAAGGTAACTTCTTCAAAAACAAAAGAACAATTTTCCTCTTGTAACAATTTCAATAGGGACACAAAACAGAAAATATTAGGTTCAAGTAAAATATATCAGTGACTGCAAATTTAAGCCTTGATGTGATCCACCACATCTCATCTGTTTTAAATGGTAAATCTATCAACTAGTGGTGATAGATCCAAATTTCTTATTTTCTAGAATGGGCAGTTACACTAATAACATCTGTGTTAGAATATTATTCAAGGGCCTTGGAGTAGAAGGAGCTCGATGCACATGAGATTTAATTGCTATTTTGCTGGGGACAGCCTCTTTCTATACAAGAGGTGAGTATCGTATTCATTCATTCAGTCAGTCAGTCAGTCATTTGGTCATTCATTCATTCATTCATTCATTCCATTTGTATAGTTGTCCATCTCATGTAGAGTTTCAATGTTACTTACAAGCTGAGCAGAAATCTTCTCCAAGAATCCAGATTGACCAAAGGTGTTTCATTTTTCCTTTCCCCACTTTTCACAAATAATCTTAGAAATAGCTCATGGCTAAGAGATGAGATACTAAATTATACATTTTAGGCATAGTCATAATTGACACTGGTCAGTTAAGATTTCTAGAAACTGGAAATAGCTGAGCATTAAGTATGTCTTCTTTGAATATCTCTGCCACAACTTGCAAAATCGTGAAAGGGAATTAAGACACAGTCACCTGAAATCCGGATATTTGTTAACCCTCCAAATATTACTATTGTTCCTTGGATCCCAAGCCAGCGTATTGGTAAATGATGACTGAAAATCTGGAGCTCCACATCTTGACCAATTCTGTTGTAATTGCAGGAGTAAAAATCAGGAAATCTCACGAACAGAGAAAATGAAGTCAGGAGCCAAAGACATAAATCAAGGAAGGTCAATTGTGGCTGAAAAATAGGAGAAACAAAGATAACAACAATTAGAATAAGATTTACAACCTGTTGTTTTCCAGCAATGAGAACTTTTTTGTGCAGAAAGGAGTTTTGCAGTTCCTTCTCCATTTCATCTAATTCCAGATAAATTTAGTATTTATCAAAAGTTTGTTTAACCGTTTGTCTCAGGTTACAGTGTGCTTTGCAGTATGAGCAGATAGGAGAATTCTGGAATATTTTTCAAGGTCAGACCAATCTGAATCTTCCCCAAACAAAGATGTACACAGTCTTTAACTTCTCCATCTCTACAGAAGAATTATTAGACTGATTCATAACCACATGCCTTAAAATAAAAGAATTCGCTGAACTTTCTACTTAGAACAGTGGCATGTAAGAGTCGAATATCCTTGACAGCCTCCTTACAAAATTCATACAATAAGGAATCTTGACTTATCAGGATTCTTGATACACAGAGCTTTGTAACTAGAAGTGGTGATTAAAATGTGGCTGTTTTGATTCAAGCTTTCCAGATAAAGACAGAAAGGAAGGGGAAACTTCATGGCTTGCCAGATTTCTAACAAATTTTGGAAACTGTGAAAAAAAATTCTGCTGTACCTTCATACCTTTTTCTAACAGTGGACATCAGAGTTGGACAGGTTTGCTGCTAAATTTCTTCTAACAATGACATCAATTTATTGTCTGCATCCTACTTTTTTCTTAAGCTTATGATATATGGAGCAAAACTTAAGAGTCCTGTCCAGGCAGGGGAAATCAAATCAATTTTTCCCCATGCCAGTAAAAAGAGATTGAAACCTTTCACCCATAAGGTCTTTTATTTCATTTTCTTCCTGTTGCAGGTTCACACTCATTTATTCAGCTCTGTTAGGAAATGAAGTCCAATCACTAAATTCCATCTCTGTGATAGAGCTTTGCTGAAAAGAAAGTGCAGCCCTAAAAAAGTAGATTTTACAAGAAGAAAATGTTATGTCTTGAGGTCTGCAACTAGTAATAGCTGTCATGACCTTGACATAAGTTCTGAAAAAATCAGAAACTAAGAAATTAGGAATTGATCCATACAAGAATGGGTGGCCAATTAGTACTGATTTAGATGGAAGAATTCTGATTGTTCTCCATTCTGTGAGGCCCATGAAAATAAATACCTAACAAGAATAACTGTTCTGCCCCAGCTTCAGATCCCAAGGAATGTAGCACACACAAACTATGAACAAAGCTCAATTTACTTCCAAACATAGTTTTCTACAGGCTGTTAATTAAAACATCCTTAACAACCTGCCAGAAAGTCCACAGATAAGATAAAGTCTTACGAGAGTCGGCAGAAAGCCCAGAAGCAAGGTTTGCAAAGACAATCCACATTCAATGACCAGCGAGTGTTGTTTCCTGCAACATTTACAAGCTGTGTGCAAATTTAAATAGGCTAAGGGAGTAGCCAATTAGCCCCAAGCCTTACTCTTGAGGAGACTTCCTCCTGAGTAACCACTCCTGCCTTTTGGCAGCTCTGCGTGCTTGTGCATTGAGAAGAGGCTCCTCCTCTTCATCCTCTTCACTTGAAGGAGCCTCTGGAGGTTCTGAAGGCTCTGGCTGAATCTCTGCCTCTGGCACCACATCTTCTTCAGCTTCCTCACTGTCCGACTCAAGCACCGGCTACACAGGCTGCTGGCACGACATCACACCAGCCTCCTCATCGTCGGGATCAGCAACAATCTGTGCAGGCCATTGGTGGGCCACAACAATAACTTTTTCTAATACAATAAATTTCAAGTGCTAATTTCCAATTCCTACTTCACGGTGAAAAAATATTATCTACATGACGTTAACAAAATAATAAATAAATTTGTTAAACTCCACTTTCAGATCAGTCTCAATCTTGTTCAATAAAACTTTAGTACAAAAGTACTAAACTAAAAGAGTGGTCTGGGTAACTTTTCCTAAATAAGATTTACAAAAGAGACTGTTTTGTAAAGTTTTGAAGACTTTTGTGAGAAGGGGCAAAGAATGAAATCATGTTCTAGGACATTATGTGAAGAAAATAAAGATGAAGTTTGTTTTTCTCTTTTGAATTGTAATAATGTTTTTATTAAACAATAAAATTAATCTGTTAAATTGGCTAAAAATGAACACACAGTATAAAACAAGCCATTGAATTTTTAAAGAAATGTATCTTGGTTCAGGACTTCCATTGGGGATGAATGGTGGATTAGACATCTCCAAAGGAAGAGGAATGGATACAAATCCAAGCTGTGCTGAAAACACTTCAGTGACTTCTCAGCACAAGAAACAATGTATAGGCAAGAAATGATGAATACACATAAACTGTTAATCTACCATAAGATATTACAATTTTTCCAAGGGGAATGTAAAATGAAATCAAGAGTGTTGTGACCTGCCAGCAGCCAGTGGAGCTGGCAGCAAAGTTGGACAGTGAGGAGATTGGGGAGAAACTTGGGCCAGTCCTGGGGGCTGGAGAAAGCTTGGATGAGGGGTCTGCATTGAAGTCAGAGAGGGGACCAAGGCCATCTGATAGTTATGTGCAGCCTCCAGAGTCTGACCGCAGTGAGGCAGAAGAATAGCATGAGTCTGTTCCCAGTGTGTGCATGTACAGAGCTGCCAGATGACAAGAACAATTAAGAAAACAGGGTTAACTTGGGAGTAAGGCTTGGAGATGATTGGCCCCTCCCATAAGACATAAAAGAAGAACAAATGGGATGTGAGCTTTTGCAGGAAGCAATTAGTTCATCTGACTGATTTAAGATTTGAAAATTCTGTTTGTGACTCTGTGTGTTGTGACCCCGGCCCTGGAGGCTGATTTATCTCCGCATGCTGATTTGGAGGATGATATGGAAGAGGAGGAAGCTGTCACAAGCTATGTGCCAAAGGGGCCATCTTCACTGGTGAGTCTGCAAGAATTGACAGTTGCTCACGTGCCTATGGATCCCAGCCAAATTGAGGAGGAAACAGAGGCTGGTTATGACGAGGATGAGCCCCTATTGGATGCAAGAGAGAGACGTAGGAGATGTCATAGAGGACAGCTATTGCCATGTCCTAAGATGTGTGGTCAGGAGACGTAGGGTCACACTCTACAAAGTATAAAAGGGGTGTGACTGGGCTGGAAAGGTGTGGTGAACAATTTGTTGGCGTTTTGGATGCAGTGGAGTTACAACTGTTAGTTTGGAGTTTTTTGACAAGAGTCTGCATTCCTGCATTAGCCTGCTGGCTGTCTGCCAAGACCTTTGGAACATTGCCCGGTAACTATTGGACTGATATTCACTTTGGAAGAAAACTATTTATTAAAGGGCCAGCTTCAGTTTCTCTATCCTGTGTTTGTTACTGCCAGGCTATTTGAGCCTCTGCAAGGCCACTCGTGGGAGGAGACTGTGCCAAGTTTGGCCTTGCCCTGCACCTGGAAATTAGTTCTCTGGCAGCGTTCCATGTGAGATAGGTCGGTGTTGATAACCTTCCTCTGAAAGACTGTTTACCAAGCCTTGCGGACTGTAAATGAAAGTAATTTACATTTACATTTAATATAAATAAAAGAGGTTTTGCGGGGCTAAGATTGTGCTTTATACTTTCTAAGGAAGCCTAGGTGAGAACAAAGAGAAGGTTTAATAGTAGATGGATATATTTTCAATGGTTTGCCTATAGACAATTATTACCACATTTTAAATAGATAAAAGAATATACGGTTTTCAACATTGTAGATTGGAAAAGTATATTTGCTAAAATGTATAAACTTTTATTGAAATATGAAACAGAAGCACAAGTCACAGAATGATGATAAAATGGGCAAAAATTGTTTCAATATACAAATGGAACAATGGTAACATAAGTGGTTGAAATGACTGAATTTATATTATATTATAATCCATAAGAGAATGTCTGTAAGGTGATATATTGTTGATATATATCACCAGAAAAATAGTCTAGAATGTATAAAAGTACTTTAAATTTATGTTGGAATTTTAAACAACACAAAGAGACATTTTATCATCTTGAATAGATGTGTAAAATAGCTATAAAGATTTGGATACAAATACATACACTAATGCAGAAAATTTTCAAGATTAACATACCGTTGAAACTAGATTTTATTTTTCTTTTGGGATTAATGGACAGAGGGAAAAAAAGTCATGGAACTTTGTTTTTATATATGACACGTGCAGTGAGATTATTATATGTGCAAAAGTGAAAAATCTCAACCTTAACCTTAATGGAGGAATAGTTGATGAATATAACGGAACTTGCAGTGATGGCTAAATTAATCAGAGAAAATATATTATCTACAGATATCTCTTTTGTCTTCTTTTTCTTTTTAAATGTTGTATTAGTTCTTGTTAGTTTTCTATGTTAAATTCTTAATATTTTTGTTAAAAGAAGAGAAATATATCCCTTGACTGTGAATAAAGATTCCATGAATCAAAATCGCAGAATCATAGAATAATAAAATCATTTTCTTGCTATAAGAAAAATAACAAAAAAAGTAAAAATATTCGAAAAGCATATTCAATTTTCTGTTCATTTCTTTATATGGTTTTTTAAAAAGTTCATTTCCCTTTTCCGCCCCCTTTTGCTCTTGTAATCGTTTTGGGTAACCTTAGGACCCAAAGGACATAGAACAAAGAACTACCTCTGATTCAGGGGTGAAATCCAAGAGGTTCTGACAAGTTCTGGAGAACTGGTAGAGGAAATTTTGAGTAGTTTGGAGAACCGGCAAATACCACCTCTGGCTGGCCCCAGAGTGGGGTGGGAACGAAGATTTTGCAATATCCTTCCCCCAGGAGTGGCGAAAGAATAGAGATTTTTCAGTATCCTTCTCCTGCCATGCCCAACAAGCCACGCCTACCAATCCACACTACACCCACCAAGTCATGCCCACAAAACTGGTAGTAAAAAAAAAAATTGATTTCACCACAGCTCTGATTATATGTGACATGGATATCTTAATGGGCAAAGGCAGCTATATTGGAGGCATCCATACCTATTGATCCACATCCCTGCTCTATTTGCATCATATGGTGACTGCCTCATGTTTAACAGGTATATAAGTGAGAGAATATGAACTTTCCTCTCTCTTCTACTTAGACTTTAGACCTTTTAATGAGGCTGCTACCCCTTCCTTTTTTTCTTCTTTCAGTAGTGAGAAATACAAGAGGTGTAGTAATATAATGCGTCGTTGGAAGACTATATACAGGTAGTCCCTATATAACGACTGCCTCATTAAGTGACTGCTCACAGTTATGATGGTGGTGAAAAAGTAATTTTAGAAACCAATCCTTACATTTATGACCTGCACAGGTCAGTAAAGCAAAGGAAACTGAAGTAAGATCATAAGCACAGATGTGGTTTTGCTTAGCACATTATGGGTGACTTTAGGACCACTTCATTTAATGACCAAGTCTCAATTGTAGACACTAAATGAGGACTACCTGCACTGTGAACTTTAGCCTATTTCCTCCAGTCAGGTTCCTTCCAACCTGAGCTAGAGCTCTGCTCCATTGTAGTATCAGGCTCAGTTCTGATTGGCTGCATGACTCCACTGCCCTCTCTCTTCCAGCAGCTGGTTACTATTCCATGCAGCCATTTCATCTTGAGCTGCTGCCTTACCATATTTTTTGCTGGCCATTTTTTTTTAATAAACTTGAGGTTGATCCAGCCATGGCCTGTTAAGCAAATGAAATATCATTTCATAATTTCATATAAGCCTCAGCGTTAACATGGATAAAAGACTGGATCGAACTCAAAAACATAAGGACATTAATATTGGAAGGTTTTGACTTGACAAGGGGATGGCATGTTTATCTTTGGGGAGACAAAATTACAAAACAAGAACAATTTCGCATACATATTGTAAGAGACAATTTGCTTAAAATATGGAATGAAATCAGGAAATATCACTATGATAGGATTCCTAGGTGGACTTCCATAATGGAAGCACATATTTATCCAAATACAATAGATACAAATAAATTAAAAACATATCAAGACATCTTAAATGAAGAAGGAAAACTAAAAACAAGAGAAGAATTGAGAATGCAAAATGTGGAAATAGAGTGGTGGTCATATTTGCAATTAAAATCCAGATATAAATCTGATATGGAAAAAACTGGAATTCAAATAGAACCAAATCAGTTGGATAAAATTTTATTAGGCCCCAATGAGAAATTAATAACCAAAATTTATAATTTTCTATTGGAATATAAACTAGCAGAGGAAGCAGTTAAAGAGAATATGATCACATGGGCAACGAATTTTGGGTATGCAATAGAATTAAATAAGTGGGAAAAATTGTGGAAAAGTATCAATAAATTAACATTATCTTTACCATACAAAGAGAATGCTTATAAATTATTCTATAGGTGGCATCTACCACCAGCGCGAATTTCTAAAATGTTTCCAAGTACATCTCCACTCTGTTGGAAATGTAAAGAGCATAAAGGGACATACTATCATATATGGTGGTCATGTCCCAAAGCTAAAAAATTCTGGATTAATATAAAAACACAACTGGAACAAATAATAACTCAAAAGGTTCCATTAAAACCAGAAACTTACTTATTAGGAATACCAACAAACAAATATGAAAAAGAAATAATATATTTAATAACACACATTTTGACTGCAGCAAGAATAATATACGCACAAAACTGGAAACAAGAAGAGGTACCAACTCAAGAGAAATTAATATCCAAAATTATGAAATGCGCGGAGATGGATAGACTCACCAAGGAGATCCAAGGAAAGGAAGAATCTGAATATTATCTGGTCTGGCAAAAGTGGTATAAATGGTTAGAGGAAAGTAAAAAAAAAAAAGAGAAGAAGAAAGAAAGAAAAAATAAAGAAAAGAAAAGATATCAATAGAGTAAAATAAATTTTTACATCAAATAAAATTTAAAGAAAAGACACCAGATATCAATAAAATAATATCATTATATAAGGTGAGAGAAATAATGTATACTGAAGAATTTAGGATATAGATATTGTAAAAATTCAGATATTATAAGTAGATGTCAGTAAGATGATGCTTGTTGTATATTGTTTTACTTGTATTTATAAATGTATTTTGTGGTTTCTTAAATTAATAAAAATTTTAAATTAAAAAAAAAAAAGAAATATCTTCATCCTTAGAACCTCATGTTCCATTCAACCTTTATAATTTCTTCATGAAAATCTTTTGCATTTCTGCCAACACTGAATAAAGTATCTTGCTTTGATTCTCCATTCCTTGCCACATTAATGCAAAGTTTTCCTTCCTTTTAAGCAAAAAAAATCTTTAAGTGGCAATGTTAGAATGTTGCTATTTTGTTTCCATGAAGCTCAACTCTCAGTAGGAGCAAAAGAACAAACCACTACCAATTGCTTTGATTGCTGTAATGTCAAAGCAATGATAAAGAAGGAAGAAGGAAAATGTCTGCATTAGTGTCATAGGGAGGGAAGTAAAAGCATCCATAAATGCAAACATCTGGGAAAACAAAGGAAAGGCAGGGGAATAGTGAGCTGGAAACAATAAAATCAGAATGGGAAGCAATAAAATCTCCCCATTCTGATCCTGAGGATCTGTCTAGACTTTGAATGTTCTTCCATGGCATCTCCAATTATCCTACAGTGGAAGAGCCAACAACCTATGCCTTCTTCTTATGCTGCTGCTTCGTATCATTATTCCTAGTCTACTTGTTGGCAAAACTGTCTCCATTTGGCTCAATCCAGGGCATCTTCCCATGCTTTTCCTATCTTACCTGATGCGATCCACCCACATCTCTTGGGTCTTCCATGGGGTCACCAACCATCAAGGTCTAGATACATAGCTGTACTATATTATGTGCTGTGTTGTATGTATGTATGTATGTATGTATGTATGTATGTATGTATGTATGTCTATCATCCATCTATCCATCTATCCACCTATCCATCCACTATCCATCCACCTATCCATCCACCTATCCATCTATCCATCCATCTATCCATCTATCCATCTATCCATCTATTTACTTATTTACCTATTTATCTATCATCCACCTACACACACACACACACACACACACACACACCAACAGTCTGTGCCTATCAAGTCAGAAATATTCTACCAGCTATGTATGGTAACTTATTAGGGGTCTCCTACATTCTGTGGTCCATAAGTAAGGTTTCTGCTTATTTGCAGGCATCCTCTCAGCCCTCTTTGGTTTGAACTTTCTTGGGTGTCCCATTACTGAAGGTCTCTCAAACATTTGTAGATAATTTCAGGATTGTACCAGGTGTGGATTGGGAGGCTGGAGAAAACGGTCCATTTGGTTGGCAAATGGTATTGCATCAAGGAAGGGGCACCACTGTATTTCTATTGTCTTACTTCATTATATGCCTTTACAAGGTGAAACTCTTAGTGACCATCATTCATATCTATCCTGCAATAAGCTAAATATATTATACATTATGTATCCTTATAAGCCAAGTATACATACTGTATATGCAATCAAAATTAAAGATACAATAAGGGGAATAGTTAAAAAAACAAGAAAAACTAAGTGAGTTATTATCTGTTTACGATTTTGAAATAGTCCCTTTTTTCAAAATGTCATGTTTCTTGTGAGAAACCGCATTTATCTTCTGTTGTATATATAATAATGTTAAATTTCAAATCTCATTTGAAGGCTGGGTAAATCAGAATCAACCTTTCTGAAGTCAGCAGGGTTGTTATAGTGCAAATCAAAGCTTTAGATTCCCGATATATATATATATTTATTCTACTGTCTTTCAGCCTTGGAAAACCTGGGGATTTTGAGCTTCAGAATTATTTAAATAAGGATTGTTCTGCAAGACATGCTTATAAAATAGTTATATTACGACTAGGCAGAAATATTTCTAAATAAATTGAAAAGGAGGGAAATTTTATTTTCTATAATAAGGTTCAGTGTTTTCATTCATAACCTGAAATTGGAGGAGGAGGAGGAGGAGGAGGAGGAGGAGGAGGAGGAGGAGGAGGAGGAGGAGGAGGAGGAGGAGGAGGAGGAGGAGGAGGAAGGGAAGACATGCTGATGAACATAAAGTTTTTGATTCTGCGTGATCTTGTGTTTCCTCCATCCATGAGTGAGTTTTGATTAAAGAAATGTGGAGAAATGAAGAGGGACAACCCAAGCATACAGCAATTTGCAATGTAATCCACAATTAGCTCAAGCTGAATAGTTGTCTAGCTGAATAGTTTTCAAGCCAGGAGCCAAGACCTTATCATGTATGACAATTAAAGCAGACAGTGGTTATTAGTAGGGTCTAACTATATCACTGGGTTTCTTATAATTACAATCTACATAAAACTTACTTCGGGTGAAGCAATCTACTTTCAGATGATAGCATGCGAAGCCACAAGTCCCCATATGTTTAACAGTTGCCACTAGATGCAATAGTGTTAAATCAGTTTATAGGTTCCAAACTAAAGAAAGAGCTGCATGCATTTTGCCATGCACCATAGAAATAAATAAGACTTTCCCCCATGAGCGACTACAGAAATAACAGATCTGTCAGCTAATAAAATATTTGAGGGTTGCACTGAAGCCTTCTTCGGGCTTCATGATTTTCAGCAGTGAATGTCAATGATCTGACATGCCCCCTGTTTATGTAATGAAAAGAAAGCTACTAGCTTCAACCATCATGGCTAGTAGTTCTCAGGGGATAGCATGATGTGTGGTATATGTCAAGCACGGACTCGATAAGACTGGGAAGAACAACTAGATAGGCAGCCACACACATGAAGCTTGAACATCATTGCCATCCCCTCCATTACAAAGCACAGCAGATGATATCTCCACCATGAAAACTTTGCATTTGTTTCACAAGATATACCTCTGCCTGGTGTATTGTAATTCTGAAAGAGGCATGTGGATAAACTAGCTACAAATCAACCCTCAGGATTGATTACCAAGGCTCAGTACCATCAGATGGTATGCTAGAAGATGCCAACAGAGCCCTCACAACCATCCCTACTTCCACCACAATTCAAAGCAATAAACTGGTATATGCTACAGCTACAGCTGCTGTAATTCTGGAGATGTTTGGCTGTACCATCAACACTAGTACATATCCCACTGGAAGATGAGTTTAGAAATTAAGATCAAGACAACATGGAATAATGTTAGTCATCTTGTGGAACTAGAGAATGGTGTGCAGATTATGGATTATACCTGACTACTGAAAAAAAATAAAAGAGCTTGACTCCATCTGATGCGCTAGAGATTCCTAAGCAAACAAAATTTACTGCCTCTAACTGCACTCAAAGAAGGGATAAGCATTTCTCTTCTGATAGCTCTTGGTTGGAAGTGGATATACAAGACCAAATTAGGAGGTCCTGCTGACTCCAGCCAACAAAGAGATGGAAACAGAAAGGAACTGGTTGCAAGAATCCCTATCTCTCACCTCAGAAGTGTGAAAGATGATGCTGAGACATGGAGACGTGACCTTTGTAAAAGCTGGCACTCTTACACTTAAGGTTTGCTTATACCTACAATGAATATCTGATGTATTTGTGTGAATTCCTTGATTCCCAATGACAGCATCAAGTTGACAGGGAAGTTTGTAAGTTTCTTGCCCTGATCTGGAGGTAAATGTTGATAAGAAGAATGGACAAAACTAAATCTCCAATGACTGTGTTTGAGGCCCCTGGAAGCTCTCTATGCTTGAAGCTACAAGAATACAGCACACTGTTCAGAATTTCTAGATTAAATAATTACAACATCGTGCAAACTATCACAAATATTTTGTAAACCTGACAAATTCCACCAGTGAAAGGCTGAAGTAATGATCTGGGAATTTCTTTGTGCTCAAGAAAGTAGGGAAGAGGAAGGAAAATCTGCTTGGTAAAATAATAAAAAAAAAAAATGATCCGAAGAGGTCAAGTGGAGTTGATATTTTATAGCGAGTTCTGCCTGAGGGTTCTTGATAAATATTTCTTGGAGGATCACATACTTCTGTACTAAAATGTGGTGCCCTGGGACATTTTTTTGCTATGCTAGCTAGAGGCACAATACACCAGGGCATGTAAGCCCAGCAAGTAGGCTGGTAGAAAAGAGCAGCAGTCCTCTGATAAAAAAAAAAATTATGATAAGACTAATTGATGAGTCATCAGGCCAAGAGGTTTAATTGGAAGAGCTATCTTACTAAGCTGCTTTAGAAAATGCAAAACCATGAACTTGGCAGAAGTAAACCTATGATACTTCAAAATAAGAGAGAAAAGTGTAGAGTATGCACATCTAAAATGATGCCTCAATTATCAAATGGGTGGCAAAACAAATGGATCTTTCTGGTTAAATACATATATCCCTCTTCCATATGAGTCATTTTTTTATTCAATGCACATTAATTCAGAGCCCATTAATTTTTAGCCCTGCACACACAGAGATTTTTAAAATAACTCATTCCCATTCCATTTAAATTTTATATAGCATTATACACTTTTACACAGCAGAATGAATAGAAGCCTGCCATACTGTGTTGTCATTTTCACATTTTCAATCAACATTCATTTTACACAATCAACTACGTATCACATTTTAACAAGGTGCACAATTTCATCTACTTATTCTGGTTTCCCCCCATTTATGTATAAATTACAATGATTCACTCCATGTCACCTTTCAAATATAATTGTCTTGACATTTGCTGTGTTAACTTTCAAAGTTACTGTTGGCTGCATTGTATAATCTATCCTAACATTCACTGCAAATCATTAAGGTTCTCAGCCAAATCATGCCATTATCTATGAACTAAAGCTGGCAGATTCACATCATACAATATACTTTTATCTTCTTCTCTAGTATTCCTCACGTGTTTATCCATCAATACACTAACAAATAACCAAGGGGGTAAACAATTTATCCTTGGCTTGTTCCTTTTTCAATGTTGAATTGTTCAACATTGAGCATTCCATTTAAGCATTCCATTTATATTTCCATCATATACCACTTCAATGTTCAATGTGCAAGGGTAGAAAATAACATCCTTCCAATTGTTAGGTGTGACTTAGTCTTCACCCACACCCACATCCATAAAATGACTCTCACAGCCACTCCATGAGTTCCTTGTCAGTGAAGCGAGTGCCATAAAATTTAACAAATAAATAAAATGAGAGAACCACTTTATATATACCAATAAAGGAGAATATTTATTGTTCAGAGTTGAAATGTGGGGTCCTTGGTCCTCTCTGAGTTTGGTTGTTTTCTTGAAGACATTTTGTTATCCAAACCAGGTAACATCATCAGTGCTTATGTTATCTTGTTTGGATAATGAGCCATGGTGGCACAGTGGTTAAGAATGCAGTATTACAGGCTAACTCTGCATTCCACTGCCAGCAGTTCAATTCTGACCAGCTCAAGGTTGACTCAGCCTTCCATCCTTCCAACTTTGATAAAATGAGGATCCAGATAGTTGAGGGCAATATGCTGACTCCATAAACTGCTTAGAGAGGGCATGTAAAGCACTACGGGGTGGTACATAAGCAATATATTGCTTATATAGCTATTGCTATTGCTAATGAAACAACTGCAAGAAAACAGCTAAGCTCAGAGAGCACCAAGGACATCATATACATAGTTTGCATTTCTCCAGTTGTCCTACATTTATATCTGCCACCTTAATAATTTTCAATATTTTCACAGCATGTATACCTTCCTTTTTACCATTTTCCCTTTCCATCACATTTTTCTCTTATTCTACCTTTAACGTATCACTGTGATGCCCATTCACATTTCTAAAACATTTCTTCCAGCCTTCTCTCTCTTGACTTTCATCTTAAATTATTCATCGCATTTACCTTTAATTCCATTCACGCTAATGGAAGCTCCTTATTTAGCTCTTTTAAC
The DNA here is from genome assembly GCA_030761175.1 of Masticophis lateralis. Lineage (NCBI taxonomy): Eukaryota > Metazoa > Chordata > Lepidosauria > Squamata > Colubridae > Masticophis > Masticophis lateralis. The sequence continues at coordinate 121,877,042 of JAUDYJ010000001.1, read as the reverse complement.
CAACTCCCAAAATGTTTTTTTTCCCCAAAAAAACATTCTATCAAAATCCTTCTGCATTTTATCAGCTTTCTTTCTATGTTAATAGCTCCTTGATCTCTTGACTGTATTCTTTGCAACGTTTTTCCTCTTTATACACATTATATATTTCTCTCACCCTCATTGTTTGTGACAATTGTTTCCTTAAACAATTGTTTTTTTCCCCTCTGCTTCATGTCATCATTTTGCTGAACATCTTTTTTATAATTTCCATTAGGACAACTGCACACATTTCTGTGGTCCTTTGCAATTTAATTGTTTCTCTGCTGTTCAAAGGAGCTTTCACACTCTTGTTCTTTCTGTCTTTTTTCCACTGATTATATTGTGAGATTAAAACTATTTAGAATAGAATAGAATAGAATAGAATAGAATAGAATAGAATAGAATGGAATGGAATGGAATGGAATGGAATGGAATGGAATGGAATGGAATGGAATGGAATGGAACGGAACGGAACGGAACGGAATAGAATAACAGAGTTGGAAGGGACCTTGGAGGTCTTCTATTTCCACCCATTGCTTCTTGTTCTACCCTCAGGTGCTTTGAAGAATAGTTTGACTCCTTCTTCTTTGTGGCAACCCCTGAGATATTGGAACACTGCTATCATATCTCTCCTAGTCCTTCTCTTCATCAAACTAGACATACCCAATTCCTGCAACTGTTCTTCATATGTTTTAGCCTCCAGTCCCCTAGTTGTCTTTGTTGCTCTTCTCTGCACTCTTTCTAGAGTCTCAACATCTTTTTTTACATCGTGGTGACCAAAACTGAATGTAATATTCCAAGTGTGGCCTTACCAAGGCATTATAAAGTGGTATTAACCACTTTATAATGTGATCTTGATTCTATCCCTCTGTTTATGCAGCCCAGAACTGTGTTGGCTTTTTTGGCAGCTGCTGCATACTGCTGGCTCATATTTAAATGGTTGTCCACTAGGACTCCACGATCCCTCTCACAGTTACTACTATTGAGCAAGGTACCATATATACGGTACCTGTGCATTTTGTTTTTCTTCCCTAAATGTAGAACCTTGCTTTTTTCACTGTTGAATTTCATTTTGTTAGATAGCGCCCAATGTTCAAGTCTGTCAAGATCCTTCTGTATCTTGAGCCTATCTTCTGGAGTGTTGGCTATTCCTGCCAGCCTGGTGTCATCTGCAAATTTGATGAGTTCCCCATCTATCCCGTCATCCAAGTCATTGATGAAGATGTTGAAGAGCAGTGGGCCTAAAACAGAGCCCTGGGGTACTCCACTGCATACTTCCCTCCATGTAGATGCAGTTCCATTGAGGACTACACATTGAGTGTGGTTGGTCAGCCAATTACGAATCCATCTGATGGTGATGCTGTCTAATCCACATTTTTCTACTTTAGTAGTAGGTTATGGTCTACTTTATCGAATGCTTTACTAAAGTCCAAGTAAATTATATGGACAGCATTCCTCTGGTCCACTAATTTTGTCACTTTGTCAAAGAACACAATAAGATTAGTCTGGCATGATATGTTTTTGACAAACAGATCATGCCAGATCTGTTTCATTCCTTTCCCATTGTGAACTTCTCATCACTCTTATATGCGTCACTAATTCTATTCATTTTTTAGGATAAACAATCAATTCATTTTTACCATGTAACCTATAAGCAGAGTTTTGCCTAAACCAGATATTTGAAAGAGCATGGCCTTTCCTAACTGGTTAACCATACATAGATATCATTCTCATTAAACATTGCATATTCAAATGCTTCCATTAGTTTCTCTTCTCTTTCATCCCATTCCCATTCATGTCACTTAATTGAGTAGTTTCTCTCTGGATCACATTTATTCAGCATGTGGTACCATTTCCTAAAACTTGTCTCTGAGTTTTTCATTGTGTCCAGGGGGAGGTGTGATGGCTCAGTGGCTTAATGATGCTAGAGATGGTCTCAGCTCCAGCGATTTTAGCTCAGAAACTGCATGGCAGGGTGGGCTTCTGTCACTTGCCTCAGCCTCTGTCCACCTAGCAGTTCAAAAGCATATTCTATGAGAGTAGATAAAATAGGAGCACTTTGGTAGGGAGATGAACTGATGCTCTGTGAAAGCAGTCAGATTCCTGATGGCTCTGAACCTTCCCAGTTATTGTGCCCATTTGCAAGACAGCTCTGGAAAGGGAAGGGGCCTTGGGTGATGTTGCAGGAAAAACTAGTTATCTTTTTCTCTGATGCACAGCTAGTTTGCCCTTCTGTGATGTACCTTGGGAAATGCACAAGAGTCTGCCACAGCACGGCTGGTGCCCAGCAATCCAAAATATTATTCTGCAAAAGCATTGTGTCTCCTGGCTATTTAACAGTGCCGTACACTAATAATAATTGTGCCCAGGGATGCTCACTGGATCATATTTTCTAGCATACATTTGATAATACCATCTAAAATAATGTTATGACTTTCTTATATCTGTCAGGTTTTGCATGACATTCTGTACATACCAGATTGGGCAATAATTTCCCACCAACTGGGAATATTCTATACAATCTAGCATTTGAGGCACTGCAAACTGTCAGTGCAAATCCCAATAAAGTCTCACAGGCCCAGCTAAAAGAGAGAGAATAGTGCTGTAGTTGTATTTTTGTCACTAAGTTGGAACTTCACCTTTAGAGCATCCTTGACTTTCATTTGTTTGAAGTCTAATGACTCAAGCGTTATGCTGATGAGTTGAATTTCACAGTACATGTAAATCTGACCTGTGTAACTTATTCTGTGTACTTGAGTTGTCAGGAGGTCCAGAAGTGCAAATTAATACAGGGGATCAGCATAGCCTGCAGCAATCCTGAGTGGTTATAACTTTGTATAGCCATATGTCTTTCATATTATTTCTCCTATACTATTTCTAATTATGTATGCATAAAAACTGGGTAGCATGGCCTGCTGATGTCATAAGGAAAAAATTGAACCAAAATAAACCCAGTTTGGAAGGAAGAGATTTAATCCATATTCACACACATATATTCTAAGGATTAGAAAAATATGTAGAGCTAATGTGAAGGGTCAGATGATCATCACTGTAATACATTTAAAACAATATATTTAATATAGTTCTGATCTAATGTAAACTCACAATTATAACAAGGTCAGCTTTATACTTAAGTACAGGAATTCAAGAACTGAAGTTAAGAATTTCTTCCTAAGAAGAGATGTGCTAGGCCAGACCAAACATCTGTTTAAACCAATATACTGTTACTAAAGTAGCTAAACAGATGTTAATAGTTCAGAAGCTCAGAAATTGGACATTCCTGATCTTAAGCAACTAATAATCAAAGAGAATCAACCTCTTATAGTCAACGGAGGATATAACCATTAAAACCAGTGCCCCTTGTTACTTCAGGAAATTACATGATCCCCCTTTAAAGCAACATAGATCAATGTCCATTATCACACCTTGTGTTAACCAATTCTCTGAAGTATGACTCAACCCTAAGCAACATCACACAGGAATAAATTATATTTTGAATGTGTGAAGACTGTGCTGCTAACCTATTTAAGATCTCCCAATAGACATGCAGAATATCTCTGTAAGTGACATGTTATCTGTACCCTTGCCTTTGCCTGTGCTAAAGAGGTGCTACCAGTCCAAGCCCATGGTATATATCTGTTATGTGTTTTGATCAAGAAAAATAGTAAATGCCAAAAATAATTGTAAAGGAGGAAATATAAAAGTCAAAGAGAACAGAATATTGTGTGTGTGTCAGTATGTCTATCTGTATGCATGTATTTATATGCACTTATATATATATTTTAAAATGAAAAAGAACCTTGGACTTATGGTCATAAAATTAACATTTCTAAAAATGTTAGAAAAAAAAATATTAGAAAAAAAAAAGACTAAAAACCCTGATTCAATAAAGTCTTGAAACTTTTTTTAAAAAGTAAAGATACATCACAATGAAGACTTGCCATTAGAAATCTTACTTTTCTATCATTGATCAGGGCTCCAGAGAACCTGTTTTTTTTAAAATTTGATTTATATGCCGCCCTTCTCCGGAGACTCAGGGTGGCTTACAATGCATTAAGCAATAGCCTTCATACTTTTGTATATTTATACAAGTCAGCTTATTACCCCCACAAACTGAGTCCTCAATTTACCTACCTTAGAAAGGATGGAAGGCTGAGTCAACCTTGAGCCTGGTGAGATTTGAACTTACAGTAATTGCAGACAGCTGGTGTTAGTCACAATGCTTTTAGTTTGCTGAGCTATCCAGGCTCATGGATAGCTCAGCTGTTAAAATGATTCAAGGATCTAATCATTCTGTGAGAGATGATCCTTTCAGGTTTAAGGCTTCGGTAACCTTCATCAGCCTTTTGTTTAGCCTTTTGGGTCTGAAGAAAAACCTAGTAGCTGGTACAGATCATAAAGTATTGGCAAAAAACTCCAGCAAACAAACAAAAAACAATTGGCCCAAGGTCATTCATAAGGCAGGGCTAGAACTCACAGTCTCCCTCTTTCTAGCCTGGTGCCTTAACCACTACACCAAATTGGTTTTCTGACAAAGCTCTAATGCAGGGGTGTCAAAGTCGCAGCCCAAGTGCCAGATGCATCATGCACCAACCACGCCCACCCCCACTTTAATGAAGGGGAGAAAAGTCGCAATACATCATGTGACGATGTGATGACATGAGTTTGGCACCCCTGCTCTAATGAAATAAAATTGGCAACAAAATAAAACACATTATTTGCAGCTGATTGCCATCTCTCCATAAGAAAAGAAAAATACGTGCCTAGTTGCCAAATGCCTGAATTTTGATCATGTGACTGAGTTGCAATGTTCATAAGTATGCAGACTGTGCATACAGTCATTGCAGACTGTGACTGCAATGTTCATAAGTATGAGAACTGATCATATGTCATTTTTTTTCAGTCCATTGTAATTTCAAATGATTGCTTAATGAATGGTTATAGATTAAGGACTGACTGTAAGTTATCTTCCATTGGTCCTCCAACTGCATCTCATACAATATTTATTTATTAAGGTTTTTTAAATCTGCACTATCTAGTACATGGATAGAGCAGTCTTTAGCATACACATGTGGAAAGTTATATAGTTAAAATTGCAACGCACTTCATTCTGAATTCCAATAACTCATTTTACCTCATGGTTATCAAACTGCTTTTGGAATAACTGCATTTCCCCAAAAGTGAAATTACATTTCCCAACATTTCTGAAAATGAGCAAAATGCTCTCCCGGTGTACAAAGTCTCCAAAGCCATCAGCATTAAATTATGTATTACTGAAATAACTATGAAAGAAAGGACTATAAAAGAAAGAAGGTAACGTAGTTAAATACTTGTGAAATAGGAAGAGATCTCTGTCCACTTCCTGTAATTTTTGAGGGGTGTATATTGGAAATCTGGACTGAGGATTCCCCCCCCCCACACACACACACCTGCAATAGATTGTCCTGAAATAATCAGACTTTTTTTTTTCAAAATTACATTACTCATAGAAAGTTACATGCAGTTGCCCACCATTACTTGTGAATTTGAGTTTTTAATATGTCATTTATTTATTTAATATGCTGCTCAACCACCAAATTACTCCAGGCAGTTTACAACTAAAACCCAAGTTATTTGAAAACAAACAAACAACAGCGTGGAAGAGCAAAACCTAAATATAGCAAATCAAAACAGAACTGAATGGGGGGACAGTCTCTTTGCCCCCTCCCTCAAGATATAACTGTTGGGGGTAGGCGAAGCAAGTTAAGTGGACAAATAGAATTCCCCCAATTAATTAGTTCAAATTAGGTAATATTATGTCTGAAATAAAAGGATAAAAATGATATTTTTTTTAGAAAATTGGGGGGGGGGTTATATAATAATTGTCACAATTAAATATTTTTTTTAAGAAAACAGTCACACCTGTTATGGTAGAATCACCGACTAGAGAAGGGAATAACAAGACATTCCTGATGAAATGGCATCAGTCTGTGGGATGAAACAACTGAAGCCAGACAACTGAAGTCTTAATCTAGCGAAGAGAATTCAGTTAGTCTGACAAGATTCTTGTAAATAGGGGATCTGCAATATATAAAGTGCTTTGGCCTGCTTGTTCCTGTTCTTGGTACCTGATGCCTACCCTTTTAGAGTAAATGGGTATATAAGGAGGATACCAAATTGGAACACGGTATCCAATTGCAATGCCTTAATTTTTTCTGGAATCCTGCGGAAAGTTGCAGCTTCTTTAAAGGTGAAGTCTTCTCCATCACTTCAAGTCCTGAGAGTGCACAGATATGTCTCTATAGTTTCCTGGGTCAATAGCAGGAAACTTATTCAGCAGGTTCTGACAGGTTCTGGAGAACCGGTAGCAGAAATTGAGTAGTTCAGAGAACCGGCAAATACCACCTCTGGCTGGCCCCAGAGTGGGGTGGGAATGGAGATTTTGCAATATCCTTCCCCCAGGAGTGGGGAGGGAATGGGGATTTTGCAGTATCCTTCCCCTGGCGTGGGGTGGGAATGGAGATATTGCAGTATCCTTCCCCTGCCACGCCCACCAAGCCACACCACACTCACCAAGCCACGCCCACAGAACTGGTAGTAAAAAAAATTGAATTCCACCACTGGTCAATAGTTAGAGAAGTGGTTTGCTGCTAGCCTCTTCTGAGATGTTTTTTCAAGTTCACCAAACAGTTTTCCCATCATCGGTCTTCTGTCCAAATATCAATCAGATCTGACTCAGCTTAGCTTTTCAAATCAGCCAAGGTTGTTTTGGTTCTGCCACCTATGTAATCTTTATGAATCATACTTGACTCCTTCTTTGTTCTGAGACGTTTATTATAAGATATTATAATAAATATTATAATTATAAGATATTATAATTATAAGATATTATAATAAATATTATATTAGAGAATATATATCTATATTAGAGAATGTGTTACATTTAAGACTTCAATTGTACAGCTTAGTACTCCAGTGAATGGAAATCTGCACTAAGAATAGGCAAACCAATCATTCTTACAAAATTTATTTCTAGCTAGAAAGAAGTTCCATTCTTCTTTTATTGTGATCAATGAAATGTTTCCTATTGCAAAAGAGTGTTTTCCCCCATCCCCCCAAAAACTCTCCACTAATCAGGTAATTGTCATGAAACATATGCAAGAAAAGTTTGATATCATGCCTTGGTGATGGATTCATTCATTATTAGGGATTCTGAATCATCCTAGCTGGGATAACTCTCCTCAGATACACACTAATTACAAACAAGCAATGTCAAATGTGATGCCAATGACACAACTGCCAACCAGGCTGGCTATGATTCCCAGACAACCTGCAATTCTCTTGATTGTTTTATAGCCAGCTAGCTCTCAACTATGAAAGACTTAGAAGCGATAGAGGAAATCTGGCTTTGTCAACCCAAATGGCAAAATTCCCATGGACTTCAATTCAGTCCCAATTCGTTCCTAGGTTTTATGTGTCCCATTCATCCTGCCAAGTCAGAGATTATAGAGACATAAAATGTGTGAAACCCTTTGTGTTTTGTGCATTATGATCATCCTGGCAGCAAAGGCTTGCTGGACGGCTTATCAACTGGATGATTTGGTTGGTCCCAACTTCAAGCCCGTGAAGACTCCCTGGTGACACCTGACAAGACTTGCCAATATCCACTAATTGTCAAATTCATTAATGCCTCCCTCTCTCTCTCTTTTTTAAATCCTGTCCCTGGTTACGCTGCATGAAACTGCAGCGCTTTCATCTCTTTTCACTTAGGCACACTATTTATGTGCATGATGTGAATTCTCCTGGGAAACTCCTTTGTAACAATGTCCAAATAAGCATGTGTTCCAGAAGATGCTCCATTCATTTGAGAAGAACAAAGTGCTTATACCATTGTAGCCTGGTGAAGACGCATCCGAGGTCTTTGCAGCCTGAAAAGCAGGTAGAGTACATAAGAATGCCAGATAGAAGATCATGTCACACAATAGACAGTGATTCCAAATGCATGTTTGTTTCAGGATGATAATAAAGGGATCAAAACACTGATGAGAATAATCCACAATTTTGGGGGGGGGGTGGGATTCTTTATTCTTCTTCCAGCAGCTGTTTCTACTCTGCAATTATACATCTCTGAGTCTGCCCTTAGAGTGGTGATCTGAAACTGAAAGTGTAGCTAGAGAAAAAGCAGCATTATGTGCGCCAATTCATCACTCCCTCTTTCTAATCTCTGTTTGTTTGTTTGTTTTTAAAGTCCTCTTGGGACTTTTGGAGATAATGTAATCGACAGACTCCTTTGAAAGGTTCCTCAACAAAGGATAATTATGATAGGTTGAACCAACCAGGCTGAACTTGTGATGTTGCAAAGTGTCAGGCAATGGCCACCGGCCAATTGAGGGACCCAGAGACAATAAACACATCCGTAGGTAAGGAGGTGTTAAACTTTATTATGAACTTCAGTAGATTTAAACAGAAATAAAACTGTGTAATTTTCCAAACAGGCTGATAGAAAATCTGTCTGTAGCTATTGCAGAGGTGGCAATTAATTTTCCCAAGGGATCACATGAAAAATTGGGACTGATATAGAGGACTGAATCAATAGAGCTGTAAAGGTACTCATAAGTAAATTGAAAACAGTAACAACAACACCCCAGCAGTTGCCTTCAAAATAAAAGCAATCCATGCAGGCCAGCTAGGAACTGCTGGAGGTCTATATGTGGCCCAAAGGCCATAGATTGCCCAGGTCTGGGCTATGGGGACTTTAGCTGGATGGTACACCTGATCATGATGCAAACTGACAGCACATGGAATGTAGATCAGAGTCTGGTAACCATACAGATAAGCAAGTGCCAACTTAGGTAATGGGAGTCCTCTGTATTGTACTACAGCTGTGTTAAGATTTTCTCCTTTTGTCCATAGGAAGGGTGGAAAACAAACCATTTATACATCAATATGATCCAGAATGCACTTCTTAATATGAATGAGAGATTGAAAGGTGTCACTACATTCCTTGAAATATAATGGTATTCCACCATGTCACTACAACTGCTAATCAGTTTAGCTGGGGAGTTCTTAAAAATACTTAGGAATTTACCTTTTTGCCCAGATCTTGAAAAACAGAATGGAAGACATTTTGAATCTTCATGACCAAAGCACAGAAATGCAAAATTCAGCAAAACTTGTATCAATCCTGGATGCAAAATATATATAACTGTGTCGTATTATATCAACAGAAGTATTTTATTTCTTAGATTTATATGCCACTCCTCTCACTTGTAAGTAACTCTGGGTGGCTTGTGGAATTGCAAATAACAATATAGACAATTCTAAAGTTTAAAATATTAAAATGTAATATTTATATATTATTATTATAACATTAATAATAATAAACATTATTATTAAAACATATAGTTTAACAAGAATTTTTTTATAAATCAATGAACTCAAATCATTGGATTAAGTTATATATTATCTAACTTAATGCAAGATAGTTGCCCATCTTGCAATTGCAACTTTATAAAAAGACTTTATAGGAAAAACAAGGCAAAAATAAGAGAATTAAAATTAATATATCTATCTCAATCTCTTACCTGTTACTGGCTTGGGTAAGAGCTTGAATTTCAATACATAATTATTAAAGAGGGATTTTCCAGGTCTGCTGCTTGGATGTTTGCAGGCTGAGGCTCTGTTGTGTCATATTATTAATTTAAATTTCTTTTTCTCTGCCTTTTCTTCCTCCTGATCATTTATCTCCAGGTCTATATGTAGGCGATAAAAGAAACTCAACTTCTTGGAGAGAAGAATAACCAATTCCGTTGTATATATGATGTACAATGACAATAAAGGCTATACTCTAGTATTGTTTGGCAAAATCAGGGACTGGGCTCCCTCCATGTTATCATGTGTATAGTCAGAAAAATTGAGTGAGAATCTGATGGCTGGAAGAGCAACAATACCTCTCTAATCTATGAGAGATGTTCTACTTGCCTTTGAGGATGGTTTAAAGCTTCATCTGGTACAGAATATAGAAAAGCTGGTGTGGCAAGGGAGACAATCATTTAGGTTATATTGTATAGATTCCATATTGTAGAGTGCCAGTTTGTTGTAGTGATGTAGGCAGCAGGCTAGAAACAGAGTGTGAATAGAATAGAATGACACAATTGGAAAGGACCTTGGAGGTCTTCTAGCCCAACCCCCTGCTTAGGCAGGAAATCCTACACCACTTCAGACAAATGGTTATCCAATCTCTTCTTAAAACATCCAGTGTTGGAGCATTTACAATTTATGGAGGTAAGTTGTTCCACTGATTAATTGTTCTACCTGTTGGGAAATTTCTCCTTAGTTCTAAGTTGCTTCTCTCCTTGATTAGTTTCCACCCATTGCTTCTTGCCTTGCCCTCAGGTGCTTTGGAGAATAGCCTGACTCCCTCTTCTTTGTAGCAGCCCCTGAGATTTTGGAACACTGCTATCCTAGTCCTTCTTTTCATCAAAGTAGACATACCCCCAGCAACCAATCTTTAAACCGTTCTTTATGATTTCTAGTTCTGCCTTAAGCACAAAGTCAGTTGGGTGACCTTCGGCCAGTCACTTCAATTATGAACATAAAAATAAGGATCCCACAACTCTTTTGCATGTATCGATGGAGATTCTCCGTCATCCAGATCATGGTTGTCTCAAAGGTGCTTTCCAAAAATCAACTGGATTTTCTTTATTTTTTTTTCCTTGAAGACATTTCACTTCTCATCCAAGAAGCTGCTTTGGTTCTGACTCTTTTGCATGCAGAAGATCCGTGAGCTGCATGCAATAACAATGACTAGCTTTTAACTTTACAAAAACATCCAGCCTTCAGTCTAGAAATATCTACCGGTTGTCCAAATTGGTTCTAAAGCTTCATAGAGTCAGGTTATCATAATTTCAGCAAGATTATAGGTCATTAGAAAACAAATCATTTTCCACATTTTAATTTGCTCAAAGATGATGTCTATTGCTTATCAGGGCATCAATTTTGAGCATCAGAATGCTTCTTCTCAATTTCTGTTCCCTCCCTTTGAATTTCCCTCTCCTTTCCATTTGATTTCCGCCCCCCCCCCCCAAAAGAAAAATATTGGCAACCTTTCACATATCAGTGATGGTTATAATATGAAGTTAAATTATATTGTAATTTTTAATGAAAGTTACCCCAAATGTTTAATTAGATACCATGCATTGATTTGATTCTTTGGAAATCTGAAAAGTATCCTCAATATTGGTAGAAAATACTCCCATGCACAGCTGCCTTTCATTCCATATAGCTGCTTCTGAATGCAGCTTTCACGTACCCTCTAATAGTGGTCCTCCCACCAATTAAAGTGCTGAGAAAATTGTTAAAGCTTTACACCACAGTTCTTGGGTTATATAACAGTAATTAAGAGTTTAGCAATGGGGTTCTTAAGAGGATATTGTCACATGACCTGGTGCATATTCATTGTGATAGAACAAACTAGGCACTTGACCAACAAGCTGCAGTAAACATTTTTAACATTAACTACACTGATTTGTAAAATATTTTCTCATCCATTCACTTATTCAGTGAAATATCCAAATAATTATTTTTTCCCTTCACATTTTCAGATTAAAAAAAAAATAGAATAGGAAGGTTACCAAAGGCATTCTGCCAAAGGCATGAATGAAATATAACCACAAACTTATTTGCCACAGATTAATAAAAAGTAGCATCTCTTACCATTTGTTTTTACTTTCCAAGATTTGGATATCTTTGTCCAGCTAAACCCAAAACATCTATGGAGATTCTCAGTCATCCAGGTCATGGTTGTCTCAAAGATGCTTTTTCAAGAGGCAACTGGACTTTCTGGTTTTTCTTTGAAAACATCTCTGAAGAAGCTTCTTGGATGAGAAGTGAAATGTCTTCAAAGAAAAACCAGAAAGTCCAGTTGCCTCCTGAAAAAATACCTTTGAGCTAAACCCGAAACATTATACAAAGCTTTCCAAACTACTTGCAGGTTTTGCTCAAGGATTTTGAAGTATAACAATATAGTCCTGAAAGGCAGAATCCAAATTTAACAATGTGTGTATGTGAAAGAGAAGCATGATTGCTGTCAGAGTTTTATTTGTTGCTTTTGGTAACAGCACATTTCCTCTGCCAAGGAGACAAATTGCTATCTCATTGAAGATTGTAGCAGTAAACAATGAACAGAGCTCCAGGTGCAATATGGCTCACCTATGTGCAAATTTAACATGTGTTCTTGTCTACCTCACACTTGCACTTAACATCACTCAAATTGTCAGTACTTGATTGCTCACCATGGGATGACTCATTATACTAAAAGTGGTGCCTCTGTCTTCCTGGCATTTGATCTGTGAAGACCCATCCCCTCAAGTGAGGTGTCAACTGGCACATGGATGTGACCTTGAGTTCTCTCAATTACTTTTCTATACATCCCACAGAGTTCTATGCTAAACACATTCTTTTCCTTATAGCTGCATCAATTATATATTGATGCAGCTATTCATGGTATCACAGTTGCCCAAATCCTATAAGCAGTTGGAATGGAGCAGCAATGTTGTTCATTCAGTATGGTTTAGCAGCAATGGAAGAAACACCGAACTGATGTCAAAATCCTTGTGACTTTTTTTACTAATAATTTTTACTGAAGTTTAAAATTACTGAGATAAAAAAATTAATACAAACTAATAAAAATATAAATAAGGAAAAATAGTGTAAAAAGGGGAAGGAGGTGAGGTGAAAAATATATATAAAAAGGGGGATCCCCAAAAATATAGAAAGAAATAACTCGCCCTTTCATTCAAGACAAATATAAAAATTTACAATAGCTTAATACTTTTTCTAATATTTCAGCCCAACTCTACACCATATCTCATCTTTTATCTATTGATAAATAATAAAATATTATCTTTCAATCTTAATCAGCAAATGTCTATTAAGTGCTACCAGAATATATATGTGTATATGCATATATATCTATGTGTATCCTTATCTATCTATATCTACAGTATATCTACAATATATCTGCTTTAAATAAGTAAATTTCAAAATTCTTTAGTTTATACAATACTTGTCATTTTCACTAAAATTCTTCTTCCCATATCTTGTATCTAAAAACAAATCTTTAAAATCTCATTCAAACTTAATCAGGAAAAAAATTCATGAAGAGTTACTAGAAGCAACACCTTAAAATATTCATCCCTGACCCTTCAACTGATACCCCACAAATTAATTTTTATCTTCTTTTCATCTCTTCTCAATTACAATATCATATGTTATCACTTTCTCTTAAATATTCAAAAAAACTCACTTTTATCCATACCTTATCCATAAACAAATCTTCAAAGCCTCATCATTCAGTCCTAGTTAAGAAAATCCATTAAAAACTGCTAGAAAAAAAAGAATATCTTATATAGTTTAACCTTGAAAAAATAGACCCACTTAATAAACCTTAGGTAACTGCCTTATTTCTTTTATGTAAAGTCCCTAAAGATGATATCTTCTCTCTTTTACTTTTCTCAGGAATTCTTTCATAGGTATAACAAATCTAAAGTAGAAAATTGTCCAAGTCACTTTTCTGAGTTAAGATCTACATATCCAAGTTGTTTTTCTGTCTTATTATTTGTGAGTCCCTTCTAACTACTGTATTGGAAGTTCAGCCACTTTCATTTCTTGGTCTTGTATAACATCTTCGTCAATATCATTCTTATATTCTGTCAGTTTTAAATCCATATCCAAAACAGCCTAACTTTCAGCTATAACTTCTTCTTTAGTTTGTTTTTATTATAATACTCAGTCTAAAGAGTAAATTCTAGGCATGCTGTTGTTAAGTATCCTTAAATTATTCCAGAGTTAAAATATATTTTTCCTCCATTCTGTGTTAGTGGGAGTTCTTCTTTCATCTTTATTTTTTTTCCTGCTTGCCCCTAGTAACCAGTTATCAAGATCCCCTCTTATCATGTTTTTGCATCACAAGCCTTCGAGAATGTTATCTAGCCAATACATGTATTTTTCATATACAGTCTCCACTCCACCAAGCAAAGAATAGCAGAAATTCTCCATAACTGCTTCTCTTATTGATTAACAGATTAAATATGAATGTGTCCATCTTATACCAATTTCAGAACTGGGAGAATTGAGGTGGTGCAGTGGTTAGAGTGCTGTACTGCAGCTACTTCAGCTGACTGCTAGTTCAAAAGGTCAGCGGATCAAATCTCACTGGCTCAAGGTTGACTCAGCCATCCATGCTTCCAAGGTGGGTAAAATTGCTCCCAGATTGTTGGGAGCAATATGCTATTTAGTATACTGTCAATTGTTGTAAGCCACCCAGAGTCCTCAGAGAGTGGGCGGCATAGAAATATGATTATTCATCATCATCATCCTCATCATCATCATCATCATCATCATCTCTTTGCATCCTTTCTAGATGAATGACATAGGCCCCTGATGGTGAACCTATAGCATGAGTGCCACAGGTGGCACATGGAGCCATATCAATGGGCATGCGAGTGTTGCCATAGATCAGCTCCAGCACGTATCTGTGTGCCAGCCAGCTCATTTTTGGGCCTTTCGGACCTCCAGGGAGGCGGGGAAGACCATTTTCACCCTCCCCAGGCTCCTAGAAAGCCTCTGGAGCCTGGGGAGGGTGAAAAACAGGCCTACCGGGCCCACAAGGCCATCACGTGCTAAAAGTTTGGGGGGGAAGTGCACCCAACACATGCGCAGGGGCAGGGCACATTGAATGATGGGTGTGGGCACAGACATGGGTGACCTCCTCGCGCTCTTCCCGCTTTTGGCATGTGATGGCAAAAAGGTTAGCCATCACTGACATAGGCTGATATAATACAGATGTATGAAATTTTCTGATATCAGAGTTGTGGAACAGCAAACACTTCCATGCCAAGCTCCAGTGCCGATCTAAACCCTACTAATATGGTAGTTTATTTTATGTAAAGAGAAAAAAAGCAGGAGTGGTTAACTATTGTTTTAAATAAACTTAGAATTCTTACAGAACAAAAGCAAGTTCTTTATTAAGAAGAAGGATATATCTTTGAGGTGAGTTTGATTTAAAGTATTCTAATATATTTAGTAAATGTATATGCATCTTTTGTCTTTCATTTTAGTTGAACAGAGAGTATTGTTTATTAACTGATTTTTTTTCCCAGTGTTAATTACACAGTTATTCCAAGTTCTGTAAGTTTCCATGCTACCCTTATTGCAAATGTCTGATCTGTGAGAATCCTGAGTCAGGCTGTAGAAATCAAGAAGTACATTCATATTTATATTTAAGTAAATGGTTCCATGTGCATGATAGATGGGATATAATTTCTGATTACCTTCCAAGATGGTCCCTACAAAACCCATTATTACAGACCAAACTGTTGAACTATACAATTCGATTACCTGAATATCAAGATATCCTTTGCTATACATATCTGGCAATGGCTATAGCTGGCAACTAAGTCTGACTTTGAAACAAGCAGCCTAACATCAGTGGTGAAATCCTCCGAGGTTTGTCACCGATTCGCTGTGTGCGCATGCACAGTGCATGCCAAATGTGCCCTTCGCTCGGAAAAAGGAGGCTTAAGAAGGTAAGAAGAACAGCAAGGGGGGAATCAGCTGTGCCGCGCAATTTAGATTCTCTAGAAAGCAGAATTTCCTGCTTGCTAGCGAATATAAATCACGTGGCACAGTTGATCATCAGAAATACCAGTTTGGACAAACCGGTAGCATTTTTTTACTACCAATTCATCTAAACCGGTAGCTTTTATTACTACCAGTTCGCACAAACCTGTATGAACCGGTAGCATTTCATTTCTGAATAAGATCTACTTTCCCCTTCAAAAAATTCTCTATACACAGTTCTTCCACCGTGGGAAGGCATCACTGGGTGTCATCAATACATTGATCGCATTTTTCTCCATATCCAAATTTTAAATGTATGTTTAATGGTATGGTTCTCAAAATAAGATTTGCTATAAACAATGGACTATGGCTCCTTTTTAAAAAAGGAAACACATTTCTATCTTTAATGGATGAATTCCTTAAATCAGGGGTGTCAAACTCATGGCCCATGGGCCAAATGCATCACACACTGGCCATGCCCACGCCCGGTTTAGCGAAGGGGGAAAAAGTCATAATATATCATGTGATGCCACGGTGATGACACAAGTTTGATACCCCTGACTCAAATCATCTGTACCTTGCTCAAAAGCCTGAACAAAAGGAGGCAACTTTAATAAGCAGTAGAAAAATTCTGATGGACAGACAGATCAATAAAGTATGTCATAGCTTTGGAAGTTTTGGTGAAATCATTCGGGATCCATTCATTGCTTCCGATGGATGGATTCATTTTGCAAAGTCCATTATTATTGTTATTATGTGAGTTAGGTACCATGGACAGTACCCTCTAGTCCGCAATTCCAAGATCATGATTCTAGAGTTGCATCCTACATTACACTGATTATATGTATTTATATTTGTTATAACTGACCATTGCAGTAGACTGAGCAGCAGGTTAATGCATTTTTGGGGGGAGGGAGGAGAGCTGTGGTTCTCTTTTATTTGTATGGATATTTGAGTTCAAGCTCTCCATATTGTTGCATTTTTTTAAACTGTTCTTATTTATTTTTAGATTTTGTAAGCTGCCCAGAGTCTACTGAATTGGGTAGCTATAACTAATTTAAATAAATATCAGATGCAATTCTAGAAATGTAACCCTGAAGCAGAACTAGGGCATGTTTCTAAAGTGTGAGGATTGCCAACACGTTAAATTTAAGCAACTCTCTTCAAAACTAGTGCATTAATTTCTCAGTTCAGCAAGTTTTCAAAAACAGACTGTGGTTTGTCAGAGATGATATTTTAATAAAATCAAACTCTAACACAGGCATCCAAATTCGTTTGAGTTCCATTCTTCAGCTGAAAGATTAATCACAAGTATCACATGTACGAGAGTTGAATAATGAAGCCTGACTGCGCAATGCCATCTATCTGCTGAAGTTTCCTTTTGCAATTTTAATGTCAGCTTGCTTCAGTAAAGAATTAGCGATCTGATCTGTAAGGACCACAGTTAATTTATTCCTCTCAACTATTTTTTGGCTAGTGATAAGTTCTGCCGCAATGAGTGGATCTCATTTCAACAACACAATAACGCTGGTAAGGATGGCTACAATCGTTATTCAATGAACTAGTAGAATACAGATAGTCCTTGACATACAACAGTTCATTTAGTGACCATTTAAAGTTACCACAATATTGAAAAAAAAATGACTTGTGACTGCTTTTTCTACTTACGAACATTATAGCATCCCCACGATTACGCGATCAAGATTCTTACACTTGGCAATTGATTCATATTTATGATGGTTGCAGTGTTCTGGAGTTATGTGATTGCCTTTTGTAAACCTTCTGACAAGCAAAGTCAATGGCGAAGCTAAGATTGACTTAGCAAGGAGGTTACCAATTTATCAACTGCAGTGATTTGCTTAACAATTGTGGGAAGAAAGATTGCAAAATAGGGCAAAACTCACTTAACAATTGTCTCACTTAGCAACAGAAATTTTAGGCTCAATTGCGGTCATAAGTCAAAGATTGCATGTTTGATATACAGTCTCAGGGTCTTGGGAATGGCATCTGCATTGATGTGCTGAAATAAGTGCACTACAACATTACAACTGTATATGCCAATAACTCTGGCTTTAAGATGTCTCATTCATTCTAAACAAATTTCTGAAAATGTTCAAGAAAAAAAAATCTTTCTAGTTTCAGAGCTTCAGATGAACCCTTGTGATTTGTCAAACATCCAACATTCTAATTTTTTGGCCACCTGTTCAGCTGTGATCTTACTCTTCCTTTGTTTCATGTTCTTCTCCTGGGAAATGTAACTCTAGTTCCAGCATCTGCTTTCTGTCCTTTTAAAAGCAGAGTGAAATAAAGCATGCATGCAGCCTTTCACTATAGCATACATCTGATAGCTGTATATTAATGGTGTTTTCTCTCAAGGACCCTGTTGTCCTTTTTATCAACCCTTATTCTTCATGCTAGCCTCCTGCTATCTATTTGTCCATAATATTGTATTGTGCTTGTGACAGCACAGCCTCTGGCACTGCCTGTCTGAGCTGGAGCATTGACACGGGATGTTCAGCAAGAGAAGAAGCTTGGAACCATGATCACAGAAAGAGTGGACAATTGTTGGTTTGTCTATATGAACTCCTTACAGCTAGACATGCTGATAGCTGAGAACAGGCTCTGGGCAGAACAAAAGATATATGACAACAAGGGCAAGAAACAAGGGAAATTGGGACATCCGGGCAACTGCTCCTCAGTTAGTTAAGAACAGGAACTGGTTGCTACGTATATTTTGAGCCAGAAGCACTGAGGTGCTTCCGGGTTGAAAGCACTAGCCAATGACATCACCACTACTTTGGGCACACCCAGTTAGGGGCTCCTTTCATGTCCCCAGCAGGAGCTGGAGTGAAAGATGAGAGCTCAACCCTGTCCCGAGGCAGTTCTTGGATCTCAAGCGCAAACTTTTTTGTTTTAATTAGATTTATATGCCGCCCTTCTCCGGAGACTCAGGGCGGCTTACAATGCGTTAAGCTTTTGTATATTTTTATACAAAAATTCAGCTTATTGCCCCCACAAACTGGGTCCTCAATTTACCTACCTTAGAAAGGATGGAAGGCTGAGTCAACCTTGAGCCTCAAATGTGCACAAACTTGCTAACCTCCTGCCCAGCATTCTAACTCCTCGAGCCACCATGCTCCTAATTGCCACATATAGAATAGAATAGAGTAAAGTAAAATAACTGAGTTGGAAGGGACCTTGGAGGTCTTCTAGTCCAACCCCCTGCTTAGGCAGGAAATCCTACACCACTTCAGACAAATGGTTATCCAACATCTTCTTAAAAATTTCCAGCGTTGGGTCATTCACAACTTCTGCAGGCAAATTGACCCACTTATTAAGTGTTCTAACTGTCAGGAAATTTCTCCTTAATTCTAAATTGCTTCTCTCCTTGATTAGTTTCCACCCATTGCTTCTTGTTCTACCCTCAGGTACTTTGAAGAATAGTTTGACTCCCTCTTCTTTGTGGCAACCCGTGAGATATTGGAACACTGCTATCATGTCTCCCCTAGTCCTTCTCTTCATTAAAATAGACATAGCCAGTTCCTGCAACCGTTCTTCATATGTGTAGAATATTCATCATGTGGGTCGGACTGCCATTATGAAACTACTGATGCTAATGATTGAAAAAAACAGTAAAAGATGGGCTAAATTGTATGAATCAATAAGATTTTACAATGATATACTTTTTCTGTGACTAAAGGTCAAAGTTTTTTGGAAGCCGAGATTACTTTTATTGCAGGCATGTTACTTTTGTATCTTCTTTCAGCTGCCACATTTAGTTCCTATTGCACGCACAGGAAGAGGACTTGAATGCACAGATGTGCAGATCTATGTGTTTACTATGTACAGCTGGCCAATTTAGGTGACTATGGGTAAGATACTATACTCTTAGTGTCATTTCTGCAGTGACGACAGAACTGTTAAGAAACAGTTCCAAGTTTCTTAACATTCCACCATCTGAGATGGCTACATCAGTTTTCTAGGCAGTACTTTATGGTTTGTGTCTAGTGTACCTATATGCTCATCACATCTTAACCAACTCTTTGCTCTTCCAAACGTGCCTCACTTTTTATGATGCACTAGCATAATACGTGAGGTCTAGAGATTTAATGTCTGAGAACTGTGGCTATCATAAATTAAGAAATGTTTTAAAAGCTCCATAAACACTTGGTTTCAGCAATGTGTACCTTCTGCCTACAGTACAGTTGCTTAGGAGGATATACAGTAATGTAGGTTTGATATGCCCTACTTGCACATAGCTTTCTCCCATTTTTCTTCTGACCTCTCCAACCGGTCATCTAGAAGGCTAATTATAGGTAGTCAGCAGAAGTGATAAACGACAAGGAAAGCCTACATTTTTGTCAAAGGTGGCAATAATTCTCTCTGGAACTTTCAGAAAAACTTGACCCAAATATGTATGTAAAAATATTTCACGAATGAAGCTAAAGGTTCAGTTATTCTCATTCATACATGGTCGCACATAGAGGGGAGGAGGGAAAATAATATTTCTCTTTGTGTTACTTCACAAAAGACAGCCACTTCTTTTTCAGGCTACCTGTCACCTGCATAGTGATCTCATAATGCACTTCTCTATTCCTAGCCTCTCTTCTCTTGAGCACAGGTATCAAGAATTCTGGCCAGATTCAGAATAATGGCTACATGTCTTACCAGAAATCAGTTTTTCATGCAGTGGTCTGAATGGGAGAAACCAAGAATAACAGTAAATGGCATCTTGCCTTTTTCCTAGCTAAGATTAATGTATTTTAGGTTTTTCTGTGTATAGAAGAAAAGAAAGTAGAATTTCAAACAGTGGTAGATCCTGCTTTGAACTTTGGAAGTCATCTTTGGGAGCTGTTGAGTACTCCCTCTGGAGATATATAGCGGTGGAGAGTGAAATTGTTGCGTATTAGAAGTGTTGAGATTGCAGTGCCTTTCCGGTGACTTATTTTTTTTCCCCTCAATGGGAATCAAATTTAAATAAAGTGATTGTGGAAGTTTTCTCTACTCAGGAAAGTGTGTGTGCATGTCTGTGTGTAAGAAGTGGAAACACCTTTTCTTTTATTATATTGAATCAATCTATCTGGCTGCATATTTCATAGAGCAGGGGTGTCAAACTCAAGGCTCAGATCTGGCCTGTGGGGTTCTTAGATCTGGCCCGTGAGACCGTCCTGGAAGCAGCAAAGGACTGGCCTGCAGTGCCCCTCCCAAGGTCTGTTTTCACTGACAGAGCACTCAGGCCACCACAGGCATCCCTGACATGAGTGATGTCAAACTGACCATGCCCACCCCGGCCCCCCGAGATCAAACACAACCCTGATGCGGCCTTCAATGAAATTGAGTTTGACAAGGCTGTCATAGAGTAACTCTTTCCTGTCCCTGTTTTCAATTATCCCACATTTCAGTATAATGAGGAAAGTTTAAACTTACTTCTAAGATGAGAGAATTCATGGTTTGCTGCAATTTTCCGTTTCCTCAGCATTTTGCACATCCCACTCCATTCATTATATATTATGGATGTACATATGTTCCCTGAAAATCTCTACCGAATGCATCTACAGATGCTTACATGCATCTGACACATAGCTAATCCTAAAGAAGGTTATACTGGCTACAGAAGTAGATTTCTTTTGGATTCTGAAACAAGGACACAAAGGTTCTGTGAGATCACCATTGGGAAGGAGCATCGGCCAATCCATCCCACAGAGTGTGTATACAGTATAGAGGTTGTCTGATTTATTTATTTATTTAGCACATGGCATATAATGTCAAGGAAAACTACAAATGCTAGATGCAATGCAGTCCTGACAGCCTTAATTGCTAGTTTATTCTATTCAGTACTTATATGCCTAGCCTTGGTGTACCACAAGCAGCGAACTTGCTTACACCAGCAGACTAGTAGCATTCAGGTTGCTGGCTTTTTCAGGCTCTTCTGACGATCTAGTTTCTCCTTGCCTTGTGTTGCATTTCCTCACGTCCGGCCAGATCCAGTACTGGTTTCCTCTCTCTGCACACGCATAAACACAGCTATGTTTTTTTCATTCAGGAATTCAGGAAAGGATTTTCCTTTTGTCATTATTTCAATGTGTATTTTACATAGCAAGAACTTCTTCTTCTTCTTCTTCTTCTTCTTCTTCTTCTTCTTCTTCTTCTTCTTCTTCTTCTTCTTCTTCTTCTTCTTCTTCTTCTCCTCCTCCTCCTCCTCCTCCTCCTCCTCCTCCTCCTCCTCCTCCTCCTCCTCCTCCTCCTCCTCCTCCTCCCCACCTCCTTCTCCTCCTCCTTTTTTTTTTTGATTCAGGAATTTATCACAAACTTTGGAGAGATTGGCAAATGGATTGTATTTGTTGCAGAATTCCACTTTTTTTTCTAGTGCCACCCAGCCTTGCCACAGTCCTGAGTTTTTTGGCTTGCAAAATTTATATTTATGTCACTCAAACGTGCATTTTATTTACTTTATGTGACCAGTAGCATGTCATCCTTCTAGCGCCAATGAACCACTCAAGCTAACCTAAAGCCAGGGGCTGCCAGGGGCATGAAAAGAAGCATAAAGAGATATCACCTAACAACATAACCAAAAGGAAATGTTTCCAAGAGTCTGGTCCCACGTCTAGTGTGAGAGATGCTTGGCAAATTCAATTGATCCTATAATCTGTCTGCATTCCATCTGTTTAGTCTTAGAGTTCTAATTCATTAAACATTGATCTTGACATAACCCTGCTAAAACACTGGCATGTCATAGGCTAATGTGTTTGTTAGAGAAAACGCCTATCCCTGTGTGCACAAAAGAGGAAGAGGGATTAAATTATTCCATGGTTCAGCCTTCTTCCACTTTCCAGTAACAGAATGTTCTCACTTTCCGTGACAATGAATCAGACTGACCCTTCAGATAATGCTCTCTCATGCTTCAGCTTTCCTTTGCAGGCAAAGCTTTTTTGTTCTTATCCCTAATAACTTGTTTGACAGAGTTCACCATGTAGCTAAGCAACTTTTTTTGTTTCTTTTTGGAGTGGTGTGATAAGAGTAGACCACATTTCTTTCTTTCTTGACAACTTCATTCCCCATGCAAGTTTACTTCCTGGTAGGAAAATACTTCAATATTGGTGAGCATCAAGTCAAATTGTATAACAGAGTGAGGGATCCCTGGTGCTCACTGGGTTTGGCTGTTTCCTGGCAGATGTTTTATTGCCCAAACTAGGTAACATCACCAGTATAACAAATGCTTGGTTAAGAAGTGCCTTATTAACAAAAGTGACAAGGATAATCGGTAATAACGCCAGAGATTCTCTGCCATGATCTTGCATATATATATATAGTCTTAAAACAATTAATTATTGTATGTTAGCATTGGGTTTTAGTTTAGTTTAGTTTTATTGGATATATATATATATATATATACATACATACATACATACATACATACATACATACATATATATATATATATATATATAGTCTTAAAACAATTAATTATTGTATGTTAGCATTGGGTTTTCTCCTAGGTTTAGTTTTAGTTTAGTTTAGTTTTATTTGATTTATATACCGCCCTACTCCCGAAGGACTCAGGGCGGTGCACAGCCAACAATAAAAATACATAAATACAAAATTTAAAACCAACTAAAAACAGATTAAATGAATTTGGCCCAGACAGAATTAAAACACCCCAAATAATTTAAATTTTTTAAAAAATTTAACACTAAAAACAGAGAGTGGTTAGGCCAGGCCCGCCTGGCGAAATAGAAAAGTCTTAAGAGCGCGGCGGAAGGTGGGCAGATCCGGGATCCTCCGTATCTCCAGGGGGAGCTCGTTCCAGATAGTAGGTGCCCCCACAGAGAAAGCTCTCCCCCTGGGGGCCGCCAGCCAACATTGTTTGGCTGACGGCACCCGGAGGAGCCCCTCTCTATGAGACCGTACTGGCCGGTGGGAGGCTATTGGTGGTAGTAGGCGGTCCTGCAAGTACCCAGGTCCTAAGCCATGGAGCGCTTTAAAGGTAATAACCAAAACCTTGAAGCACACCCGGAAGACCACCGGAAGCCAGTGCAGCTTGCACAGGAGAGGTGTCACATGGGAACGCCATGTCGCTCCCATCACCACCCGCGCAGCCGCACTCTGCGCCAGTTGGAGCCTCTGGGTGCTCCCCAAGGGGAGCCCCATGTAGAGAGCATTACAGTAGTCTAGACGGGAAGTGACAAGGGCGTGAGTGACCGTGAGCAAGGAGTCCCGATCCAGAAAGGGATGCAACTGGCGGATCAGGCGAACCTGATAGAAAATCCTCCCGGCCACGGCCGTCAGGTGCCCTTCTAAGGACAGCCGTGAATCCAGGAGGATGCCCAAGTTACGAACCCTCTCCGTGGGGGCCAGTGATTCGCCCCCAATAGTCAGTGATGGCGCCAACTGACTATATCGGGACGTCGGAAACCACAGCCACTCAGTCTTGGATGGGTTGAGCCTGAGCCTGTTCCTTCCCATCCAGATCCGCACGGCCTCCAGGCACCGGGACATCACTTCCCGGTGCCTGGGATTGGAGATTAGATTGGAGTTTTGTTTGTTTGCTGTGTTTTTAACTAGCTTGCTTTATATTTTCTCATTTTTTTGCATTTCTGGTTCTTAACTTCATAATCCATGTTCCAATATCTAAGGGGTTGCCACAAAGAAGAGGAGCCAAGCTATTTCCCAAGAGAACTGGAAGGCAGGACAAGAAGCAATGGATGGAAACTGATCAAGGAGAGAAGCAACCTAGAACTAAGGAGAAATTTCCTGAATTAGAACAATTAACCAATGGAACAGCGCGCCTCCTGAAATTGTAGGTGGGTCAACACGGGAGGTTTTTAAGAAGAGATTGGACAACCATTTGTCTGAAATGGTATAGGGTTTCCTGCCTGAGCAGGGGGTTGGATTAGAAGACCTCCAAGGTCCCTTCCAACTCTGTTATTATTTTATTCTGTTAATCTGTCTCTGTTTCTTTCTATGCCTATGTCTATGGCAATGTCTATGTCTATGTATACATATATCGGCCTACATCAGCCGAGTCAATGCCATGCTGATGATGAGAGAGAGAGAGAGAGAGAGAGAGAGAGAGAGAGAGAGAGAGAGAGAGATAAATAGATAGATAGATAGATGATACATAGATAGATGATAGATCGATTGATCGATAGATGATAGATAGATAGATAGATAGATAGATAGATAGATAGATAGATAGATAGATAGATAGATAGATATCACTTCCAATGTACGTTAGAACCTACGAGGCTTCCTCTTTAGGGTTTATATAAGTAAAAAAGCAGAATGAAAAGGATGCAGATCCCTCTGAGTTAAGATGAAACTCATTCCAAATGTTCTGGTTTGTCTGGATCTGATGGAGACCTCGACCCAATAACAACGTTCAAAATAGGATGGTTTCTTTCTCTTTAAATGAAAACAACTGCAACTTTTGAAAACAGAATCTATTTATTTAGTAAATTTATGTGACATCCGTCTCACTGTCAAGTGACTCTGGGTGGCTTACAACATTGTAAAATACGAATATAAAGCAATTAGAAGGTCAAAAACATTAAGCATTAAAATTAAAAACTTAAAATTACCTGGATAATAAGTAACTGGATAAAAGGAGCCGATATGTAAATGGGGTGGAAATGGGATCTTCTAATCTACTAACTGCCTCCCGGCTAGGGAACCTTGGGCCATTTGGCAGAGCCCGGTTTTCATGGGCTTTCTGAAGGCCAAGAGATGGGTTGTGGGCTTCATTTTGAGAGAGATGATGTTCCAAAAAGTGGGAGGCATGACAGAAGAGGTTCTTCTCTTACAGCCTCCAGCACCTTATCCCTCCTATATTACTTCATAGCATCATCAGTATCACTGTTGCCACCCATCACAATCTTTATAAAGAATCCATATTGTGGATGCCAATAAATATGGACTCTAAAATCTAAATCCAGCGTAATATATCAAGAACAAAATATTCAAAATTCTGAAATGTTCAGACCCTTGTAGTCCAGCCAAAAGAACACCACCAATTGTCTATGGAGATTCTCAGTCATCCAGAACTGAAGAAGCTTCTTGGATGAGAAGCAAAATGTCTTCAAGGAAAAACAAAGTCCAAGTACCGTGTTTCCGCAAAAATAAGACCCTGTCTTATATTTTTTTAACCCCAAAAATAGCGTTTAGCCTTATTTTTGGGGAGGTCTTATTATTTTGTGGCGTGTGGAGCAAGATGGGGCTCCTCTTGCTGTCTTACCTGATTTCCTGCTCTGCATTTCAATATTTTCGGGGAGGGCTTATTTTTGAGGGGAGGCTTATTCTAGTGCATGCGCTCAAAAGACCGATTGGGCTTATTTTCAGGGGGTATCTTATTTTCGGGGAAACAGGGTATTTATTGAAAAAGCAATTTTGGGAACCTGCTGATCGTCTTGTTCCATCTTTGGAAACTCACTCCTACTTAAACATTCACAATATCCATGTTATTATAAGTGGGTGTGGGTGTGCATTCCTTTGTGTGTATGTGTGCACATGATTTATTGTATAGGATAAATACAATATGAAACTGTCAATTCCTTTGTTTGCTAGGCTATCTGAAATGAGTATTATCCTGTGTTAACTAAACCCATCTAAGATGAGAGATACAGGACAGTGTCATAGTCAGAAGTGATATTCAGCCGGTTCAGACCAGTTTGCCCAAACTGGTAGTGGAAATCGCAGGTGGGGCCCACCCACTCCAGCTCTATGCCATCCTATTTAGGCATGTTTTTGAGGTCTGGAAGGCCTCAAAACATGTGCGGAAGGCGTGCATAAGTATGCACATGCGTGGAAGCCTGGGCGCATGCACGGAAGGCAGGTGTGCACGCAAACCAGGAGCGTGTATGAAGCGAGTGTGCACATGTGCAGCAAACCGGCAGTAACATCATCTGAAACCCACCGCAGCTCATAGTCATTAGGGTGATTTTCACTTCCCCCTGGGAATTCTCCAGCTGAAGATCCAGTGATACATTTCATCATTTGGGTATTCTTCAGCCTGACATCAGGTAAAGTACGACTGAGCAGAACTGCAAAAATAAAGTGCATGAGTTCTTTCTGCAAAAAGTCTGTCCCACTCAAAATACCCTGCCGAGTATTTATTTACAGCTTCCTTGTCAGTGTGATTTTTAGAAACACCGGCATCCTTCTTTTGAATAAAGCGAGCAAGTAATCAGGTTCCTCAACATTCCTATCATAGAAAACACTCAGTGATTTTCTACATCTCCTGTTCAGGCTCCCTTGATTTATAAATTGTATTTTTTTCCCCCTTTCTCACCTTGTCTCCTCCCCAAATACCATTTACTTTGCAAACTGTTGTCTGTTATTTGCAGTTAATCTCTGCAGGATTGGCTCTGGTCCAAGGATCCACTCAGAAAGCTGGATTGTTCCCTTTTCTCAACAAATGCCCTCAGACAACCTGCCACACACACCTTGCATGCTAATGTTGAACTTCGATGAATGTACTGTAGCGAGCAACGTGCAAAGTGATTCCTCTTGTTAGAGTCATCTGTGCTTTGTTTAAGTTCAAAATGAGCCAGACTTCCACCAATACGTACCATTATCTTGTTTATGTGTCACATTTGCACTCTGACTTCACTTCAATGGAGTAGGAATATATTCATAGTAAACAAACATTTAAGATCTATCAAAAGCCATTAGAGCAGCAACCAAAGAACAATGGAATCACAAAAACAAGGTAATCAAGTAATTAAGGTAATCAGGTAAAATCTGCTAGAAAACTTTTTTTTTTTAAATTAGGCAATTTTACGGCCACCTGTCTTGCTAAAGCACTGTGGGTGACAAGCAAAATTATAAGATATAAAAACAATATAAATTGCTATAAACTATTGTTTGAAAAAGCAATGACTGGGTTCACATTGAACAGCAAGCCAAAACCAAGAGACCACATTAATGTTACTTGATAAAGAAAGAGCCAGTCTGGTGTAGTGATTAAGATGCTGACTTAGAAACTGGGAGGTTGTGAGTTCAAGTTCCACCTTAGGTATGAAAGCCAGTTGGGTGATTTTGAGCCAACCACTCTGTCTCAGGCAAACCAACCTCATAGGGTTGTTGTTGTAAAGAAAATAGGAACAGGAAGTGGTATGTTGTATGTTTGCTGCCTTGAGTTACTTATAAAAGTAATATTAGTGGCATAAAAATCTAATAAATAAATGCACATCACCTAAATGTCACTACTGCAAACCTGCATTATCATTCACAATATATCATCTAATCTGTAGCTGGAGAATCTTCCAATATGCTTTTTGTTCAAGGCGCTAGTGACACAAGCAATAGCAAGACTTACATGCCGCTCCATGATGCTTCACAGCAATCTCTAAGTAGTTTGCAAATATCAGCATATTTCCCCCAACAATCAAGGTCCTTATTTTACCAACCTTGGAATGATGGAAGGCTGAGTCAACCTTGAGCCAGTGGTGAAATCTAAATTTTTTTACTACCGGTTCTGTGGGCATAGCTTGGTGGGCATGGTGTGGCTTGGCGGAGTGTGTGACAAATATGAGCGTGCATGTGCTAGCTTCGCTCGCAAGCTTTGCTTGCGCACGCCATCTCTGCACATGCATGTGGACTTCTGCACATGCACAGTGTTCATGCATTACGTCCAGGCGGGTGGATGGCAGTCACCACTAGCAGTCACCACTAGCGGTTCGCCCAAACCAAACCGAACCGGCTGAATCCCATCTCTGATTCTAACCACTGTGCCACCAGGACCCTGATTCTTATTAATATACTACTTATATTTACAATGAATGGGTAGCCCAATATTTGGTCAAGCATCTCTCCCTCTGTTCTCCTTCTTGAGTAATAAAACCAGTTGAGAGAACTCCCCCCCCCCCGATATTCTACTCTTGGGAATGGTACATTGTGCAAGAGAAACAATTTAGTGTAGTGGTTAAAGGCACCAGGCTAGAAACCAGAAAAGCAGGTAGTCTCATTCTGCCTTGAGCACAAGGTCAACCTGACCTCAGGTCAGTCACTTTCTCTCTGCCCTAGGAAAGAGGGAATTAAAAATCTTTCCAAGAAAACTGGAAGGACTTATCCAGGTAGCCACCAGGAGTCAAAGATTGACTCAAAGGTAGAAAAAGTGGGGGGGGGGGGGGGAGAGAGAAAACAATTAACCAATAAAGAAGAATATTTTTAGCTCAAGGTTGAAATGAGGGATCCTTGGTGCACTCTGAATATGGGTGTTTTCTTGCAGACATCTGATTACCCGAAGTAGGTAGCATCATCAGTGCTGTTCAGACATCAGAAACCCCCTCAAATACAATTAAGCAACGGAGTGGCTCCAGTTATGGGCATCCTACCCTTCCCTGCACTAGTACTTTATTTTTGGCATCAGTTAAGATCTGACTTTCACTGAGGCCCAAATAGCTATGATTTGTGTGTTGGTTTATCATGTCCTTCTCTGTTTCATGTGAGAAGGAGGGAGGCTTTATGTCATAAGTTGTACTTGTTTTATTGATTTATTGAACCTGCTCTGAAATTTATCAGAAAAAGGTAAAAATACAAATAAAATAAAATTTAAAGTTTTTTTCTTTTAAAAAAAAATAAGATAAAGTAGAGCAGACCCCTGTGTAGACCAAAGAGTCATGGATAAGCCGGTATGAAAATTGAGCTCAGCTGTGCATATCTTTAAGAGATGGTTTTCTTGGGACAAATGTCATAGTTCGGCTGGCTTACAAGAAGAGATTATCAGAGTTTTGCTGCCTCACAAGTAACATTTCCTGTCATGTTCTGCCCAGGCAAATAAAAATAAATGAAGTATGACAGCATATCTGCAAGAATGCTTTTATACAAGCAAAAACACAATAATGTGCTTATACGAGGGGTGAAATGCTCCCGGTTGGGATCTGATCACCCGATCCGGTAGCAATGATGGCGGGTGGTTTGGAGAACTGGTAGCAAAAATTCTTGCCCCTCCCCCATGCCCAGCTGAGCCATGCAATCATCAGAGGCTTTTTTTTAATTTTTAAAGGCATTTTTTCTACAACCTATTCAGCAAAAAAAAAAATGCTTTTAAAAGCTGAAGAGGTTGTAGAAAAAAATGCTTTTAAAAGCCTCTGATGATCCCAGCTGAGTTGCCTGATTGTCAGAGGCTTTTAAAAGCATTTTTTTTTACAACCTCTGATGAGGTTGTAGAAAAAATGTTTTTAAAAGAAAGAAAGCCTCTGCCGATTAGGCGACTCAGCTGGGATCGTCAGAGGCTTTTAAAAGCATTTTTTTCTAAAACCTCTTCGGCCAAAGAGGTTGTAGAAAAAATGGTTTTAAAAGTGAAAAAAAAAAGTTGGCCATGTCTACCCAGTCACATTACCCCCCTCCCCACCAAGCCACACGCACAGAACTGGTAGTAACAAATTTTACATTTCACCACTGGCTTATACCCTTGAGTTGATGACAATATCCTATAATTTGTATAGCCATGAACCAAGCAGGCAAATATCTATTAATGATTACCACACATGGATATGACACATATAAAGGAAATAATCTGATTCTATGAAAGTTGCTCTATGCATTATTAGGGTTAAAAAAATAATTTTCTGAAATACACAAATCTGGATGGCCACTGGATGGCAGCAAAGAGATACAGATAGTTCATTCTAGTGTTTATCTGGATTTCTGCATATGGTAGCTTAGGTTAACTAAGTCATCAGGAATGTCTTCTTTGGAGAAAGACCACTAATTTCAAATCTTGTTTCTCTCAGAGTATTTACTATTAATCTATACCTATTCCCCCTCCCCCTCGCCCCATTATCTGGCACTATACTTTGCAATACTCTCGTGCATGGTGGACAGTGGTTAGAATGCAGTACTGCAGGCTACTTCTGCTGATTGCCAGCAGTTTGGCAGTTCAAGTCTCACCAGCTCAAGGTTGATTCAGCCTTCCAATCTTCCGAGGTCGGTAAAATGAGGACCCAGATTGTTGGGGATAATATGCTGACTTTGTAAACCACTTACAGAGGGCTGTAAACAGTGGTGGGTTCCTCCTGGTTCTGATGAGCCGCTAGCGGTGATGATATGATGTCACTGAACTGGTTCTGCCACCGCCCCACCCCCCACTCCCCCTGCATTATTCTTACCTTTTATTTGGCCCCACCCCCAATCTATTGCTGCCTCGTGAGTCCCAGCTATAGGCTAGAGGGGAAAAAACTGTTTAAACTCTTGCCGCGGGGCTTCAAAGGGCCTCCCTACAGCTGATCGGTGTTAAAAGAAAACAAATGAGTAGACCGGTGCCTGCAAAAATAAATGGGTAGACCAGTGCCTCCAAAAACAAATAGGTAGACTGGTACAGCTCTGCAAGCAGTTGAAAGCCTGGTAGACCAGTACCTCTGCTAAATCCTAAAGAATTATCACATGATCATCAAGCCATGCCCATAAAATAAGCCAAGCCCACAGAACTGGTAGTAAAAAAAATTAGAACCCACCCCTGGCTGTAAAGCACTGTGAAGTGGTATATAAGTCTAAGTGCTATTGCTAAGTTCTATTGCCACTCTAGACCAGGGATTTTCCCAACTTCTATTAGTGAAGTTTCCCTTTGTATATGTTCATTTTTGCAGATTCTAATATGTGCTTTGAAATCTTACCATGCCAATACTTCACGGTTTGTTCTTCGTTGACTGTAGCCCTAGTCAATCATGCATACATTCAGCAAGGATACTATACATTCACCCCTTTCTCCATCTCAACTATATGAACCAGAATTTGGTACTCTCAGGATCATGATCTATTCAGAGGCCAATGCAACTACAGATGTACTTGTTGCAGTCATCATTGCTGAATGTATATATGTCTTTGCTGATTAGGTATTTACCCATCAACTTTGGATAAGGAAAAAAAAAATCCTTTTCAGTTGTGTAGTAAGTCTTAATGACTAAACAGGGCTTCTAAATGCCCAAAATTTGACTTTTTTATGCAGCTTACCTAAAGCAGACATCATCATCATCATCATCATCATCATTATCATCATCATCATTATTATTTAATCTTTAGTGAGATTCACAGCCTTTGAGGCTGGTTAATAGCTCAGCAGCTCGAGTCCTAACCAAGGACCTAGGAACTATTAAGGTATCATCGGAGGATATAAGCTGTTCCGAGTAAGATGGTTTTTTGTAGAGTCAAAATGTTCAAGTCTGGTAAATTTAGAATTTAGAAATTTAGAATACCGGGATAGCCTTTTGGATATTGCTCCAAGGACTCCAATTTCAATTGAGACAACACACAATTTCTTTTTCCTCAGTTGCTCAACTTCAATTTGCAAGTCCTGGTACTTTGTGATTTTTTCTTGTGATTTTTTCTTCAATCCGTGAGTCACCAGGTATTGCAATGTCAATGAACCATACTTTTTTCTTTTCAACTATTGTTATGTCAGGTGTGTTGTGTACCAAGTGCCTGTCAGTCTGAATCCTAAAGTCCCACAAGATCTTGAGTTTCTCATTCTCTAAAACTTTCTCAACCGGACATTCCCGTGGTTTTTGCTGTACTCAAATCCAAACTTCTGGCACAATTTCCAGTTAATGGTTTTAGCAACACGGTCATGGCATTGTAGGTAGTCAGTTTGTGAAAATTATTATTATTATTGTTGTTGTTGTTGTTGTTGTTGTTTAGTAGTAGTATTAGTACTAGTACTAATACCAGTACTAGTACCAGTACTAGGTAATGAAGCAGACAGGAAACAGGTGGGTTTAAAAAAAACTGAGGTCAGGTACCTAAAACTATCTAGCTTTGTGTCAAATGATAGAACTTTTCTTCAAATTATAAAAAGCATTTTTTTCCCCTGAGCCACTGATATTGCAAGCAAGCACCCATTTCTCTGCAGACCTCTATCTTTACAGTTCAGACTGAATCCGTTATAAAATGCATACAGAGATCATGTCTGTTTCTTTCCTTCCTTCTAGTTTGCTGCTTTAATGAAATCATTGTTTAACTTTGAGAATTATTTTCTTCTATAAAATTGATGCTGGTAAGACTGTATCATGTGAAAGAGACACAGCGGATCTGGAAAGTGATTTACACTAATATTGATTTTAAAAAAAATAGACTAAGGCTTTTTACTTAAAGTTTTCTGTTTCCTGAAGTAGAGTCATCTTTGAAGATGATGCTGGGACATGAAAATAAAATAAAATTTATGTAAATAAAATTCAACACTTTCTAAAACTTACTATTTAACAATTATATATCCATTTAGTATATAGAGCTGTGATGGTGCAGTGGTTAGAATGCAGAACTGCAGGTCTAAGTTACTGCTTACTCCAGGAGTTCAAATCTCACCCGGTTCAAGGTTGACTCAGCCTTCCATCCTTCGGAGATGGGTAAAATGAGGATCCAGATTGTTGGGGGCAATAGGCTGACTCTGTAAACCACTTACAGAGGGCTGTAAAAACTGTGAAGTGGTATATAAGTCTAAGTGCTATTAGACTTATGAACAATCATTTTGATAATCACTTTTTCTTTCTTCCAAGCTTTATCTTTAGGAACCCTTTCATACATGTTTCAGAAGTTTCCCAGTAGCTGGAGAAAGATTTGAGGGTAAGTAAAATTTCAACTGTTCTTGAAATATCGCAGTTACTGTCAAGCTTTGGCCACCAGGCAGGAATGGAACCATGTAGGCAAGGTCACAAGAATCCCCAAACCTCTGATAAGCATTTTTTTTTCATGGAAGAGAAGTTACAAAGCGATAATGAAAGAATTCCAGTAAGCTAATTAGAATTTGCAGGGAGAGGAGAGTTTAAAATCAGCAAAATGTTATATGAAGTGCTGCAATGCAAGCACCCCATTCCTTTCATAGATATGTTGACATTATGCCTATACGTTCAAAAGTCTGGCTTCGTGCCAGTTTTGACATATGTTCCATGGTTATTACTAACTGCAGCCCTTTAAGAGCAGGTTGGAGGGCGGGAAAAAGCATCCTTAGAATCCTCTCTTGCCTGCATTCAGCCACTTATTTTGAATGAGAAATCCACTTTTCACATGTCTCTTGTTTGCATAGCGCCTGGAAATAATATCAGAAAAGTAACTTTCACACAATTCCATATTCTTATGATTTTGCTTGCCAAAGAATGCTTACGCTATTGCAGATTTTTGGCAATAATCCTAATACTTTTTTCTTGCATGGGAATTGCACCATTTTAACTAAAGCAGCGTCGATACTCATTCCTGAAATTGAAAATGCAAGGAATTAATAAACAAGACAACAAATTGAGAATTTCCCAAAGATTTGCAATTTGCCACTTTGAGAAGTAAGAACTTACACCAGTTGAAATTGGTCTTTATTTAATCCAGAAAAGTTTAAATCTAAAATGATCTAAAATCTAAATACAAAATAATTACATAGTGTGAACTGTTTGGTTTTTGCTAACCAGCAGGTAAGGGAGAAAAAGTGAGGATGATATGAATTGTTATGAGAGAACTAATAAAGGAGGATAGTTGTAGCTCATGGTTGAGATGAGGGATCCTTTGTACTCTCTGAGCTTGGTTGTTTTCTTGCAGAAAACAATATGATCAGTGCTAGTCATGTTACTTAGTTTGGGTAATGAAACATCTGCAAGAAAACAACCAAGCTCAGAGACCACCAAGGACCCCTTATGACAGGGGTGTCAAACTCAAGGCCTGTGGGCTGGATTCAGCCCGCGGAGTGCTTCAAACTGGAGCATGGGGCTGGCCTGGGAATATCAAAGGACCGATCCATGGTGCCTCTGCAAGTGAAAATGGGCCAAAAACAGGCCGAAAACAGGCCTCGCATGATCTATTTACATTTGTAAAATCTACCCCCCCTTTTATGTGTATTTTAATTTGGTCTTTGACCGCAATAAAAAATCTGTCTGTCTGTCTGTCTGTCTGTCTGTCTGTCTGTCTGTCTATCTATCTATCTATCTATCTATCTATCTATCTATCTATCTATCTATCATTTTTGGCCTCCACAGCCTCCAGCCGCATTCTGCCGGCTGAAAATGAGCTCCACAGGGGCCTCAGGAGGCCCATTTTCGGCCTGTTTTTGGCCGTCAGAGTGCTGCAGCAGTCCATGGAGGGTGAAAACAAGGTGTGGGGGGCTGTGTGTGGGCCCCCCCATGCCCCATTTTGGCCAGTAACGTGCTGCAGGAGGCATCCATCCCATCTCCCCTCCGCTCCTCCCTCCACCGGCCCATGGAGGAGAACTACAATGCTGATCCGGCCCTCGAAGAAATCCAATTTTATACCCCTGCCTTATGAGACAACTGGAAACTTTTGGACAACCACAGTTGTCATTTCGATTATTGGGGACCTGGTTGGTCCAAATTATTTTCAGAAAGGAGGTGCTGCAATTAATGAAGAAAATGTACAATTCCATGATTAACTCCAGAACTGTTAGGAGGAGGAGCCAAGATGGCACAGTGGTTACAATGCAGTATTGCAGGCTGATTCTGCCAATAGCCAGGAGTTTGATCCTGAAAGAGCTCAAGGTTGACTCAGCCTTCCTTCCCTTTGAGGTGGATTAAATGAGAAGCCAGATTGTTTGGGGCAATATGCTGACCCTGTAAATTGCTTAGAGAAAACTGTAAAGCACTGTGAAGCAATATATAAGTTCTGTTGCTATTCAAAAATCCTCCCCAGCCCTCTCTCACACAACTTCCATAGGATCATACAAAGAATAGGATGTCAAATTCACTATTGGGCTGTTTTAAATGATTTCTGCATGAGACTGTGAATGTGAATTACAGAAGTACATTCAATGAATATTACATTCATGTCCAAGTTAAACATGTGAAGCATTTTTTTTTAATTTACCACAAGTGGTTACTTCCCATGTGTACATCCATATAAATGAGAGGCAGATTTGGCCCATATTATGGGTCTTTGAATAGGCAGGGTATAGATTAATCCCCGAACACAAATGAATAGGATGGCATTCAAAGAGATTCTGACATTTCTCAAAGCACAAAAGGACAAAGCATGCCAAAGTGAAAAACAAATATGCCTGATCCCAAATTCATCTTAATATTCAGAGTCTAAGCTTGTTTACCAACCAATTTGGAAAAAAAAAACCAAGAATGGAAAAGTTGTTCACATTTGCAGTAATTTATGGTGATAATGCTGCACATCAGGCTGGTCTTTTTTGAATACTTAATGCATAAATATTCTGGTGGAAAAATGATGTAGGTGCCTGACTGCAAGTGATTAACTAATCATTTCTTACTTTGTTTAGCCCCCATTCCCTCCCCACAATAAGCAGATTAATCATTATGTATTCTATGGCCAAAGCATGCTCTTTTGTTTTGTTTTCTAAAAATATTATTTCCAAAAGGGAGAAATAAAGCTGGAATCCAATGCACCTGATATATCTGGAAAGTCTGCTTCATATTTTCCTGTGGTAATAATTTACTAGGTTTTTT
Source organism: Masticophis lateralis (assembly GCA_030761175.1). Taxonomy (NCBI): domain Eukaryota; kingdom Metazoa; phylum Chordata; class Lepidosauria; order Squamata; family Colubridae; genus Masticophis; species Masticophis lateralis. The sequence continues at coordinate 121,841,031 of JAUDYJ010000001.1, read as the reverse complement.
CAGAAAGGAAAGGAAAGGAAAGGAAAGGAAAGGAAAGGAAAGGAAAGGAAAGGAAAGGAAAGGAAAGGAAAGGAAAGGAAAGGAAAGGACAAACTGGTGGCCCACAGGCTGGGTGTGTCATGCACAGGCCACATCCACCCCAGCTCTGCAAAGGGAAAAAAATGTCGCAATATGTCACGTGACAGCAATGTAATGCAGCGAGTTTGATCCCCGGGATGTAGGGAGTTAAGCTGGAGAGGCAGAAATCAGTGGTTCCCAGGTAATAGAGAAATGTATCCACATAAACCATGTGCCTTTTAAGGCCATCCAGAGAGTGACCAATCCATTGACACCAATCCTGAAAGACAGGAGAAGGGGAGGGAAAGAAGGGAGGGAAGGAAGGGAGGGAGGGAAGATTTAGATATTGACTTCTTAATAATAAGAGGAGTTCCAGACTATAGAAGAGAATCTCACAAGGCAACTAGAAATATTTGAAGCTCTCCATTTTGCTTCCTTTGACACAAGTGCCTCTCAAGTTCTTTCCATCCTCTAACGAAGACCCTCGTGATTGTCATTCAATTCAAAATGAACACACAGAAAAATCAAACCAAATTCTCAGATAATGCTCTATTGGCCATTGAGAAACCTGGACTGGCATGAAAATAAGCATGGTTCTCCTGGATCCTTGGAGCCTTGTATTTCTGCAACTGCGCAGTGGTGGGTTTCAAATTTTTTTACTACCGGTTCTGTCAGCGTGGCTTGGTGGGCATGGCAGGGTTTGGTGGGCATGGCTTGGTGGGCATGGCAGGGGAAGGATAATGTAAAATCTCCATTCCCTTCCCACTCCAGGGGAAGGTTACTGAAAAATCCCCATTTCCTCCCGATCAGCTGGGACTTGAGAGGCAGAGAATAGATGGGGGGGGGGGGCAGTCAGAATTTTTACTACCGGTTCTCTGAACTACTCAAAATTTCCACTACCGGTTCTCCAGAACTGGTCAGAATCTGCTGAAATCCACCTCTGCATCCGTGGTAGGCAAGCTTAAGTTCTGACTTTCTGTTTTCCTTTGAGTTTGAGGTTAGTGGCTAAAAGAGAATGAGGGAAAAGGAGTGTCAGCAAAAGAAAGAACAACTGGCTTCAGCAAATAAGTTCTTTGTGGCTTTAGAATATTTGCTAGAAAAATGTTGAACCTGCTGATCAGGAAAAAAAATGCTTAATTTATACTTCCTTCCTCTAATTCAACCCCTGGCAATTTACCTGTATGATCCAAGTGTTAAAACTCTTAAGCATGAATTATGAGAGATTGAGAAGAAGTTGTTTTCTGAATAGTAAGTACGTTGGAGCACTCTGTCCTCCAATTAAGCCTGCAGTGGTGACTGGATATTTAGAAAACACATCTCACCATCCAATATGATAAGGTATTGTCATGCATGTTCACATCCCTTGTAATTGCAATTGCAAGTTCTTTGAAAAAACTATCTAAACTAGATACCAGTTTACTAAGGTAAAGGTTCCCCTCGCACATATGTGCTAGTCATTCCCGACTCTAGGGTGCAGTGCTCATCTTCGTTTCAAAGCTGAAGAGCCAGCGCTGTCTGAAGATGTCTTTGTGGTCATGTGGCTGGCATGACTAAAGACCAAAGGTGCACGGAATGCTGTTACATTCCCACCAAAGGTGGTCCCTATTTTTCTACTTGCATTTTTTACATGCTTTCGAACTGCTAGGTTGGCAGAAGCTAGGACAAGTAATGGAAGCTCACCAATAGGGATTTGAACTGCTGAACTGCTGACCTTTTGATTGACAAGCTCAGCAACTTAGACACTGAGCCACCGCGTCCCTATACCAGTCTACTACTTGCTCTTTATTTAAAATTGAAACTCAGTTCAAGCAGCTCATCTCGGATTATTCTTAGATAAATATACTGTATCCTTCAATGGAGAAGTTGGTAGTGGCAGAGGAAAAGGAGATCACTTAACTAACCCTGATTTATTCAAAATCATGTGCCCTTAAAGGTCCTCTGTTGTTTATTTCATATGGCGTAACAGAATACAAGTAGTCCTCAACGTATGACCAATGTGTAATGTCTCGCCGAACGTTTCAGTGAATTGAGAATTTATTGTTGTTGGACAAGTAATTCAAAAGCAAAGCTGTATTTGTAATGGTCAAGCCCTCCTCCCATTCCCTTCAAGTCCATAGCACTAGTTCATCTATTAGTGTGAAGTTTCTTGGCATGTCGATTATGTGGAAATTGTAAATATCATTTGTGACATAACTGGGACCTCCATTCTAACATTCTCACCTGATGCTTACCAAATAAGTCAGGATGAAGCCAAACCTGACCATTGCCTAGGCTATAGTTTTTTCCACAGTCTCATTCCCACATACCATTACAAAATCTTGCAATAGATTGCTTTGTTCTTGTGTCTTTAGTCTCGTCTGAAAATAGTTACATTATCTCAATTTTGCAAGGACTTGAACCATGGCTTATATTGTTGTCATGATTGCTGAAAACTCATGTCTGAATGATCTCTAGCATTTATTTTATTTATTTATTTATTTTGTCAAGAACATACTAGATAATAAGTATAAGGATGGATTGGATACCTAAAATAGATACAAATAGAGGAAACATTAGGACAGAGACAGTAGGCATGCTGGTGCACTTACTCACGCCCCTTACAGACCTCTTAGGAATGGGGTGAGGTCAACAGTAGCCGGTCTTAGGTTAAAATTTTGGGGGTTTGGGGATGAAACCACAGAGTCAGGTAGTGCATTCCACGCATTGACAATTTTGTTGCTGAAGTCATATTTTCTGCAATCGAGTTTGATGCAGTTTACCTTAAGCTTGTATCTATTGTGTGCTCATGTGTTGTTGTGGTTGAAGCTGAAGTAGTCATAGACAGGTAGGACATTGTAGCAGATACGCTTACCTAGCATAATTCTAAATTTTCTAAGCCCAGAATTTCAGGTCAAAATTTCATTCAGAACCAACCCTTTCTTTCAGAAAATGCTCGAAAGAACTGAAGACAGCCACATTTTCACTATCCTGTATGTGTGTGTGAATTCTGCATCTGATTAAGCACGGGAGATAGACAGAACTCAAATCAGAATTTGATAAACATTATGATTTGCTTAAATTATTTTATCAGAGTATGACAACATTTAATAACTACAGAATGAAGCATAAGCAAAAAATGAAAGGCCAGTAAAGGAAAGTCCAGAAATATTGTCTGATTAAAATAAAACTTGCTTTTTTTCCCTATTAATCAACTTGTTACAGCAATGTCTGTTATTGACTGAGTAGGTGGATGAATTATAAAGACAGCCGTGGAGGATTTTTAAGTTAGATATATTCCATGATATGTTGGAAAGCCAAATAAATCACTTGTAGACTACAGTGTGGCAATAACAAGCAATGCTGACATAAATTGAAGAATGGCTACAGACCAGCAAAAGCACTGATCAAGAGGCATTTAATGTCCCCAATAAATATAATAAAATGAGCACAAAAATTAAAAAGCAGACAGCAAAATTGAATTTGTCACTACAGTGTTTTTTTAATAAACTCTAGCCAATTTTTATTTATTTATTCTATTTATACAGCTGTCCATCTCACTTTTACATGGCTCCAGGCAGCTTGCAAATTTCAATAAATATGTGAAAAAATTATTCTTATGCTTAAATAATGTGGCTAAACAGATATAAAGTAATGACTCAGAGATTCCTTATTTCCTAAAGTGTTTGCTCAAAATATTCAGTAAAGGCCTTTTTAAATTTTCTTTTTAATTGAAGCATATGATCTGTTGCACAATGTGATCTGGAAAACCTTCCATGTTATGACTCTGTCCTGGATGTGAATTTAGTCTGAATAATCATAATTAGGATTATATGTCTTATGCACTGGTATTAAAGCCATGATGTGCCCAGCTATTATTTTTCTGATTTTTAAGGTCCCATATGGAAGATATCTGAAGTGCACATTTTTAGGGTACATTAATATTTTTCAGCAGTTAAGCCAACACATACAGTAATATACAAAGGACGACCAAAAGACTATCAGCATTAGCAGGCTTGGAAGGACAAGACCAAGAAGATATCTGTATCAATGGAAATGAACAAAGGTAAACACTATTTGATTGATTGATTGATTGATTGATTTTCTTAACTGCCCATCTCTGGTGGCAAGATGTGTGTGTGTGTGTGTGTGTATACATATATACACATACACTTACACTTACACATACACACATACATAACACACACTAAATCTTATTCAGGATTTGAAAAATAAATGAAGCAAGGAAATGAGTTGTTTTTTTTTTTCTGAATGTTTTTAAGCAAAGGATGAATGGTGAGGTGCTTTAATGAATTCTTCATTCTAAAGCAGCGGCCTTCAACCTTTTGGGCACCAGGCACTGGTTCTGTTGAGAGAGGTTTTTCCTCAGGCCAGAGGGAGTGTGGTTTTACATGCTGCCTGCATCCTGTGGATGGAGCTTCGCTTGTTTGTGCGACTCCGTTTCTGGAGTGCCATGGACCAGCACTGGGGACTGAGGACCCCTGTTCTAAGGTGCTTCACAACTCTTAGAGTTATGATTTATGGCATATTTTTTATTATGTTTGATAATCATGCAGATTATGTTCAGATTAACCTGAGTCAAATCGGAGCACATCAATCTACTGCAATCAATCTTCCCGTTCAAGATGGCCACTGCACAGTAAAAGGTTTTTGCTGGTTGTTTTTTCTCTTACTGAAGATCTGCTGATTTCACTGCTAAATGGGGCTCTTTGGCAGTGTTGCTCCCTGGTTCTCAATGAGAGCACTTAGATGACTAAGTGCTGACAGGACCCAAGATGACTTTTGAACTATCATGGACCCAATGAAAAATTGGGAAATTGGGAAAAATTGGGAAAAATTCCAATTCCCTCTGAAAGTGATTGAAAAGTCACTGGGCATAACCACCTTCCTGCCAAGCAGTTTTGTTTTTTAAGCATGCCGGAATTATAATTTTCACTTTTTGACTTCGTTTTATTTTGCTTTTTGCTTCAAAAGTTGATTAGCAGTAGAATGCTGATTTATTTCAACCCCTTGCTGGACTATTAATTGATTCCCCCCACCCTTTTTTTTCTTTTGATAAATGTTATTCTGGATAACCTTTGTCTCTTGCGTATGGAAAGCACTGCAAAGTTCAGGATGGTGGGAAAGAGACTCTCTCCATTGGATTCTGCATTTTTTGAATTTGCAAAATACCTGGAGTTTATTTCTATTGATTTTTTTTTATAATTTTGGATTGAAATATAGAGGAATATTTATATATAAATGAGCCATGGTGGCGCAGTATTAGAATTATCTATCTATCTATCTATCTATCTATCTATCTATCTATCTATCTATCTATCTATCTCTATCTATCTATCTATCTATCTATCTATCTATCTATCTATCTATCTATCTATCTATCTATCATCTAATTTGTTTTTTGTTCCTTGATTAAATTCCTCAGATTAAAATGGCTGAAAAGTGTCTGAAACATAAGAAAGAAGGGTGGAATATGCAGAAAGAAATCTGCAGTTTTTAGCTGAATTTCTATTACAAAAACTTGATCAAAGTTCAATATTTATTCAAAGAATGGTAGAATCTGAAGCTTTATTTTTGGATAAAAGAACAGAAAAAGATTTTGATACAGCTCCAGATCAAAGAGATCTCACGGCTGAAGAACCAGCGAAGTGGATTTCATTTGTTGTTCCAAAATTTAATTCTGTATACTTCTCCAACATTACAGCTAGAATAGAGGAAGACAAATTCCTTTTCTATGAAGACGGAGGGAGACAGTTTACTGGTGACTACTTCTGCTTGAAGATAGACCTACTCTGGAGACTGAATTTACTACATTTAATTAAATAATTGATATGAGAATATTAGGAAACAGGCATGGGTTTTTGACCCATTATAATCTATTTATAACTTTTGGGATGAACTGGGATAGTCAAGATGCTGTGGTAAATTTTCTACGAGTGGATTACAATAACAGTTTGTTAACAGAGAGTTTTGAAACTTTAATTTTGTTCTGTTTTCCTATTTTTGTTTTTTCCTCTTAACTATTTTGTCACTAACATGCGGCCGCGCAGGTGATTATGGGAGCGACACAGCGCTCCCATGTAACACCTCTCCTGTGTGAGCTGCACTGGCTCCCGGTGGTCTTCCAGGTGCGCTTCAAGGTGTTGGTCACCACCTTTAAAGCACTCCATGGCTTAGGACCCAGATATTTACAGGATCGCCTTCTGCCAATGAATATCTCCCACCGACCAACTCGCTCCCACAGAGAGGGTCTCCTCAGGGTGCCGTCAGTCAAACAATGTCGACTGGTGACCCCCAGGGGAAGAGCCTTCTCTGTGGGGGCACCCGCCCTCTGGAATGAACTACCCCGGGGATGTGTATGATTCCTGACCTGCACACCTTCTGCCGTGCCCTTAAGACCCTTTTATTCCAGAAGCTGGCCCGGCCTAATAAGGATTCGCAATGGGTATTTTAATTGGTGAGTTTTAAATCTGGGGGCCAAATTGTTTAATACGTTTTTTTAAAGTATTTTAAATTTTGTATTATGTCATTTTATCATGGCTATACACCGCCCTGAGTCCTTCGAGAGAAGGGTGGTATAAAAATAATAGTAATAATAATAATGATGATGATAATGATAATGATGATGATGATAATAATAATAATAATAATAATAATAATAATAATAATAATAATATAGAAGATGGGTTTAAAAATCTTGGGAGGGCCTGTTTTGCAAGGGATCTAATGTAGTAATATATTAATCAGTATTCAACTAGAGGAGATAATATGTGTATAATGGGTTGTTGTTTTTTTGATGCACTTTGTAATGTTTTGATTGCTTTCTGTCTTGTGGATTTTTTTTTCTTTTATGTCTTCTTGGATTTTTGTTTAGTTTTGTATTTTGTGTTTTAACTTTGTTCTGAATAAAATCAAAAATGTAGAGAGAAAAATATCTACTGCGATCAATCAATGAACCTCCTTATTGAAGATTGTGGACCCTTATCTACATGCTGTGGATTGGTTGATGGGTATTCTTTTTTTCTTTCATGATTAGCTGGCTTTGTATCTTGGAGGACTAGAATCTGACTCTTCACATTATACCTCACTGGTATGTTTATATATCTACCTATACCTACCTCTCTCTCTCTCTCTCTCTCTCTCTCTCTCTCTCTCTCTCTCTCTCTCTCTCTCTCTCTCTCTCTCTCTCTCTCTCTCTCTCTCTCTCTCTCTCTCTCTCTCTCTCTCTCTCTCTCTATATATATATATATATATATATATATATATATATATATATATATATATATATATATATAACAAGAGTGTTACTTTAACTAATAGGAACATAATAGGGAATAGACTACTTTCCCCCCATTTTATTTTAATTGAAGAGAATATGACTAACTTATATTTTAGATTCTAACCACAAATCTATCATTTCCCACAGTTCTTTATCACTCAAAGACAGACCTTTACTGTGGGTATAAAATAAATAAAGGTCTTGTAAAAAGGTGTTTGCTCCATTTTTTTTTTAATCCAGTCTGTTGCTTTAGATAACTTTTCAAGCAGAGCAATCGACCCACCACATTTCAGTATTTGATGATTATCTAAATAATAAGATATTTTCCAAGACCTTTTTTTTTAAATTCTTATAGGACATTTCCCCCTCCCCCAATCTAATTGTCCTTACTTTTTGGCAACTTCAATGTACCAGAAATGCAATCAAGAGCACAACGCCTTAAATTTAAGAAGTCATTCATCTGTGGTTTTGTTTTTGTTTTCATTTTTCCAGTCAATTATAAGGTGTTAGAGCCCAGCCATGCCTTAAAGCATGACCTAAACATCAAAATATAGACTTTTTTCAGTGCAGAGTATGTGGGATACTATGCCATGATTCCCATTAACAATAATAGCTATTGCTTATCTAACTCCTCATTCACCACCTTGAAAATTTCTCCCTTCAGAGTCATGAAAAGCATGAAACTTACCATAACAGTGAAATTCTTGTAATAAACTACTTAACTAGATTTTGATACCTGGTGAGAAAGGGAAAATGAAATTTTCAGGGACTGTATTTGTGAGAATACTTTGCTCCACTGCCAAAACACCTTCTTTCCCCCTGCTGGTCCCATAAGTCTAGTGAAAATTGTAGCATCAGGAAGACCTTTATGTAGGTAGATTGCATGATAGGGTCAAATAAGGACAGAGGAGGAATTTTTCAATAATCCTCTATGATGTTCTCAAATTGTTGTAATATTTCGACTAATACTCATCTGCAGAAAGCCATTGAAGAATTTTGAAATCCGAAATAGTCACAAAAGCCAATTTCCTGCACGCTATAAAACATTTGAGATGTCAGACAAAATGTGTAGAATGCCAATGATCCTATTCAAGCATTGATCTGTATGTACAGAGGGCTTACGCTAGGTACAGTACAAGGAGCATGGACCTCTCTAAACAACATTACATATTATTATTATTATTATTATTATTATTATTATTATTATTATTATTATTATTATTCAGCATTGTTATAGTACCCAGGAGACCACAATGCTATTACAAAGTAGTAGTTTGGCTTGCAGAGGTACCAGCCCTGTTATAGGAAATGCTTGTGCACTTCCAAAGGTGTGACACAGGAGGATGAGCTGACTTCATCCCAGAGACAAAGGCAAGCAGCTCTTCCTGCAGCATCACCCTAGGCCCCCTCCCTTCTCAGAGCTGCCTCACAAGTGGGCGCTGTAATCAGGAAAGTTCAGAAAATCAGGAATTTGTCTGCCTGCACAGAGCACTCGCTCATCTCCCCACCGAAGTCATACCTATCTATCTAGTTGCATAGAACATGCTTTCAAACTGTTAAATGAACAGAAGCTGAACTCGCCCCACCATGCAGTGCTAGGGCTCGAACAGCCAGAGCTGAAACCATTTCCAGCATCATTAAACCATTTCCAGCATCATGCAAAAGACATGAGAGATGCACTATATGTTATCTGGGTATCATGATGTGACTGACACAAATATAATTGCATGTTTTCCTCCCCTCTCTGTTATCCACTCCACTTGGCAAAGGAAAAAAGTTGTTGCCAAAAGAAGAATGAAAAGGGATGAAAAAATCCTCAGTTTGCGTGTTCTCTCTAGCATGAGAAATCAAAGTTAGTGGTTGGTTCTTATAAATAGCAATATTCTCCCTTGCCAAATATTTGTCTAGCAATAGCAATAGCACTTAGATTTATATACCACTTTGTAGAACAGCTTCTCTAAGAAGTTCACAGAGTCAGCATATTGTTCCCAACAGTCTGGGTCCTCACTTTACCAACCTCAGAAGGATGGACGGCTGAGTCAATCTTGAGATGGTCAGGACTGAACTCCTGGCAGTGGGCAGTAAGTTAGCCTGCAATGCTACACTCTAACCACTGTACCACTATGGCTCTTCCCAGCACACCCATAAACAAAGGGTTTCTCAAACCAAAGTGATTTATTGGATCAGGTCATAGGCCATTCAGAGTTTTCCTTGCTCTACATCAGACTCCAAGTAAAGTTTAGCATTCAGCATCCCAACTGTTGTCTTAGATACAAGGTCTAAAAGATGTTCTAGGGGATTGTCCCTAATATTGTCATGGAAAAGGCAAGCTGTCTTATGGCTATTAAATCAATGGAGAAATACCACTCTGGTTAGATCATTAAGCTAAGTCTGAGACCATTGCCCGAGTTTTAAGGCAATCTATAAAATGAAAGCGATTATAAACCTTGCCAGCACAATGTATTCCCGTGAGTCTCTGATAATTGGGATGATCATTTAATTGGCACATTCTTTTTCCACTAGGGTGTACCAATTAAGCTGATTCTAGAGTGCTCTGGTTTAATAGGACATTTTATATTAGCTGCTCTGCTAAAATTACTTGTATTAAAAAAATATGGAAAAAGTAGTATAGATTTTATTTTATTCTTACTTTCAATATGAATTAAGACAGGAACAAAGAGTGAGCTCTCTCTCCCTCTAAGTGGGATTGATGATGTGACATTTACACTCATAGATAGGAAAATATACTGAATGTACATTTTGAAATGCTGGTGAAGAATTACAAGAAAAAGTGCCAGGGCTCCTAGAATTATGTCCACTATCGTTTCCTGCAACATGGTTTCCTGAAACACAATTAATGCAAATGTCTTGCAATGGTTAACTGGAACACTTCATGAAATGCTGATTTTTCTCCCTTTTCCTCTCCTCCCACCAGTGGTGGGTTGCTCCCGGTTCTCTCCGGTTCTTTAGAACCGGTAGTAAAAGCGGCGGGAGTCTCTGCCCACCTACCTGGACATCCGGAGGTCATAAATGACAATCTGTGCATGCACAGAAGCACGCACTCTCCCATTGCGAATCGGTAGTAAAGATAAGTAAAACCCACCCCTGCCCCCAACCCAAGAGCACGAATTCTTGCAAGCATCTTTCCCAAATCACATCTACAGGATCATGGGCTCTTCCCCTGCAAAACATGTGATGTGTCAGGAAGAGTTTCAGAAGATGTGGATATTGCCCATCGCAATAGGCACTGAGGTTCTTCCCAACCCCGATAGAAATTAGCACATTGTCACTTTATAAAGCACAAGCACTTGTTATGTCTGTAACTTAGTACGGTAAAAGGGTCTATTGGATATAATGCTAATTAAGGCTGGAACGGGCATCTCACAGAGGTGGACACACACAGCAGCCCACGGAGCCCACGCCAACTTGCAGCTCTCAGTTTTGCAAAACTGTGCAAAAATAACAGCACAGATTTTTAAAAAATAATAATAAGTAAAACCATAAGAAGTGTGTATATTAAGCCTCCGTATAGTGTAATGCTTTATGTTTTAAAATAAAATCTGGTATCTCCAATTAAAAAAAAAAACCATCACAATGTCCTCACTGAAGTCATCTTACCACTGCAACACCTGTGCAATGCTTAAAACTAACTTTTTGTAAAAGTAAAGGTCCAAACAGAAACATTCTGTTTCTTTTCTACCAGCATTTGAAAGACCGAATAATCAAGGAAACTGAAAGCAGAGTCAGCGGGCATAATAGAAACACCCTCAGAGCATCCTACAGTGCATAAATTCCAAATCTCAAAATTCCCAGCAAGGCTCATGCAGGTAGAGGAAGTCCTGCCTGACAAGGTGGCTCTGTAGCTAAGACACTGAGCTTGTCGATCAGAAAGGTCAACAGTTCGGCGGTTCGAATCCCTAATACAGGTCTCCTGCATGAGCAGGGGATTGGACTAAATGACCTCCAAGGTCCCTTCCAACTCTGTTACTGTTACTGTGACTCTATTTACAACCGCAACTGAACCCAAAATTTCCATTGTTTAATAGTTGTTACGTGAGTTTTGCCCCATTTTATAACCTTTCTTGCCAAGTTGTTAAGTGAATCCCTACAGTTGCTAAGTTAGTAATACGGTTGTTGAGCGACTCTGACTTCCCCATTGACTTTGCCTGCCAGAAGTTCACAAAAGGTGATCACGTGACTCTGAATACTGCAAACGTCATAAATACATGCCAGTTACCAAGCGTCTGAAGTTGAAAAATGTCATAAATGCAAAAAACCGTTGTAAGACATTTCTTCAATGCCATTGTAACCTCAAATGGTTAGGACTACCTATATTTAAAGTTTGAGGGCTGGGCCCCCTATATGGAGGTGGGTGGATTATGATTTGAATTACTAAACTAAATAGTTAAATAAGAAATACTGGGGTGATCAGAGGTGGGGTGATTCAGCAGGTTTTGACCAGTTCTGGAGAACCGGTAGCGGAAATTTTGAGTAGATTGGAGAACCAGTAGTAAAAATTCTGACTGGTCCCACCCCCATCTATTCTCTGCCTCCCAAGTCCCAGCTGATTGAGAGGGAATGGAGATTTTACAGTATCCTTCCCCTGCCACACCCACCAAGCCATGCCACACCCATCAAGCCAAGCCACGCCACAGAACAGATAGTAAAAAATTTTGAAACCCCCCACTTGGTGGGGGGGATGAATAGAATACAAGTGAAAAAATATTTGATTCAGGTGGTCCTTTGGAGTAATTGTAAAAAAGAAATCTCCCCTTTTCTTCATAATTGTACTTATGAACAGCTGCCATGTGCAGGTGTTCCAGAAAGGCAGGAAAACTTTAGAATATTAGCCCTATGAACCTGATTACAGGATTCACTTCTGGCTGTGATGAATGTCCTCAGCAGATTAAAACTGCTTGTTTTTGCTCCAGGAGTAGTGACCTTGTAACTCAATTCAAGCAGTGTTTAACCTCTTTTAGTCCTGTTGGAAGGAGAAGAATTTAGTGATATGTTCACTAAAACCGTTATTCATTTTTCGAGAGAGGCTCCATTTTAGAAACCCGGTATTTCCTAGAGAACGTAAATCTTTTTCTTGCTTTGGCGATCATTCTAATTTTGATCATTTCCGTGTTTCTTCAGATTGCATTTACATTCCTCTGGTCAAACTGCCTGCCTTGCTTCTTTAATTAAAATGAAACGTCTTTACAAATATTTATTTAACTGCACTGAATGCATTTTGCAGATGCCTTCAAGGAATGTGCCGGCATGTGTAATACACTGCATGCTCACCCAAATCCTTATCAATTTTGCACCTGCCAACATATTTATTTTAACAGACACAGCTCAACTATTTTTTTAGGGTCTGCAGGTCTCCTTGTTGAAATGAGTAATAAGCTGACCAAGATGGGAAAAGAGAAAATATCATCACAAACACTTTTTTGTATGGATCATATTAGAAGCTGCTCTGATTTCTAAAAGCAGCAGGATTAAGTAAAAAGTCAATGATAAAGGGTAAGAGGTGGCTAGATCTAACATGTCAGAAATTAGTACCTTCACTATTGGCACACGGAAGTATCCCCAAATAAAGTACAGAAAATCCTCAAGTTATGATCACAATTGAGCCCAAAATTTATGTGGCTAAGTGAAACAATTTGTTCAGTGAGCTTTGCTCTATTTTAAGACTTTCCTTGACACCGTGTTAGCAATAGCAATAGCACTTAGACTTATATACCACTTTACAGTGCTTTACGGCCCTCTCTAAGTGGTTTACAGAGTCAGCATATTGCCACTAACAATCTAGGTCCTCATTTTACCAACTGCAGGAGGATGGAAGACTGAGTCAACCTTTAGCCTGGTGAGAGGTGAACTGCCAATTTGCAGGCAGCCGGCAGGCAGCAGAAGTAGCCTGCAGTACTGCACTCTAGCCACTGTGCCACCTCAGCTCAACAAATGCAGTGATTCACTCAGTTAAGTGAATCATTGCATTTGTTAAATTAGTAACACTTAACAAGTGTTAAGTGTTAAGTGAATCTGGCTTCCCTATTGATTTTGCTTTTCCGAAGGTTGCTCCAGGATTCCAGGACACTGCAACCATCATCAATATGAACCAGTGTCTGAATTTTGATCATGTGACCATAGGGATGCCGCAGTGGTTGTAAGTGTGAAAAACCATCATAAGTCACTTTTTCAGTGCCACTGTAACTTTCAACGGTCACTAAATGAACTGCTGTAAGGCCAGGATTCCCTGTAATACACAAGGCAGAAGTGCATCTTGCGAAACAAATACAAACTTTACATGGTAGAAATGTGCTTCGTTCATTCTTCTGAGCCCAGCAATGGAATTTGACCAGAGTTCTGCCAAACTTTAGTTTATGGAATGTAGTAATTAGACGGTGGCACAGTGCCATGATGCCATGATTCTTTTCCAGTGGGAAGAATAAACACACTGCAAAGGCAGCTTTATTTCGGATCACATATCAATAAAACAACCCTTGCTTTTTAATTGTTTAGCTAGACATTATTAAATCACTCTGAGGGAGATGGGCATTTTTAAAATGTGATAAATTAAAATTAAAAAAAAAATAAAAAATAAAATAAAATAAAATAAATAAAATAATAAAATAAAATAAAATAAAATAAAATAAAATAAAATAAAATAAAATAAAATAAAATAAAATAAAATAAAATAATAAATAAAATAAAATAAAATAAAATAAAATAAAATAAAATAAAATAAAATAAAATAAAATAAAATAAAATAAAATAAAATAAAATAAAATAAAATAAAATAAACCTGTATCTGAACTATGGTATGTGAAACATGATATTTCATTATCTATGGAAATGTGCAGTCATCCAGGCCATGATTATCCCAAAAGTGCTTTTTTCAAAAGGTGGCTAGACTTCGTTTTCTCTTCAAGATATTTCACTTCTCATCCTAGAAGCTTCTTCAGTTCACACTGAATGGTGGGGGATATAAATCCTTCCATCCTCCACTGTTCAGTCAGAACTGAAGAAACCTCTTGGATGAGAAGCGAAACACTTTCAAGGAAAAACAAAGTTCAGTTGCCTTTTTAAAAAAGCACCGTTGGGATGATATTTCCCTGTAAATACAATCAGTCTTTGTTGATTATCGGCTTGCTAACTGGTTTGCACCAGTGTTGAGATACAGTTGATTTTGCTTTCCTACTATCAACTTTATTTTGATTTACAAATTAGGAAAGTCTACACTGCATCAGTGGTATTGCTGTTTCTGCTCCGCATAACTCAGATTTCCTCAAAGTGGTCAGTAATGACCCCCAAGGGTAAATGGGACTAACCGATGAGTTATTGCTGTTGTTGTCCATACTATTAGTTAAAGTAACTAAATTTAAATAATACATTTATTATTTTCATATAATAATTATTTGGGGGGTCAATACCCAATCAGAAATGTCATGACAACGTCAATGTGTACTAAAACATTTGGAGACCTTTGACATAATCAAGCCCCCCCAATGATTCTGTAGCGCAGGTGTCTCCAACTTTGGCAACTTTAAGACTTGTGGACTTCAACTCCCAGAATTCCTCAGCCAGCAAAGTCCACAAGTCTTAAAGTTGCCAAGGTTGGAGACCCCTGCTGTAGTGTATTTAGTTCCTTAGAATGTAATAGAATGTAACATTTTTTATATATAATTACTAATTTTTTTTAATTTTTGTTGTCCAGATAAGCTAGTTAAATCTAGGGAAAGACAGGGAGAATATTTTGAAGAGAAGCTCCTTGGAACAATGTTGTCTTCATCATCTCATATGAGGAAATCAATAAAGGGGGAGTTTTATTGAAACCCATGCCAACTTCATTTGTAGCCAAACTGGTTTGTATTATCCACTGTTACATGTTCAGCTTGGAGATGGTGAGAGACTTGGGATGTTATTGGACAATAACATCCCTCTAACTGCAACATTTGTATTGTAAAATGTTATACAGGTAGCCCATGACTTACAACCACAATTGAGCTCAATGTTTCTGTTGCTAAGCAGGACAGCTGTTAAGTGAATTTTGCCCCATTTTATGCCCTTTCTAGCCACATTGAATCACTGCCATTGTTAAGTCAGTATCACGGTTGTTAAGTGAATCTGGCTTCCTCTTTGACTTTTGCTTGTCAGAATGTCTCAAAAGGTGATCAGAGGACCCTAAGACACTTCAACTGTATGATACTGTTGCCAAGCATCTGAATTTTGATCATGCGACCATGGGAATGCTACAATGGTAAAAAGTGTGAAAAATGGTCATAAGTCATTTTTTTCAGTGCCATTGTAACTTTGAAAGGTCACTAAACAAATAGTTGTAAGTTGAGGACTACCTGGATTTATTTGCACAGCCAGCAACTTTAGTTCATATTGACCTTGGGCTGTTTTCCTCAGTGTGGAAAGATCACGTGAAGTGTTAATACCACTTTATAAAGCCTTGGTAGCATATACTTGGAATTCCGCATTCAGTTTTGAGCACCACAATGTAAAAAAGATGTTGAGACTCTAGAAAGCATGCAAAGAAGAGCAACAAAGATGATTAGGGGACTGGAGGCTGGAAAGTCTTCGGAGAAAGATGGCATACAAGTTGAACAAATAAATAAACAAGTTGAACAAATAAACATATAGAAGACTGTAGATCCAGAGACATAGATACAGTAAATAATTAATAAGACAGAATAATAGATAAACCATGCTAGAAAGTAGGAAATTAGGAACAGGCTTCAAATACAGCTTCTGAGAATTCCAGAACATAAAATAAAAAATCATTCTTTTGTATTGAAACTGTAATGTGTAAAGCTTTGACCAATAATAATCTTGTTTATATAGCTTTCTCCCACCTAAACTTATGAGAATAATAAAAAAATGTAGTGCTAGAAAGATATTTTTTTTTTTTAAAAAAATTAAGCATTAGCAAAAAATATTGAAAATTCTGGAGTCAAAAATAGGAAGCAAAAATCCTATTTATCAAAGAGGCTGGAATCTGCAAGCTCTTTTATGAAAAAACCTGTTAATAAACTAAGAATAAAAAGTATTTCATTTAGAAAACCAAAAACTATCCTTTTGGATAAATCAGTCATAATCAAGTCAAATTTGCTACACGGAAACCTCTTTCTCTGGGCAATCAGACATCATCCCACCTCAGTCCCTTCCACCGCGTCCATGAAGATCTTTGGAATAACCTTCTCTAGATCATGCAGCGTGAGAAAATAAATATAGGATGACATTTGTTTTGGGATGTGTTTATCTTATTCGGTAATTTGTCTTACTTTACATTTGCAACCTAAGTAGTTGAACCAGTTTATATTATGCGATAGAGAAAAGGGCTGATGATACTGAAAAGCTGCTTTTTTTTTAAAAAAAAAAATCTATCGAAAAAGCCATAGGGAAAGAGGCATCAGACTCCTGTTCTGTTTATGTCAAAGAGAGAAGCAAGCAGAGGGAATTGAGACCACTTTTCTGTCCAAAAAAATCAACCTCTTTCTTACTCAGACGAGCATAGAGCAACCTTCCAAAATGAATTAAAAAGTGGAAAGTGCTTTTTTTTTTTGCTTTTTTTTTTGTTGTTGTCAAAATAGCCATAATGTCCCATTAGTATTTTAACTGATACCTAAATGCCTTCTGGAAATTCTAAAATATTCATAGCTTTTAGTTATTTCCAAGAGGTTGCTTAGCTCAACTTTTGGACTCGCCTGTGGGAGTCTCTGGACTATGCTTCCTAACAGTCAATAAGCTATCACCTTCATTTCCCCCTCATTTTAGCAAACCATTTATCACATTCCTGGTCTAAAATGACAGGACCTGATTCACTATGGGCCACCGTGTGCTGCTTGCTGGTTAACTCCTTCGTATAATTGCTCTGTTGAAAAAGAGATGTAATATATAATAAATACTTATCATTCAGAATTCCTTTCTTCACATGGCAGCCTTTATTATACTTTCAAAAAACCATTAACACTTGTCATATATTCTCATGCCCATATTTTTTTTTTCTTTCTCTCTCCATCCTAGCTGGTCCTCATTCTGACAAACTGAACATATGTGAAATTAAAGGGCGTGACCCTCTCTGCATGATCTGGTACCATGTAAAAAGCAATCCCAATTCAACCTACAGGCCGTAAATTGGAAGGTAGAGAGAACTTGGAAGAATCAATGTTTTTGACTCCAGAATGATTCAGACCATGTCATCCAAAGTTTCAACGATTTCAACTAATGGAGTGAAGCTGGGGAAACAAACAAAAAAAAGGGGGGGGCATTTTTTTAACAAACCAGAGTTTATCTTAAATATTTGTTGAAACATCCAGCCCTTAGCATATCACTTTTCATCATAAAAAGCAGGGGAAGGTCAAGAGCCTTGGTGGCACAGCAGACTAAAGTGCTGTTAAGTAACATCAGCTGCCTGAAATTGCTGCAAGTTCAAATCTCACCAGGCTCAAGGCTGACTCAGCCTTCCATCCTTTCGAGGTAGATAAAATGAGGATCCAGTTTCTGGTGGCAATAAGCTGACTTTGTATAAAAAAGAACACCGCTTTGGGAGGGTGGGGGCGAAAGCCCTACTAAGCAGGTATATACAAAAGTATGAAGGCTATTGCTTAACACATTGTAAGCCGCCCTGAGTCTCCGGAGAAGGGCGGCATATAAATTGAACCAAATAAATAAATAAATAAGAGAAATGGGGAGACATTGATAGGTTCTGAAAGCCTCAAGACAAAGAAGCAAAGAAATACCAGATAATTTTGCATGGGAACACCTCTTTGAATTCACCTCTTACTTAAAAATAGACAATCCCAAACACCCTCCAATAAGGACTACCTAGAAGCAGGATAAGGAGAAGGAGAATATATTTTGAAGTTTGGTGCTGGAGAAGAATGGAGAATACCATGGATGAACAAGAAAACAAACAAGTGATATTCACTTATCTTCGCTATTGGTTCTCAAATGTGAGTGCATGTGCCACCTCCACACATGCACAGGACCTTCCACACATGAAAAAATGGGATGTGATTATGTCCAGGTGGCTGGGCGGAGCCTCTTGCTGCCGCCTCTATCAGTTCACCTGAACCGGGTAGAACTGGCTGAATACCATTACTAGTTCCAATGCTAGGAAAACTGAAAGGAAAGGAA
Source organism: Masticophis lateralis (assembly GCA_030761175.1). Taxonomy (NCBI): domain Eukaryota; kingdom Metazoa; phylum Chordata; class Lepidosauria; order Squamata; family Colubridae; genus Masticophis; species Masticophis lateralis. The sequence continues at coordinate 121,822,565 of JAUDYJ010000001.1, read as the reverse complement.
AGGAAAGAAAAGAAGAGCAGAACCAGCAGTAAGGTGAATTGATATAGTTACAGTGGCAATGACTTGAAAGGCAAGGTTAGGGACAGATTGTCATGAACAAAATCTATGTGAATCTTAAGACTTCAGAATGACTTGATAGCACATAATCAATCAATCAATTAGTCCATACTGTATTCAGGTGGATGCTGAGAATGTCCTGCATAGAGACCTATGCAGGAGGTCTCTGCATAGGTCTCTATGCAGAGACCTCCTGCTATGTCAGACCATCCTATTGTGTATTTATTTCCAAGCTGTGTCTACTTTCCTGAAAACCCAGAACCTCAACATGGACCCAACAATTCTTTCTCTTCTGATCATCAAACCTAGCCAAACTCTCTACATATCAAAATTTGGACTGAACTAAAACATCGTTGATTGATTCCACTCTACATGATTCCAGTAATTTTAACCTCAGATTCTAAATGATTTTGCTACTTCCTTTAGCACTATATTTTCTCAAATGCTGTGCAGTAATGATTGAGATTATATTTTATGTGAGTATAATTAAGGAGGAAATTAAAGCTGAGGCAATTTATTGATAGGAAGTAGCAGGCGTAGTCTTCATAATATAAATGTTTATTAGGTATCCATACCCCTCCTAGTTGGTGAAGGTGCTTGGGAGGGGTGTTAGATTGGGTTTGGATGGTGACTAACTCTTCCTTAGGGAGAGGGAGGGTGCCTTCTTCTCAAGAACCCACCGCTTGCCCCCAACCAATCTGGACAGGTTTTGTCTATGATTTGGTGAAGACATCCTAGATGCCATCATGCAAACTTTTGCCAAACTTGTGGAACTTACAGTGTAAAATTTGTAGACACAGAAGACATAACTGCTTTATTTGAAAGCTTTGATGTTCCTGTGAGCCCACAATCTTTGTCAGGAAACATATTCCTTTGTGAGATGTATAAATAGACTATGAAGTGAATATGACTCATTCAAAAAGGAAGTCTTGTACGGGCGGATAGGTATCTGGATAAAGTTAAGGAAAAAAAAAACTGAGCAGCTGCAAATTCAAACTGTGTAAAATACGACTGAAGGGATCTGGTTTTGCAAAAATGAGAAAAAAAAAACACGGACCCAGAAAGTTCTGAAAAACATTGATCAAGCCACCTAATCAGTGGTGGGTTTCTACTGGTTTGGATCAGTTCGGGCAAACCATTAGCTCCGACCTTCAGCCATGAACGAACCGGTCCTCTTTTTCTTTCAAGTGGGCCTGCCCGCCTGCCCTTGTGTTATACTTACTTATATTTCTGCTTCCAAAGCCCAGCTGATCGGGGGTAGCAGAGTGAATTGCTGCTCCTCGCAGTTTTCCTTGCTCTCCGTTCAATTTTCTGCAAATTGCACACGTGCGTGCAGCGTGTGTCTGGTGTGCACATGCTCAGTGTTAGGATATGATTTGAGCCTAACAGATTGTCCAGGCAATGTATGTGTTCTGTGACTTTAAGTTCTAATGCTGCATCATGCTGTAATGCTGAGTCATGCTATAATTAGTTGTAAACATATTTAAGAAAGGTACTGTAATGTATTCAGTTGATGATAAGCTGCCATTGTGCTATTATCGCGTGCGTTTGTGGGTGGATCTGCTACCATCCAGGTTTGTGAACCAGAGTGAACCAACTACTGTTTGTGTGGTAAGAAGCTTTTTGGATTTAACCAGTAAAGACTTGGACTGTTTAAAAGACTACGAGATTGTTTATTTTCCACTATAAAGAAAACTTTTGATAACACCAGTTTGCATGTATCTCTTATCTCATTGCTCTCAGCAACGTTTCTCTGTGCACTATACTCTGCTGGTTGCTAACACAACAACAATATCCTTAACACTCAGCGAACTGGTTGTTAAACTGGTAGGATCCTATACATGCACCTAATCATGTATTCAACAACTATCAGGAAGGTAGTCACACTACAGCTTCAAAGGACTGAAAAGGATTATCTGGATTATCTGGACCCTATCAATCAGGATTCAGGGTATGGGACTGAGATTATATTGATTGTGGTTTTGGATGATCTCTTATGGGGGCAGAATGCCATAGTGAATCCATCCTTCTTGTTCTTGAGCTCTCAGCACCTTTCAGTACCATTGATTATGATATTCTTCTGGACCAGCTTCAGGGTGGGCAGCATTGTGTTATGCTGATTCTCCTTCCTCTGAGGAAGAATGCCTTTTTTTGCATAGCATCCATCTAATGGAACATCCCCCCCTCCAGAGATCAGGAGGACCCCAAATCTGGTGGCTTTTCAAAGGTTCTAAAGACCTGGTTATGGGGTCCTGAGTGTGTGAAGGGCCCTGGCTCTATTAATAATCATGGGTTATAATATCCTCCTTGCCTGCTGTGGGTATTTCAATTTTTAAATGAGATTGTGACTTCTTTTTCATTTGTTTTATGATTGTTTGCCTTACAGAATCTCAGGGCCATACAAATTGAATAGAAAAATAAAATAAAATAAAATAGGAACAATGCATTCCAGAGTTGGACTTCAAAAGGCAAACAGATTTGCCTTAGAGAAGCAGGTTGGATTGCATTAATGAACGGCAATCACAAAATCATGTCGGTGAGAAAAGAAGGAGAAAATAGCAATTATAGGAAAAGTAGCATTAAGCAATATTGAGAGACAGGACAATGGAAGCATTGAAAACCTTTACAAAGCGATCAATGGAGAAGCTCAGAGTTGACTCTCCAATTCAGACTCCCTTTGAATGACTTCAGCTAGAGAGGAAGAAAAGAATGTGAAGTGAGGCTGTCTTTCTTTTCTTTATATCTGGCCAATAAGCCAGGACTTTATGTGATGTCTACCCATGTGAGCTATTCAGAGAGCCTAATGACTAATCTCCTCACTAGGAACAAACTCAAGTTTTCCTAGTTTAAAAATGTACCATCTCTTCCCTTCTGTATTCAAAGTGAAGCATTGATGACATTTGTAATTCAGCTTTTCAACAGCATGCCTACCTGTTTGTTCCATTTGCCTAGAATGGAAATTTTATCCCTAGAGGCAATATTAAACCACAGGAAAAGGTCAGATTTGGAAGCAGGGCTAGATGGAAGGGAAAGTAAAGGAAGAAATGTTCTTCATAAGCCGTGCCCTGTTGTTATGCCATGTCTTCTGAGTGCCATGTTACAAAGCTTAAAATATTCCAGTATTGGGGTTTCAGACCTGACTCTTTTGTGAAGGCTGAAGAACAGCACGTTTCTGATCAAAATTATTCTTTTACCACTGTTACTACTAATAGTAAAGTCTACTAAGATGTAGGGTCCAACTCACAACTCGGTTAAGGTCACCTTAACTTGAAGGAAGCTATACATTAAACAATGTTCAACCTAATTTTAAGTTGAACTGGGGATGCAGTGGCTAAAACACTGAGATTGTCGATTGAGTGGTTCTAATCCCTACTGCCGCGTAACGGGGTGAGCTCCTGTTACTTGTCCCAGCTTCTGCCAACCTAGTAGATTGAAAGCGTGGTAAAAAATGCAAATAGAAAAATAGGGACCACCTTTGGTGGTAAGGTAACAACTTTCCATGTACCTTTGACATTTAGTCATGCCAGCCACATGACCACAGAGACGTCTTCGGACAGCGCTGGCTCTTCAGCTTTGAATGGAGATGAGCATTGCCCTCTAGAGTCAAGAATGACTAGCATACTGATGGCTAAACTTTTTGCCGTCACATGCCAAAAGCGGGAGGAGCAGGGGGCATGTGCATGCCCACACTATAATTCAATGCACCCCACCTCCACGCATGCATCCATGAACCCCCGCGTTACCCCCGCTTTTGGCATACAATGGCCCAGTATGCCCGTTTTTCACTGTTCCCAGGTTCCAGAGTCTTTCTAGGAGCCTGGGGAGGGCGAAAACAGCCTTCCCCACCTCCCCAGAGGCCCTCTGGAGGCTGGAAACAGCCTGCTTCCTGACTTCCGGGCCTGGAAGGCCCAAAAATAAGCTGGCCAGTGCGCATCGCACTGGAGCTGAGCTAGGGCAACAGTCGTGTGCCTACCGATATGGCTCCGCATGCCACCTGTGGCACGCATGCCATAGGTTTGCCATCACTGGACTAGCACATATGTGTGAGAGGAATCTTTACCTTTACCTATGTTGTGGTTCTCATTAATCTGCCAAGAAGTATCTTGTTTTCCTTTTCTATGAATGCAGAACAAATTATGTTTTAAAAATCATTTCCAAAATCATGTGAATATTTTGTTCAATTTTTATTTCTTGATCTGAAGTTTGTATTAATTGAAAATTAAAGTCAAAGAAGGATTTCTGACTTAGGAATACTCAGTCAGTTAATTATATCTTATTCTAATTTTATCAGGTCTTCTATAAATAAGCTTGGTCACTAAACCATTTTTTTCCATTACCAAGTTCTAAGACATTCCAAAGAATACCAAAGAAACATCTGAAATGCAAATAATGAAAAAAAGGTTTGGGAAAAAAACATATTTTAGCTTGTGCACAAGCTAAAATATGGTTTTTTCCCAAACCTTTTTTTTCATTATGAAATAATGACCATTTGATAAATTACTGGACAGAATAAGTTACTTGTTAATTTTCTGACTCCTCTTCCTAGCATGTATAATGGAAAGATGCAAAATATTTGGGAACCTGCAACATGGATTGCTGTACAAGTGCACTAACTATAATAGATGTGATGGGAGTCTTAATAGGAATGGTTTCTCAGAGTGCCTGTTAGATGCAACACCTCTTATTTATATGCAGCTGGATTCAGAAGAGACAAGGCATAATAAAGAAACAGAAAGAACAATATTTCGCATTATTCTCATAACAGCAAAGCTGCAGATGGGATTTTCTTAATAAAAACTGTATGGTTAAAGGAACTCAGTTTTGCTGAACTTGAGACTATATTTTTTTCTGGTTTTTGTTTCCCAAAAAAATGGAAAATGAGGAGTGATACCCAAGGAAAAGCATTTTATGGCATTCCTGTGCATTGATCTCACCTCACTTATTAGAAGACCTGGAAAGGTGGGGGGTGAAGTGGCAAGTATTTTTATTTTATTTTATTTCTTGCTCCATCTGCAGGTTGTTCACCTGTACTTTAAAGTCTGAAGGATGAAGGAAAAAAAATCCCTCCAGCCATATGAAATGGCTTGATGTCCTTTCTACCAAAACAGACTAAACTTCTACTCATTTTCTCAAAGTAAATTTGATTTACTTACTATAAGTTAAGAGAAGGGGGAAAACGCTGGCTGAATAAATCAGGACCATTGAGCATTGAAACATACTGAGACCAGCCTCTATCACAGGAGAAATGTAGTTGGACATGGAAGCTCTTTCAATAGAATGAAGGACACCAAAATCAGCCCTTAACCTCCCATGTAATTGGATATATTGATGATATCAATACATGATATCATCCAGGAACCTAGTTTCTCAAGAAGCAACTTTTACTGATGGCGAAAATAAAATTTCTCATGGCAAATTAAGTATTACAGTAAATAGAATATAAAAATATCCACCACTCAGGGGTGAAATCCAGCAGGTTCTGACAGGTTCTGAAGAACCGGTAGCAGAAATTTTGAGTAGTTCGGAGAACTGACAAATACCACCTCTGACTGGCACCAGAGCGGGGTGGGAATGGAGATTTTGCAATATCCTTCCTCCAGGGGTGGGGAGGGAATGGGGATTTTGCAGTATCCTTCCCCTGCCATGCCCACAACGCCCCCAGAACCGGTAGTAAAAAAAAATGGATTTCACCACTGCCACCACTTCTTTCCATTTCAAATCACTTTGGGGAGTTGCTCACCAATACCAGGAAACAAGAAGTTGGGGGAACTCAAGAGTGCACAGCATTTATATAAAAAAATGCCCATTGTATTTCAAATCAATGATCTTTATTAAGGACTATATCACTCCAAAAATCTTTGCATGTCTTAAATTATCTAATGCTAATAAAGCAAAGATTCCATTTAATGCCAACTAATGTTAGAAGGAAAAGGAAGGGCCAGGGGCATCTGCAGGGGCTGTCAGTGATGTCAAAATGGCAGTGATCAAAGCCACACCCCTTTAGGCTGCCATGCCGGCAATGCACATTAAATACGTGTGGAGTTTGATCACCCAGTCATTTCCTCCAGGCAGGCTAGATTGATGAGAATCGAGAGACCAACATTTTCTCAGCCCTTTTCAACTCTTCCTTGTTTCTATTTTGCATACATTGTTATGCTCACAAAAGAGCTTAATTAATATTCATGGATATACAGTATCACAAGAACTTTTGTGGGTTGTGTTAAACAAATATGTCAATGAGAAGCTCATTAGGTTCAACATGCATATTTATCTCCAATGGCTTTTTCCATTATGATGGGACCGTTATCTGCCGAAGGATCCATACACAAAAAATATCTATTGATTTTTAAGGTACCTAGAGTTCAATATATTCTTGACTAATACCATTCATCTTTCTACATCAAAACCCTTTCATTCTCAAGCACTGCTCTACATTGTAAATATCAAAAAAGCAAAACCCTTTTGATCTTGGTTTAGTTGTATGCTTCCTGGATTCAAAACATGTTTCTGATTTTTTTTTCCAGTTTTGAAAATGATTATCTGTGCTGACTTGTTCATTCATAAATTATATGTGTATTATAATCACTGTTCATCATATTGCAGCCATCCTCAGGGTTACCTTAAAAATAGAGTGTACTTTTTAAAAGAAAAAATAAATGGAACAGTGTTCCACATGTTGAGTTTAAACACACACACACACACACACACACACACACACACACACACACACACACAATTATTCCTTTGTGCTGGGAATATGCTAGCACAAATTTATTTTACTGTGCACCCAACCAGGACAGCCTAATGTGATGCAACCATAATTGCCTTCAGCAGGTATTTGCTATATCCCCCTTCTTTTCCTGCTTAACCAGGATTAGAGAAACATGGCCAACCGAATGAGAATACTTTCATTCTTTCTGCTAAGTAAGATATCTAAGGGTACATATGAGATATACAACGTTAATCTGAGAAACCTAGCCTTTCTGAGGAATGTTAGGAAAAATAGCTCTTTAAAGTAGTATTTAAAGTTTTGTGAAGAGCACACAAATACGAAGAGAAACCTGGAAGGCTTCAAAATAAAAAGTGGCATCCAAAGGAAGCATGAACAAAAGAACAATGGGTAGCTCCCTCTAAAAGTATGATTGGTCTTCATAAAAGTTAGTAGTTTTGAAACAAATAGCTCAAGGTTTCAATATGTGCAAAAAGATATGAACTCTAATTCTATCCTGCCGATACTTTGAGGTAGATCAAACTAGGAAAAGAAAGTTATGATTGCTAATATTGTTACTGTAAGGTTACAGTAACAGAATCTTGCAGATCTAAAAGTGCTTCTTCCTCTCTTTATTTTTGTGATAACTAGGAAGGTCAAAACTGAGATGCCTTCTTGATTTACATTTCTACCTTGGTCCCAAATTTCTCTTATCTAACTGTTCCCTTGGTCATGGCTCTTCCTCCTCTTCTTCAAGCTTCTCTCTCTGCCCATTACACATTCTATTTACCGGAAGTTACTGGTAGTAAATGGGATGTGGTGACTCAGTGGCTAAGATGCTGAGCTTGTTGATTGAAAGGTCAGCAGTTCAAATCCCTAGTGCAGTTTAGTGGAATGAGCTCCTGTTACTTGTCCCAGCTTCTGCCAACCTAGCAGTTCAAAAGCATGTAAAAAATGCAAGTAGAAACATAGGGACCACCTTTGGTGGGAAGGTAACAGCATTCTGTGTGCCTTTGATATTGAGTGATGCCAGCCACATGACCACAGAGACATCTTCAGACAGTGCTGGCTCTTCAGCTTTGAAATGGAGATGAGCACCACCCCCTAGAGTCAGGAATGACTAGCACATCTGTATGAGGGGAACCTTTACTCTTACTCACTTTATCTGGAAGCCATGTGTGTTAGATTGCTACCTGCTTCCTGGAAGATTTCACAATATTTGTAAATATTGCCAATATTTAAAGCATTCGCAGGTATCTAGTAAAAGGACCTGCCCACGAGGTTGTCACTCATGGCCAAGAGGAAAGGGATACAGAAGTCAAAGTCATTGGGAGATATTCAAAAGCTTGGCAACTTTTTGTCATAAAGCTAACAATTGAAAAGAAGTAGCAATAGAAAATATAGAGTCTGTTCACAGAAACCACACTTGGCAATTTACAGAACTATCTGCCACAAGTAGAGCAATCGGTACAAGTGAATCCCCATGATGTTGATCAGGACATCTAGGACTGTTGCATCCATTATTTCAAATATCCAAACTACTGTATTTTTTGGAGCATAAGACTCACCGGAGTATAAAATGCAGCTTAGTTTTTTGGGCGGGAAATAGGAGGGGGGAAATCTGCCTACCAGATATTCATCTGGCTAGCATCCTTAGTCTGGTCCACTTCAGAACATTAGTTTGCTGGTTTATCCCCTGCTTGGGGATAAAAAACAGCTTCTAAAGCACAGCTGAGAGGGAGCAGCAATGAGAAAAGCAGGCAAAGCATGGAAGATCGCTTCACTCACTAGCACCTCATTAGGGCTGAAAAAAAGCTTTGAAAAAGCTTTTGGAGTATAAAATGCACCCAAATTTTCAGCCTCTTTTGGGGGGGGGCGAGTGTGTCTTATACTCTGAAAAATATAGTAGTATTCAAGAGATACTTCTACAAATATGGAGAACTCTTGTGAAGTGTCGTGAAGCACTCTTAAGAGTAGCGGTAGCCAGAGACATGGAAATTTATCATCTAGGTAACACTGACTTCCATGGAGGCTCACAACATTGCAGCCAGTGAAGCCAAGTTGACTTACAGGTTGGAAGAAGACTTCAGATCTACTAACCCTCAGTCTACAAAGTTTGAAACCTTGCCTTAGTTTTATCTTAAAAAGATTTAATTGGATAATAAAACTTATTGATACCAAATGGCACTTTGGATGAGATGTATAGGACTGTTCACTCTTGTCAATTTTAAGGATTCAGCTAACTATAGGAAGCACTCAGGTAGGTGTGTCTGAAACAGGTGGCTTTGCTAGATGATTATCAGTACTCATAGGAACGCAGAGTTGAGGCAGGGCTTAGAGATGGCAATCACATTTGTCTTTAGCCACAGCTTATCAAAAGTACCCCATTCATAGCTCAACTAGGCTTAAGACAGTGGAGAATCCATAAAATCAGAGGAGACCGACAGCGCCTTTTCTAACTGTTACCTTTGATTAATAAGTATAAGTTTCAAGAGCTGTTGCATCAGGTGCTTGTTTCTGAACTGTAGAATAGTAGATATTCAACTTTCATTTCAATCTCCCATATGGTAATACCTGAGATTCCATGAACTTTGGGCATTGGAATAGAAAGAAGCACATCTGGAAAGTACCCACAATAGGGAGACAGGCATCATCAGGAATACTGGAAGAAAAGCTTTTAAGTAAAGATTTACCACAAGTGAAAGTGCTAAGTTGCTGTACATTTAGACTTATTGATCAGGATTTGATGAATGGAAACAAACATGATAGCAAAGATCACAAGATATACAAAACTATTTCAGATTTCAGGAATATATTTGTAAGACATCTAAAATTCCTGAAAGCTATATCAATTCGCTTAGACGTTCATCCAATAAGTCAAGAAGACATTTCTTGGTATTCAGAATTACATAAATACAATCCACTTATCAGATATTGCTGTTGTTGATGTTGCTACCGCTGTTGTTTGGGGATTCAGGAAGGAGAAGGAAAGGGAAAATTAGCTTGGTGGCAGTCATATTCTTTTTTGCTGTTGTAATTTGTTTTTCTGTCAGACAATCTGTTGATTGAGAAGATATGAGCATTTTCGTAAAACAAAGGCAAATAATTTGCTGTACTTTGTTTTATTTACAGCTTTAAGAATCATAAATGATGACATGGCATATGATTTTCCTTCATGAGCGTGAACTATCAACCATTGTATCCATTTTTAAAAATGCTGTTCAAAGAAAGCGGTAGCAATTGAAAGGTCCTTGTAATGAAGTAAGTCTCAAATTGGAAAAGTGAATCCATGTTACATCAGTAAAGTGGAATGGAGAGATGTCTTATTAGAAATGTTCCCAACAATCTCATATCTTTTGACATTTTGAATGAACGTTGGAAAATTCACTCTCATCTTCGCTATTATTTTTTAATATAGTACACATACAAACGATCCCATTTTTATTCTACTGTGCCTTAACCTGGCCTTCATATCATGATTATGCCTTTATATAAACAATGCTGAGATTATATAAAGTCAGTTTACAGTAGTGGCAGCCTATATTAACTTAATTGTCAGGAATAATTTATTCAGGGATCTAAGATTTAGAAGATGCCTCAATAGTGAAAAGTCTCTCTCTCTCTCTCTCTCTCTCTCTCTCCCTCCCTCCCTCCCTCCCTCCCTCCCTGTCTCTATTTCCCTCTGTGTGTGAGAGAGAGTAATATAATTTGAGTTACCTGAAACCTATATTTTCCACCAAAATTTCAAGAGGTGACTAATGAGAACATCCTTACGTCCTATAGAGTTTTACATATATAGTATAAATTTGTGACAATTCTGTCTTGTTACTTGTACACATAAATATAGCCTGCAGCTTTATTTTTTAATTAAAAATGACAGACAATTGAACAATCAATGCAAATTAAGCACTTCTTGCTCAGAAGAATTTGAACATGTGTCACTGGGGGATGCAAGGAAACTGAAGTCAACATCACCTTCTGAGGTTTCCAACTGAAATACTGTTCCTCCCTTTTCTTGTTATGACAGGCAACATTGGGCCAAGTACACAACTCAGGAGATATCTACTTACTGCAAGCTGAGCACAAATGTACAAGGTCAGACTTACACTGAAATGACTTTCCACTTGCTCACCTCCTGTCCTAAAAGAGAAGTAGATTCAAAATGTCAAACTAAATATCACTAATATTATCTAAACTAAATCGGACAACACGTGAAGCAACATAAATGAAGCAGAAATGAAATCAGAGATTATGCTGATTTCATTATTGAGTTCAAACAGGAGCTAATTCAATTTTTGGTGCTATCTGGAGAAGAACTTGTGATAGTTCCCTTCTTCCTCATCTGATATTTAAAGTCCTACCATGCTAACAGTGTCAGAATTTGACAAGTGGAATACCTTATTTTGTATTTGTTTTAAACATTATAGTTGTCTCCCTTTGTTATATGCACAGAAAGGGCTGGGTAGGTTCAGATAAATAACCTGTATTAGCATCCAGTTTCTGGCAGATGTTAATTTTGAAACTCAGCAATAATTTACAGTAGTTCAGTCATAGTGTCTCAACAAAAGAAGTTCTTTTCTACTACTTTTCCTAATGTTTGTAGATTTAACATCTGAGACCTTCCTTCCTTCCTTCCTTCCTTCCTTCCTTCCTTCCTTCCTTCCTTCCTTCCTTCCTTCCTTCCTTCCTTCCTAACTTCCTCCCACCCTCCCTCCCTCCTTTCTTTCTTTCTTTCTTTCTTTCTTTCTTTCTTTCTTTCTTTCTTCCTTCCTTCCTTCCTTCCTTCCTTCCTTCCTTCCTTCCTTCCTTCCTTTCTTTCTGTCTTTCTGTCTTTCTTTCTGTCTTTCTGTCTTTCTTTCTGTCTTTCTTTTTCTTTCTCCGTTTACATACAAAGAAAGATGTAAGACTACTGTTAATATAAGAGAGATAGTGCAATAAAAAGAAGACATTTATTTAGTAATATGTCCCACTATATCTAATGGATTTATTTCCAGGGAAGTGTTCCTTTGATAGCCTCAGATCTGACAATTCAAGTTCCACATTCATGTTGGGATAGTTAAATTCTTATTGTCTTCTTATGTTTGAAAATTGTATCATTATAAATTCTAATTCCTAGGATATTTTGCTAGCTTTTTAATGCATTTCTTTCATCTTATCTGAAAATGTGCAGTATACACTTGGTGTACTTTTAAAAATGATGTTATGGTAATGTGAAGATTCAGTCTAATCTGATTGTTATTGCCATTTCTATTTTAAAATAAATTCTTGTCTGTACTAAATGGCATACGAAGTATGTGGAGTATAAGGATCTAATTTTAAGCTGGAGAAAAAGTTTTGGGGATTTATTTTCCATCTGAAATAATGCCTGGCTTTCTACCTAGCTGGGTTCTCAAGTTGGAAGAGAGATGGTGGAAAAATATAGGGCAAACATTGCAAATGGCAGTGTCTGATATGCTGCATGGTTAAAAATTAAGCTTCCAGAGATCATTAAGGTAAAAAAGTAAAGGTAATGGTTCCCCTCGCACATATGTGCTAGTCATTCCCGACTCTAGGGGGTGGTGCTCATCTCCGTTTCAAAGCTGAAGAGCCAGCGCTATCCGAAGACATCTCCATGGTCATGTGGCCAGCAAGACTAAATACCTAAGGTGCATGGAACACTGTTACCTTCCCACCAAAGGTGGTCCTTATTTTTCTACTTGCATTTTTACGTGCTTTTGAACTGCTAGTGTGGCAGAAACTGGGACAAGTAATGGGAGCTCACCCTGTTATGCGGCACTAGGGATTTGAACCGCTGAACTGCCGACCTTTCAATTGACAAGATCAGCGTCTTAGCTATTGAGCCACCACATCCCTAGGTATCATTAAGGTACCTCAAAACAAATACTAAATATTTTTTTGGGTGGAGGGACTGAGAATTCTGGACTTTGAGCCTAAGCAGGCTTACATGTCTCTTGTTTATTTTACAGCACATTTTTACATCCCTGGAAGTCAGTCAAATCAGTCAGAATTATAGACACACTCACACAAAAATACACAAGAAATGATGATTTAGAACAAAAAAAAAATGTAATTAAAGATAATACCCTAGAACTAAAATCATTGCAATCAATCAATCCTTATTCAGTCATAGACCAACAGATATCCCCCCCCATCACAATTAATTAGTGTAAAAAATGAAAAATATAATTGTTCCAAAATATTTTAAAAGAATTAAAGGAAATAGTACAGCGTATTGTGCGAACTATAGAATAGTACTTGGCTGTGGTAAAGGAAATTAAAATCAGATTGAACTCATAATAACAATAATATAAAACAAGACAGAATGACGAGGATGCTTAGTAAAGAATGGAAAGAATAATTTGTGGTAAGCACATGCATCAAACTCATTTTTAAAAAAATCCAGTTCCAAAGTGCTTGGTTTGAAAGAATTGTTCTCAGTCAGGAATTTATCTTCTTTTTTTTCATTCAATCATTCACTCATTTTCTTAATGAGAAAGGGACAATTAGCATAGTTGTATACTTATGCATAAATTATGAGTTGTAGGGGAAAAAATCAAAACTTGCCACTTATACACACATCACTGCACATATACAAAGCAAATAAATGTACACTATTGCATTTCAGTTCATGCTGACATCTCTTATGGGAATATGTCCAGCCCTTTATTTACAGAAATGTGTCACTAGAAGGATCATATTTGAAAACTTACTTATGTATTACTTGATGATTGATACTTCGGTTCAAGAGGGATATAAATTAGCTTTAATTTTTAAATTTGGGATTAAACCATTTTCCTTCTCTTTGAAAGCCAGGCCAGTCTCTAAATTGAACAATAGGAAGTGTTGCATATGTTGTGCACACTGCTATCAATAGAAAGAGCCAGAAGTTATGAACAAGGATGTGGCAGAGGCCTACTTGGCTCCTGTTATCCATTTTTTTCAAAATGAAAAAAGAAAGAAAGAAAGAAAACAATCTAGTTCATTATCCCAAAACATTCTGTTTCTACCCACTTGCTAGACATACCAGAATTGATTACATAATTAGGGTATTACAGTAGAGGCATTGTTTTGCCTACAGATGCTTCCAAATATTTAGCTAGATATCTAAAAAACAGATAGGCAAGAGCATGATAGATTTTGAGAACAGGGGATAAGCACTTTCTCAATCTGGCTGTGATGAGAGACTGTGATGGAACTCCCACCCATGTGAAGATTTTAAAAATTACAAAAAGCCTATTAGGGAAATGTTTTAATCTAAATCTACCAGTCCCCTTTTTCTCACCTAGGACAAGGAATACGGATTTGGCAGTGAGAGAGTAAATTTATGATTCAATGGGGCTATGGAAAATTTAACAAGAACTTAAATGCTGGAAATGTGATCAAATACTGGGCACCTACTACCATATGTGGTGGAATGTAGAAAAGCAAAAGAATACTGGCAAAAGATTTAAATGTGGTTGGAAGAAATGATGGAACAGAGATTGGAACTCAAACCAGAATTATTCCTATTAGGAATTATAAAAGAAGATCTAAGTAAAGAGTTAACATATTTAATATTGCATATCATAACAGCAGTGAGAATAGTTTATGCCCAACAGTGGAAGAGTGAAAACATACCTAAAGAAAGGGAAACATTCTGTGCAGAATGTGATAGACTGACGCTAGAACTGAAAAACAAAGGAGAGACAGACTACTATGAGATTTGGAATAGTTTTTATCAATGGCTAGATTTAAGGAATAGAAATCAGAATGGATAAGAACAAGGATGCGTAGATTGAAACAAGAGGCAATATATGTAATATAGTATGTAAGTGTAAACGTGTATAAGAGGATAAGTATATGTATATAATTAGTAAGCAGTAATTATATTGAATACATAAGAGAGTAGTGTTATATTTTGTATGGAGGCGATATCGCCAAGTTGGTTTCACTATGTACAAATTGTTTTTAACAGTAACGGTTTTTAAAAAAGAAAAAGAAAAAGAAAATTGAACAAGAGGGAAGAATTTATTATTGTACAATGAGATGCTTCATGTACACATTTCATTATACATTATATCATGTAAGGCAGGGATCTCCAGACTTGACAACTTTAAAACTTGTGGACTTTAACTACCAGAATTCTGGACATTGAAGTCCACAAGTCATAAAGTTACCATGTTTGGAGACTTCTAATGTAAGGCATCAAAGCTGGGTTTATGAATTAGGCAGAAAGTACCACAAAGAAAATATAAAAGGGTGGCACAGACTATTATCATTTGTAAAATGTATATGTTGTCCATCTCACTGATTGGGTGACTCTTCAGAATGGTATGAAGATAATTTTGAAGTTCAGGTATTTTTGTACTTTTAAAAAAATATTTATTATTTTTTTTATGCCATCCATCTCTCCTACAAGGTGATTCTTACAGGTTATAAAACAACTTTGATAATAAAATATTTCCTCCCCCATGCAAATGAAACTATACCATAGGGCACTGAGTAATGTGATCTCTGAAACATAATTAATCAGACAAGAAGTTGTATCACTTCTGTAAACCCTGTTCTCTGCTGTTTCTGTCTCACTCTGCTGTTTCTGTCTCACTCTTCTGACAAACTTAGTTTAAGCAGCTTTGATTAAAGGGGTGTGTGTACAAAGGGAGAACTCAGATTTATTCCACTGATATTTTTTAATTTGGTATGCACTTTATTATTCAATCCTCTGAATTTGTAGCCTTTTATCTTTTTTCCTTCTTTAATTTATTCATCTCAAATTTATTGTGCTTCCTGTTTGTCTCTGTGTCCGATTTTTCAACCATCTTCCAGCTCTATGAGTCTGCCTTGTCATTCTCTTTCATCGCCCTTTTTATGCTTTATGCTCTGCTTCAATTTAAAAAAAGAGAGAGGAAAGTCTTAGGAACAAATCATTTAATGACAAGCTTTTCCCCCCATTTTTTACTTGTAGCATTGCCAGGAGTCTATAGTGAACATAGATAGGAGTATAGACAGTTTGGGAGGAACTGGGAAGTTAATCATTCTGATCCTGGTATTTTAAGTTGATTGCATGGAATTGTTGTATAAAATTAGATCACTAGCTCATTGGAACTGAAAGTATGGTCAGGTCATTCTTTTCCTTAAAATCTGTAGAGTTATTTGGATAAGAGAGCTTTACAAGCTAAACTAGTGGGCTGAGGTGCATTTCAGACTCAAAGGCAGAAAGGTGCTTTGAAGTGTGCTGGGGACACTTGTGCAGTATGTGCCAGCTACTCTTTGAAATGGCTGTGTCTCTTCCTGAGATTACACTGCGACTGCAGAAGGCAGCTGCATCACAATCCCAAGTGTGTTTGATGTTTCAGGCACGTGCCTCTATGCTATGAAGGATATTTTTTGTTTTTGAATACAAAGAATGGCACAGCTCTGTTAATAAGTTACCATCACATTCTAATGGATATACATCTGTCTACGTGTTCTGCCCCAGCTACGGACCCCAAAGAATGCAGCACACACAAACTCTATACAAAGCTTATTTTACTCAAATAACTTAGTCTTTATCATTCAAAGGCTGTTAATGAACTGTCTTAACAGCCTACCAGAATTCTAAGATAAGGTAATCACAGTCTTACTAGAGTTGGCAAAAAACCCAGAAGCAATTTTGCAAGCATGAAAGAGAGTGAACTAAGGTTGTTCTCTACAGCTTGTTGCAAGTGGAGTTCCTTCTCAAATAGGCTAAGGGTGTGGCCAATTAGCCCCAAGCCTTACTCTCGAGGAGACCTCCTCCTGAGGAGCCACTCCTGCCTTTTGGCAGCTCTGTGTGCCCGTGCATTGAGAAGAGGCTCCTCCTCTTCGTCCTCTTCACTTAAAGGAGCTTCTGGAGGTTCTGAAGGCACTGGCTGAATCCCTGCCTCTGGCACCACATCTTCTCCAGCCTCCTCACTGTCCGACTTGAGCGCCAGCTGCACAGGCTGCTGGCACAGCACCACACCAGCCTCCTCGTTGTCAGAATCAACTACTATCTTCACAGGCCACTGACGGGCCACAACAACATGTAGAAGTGGAGATATGGTGGAAGGATTGAAATCTTATTGCTTGTACTGCCTTACTGGATATGTGTATTGGGTAACATCATCAAAGAGTTGTTTTTGTGAATTATCTACAAAAAAAAAAATCCCCATCAGATTAATAAATAAGAATGTTCATATACATTATATCTCATGTAGTTACTTTATAAGTATGAAGAAATGTATCTTGAATTCTATGATAGATCCATCTATGTGGACTGTACTGTAACACAAATTAAGGATTCTTACATAGATCACATAAACCAAGTCATCTCAGAAAAAAAATGTATTCTGTATTTTAAAATCATATATATTAGAAGTGTGCAATGTCTCAGATTTAATTGAAAAGACATATACAGTAGCTGAAAATAGATGTGGCTTCATTAATAAGGTGCAAATGCAAGCTAGTGTTGCATTTCCTGGTGTGCTTCAGATGATTAATTGTTTACTCACTTCCATTACTGAATGACTGGGTCTTCTTCATATAGAATAGAATATAATTTTTTATTGGCCAAGTGTGATTGGACACACAAGGAATTTGTCTTGGTGCATATGCTCTCAGTGTACATAAAAGAAAAGATACGTTCATCAAGAATCATAAGATACAACCCTTAATGATAGTCATAGGGTACAAATAAGCAATCAGGAAACCATATAAATATAAATCATAAGGATACAAGCAACAAAGTTACAGTCATACAGTCATAAGTGGAAGGAGATGGGTGGTGGGAATGATGAGAATATTATTAGTAGTGGAGACTTAGTAAATAGTTTGACAGTGTTGAGGAAATTATTTGTTTAGCAGAGTAATGGCGTTTGGGAAAAAAACTGTTCTTGTGTCTAGTTGTTCTGGTGTGCAGTGCTCTATAGCGTCATTTTGAGGGTAGGAGTTGAACCAGTTTATGTCCAGAATGCGAGGGGTCTGTAAATATTTTCACAGCCCTCTTTTTGACTCATGCAGTATACAGGTCCTCAATGGAAGGCAGGTTGGTAGCAAATCATGCATACTACTGAGACAGTAGTGACAGGTAGCTTGGTGGAATAAGAACTTCAGCCTATATCTTTGAGGAATCAGGGTAGATTATAACAATTGGGAGGATACATTTCCAGAAGGACCACTATGATGTGTAGATTATAGA